>JAPPVO010000019.1:49562942-50879885 GCA_030407325.1 Camellia japonica
TCATACATTATACCCACACACATTACAGTATTTTAAGTACAGCCAACGACAACACATCAAGTCTTAAATAAACAGAAACCACAGAACTTAAACACAGGACGCTTCGGGAACCTCCACGTGAGCACAATGGTTGCTGACAACAGAACACAGATCCAGACAAAAGCCTTCAGGCTCGGGCTCCAGAATGCTCACCTATACATATATATACACACAATGAGCTAAAGCCCAATGAATAACATTAAGGTAAAGGGTTTAGTGAACGAAATCCGAATGTATCATAAACAGAAAACAGAACAGAGCATAATCATAATCGTTCTCATATCAGAACATAATAAAGTACATCCCATAGAACACATCACAGAACGTCTTCCGACTAGAGTAATCGGTTCGGATACCGATTAAACACATATCACCACAATGAAGTGGCTAACGAGATCTCGTAAACTTGTATGTCATGGACCCGCATTTTCATGCCGTCCCCCATGACTTGGGACTATCTATGGATGCCATAATAGATTTCAAACTTGGAATATTCGTTCACAAAACAGATATCATTTCAGAAATCAGAACTTATCATATTTCATTTGGAACATAATTCATATGAACGTATCTTTACAATAACGTTACCACAGTGGTTCCAGTAAGTGGTCAATCAATTCTCGAGTCTTGACCACAATCACAAAATACATAACACAAGCATGTCTTATCATTACACATTCATGTGGCCAACACAGCTTAGCTTACATCATATTGATTCTTGTTCTTCCTTAACACATTGCTCAAAACACACTCTTAATCTCATAACTTAGTACATTCATTCCTTAGTGTGTTTCTAATTCATAACCTCATTACTGTGGCTTAATTAAGGCTTAGGAATGCCTAAGATGCAATGAGGATGCCAAAACATGCCTTGGAACACTTAGGCAAAATTTCTGAAAATGAGGTCTACGCTCGAGCGTGGGTTTCCCCGCTCGAGCGGACATGCAGACAATGAAGCTCCGCTCGAGCGTGCCTTTCCCCGCTCGAGCGGACTGTAAACTCAAAAAGTACTGGATGCAAGATTTTCACGCTCGACGGGTGCTCGACCCACGCTCGAGCGTGGTGCATGAATTCAGGATTCACGCTCGAGCGTGAAAGTCCCCGCTCGAGCGTGGGTCAAATTTCTGGAAAATCCAGATTGACCTCCCAAGCTCAAAACTCGAATTCAACCATCCAAAACACATCTCTTGGGCCTCAAAACTAGAGATAACATAGTAAACTTGTAAAACATGAAGAATTTAGGATCATTTCATAAAATCATGGCCCAAGGGTTTGCCAAAAGTTTCCGATTTCAACTTAAACTTCAAGAATGTTTATAAACATAACATGCATGAATTTTTCTTGTATCAAACTTCTCAAAACATGATCAAACACCACAAAACAACTTGAAACTTGATGATTTCCCTAAATGAAGATGAATTTCAAACATGCAAGAGAGGTTTCATGGAAATCATGCTAATTTGTAAGAAAATGTACATGCATGCATGAATTAACTCTAAATTCAACATCTTTGGTCCAATTCTTGTACATAATCACAAATTCTTCTTGAAATGATCTATTGATGGTTAAAAGTCATAATTAAGTCTTAAATCCTTACCTAGAGTCTTCAATTAGCTAGGTACTTGTACAATCTTTGATCAATTCAAGCTATAGCCTTCAATTCTTCTTCAATCTCTCCTTCTCTCTCTCTAGAATTGTGCTCCCTCTCTCTCTAAAATGTCTCACCAGATTTTTCCACTCAAGGGATGAAAGAAAATGAGCTCACAAATGAGCTTAAGGGTTGCATATAAGCTTATGGTGCTAAAACACATTAATTAGAACATAAGGCTTGCCAAACGCGACTTAACGAATAGACTTAATCAATTTTTAATAAAATTTGCCATAAGGTTCTAAAAATTCCAAAAACATATCGGTGTAGTCAATTTCGGTTTCGGATGCCGATAAGGCTTTCGATTTACATATTAAAGTGGAATTCCAAATAGATATTTCTATAAGTAACAGATAAAAGCCAAAATCATGCAAAGTACAGAATAAACACATAATTTATTTTAATCATCTCATTAACATCATTAAATACGGATTAGTGGCTAATTACGGATAGGGGTTGTTACAACCGGTCAACCGGCCGGACGACCCACCTCTAACGTTACAGCACAATGAAATGGTGAAATCTCACGTGGATCCTCACTTTGATGAAACTTTTGCTTCGTTCTCAGTTTGATATCAGTTTGGTGAAACCATTGGAGAGAGAAAAAATGACTTCTTTCATCAAATTCAAATATGATGCTCAATCTAATGCAACGTTGGAGATGGTCTAAGTGACAGACGGAGAATAAAAAAGCATATAAGATTCGTAGATGAGGGCCCCATTTATTATTGTGTTATCTAAAAAATATAATATACTAATGATAATGTTGATGTTTGGCACTGTGCTCCAATCTCCCTCTACCTCGAAGGACCCTCAAGAACAAGAAAAACAGCCTGGGCCAGAAGTCTCAGACGACATAATTACTTCTCCAGTAGAATAAGCTTCAAGGACTACAATCAAGAAGCCGTCTACAACGTCATAGACGACATCAAATACTTGACAGTCCCTACTGAATTAATGAGGAATTTAGTAGGTCTACCGGTTATGTATATAAAGTTTTAAATATTCTGTTTCATATAAGTCAGCACAGCTCATTGGACAACTATAATTATGTATTTGCTTCCGCTAGCCCCTTAATTTTGTTAATCTGTTCAGAGGCCTTTGGTAGTCCAAGGATTACTAGTCGGTTACGATGCTAAACCTATAGGGGCGGGTTTGGATTGTGACACCGGTGGGTCAACCGGCGCATGCAAACCTGCTTCAATCTGTTTTAATTTTTGGTTGGCCTACGAACTGGTTCAAATAGGTAGGTTACTAGCCGTTCTGCACCAGCAATTCTAATAACTTACCGTTGATTTGACAGAGTATTTTGAAAACTTACCATTGCTGTTGTGCTCTATAAAATATACCAATCTTTTAATTTCATTATATCATTACAATTTTTATTTTCTTTGTGAGCTTCAATTTGATAATGTCATTACAATTTCTATTTTATTTGTGAGCTTCAGTGTGCATTCTCTGTTTGTTAGGTTCAATTTCTTTATGAGCTGCAGTTTGATAATAGCATTACAATTTGTTGAAGTTCTAGGCATGTTGTGAATTTTTATAGTTCTATGTCATTACAATTTTTCTTTGTGTGCTTCAGTTTATATTATCTAATTTTGAGGTTCAGTGTATATCGTTACAATATATTTCACTGTCTGAGTTATTGTATCCTACTGAATTTGCTTCAAACTATAGAAGATTTTAAAATGTTTGAGGAATCACAAACTTCAAAGCACAACATTAATATTAATTTTATTTCCGAAACTTCACGAGAGCACAACACTGATATTTGTTTTATTTCGGAAACTTATCGTGTTTCTTGTGGTAAAGCGTTCACAATTATAGAAGACGAAACTTTATGTAGATCTTGGTTAGCAGTCTCTCAAGATCCCATTACTGGTAATAGTCAGACCATAGCTATATTTTGGGAACGAGTACTTGTTATTTTAATTCATAATTGAGCGGTGAATCAAATCGAAACCGTATTTCTTTGTCTCACTGTTGGTCTGTCATGCAAAAAGCAATTAAATAAATTCTGTGGTTTTCTTAAGCAAATTCAATTGAAGCAACAAAGTGGAACAACTAAGGCAGACATGGTAAAACTTATTTCTGTTATTAAATATCAATTTTCTTTTATAATGTATACTTGTTATTGAAATTTTTGTAATTTTCTTTTTGTAGGTCGCTGAAGCGAAGCGGATGCATCATGCAATACAGAAAAAACACTTCATATTTGATATATGTTGGGATATTTTGCGCCGAAATTGTAAGTGGGATGAATTTAAAACACAACCCAAAAAAACCACGCAACATGCTTATCCATGTTCGAATCCACTAACTAAAGATGATGCTTTTCAACCCAACCAGAATATTGCGGTGCACCAACAACCAACTAATACATCAACACGACTAATTGGTACTAAGTCAGCGAAAGAGAAGTTGAAGAATCAAACAACTCACGATGGTAGATTTGATGAAATGGCTCCCAACCAATCTAAAATTGTTGAAGTATTATCAATTATCTCCGCTAGAACTGTTGAGCGAGATGAACAAAAGGCGATAGACCGTGAACAAAATGCTGCAGAGCATCGAAGAGCGGTTGAGGATAGAGAGGAACAACTAAAACTCCTATCTATGATGAATGAAAAATAACAACGAAATGAAGATCATAAAATAATGTCAATGGACATGACAAATTTAAATCCTATGCAAAGGGCGTACTACGAAAAGCTTCAACGACAAATCTTATTTCGAACAACTAATAGATTGCCTTGATTGTTTCTGTATTGGTAGGTAGTATTGGTTTTATTATTTAAAAATATTAATAGTGGGTTGTATTGGTTGTATTGGAATTATGTGTATTCATTTTTTTTTAATAACATATATTTGTATTGATTTAATTTTAACATACTCATAAATATGTGGTTGGTACAACATTTTCTAGGCACGATGTGAATATCTGTTCAATTTTAATGGAAATGTGTTAAATATCAATAGTGAATTACAGAGAAGCTCAAATTGAAATGGAAATGTGTTAAATATCAAAGGTAAATTAGAGCCGACATTCAGTGTGAGGAGCTGACATTTGGTGATACCAAACAACACATACACGTTTCTTTTAAAATGCAAGACATCAAGGAAAGCAGGTTTTTTAATGTGAAGCATGAAAAACTTGACTAAAAAAACTAGGGCGGCAAGTAGGCAGTCGATGTTCAAAAGATATATGCTAAAATATCTGAGAGACAGTTTGATTCATCCTAAGCTATAATACCACATTAATGTAGCTCTATGTTCTTTTCAAAACTACTTGGAAAATATGGGTGCAGAACTTTATCAGAACAAGGTCAAACTTCCAACTTAAATTATCCTTGATACATTCTTCAACAATTAAAACACCAAAAGATTAATCAAACCGTAAACTTTATTAAAATCAAATAACATGGTGTTATGCTCTTCATCTTTCTCCTAGAAACTTTTTTTTTTTGTGTGAAAAGTGGTGTGCAGAAGTGCAACAGATAAGGAAGTGCACACTGAAAGAAAAAAAAAAATTTATTTGTAGGGCCGGTTGATCGGCCGGTCAACCCACCGGTTGACCAACCAGTTGACCGGTGTTGAAGACCCATGAAATTTCCTGTTATTCGGCTTGTTGTTTCTGCTGCTGTTCGGCTTGTTGCTTCAGTTGCTTTGGCTTGCTGATTCTGTCGATTCACACTTCCAATATAGAGATTGTATAGAGTGAACATGTAGTGTTAGGGGAACAGAATTTGGTGATGCCAATCTTAGTTGTTGCTTTAGCTTCAGGTTTATGGAGCATAATTTTTATATCTGTTTCATCTACAATGTTGAGCTGATATAAAGGGTCAATAAATGAGATATGTAGTGGAGGGAATTATGTGGTTGGTAAATTGGTTTAATGAATTAGTTGGATGGTGGTGTGTGTCATGAGACATTGACTCATTAAATGAGGCTCGTATGCCATATCTCCAAACAAATTGAGTTCTTAAATTTGTATTGTATAGCCTTATTGATTTGTCAAATTAATGAGGTGTTGAATATTCATGATGTACTGAATAAATGAATTTCCAAATTCATGAATGAATATTTAAATATAAGACTTCTAACATCAGTAAGCCTTTGGTAATTATTTTGTAACTGATTAAGACATGGTTATTAAAAACTGTAATTCTTTGGTAATTTAGTATATGTGGATATATATAAGAAGACAACATCAACAAATTATGAATTGGCAAAGAACATTTATCAATTGTCAAATTTATAGATTGGATTATCTAACAGAATATCATAACAGAACTTGTCAAGTACTTGGATAATATTGACAAAATTATGAAGAGTATTAACAACAAATAGTAGCTGACAACCTCCCATTCCAAAAAATAAGCAAAATTACATGTTCACGTCAACGTGGTGAATTTAGTTTTCACTGTGAAGATGCCACATATGTTCTATTAAATCATTACGGAGGGCATGATATGCATATTTATCTTTAATACCTAAATGATGAGACAAAAATGATTGGAAATCATTGTTAGGAGTACAGGAAAGTTGTACTGGTTCATTGGTTGATGAAAGTTCATAATCGAAATCAAGGTGCTCCTCTTTCTCATCTTCGACAATCATATTATGTAATATAACGCAACTCTTCATTATGTTCCCAAGCATTTTCGGATCCCAAAAACGTACAACACCACCTATAATTGCAAATCGAGATTGAAGCACTCCGAATACCCGCTCTACATCTTTTCTTGCTGACTCTTGTATCATTGTAAAATGTTGCTTCTTTGCTCCTTGGGGAGAAGAGATTGTTTGAACCAGTGTTGCCCATTAAGGGTATATACCATCAGCAAGGTAATAACCCATATTATAACTGTGTCCATTAATAGTGTAATGGACAGGGGGAGCTTTACTTTGAGCAAGATCGGAAAACAAAGGCGATCGATCCAACACATTCAAGTCATTATGTGATCCAGGCATTCCAAAAAATGCATGCGAAATCCACAACTCATAAGAAGTTACTGCTTCAAGAATGATGGTTGGCTTTTTTTGATGGCCTATGTATTAACCTTGCCATGCCTTTGGACAATTTTTCCACTCTGAACGCATGAAATCTAAACTTCCCAACATATCCGAAAACCCCAAAACCTCCCCAATAACAAGTAATCTAGCAATATTAGTTGGTGTTGGAGATCTCAGATATTCTGGTCCGAAAATTTCAATTACTGAATTACAAAAGTGTTGCAAACTTTGAATTGCAGTGCTTTTCCCAATACGTATATAATCATCAACTGTATCTGATGCCACTCCATATGACAATATTCTCATAACTGAAGTCATCTTTTGTAGGGGAGACAAGCCAAGAATATGAGCTGCATCTTGTTTTTAAACAAAATATGGATTGTGTGCTTCGATGGCATTCAAAATTTGCAGATACAAAGGATGACGCATTCGAAAACGCCTCCAAAATGTTGTAGGTGAATAAATTGGATTTGCCGCAAAATAATCCACAGACAATCGCTCATGACCCTTTCTTCTATCGCGACGTATGTACTTATGGCCTACAACAGAACCACCTCTTTTCTTTGATCTATCAATTGATTGCAGAATCTGAATCATACTAGCATTATTCATCTCATAAGCCCCCAAAAGTTTGACCATATATTCATCATCAGAGGATGAGGAAAAAGAAGAAGATGAATATGAAGTGAACATCATGGAATTTAAGATACTCATTATGCTCTGCTTTTTTTCAGTTATGTGCCTTTCAGATATTATATTTCACTATTTGGTATATTTTACATGGATAATGTGTTTATATCAGGTTTTGGAAGGAAATCATTATTGGAGGCAACCAAAAATGGAAAATATGTAATGGAGGGAAAAGAGCTAATAAACGAATTGGGAACAGAAAGGGAGAAAAAAAAAAATTTGAGATGCCTACCTGGTCGAACGGCTGGTCGACCCATTGGACGTATCTTTTGCTTTGATGCACACTTCAGTGGAACTATTGGAGCTACTCGTATTAGATTGAGAAAATTACTTTTTTTTTACTCAGTTTTGGTGAAAATTTTACTGAACCGTTGGAGATGCTCTTATATACATCATGTATAGAAATATATGTAATTATATGTATGTATGTTATTGAATGACAGAAAAATTTGTCCCATAGTTTAATTTTATTATTACTCTCTTCCTCTCTCTATTCATATTCTTTTTCTATTGCTCTTTTTGTGCAAAATAATTTAGTTTGGGAAATTTCACCATGATAGTAAAATTTCTAAAATTTCATCATAAGAAACTTGTCTGAGTGATTTCAATGTTACCATGAAATTACACAATAATAATGCACTATGAAATTTCATTTTTCACTATGTTCTTCTGAATTATTAATTTTGTCAGTGTGCCTACCAATTACCGCACTAGATGATTGTGGATCAGAGCCCCATGCTTGATTGGACTATCTGAGAATCGAGACCCTACAGCAATAAGCACAGTTAGAGCTGCCCGGCCGGGGTTGGCCGGATAACCCCTTCGGTATGGGAGTAAGTAATTGGAGAAGATGAGAGGCCCTCCCTAGGTGTAGAGAGTTATGTTTTAGTGTGTATGGTTCAGCTTAGATCAGTTACTGTCACACCCCCAACCCGCCCCTAAGAGTTTGGGCATGACCTATGCAGAAATAGACACTTAACCTGATATATATATACATAACATAGGGGCTTGAACGGAAGCATTAATATCATAGAATAATATATAAGAAGGTATGACATCCATTGAGCTACCACTACCATGCCAGGATCACATATATAGCATAAGACAAATAGGCATAAGGGAATACACATTTGAGAGCTAGTTAGTTATATACATAGGCATATACAGGTCCAGCCCCAAGGATGGGCGTATAACAAAAACATTATGTACGTTTCATCCTAAGTCAAAAAAACTAAAGAACAAGCCATAGTCTAGTAAAACACCACAAAAATGCACGGCTTCGGCCAAATGCCTGACGATGCTTAGGCTGACAAAAATGTGACGGTGGCAGGACTAAGACCGACCTCCAGGTTGGTTACCTACAGAAACAGACATAACAAAGAGTGAGCTAGGCTTAGTGAACAATAGTACGTAAATGGGTCGATGCGCAATTTAAACTATGATGCACTTTAAAGCATAAGTTATTGCGGAAATCATATGCTTAATTTGATTCTGTACAAATTTCCCGACTAACGGTTCATAACTTCACAGGTTGGCCCTTGGCCGGATGGGTTCACATGTTCACAATTGGCCCTTGGCCTCATAGAGTCATAGATTCACAAATTGGCCCTTGGCCTCATAGTTTCGTATGTTCACAAAATGGCCCTCGGCCTCGTAGATTCATAGTTTCACAATTGGCCCTCGGCCTCATAGATTCGTAAGTTCACAAAATGGCCCTCGGCCTCATAGGTTCATAGTTTCACAAAATCTTCCGATGTTTCCACAATTTCACATTGTTTCTCAAGGAGCAAGGAGTATACATGTCAACATAGTTCATGTGGAGAGCATAACGTCAATAACAATAATCATTAACGATGTTAAAGGTACATCAAAGTACTATTACTCACAGTGTTGCTGCGGGGCACTAGTTCCTTCCGAAGCGTGTCCTGCACACATTCATAACTTGTAAGTTAATTAATTCCTTTTTTGGTGAATTAGTTCCTGATTCATTCCACTTCAAACGAATTTACACACATCAGTAGGCACAAAATACAATTTCTAAAAATATCCGAGGGTCGAGCATGCAAAACGGAGCGAACCGTTTTTTCCAGCTTGGGCTGCACGTGCGGCTGTGGGCTCCGCACGTGCGACAAAGGGTCCCGTACGTGCGGCAGTGATGTCCCGCATGTGCCTTTTTAGTAGTGTTCAAGCCCCACAATTGCACCAATTTCCGCACGTGCGGCCATGACTCCCGCACGTGCGGCCAAGCCTCCCGCACGTGCTGCCATGACCCCCGCACGTGCGGCGATTCAGCAGAATTTTTGTTCGAAATTCACTAAAAAAAACTCCCTTGATACACTTATGGTAAGACACAAATAAGCAGATTTGGTGTACTATAATGGTTCAATAACACCATAATATGCATCAGGAATGTAATTAAGATCATCACTTCCAATTTCACATGCACAACCCATTCTTACATATATTTGACCTTAACTATCTACCTAGATACAACTAGACAAGAATATATATACACACTCTTGATCTTCATAATAACTTTAACTTGAATATTATAGAGATGTCCTCAATAAATTGCCAAAAAGCTTAGCAAGACAAAGAATACATACCTTGAACTTCAAATCTCAATAGATCCTCTAAATTCACCCACTCTTCCACTCTTGCTAGGTTTCTCTCCTACTTCAACTTCCATACAAAGATACTTAGGTTCTTGTTCCTCCTCTTTTTGATCAAGAGGCATACATATATATAATATAAAAGAAAAAGTTAAATAAGACAAAAAAAATCAATCGTTTAATCATCCTAAATTGAAATTTCACAGAAAGGCTCATTATTACTTAAAAATTATGCTGATTCCAATTGTGTAATCAATTTTGGATTATCAAGCCTCCATGGCCCTCAATTTCTGATTTATCATTCTAATTGTAATAGATACTTTCCTTACCGAACAGATACAGGTTTAAACTTAATTTCTCATGAACTTTCACAATGAGCACTTAAAAGCACAAAAATTAGGGAGTGAAACCATACTAGAATCATATACGAGGGTGGGGTTATTACAGTTACCTTCAATGTGAAGTTAGTGTAGTTTATATAGAACTCTTTGCTTGTTTCCCAAGATAGTTTCATGAAGCTTTGGTGTTGCCAAGTTTCCTTTTAGCATTGCGCAAGGTGGGGGACCATCTAGTAGCTGACCAGGGGTGTATATACTCATTGTAACTATGCTTGTAATAGATCACATTCCTTCTATCAACTGTTTCCGTGATTGTAGGGGGAGGGGACCAGCTGAGGTGGTATCCTCCATGCGCATGCATTCACAGCTTCCACATTTCTCTAGCAGGTCTCTTTAGCTCGATCCCGTCATACCTCAGCTCGGCCTTCTATGCCATTGTTTGTAGAGATGGGCCAGCCTAGTATGATATCTTTGTGTGGGCTCGGCCCCTTTTGGGTTCGGTCCAAGGGTCAGGTCCTGCGGCTCGGCCCGGCCCAACATCATGACTGGACTGACCTTTCCACTATAGGCTGGGCCCAAGTGCTTGAGAACTTGGGTGGATTGTTGATGATGTAATTAGGCTAATCTGACTGGCCCACTCTTA
Source organism: Camellia japonica (assembly GCA_030407325.1). NCBI lineage: Eukaryota > Viridiplantae > Streptophyta > Magnoliopsida > Ericales > Theaceae > Camellia > Camellia japonica. Next base: position 49,573,932 of record JAPPVO010000019.1, read on the forward strand.
TCCTGTTTCCCAAGTCTTGAGTCTCATGGATTGGGCCGGTCCAAGGCTTGGATCCGACCCAATTATTATTTAGCCCCTTCATTTTTCCCTAGTTCGCGCTAAGGTTCCCTTTGGGGGGAGCTATTGCTCTATACTCCAAGCGTCGCATCGCTTCAGATCTGCCCAAATTCGGCCTTGGTGACGGTTCAATCCTGACATACGCCCCCTGCATGTGTCCTTTTATGGTGACACGAGGCGGCGTGGTACTAGTACACGGAGATAGTGCGCTGATTCCATACTAATGGTCGTGATTTATGTACCTTCACGCCGGCTGGTATAATAAATGCTCTGGAGTTATCAATTCAGACCCCTTCATATGTTTTCAAACTTTTAGAGAGTCCAAAACCCTTTCCGTTCCTCTGAATTGGTCTCGTCGGTGCTCTATCCAAATGTTCCGCTGCCATTCTCGTTTCAATGCCGTCTGCTTGTCACTTTTGTTCCAATCTCTGTAAGTTCCCCTAAAATTCTTTTTTTCTTATCTTTTTCTGTGATCGCCCTCTGTGGCCCTTGCGCCATTATTTTCGGTATCTGGTTCTATTTTCTGCCTAGTCTAGGTTTCGTCTTCATCCCATTAGGTCTGTTTAATGGGGAAGTTTCGATCATTAGTTGATACCCCTGAGGCTATGGCCATGTTTCGCCAAGACTACGGTATCCCTAATGATGTGACCCTTTCGCTGGCGAAGATTGATGCCAAGCGCATGGGCACTAGGAGTACTGTTGCTTTCCCAGTTGTAGCCATTGTTGAAGAAGGGGTCTGATTTCCCCTTGATCCTTTGGTGCGCTGATTCTTGCACCAAGTTCAGCTTACCCTTATGCAGGTATCTGTTAATCTACGACGTCTTCGCTCTTAACAGGCTATTGGGTTTAAATCTAGACATCTGGGACATTTTGGGTTGCTATACCCTTTCACACAACAAGAACCACAGCACTTACTATCTCTGTGTTCGTTTGGTCGACTGCCATCTTGTAACTAGCTTACCTGATTCGGACAAACATAATGGCGATTTTCTGCAAGTCGGTAGTAATTGGGAGTTTCCTGCTGGGACTGAGTTCCAATCTGAACGGATGCCCCAGAGGTTTCCCGTTTTCAGCGCAAGTTGAACCAAGTGAATATCGAGGCCATCAAGGCCATTTTGAGGTACAAGAAGAGGTCTGCACCTGAGCTATTGGATTACCAGGCGACTTATCGCTCCACCATCCCGAAGAAAGCAAGGCTCGCTGCGTCTCTTCTAGATTTTGACACTGAGACTGATACATCCCTTACCCTTTGTAGACACCCCATTTTTGACCGACCTTAAGACTCAGACGTCACCGATTGAGCGCTCGGTGATGTTGCATATTGTGCTCGTTCAGAAGTCTCAGAGTCGCGGCCGTGCGCCCTGCCTCCGGACTTTCGAACCCTCTTCTGTGTCTTGCCTCGGTTTGCGAACCAGACTCGGTTTTCTTTGTTTTCTTTCCTGAGGGGAGGGAGAGGTCCCGTAGACTATCTCTCAGTGGTCGTGGGCTACATTTCGTGCCCGTAGGCCATTTTGCCCATTTCGGAGCCCGGTTCCCGATTTTCGGAGCCGTCAGGCCGTGTGCCTCGGTTCGGGACCGTCTAACCATCTCTGATTCCTCCGATTTTTGGCATGCATCTTATTTAATCCCTTTTGAGGGACACTGGAGTCTTAGATACCCACTTCGTGGTTGAACACCACTCCCGGTACCCAACAGTCAGTTTTTGGGGGTCCCGAACTGCGCGTTTCGGCCCCTGAACCTTCATTTTGCATCGGTTTGGGTTCATTTTTGGTGGGCCTTATTTTCATGGTTAGGAAGCTTGTAGGAGGGTGGGAGGCCACAATTGTTTTGACAACCCACTTTTTTTGGTCAAAGTGGTTCAGCATGAATCCGGGGAGGAGAAAAGTCTGCGGGCTTCACCGAAACGGGCGTAACTCTTTGGACAAGAGGAATTAAAGTATGAGGCTACCATCGTTGGAAAGATTACTCCCGGGGCTTCATTTTCACTCAAGAATCTCCTAAATTCAATTCCGGACGGCGGAGATATGGTTGATTGAAGTAAGGCATCACTCTGGTTGGACCGAAATCTGCGCGGCTTCACGGAAACGGGCATAACTTTTTACACAGAAGGAATTTTGATGCAAGGTTTGCGCCATTGGAAAGATAACTTCCGGGGCTTCAATTTGGACACTTGAATGGCCAAATTTGAACTTCCCTAGCACCCACCGGCCAGTCTTCTTCCCGACAGCTCCTGAAAAGTAGCTGGCCGGCCACCCTTTTTGTGAAATGACCTTTTTGCCCCTTTAAGCTGGCCGGCCATTTTCCTCTCCCTCAGTGTATTCCAGCTGTGCCAGCTGGTTGCCAATTGGACCATCCTCCATACACGTGTATGGAGGATTAGAGAGGTACCTTAGATATTTTTCATGCCTCTCCTCTATAAAGGAGAGGCTTGGCTTCTTGGCTCAAGGTTAGACATTTTTAGACACATTTGAGAGAGAGCTATACCTTCCACCTCCCATTTCTCTCCATTTCCAAGCTCCAAAGTCATTTTTCTTCAAGTTTGGTGCCATTTCTTCATCACTATCAAGCATCCCCATCACCACTCATTTCCAGCAGCAAAGGAGAGGTTCTCAGAGGCTTAGAAGCAACATTCCTCAAGCCAAGAGGTAGAAAAGAAAAGGTCTACAAGGGTAAGTCCATTTCCCTCTTTTGTAGCATTTTCTTGCTTCATTTCTTAAGCCTATTTGCTCACTGTTTTAGGCTCCGACCCTAACTTAAAGGGTCACTCTTTTGAGCTTATCTTCATGTTTGTTTAAGGGCTCAATCCTGTTTGAGCCCTCCATTTGGCACTTGCTTCAATATCATCTTATATGCCATTTTTTTGCATGAAATTTCTAGCCTATGAGTGATCTGTTTTCGAGCATAATGTAAACTGTAAGTGGGCCTATTTTGAGCCCCTCTTCAACATTGAAGAAGGACTCAACCCTGTTTGGGTCCTCTATCTTGCACTTTCTTCATAATCTCTCCTATTTGCCGTAAATTTGCATGATTTGTTTGGCCTATATTTAAATTGTTTCGGAGCATGTCATGAACTGTGAGTTCGCTTATTTTGAGCCCCTATACAACATTGTAGAAGGGATCAACCTTTTTTGGGGCCTCCATGTTATACCTACCATTATACCCCTCTTTGGCCCCCATTTTTTGCATGCTTTTTTAAGCTTATCTAGCTTCTGTTTCGGCCATCATCAGAACTGGAAATGGTCATATTTTGATTCTTGGCATATTTCATGAAGGATCTTTTCTGGTTTGATGAATGTTTGGGGTACCTCATGTTATAGCCCTATGTATCCTAGTTCTTGCATGACATTTTTAGCATGTTTGCATACTGAGTTGGGGGATGTAATCTACTGTAAATGTCATATTTTTAGTCCCTCATCAGTGTTTTAGAAGGGTATTTTTCCATTTGGGCATCGCATGTATCACTTGCTTCAATAACCTCTTGCGGAGCCATTTTGTATGCCATTGTTGCCCTATCTATGCTTGCTGTTTGGCCATTTTTAGACTGGAAAATGCCTGTTTTGGGGCTGCCTTGCTACTGTATTTTCATTCCATGTCCATATTGTGCATGCATTGCATAGCTATAGGCCATTTCGGGTGCCTAAATTCGCATTTCGGGACCATTCCTTGCATTTGGTGTCGTTTCGCCATCTTTCGGGACTGTTTTCCCCCATATTTCAGTGCTGAAATTCCATTTGCATGTTTACATATCATATTCCATGCCATTGCATTCCGTAGGCCATTGCCTCGGTTTGCGTGCCCGTGTGCACGCATTTCGAGGCACCTCATTTTCATCCATCGGCCTCTTATGTGAGTGTGGCTGAGGCTCACTCATGTTAGTGTAAGTCCATTTTGCATTCTGTATGTCATTTTAGTCTCATCGCATTGCGTATGCCATTGCCTCGGTTTGCGTGCCCGTGTGCACGCATTTCGAGGCATCTCATTTTCATCCGTCGGCCTCTTATGTGAGTGTGGCTGAGGTCCACTCGTGTTAGTGTAAGTCCAATTGGCATTGCGTATGCCATTTCATGCCTTAGGATCATCGCCTCGGTTTGCGTGCCCGTGTGCACGCATTTCGAGGCATCTCATTTTCATAGCATTGTGCATGCTAGGATTGTATTTTAGTTGCATTCATGCATATCATGCATATTGCATCGTGTTCGGGATAGGAGTTAGCCCGGGCACGGGAAACGAGACGCGTTTCGTACTCCGAGTGACGGAACGGGTCTCAATTCCCAAATCACCGACACTCCGGATTACCCATGATGGAGTTAGGTTTTGTTGTAGCATTCATCTGCATTCATCCTGTATTGAGTTGTGCAATCCGACTCCTCGGCCATCATGCATCGAGATGCGTGATTGGTGGTACGAGGATCGAGGCATGCATATATCTGTGAAATACATTGCTATGCCCATTTCCTGCTCTCTGTTACAGCAAAATGAAGAATCAGCAACTTTTCGGAGTCTGGCGCGCATTGCGAGAAACATTGCAAACAGAGGCTAAATTGGGCATCCCAATGGATTTCTGCGCAAAACAGCCCAAAACATGCATCACTTCATTATCCGGAGCGGAGTCAAGACAGTCCCTGGCTTGCATGCCAATTTACAGTCTTTCTTAGTTAATTTGTTAATTAATTAGGGATCTGTATATTTATTCGGACTGTATTATTTATTCAGACCCTTTGTGTGAGGGCATAATTGTAATAAGTGTGCGTGAGTGTGATGTATGTCTTCCAACCCCACGTCTTTCTTCCCTTTTATTTACCCGCTTATGATGGTTAGATTAGGGCATATTTCGATTAGCATACAGTATGACAGCATGTTTGCATCATTCATCTGTTTTGCACGCACCGGGCTTGGCGCATCATACAAACTGCATTTGTATTTCAATTCCAAATTGAATACGTGTTAGTTGTAGCATTCCATATGCCATGTTTAGAATAGCCGAGCCTGCTATAGTTTGCATCTTTGCATGTGTTAAATTAGGCAATTCTGTATAATTAGGATCATGCATGAATTCTAATAAGCTTCCGTTTTGGCTCGGAGTACTCGGTGAGTTTTATGCTTTAGCATCCTTGCACGTGTGTGAGTGCTGCCATGAATAGCATGCTTGCCATGAGGCTATGTGCTTATGTGATATAACTGCCTTGAATGCCTGTGGGTGGAGGTTGAGTTGCTTGGATTGGACAATTCATCAAATGTTTTGTTTTAAGCCACTAGATAGTGGCAAAATCATGTTTTCTTAAGCCCACCTGAGGGTGGCAATCCACGTCTTAGCCTACCTGCGGGTAGCACCATCAAACTATTTTCAAGCAAACAAACATGAAATGTTTTGTTCCAATTCAGGGCGATTCAGTCTATACTTGTATGCTGTGCGCATCACATAGTAATCTAGGCTAATAACCGGAATAAGAACATACAATGTTTTCAAAAACAGATATCATGGTTAGTAGAGGCCGGTCTTTGACCGGGCGAGCGGGGGTGCTCACGAAGTGACCTTCCCCAATCGTACCCAAGTTCCCGAGCCGAGGCAACTTTGGTGATGACGGATACGTGGCTAGGCAACGAGTCAGGGTTTCCTAAATTTCCCAAAAAAAAACATTTAGGTGGCGACTTGTATCTGGCGAAGCAGTCCATGTTTGGCACTTCTTTCAAAAAAAAATCTGTTTTCAAAACGATTTGCCGGATTTGGACTCTTTGGTTCAAGATTAAGAACCGTGACATTTGAGTCCTTCGAACTGTATGTAGACACCCCATTTTTGACCGACCTTAAGACTCAGACGTCACCGATTGAGCGCTCGGTGATGTATATTGTGCTCGTTCAGAAGTCTCAGAGTCGCGGCCGTGCGCCCTGCCTCCGGACTTCCGAACTCTCTTCTGTGCCTTGCCTCGGTTTGCGAACCAGACTCGGTTTTCTCTATTTTCTTTCCTGAGGGGAGGGAGAGGTCCCGTAGACCGTCTCTCAGTGGCGTGGGCTACATTTCGTGGCCGTAGGCCATTTTGCCCATTTCGGAGCCCGGTCCCGGTTTTCGGAGCCGTCAGGCCGTGTGCCTCGGTTCGGGACCACCCAACCATCTCCGATTCCTCCGGTTCTTGGCATGCATCTCATTTACTCCCTAACGAGGGACACTGGGGTCTTAGATACCCACTTCGTGGCCGAATGCCACTTTCGGTGCTTACAGCCTATTTTCGGGATCTCGAACTACGTGTTTTGGTCCCCGAGCATTCGTTTGCATCGGTTTTTGTTCATTTTTGGCAGGTACCTCTGTTTCATCATAAGGAAGATCACTGGAGGGTGGGAGGCTAGAAGTTTGTCCAAACAACCTGTTATGCTCTTCCGGCGCCCCCCGGCGCCCGTTTTTCTCACTTCCGGGCTAATGTTGAACACCCTAGGGCCATTTTCTTCGAGCCAAAACCACATATTTGTGATGTACACACATGGGAGGACCCTAAAAACCTATGGCCGGCCAGTAATTCTCTTTGAACCTTTTGAACCCCTCTTTGAATTAGCCTATTCTCTCTCCTGTTTTAGAGTTGTCAAAATTGAACCACAGGGTCTTGTTCAGCACACCTGGGAGGACACCAATCCTTGGTGGCCGGCCACTAAATCTTCACTTCATTTTTTACCCTTGGCCGGCCGGCCATGGGGGGTGGCCGGCCGGCCACCTGCAGAAAAAGCACATGGCCGGCCATGCTCCTTGGGGTGTGTTCCTTACAGCTGCACAGCTGTTTCCTCAGCAGAAAATATCTGTATCCGGGGGATATTTTGGAGGGGAATACTTGGGTGCATTTCCCTCCACTTGCCTCCCCCTTTTTGGCCTTTATAAACAGCAGCTCAAACACTCTTAGGAGGGTTAGAAAAATTGCTTCAAGCATACATACACTCCTCTATCCATTTCTCTCAAATCTTCAAGTTTTGCTTCCATTCCTTCATCATCATCAAGCATCACCATCACCAATCCATTTCCAGCAGCAAGGAGAGGTTCTTGAAGGCTTAGAAGCAACATTTCTCAAGCCAAGAAGCAAAGAAAGAAAGGTCTTCAAGGGTAAGTCTCAAATTCCCTCTTTTACACCACTTTCTTGCCTCTTTTCTTAACCCTACTTGCTCACTGTTTTGAGCTCCAACCAATACTGAAAGTAGGTCTATTTTGAGCTATCTTAATGTTTTTTCAAGGGCTCAACTCTGTTTGAGCCCTCCATCTTGCATTTTTCAATATCCTCTTATATGCCATTATTGCATTGAATATTTGGCCTATGTGTGATCTGAATTCGAGCATCCCATGAACTGATATTGTCTTATTTTGAGGCCCTCTTCAACATTGAAGAAGGGCTCAACCTTGTTTCATGCTCCATATGCTACTTTCTTTGAATCCATGTTTTACCCTTGTTTTTTCATGCTTTCTCTAGCCTATGAGTGATCTGTTTTCGAGCATAATGTAAACTGTGAATGGGCCTATTTTGAGCCCCTATTCAACATTGAAGAAGGGATCAACCCTGTTTGGCCTCTCTATCATGCACTTGCTTCATAATTTCTCATATTTACCGTAAACTTGCATGATTTATTTGACCTACATGCAGTCTGTTTTTGAGCATGTCATAAACTGTGAGTGAGCTTATTTTGTGTCCCTCGACAATATTGTAGAAGGGATCAATCTTGTTTGGGGTCTCCATGTTATACTTGCCTTTATATCTCTCTTTGACCCTCTTTTTGCATGCTTTTTTAAGCTTATCTAGCTTCTGTTTTCGGCCATTATCAGAACTAGAAAGAGTCATATTTTGATCTTCTTGACATATTTCATTAAGGGTCTTTGCTGGTTTGATGAATTTTTGGGGTACTTCATGTTATGGCCTTATATACCCTCATTCTTGCATAGCATTTTTACCATGTTTGCATACTGAGTTGGGGGATATCATCTACTGTAAATGTGCATATTTTTAGTCCCTCATCAGTGTTGTAGAAGGGTACTTTTCAGTTTGAGCACCGCATGCATCACTTGTTTCAATACCCCTCTCTTGGTCCGTATTTTTGCATGCTATTGTTGCCCTATCTATGCTTTCACTTTGGCCTTGTTCTAGACTGAAAAATGCTATTTTTGGGGCTGCCTTGCTACTGTTTTGCACGTCATGTACCAATTACGCATGTTTAGTGTGGCTGTAGGCCATTTCGGATGCTTAATATCGCATTTCGGGACCATTCCGGGCATTTGGTATCATTTCCCCATCTTTCGGGACTGTTTTGCATCATTTGTAAGTGCTGAAATTCCATTTGCATGTTTGCATATCATTTTCCATGTCATTTCATGCTTTAATCCATCGCCTCAGTTTGCGCGCCCGTGTGCACGCATCTCGAGGCGCTTCATTTTCATCCGACGGCCTCCCGTGTGAGTGTGGCTGAGGCTTACTCATGTTAGTGTAAGTCCATTTTGCATTTTGCATATCATTTTAGCTTTATTGCATTCCGTATGCCATTTTCTCGGTTTGCGCGCCCGTGGACACGCATTTCGAGACATCTCATTTTAGTCTCATTACATATCATATTTCATGTCATTTCATGCCTTGGGGCCATCCGCCTCGGTTTGCGCGCCCGTGTGCACGCATTTCGAGGCGCTTCATTTTCATCTTTCGGCCTCTTATGTGAGTGTGGCTGAGGTCCACTCGTGTTAGTATAAGTCCAATTTGCATTGCGTGTGCCATTTCATGTCTTAGGATCATCATCTCGGTTTGCGTGCCCGTGGGTACGCATCTCGAGGCATCTCATTTTCATAGCATTGTGCATGCTAGGGCTGTATATTAGCTGCATTTCATGCATATCATGCATATTGCATCGTGTTCGGGATAGGAGTTAGCCCGGGCACAGGAAACGAGGCACGTTTCGTACTTCGAGTGACGGAACGGGTCTCAATTCCCAAGTCACCGACACTCCGGATTATCCATTATGGAGTTAGGTTTTATTGTAGCATTCATCTGCATTCATCCTATATTGAGTTGTGCAATCCAACTCCTCGGCCATCATGCATCGAAATGCGTGATTGGTGGCACGAGGATCGAGGCATGCACATATATCTGTGAAATACATTGCTATGCCCCTTTCCTGCTCTCTGTTGCAGCATACCGAGAATCAGCAACTTTTCGGAGTCGGGCGCGCATTTCGAGGAACATTGCAAACAGAGGCTAATCGGGGCATCCCAGTGGATTTCCGCGCAAAGGCAGTCCAGCATACATCATTCATCAGAATCGAGGCAGCCCCTGGCTTGCATGCCAGTTTATAGCTTTCTTAGTTTAATTTGTTAATTATTCGGACTGTACATTTCGGACTGTATTATTCTTTCATTTCGGACTGTATTATTTATTCGGACCCTCTGCGCGAGGGCATAATTGTAATAAGTGTGGGTGAGTGTGATGTATGTCTTCCAACCCCCATTTTTTCTCCCTTTTATTTACCCGCTTACGATGGTTAGATATAGGGCATATTTCAATTAGCATACAGTATGACAGCATGTTTGCATCATTCATCTGTTTTTGCACGCACCGGGCTCGGCGCATCATACAAACTGCATTTGTATTTCAATTCCAAATTGAATACGTGTTAGCTGTAGCATTCCATATGCCATGTTTAGAATAGCCGAGCCTGCTATAGTTGCATTTTTGCATGTGTTGCATTAGGCAATTCTGTATAATTAGGATCATGCATGATTTCTAATCGGTTTTCCGTTTTTGGCTCGGAGTACTCGGTGAGTTTTATGCTTTAGCATCCTTGCATGCGTGTGAGTGTTGCCATGAATAGCATACTTGCCATGAGGCTATGTGCTTATGTGATATAACTGCCTTGAATGCCTGTGGGTGGAGGTTGAGTTACTTGGAGTGGGACAATGCATTGAATGTTTGTTTTAAGCCCACTAGATAGTGGCAAAATCATGTTTTCTAAGCCCACCTGAGGGTGGCAAATCCGCGTCTTAGCCTACCTGTGGGTAGCACCATCAAAACATTTTCAAACAAAAAACATGAAATGTTTTGTTCCAATTCAGGCGACTCAGTCTATACTTGTTTGCTGCGAGCATCACATAGTAACCTAGGCTAATAACCGGAATAAGAGCATACAAGGTTTCCAAAAACAGATATCATGGTTAGTAGAGGCCTTTTGACCAGGCGAGCGGGGGTGCTCACGAAGTGACCTTCCCCAATCGTACCCAAGTTCCCGAGCCGAGGCAACTTTGGTGATGACGGACACGTGGCCTTTGGCACCGAGTCAGGGTTTCCTAAATTTCCCAAAAATAAAATATTTAGGTGGCGACTCTGTATCTGGCAAAGCAGTCCATGTTTGGCACTTCTTTCAAAAAATCTGTTTTCCAAAACGATTTGCCGGATTTGGACTCTTTGGTTCAAGATTAAGAACCGTGACACGAATCGAGTCCGAGCTGTAGCGAGGTCCCCCGCGGGCTTGTTACACTGTAGTGACCCAATATCGAACCAGAACGGGGGGAACTCGCACTCCTTTCCCCGGGATGCGTTCGGGGACGTCTACAGTTTCTGGCGACTCTGCTGGGGATTTAGAGAACTTAACTCGAACTCATGATATCTGGTTTTGACTACACTTGTGTGTTTCTTTGCATTGCATTTGCATTGGTGCGCCTAGGACACCGTGTTTGCCATCTGCTATTCCTGAGCGGTTTGCCGGAGGCTTGTCTTGTCAAGGCATGTCCATAAGGCTGACCGGTTATGGGCTCTGCCAGTATGGGAACACAAACCCCGGTTTTACCGGGGCACCCTTTTTGACCATTCGACCTAGTGCATATTCGGATCCATAGTGACCATTCCGAACTAAGACAGGTTGCTTACCCGCTTATAGGTTGTTTGAAACCGCTGCGTGCGTAGTGAAACCCTAGCTCCTGACAAAATAGGACAGGGAAACCCTGCCCCAACATAGGGGTGTTTTGGCTCTCACTTATCTGCCATGTGCTTGTTAGAGTGCGTCTCTACAGGGAATGCATGTATCAGTCTATGAGTGTTGGGCATCAGGCCTGCGGGCATCAGCATTAGTGTTTTGGGGAATCAGTTTTACCTGAGGGTATCAGTTTACAGGCAAATTTTGGACAGAATTCAGTAGAGAGCACACCCATTCAGCTTTGCTCATATTGGCTATGGTGAAATCAGGCTGAGATGCTGTCTCTTTTCTCTTTTGCTAGGTAGTCTTGGGAACCATAGCTTCAGAAGGCTCCAATATCCCCCGAGGATCATTAGACTTGTGCTGATAGACTTTGTCGGGTCAGAAATTCAGTTCAAGGGCAATCAGTATTCCTTCACCAAAAGGGGTAAAAAGGCCAGTCAAGGACAGTTATACCGGTTGTTCAGTTAGACCAGGGCAATATGGCAGGGATGGAGGGAATGATGCGTCAACTCCAGGAAAGTATGAAACTCATGCAGCAGGACACAGCCCATCAAGCGGAATTTGCCAAAAGCCAGGCCGAGATTATAGCCCAACAGGCAGAGACAATTGCCAGGCTAGAGCAGCAAACTGGAGTATCTACTTCACACCAGGCTCCTCCCCTACCCAGAGTTCCAACGCTCGGGGAGACAGCTAATGTCCAGGATGATACGGACATTCCAGGCAGGCCAGCTCCGCCCCTGGTTCTACCCCAACTATCTAAAACACCCACCAACCTACCAGACTCCCCCTTTGAGTTCAAGACGGACCCCACAGCATTGAAAGTGAGCAAGCTTGAGGAATTGTTCAAAAAGTCTCAGGGGGCCCATTCTATTCCTGACATAGAGGATGGTTTTACCGACTCAGTGGTGACATTACCGGATCGGTTCAAGATGCCACATATCGATCGATTCGATGGCTCTGAAGACCCAATGGTGCCCCTCCAACTGTTTTCTGATATCCTGAGGCCAATGGGTTTGACTACATGTAACAACCCTCGTACTGATTACCGATAAACCACTGAATTATACACTGATTACTGCTAAACTGAACTGATAATGACTGATAATTGAATGAATTGAGTTACTGAATAAACTGATTGAAATCGAAACTGAAATTGAATGAGTTTATTTGTTGAATTGCATATTTCATCTGTTTGATTGATTGATTATCTGTTTGAATTCGTGTGTTTAATTGCTAATTGAAGGCCTTATCGGCGGCCGAACTGAAAACCGTTTAGTGTTCCATAATCAGTAGAATATTTGCGATTTAATGGTATATTTATCTGAGAATTGATTAGGAATGATTAAATTAGATTAAGTTAAGTTAAACACCTAAGTTACCATAATTACGAAACTGCCATTGAGTGGGCATTTGTTTAATCTTATTACTTGAGCCTTTACACTTTGTTATACACTTAGCAAACAAACTCCTCAGCCATTCTATTGAGCTCAACCGACCAAACAAGAGAGTTAGAGAGAGAGAGAATTGTTCTTGTTGTTTTGGCTTGAAATCTTGAAGAAATTGAAGTGTAGATTGCCTATTTAGCTCCCACACCTTGAATACAAGACTTAGGTAAGAAATTTAAGTCTTCATTGTTGTCCTTAAACTTGTTCTTGCATGATTCATACTCCATTGTAGAGTAGGACCATAAATTGGTTTCAAAGAGTTGAATTAGAGCTTATTTCATGCATGCATGTTCATATTGTCAAGGTTGAAGGATGGACTTCATGAAAATCTCACATGCAAGCTCACATTTGTGCATGAGTCCATGTTTTCAGCATATTCTTGAAGAAATGAGTCCATTTGGACAAGTTTTGAAGGTCGTATTTGGTTAAATTTCATGCATGTTAGCATTTCTCCATGTTCATGAAAAATGAGTTTGAAATTGAGTTTGTTATAAAATATCCTTGGGCTTGATTTTACAAATTGAGCTTTAAAACTTGATACTCTATGTGTTTACAAGGATTTTCCAGAAAATAGGCCCAAGGGGATCGACTTGGGAGCATCAAAGTTGAGTTTTGAACTTGGAACACAAACCTGGATTTTCCAGATTTTTGCAGTCGCTCGAGCGGGGTAATGCCGCTCGAGCGGGGAAATCATGCTCCCAGCACTTTCTTCGACTTGTTTACAGTCCGCTCGAGCGGAGACATGCGCGCTCGAGCGGAGAAATCGCGCATCCAGTACTTTGCATTGTTTATCATACCGCTTGAGCGGGGAAATGTACGCTCGAGCGAGAGGATTGTGTGCCACGCTCGAGCGGGGAAGTTGGAGCTCGAGCGGGGACCTTTGTTTGCTTGTCCGCTCGAGCGGGGAAACCTGAGCTCGAGCGGAACCCTGTTCACTGAATTTCTGCAAATGTTTTCTAAGCACATCTTTACATCCTCATCCCATTCTAGGCATTCTTAGGCCTAGTTTAAGACATCTTAATGAGGATTTAGATGTAGAACACACCGGGGCAAATTAGGGATTAAATGATTTTCTCTCCCAACTGTGAAACTTAGAGTGTGTTCATCCTGTTAACTGTATAGGGTTGGCGACTGGAGAGACGCGCTCTAGCACACTGTAGCCCAGAACTCTGTGAGTAACGAATGTGTAAAGATATGTTCAAAATGGTTATCTTTTGAATACTGAACTGAACTGTTTACTGTACTGGTATTGTTTACTGAATGAATGTATGTCCTTTATTTCTGAACTGTACTGTGGCATCCTTAGCACCTACTGTTACTGACTGTACTGCTACAGAGATCTCTGTCGGTTCCCTTGTGGAACCATACTGTTTACTGAATGACTGGCCATCATTACTGTTCGGTCTTTAAGACCTACTGTTTACTGTTATGCTAATGGATGTACCACATATGACTGTATAACTGTTCTGACTGAAAGACTGAAATACTGTTTAATGAACCGTTTTCATTACTGCAAGGACATTACATTCTTAACCTCTTTATACATTATGTTATTCACTGGGCTTTAGCTCACTGCTCATATATATATGTAGGTGTACAGGCACCAGACCAGAGCTAGACGCGTCGGGGTTATTCCAGTTTTGTCAAGCCAGCCTACGTGCCTCACTGTGAGGTTCCGTGTTGCCATGTTATGGCTTTGGGATTTTGTTTTGGGTTTTCCCATCGGTCTCCTCACTGTTTTGTATCACTGTATAGACTGCTTACTGTTCTACTGTACTGTTATCGAGGGACTAGGTCCCCGTACTGAATGTTTGTATATGATTGTATAGACTGTATACAGACCGTACTGTTTTGAACTGTATGAATGCATGAAAAATGTTTTTGGCATACAGATTTTCACAGCTCAATGGACACTAGTTATTTACTGTATTGGCTTCCGCCAGGCCCTGAACTCTGTTATACTGTATTACTGTTAAGCAGGCCTTCGGTAATCACGGATTACTGGCCGGTTACGGTGCTAAACCCATAGGGCCGGGTTTGGGTCGTGACACTACAGCCCAGAAATTGTCACTATTCGGCCGAACCCTGTCTGGGATAGCCGCAATTTGGTATGCAAAATTAGAGAGCTCTGTGAAACAGAACTAGGAAGAGCTGGCTGAGGCCTTTGTTGCTCAATACTCCTATAACACCCAGATCGAGGTCACAACTCGTGATCTCGAAGTCACCCGCCAGGAACCAAAGGAGGGTTTCTCAGAGTTCGTGATGAGATGGAGGGCAAAGGCCTCAATGATGACTATAAGGCCTTCCGACAAAGATCAGATCAGGATGATTGTTCAGAATCTGCATGGCGAGTTGCTGCAAAAGATGGTCGTTCTACCTCTGTTTACCTTTCCAGCCCTTCATGAAATGGGGGTTCAAATCGAGGATGCCATCAGACAAGGGATCTTCGCAGAAGATAATGAGCCTTTGAGGAGGAATGTTGCTCGCAGTTCCAATGCTACTACTGATGGTAGCACAGCTGCGAAATGCTCAGAAGTAGACACTATCACCACTTCCTCCAATGACCAAAAACCAACCACTTCAGCTCGGCCCCAAGCCCGAAAATTCCATCCTCTTTACATGAGTCTCTCCCAAGCTTTGAAAAAGCTGCAAGAAGAAGGGCACCTAGAACTCCTAGAACCCCAACCCCTCCCAAATCCTCTTCCACCAAGGTATGACCCAGCTAAATACTGTGCCTACCATCAACAGCACGGTCATGATACGAACCGTTGCATCCGCCTCCGTCATAAGATTCAGGACCTTATTGATGAAGAGACCTTAGCTCCACCAAAAGGACCTCAAGTTAGTACCGACCTATCACCTCTACATCTCAACCTCATCCATACACTGCCATCCACCTATGACCCCAGCATATACATCACCCCGGCCCATCTACCCAAGCCTGAGGTGTTTATCCCAGAAAGCATGGACTTATGCATGATGGGTGCACCTGAACCCCAATCATCTCAAACCCATGAACCCACTACTTCCGAGCTGATGAGGATGATTGAAGATCTTCAAAGAACAGTGGCGGATTTAGCCTTTGGAGTTTTGGCTCCATCATCAACCACATCGCCTACCAGGGAGTTCATGTCAAAAGGCTCCCCAGTCCTGAGGCGGGCTACA
Source organism: Camellia japonica (assembly GCA_030407325.1). Taxonomy (NCBI): domain Eukaryota; kingdom Viridiplantae; phylum Streptophyta; class Magnoliopsida; order Ericales; family Theaceae; genus Camellia; species Camellia japonica. Next base: position 49,589,520 of record JAPPVO010000019.1, read on the forward strand.
TCTGAGGAAGGCCAATCCCGTGGCAAAGTGGAAGCGAGTGGAAAGAACAAGGTAAGGGTAGACATGGATCCCCATGAGTATCTTCTGTTGGCTGTTGAGGCCTTGAAAGCCGAGGGACTGAACAAAGAGCAAGTGCTCGCAGTTGTTGCAAAAACTGTGGACGGCATTTTCGCCACTCAAGTCAGGGGCAGTCCGAATCAAAGGGAAAACCGGGAGAAGGGCCGTTATACCAGAGGCAATCCTGTTAGCTCTAATCCTCCACTTAGAAGAGATCAACAAACCAGGCCAGCACCTGCCAATCCCTCTACTGGTGCATCCAGCAAAAATCCACAAACCTTGAAGTACCAACCCCGAGGTCAGAGGGTCTTCCATGCCCTTCACATGCCTTTATCCAAAGCTTTCCAAATCCTTGTTGGACAAGGCCATCTCAAACCCCTTGAGCCTCGGTCTCTCCCGAACCCTCTTCCGGCTACACATGATGCTACCCAGTACTGCGCATACCATCAGCAAACTGGCCATGCTACCAACAACTGCTTCCGTCTTCGCCATGAAGTACAGGATCTATTTGACAACGAGGTCATCCTCCCGCCGAGCTCAGCAAAGTCTATCGGCACTGGGTCAGTGAACTTGGGGGATAATGTTATGTGAATGGGGGATGAACCACCTGCGGGCGGCGCTCAATCAACTCCAGACGTGGGAATGGCACGCACTGTTCTGAGCAATATGCAAATACCAGTTTTGTGCTTTCTGACTTGGGTATTGGGTCAGTTTTTGTTACTTTGTTTTGAGTCTGTCTTTTTGTTTTGAGTCAGTCTCTTTTGTCTTGGGTCTGTCTTGTTGTATCGAGTCAGTCCTGTTGTATAGAAGTCAGGTGATTCAGGTGATTCCGGGGGTGTTACCTCGGGCGTCACCATTTTGTTTCGCGTTTGTCTTTTTGTTTTGTTTTGAGTCTGTTTCTGCCAGGGAGCCAGTTATGCCAACAGATTTTGAATGAAACAGCAGTGATTTCCATACTCTCGCATTTGTTTCTGCCGTGTGCTAGTTGTGCCGGGATTTGAATGAAATGGCAGTGCATTCCACCTGCTCTCTTGTGCCTTGAAGCCATTGTATTGACCTAAGTTTTTCAAAACCTTTTTGAACACTGCGTGTGAAAACAAAGAGGGAGGAATTCCTCGGGATTTGCAAAACTTTGATCAAATTGAGAGAAAGAGAGGCGTGCTAAGCCCTTAATGAATGAAATCATGCTTGTTAGTGTGAGTACTGAGAAGGACCCTGGCTTTGATCCAGATTGATCCTACACTGTCTTCAGCGCGAGCGATTTGTCGCTTTCTTAAAAACTTTCAAAAAAATGTTTTGCGCGGTCCTGCAAAGACATGTGTGGAATCGCTCTTGAGATTGTGCAGCTTAGGATCGCTCTCAGCCTCGAGACTCGACCCCCCTTGGCTTTCAAACCTTGAACTGGCATTCAGAATGTTCAACGGTCGACCACGATGTAAGGCCTGTGTGGCCAGATTTGAAGCAGCCCTCGAACAAGAGGCACCAAAGTCAGATCAAGAAGGTCAGACCTCATCAGAAGAAGCTTGCAAGGCTAGAGCAGAAGCACCCCTCGAACTAGGGGCAAAAAATATCCGATGTGCTCGAAGAGCCAAAGGTGGATCTTTCTGCAAGTCAATACAACAGCCACTCTCCTGGATATAGAGGGCTTCAATCTCAGAACCATTTGGCATGGACTGGTTACATTTTTACCCTTTGAGAGGCTCGCTAGGTCGAAAACCCGAAAGGGCGACCCAGGTAAAAGTTAGAGCGAGACAAGAAAAATATATATACAAAAATGCAAAAAGAGAAAAAAAATGCAAAGATACAAAAAATGAAAAAAAAGAAAAGAAAAGAAAAGAAAAATGCAAAAAAGAAGAAGAAAAAGGAATGAAAAGAATAGAAAAAAAGAAAAGAAAGAAAAACAAAGCTCGCAAGGTCGAAAACCTGCAACAGGCGCCTTGGCAAAAGTTAGAGCATAAAAAGGAGAGGTTAAATACCCGAGTGTACCTTAACCCCCGAACTACGTAAGGCTTGATTCCCATCTTTGGGATACGTAGGCAACTTCATTCTGAAGTCCAGCCGTAAAACGATTCAAATTCAATTGTGTCCATGTAATGGTTTTGACCATCCTTGCCTTCTCTGTATCCGAGAGTACGGTTGCAATCATCGCTCCGAGGACTGACTACAATGCGCTGCGGTGCCGTTCAAACAAGGGGCAACTTTCCGTTGCCATTCAATGCGCCGCGGTGCCGTTCAAACAAGGGGCAACTTTCCGTTGCCATGCAGCTCTCTTCAAGTACGGGGCAGTTTTCCTTTGGATCCGAGGTTGCGCATCTCAGGAGTAGGTTTCATGCTCGTTGAGCAAGTGGCCGTTTGCAAAAATAGTTTTTGAGAATTTTTACTGAGGTTGGCTAATTTTCTCGAAAAATCATTCTATCTTTTCCAAAACTGGACCATTTCTTGGACCCAAAAAAGGAAAATTTTCAGTGCTCATAGCCTGACTTGCATGATTTCAAATCAAAAACTGAACAAGCATGTTAATCTAACTCTCATTTTTGGTCAAAATTGTTTTAGTAGAAAGCCAAAAAAAAAAAATGGTCGAAATGATGAACTAGGGGCACAGTTGAGTCAGGCTTCCTGTCTTTTCCCTGTTGTCAACGCATTTGCCAAAAAAGGGCACTCTACCTGCCAGAAGAGGGCACAACTGAAGCTAGAAAGGGCAGAAGGCTCTCGTATCCTCCAAGCAGCGAGGTATCAAGCCAAGTGCGAAGCACGAACTGGAATGGATCAGGATATTCCACTCCCTCATCTAGACGGATCTGATCATGTCCAAACTCCCCAGCAAAGCATCATCAACCGATGTAGCTGCAGATTTGCTACACACCCAGTTGTAGCGCAACCCCTCTGTGGGAGGAATTCACTAGCTGCGTGCAGAAGAAGAAGAATCTAGCAGAATGCTAGGGGCACGAGCCCACAACTTGCTGTTTATCCATCAACCACCCAGGGGAGGGATGAAAAATGAGAGATTGAAGAACAGAGAGATGTGCGATGTGAGAAAAAGTGAGCAAAAGGGTTTTGAGAAAAATCGAGATTGAGTGCCGAGCGATATGAGAGACACAAATAAGAAAGGGTGGGAAACACTACCCGGTGAAACAGGCTCCCTGTGCACGTCTGAGTGTCGTGTTTTTGTTTTATCTTGATTTTGTTTTGGGTCGTTTCGAGTGTTACTCAATATGTCTAGGTTGTGTGCCTTTTATTTCCTTGTTGAGTCGTTTTGCTGCGTTCAGTCGTAGGCTCAATACCTGGTCGAAAACTCATCTTTCAATTTCAAAAAATAAAATCGTTTTGTGCTCCGAGTGCTGTGCCGTTCTCCACATTTGTGCAAAACAGAATTTGTTAAAGCCGCGGGGTTCAACCCAGGTCATGTGAAAACAGTAAAACCAGGACCCATCTGAAGCTATGAAAGTTCCGGGCTACCAAGCAAAAGAAAAGATGGAAAATTTGGAGCATCTGAGTGTGTTTCAACTTCTGCAAGTTTCGTCTTTATGAGCTGTGTGCCGAATAAACAGAGTATTGTATTATGAGCTGCGTGTTCAGAATATTGTTGTTTGGACCTCCTCTCACGATTTCAGCGTGGTTTGAGTGTCCCGTTCCTCTTCTCACGATTTCAGCGTGGTTTGAGTGTCCCGTTCCTCTTCTCACGATTTCAGCGTGGTTAGAGTGTTTTTCCTTACGCGGTTTCAGCGTGTTTGGAATTTATCCCAGGTTGCGTTGTAGACGCGCTGGGGGTTGTTTTGTTACCTCTTCTCACGATTTCAGCGTGGTTAGAGTTTGGTTCTTTCCTTACGCGATTTCAGCGTGTTTGGAATCTCTCTCAGGTTGCGTTGTGTACACCTGGGCGGTTGTTCGGACCTCTTCTCACGATTTCAGCGTGGTTAGAGTGTTCCTTTCCTTACGCGTTTCAGCGTGTTTGGAATTTATCCAGGTTGCGTTGTAGACGCTGGGCGGTTGTTTTTGTTACCTCTTCTCACGATTTCAGCGTGGTTAGAGTGTTCCTTTCCTTACGCGTTTCAGCGTGTTTGGAATTTATCCCAGGTTGCGTGTAGTACGCGCTGGGGGTTGTTTTTGTTTACCTCTTCTCACGATTTCAGTGTGGTTAGAGTTGTTCTTTCCTTACGCGATTTCAGCGTGTTTGGAATCTCTCTCAGGTTGTGTGTGTACGCACCTGGGCGGTTGTTCGGACCTCTTCTCACGATTTCAGCGTGGTTAGAGTGTTCCTTTCCTTACGCGGTTTCAGCGTGTTTGGAATTTATCCCAGGTTGCGTTGTAGACGCGCTGGGCGGGTTGTTTTTGTTTACCTCTTCTCACGATTTCAGCGTAGTTAGAGTGTTCCTTTCCTTACGCGTTTTCAGCATGTTTGGAATTTATCTCAGGTTGCGTTGTGTACGCACCTGGGCGGTTGTTTTCGGACCTCCTCTTACCACTATCAGCGTGTTTTGAGTGTCCCCTTCCTCACACGGTTTTCAGCGTGTCTGGAATTTATCTCAGGTTGCGTGGAACGCGCCTGATTGGTTTTCTTTGTTCTCTCTCCTCCCACGAGTCCAGCGCGGTTGGAGTATGTCACCATTTTGCGTCTATTGTACTCTCTGTTACGTCGCATCTATTATCTATTGCATCACATCTATCACATCCATTGCATCATATCTGTTTCATTGTCTGGTCTAGGAGACCTTAAATCCTCTAAAGGTGCAATTCCTTTGGTGTTTGTCGTGCCCGAACGACTTCTAGTGGTCTGGTATAGCCACCTGACTGTGTTAGCGGTGAGTTCCTAGGAGACCAACTGAGACGGTGGAAACTAGAGTTTGAATGGCTTATGCCTAGAACGCAAAGGTTTAGGATTTTCGAGACTAAAGTCTGGTTTAAATACCCAGGGGTATATCCTCGGCTTGAAATCTGTATGGCAGCCCCATAGATTGAGATAGCATGTGTATGCGCCTCAATTCTGGATACTGAATCAACCTAGTCTGTCACCCTGTTGGAGAATAGGGAAAGCTGCGACCATAGTTAGGGAGAAAAGTAGTACCTGTGGTTCAACCAAGAAGAAGCGGAAGATTCTCACATCAGCATAAGGTAGGACATTGCTGAGGTAAGTCATTGTCAATTGCCCCTGTAAGGTACCTTCCTTTTCCTAGCTATCACATTGCATTTTAGCCACTACATTACAGTGCATTGCATGAATCCTTAATTTTCAAACTGGCTTCGCTTAGCGTGTAAGTCCAATTTTCAAACCGGCTTCGCTTAGCGTGTAAATCCAATCTTCAAACCGGCTTCGCTTAGCGTGTAAGTCCAATCTTCAAACCGGCTTCGCTTAGCGTATAAGTCCAATTTTCAAACCGGCTTCGCGTAGCGTATAAGTCCAATTGTCAAACCGGCTTCGCGTAGCGTATAAGTCCAATTATCAAAATCTCCCTGCACATCATTTTGCATTTTGCCCCTGCCTGCGGGCATGCCTGCGGGCACACATATCTCTGTTTATCTTGTAGGATTGTCTAAGTCTTCGGCCTTGTCAAAAATGGGTCGTCTCTGGGCTTTGACATTCACTCCCGTCACTTCTTGACTTCCGAGTTCTGTCAAAGAGGGGCAACTGTAGACACCCCATTTTTGACCGACCTTAAGACTCAGACGTCACCGATTGAGCGCTCGGTGATGTTGCATATTGTGCTCGTTCAGAAGTCTCAGAGTCGCGGCCGTGCGCCTTGCCTCCGGACTTTCGAACCCTCTTCTGTGCCTTGCCTCGATTTGCGAACCAGACTCGGTTTTCTCTGTTTTCTTTCCTGAGGGGAGGGAGAGGCCCCGTAGACTATCTCTCAGTGGCCGTGGGCTACATTTCGTGGCCGTAGGCCATTTTGCCCATTTCGGAGCCCGGTTCCCGGTTTTCGGAGCCATCAGGCCGTGTGCCTCGGTTCGAGACCGTCTAACCATCTCCGATTCCTCCGGTTTTTGGCATGCATCTTATTTACTCCCTTTCGAGGGACACTGGGGTCTTAGATACCCACTTCGTGGTTGAACACCACTCCCGGTACCCAACAGTCAGTTTTTGGGGTCCCGAACTGCGCGTTTCGGCCCCCGAACCTTCATTTCGCATCGGTTTGGGTTCATTTTTGGTGGAGGCCTTATTTTCATGGTTAGGAAGCTTGTAGGAGGGTGGGAGGCCAGCAATTGTTTTGACAACCAACTTTTTGTTTGGTCAAAAGTGGTTCAGCATGAATCCGGGAAGGAGAAAAGTCTGCGCGGCTTCACCGAAACGGGCGTAACTCTTTGGACAAGAGGAATTAAAGTATGAGGCCACCATTGTTGGAAAGATTACTCCCGGGGCTTCATTTTGTACTCAAGAATCTCCTAAATTCAATTCCGGACGGAGGAGATATGGTTGATTGAAGTAAGGCATCACTCCGGTTGGACCGAAATCTGCGCGGCTTCACGGAAACGGGCATAACTTTTTTCCACAGGAGGAATTTTGATGCAAGGTTTGCGCCATTGGAAAGCTAACTTCCGGGGCTTCAATTTGGACACTTGAATGGCCACATTTGGACTTCCCTAGCACCCACCGGCCAGTCTTCTTCCCGACAGCTCCTGAAAAGTAGCTGGCCGGCCAGAAAACCTAGCTGGCCGGCCACCCTTTTTGTGAAATGACCTTTTTGCCCCTTTAAGCTGGCCGGCCATTTTCCTCTCCCTCAGTGTATTCCAGCTGTGCCAGCTGGTTGCCAATTGGACCATCCTCCATACACGTGTATGGAGGATTAGAGAGGTACCTTAGATATTTTTCATGCCTCTCCTCTATAAAGGAGAGGCTTGGCTTCTTGGCTCAAGGTTAGACATTTTTTAGACACATTTGAGAGAGAGTTATACCTTCCACCTCCCATTTCTCTCCATTTCCAAGCTCCAAAGTCATTTTTCTTCAAGTTTGGTGCCATTTCTTCATCACTATCAAGCATCCCCATCACCACTCCATTTCCAGCAGCAAGGAGAGGTTCTCAGAGGCTTAGAAGCAACATTCCTCAAGCCAAGAGGTAGAAAAGAAAAGGTTTACAAGGGTAAGTCTCCATTTCCCTCTTTTGTAGCATTTTCTTGCTTCATTTCTTAAGCCTATTTGCTCACTGTTTTAGGCTCCGACCCTAACTTAAAGGGTCACTATTTTGAGCTTATCTTCATGTTTGTTTAAGGGCTCAACCCTGTTTGAGCCCTCCATTTGGCACTTGCTTCAATATCATCTTATATGCCATTTTTTTGCATGAAATTTCTAGCCTATGAGTGATCTGTTTTCGAGCATAATGTAAACTGTAAGTGGGTCTATTTTGAGCCCCTATTCAACATTGAAGAAGGGCTCAACCCTGTTTGGGTCCTCTATCTTGCACTTGCTTCATAATCTCTCCTATTTACCGTAAATTTGCATGATTTGTTTGGCCTATATTTAAATTGTTTCGGAGCATGTCATGAACTGTGAGTTGGCTTATTTTGAGCCCCTCTACAACATTGTAGAAGGGATCAACCTTGTTTGGGGCCTCCATGTTGTACCTACCATTATACCCCTCTTTGGCCCCCATTTTGCATGCTTTTTTAAGCTTATCTAGCTTCTGTTTTCGGCCATCATCAGAACTGGAAATGGTCATATTTTGACCTTATTGGAATATTTCATGAAGGATCTTTGCTGGTTTGATGAATTTTTGGGGTACCTCATGTTATAGCCCTATGTATCCTAGTTCTTGCATGACATTTTTAGCATGTTTTCATACTGATTTGGGGGATTTCATCTACTGTAAATGTTCATATTTTTAGTCCCTCATCAGTGTTGTAGAAGGGTATTTTTCCATTTGGGCATCGCATGTATCACTTGCTTCAATACCCCTCTTGCGGAGCCATTTTTGTATGCCATTGTTGCCCTATCTATGCTTGCTGTTTGGCCATTTTTTAGACTGGAAAATGCCTGTTTTGGGGATGCCTTGCTACTGTATTTTCATTCCATGTCCATATTGTGCATGCATTGCATAGCTATAGGCCATTTCGGGTGCCTAAATTCGCATTTCGGGACCATTCCTTGCATTTGGTGTCGTTTCGCCATCTTTCGGGACTGTTTTCCCCCATATTTCAGTGCTGAAATTCCATTTGCATGTTTACATATCATATTCCATGCCATTGCATTTCGAGGCACCTCATTTTCATCTGTCGGCCTCTTATGTGAGTGTGGCTGAGGCTCACTCATGTTAGTGTAAGTCCATTTTGCATTCTGTATGTCATTTTAGTCTCATCGCATTGCATATGCCATTGCCTCGGTTTGCGTGCCCGTGTGCACGCATTTCGAGGCATCTCATTTTCATCCGTCGGCCTCTTATGTGAGTGTGGCTGAGGTCCACTTGTGTTAGTGTAAGTCCAATTGGCATTGCGTATGCCATTTCATGCCTTAGGATCATCGCCTCGGTTTGCGTGCCCGTGTGCACGCATTTCGAGGCATCTCATTTTCATAGCATTATGCATGCTAGGATTGTATTTTAGTTGCATTCATGCATATCATGCATATTGCATCGTGTTCGGGATAGGAGTTAGCCTGGGCACGGGAAACGAGACGCGTTTCGTACTCCGAGTGACGGAACGGGTCTCAATTCCCAAATCACCGACACTCCGGATTACCCATGATGGAGTTAGGTTTTGTTGTAGCATTCATCTGCATTCATCCTATATTGAGTTGTGCAATCCGACTCCTCGGCCATCATGCATCGAGATGCGTGATTGGTGGTACGAAGATCGAGGCATGCATATATCTGTGAAATACATTGCTATGCCCCTTTCCTGCTCTCTGTTACAGCAAAATGAAGAATCAGCAACTTTTCGGAGTCTGGCGCGCATTGCGAGAAACATTGCAAACAGAGGCTAAATTGGGCATCCCAATGGATTTCTGCGCAAAACAGCCCAAAACATGCATCACTTCATTATCCGGAGCGGAGTCAAGACAGTCCCTGGCTTGCATGCCAGTTTACAGTCTCTCTTAGTTAATTTGTTAATTAATTAGGGATCTGTATATTTATTCGGACTGTATTATTCGGACTGTATTATTTATTCGGACCCTTTGTGTGAGGGCATAATTGTAATAAGTGTGCGGAGTGTGATGTATGTCTTCCAACCCCACGTCTTTCTTCCCTTTTATTTACCCGCTTATGATGGTTAGATTAGGGCATATTTCGATTAGCATACAGTATGACAGCATGTTTGCATCATTCATCTATTTTGCACGCACCGGGCTTGGCGCATCATACAAACTGCATTTGTATTTCAATTCCAAATTGAATACGTGTTAGTTGTAGCATTCCATATGCCATGTTTAGAATAGCCGAGCCTGCTATAGTTTGCATCTTTGCATGTGTTGCATTAGGCAATTCTGTATAATTAGGATCATGCATGATTTCTAATAAGCTTCTGTTTTTGGCTCGGAGTACTCGGTGAGTTTTATGCTTTAGCATCCTTGCACATGTGTGAGTGCTGCCATGAATAGCATGCTTGCCATGAGGCTATGTGCTTATGTGATATAACTGCCTTGAATGCCTGTGGGTGGAGGTTGAGTTGCTTGGATTGGACAATTCATCAAATGTTTGTTTTAAGCCCACTAGATAGTGGCAAAATCATGTTTTCTTAAGCCCACCTGAGGGTGGCAAATCCACGTCTTAGCCTACCTGCGGGTAGCACCATCAAACCATTTTCAAGCAAACAAACATGAAATGTTTTGTTCCAATTCAGGCGATTCAGTCTATACTTGTATGCTGTGCGCATCACATAGTAATCTAGGCTAATAACCGGAATAAGAACATACAATGTTTTCAAAAACAGATATCATGGTTAGTAGAGGCCGGTCTTTGACCGGGCGTGCGGGGGTGCTCACGAAGTGACCTTCCCCAATCGTACCCAAGTTCCCGAGCCGAGGCAACTTTGGTGATGACGGATACGTGGCCTTAGGCAACGAGTCAGGGTTTCCTAAATTTCCCAAAAAAAAACATTTAGGTGGCGACTCTGTATCTGGCGAAGCAGTTCATGTTTGGCACTTCTTTCAAAAAAATCTGTTTTCAAAACGATTTGCTGGATTTGGACTCTTTGGTTCAAGATTAAGAACCGTGACATTTGAGTCCTTCGAACTGTAGTGACCCAATATCGAACCAGAACGGGGAGGACTCGCACTCCTTTCCCCGGGATGCGTTCGGGGACATCTACACCCTTCTGGTTACAAATCGCCGCCGAAGCCAAGGTTTGCCGTCTGAGAGGACACCTTCCCCTGCCCCCAGTTTCATAGGGGGTGGGTCTATGTCAAAAAGAAGAGTGCTGGTGGATTTGGAAACGGAGGCTTTTGGTTCCTCTGACGCTCTGGGGACTTCTTCGATGAAGGCTGAACCGAAGAGCCTTATGGATGTGAAGTTAGAGATAGGAGCCTCTGCTCCTTATGCTTCTGCTGCCGAACCCTCTGCTTCGGTTGCTGCAAGGGCGAAGAAGAGGAAGAAGGAGATCGGCAAGGCGGTAGTTGGAGAGGCTTCTGAAGATCCTGTTGAGGATGAGTCATTTGAGAAGTGGGAGCCGCCAATGTTACATCAGGGCAGACCCATTTCTACTTCAGATTCAGCTATTGCTTCTGAAGACTTTGCTTTGACTTGACCAAGACCTTGCTAATGCCAGTAGACATGGTTGATCACAACGGGCCCCGCGATATTCCAGTTCTGAACGGGACCCTTCACATGATGACTGCTGTAAGTGTTTGTTTGTTTTTTTTTTTTTTTTTTGGCTTGGTGTTGTGCTACTGTTTTCTTTCTTTTAATACCTTGCTATCTATTGTAGTGTATTCAGAGGATACACCTGTCAATTACTAGAGTAGAGGAACTAGAGAAGGCCGTGCTGGAGGCCACTATGAATGCTGAGGGACTGACAGTGAGCTTGGAAGCCAAGAAGGAAGGACGCAGGACTGCCGAGAGGGAGGTGTTCCATCTGAGCAAGGTTATTACCTCGGCAGAAAAGTCTAAGGAAGCTGCCATTGGGGTACAGGCCCAACTTGAAGGGAAGGTGGCAGAGTTGGAGGCTATTATTGCGGTGATGGCTGCTGAACGTTCTGCATTTGAGGCTAAGTATTGGCAGCAATGTTGGGATGAAGCTGGGGCTACTTACAAAGAAGAGGTGCTGGTGTTGCGGGGCAAGCTCTTTCTGAAGGGTTGGTCGAGTGCTCTGGTCGCTGCTAAGGTTCCTGAAGGGTCTCCCTTGTTTCAAGATGTTCCTGTTCCCTCTAGGTCCTTGCGTCTGAAAACTGCTGTTACCCCTGCAATTCTTTCAGCTAAGACTTCCCCAGGAACTGATTCTGTAACCAAGACTTAGGAGAGCGACATTGCCAATGAGACAGTGAACGTTGAAGGGGGTGGAACCTAGAACTGAAACTGTGAGAGATATGGTTAATGAGGCTTTTACTTCTCAAGAAGTTGGCGCTGCCTCTACTTTTCCTCCGCAAATGGCCTGGACCAGATTGTGGATGCTACTCCTGAAGTTCCTCATGTTGATGAAAGTTTGAAGTCGTCTTTGGAATGATTTGAAGTTTTTGCTTTTTCTCTCTCTCTTTTGTTTTCATTTTTCTTCTACTATACTGGGGCTCGGTCTTCCTGACGAGTTGTCTCCTTATATTTGCCAAGACAATTTTCTTCTTTTTGGTTGCTGTTTGTGAGGCCAGCTGTGCCTTTGTTGGATGATGGAATTTTCCTTTCGATTTTGCAATCTGATGCTTTCTTGCTTCTATGTCTGAATGTTATCTGTATTGTTTGCCCCCGACCGAGCACTGTTGGGACCTCCAGGCCAAATAGATGCTCGGTCTGGTTAACGAATATGTTGTACGATTGTGCTTGGTTTTGTAATGAAAGGAGAGTGTCTTACTTAGGTCCAGGTTGGTTCTGAAAAACAATTGTTTGCCCCCACCTGGAGCTAAGTAAGATTGGTATTGAAGACTGTGCTCTTTAGGTAGAACTGTTTAAGTTTGTTGCAACTTTGGTAGTATGAGTGTAATTGAAGGAGATAAAGGTATAAAGAGGTGTCTTACTCAGGTTTAGGTTGGTTTGAAAAAATAATTGTTTGCCTCCCACCTAGAGTTGAGTAAGACTAGTGTTGGAAGTTTGCTCCTGATAGAATTTAGCCGAGTTTGTTCTAACTTTGTTTGTATGCAGCAATACTGAAGTGTTGATGTGACGAGACTTAAGAAATTCTGTAGACTCAGAGATGTTTATTTAAAATATGTTAGTGCAGTTTCCACTAAGCAATTTCACTTGGCTAAGGTCCAATTTAGTTGCCAAACATAATTCCGTCAAGCAATTCCACTTGGCATGTTTGAGTGCTAACTAAAATCAAATCCCATTCAGTCGTTTCTAAAACAAAGTCCGTTTGGGTTAGACCAAAGCTTGGTTCGTTTGATAAATATCAAAGCTAATTTCATTTGGTAAACACCAAAGCTAAATCCATTTGATAAACATCAAAGCTAATTCTGTTTGATAAACATCAAAACTAATTCCGTTTGGTAAATACCAAGACCAAAGCTGAGTCCGTTTGGTGAAGACCAAAGCTGATTCCGAAAATCTCTTGCAATGAAGCTAGTCAGATATTAAGCACAAAAAATAAATAAATAAATAAAAATAAAAATGAGAGAAGTGGGGAGGCATTTACATTGATCAAAAGATAAGTGTCTTTACACTATGACAGAGAAGTTAGGAGATAATTCTATTGATAGTATTTCTTGAGATTTGCTACATTTCAGGGCCGAGGTATGGCTCTGCCTTTAAGATCCTCTAGGTAGTAAGCTCCATTTCTAACAACGACTATGACCTTGTATGGACCTTCCCAGTTAAGTCCTAGTTTTCCTTCGCCAAGCACCCTTTTGTGATCCATAACTTTCCTCAAAACCAGTTCTCCAGGTGTGAATTGCCTTAGAAAAACTTTTTGGTTGAAACTCTTGAGGAGCTGCTGCTGATATGCTACAAGTCTGATCAGTGCTACTTCCCTTCAGCCTTTTGCCATATCCAGTGCTTGTGCAATAGCTTCCTCATTACTTGTGCTTTCAAACAGCTCAGATTGGAGGGTTGGGAGACCAACTTCAAGTGGGATACTAGCCTCCATTCCATAAGTTAAGGAGTAAGCTGTTTCCCCTGTTGAGTGTCGTGCTGTAGTTCGGTAGGCCCATAGCACGTGGGGTAACTCTTTAACCCACTTTTCCTTTTGCATGTTCAAGCCGCTTCTTTACTCCGTTGATGATGATTTTGTTTGACGCTTCTGTCTGCCCATTACTTTGTGGGTAACCCGGAGAAGAGTTCCGATAGTCGATCTTGAGGTCGGCACAAAATTTTTCTAAAGATCTTTCCATCAAGCTGTGTTCCATTGTCTGCAATCAGTACTTGCAGGATGCCGAAATGGACCACGACGTTCCTCATGACAAACTGCTTTGTGTCTACTTCTTTGATACTTGTTAGTGCTTCAACTTTGGCGCACTTAGTGAAATAGTCGTTTGCAGCAATGAAAAATCATCTGTTCCCAGTGCCTCGTGCCAAAGGTCCAACAATATCCAGACCTCATTGGGCAAAGGGCCACGGGCTGGTGAGTAGAGTGAGAGTTTTGGTTGGCTAATGAATTAGTGGAGCAAACCTCTAACATTTATCATACTTCTGAACGTATTACTGTGCATCTTGATGCATCCTTGACCACCAGTACCCATGAGTGAGGGCTCGGTGCGCCAGTGACCTTCCACCAATGTGACATCCACAGATCCCATCATGAATTTCATAAAGAACATTTTCAACTAGATTTGGATACACACACAAAAGATAAGGACCGAGATAGGAGTGTCTGTATAGCTTCCCAGATGGTGAGACCTAGAACCGAGCTGATCTATGTCGGATTTTGTTCGCTTCCTTTTTGTCTTCGGGGAGAGTGCCAGATTTCAGAAAAACAAGTATTGGATCCATCCAGCTTGGCTCTAGGTTACTGCAGAGGAGTGGAGATACAATGCTTGGTTCTGACACGAACTCAACCCAAACTTTTCTAGCGTCTTTGGCATCTATTAACGAGCCGAGGCAGGCCGGAGCATCAGTATGGTTATTTTTGTCCCGATTGATTCATTCCACTCGTATGGATCAGAATTTTTTGAGTAGATCCTTAGCCTTGTCTGCATACATGGCCATTCTTTCGTCTCATGTTTCGTAGACCCCAGTAAGCTGGTTTACAACCAGCTGAGAATCGCTGAAAACTAGAAGTTGCTCTACACTGAAGTGTTCGGCACTGCGTAAACCAGCTAACAGTGCTTCGTATTCCGCCTCATTGTTAAAAGCCTTCCAACCAAGCCTAAGAGCTTGCTTCTAGATAAATCCTTCTGGTGACATAAGTACTACCCCTGCTCCCGAGCCTTGGTTATTGGATGATCCGTCGACATAGAGCTGCCAGATGTTACCAATAAAGAGTTTCCATGCTTCTGAAGTGCATTGCTTTCCTAGTTCGGTGGTGCGTGGCATATGTACCGAGCTAGAGCTCTCGAGCTCGGTGCTCTGGGTGGGAGTGAATTCGACGACAAAATTCGCCAAGACCTAGGCCTTGATTGCTATTTTGGGTTGATATCGAATGTCAAACTCACCAAGTTTAACCGCCCATTTTGCTGTTCGGCCGGAGAAATCAGCTCAGCTGAGGACAGATCTGAGGGGGAATTTAGTGAGGACATTGATGGTGTGACCCTGAAAGTAATGTTGCAGCTTCCTTGAGGTGATGAGCAGTGCGTAAGGTAGCTTTTCCAAGGGTAGGTACCGTGTCTCGCATCTAGTAGAGTCTTGCTGACGTAGTATACTAGCCTTTGTTCCTTGTCAACCTCTCGAATCAATACCGCACTTACAGTGTGATATGAGACTGCCAAATATAGGTACAGTTCCTCCCCCGGTTCTGGAGTGGACATGAGAGGTGGTGTACTGAGGTATTTTTTGAGACCTTATAATGCTTCGGTACATTCAGGACCCCATTCAAATGCAGCTTTTTTTCTTACTAGCTGGAAGAAGGGCTTCATCCGATCTGAGGACTTACTGATGAACCGATTCAGGGCGGCTGCCATTCCAGCCAGTTTCTGTGGCTCTTTAGCCTTTGTTGGTACTTTAAGCTCTTGTATTGCTTTGATTTGATCTGGATTTGTCTCGATTCCTCTTTGAGTCACCATTTACCCCAAGAACTTCCCTGTTCCTACCCCGAAAGTGCATTTCGAGGCATTAAGGTGAAGTTGATGGCTTTTCAAGATATTAAAAACTTCTCTTAGGTTTGTAAAGTGGTTTGTAGCGAGCTTGCTTTTCACTACCATATCATCTATGTACGCTTCCATGGTTCTTCCGAACTGGTCCTTGAACATTTGAGTGATTATCCGCTGGTAGGTTGCCCCGGCATTCTTGAGGCCGAACGGCATTACTTTGTAGCAATAAGTGCCTCTTGGAGTAATGAATGCTGTCTTCTCTTAATCTGGGCCGAATAGCGGTATCTGGTGATAGCCGCTATAAGCGTCTAAAAAGCTCATATGCTCATGTCCTGCTGTTGAATCTACCAGTTGATCAATGTGAGGCAGAGGAAAACTGTCCTTGGGACAAGCTCTGTTTAGGCAGGTGAAGTCAACGCAGACTCTCCATTTTCCGTTCTTCTTTTTTACTACAACTGTATTGGACAACCATTGTGGGTACTAAACTTCTCTAATCGCCCCCGATGCTAGGAGTTTTTCGACCTCAGCAATTACTGCTTCAGTGTGCTTAACTGAGGATCTTTGACTTTTTCTGCATGATAGGCTAAGTGGAAGGGTTGATGTTGAGTTTATGGCAAGAAAAATCTGGATTCAACCCTAGAGTATCATATGCTGATTATGCGAATACCTCCATATTTTCCATCAGCAAATCCAGCAGTTGAAGTTTCTCATCAGCGCCTAGCGAGGTACTGATAAGGAAGTACTTTTCTGGATCATCCTCTTTTACTAGGACTTTATCTAAATCCTCTACTATTTTTTCCGCTAGGGCTAGCCCTACATTCTCCAAGACTGGCTGCTCAGCTATTTCAACTGTCTGTACCTGATTGCAAAGTTGTTTAGCCTTCATAGCTGCCATGAAGCAATGTTTTGACGCAACTTGGTCCCCTGAGATCTGCTCTACTCCGTGTTCCATTAGGAAGCGGATGAGCTGGTGGTAGGTTGAAGGGACCGCTTCCATTTGGTGAATCCAAGGACGACCAAGTATGGCATTGTAAGGGAAATGTGTATTAATAACTAGAAATTCTATCTGTAGGGTCTTTGTCCCAGCAACAACTGGCAACACTATCTTGCCAAGTGGCTATTCAGGCTATGAATTGAAGCCGACCAATGGAGCTGCTGCCGGGGTTAGGTGTTGCTTAGAGAGACCGAGCTTCCTGAACAAGTCGTAATACAATATATCTTCTGCACTGCCCTGATCTACCAGGACTCATTTTATGTCAAATCGTTTCCCAATTCCCACAGTTATAATCAGTGCATTAGTATGTGGATGCTGAATGCCTTCTAAATCCTTTCTAGTAAATGAAACAGTGCACAAGGGGGGCTTGGGTACTGTGCGTACCTTTTTTGGCGCGGGCCCTACTGACACGACCTGCTGAATCTGCACAGCTTTGGCAATTTCTTCTTGCAGTGCCTCTTCACACTCGTGGCTAGTTATTTTATGGATTACATTTATTACCAACCGAGGAGGATGTTCAATGTCTGGTTCTGGTAGAGGGTTCCCTTGTTCGGCCACCACTTTATCCTGATCAATGTAGTCTCGAAGGTGTCCAACAGCTACCAAGTCCTTCAAGTGTTGCTTCAATGCTCTGCAATTCTGAGTCATATGCCCCCTGTCTTGGTGATAGGTGCATCTGAGCTTTTGATTGTGCCAAGTTGGATCTTCCAACATTTTTGGCGGCCAAATAAAGAATGGCTCTCTCTTGATCTTTTCCAAAATATGATAGATTGGTTCCTTGAATACGATCACAACTGCTTTGTGGGATTTGGACTTGTCTACTTTATTCACTGCGAGTCTTCGGTGTTCCCCCCAGTCCACTCTTTTTTTGTGCCGAGCTGTTTGTTTAGTTGATGCTACCTCGATAGGGATCTGATCATCTTCAAGGCGAGAGTATTGCTCAATCTGGTACGCAAATCTTTCAGTGCTGTGGCCGGGCGCTTGGTAAGTGACTGTCTCAGGTTACTTTCTGGGCACAGACCGTGTTTAAAAGACATTACGGCCTTCTGTTCGCTGCAAACGTTTTCTTCCAAGTCATTGTACTCCTCCCAATACTTCCTAGCATAATTGTGCAGCGTTTCTTCCTATTCCTTTCGGAGACTAAACAGTGTATTCGGCTCTTTCGAGATCTTAGTGTTGGAGACGAACCTGGCCAAGAACTCTTCAGAGAGCTACTTCTAGTCGTAAATCGATCTCGAGAGGAGACGATCGAACCATCAAAGTCCGGATTCTCCTAAGTTGGACGGGAAGACTTTGCACATCAGTGCCTCGTTTCGACTCCATAAGGACATCATCTATTGATAATGGCTGATGTGCGTCAATGGGTCTGGCTTCCCATTATATGACATGAACTTTGGTGGAGTGAACTTCTTGGGAGGTCTCATGGCCTCGATTTTCGGTGAGAATGGGGAGGAGACGAGCCGATCCAATGCTCGGTGCTCTCTCTAGTGGATAGTTCGGTCAAGGTGATATCGTCGTTGTTCATTTTGCTTGTTGCCAATCAGCCAAGTTTGAAAGATCTTGAGGGGGGTACTCTGTCTGCTGGCTAGCTGTTTTTTATCTCTTAGCCTTTTTTCGGCGTGAGCCACGGGTGTGGCTGCTCACTACCTCACTTTGTACTGGGATTGGCTACCTTTGCTGCCCAGACTCATTTCTGGAAACCCTCTTCACTGGTGGTTCTAGGGATGGGCTTCTCTGTCGCAGGAGAGAGGGCTCTGCGTCAGTCTTTTTCCGTCGGGTCAACCATTACCCTTTTGAGTTGTGCTTTCAGTTCTTGTATCTCTATTCCCATGGAGTTGATGATTCGATCCCTGTAATCCTTCTCTAGAAGAAAATGATGAGAAGAACCTCCAACAAAGGGCAATTGATGCTCAACAGATTCCGGAGTCCGGTTGTTGTTTCCGGTTTGTTCTTTTAGGACTATTGGGAGTGCCAAGCCTTTATCTTTCGTCTTCTCCGTTTGTGGAGTCAGTGCCGAAGACGGAATGTCCTCAATCCCCATCGCCGGAATCAAGCGTAGAACTCAGAGACAAAGCCGTCCACGTTCACCACACCAATTGTGCGTACCAATTACCACACTAGATGATTATGGATCGGAGCCCCGCGCTTGATTGGACTATTCGAGAATCGAGACCCTACAGCAATAAGCACCGTTAGAGCTACCTGACTAGGGTTGGCTGGATAACCCCTTCGGTGTGGGAGTAAGTAATCTGGAGAAGATGAGAGGCCCTCCCTAGGTGTAAAGAGTTATACTCATTGTAACCATGTTTGTAATAGATCACATTCCTTCTATCAACTGTTTCTGTGAGTCTAAGGGGAGGGGACCAGCTAAGGTGGTATCCTCCATGCGTATGCATTCACAGCTTCCATGTTTCTTTAACGGGTCCCTTTAGCTCGGTCCCGTCATACCTCAGCTCGGCCCTCTATGGGATTGTTTGTAGATATAGGTCGGCCCAATATGATATCTTTGTGTGGGCTCGGCCCTTTTTGGGTTCGGTCCAAAGGTTAGGTCCTGCAGCTCGGCCCAGCCCAACATTATGGCTGGACTGACCTTTCCACTACAGGCTAGGCTCAAGTGCTTGAGAACTTGGGTGGATTGTTGATGATGTAATTGGGCTAATCTGACTGGCCTACTCTTATCATGCTTCCCAAGTCTTGAGTCTAATGGATTAGTCCGGCCCAAGGCTTGGATCCGACCCAATTATTATTTAACCCCCTCTCTCTCTCGCGTCAACTCTTTTAGTTACTTTTAGCTATAAATTTTAATTTTAATTTTTTTTTTTGAAATTTCATATTTGCCAAAGAATCACAAAAAAATTGTCAGTATATATTCGATTGTGAAATTTTATTTCAGTGAATTATTAATTATGGGTATGTTTGGTTTGGCTTTGTAGAGTGATTTTGGAAACTAATTTCTAAAAAACGTGTTTGGTTTGAAATTTTTTTCAAAACAATTTCCAAAATCACATTCTCTCTCTTACACATCAATCAATCATTTTTCTCTCTCTTCTCTCTTCTCAATCATTTTTTCTCACACATTACTCAATTACAACAAAATATCAAATCATTCCAAACTCCAAAACTACTTTCAAAATACACAACCAAACAAACAAAAAAATTTCTAAACTCTCTCCTAAATAATTTTTAAAAAGGGCTTGGCTTTTGTCCAGTCATGCTGTTGGGCCCGTGAGGCCCACCACGGGTCCGTTTTGATAATCTGAACCGTTCAATGTGTAGAACTCGTCGAGTACTATAAGTCTGTAAAAAATCACGTTAATCGATATCGGTAGCTATGTGATCAATGTTTTGTATAAAAAAAAAAAATGGACGGGAATAAATTAACGGTTGACAAAAACTGATTTGATTACATAGCTACCGATATCCGATTAACGTGATTTTTACAGGCTTATAGTACTCGACGAATTCTACACATTGAACGATTCAGATTATCAAAACGGGACCCATGGTGGACTCCCACAAGCCCAACAACACGATCCAATATGATTAAGGACTGGACAGAAGCTAACCCTTTTTAAAAACTACTCCTCAAAATCAAATTAAACCAAACATACCCTATATTTTTTCCAAATGTGCGAGTGTAACGAACCGTAATGTTTTTGAGTTTTGATATAGTAGTACAAAAAAATGAGAATGAAAGTGATAAAGAAAGAAAAGAGAAGAAAGGTGAGAAATGGAATCCTGAGAAGGAAGGAGGGAGCTTGAGGAGGAGAGAATGGAGGAGGTTCGAGAAGTGTGTGGTAATGGACTCTGCATGAAAACTACCCAACTCGAAGCAAAGCTCGACCAAGGAAATATCCATGAGGCTGAATCTTCATTGCGGGAGGGTTTGTCCCTCAATTTCGAGGTTCAATTTTCAAATTCATCTTTCTACTTTCTTCTACATTCTCAATACTTAAATCTTTTTTCTTTCTTTCTTTTACTTGTATGCTAAACACAATTCCTCACACCATTTCATTGCATTTATCATTTACCTCTTTGATTAGTAAGTACTGTTTTGTTTACCATTGAAAAAAAAAAAAAAAAAAAACCTTGAATGGAGTGATAATCAGAGGTCCAGATTTTGAATATTTGGTTTATTTTGAATGCACGATTTGGCATTCAATTTTTTTGTTATAGAATTGCATATAACAACACTGTTATTATATGTTTCTTTTGTTGCATAATTACCATAAAATGAAGTGTCTTTTTGACAATATATGTTACATAAAACACCTGTTAATCCCTGAAAATAAATTAAAATATAAAATAAATATTGTTATGCTGGCCTGCTTATCATTCAATTAGAGATTTGATGGGTCCGACTAGAGGTACGTACTTGCACTTGACACTCCTACCGCGTCAAGTGCGACTAAACTTTTGGGATGTAACATCCATTATAACTTTTGGTATGAGGGGATTCAATAGCAACTGCGATTCTAGTTTTAGAAGTACTATAATGATCCAAATTAAAAAATTCCTTTTTTTTTCACACCTAAACTGGTCATCTTATCATGTAAGCACCATTTGACTTTTTAGGCTTGGTTACCCCGATTATTGTCTCGTCTCGCCAATTTTCCCTATCTGGCTTAAGTTTTCTTCTTGATCTTAAGTTTAGTATGTCTTCACTTATCATTCAATCGGTACTACTTTGGATTTTTTTTTTTTTTTTTTGCGCCTTGTGGTGCCTTTGAAAGAAAGGAAAAATTAGAAAACCTCCAAGAAATTCATTATTGGGGGCATCAAGGTTTAAAAGTACATCATTTGTTTGTAAATAAATACCTTGCTAGATTGAAACCTTTCTTGTAAGGACTGGAGCCTAGAAAATTATTCGAAAGTATAGTAGTCAATATGCAATTGATGAAAATTCTGTATTGATATTTGTCTTCCATCAATTTGCTTTGCTAGATAAATTTGAAGGTAATGTATTAAATGTGTTGCTTTATGGTTTCATTTATTAAAAACATTACAGAAGCACGAGCCTTCTTGGAAGGCTGGAATATAAGGGGAAATGTGGAAGGCGCTCTTCGTGTGTTTGACGGTATTGATCTTCAAGCGCTATAAGAGGTTGCAACCCTTGCTCAAAGACAGCCTCAAAGAAGGGTTTGCGCACGTGATTCAACACACACAATCTCGCAGCGTGCTGCTAGCCTGGTACTTGAGGCTATATATTTAACAAGCAAGTCTTCAAAAGCTTGGTAGAGTAACTGTATGGAGCTTTTCACTAGAGTATTAATTTCCTGGGGAGATTGACTTTCCTTTTGGTTCTCGTCTGATCCCATCTCTTCCGTTTATTGTATGTGATTAGCTACAAAACTTTCTTTTGGTTTGGTTTTGCAGAGGCTGCTCATGACTGTAAAAGTGTTCTCGATGCTGTGGAGAAGATATTCTATCATGGTATACCGGATGTGCTAGTGGACAACAAGTTGCAAGAGACAGTTAGCCATGCTGTAGAGCTTCTTCCAGAGCTCTGGAAGCAGGCTGGTTGCGATCATGAAGCAATGTCCGCTTACCGACGAGCCCTCCTTAGTCAATGGAACCTTGAAAATGACTGCTGTGCAAGGATTCAGAAGGGATTTGCCGTGTTTTTGCTGTACGGTGGAGTGGAGGCTGGCCCACCTAGTTTAGCTGTTCAAATTGATGGATCATATGTACCTAGAAACAATCTGGAAGAGGCAATTCTACTTCTGATGATTCTTATGAGGGAGTCATACCTTGGTAAGATTGAATGGGATCCATCAGTGGTGGAGCACCTCACATTTGCTGTGTCTTTGTGCAGCCAGACTTCTGTTCTTGCGAAACAACTTGAAAAGGCCATGCCTGGTGTCTTTCATCGTGTCGACCGTTGGAAAGTGATGGCATTTTGCTATAGTGGAGCAGGACTAAATAAGGTTGCCTTGAATCTATTGAGGAAGTCTCTACACAATCATGAAAAACCAGATGATCTAACATGTTTGTTGTTGGCTGCCAAAATCTGCAGTGAGGATACCCTTCTTGCTGTGGAGGGCATGGGATATGCACAAAGGGCTATTGTGAATGCGTTGGGGGTAAATGAACACCTGAAAGGTGTTGGCCTTCGCATGTTAGGTCTTTGTTTGGGGAAGCAATCCAAAGTCTCTTCTTCAAACTTTGAGAGGTCTCATCTTCAGTCTGAAGCATTAAAATCGTTAGATGGAGCAATTGATCTCGAGTGTAACAACTCTGACCTGATTTTTGAGTTGGGAGTCCATTATGCAGAGCACCGGAATTTGAATGCTGCTTTGCACTATTCCAAGCAGTTCATTGATGCAACAGGTGGATCCATACTAAAAGGTTGGAGATTGCTTGCCTTGGTTTTGTCTGCTCAGCAACGATTTTCAGAGGCTGAAGTGGTCACTGATGCTGCTTTAGATGAGACTTCAAAATGGGAGCAAGGACCACTGCTTAGGATGAAAGCAAAGTTGAAAATTGCCCAGTCATTACCCATGGATGCAATTGAAACTTATCGCTATCTCCTGGCATTGGTTCAAGCCCAGAGGAAATCATTTGGGCCTCTCCGAAGTCTGCCTCAGGTTAGATTCTGCTTTTCTATTCTTACATATTGATTCCCTATGTTTTGATAGGAAAAATGTAATTTTGGATCTCACCAGAATGTAGCACCTTCCATCTATTTTATCGTAACCAGTCGTGTGACAAATCTGATGATGCCAATTTTATGATCTTGTGATATTACCATATGGAAACTGGCCCACCAAACCATTTTATTGCTTTTTTATGATACATATAATGGTTCTCGAAATGGAGGATTTGTACATTTAATATTCTAGAATTGTTAGCGAAAATGCATGTGTTGCTTGTGATGTAACAATTTAAATTAAGTCTCTTGCGAATATATATGCATTTAAAACAGTGTCTGTGTCTCATCATGTATTAAAATGATAGATATAGTAGTACCAAACGGAATGTTTGAGTTGGGAGCCTTAGGCTTGGTCCTTGTGTAATTCATCCGTAAGGCTAATGTCAGTACTGGTGGAAAAATGGAAGGTGGACAGAATTCTTAAGTACAGTTCACCTATTTTAAGATTAGGACCGAGCTGTGCATTGAGAATACCAAACCAAACTGAAGAACGGTTTACGATTTTTGTATGGTTTTTTGCTTAGCCTTACAAAGCATGTATAATCTACTGCAAATGTTGTCTCGAATCAGATAATGGTGAAATACATTTCCATGTTTTCAATTTTTTTTCCATACAATGGCGGGCCTTGGTGTAGCGGTAAGGTTGATCCATGGTGACTAGGTGTCATGTGTTCAAATCATGGAAACAACCTCTTCTTGTGTGGAGCTAACGGTGCAGACATCTGACCCTCCCCAGATCCCGCAATGGCTGGAGTCTTGCACATGGGGACTGCCATTCAAATGGCAGCCAATTGAAAAATATGCAGCGGTCAGCGACAGAAACTGCTGCAAGGAGGTTAGGTGCAGCCTTCTCATGAGAAGGCTTGAACAGTGTGGCCTTCTTTGCATTGTCATATGAAGGAAAATGGAGTTATAATGTGATTTTCACTTTTCTGGTCCTGTAATAACAGCGAGCATGCCAATGAATATTGTATATCAGTGATGGCATAAAGTTCTTAAACCAACTGCCATGCTGGATATGTTGGCAAAGACTGATCATGTTGGTTGAATGGAAAAGACTGATCATGTTGGTTGAGCGGAAGGGACACAAAGTGAAAGTGATGTTTTTGTTAGGGGGGTAAATTTGAAAGAAATTGGTGCAAAAAGCTATATTAATGGTTTTGATGTTTGTGATAGTCGTATGGTTTTGGTGTTGATTTCTTGATCCTTAGGGGTGCTCATTGGTTATTGCATCATTTTCTTCCTTGTAGAACCTTACTTCCTTTCATGTACTACTGACATTGCCATATAATTATTACACTAGTATGTGGTATTATGGGGCTGTCTATTAGAAAGAAATTGAAGATGTGGTTTTGCCATGTGTAGATGTAGGAGGGTGGGATTTGCTTTAAATATAGATTGACCTGCATAGGAATTTGCTATGACTAATGGATACTTGAAATTTCATTTTTATTTATTACTTGTGCATTGATTTGAAAGTTCTTGGTTGGGTTTGGTATACTTACCTCTAGCTTGATCATGATTTGAGTTTGGTAATGTTTACAATTTGTTGTTTATAAAAAAACTTGAAGCATCTTTATCTCTCTTTTTGCTAAAAAATGAATACAAACAAATGTTTGGTACACTTGTTTCAAAATATTGTTTTGAAAACAAGTGAGGGGGGTGGCCGTAGAGGGTCATTGCACTGGTGGGAGGTGATGGCTAGAGGTGGTTGTTGGAGGTGGCCAGAGTAGGGGGGACTGGCCAGAGGCGGTTGTTGGCGGTGGTGGCCAAAAGTATGGGTGGCCAGAGGTGGTGCTCAGAGGTCGAGGAGGAGAGGTGGGATTGAAAAATTGTCTACAAAACAAAGGAAAAACACCTTTTTTTTGTATGCTAGACTTTGGTAAATTTTGAAAACTGTTTCTATCTTTTTTGAAACAAAAATAGATACCAAACAAGTTTTTATTTCTAGTTTTCAAAATTTTTATAAACATAAATAGAAATTTTAAACATAAACTTCACCAAGAATTTTCATTTCATATTTGATAAATTGCATTTGGATTGCTAATTATTTATTTATTTTTTAATTATAGATTGAGGATGATAAAGTCAATGAATTTGAAGTTTGGCATGGTCTTGCAAACTTATACTCCAGCCTTTCACATTGGAAGGATGCAGAAATATGCTTAGAAAAAGCTAGAGCCCTTTTTGAGTACTCTGCTGAAATGATGCATACTGAGGGTAAGACCTGAAATTTTATCTACTGCAATGACAATTTTTTTAAAGGCTTATTTTGTATTATTTTTCTTTGTTCTTTATATTACAATTAATTAATGACTACTTTATGAATGTTCTATCTACATGGTTCTTGTTGTCTACTCTGGCAATGCTGTGGAATCCAGAGCAGATCATGCAAGGGGTTGTGATTACTGGTGATAATTGTAGTGGTATTTTGGAACTAAAATACTTTCTGCAGAATGAGTTCCATACCAAAGATCTAGGACAATTAAGAAATTTTTGGGCATTGGAGTGGCTAGGTTATGTCATGGAATCTCTCTATTTGAAAGAAAAGATGTTCTTGACTTGTTAAGTAAATAAAGGATGTTGTGGTTTAAACTTATAGACTCTCTTATGGACCTCAACACCTAGTTGATGGCATATTGAGGTGAGTTGTTAGCAGATTCAGGGTGACATTGACGATTGGTTGGTAAGCTGAATTATTTGATTGTTACAAGATCAGGCATCTCTTCTCCAATAAGTTGTTGTGAGTCAGTTTTAGATGCTCTTCGAACTTTTCATTGGGATGCTATTGTGAGCATTTTGAGATATCTCAAAAGTGCTCCCGACTATGGTTTACTATACCAGAATCACGGTCATAATTAGATCGAGGGTCATACTGATGCAGATTGGGATGGATTTCCATATGATAGGAGGTTAACTAATGGCTATTGAGTTTTTGTTGGAGGTAATTTGGTGTCACGAAAAAGTTGGAAACAAACGGTTGTTGCCTGTCAGGTACTGAGTTTGAATATAAAGCTATGGTGTATACTACTTATGAGTTGATCTAGTTAAAGCGTATTTTATAGCAACTTGGGTCTAAGTAGGGCTGCAAACGAACCGAGCCGAGCTTTGCTGAGCTCGAGCTCGGCTCATTTGCTTTTCGAGCTCGTTTATTGAGCTTGAACTTGGCTCGATAAGTAATTGAGCTCGAGCTCGGCTCGGCTCGGCTCGTTAATATTATTGAAACTCGAGCTCGGCTCGACTCAATAAGACTTTTTAAAATATTATTTAATAAAAAATATTATTAATATTATTTAATATATAAATAATATATTTATATAATTTAAATAAAGATAAACAAGCCGAACTTGACGAGCCGAACTTATTTGAGCTCTAGTTCGACTCGTTTACTAAACGAGTCGAGCTGAGCCGAGTCGAGTTTGTACATGAACAGTTCGGTTTATTTGCAGCCCCAGGTTTAAGCATCATCATCTTATGAATTTGTTATGTGATAACCAAGCACCAGTTCACATTGCCTCCAATTTGGTGTTTCATGAAAGACCAAAACACATTGAGGTTGATTGTTATTTTGTTTGTCACAGAATGTGATTTGTGCAAATCATGTAAAGTCAGTAGATTAGTTGGTAGATTTATTCACCAAACCTTTGTGTAGTTCTGTGTGCGGTACATTTGTAACAAGTTAGGTACATATGATATATATGTACCAGCTTGAGGGGGGATGCTAATGATTATATTTGTGGAAAACTGACTTCTATGCATGTGAAATGCGTCTCGTAATCATTAAAACGTGGAGTATAGCCACATATTACCAAGTTATTGTGAGTGATAGATCATGGAATCAAGTTGGTTCCTTAAAAAAATTGCGAATGTGGATTAGTGAATGTTGGAAGATATTTGCGTTCAAAGTATTTAGTATAAGCAGGTATGTTATATCATACATGATCCATCTTGCATCGTAACAAAAATATCATTTCTAATTCAAAGAGAACATGAAAGTTCTGATTTTTCTTTGTGATTGTGTTAGGTATTATATGTGAAGAACGGGGACAAATCCACGAAGCTTTGGCTGCTTATATAAGGGCGCTTTTACTAGAACCAGGTAATGTGCCTTGCAAGGTCTTGATTGGTGCAGTATTGTCAAAGATGGGCTCAAAGGTCTTGCCGGTGGCAAGAAGCATACTCTCAGATGCATTGAGGATACAACCTACGAATCACATGGCTTGGTATTATTTGGGATTGGTTCACAGGGATGATGGGCAGATAAGTGATGCAATAGACTGCTTCCAGGCAGCCTCCATGCTCAATGAATCTGATCCCATTGAAAGCTTCAGCTCTATTTTTAACTGATTCTCATTAATCAAAGGTTTGAACTTTCATTTTTCTTAACTGTTTCTTCTCCAGCTTGGTGCACTATGTCACAACAGTTCGCATCCTTCCTTGCAGCTCAATGGATATGGAGGGTTTCAGGGATGCCTTCATTCTTTTTAGTTTTGAGTCGCATATGCGTCTTGTAATCATTTAATCAGAGGACAATATAAGAAAGGAAAAGAGAAAAAGAAAGGAAACTAGAATTTGAGCTGTGATGGGGAGTATAGTTGGAAAGTATGGAGAAGTGGATTTAGGTTATTGATATTTGATTATAGGATGGATGTGCTGTGGACAGGTTAGGCCAGTGCAGTTTGTAGCGATGCATTTTTTTCTAGTCCCGTGGTTTGGATATGGTATTTCACTCCACAAATACAAGATCCAAGCACAGCATAAATACTTGTTGTTCAACAGTGAATCCTTTGGAAATAGGTGGAGCATTTATTCATTGTCTTTGCTATGTGCTCATTGAATTTTGCTACGAGGTAATTCTTGGAGGTCTCATGTTTGACTCTCACGGGTGCAAAATCGTTAGTGCTTTATTGGTGATTGTGCGCATCTTAAGCTTATTCATGAAATCTTGTACTAGATGACCAACTTTTTTTATTTTTCAGATTCTTCTCATTCGGGGACACTATTTTAGTAACTTTTTGATTTTTTGGTTAAAATATGAGGTTAAAAAAAATTAGTATGTTTAGAATGATTTTTTAATTTTTTACGAAAAGATGTAAAAGAGAGAAAAATAAATCTGTGACTTTTTGGTATAGGCTGTTGGTGTTTTAATTTTTTTAGTAACAGTTTAACTTTTAGACTAAAACAATGAGTTGTCAAATGAGGTGTAAGAGGTGAGAAGATGTTGCCATGGTGTAAGAAATATTTGTTTAATTTATTTATGACATTAGCACTCAGAGCAAATCAACTTCTGGATTGAAAAACAAAGTAAGCTACAAATTTAATTGACCTCATGGTTGTTATTAGTTCTTTATGAAATAAGGAAAAGCAAAAAGAAAAATCATTATGGCATAACTTAAGAAAAATCATTGTGCCGATATTCCAATTTTCACGTGTGAAGGATCTGTGCGATTTTCATGAAAAATTTTAAAAGAAAAAAAATTTAGAGTTTAATTACAACTTTGTGATATTTGGTTTTGACTTATTATAATGTTAGTTATGACCCATTGTGATATTGATTATAACATTATTTTGGTTATAATTTAAGAATTATTTGATTATAACTTATGTAGTGTTCGGTTATAATTTTTTTTTTTTTTTAATTAAGGCTTTTATACGATTAAATTATGATATCTGTAATAATGAAATTTGCAAATGTGATAACTCGTACAATTATGTAGGTGTATATATATATATTGGGAGGGAAAAGTCTTTTGAGAGAGAGAGAGAGAGAAAGAAAGGGGTTTCTGTTTGAAGTTATTTTGACTAAACATTAAAAGTTGCACGTTAGCAACCCAAATTAATATGAAAATGACAGGCAAAAAATGTGCACTATTCAAGCTGCTCATGATCGAAGGAAATCCATCAGAACTAAAAGATTACCAAAATTTGAAATGAAGATCCAAAAAAATAAAAAAAAAATTAAAAATTAGCTTAGCTAATATTACATTAGACTCTTGAGTTCCCAACTGTGAGAAGGAAGAGAAGAGAAGAACTCCAAGGGAGGAAGTGAAATCATTTGCATCCACTCCGCATTTCAGAAAAAAGAGAAGACCTTCAAGGTTAACATTAGTGACATAGTAGTTTAATTAGTAGGAGCAAATGAATAATGTTAAAACTTTTGAGTAAAAAGCCAGAAGGATCACAATGATGAAGTAGTAGCAATAGCAGAGGAATCAGATTCAGGGGAAACTACAGCTGAACTTGTTGGGAGACAAAGACATGATGAAAAGGCCTTTTTGAGAATTTTCTTCAGAACTCGGCCTCTTACCGGCACCCATCGTGGTGCAGTGCCGCTGTTGTTGGGTGGCCGTTGTCCAAACCACCTTCTAGTTGGCTGCAGCCGCTGAGACTGCAGTGGTGGTAGTTGTGATTGTGTTTGGGACAGTACATTCATTGTTATGGGGCTGCTAAAAAGGTGGTACGGTTGCAAAAAAAAGTGATAGTACAAGTTTTTGGTGTTGAGAGACTTGTAACACCGACTTCATATAAATATGGCCAGTTTGAAGACTGTCTAAAACAGCGAAACGACTCACATGCGCGTATGTCTTTGGGTGGTTAATAAATTTACATGAGTTGAGAGAGGGAGGACTCAATCCATATATTTCCTATACACAAACATGTTTCTATTAATCTCTCTCTGTAGATTCTAGTTTGAACAAGTCTCTGTTTTTATTTTATTTTTTTGAAATTTCTGTTCGATTCTCACACGGTTTATTGGCAAAAAGTACAATATACGCAAAAACAAATAAAAAAAAGAATTGATCTCTTCAAGTCTTTCTCTAACACGGTTTCATTAAGAGAAGGTGAAGATGTACTAATTACCATCCCTCTGGGAGGCTTTTCCCAAAATAAGCCTTTTTTGCATTGGATTTCCCAAACTAGGTCAACTTCTGACGGAATTCTAAAACTAAGTTAAAGCGCTATTTCTATTCGCGTTTTTACTGTTAGGAGCGTAAAATTGGATGAACAGGAAACTCGCTATTAGAAATAGCGATTTTGATTAAGAATTCGCTATTACAAATAGCGCTTATAGCGTGAAATTTTTTCCAGAAGAAAACGCTGTTGAGAACAGCGCTTTTAACACAAAATTTTTTGGCATGAAAACGCTATGCTAATAGCGCTTTTAACAGAAAAAAATTTCCCAGGAAAACGCTATTGCTAATAGCGCTTTTAACAGAAACATTTTTGGAAGAAAAACGCTATCCTAATAGCGCTTTTAACAGATAATTTTTTGGAAGAAAACGCTATAATAGCATTTTTAACAGAAATTTTTTGGAAATAAACGCTATTTACAATATAAAACAAAAGAAAAAAAACATAAATGGGCCACATGTTTACACTCTATAAAATTGAAATTGGCTTTACTAAAGCCATTGTCATGTTAAAATATATATTTTTTTCTTTTGTTTTTGTTTTGATTTAGAATGTGTAATTCATAAATTTTACATAATATAAAAAAACCTCTTTTCATATATTAATTTTACATACTATTTTTCATATATATAATTTTAAAATCATATTGATTTAGATATTATTAAGCCAATCATGTTCATTTATGTTGCTTTACTGAAGCCGTTGTCATGTTAAATTTTTTTTTTTCTTTTGTCTTTGTTTTGATTTAGAAAATGTAATTCAATTTTTTTTTCGTCTTACTGAAGTTGTTTTCATGTAATTTTTTTTGTTTATTGTTTTGTGTTTGTTTTGTTTAAAAGGTGATAATGTAATTAATAATTTTTTTTTGACTTTACTAAAATCGTTTTCATGTAATTTTTTTTTTCTTTTGTCTTTGTTTTGGGTTAGAAGGTTTATTTAGAAAATTATTTTGGCTTTACGAAAGCCGTTTTCATTTAAACATACATATATATTTATTCTTTTTGTCTTTGTTTTGAGTTAGAAGGTTTTATTTAGAAAATTATTTTGGTTTTACGAAAGCCGTTTTCATTTAAACATACATATATATTATTCTTTTGTCTTTGTTTTGAGTTAGAAGGTTTTATTTAGAAAATTATTTTGGTTTTACGAAAGCCGTTTTCATTTAAACATACATATATATTTATTCTTTTGTCTTTGTTTTGGGTTAGAAGGTGAGAATGTAATTCAGAAAACCAGTTTAGTAAAAACGTTTTGTACCCGTTTTCATTTAGAAAATTTATTTTTTTGTTTCGTCTTTGTTATGGGTTAGAATGTGATATGCATGCTCTACAGTCCGAAGCACACCCACCACTGTGCAGCTCGACGAGCAACGACGAAGGGTGAGACGCGAAGACCACCGCGGAGTAGGCCAAGAAGACGAAAGCCACAGCGAGAGCTCCTAAAATAAATTTTGTCAACATTTTTGTAATAATACTTAATACATAATATTGCCGAAGTCAGTACTTTACTAAATACTCATATAGGCATGAAAACAACATAACTGAAGTTGCAAATGTAATAGTTTTCAGTTACATAGGTAGTACAGACATAATTCTCCCACAAAAATACATTCTGGACACCCATGAACTGAACACACATTACATACATCCTGGACACCCTGAACTGACCACACAATACATAAACATAACAGTTACACAGTCAAACACTTGATTCATGACCTAATATTGCATATTAATAGCCGTAACATTTGACAGACACAATACATAAACATAGACTTAAGCATAAACATAACATAACACCTAATTCGCGCTTAAATCGGCAGGTGGCTCCGAGTCTGAACAATCCGAAAGCTCAGTGTCAGAGACAAGTTCAGGATCCTCCATGATACCCTTGATAGCCGCAACATCTGGTTCTGTTCTGTTCTTCTGGGCATCCTTCTTAATTATGAGTAGCTGCATATCACGGGCCAACCTACGGCCCATTTGAGAAATCTCATGTTGTAGTCTTTGACATAGTCGATCAACATTTTCAGGATCTTCCTTTTGGATCTCAACAGAACGTGCTTTTGGCACCTTCAGTCGTCTTTCCCGACATAATCTTTCATTTTGCACTCGCTCTATAAATAGTGCGGGCCACTTCAGAAGTCTAGCATTTGCATAACCATATCCTGTTTGATTCTCTGATGGATCCTCCACCAAACCACATGGATCTCGATAGTACTTGGGCATGACAAATGTCGCTTCCCAAACCTATCATGATAAGCACAAGAGGCATCTAACAAAGGAAATGGTGTTTCATCTTCAGCATCGCCACTTCCCCTTCCCTTCTCGTCGTGAACTTTCACCCCTTTGCAAGTTCCTACCACTCTGCGATTCCCACCACTCCCTCCCATGAACCATGTAGCCATGCTAATTTTTTAAAGCAAATAAATGATAATTTCGTAGGGCGAAATGAGTTGTAAGGTTGTGTCTTTACCTTTACTTGTTTATATAGTTGGTTATGAACGACTTTAGAAAGATGCCTCTGCATGACAATCCCACATATATGAACAAGGTATGAGTTGTCAATAGATTGAAAAAACAGAGAAAAGCAAATACTGTGGTCGAAGTCACGTGACTTGACAATCCATCTGTATATACGGACAAAATAAATGCATGCTGACTGTAAGGTAAATCAGTGAATTCACTGTTGCCATGTGACTTTATGAATTGAGAATCCCACATTTATCAATAACAGATGAGTTGTCACTACAATAAAAAAGTCGAGAAAAAAATTGAGAAAACCAAAGCATGTGCACCAAGTCACATGACTTGACAATCCATCTGTATAAGGACAAAATAAAGGTATGCTGACTGTAAGGTAAATCAGTGAATTCACTGTTGCCATGTGACTTTCTGAGTTGAGAATCCCACATATATCAATAACAGATGAGTTGTCACTACAATAAAAAATACGAGCAAAAAATTGAGAAAACCAAAGCCTCTGCACCAAGTCACATGACTTGACAATCCATCTTAATATACAGACAAAATAAACAATGCTGACTGTAAGGTAAATCAGTGAATTCACTGTTGCTATGTGACTTTCTGAGTTGAGATCCCACATTTATCAATAACAGATGAGTTGTCACTACAATAAAAAATACAGCAACAAATTGAGAAAACCAAAGCCTCTGCACCAAGTCACATGGCTTGACAATCCATCTGCGTATACAGACAAAATAAAACAATGCTGACTGTAAGGTAAATCAGTGAATTCACTGTTGCCATGTGACTTTCTGAGTTGAGAATCCCACATCTATCAATAACAGATGAGTTGTCACTACAATAAAAAATACGAGCAAAAAATTGAGAAAACCAAAGCATGTGCACCAAGTCACATGACTTGACAATCCATCTGCATATAAGGACAAAATAAAGGTATGCTGCCAGTAAGGTAAATCAGTGAATTCACTGTTGCCATGTGACTTTCTGAGTTGAGAATCCCACATATATCAATAACAGATGAGTTGTCACTACAATAAAAAATACGAGCAAAAAATCGAGAAAACCAAAGCCTCTGCACCAAGTCACATGGCTTGACAATCCATCTGCGTATACAGACAAAATAAAACAATGCTGACTGTAAGGTAAATCAGTGAATTCACTGTTGCCATGTGACTTTCTGAGTTGAGAATCCCACATCTATCAATAACAGATGAGTTGTCACTACAATAAAAAATACGAGCAAAAAATTGAGAAAACCAAAGCATGTGCACCAAGTCACATGACTTGACAATCCATCTGCATATAAGGACAAAATAAAGGTATGCTGCCAGTAAGGTAAATCAGTGAATTCACTGTTGCCATGTGACTTTCTGAGTTGGGAATCCCACCTATGTCAATAAGAGATAAGTTGTCACTGTAATACAAAAGTCGAGCAACAAATCGAGAAAACCAAAGCCTGTGCACCAGGTCACATGAATTCACAATCCATCTGCATATACTGACAAATCTCCCCACGATTTGACTACTCAATGTGTGAAAAAATGAAGCTTATGTAGCCAATGTTGTGTTTCACTTAGCTACGCAATGTTACGACCTACTATTTGTATTTCATTGAAAAGTATGACTATTTGAATTGTTGTTGTCAAGAATTGGAAGGTGACTCTTTCTTCTTCCCCGATGGAGATTGAAATTCGTTGTAAATTCATCCCTATTTCAGCAGCCCCAGTTAAGGGAACCTTTTGTCCGAGTTGCCTGATCTATTTTATGTGTTTTAAGTATTCACATAATTGAACATACATTAATCCATTCATTAATCCAGAACATTCATTAACTAATTGCAATTCAATAAAGAAAGTCATAAATAGTTATAAATGTAGTTATTTCATAAACTTCAGGTTCATAAAAGAAATACTTGAAATACATCCGTACGTTAGACCAACAACAACATTGTCTTACACTCCATTAACGAACATATGAAAGATAACGGTGTTTGATTTCTTATTCCTCATCTGACATGTAGTAGTCAGAGAGATATTTTTCATTGTTTAAGACATTATTTCGCTCAACCATTGTCAAATCTCTGTTGCTTGCTTCTGCCATTTCAGTGGCTAGCTGAAGCATGAAATGTCGACATCTCCGCATCAACATTCTGTTGTTCTCCTTCTTAATTCTGCTAACTGCTTTTTCATAGTCACTCACATTTCGTCTAGGCATGGTCAATGAACGACGATGAGGTACGGTGCCCCAAGGTTACGTAGATCATTATACAATCCTTCTTGCTCCGTTACCCTGAACGCCCATTCTGCTCGGATACCAGCATAATAATCCTTCGGACTCGAGTACTTTTCGCTCTTGTAGTCATACGTAAATGGAGGTAGCAGCCACACTTTCGGATTTCTTTGCTGGCGTGAACTTCCTGCACCTCTTGAAGACATTGTTAATAACACAAAAAAAATAATAATAATGTAATTGTATATATATTACTTTTGTTATGACTTCAACAAACATCATACTGGGGTATTTATAGACATCATAGTGGTGCTAGGGCAGTATGGAATAAGTGATACACGTGATATTATTTGCTGTTATTCATTTCATGTAATTTTGATTACCCGTGACTTTGTGTACCTGTGATATAGTCACGGACGTGGTTGTCAGATAAAATCATAATTGCAGGCCACAGAATCACAATGCAATCCCTTCATATTCGAGCAGTGCATGTCAAATAAAACAAAATGCATTGTCAAATAAATTAGCATTGTTTTTCTCACCAACATAATAAAATGGTCACTTGCTACGTAAACACGATTGGAACTTTGGTGCCTATATTTTTTCTGATTTTCAGTTAATTAACTTCACAGTCATCCGATTTTCATTGTCATTACACAACCGTCCATCATGTTTTTTTACCAACATAATAGCATTTTTCTGCTCTTTTCACAGTCGTAATAATGTGACTCAGATGAATTCTGAAATGTAAAGAAAAAACAAAGCATGTAAGTTGCAATGCAGAAGTCACATGCATCACGTAATGTGAGGGAAAAAGTCACAACGTATACAAGCATGGCAAAGTCAGAAAGTCACATGCATTACTGCACCACTGCATAAAGTGACATGCATCATTGCATCAATGCACAAAGTCACTGCTTCTGCGGCACAATAGCCGATGCTACAGGCCTTTGATTCGTTCATGACTTGACAAAAGTGGAGTCCTGACAGCCGAATGCACTGGATAAGGTCAGTGGCATGCATGTGATCGAACAGGAAATGCTCATAAATTGGTTCAGACAAAATATTATAATCAATTAAGATATTTTAGTACTTCAAATTCTAAGTATATTTCAATGCAATATTGTAGTCAAAATTCAGGCTGTGTTCAGTTATATTTGTCAATTGTTCACAAATTTTATTAATTAATTTATTTATTAAAACAACTGTTAAAATATTTTTCATGACATATACGGTGGTTGACAAATTTAAAAAAACAACCGTTCATGTATTTATTAATTTGTTGAAATATTGTTTCACAATTTTTGTACTTTTTGTTTTCAAATAACAATAAATTATGCAATTCATAAAAGTCGAAGTGACAACTCCTATCAAGTTGATGCATAGTTGTTCAGGTCATCAAAGTTGACGTGACAACTCTAATGCATAGTTGTCATAGTTGTTTACAATAATTGCATGCATACATACAGCTACCATGTGTATATATGGTATAAATATCGTAGCATACCACAACAAAAGTTTTACAGCTATTTCTAGCGATATCATCATGACATATACGGTGGTTGATCTATATTCAGCAATGGGTCGCTATTGGGTTGCAGATGGAGATGAATTTCAATACCCATTAAATCCAAATTTGCGTTACTCACGTGCCACCGTCAATACCATGAGAGCTGAGTGGGAATTTCGCAAAACTCGAGCAAACGTTCTCGTTGAGCTATGCCGTGAAGTTAATCTTAAATTTCCTCGCCGGTTAGCCATGCGTATGCCAACTGACACTCCACAGTTGTTGCAAAGGGCATTGCATCGTATCCGCGACGAGGTTAATCGCATGACCCAACGTTTGCAAAGGTCCGGACTAATGAAGACCGCAAATGAGCGTGCCGAAGATGGGTTAATGGATGATGCACACCAGTACTACGCCTGGAGCATGGATGTTATGTATGAATCTGATATTGAGATGTCAGATGATGATGATAATGAATGAAATTGTTTGGATGAACGCCCAGGGCATTTCTGTAATGCATGCAATTTGTAATGCTTATCTATGACTTATCAATGAAGCGAGATATTTCAATTATTTTTAGCCTTGAACAAACATATTTTTTATAGCTTCTTTACACGTTTTGTTCAAACCAAACGCGTTTGTAATTTATGTTTTCCTAAAAATAAACATAAATGGTTGTATCAAATTTATTTAAATTTCAATTTTATAAATGGTTGTCTCAATTTGTAAATTTGAGGAAAAATCGTAAATTACTATAAATAATGCACAAACTACGGATAATGAGAGAGGGGTAGAGATGTGAAAGAGATTTGTGTGATTCACCAATATAAATAAGAATAAAAAATTGTGAAATTATAATTGCGAATAAATAAGTATGACACATTTACATCAGCTGAACAAGTTTGACACATACAAAAAAAAAATATAGAAAAAAAAAACCTATATAGTCCATATCGCAACCGCTAATGCCCTAACCTGCCCCCAGTCCCACAACCCCGACCGTGGATCTCCCTCCTCGGTCTCCTACGGTAGACTCTCTGAATATCTGGCACTCCCTCCCCTGCATGCGGCCCTCCACTGACTGCCTGTGGAGCCTGTGAGTGTGACCCCCCCTCTCCTGCATCTGATGCCCCTGATCCTGCCTGTGCCTGCAGATCAGATACTGCTGTGAGCTGTGAAACTCCCACTCCCTCATCTGCTGCAACTGTATCACGATCTGCAGCTGGACCCCGACCTCTGCCTCTGCCCGCACCCCGACCTCGGCCGCGACGTCCCCCACGACCATAACCTCGGCCTCTCACTCGCGCTCTGGGGGGGGCTCAATATGGGCCTCATCATCAATGTGGGAGATGTCAGTGAGAACTGCATCATGTGTACTCCTGGGCGCGGTCGAAGTAGTCCCCAGAGAAGCAGGTGGTAACTGGGTGGGTGGGGTAACAACATCATCAATGAACCGGGGCGCGGTCGAAGTACTCCCCAGGAAAGCAGGCTGTAACTGGGTGGGTGGGGTAACAACATCATGCATGAAGCGGGGCGGTGACCAATCAGGGTCAGGGTCAGCATGCTGGGTAAGATGTACCTGTGGGGAATATGGAGAAATGTATGGGGTATCATGCGGTGGGGTGACTGAAGTCGAAGGACCTGCTGTGGCTGGCGCTGAGGTGGGAGGCACTGACGTGGACGGGACTGATGTGTCTGGAGCAGCTGCTGCACTGGATACACCGTAGTCCCCAAAATGCAGACGATCTACCCGATGGGCATGCTGGATCCCCTCGTACAATAACTCTCTGATCTCTACAAGGGCCTGCAGACCAAGCTGTCCATCACGTCTGAAAATGGCGTCCTCAGCCAAGTGATATGACCTCCCAGCTCGAACCACCTGAACAAAAAATCAGATATATTAGGCTATAGTTGACTGAAAATAATCAATTATGATATTAACAATTATCTGACATATAGTACGATACTCACCAATGCCTCGAGAGAAGGCCCAACTCCCTGATATCCGGCCTCGGACAGGTGGCTCGGATTA
This sequence comes from Camellia japonica, assembly GCA_030407325.1. Classification (NCBI taxonomy): domain Eukaryota; kingdom Viridiplantae; phylum Streptophyta; class Magnoliopsida; order Ericales; family Theaceae; genus Camellia; species Camellia japonica. Next base: position 49,627,639 of record JAPPVO010000019.1, read on the forward strand.
CCGACAAGTAGGTGTGTATGTCGCCGATACCACAACATGTAAGGGTCGGGAGAGGGGAGGACCCCATCGCTCCAGTCAGCCTGTACAATAGTGTCGCGACGGGCATCCCACAACTGTATGTATAGCATATGATGCACACTCCAGTCAGTGCTGGCTCGGCCACGTCTATCAGTCGCATGCAACCGCCACTCGGTGTCACACCGATCCGGCACGGCCTGGACCCGACCAAACTGTCGGAGGACACGATCAGGGAGATGCCACTCAACCACGTCAAAACAAATGAGTGGTACTCTCGCCATCCATATATCCTCACCTAGTCGGCAGTAGTCTGGGAGCGTATGGAGGACATCAGCATAAGGCTGCCAGATAAACTACAATAACGACAAGTCTATTAAAAATCGCTCATAAACATATACACTCCATATGACAGTTAAAATTTAGGCATTTAAATTTGATACCTCGCCGTCGATCATCCGGTCAAGCTGGTCTCTATACACGACGACTACGTGGGTCGACACGACCTCGTGGCTCATGTCAACCCTCCACCGGCTACCTCGAGGTCCGGCCGGCAACTGCATGTCTCCCTGCCCGATGGGAACCTCACCAGGAGCAACTAGTTGCCGCCTAGACGGGGCAATGCGAATCAATCTCTCCCACGCCCAAATCTGCAATAGTTTCAACGCAATTACAATACTGATATATGCCATACAATATGAATTGACATGTAATCAAATTCTTACTAACCTGTAGCAAGACAAGGGGTCCTCCGATCTGAGTCACACCCACCTGAGTGGCTCGACATAACATCCTATACAAGCATGCCAAAGCCGCGGCGCCCCAGCTGTACTGGCCGATGTCGTCAATGTCTCTCAACAGTGGCAAATACATCAGCTTGAGCAGGTTCTGTGACTTATCAGGGAGAAGTACCCCCCAATAAGCCACAGAATATATGCTCGCGCATGCTGCTGTACTAACTCATCTGGAGCATGATCTGGAAGATCGCCCTGAAAATGCTCGGACAGCCACCTCACCCTCACTCTACCTGCCTGTAAGTCTGCAGGTGTAGGTGCTAGTCCCAATAGCTCAGCACAGAGGGCTATCCACTGCTCCGTCGTCAATGATGGGTCAAGTCCAGTAACTGCTCGCCCATCAATCCGTAGACCGTATAGGACAGATACGTCCTGCAATGTGACGGTGGCCTCACCGATCGGGAAATGAAATGTATGAGTCTCTGTGCGCCATCTCTCGACGAGAGCAGTAATGAGTGGGTGGTCTAGTCTGATATGGCCTATACGATATACACCATAGAATCCCGCGCGTAGTAGACACTGCAAGACTCTATGGTCCAATGGACGATCCCACAGGCCGGAATCTCCCCGCCGGCATGCCACCACGGTGCGTGCCTGGTCCTGCATAACAGAATGAGTAGTTTAAATTATAGCATTATCAAGGAAATCAAAAACAAAATGCAGTGTATTTTCATTGTAAGCGTAAAGTCCAACAAACGTTATTGCATACCGGGTCCTCCCATATACTGTCAGCCCGATGTGGAAGACTCAAAAGGGGAACCTCATCAGGTAGATGTGCCATGAAGCCTGTACAGTTGAAAAACAAATACATTTTGAAAAACTGTATTGGTGAGCATGTAATTTAACTATATCAATTAAGCTCAAATTATTATGTACATGACGACTTGGAAAACAAATGTGGTCGATAATTTTAAAAGTATAAATTTGTGTGCCATTAACATGGAAGCAATTCACTAAAATCTGAATTTTGCATATTATGTGCCATTAAATATGATAAGCAATTCAACATAACCTATCGTTATCTATGCTTCGGAGTAATATACAAATCTTTTACAAAATCATTTTACGATCTCCGTTACATAAGCTTAATAATGACCAATAACATGTGGATAGTTTTTGTATGTCAATATTTACAGAAAAATGATTGTTGATTTTGGACAAAAAAATGGACAAAATTTAATAATGATAATTTTTTTTCAAAACTTCATTGTTGATTTTGGCATATTTGACATAACCTCATTACTGATTTTGACATATTTGACAAAACTTCGTTACATTTATGGCATATTCGACAAAACTTCATAATATATATTGTAATTTTTGTTTTGCAATAAAGTATAAAATTTGTAAATTACGTACATGTAATTCATAAATTGTAAATGTACAAAATGCTTGCATCAGTCGAAATATTAAAATCTTAAAATGATAGAAGAACTATGTGATTTTAAATAAAATTCTGTAATAAACATTTTCAATGAAGTAGAGAATAAAAACTATAGGGCTATGTGGTATAGTTAAATGTTTTTGCATTGTCATTTAGTTTAATTTATTTGTTTACTATGTTAGTTGTAAATTTTGTCAAGGAAATCAACAATTACAATATATAAAGAATTAAACAATAGAAATGATCTATTACAAATAAAAAATGTTCTATTAAATGTACGACCCCGTTTACAAATAATGAATTACAAAAGAAAAGAAAATGATCTATTACGAATAAAGAATTACAAAAAGATCTATTACAAAATGTAAGTATTACATAGTCTTCATCGACCAAGTCGCGCCGGACATGTTCGCCTGTCATGACCTGTCTGCTGGCACTCGCTGCAACGAGCGGTCAAACGCCTATCTGATATGTCCATCTCATTCGGAATACGAGACATAGATGTACGACCCCGTTTCACTTGTCGCAGACGCAGTACATTAGGCATTAAAGTCCACTGCGGATCAGCCCAATAATCTTGATGCGGTATTGGATTGAATTTAGTTTCCCAAACCCTCATGTATACATGAAGCCTATATACTAAATCAACGTACTCGAATGGATTGTCACCGCATTCAGACATTACAGCGAGCATATGAGAACATGGATAGTGTCGTATCTCATATTTCCCACAACTGCACGTGGGTTGATTCATCCGCACAATTTGTGTATTGCGACCTCGTCCATGGCGAAAAGATGTTTGCACCTCAAACACGCGGCGGGGCCTATAAAAAAATTGTAATACAAACTAATGAAGTTCATGTTTTTAGGTGTAGTTAAATTGACAACATAATAACAATAATTTCATTTATATTACAAACTAACCTGTCATATGATATCAACTTGAAAGTATTTGCCCTTGCGATGCCATCCTCAATAGTTTTTTGCATCTCTCTAGGGTATTGGAACTCATTTCGTACATCTAGTTCAGCTTGGGCTCCCATCTCGTCAAAATATTTTACAAGCCGCCGAAATGTAAATTCAACCATAGCTGAGATAGGTAAGTTCCTTGCACCTTTCAAGACGCTATTGAAGCACTCTGCATCATTGCTAGTCAATACCCCCCACCGATGTCCACCGTCATACGAAAGGGCCCACTCCTCAGGATTCATCTTGTAAACCCAAGTGATGGCTTCTTGGTCAATAGCCTGTATTTGTTGTAAGTAACCATTACACTTTCGTCGTTGATGAGCACTTCCTGCTTTCCATAGAAGTTGTTTCAGCTCCTTATTTTTGAACGTAGTGTTAAAGTTACTACAAACATGTCGAAGGCAGTGCCGATGATATCCAACAAATTGGAGCGAGGGATTCAACCAATGCCGCCTAACAGCAGCTAAAATACTCTCAGCTCGATCGGATATCAAAGTCACTCCCTGTCGGTCCATGACAATATGTTGCTTGATATTTGAAATGAAGAACGACCAAGACTCCAAACTCTCCCTGTCGACAACAGCAAATGCAAGCGGTAGTACTTTGCCATTGGCAGTGACAATCGTTGCTACAAGCAACACACCAGTGTATTTCCCGTATAAGAATGTACCATCTATGGTTATAACAGGCCTACAATGTCTGAATCCATCGATGACGGGTTTGAAAGACCAAAAAACAAAGTGGAAGACGGGCATAATGGTTGTATTTCCGGTATATCTATGCTTCCATTGCACGATGGTGCCAGGATTAGATGTTTGTAATGCATACATGAATTTAGGCAACATCATATATGATTCATCCCAATCCCCGAATACCATTCTAATTGCCTTTGCCCTTGCATGCCACGCCTTCTTGTATGATATAGTATAGTTCATGGACTTTTTTATATCTTCGATGACATTCTTAATGGGCATATCAGGTTCGTTCTGCATACAACAATACCTATGAGTCAGATTATTTTGGTGTGAACACTTTAACAATTTTGGTGTGAACACTTTAAACAAACAATGTGTATATAAATGTAAACATTTATTTTGTATACTCACCGCAACTTGTCCCAAAAGATGAGAAGCAATGTAACTGGAGCTAATATTTGTGTGGTCCCTGTTCATTCGTGGGTATAAACAATGGTGAGGACCCCTATACTGCTTTATTTCAAAAAGACCATGTCTCCTACTAAGAGATGCACGCAACCACCATCTACAGTCATGCTTGCAAGCACACACCCAAACGTCTCGCTTGGAGGTTACGACTTTATACTCTCGATTATTTGTTGCATGGTACAATTTCACAGCATGTATGAGTTGCTTCTTATCAACGAAGACCATCCCTTTGTCCAACTCTGGATTTTCAGCATTCCAGATTCGGTTACGGGGAACGACATCGCGGTTAGTAATGTCAAAATCACCACCCATGTGAATGTTTTCATACAAAGGGATTTCAGGTCTAGGTGGAATGGGGGCATTCTGAATATCAACGGGAGCGTCGACATCATCTTCTTCATCATCATCATCATCTGATCCGCCCAATAAATTTTCTTCATCACACATTTCATTCTCATCATTGTCTAGGGCGACATCAGGACCGTACATGTCACTGTCAGCAAACTGCACAGAATTAACCGTTTCAGCCATATTACCAGCAACTTCAACTGGAGTCGTATGATGGCTATAGGTGGACACATCTTGGGTGTTATTGTGAAATTCAGTCTCGTATCCACCACGTGAACTTGATTCTCCACCATGGCCATGAAATGTCTGTTGTGTGTAGCCAGCTGCATAACATTCATTTGACTCATACATAGGAGACTGAAATGCTGTCGTGTCAATCCCATGTGTCAGCAATGTAGTGAACGGATGTGAATCCATCTGTGTTATATTCGGAAGATTCTGTACAACCTCTTTCTGAATGTACACTTCCAAACAATTTGGTGGTTCGAAATTTCCACCGATACTTAAAACGGTGTTCAACGCCTCATCGTCATTTATCGGTAATATTTTATATTTGCTGGTTGCTTGCCACTGGCGATAAGGATATCTACATTTGAAGATCAATCGGACTGTTTCCCCGTAACTTGCGACCTTGGACATAAACATCTCTTCCAAATTGCCAAGTGTGGTGCCAAGTTGCACCCTATATATCCCTTTCGGCTCAGCATCATATGACACACCTTCATCGGGATCCCGAATTATGTTTCCCCCCCAGTAAAAGATAATTGGAACAGTTGCCATATACTTGCTTCAATGAAACAATAAATATTAAAATATCAACAATATACATATATCGAATTCTACTTGTAAAATAAACATTACAAAAAACATTAAAATTTGCAGAAGTCACAAATAAAAGTAACCCTCTAATTTTTTGTCAATTTATATTTTCCAGGGTTGAAGGAACTGTAGAGGTGAAACAGTAATTCAATTTGTATTTTGTCAACTATATATTTGTGTCTCAACTTGTTCAACCTGGTGATGTAATTGTTCAGATTTATGGAAAATATAAGTTAATTTGATTTGCTCAAACATGTGTCATTACCGACCTTAATGACAAAGTTATTTCCTATGTGAACTAGTAACCCTCGTCCATTTTGTAGAGGTCATGCAGGCTTTCCTATAAAATTAAAACAAAAAGCTCATTTTGGATCATTTTTGATCGTTCTGAAAAGTAAGAAAAAATTTTAATTTATTTACTCCTTTTTTTCCTTACACATACAAAAACAAAAAAATAATTACAAACATAATTTATAATGGCAAAAAATTAGAGATAATTAAATTGAAGTTGGTGGTTAAATGTATGGACTACATTTTGGATAGTTATCCATGTGAATCTATCGGGCCATCCGTACCAATTATTTGGTATTACAAAACACAGGCTTACCCATCAAAGTGCCAATTTTTTTTTTCCCCTTCGTACGTACGAAATTGCGATGGACTATTAATTAAAATAATTTAAGACTCTTTTCATGCATATATTGTAACTAGTCTAATAATGACTTCTAATTATACAAATATAAATAAAAATTATTAAAACATAATGTTTACATTTTCCTTTTCAATGGTAGTGGACAATCACAAAGTGGAAAAGGCGATAAGTCAGTTCGTTCAATACCCATTTCAAAAACTTTTTCAAATTTAGTTCAGTTTTCTGAGGAAATTTTAATTTGTACTACAATGCTATTATATGTATTACAAATTCAGCTCATTAAATTTTTTAATCATATTTTGGGTGCCTGACCCCAAATATAGTGAAATAAACCAAACGAAATTAAACCAAATTTTTTTTATTTAAATCAAATAGAGTCAAATTTAAATATTTTGAGAAACCAATAAAAATATTTCTTTTGAATAAAATAGAGTCAAAATTAAATATTTTGAGAAACCAATAAAAATTTTTCTTTTGAATAAAATAGAGTCAAAATTAAATATTTCAGAGAACATGATCTTTTACTTGAGAGAACATGATCTTTTCAAGGAGAGAAAATTAAATATTTTTTTTATAGCGACCCCCGGTCTTTTCCTTTTGATTATTATATCCGGACTTAGGTTCCGTGGAGATGGTTGTTGAGTATATGACGTTTGCATCCTTTACTTCTTATATTGAGTCTTGGGTTGTATTTGGAAGATTTGGAGCAGGTTGGTTGAGCTTAGGAACCAAGTCTAGTTGCCCAGATTTTGGCTTGTCCGCTCGAGCGGGGCTTTTGCCGCTCGAGCGGGGACTTTTTGTTTCTTGTCCGCTCGAGCGGGAGTTTGGGCGCTCGAGCGGGAATACACCCATCCAGTATTTCTTGAGTAGTGTTGGACGCTCGAGCGGGGGATTGGCCGCTCGAGCGGGAGTCTGTGAGTGCCGCTCGAGCGGGGGTTTGGGCGCTCGAGCGGGGAGACTAGTTTAAGGCTCCGTGTTTTGGCATTCTAAAATCACTTTTCACATTCTCTTCTCTCTCTTATCTTTCCAAAAACACATTGTTGAGCTTCTCACTCTAGAACTCTACCTTCTCTCTAGGTATTGATTAGTTAGAGTTATTTCCTCACCTTTGGCCTTTACAAACAAGTTATTGATCGTCGAGGGCTATCTTGTAATCTGAAAATCTTTGGGTTTGGAGCATTTTGGAGTTTGGGTCATCATCTCCATCCTCTTCGTTTGGGTTATTGTCTTCGAGGTAGGGATTTCCTACTCCATCTTATAAGTTTTGTTCTAAGTTTTGGTATTTTGATATGTTGGGGTATTTTGGTAATTTTGGGAAACCCTAGTATTTTAATAAATTAATTTGTATAATTAATTTGAGGAAAATTGGGGAATTTAGTTAAATTCATGGAATTGAGGATCATATTGATTAAATGGTGTAGTTGGTTTATTTAAATCACTCGCCTATTGAATTGATTGGTATAATTGTTGTTATAGTTATTTTCAGTATGGAAATAACTGTGTTGGGCTATCGGTAGAGGATAGTCGTCATTGTTGTAGATATGGCATGTGGATTAGGGAACTGAAACTAATCACATTGGTTAAGTCAGCAATTTGACTATTGAATTAATACGAAAATACGTGTATTGATTGAGCATTGCATATGCATATTGTGTGGGAGGAGATAGGGGATGTACTCCACGGTTTGGGGGAAGATAGGGGATGGACCTCCAAACCGGATTTTGTTTGGGAGGAGATAGGGGATGGACTCCATTAGCATCACTTTTATGTGTGCTTATTGATATTGAAGTGTTTATACATGTTATTGATACAGCACTAAAATGTGTATCAACAAACTGGAAGTATGGAAGTGTTTTGATTTGAGCCTTAGTCTCATTTGTTTTGTTGATACTGGAAGTAATGTGAATATGATATATAGTTCACTGTTGTAAGTTTGGCCAGGTTCTGAGCCACATGATAATAATGGAAAATGAAACGTGTCATAGACATTAGTGTCATGAACTGTATAATGATATAATTGATTATTTGGCGAACCATCTATTGAATGCTCTTGCTTATTCAATGCTTATATTTGGTTTAGTAATTTCTACTGGGCTGTGGCTCACCTATAAGGGAACATCATTTCAGGTCCAGGTGATAAGCTACCTCCAAGGACTTAGCTTGGAAAGATTCGGATCTTGAAGACTATCTTTAGTTATTTGTTTTATTTGATAGTACATGTAAACATTTAAGCCTAGGGCTTTATTTGTATTTGAGTGAGAAACTCATGGTTTTGTATCCAAGTGTTGGCTTGGAAAGATGTAAGCCCGTAGGGCATTTATTTGGATATTACATGTAATGCTTGATTTAAGGATACTCTGATGAATGAACTATGGTTAATGCATCTTATTATTGTATATGTATGGGTTTAATTTTGAGGGCGTTACATTTTTAATCAAATACATTCAAAATTAAATATTTTTTTGTTTAATAATTATATTTTGTAGAAATTAGACATTAACAATTCTGAAGCATAATTTGATTCAAAAAAATATAGACATTTTCATTCACAAGTATAATTTCAAAATTTCAATTTCTGATTTCAAATTTCAAAATATAGACATTTCATAATTCGAATTCAACAATTCTCAATCACATGAATTTCGTAATATGACATTAACAATTACGAATTATATGAATTTCAATTTTTTCTAATTTTATTTCTAATTAAACAAGATTACTTTTAAAACCATAATTTCAAACCCTAATTTCCTTTCATTCCTCTTAACAAGCAAAAAAAAAAAACTCACAAGCATCATTTCAAAATTCCATTTCTGATTTCAAAATTTCAAAATATAGACATTTCATAATTTCAAATCAACAATTCTCAATTACATGAATTTCGTAATATGACATTAACAATTACGAATTATATGAATTTAAATTTTTTCTAATTTTATTCTTAATAAACAAGATTACTTTTAAAACCATAATTTGAAACCGTAATTTCCTTTTCATTCCTCTTAACAAGCAAAAAAAAAAAAACAAAAAAACTCACAAGCATCATTTCAAAATTTCATTTTCTGATTTCAAATTTCAAAATATAGACATTTCATAATTTCAAATCAACAATTCTCAATTACATGAATTTCGTAATATGACATTAACAATTACGAATTATATGAATTTAAATTTTTTCTAATTTTATTCTTAATTAAACAAGATTACTTTTAAAACCATAATTTGAAACCGTAATTTCCTTTTCATTCCTCTTAACAAGCAAAAAAAAAAAACAAAAAAACTCACAAGCATCATTTCAAAATTTCATTTTCTGATTTCAAATTTCAAATATAGACATTTCATAATTTCAAATCAACAATTCTCAATTACATGAATTTCGTAATATGACATTAACAATTACGAATTATATGAATTTCAATTTTTTCTAATTTTATTCTTAATTAAACAAGATTACTTTTAAAAACCATAATTTGAAACCCTAATTTCCTTTTCATTCCTCTTAACAAGCAAAAAAAAAAAGAAAAACTCACCATCATCATTTCAAAATTCCATTTTCTGATTTCAAATTTCAAAATATAGACATTTCATAATTTCAAATCAACAATTTCCATTACATGAATTTCATAATATCACATTAACAATTATCAATTATATGAATTTCGGATTTTTTAATCGCAATTCTTAATTAAAAAAAAATTACTTTAAAACCCTAATTTCAAACCCTAATTTCCTTTTAATTCCTCTTAACAAGCAAAAAAAAAACTCACAAGCATAATTTCAAAATTCCATTTTCTGATTTCAAATTTCAAAATATAGACATTTCATAATTTGAATTCAACAATTCTCAATTACATGAATTTCATAATATGACATTAACAATTATCAATTATATGAATTTCGGATTTTTTAATCGCAATTCTTAATTAAAAAAAATTACTTTTAAAACCTAATTTCAAACCCTAATTTCCTTTTAATTCGTCTTAAACAAGCAAAAAAAAAAAACAATTTCCAATTCAACAAATGTACGTTGGTTTATTCAATATTCAAAATATAGACATTTTGATTCACAAGCATAATTTCAAAATTCCAATTTCTTATTTCAAATTTCAAAATATAAACATTTCGTAACAAATCAAATCTCAATTCTCAAATCTCAATTCTCAAATCTCAATTCTCAATTCTAAATTCTCAATTCTCAATTCTCAATTCTCAATTCTCAATTCTCAATTCTCAATTATATGAATTTCATAATATGACATTATATGAATTACGAATTTCATCATTCCAAATTTCAATTCTCAATTCTCATATTTATGATTTATTTGAAAAATTTTAAAAATTAAAAAAATTCCAAACCTGATTTATGATTCAAAAGCATAAACATTCAAAAGCATTAGAACCGTTAATAACGTGAACAATCTGATAATGTGATCCTAATTTAACAAAGTGAACAATCAACCATATTCAAACAACCATATCATAATTAACAGATGAACAATCTGATAATGTGATCCTAATTTATATAGGTGAACAATCAAACCCTAAAAAGTCATCCTAATTTGAACAATCCTAATAATGTGAACAATCTGATATCGAACCCTAATTTCATAACCAAACCACACTGATAAAGCATAAACAATCATAACCATATCCAAAAATTCAAAGCAAAAAAAATTCCACAAATTCAAATTTCTGATTTCAAAAAATTCCAAACCCTAATTTCATAACCACAATGATAAAACCCTAACACATTTAATAATTCACATGTAAAACCCTAAATACTAAATACATTAAAAACACAAAAATTAGGGTTAATGTCACATTTTCACAAACACAAAAACTCAATACATAAAATTAGGGTTGATGTCATACCACGGAGAGAGAGAGCACAGACAGAGAGTGAAGCAGAGACCGAGAGCCGAGAGCAGAGACCAAAGAGAGCACAGAACGAGAGCAGAGACCAGAGAGAGCACAGAACGAGAGCAGAGACCGAGCTGATCGAGTGAGTCTGAGATGGAGGAGAGTGAGAGATGGAGAGTGAGTGATGGAGAGGCTGAGAGATGGAGAGTGAGGCGAGAGCCGAAAAACCTAAGTCTGAAACGTATGCAAATGAGAGGGGGGGCTTCGTATATAAGCCTGCTAAAAACGCTGATTCAAAAAGCGTTTTCATTTAAATGAACTCGCTATTAGAAATAGCGTTTTCTTCCAAAAAATGTTTCTGTTAAAAGCGCTATTAGCAATAGCGTTTTCATGCCAAAAAAGTTTTGTGTTAAAAGCGCTGTTCTCAACAGCGTTTTCTTCTGAAAAAAATTTCACGCTATAAGCGCTATTTGTAATAGCGAATTCTTAATCAAAATCGCTATTTCTAATAGCGAGTTTCCTGTTCATCCAATTTTACGCTCCTAACAGTAAAAGCGCGAATAGAAATAGCGCTTTAACTTAGTTTTGGAATTCCGTCAAAAGTTGGCCTAGTTTGGGAAATCCAATGCAAAAAAGGCTTATTTTGGGAAAAGCCTCTCCCTCTGGCGGTGGACCTAACCTATAACAATCACTCCAAAGCAGGAGGAGATACAAAAGTCAATTTCTGCAAGTTGACCGAAAAGTTTCAACAATTTTAGGATTAGTAAAATGGATATGACTTTTCCCATAATTTAATTTGAGAGAATATTCGGACTTAGTGAATCTAATCTCGATGATTCAAATCGTTCATTTTTTAATACTCGTTGAGAAGATATTTATGTAACTATATGTTTCAATCACATCTATACTATATATTAAGTAAAAGGGGGTTTTTAACCCCAAGTCTTGTGGGAGCTCTAATCTCCCAATCTAAATTTTTTTATTTTTTGATTTAAAAAAAAAAACCCTAGCATTTATTAACTTCTCCCAACCCCTAAGTCTTACACTCATAATAACACTTTAATGCATTAAGAACAAGCATAAATTTTTTTTTTGAAATCCAACACATATGAATTTCTTGAAAAGTTCAACACATATGATTATTATCCCTCATAATAACACTTTAATGTATTAAGAACTAGCATAAAAAAAATTTCTTAAAAAGTTCAACACATATGATTATTATCAAAATATTAAATTTTAATATAATATAATATAATAAAAAGAAGACATTTAATTATTTGAAAAGTCCAACACATATGATTATTATCAAAATATTAAACTTTAATATAATATAAAAAAGAAAAAAAAGAAGACATCTTAAAAAAAAAAAACATTTAAAAACCGCTATTCACATATATAGATAACTAGCCTATCACCCGTGCTATGCACGAGATAATTATAGATATTTATATTTGTTTTAGATTTTTTTTTAATATATAAATTATGTTTTTTAAGATTTTTTTCTTATCACTAACCATAGTGTATGGGGAAAGTTGAAAAGGGTATTGCAGTAACTATACACGAATTGTATCTATAATTATTTGTATGAGGGGATTTTAAATGCTGATCAGGGGATTTTGACCAAATCAATAATTGCAGGTATGTGGAAAGATACGTGGATTGAAAAAAGTTAATAAATGCTGATCAGTGGATTTTGACCAAATTAATAAATGCTGAGTTTTTTTTTAAAATAAATTTTTTTAAAAATTCAGATTGGGATATTGAAGCTCCCATAGGCCTTGGGGGTTAAAAACCCCATTTTGCTTAATATATAGTATAGATATAGATAGATAGATAGATATATCTTTTTATTTTTATTTTTATTTTTGTGTGGTTTCTATTCGGGTATATAAATTATGTTTTTTAAGATTTTTTTCTTATCATTAACCATAGTGTATGGGGGAAGTTGAAAAGGGTACTGCAGTAACTTTACACGAATTGTATCTATAATTATTTGTATGAGGGTATTTTAAATGCTGATCAGGAGATTTTGACCAAATTAATAATTGCAGGTATGTGGAAAGATATGTGGATTGAAAAAAGTAAATAAATGCTGATCAGGGGATTTTGACCAAATCAATAAATGCTGAGTTTTTTTTTTAAATAAAATTTTTTAAAAATTCAGATTGGGATATTGAGGCTCCCATAGGCCTTGGAGGTTAAAAATCCCATTTTGCTTAATATATAGTATAGATATAGATGGATAGATAGATATATCTTTTTATTTTTATTTTTATTTTTATTTTTGTGTGGTTTCTATTCGGGTATATAAATTATGTTTTTAAAGATTTTTTTCTTATCACTAACCATAGTGTATGAGGGAAGTTGAAAATGGTACTGCAGTAACTATACATGAATTGTATCTATAATTATTTGTATGAGGGGGTTTTAAATGCTGATCAGGAGATTTTGACCAAATCAATAATTGCAGGTATGTATGTGGAAAGATATGTGGATTGAAAAAAGTTAATAAATGCTGATCAGGAAATTTTGACCAAATCAATAAATGCTGAGTTTTTTTTTTTTAAATAAAAAATTTTAAAAATTCAGATTGGGATATTGAAGCTCCCATAAGCCTTGGGGGTTAAAAATCCCATTTTGCTTAATATATAGTATAGATATAGATAGATAGATAGATAGATATATCTTTTTATTTTTATTTTTATTTTTTGCGTGGTTTCTATTCGGGTACTTTTTTTTTTCAATTTATTTAAGATGGAGTTGTGGGTATCTTTTTTTTTTTTTAAATTTAATTTATCTGTGGTTTCCATTTGTTTTTAATTATTATTATTTAGGTAAGTTATAATGTGAGTTAGATATGTGATAGACATGTGAGTTTTATTGATTTAAAGTTTATTTAGATAAACTTTAAATATTTTTTTTTAGTTTTTTAGTTTTTTTTTGTTATGTTATAATATAATATATAAAATATAGGCAGATATCTACAACTTTAATAGAAAATATTATCTGATTTTTTGGGGAGAGAAAATGAATGCAAGTTTTAGTATTTTTTTTTGAAAATTTGTGAGAGATTAGGAGGGAGAGATTATGAAATAATTTTGTTATTAAATAAATAAATCAGTCAATAGTTTTTTTTTAAATCTATTTGTAAATTAAAAATCAATAATTTTGGAAAATTGATTAATTTTTCCTATTAAGTTATTTAAAATTTTGATAGATATACATAAAAAAAAATATATATTATATTATTAAATCATAATTCAAATTTAGATGTTATATCTTTTTGAGATCTATAGCTAAATTCTTATCTTTTTTTTTTTTTTTTTTATTTTGTGTGTAACTATAGTGTATGGGAGAAATTGAAAAAGGTGTTGCAATAATTATGAGAGAAGTCAAAAGGGATTGTGGGTTGGGAGAAGTTAATAAATGCTGAGGTTGGGTTGGGAGAAGTTAATAAATACTGAGGTTTTTTTTTTAAAATTAAAACATTAGAAAATTAGGATTAGGAGATTGGAGCTTCCACAGGCCTTGGGGTTAAAAACCCTTTTTGCTTAATATATAGTATAGATAGATAGATTGTAAATATATTAAGAAAAATGGGGTTTCTAAACCCCAAGCCTTGTGGGAGCTCCAATCTCTCAATCTTAATTTTTAAATTTTTGATTTAAAAAAAAAAAAATCTCAGTATTTATTGATTTGGTCAAAATTTCCTGATTAGCATTTATTAACTTTTTCCAATCCACATGCCTGCATTTATTGATTTGGTCAAAATTCCTGATTAACATTTAAAATCCCCATCATACAAATAATTACAGATACAGCCCGTGTATAGTTACTGCAGTAGCCTTTTTAATTTCTCCTGTACACTATGATTAGTGATAAGATTGTTAAATTATTTTTATAAAAAATCTTAAAAAACATAATTTATACATTTAAAAAAAATTAAAACAAATATAAATATTTATAATTGTCCCGTGCATAGCACGGGTGATAAGCTAGTCTATACTATATATTAAGCAAAAGGAGGTTTTTAACCCCAAGCCTTGTGGGAGCTCCAATCTCCCAATCTAAATTTCCTGATATTTTGATTTAAAAAAAAAATCTTAGCATTTATTAACTTCTTCCAACTCCCAAGTCTTACCATCATAATAACACTTTAATACATTAAGAACAAGTATAAAAAAAATTCTTTGAAATCCAACACATATGAATTCCTTGAAAAGTCCAAACACATATGATTATTATCCCTCATAATAACACTTTAATGCATTAAGAACAAACATAAAAAAATTTCTTAAAAAGTTCAACACATATGATTATTATCAAAATATTAAACTTTAATATAATATAATAAAAAAGACATTTAATTCCTTGAAAAATCCAACACATATGATTATTATCAAAATATTAAACTTTAACATAATATAAAAAAGGAAAAAAAGAAGACATTTAAAAAAAAAGAAAAGAAAACATTTAAAAATCACAATTCACATATATAGATAACTAGTCTATCACCCGTGCTATGCACGGGATAATTATTGATATTTATATTTATTTTAGATTTTTTTAATATATAAATTATGTTTTTTAAGATTTTTTATAAAATAATTTAACAATCTTATCATTAATCATATTGTATGAGAGAAATTGAAAAGGATACTACAGTAACTATACATGGATTGTATCTATAATTATTTGTTTGAGGGGATTTTAAATGCTGATCAGGAAATTTTGACCAAATCAATAAATGCAGGCATGTGGAAAGACATGTGGATTGAAAAAAGTTAATAAATGCTGTATTTTTTTTTAAATAAAAAATTTAAAAAATTCAGATTGGGATATTGAAACCCCCACAAGCCTTCGGGGTTAAAAACCCCCTTTTTTAAATGTCTTTTTTTTTTTTTTTTTTATATTATATTAAAGTTTAATATTTTAATAATAATCATATGTGTTGGACTTTTCAAGGAATTAAATGTCTTTTTTTTATTATATTATATTAAAGTTTAATATTTTGATAATAATCATGTGTGCTGGTTTTCAAGAAATTTTTTTTATGCTTA
Source organism: Camellia japonica (assembly GCA_030407325.1). Lineage (NCBI taxonomy): Eukaryota > Viridiplantae > Streptophyta > Magnoliopsida > Ericales > Theaceae > Camellia > Camellia japonica. The sequence continues at coordinate 49,643,706 of JAPPVO010000019.1, forward strand.
TTCTTATGCATTCAAGTGTTATTATGAGGGATAATAATCATATGTGTTGGGACTTTTCAAGGAATTCATATGTGTTGGATTTCAAAGAATTTTTTTTATGCTTACTCTTAATGCATTAAAGTGTTATTATGATGGTAAGACTTGAGAGTTGGGAGAAGTTAATAAATACTAAGATTTTTTTTTTTTTAAATCAAAAATCAAGAAATTTAGATTGGAGATTGGAGTTCCCACAAGGTTTGGAGTTAAAAACTCCCTTTTGCTTAATATATAGTAAAGTATTATTATGATGGTAAGACTTGGGAGTTGGGAGAAGTTAATAAATGTTAAGATTTTTTTTTTAAAATAAAAAAATCAAGAAATTTAGATTGTGAGATTGGAGCTCCCACAAGGCTTGGAGTTAAAAACCCCATTTTGCTTAATATATAGTATAGATTGTAAACACAATCCGTGTTAGCATTTATTAACTTTTTCCAATCCATATGCCTGCATTTATTGATTTGGTCAAAATTCCTGATTAGCATTTAAAATCCCCATCATACAAATAATTACAGATACAGCCCGTGCATAGTTAACTGCAGTAGCCTTTTTAATTTCTCCTGTACACTATGGTTAATGATAAGATTGTTAAATTATTTTTATAAAAAATCTTAAAAAACATAAGTTATACATTTAAAAAAAATTAAAACAAATATAAATATTTATAATTGTCCCGTGCATAGCACGGGTGATAAGCTAGTTTGTCTTAAAAAAATGGATGACAAATGTAATTTCAAGAATAACCGCTCATTTTTAAAAGACAAATGTGATCCAAACATATAGTTACCGAAATCTAATTATCTTAATTTTTTATACAATTATTCTTCTCAATGAGTTCTAAAAAGTAACGGTTTGGATTACCGAGATTAGGCTTATAATGGGTCCACTAAGTCTAAATGTTCTCTCAAGTTGGATCCCCAACATGAAAGAAGCCAAACCCGAATAAAATTATAGTTGCATACTTTTTAACAATATTTCTTATCGTCTAACTACAATGAAAGTGGGCCCTATACCATGTGATGATGTATGACTTACTCTCATTATGAATAAGTTATAAGAAATGTCGTTAAGAAAGTGTGTGATTGTAGCATGACTCTTTTAAGATATCATAAAGTTTGAGTAAATATACATGTACCTAATTTTTTACACAAATTTTACGCGTCTTGGATTTTAGTCTCGTTTGGTATCACTTACAAGTTAACTTTTATGATTATAGTTTTTTTTTTTTAGTTTAAAATATTTAAAATAAATTGTAAATATATTTGGTTTAGTTTTTGATGTACAAAAAAAGTTGAACTTATTTGGTTAAATAAATTCTCACATAATTCTTTTATTGGGCAAATATCCAAAATTTCTTCAAAAGTCATAATAATAAAAAAAAAGAAGAGGTTTGTCCCTTTTGTCTATACATATTTAAGGATTTCAAAGAAGCTAAAAAAAGAACTGCAAACTCACACTTTTTAGAGATTGAGTCTTTGTTGAAGGGGCTAAATATGAAATGGGTTGAATCCAAGCCTTGGGCTGGTCCAATCTTCTAAACCCAAATCCAAATGGGTAGATGAACGTGTGGACAAGCCAACTAAGCCCAGCTCCATTACCAACAGTCCACCCAAGTCCTCAAGCACTTGGGCCCAACTCGCAGTGGAAAGGCCAGTCCAGCCGCGATACTGGGCTCGGCCGAGCTGCAGGACTCAATCTATGGGCCGAACTGATGGGCCGAACCCATCATCAGAACTAAAGTGGACCGAGTCCATACAAAGATATTCGAATGGGCCAGCCCATCTCTACAATAGTCTCACAAAGGGCCGAGCCGAGGTACAACGGTACCGAGCTGAGGGAACCTCTCAGAGAAACATGGAAACTGTGAGTATATTCATGTGTAAGTTGCCACCTTAACTGGTCCCTTACACCTAGAATCACGGAAGCAGTTAAACCATAGGAATGTGGTTTGTTATCAGCATGACTACAATGAGTATATGGACCCCTGGACAACTACCAGATGGTCCCTTACCTTAGGCAATGCTAAAAGTAGAGCTAGCAGCACCACAGTTCCATGAAACCATCTTGGGTAACAAGCAAGGAGATATATATATAAACTACATTGGCTTCACGAGAGAGGTAACTGATCTAAGCTGAACCCTACTTACTGAAACTCAACTCCCTACACTTAGGGAGCACTTTACTTCTTCTCCGATTACTCATTCCCACATCGGGGTTATCTGGCCAACCCTGGCTGGGCAGCTCTTACCTTGCTCCTTGCTGCAGGGCCTCGATCCCTGGATAGTCCAATCAAGTGCGGAGCTCCGATCTACAATCATCTAGTGCGGTATTTGCTGCGCACAATTGGTGCGGTGAGCGTAGAAGCTTTGCCTCCGAGCTCTGCACTCAATTCCGGTGATGGGGATTGAGGACATCCCACCTTTGACACATACTCCACAGACGGAGAAGAGAAAAGAAAAAAGCTTGGCACTCCCAACAGTCTTAGAAGAACAAACCGAAAATAATAACCGGACCCCTGAATTTGTTGAGCATCGATTGCCCTTCGCTAGAGGTTCTTCTCATCACTTTCTTCTGGAAAAGGATTACATAGATCGAATCATAGACTCCATGAAGATAGAGATACAGGAACTGAAAGCACAACTCAAAAGGGTGCTGGGTGATCCAACGGAGAAGAGGATTGACGCAGAGCCCTCTCGCCTACGACAGAGAAGCTCGTCCAGAGAACCACCAGTGAAGAAGATCCCCATAAATGAATCTGGGCAGCAGAGCCCGCCAATCCCAGTACAAAGTGAGGCGGCGAGCAGCCACACCCATGGCTTATGCCAGAGAAGGACTAAGAGGCAGAAAATGGTTAGCCAGCAGACTGAATACCCTCCTCAAGACCTTCGTACTTGGATGATTGGCAACAAGCAGAATGAGCAATGTCGAGATCATCTAGACCGTACCATCCACCAAGAGAGCACCGAGCGTTGGATAGGCTAGTCTCCTCCTCATTCTCCTCGGAAATCGAGGCCATGAGACCTCCCAAGAAATTCACCCCACCAAAGTTTACGTCGTACGATGGGAAGTCAGACCCATTGACGCACATCAGCCATTATAGACAAATGATGTCCTTATAAAGCCGAGACGAAGCACTGATGTGCAAAGTCTTCCCGTCCAGCTTGGGAGAATCCAAACTTCGATAGTTCGATCGACTTCCTGCTAGATCAATTTATCATTAGAAGCAGCTCTCTGAAGAGTTCTTAGCCAGGTTCGTCTCCAACACTAAGATCCCGAAAGAGCCGGATACACATCTCCGAAAGGAACAGGAAGAAACGCTGTGCAATTATGCTATGAGGTATTGGGAAGAGTACAATGACCTAGAGAAAAATGTTTGCAGTGAGCAGATGGCTGTTATGTCTTTCAAACATGGTCTGCGCTCGGAAAGTAAGTTGAGACAGTTACTTACCAAGCGCCCGGCCACAGCACTGAAAGATTTGCGTGCCAGGATTGAGTAGTACGCTCGCCTCGAAGATGACCAGATCCCCATCGAGGTAGCATCAACAGAACAAATAGCTCGGCACAAGAAGAGAACGGACCGAGGGGAACACCGGGGACTCACAGTGAATGAGGTGGATAAGTCCAAATCTCACGAAGCAGTCGTGACCATATTCAAAGAACCAATCTATTGCATTTTGGAAAAGATCAAGAGAGAGCCCTTCTTTATTTGGCCGCCGAAAATGTTAAGAGATCCAGCTTGGCGTAATTAGAAGCTCAGATGCACCTATTATCAAGACAGGGGGCATATGACTCAAATTGCAGAGCACTGAAGTAACACCTGGAAGACCTGGTAGCAGCTGGACACCTCCGAGACTACGTTGATTAGGTGTAGACACCCCATTTTTGACTGCCCTCAAGACTTGGGCGCTACTGATGGTTTGCTCGGTGTTGAAAGATGTGCAGGGCACAGGTCCGGTTTCTTCGGCAAAGAGAGAGACAAATCTCAACTTCACACCCCATTTTGGACCAAAATTATTTTGGATGGTTTTTAGACCTTAAAACCCTCTCTTTCAAAACATTTTTGAAATAAAGTTCCTACGATGTTCTGACGCTCGCATTTTGATAAATGTTGCGTTTTTCGGTAAACCGAGCAAGGATAAAGTGGAGAATGAATGAAAGAGAGATGAAATCTTTGAAAAATCTTTCAAAACACTTTGTTTAGGGATTTGAAGTTGAAGAAAATAGGAGAAGAGGGGAGAAAACAAGTTGGAGAAGAAGTTCGGCAAGGATCCGAGTGGAAGGGAGTCGAGCAGTCCTCGCTGAATCGGGCTTATTCATCTACATACTTGGATTTTAGCTATGAGGCCACCACTGTTGGAAAGCTTACTTTCGGGGCTTCATTTTGCACTCAAGAATCTCTTAAAGCCAAGTCCGGGTGGGGGGGATATGATTAGTTGAAGTTGGGCATCATCCCGGTTGGATCGAATCTGCGCGGCTTCACCAAAATGGGCATAACTTTTTCCACAGGAGGAATTTTAATGCAAGGTTTGCGCCATTGGAAAGCTAACTTCCGGGGCTTCAATTTAAACTCCCACCGGCCATTTTTTGACCTTGGAAGCACCTATCGGCAATCTATTTAGCCGACCGGCAATTTATTTTGGCCGATGACCTCCTTTTCTGGCCGGTTTGACCCCTTTGCACCTTCCAGGCATTGTGCATGCCATCTGTGCCAGCTGGGATGCACAGACCCGACCCTTCATGCATATATGTGGCCATTTTGCACCCTTTTGAGCCTTTGACCCCCCTTTTGCTTCTAGAAGCTTGAACCCTTTGGCCAAGCTTCTTGGAGAAGCTTGGCCAGCTGTTTTAGCTTCTCCAAGAAGCCTTGAGCCATTTGCACCCTTTGCCCCTTTCATTTAGCTTCTTGGAGAAGCTTGGAGCCTTTGCCTTTGCCTATATAAGGAGCCCTCCTCCTCCATTGTTGGGGGTTGGAGTTTTTGAGTAAAAAACCAGAGAGTAGACATATATATCTAACATATATATCTACAACCCTCTATATCTATCTTATCCAAGCCTCCAAACACCTTTGTTCTTGCATCATTTGCCCTACAACACCTAGCACAACGCCTCCATCCTCCATTCCAGCACTTTGGAGGCCATTTGCAGAGGTTAGAAGCTCAGAAACTTGGACCAAGGGCTGCTGGTTTGCTGCTCTTCAAGGGTAAGCACCCATTTCCCTTAAACTTGCATTTTTTAGCTTCATTGGTTAGCCTTATTCACAAGTATTTTTGAGCTTCGATGTAAACTGTAAAGAGGCTTATTTTGAGCCCTTCTTCAACATTGAAGAAGGGCTCAACACTGTTTGGAACCTCCATGTATCAGTTGCCTCTTTGCCCCTCTTGTGGCCCATTTCTTGCATAGCATTTTGGCCATACTTGTATCTGTTTTTGAGGCTTTTCATAAACTGTGAAATATCATATTTTTGGCTCCTCTTTAACATTGTAGAAGGGGCTACCTGTGTTTGAGACCAGCAGCTGTGACTTGCCTCATTACCCCTCTTGCGGAGCCATTTTTGCATGCTAATTTTACCCTATCTATGCTCACTGTTTGGTCATGATTTAAACTGTAAACATGCTTGTTTTGGGGCTTCCTAGCTTCTGTCTTCATGCTTCATGTTCAAATTATGCATGTTTGATATAGCCACAAGTCATTTCATGTGCTTAATATCGCATTTCGGGACCATTTCCTTGCATCGGGTGTCATGTTTGCGTATTTCGGGGCTGTTTTGCATCACTTTTAGCTACTGAAATTTGCATTGTTGCATACCATGATCCATGCTTTGCCATGCCTTGTTAGGGTGGCATTCGTGCCTTAGGTTTGGTCCTCGGTTTGCGTGCACGCGTGCACGCATTTCGAGTGTCTCATTTTCATTTAATGGCCCTGATTTTGGCATGCTTGCGAGCTATGTTAGTTTAAGTCCATCGTTGCATGTTGTTGCATGCCATGTTTGTTTACATGTTTAGGTTGCGCGCCTAGCATACATTGCTCATTTGCATGTTCATGTTGCGTACTTAGCCGCCATGCCTAGGTTGCATTCCATTGAGCATGCATCCCGCCTCTTGACCAATCATGATAGGGGTTGGGGCCCTTTGATTTGTTTTGTGCTTGCATTTCATTTGATATCAAAGTTGCTAACTTGGCTTTCGGGCCATCATGCATTGAAATGCGTGATTAATGGCCCGGGGTCGAGGGCCATGCTCCCTTGAGTCTAACACATGATAGGGAGTGTGTCCATGCACACATTTGCTTGAAATTTCATGCCATGCACTGTCTGTCCCCTGTTGCTGTCAAAACTGTCTTCTGCAGGAAGTTTCTGCCGACCAACATTCAGTGCCGACCGACCATTTATTTAGTGCCGATAGCCTTATCTCCAGCCGATGGATATTGTACACGACCGGTGGATATTCTATTCAGCCGATGGTGTTCTAAAGCATGCAGGGAACTAGTTCCAGAACTTTGGCATTTTTAAGAGAAGCAGGGCAGTAAAAACAGAGGCAACAGTGACATGGTGCGGGTTTCCGGGCAAGGCGGGCTTAAGCATGCATCATTCGCGCATCCCGAGGCGGGCGGCTGTGGCCACCTTTCCTTTTTGCATTTATTTGTTAAATAATTAGAAATTTTGTAATAATTAATTTATTTATTATTCGGACTGTAATATTTATTCGGTCCCTCCGAGCGAGGGCGCAATTGTAATAAGTGTGCGTGAGTGGGTGTATGTCTTCCAAGCCCACGTCTTTCTTCCCTTTTATTTACCTGCTTATGATGGTAGATTAGGGCACATTTAAATTAGCATAACAGTATGATAGCATGTTTGTATTCATTCATCTGTTTTGCATGCGTCGGGCTCGGCACATCATACAAACTGCATTGTATTTCAATTCCAAATTGAATACGTGTTATTTGTAGCATTCTACATGCCATGCTTAGGATAGCCGAGCCTGTCTAGATTGCATCTTTGCATGTGTTGCATTAGCCATTTTCAAACATGAACTAGGATCATGCATGTGATTACTAACTAGTTTCTGTTTTGACTTGGAGTACTAGGTGAGCTTTTTATGCTTTAGCATATCACATGCGTGTGAATGTTGTCATAATAGCATGATTACCATGAGGCTAGCTGCTTATGTGATATAACTGCTTGAATGCCTGTGGATGGAAGTTGAATTACTTGAATTGGAATAATGCATTAAAACTGTAAGTTTTAAGCCCACTAGATAGTGGCGAAACCGTATTTTCTAAAGCCCACTTGAGGGTGGCAAAACCTGCATTTTAGTCCACTTGCGAGTAGCAAACCATTTTCAAAACAAACATGTAATGTTTTATTCCAATTTAGGTGATTTGGTCTATACTTGTTTGCTGTGCGCATAACATAGTAATTCTAGGCTAATAACCAGAATAAGAACACATAACGTTTTCAAAAACGGATATCATGGTTAGTAGAGGCCGGTCTTCGGACCGGGCGAGAGGGGGTGCTCATAGCTGACCTTCCCCAATCGTACCCAAGCTCCCGAGCCAAGATAACTTTGGTTATGACGGACACGTGGCCTTCGGCACCGAGTCAGGGTTTCCTAAATTTCCCATTTTAAAATATTTAGGTGGCGACTCTGTATCTGGCAAAGCAGTCCATGTTTGGCACTTCTTTTCAAAATCAGTTTTTCTCAAAACGATTTGCCGGATTTGGACTCTTTGGTTCAAGATTAAGAACCGCAACAAACAAAAAAGGGGAGTCCGAACTGTAACCCCGTTGAGGTCCCCTCGCGGGCATGTTACATCAGGATAAAGCGGTGGCTGAATAGGGGAACCCACCACCAGAGCCGAACATCGAGCTCCCATCTCAGCTGGTAATAAATGTGATCCATGGAACAACGACCCAGGAGCGCGAAGAGGCACTAAAAGAAGAAATTGCTAAGGCTATGCAAATTCAGCAGGTCATGTCAGTAGAGCCCGCATAAAAAAAGGTACGCATAGTACCCAAGTCCTCCTTATGCACTGTTTCGTTTACTAGAAAGGATTTAGAAGGCATTCAACACCCACATACTGATGTACTGATTATAACTCTGGGAATTGGGAAACAGTTTGACGTAAAACGAGTCCTGGTAGATCAAGGCAGTGTAGCAGACATATTGTATTATGACTTATTTATAAAGCTTGGTCTCTCTGAGCAGCACCTCACCCCAGCGGCAGCTCCATTAGTCGGCTTCAATTCATAGCTAGAATGGCCACTTGATAGGATAGTGTTGTCGATCGTGGCTGGAACGAAGACCCTTCAGATAGAGTTTTTAGTTATTAATACACCTTCTCCTTACAACGCCATAATCGGCCATCCATGGATTCACCAAATGGAAGCGGTCCCTTCAACCTACCACTAGCTCATCCGTTTCCCAACAGAACACGGAGTAGAGCAGATCTCAGGGGACCAAGTTGCGTCTAAATATTACTTCATAGTAGCAATGAAGGCTAAACAACTTTGCAACTGGGTGCAGACAGTGGAAGTGGCCGAACAGCCAGTCTTGGAAGATGTAGGGGGAGCCCCAGAGGAAAAGATAGTAGAGGATTTGGAGAAAGTCCTGGTAAAAGAGGATGATCCAGAAAAGTACTTCCTTATCGGTACCTCGCTAGGCGCTGATGAGAAACTTCAGCTGCTGGAATTGCTGAGGGAAAATATGGAGGTATTCGCATGGTCAGCGTATGATACTCCAGGTTGAACCTAGAATTTGCTTGCCACAAACTCAACATCAATCCCTCTGCTCGGCCTGTCGTGCAGAAAATTTGGAGATCCTCAGTTGAGCACACTGAAGCGGTAATTGCTGAAGTCGAAAAACCCCTAGCATCAGGAGCGATTAAAGAAGTTCAGTACCCACAATGGCTGTCCAACACAGTTGTAGTCAAAAGGAATAATGAAAAATGGAGAGTCTGCATTGACTTCACCTGCCTGAACAGAGCTTGTCCCAAGGACAGTTTTCCTCTACCTCGCATCGATTAACTAGTAGATTCAACAGTAGGGCATGAACGCATGAGCTTTTTGGATGCTTATAGCGGTTATCACAAGATACCACTGTTCGGCCTAGATCAGGAGAAGACAACGTTTATCACTCCAAAAGGCACTTATTGCTACAAAGTAATGCCGTTCGACCTCAAGAACGCCGGGGCAACCTCCCAGCGAATGATCACTCGAATGTTCAAGGACCAACTAGGAAAAACCATGGAAGCTTATATAGATGATATGGTAGTAAAAAGAAAGCTCGCTACAAACCACCTTGCAGACTTAAGAGAAGTTTTTGGTATCTTGAAAAACTATCAGCTTCGCCTTAATGCCTCGAAATGCGCTTTCGGTGTAGGAACAAGGAAGTTCTTGGGATACATGGTTACTTACAGAGGAATCGAGGCAAATCTGGATCAAATCAAAGCAATACAAGAGCTTGAAGTAGCAACAACGGCTAAAGAGCTACAAAAGTTGGCTGGAATGGCGGCCGCCCTGAATCGGTTCATCAGCAAGTCTTCAGATCGGATGAAACCCTTCTTCCAGCTACTAAGAAAAAAGGCAGCGTTTGAATGGAGTCCTGAGTGTACCGAAGTATTGCAAAGTCTCAAAAGATACCTCAGTACACCACATTTTATGTCATCTCCAGAACCAGGGGAGGGGCTGTACTTATATCTAGCAGTCTTAGATTACGCCGTAAGCGCGGTATTGATTCGAGAAGTTAACAAGGAACAAAGGCTAGTATACTATGTTAACAAAACTTTACTAGACGCCGAGACACGGTATCTACCCTTGGAAAAGTTAGCTTACGCATTGCTTATCGCCTCAAGAAAGCTACAACATTACTTCCAGGGTCATACCATCAATATCCTCACTGAATTCCCTCTCAGATCCGTTTTCAGCCGAGCTCATTTCTCCGGCCGAACTGCAAAATGGGCGGTAGAACTTGGTGAGTTTGACATTCGATATGAACCCAGGACAGCAATCAAGGCCTAGGTCTTGGCAGATTTCGTCACAGAATTCGCTCTCACCCAGAGTTCCGAGCCTGAGAACTCCAGTTTGGCACAGGCGCCACGCACCACCAAACTGGGAAAACAATGTGCTTCAGAAGCATGGAAATTGTTTATTAGAAACATCTGGAAACTCTATGTCGATGGATCATCCAATAACTGAGGCTTGGGAGTAGGGGTAGTACTTATGTCACCAGAAGGGTTTATTTGGGAGCAAGCTCTTAGGCTCGGCTAGAAGGCTTATAACAATGAAGCGGAATACGAAGCACTGTTGGCTGGTTTACGCAGTGCCGAACACTTCAGTGCAGAGCAACTTCTTGTATTTAGCAATTCTCAATTGGTGGTAAACCAGCTTTCTGGGGTTTACGAAGCATGAGACGAAAGAATGGCTATGTATGTAGGCAAGGCCAAGGATCTACTCAAAAAATTCTAATCCATACGAGTGGAACGAATCAGTCAGGACAGAAACAACCATGCTAATGCTCTGGCTTGCCTCGGCTCATCAGTGGATGCCAAAGACGCTAGAAAATTTTGGGTTGAGTTCGTGCCAGAACCAAGCATTGCATTTCTAGTCCTCTACAGCAACCTAGAGCCAAGCTGGATGGATGCCGATACTTGTTTTTTTGAAATCTGGCACTCTCCCCGAAAATAAAAAGAAAGCCAACAAAACCCGACATAGGTCAGCTCGGTTCTGGGTCTCACCATCTGGGAAACTGTACAGACGTTCTTATCTCGGTCCTTATCTTTTATGTGTGCATCCAAATCTGGTCGAAAATGTTCTTTACGAAATTCATGATGAGATTTATGGATGCCATGTTGGTGGAAGGTCACTGGTGCACTGAGCCCTCACTCATGGGTACTGGTGGCCATGGATGCAACAAGATGCACAATAATACGTTCAGAAGTGTGACAAATGTCAGAGGTTTGCTCCACTAATTCATCAGCTAGCCAAAACTCTCACTCCACTCACCAGCCTATGGCCCTTTGCCCAATGGGGTCTGGATATTGTCGGACCGTTGGCACGAGGCACTGGGAACATGCGATTCTTCATCGCCGTAATCGACTATTTCACTAAGTGGGTTGAAGTCAAAGCACTGGTGAGTATCAAAGAAGCGGACACAAAGCGATTTGTCATGAGGAGCGTTGTGGTCCGTTTCGGCGTCCCACGGGTACTGATTGTAGATAATGGGACACAATTTGATTGAAAGATCTTCAGAAAATTTTGTTCCGACCTCAGAATCGAATATCGGAACTCTTTTCCAAGCTACCCACAAAGTAATGGGCAGGCAGAAGCATCGAACAAAACCATCATCAACGGAGTAAAGAAGCGGTTCAAACATGCAAAAGGAAAATGGGTTGAAGAGTTACCCCACGTGCTATGGGCTTACCAAACCACAGCACGACGCTTAACGGGGGAAACACCTTACTCCCTAACTTATGGAATGGAGGCCATTATCCCACTCGAAGTTGGTCTCCCAACCCTCCGATCTGAACTATTTGAAAGCACAAGTAATGAGGAAGCTATTGCACAAGCACTGGATATGGCAGAAGGAGCACTGATCAGACTTATAGCATATCAGCAGCAGCTCATCAAAAGTTTCAACCAAAAAGTTTTCCCAAGGCAATTCACACCTGGAGAACTGGTTTTGAGGAAAGTTATGGATCACAAAAGGGTGCCTGGTGAAGGAAAAGTTGGGCTTAACTAGGAAGGTCCATACGAAGTCACAGTTGTTGCTGGAAATGGAGCTTATTACCTAGAGGATCTCAAAGGCAGAGCCATACCTCGGCCCTGGAATGTAGCAAATCTCAAGAAATACTATCCAATAGAATTATACCCCAACTTCTGTATTAGAATGTAAAGACATTTATCTTTTGACCAATGCAAATGCCTCCACACTTCTCCCAAATTTATTAAATTTTTGTAATCAACTTTGGTGTTCACTAAACGGAAATAGCTTTGATGTTTATCAAACAGAATTAGCTTTGGTACTTACCAAATGGAAATAGCTTTGATGTTTATCAAATAGAATTAGTTTTGATGTTTATCAAACAGAATTAGCTTTGATGTTTATCAAACGGAATTAGCTTTGATGTTTATCAAACGAACTTAGCTTTGGTCTTATAACCCAAACGGACTTAGTTTCAGAACGACTGAACGGGATTTAATTTTAGTTAGCACTCGAACATGCCAAGTGGAATTGCTTGGTGGAATTATGTTTGGCAACTAAATTGGACTTTAGCCAAGTGGAATTGCTTGGTAGAAACTGCACTAACATATTTTAAGTAAACATCTCCGAGTCAACAGAATTTCTTAAGTATCGTCACATCAACACTTCAGTATTGCTGTATACAAACAGAGTTGGAACAAACTTGGCTAAACTATCCCAGGATTAAACTTCCAATACACTTGTGCTATCAAAGTTGCAACAGATTTAAGCAGTTCTGCCTAAAAAGCACAGTCTTTAGTACCGATCTTACTTAGCTCCAGGTGGGGGCAAACAATTGTTTTTCAGAACCAACTTGGACCTAAGTAAGACCCTCTTCTTTCATTACAAAACCAAGCACAACTATGCAACATATTCGTTAACCAGACTGAGCATCTATTCGGCCCTAAGGTTCCAATAGTGCTCGGCCGGGGGCAAACAGTACAGATAACATTCAGACATAAAAACAAGAAAGCATCAGATCGCAAAATCAAAAGGAAAATTCCATCATCCAACAAAGGCACAACTGGCCTCACAAATAGCAACAAAAAAGAAGAAAATTATCTTAGCAACCTTAAGGGGATAACTCGTCAGGAAGACCGAGCCGCAATACATCAGAAACATGAAAACAAATGAAAGTGAGAAAAAGCAAAAACTTTGAGTCATTCCAAAGAAGACTTTAGCTTTCATCAACAGAAGGAACCTCAGGAGCAGCATCCATAATCTTGTCCAGGCCATCTTGGGGAGGAAAAATAAAGGCAGCTCCAACTTCTTGAAAAGTAGAAGCTTCCTTAACCACACCTCCCATGGCTTCAGTCTCTAGGGTTCCACTCCCTTCAACGTTCACTGCCTTATTGGCAACATCGTTCTCTTGAGTCTTGATTGTAGAATCATTTTCCGAGAAAACCTTAGCTAAAAGAATTGCAGGGGTAGCAGCAGTCTTTGGACCCAAGGACCTCGAGGGAACAAGGACATCCTGAAACAAGGAAGACCCTTCAGGAACCTGAGTAGCAGCCAGAGCGTTTGACCAACCCTTCAGAAAGAGCTTATCCCGCAACACCAGCACCTCTTCTTTGTAAGCAGCCCCAGCTTCATTCCAACCTTGCTGCCAATACTTAGCCTCCAATGCAGAACATTTAGCGGCCATCACCGCAATAACAGCCTCCAGCTCTGACACTTTCCCTTCAAGTTGGGCCGGTACCCCAATGGCAGCTTCCTTTGACTTTTCAACCGAGGTAACAACCTTGCTCAGACGGAATGCCTCTCTCTCGGCAGTTCTGCGTCCTTCTTTCTCGGCTTCTAAGCTCACTTTCAGTCTCTCAGCATTCATAACGGCCTCCAGTACGGCCTTCTCTAGTTCTTCCGCTCTAGTGGTTGATAGGTGCATCCTCTGAATACACTACGACGGATAGCAAAGTATTAAAGAAAAGAAAACAATAGCATAACACCAAAAAAAAAAAGAAGAAAAAACAACAACACACTTACAGCAGTCATCATCTGAAGGGTCTTCTTCAAAACTGGAATATCGTGGGGCCCGTTATGATCAGCCATGTCCACTGGCATTAACAAGGTCTTGGTCAGGTCAAAAGCAAAGTCTTTGGAAGCAACAACCAAATCAAAGGTAGAAATGGGCCTGCCTTGATGTAATATTGGCGGATCCCACTTCTCAAATGACCCGTCCTCAATAGGATCTTCAGAAGCTTCTCCAACTACCGCTTTGCCAGTCTCCCTTCTCCTCTTTTTCGCTCTTGCAACAACCAAAGCAGAGGGTTCGATAGCGGTAGTATGAGTTCCAGAGGCTCCTACCTCTAATTTCACATCCTTGAGGCTCTTCGTTGTGGCCTTCACCGAAGGAGCCTCTAAAGCGTCAGAGGAGCCAAAAGCCTCTGCTTCCAAATCTACCAGTACCCTCCTTTTTGAAACAGAACTACCTCCTGCGAAACTGGGGATAGGAGAAGGTGTCCTCTTAAACGGCACACCTTGGCTTCGGCGGCGATTCGTAACCAGAAGGGTAAGGGATGTATCGGTCTTTGTGTCAGAATCCAGAAGGGACGCAGCAAGCCTTGCTTTCTTCGGGATGGTGGAATGATAGGTCGCTTGGCAATCCAATAGCTCTGGTGCGGACCTCTTTTTGTACCTCAAAATAGCTTTGATAGCCTCAGTATTCTCTCGGTTCGGCAAAACAGCTTTGATAGCCTCAGTATTCTCTCGGTTCGGCCTGCGCTGAAAATGAGAAGCCTCTGCAGAAAAGAAAGGAAACATTAGAGCAACATTCAAACCAAGGCAGAGAACGCAGAAACACTAGAAGGAAGGACTAGAACCTGGGTAGCCATCCTTCTGGGGCATCCGTTCAGACTAGAACTCAGTCCCAGTAGAGAACTCCCAATTACCACCAACTTGCAGAAAATCATCATTATGTTTGTCTGAATCAGGTAAACCAGTCACAAGATGGCAATTAATCGAACAAACACGAAGGTAGTACGTGCTGTGATTCTTGTTGTGTGAAAGAGTGTAGCAACCCAAAATGTCCCATATGTCAAGATTTAAACCCAACTGCTTGTTAAGAGCGGATACACCGCAGGTGACTCGGAATAGATTAACAGATACTTGCATAGGGGTAAGCTAAACTTGGTGTAAAAATCGGCACACCAAAGGGTCGAGGGGAAATCGAGCCCCTCTCTTAACAATGGCCGCAACTGAGAAGACGACAGTACTCCTAGTGCCTATGCGCTTGGCATCAACCTTTGCCAGCGAAAGGGTCACATCATCAGGGATATTATAGTCTCGGCGAAACATGGCCATAGCCTTAGGGGTATCAACCAATGAGCGAAACTTCCCCATTAAACAGACCTAATAGGACACAGACAAAACTCAAACAACAAGATGCCGGAGACAATGGCGCAAGGGCCAAACAGGGCGATTAAAACAGAAAAAGACAGGAAAAGAAGAGTCCTAGGAGAGCTTACAGAGATCAAAACAGCAGTGGCAAGCAGGCGGCGCTGAAACGAAAATGGCAGCAGAACGTCTAGATAGAGCATCGACGAGACTGGCTCAGAGGAATGGAAAGGGTTTTGAACTCTCTAAAAGATTGAAAACAGATGAAGGGGTTTGGATTGATAGCTCCAGAGCATTTATTGCCCCAGCCGGCGTGAAGGTACACGAAGCACGACCATCGGTATGGAATCGGCGCATTATCTCTGCGCACTAATACCACGCCGCCACGTGTCACCATGAAAGGACACATGCAGGGGGTGTGTGTCAGGATTGAATCGTCACCAAGGCCGAACTGGGGTAGATCCGAAGCGACGCGATGCTTGGAGTACATAACAATAGCTCCCCCTAAGGGGAACCTTAGCGCGAGCTAGGGGGCAAATGAAGGGGCTAAATATGAAATGGGTCGGTCAGATCTTCTAAACCCAAATCCAAACGGGTCAGATGAACGTGTGGGTAAGCCAACTAAGCCCAACTCCATTACCAACAGTCCACCCAAGTCCTCAAGCACTTGGGCCTAACTCGCAGTGGAAAAGTCAGTCCAGCCGCGATACTGGGCTAGGCCGAGCTGCAGGACTCAATCTATGGGCCGAACCCATCATCAGAACCAAAGTGGACTGAGTCCATACAAAGATATCCAATGGGCCAGCCCATCTCTACAATAGTCTCACAAAGGGCCGAGCCGAGGCACAACGGTACCGAGCTGAGGGAACCTCTCAGAGAAACGTGGAAGCTGTGAGTATATGCATGTGCAAGTTGCCACCTCAGCTGGTCCCCTACACCTAGAATCACGGAAGTAGTTAAACCATAGGAATGTGGTTTGTTATCAGCATGACTACAATGAGTATATGGACCCCTGGACAATTACCAGATGGTCCTCTACCTTGGGCAATGCTAAAAGTAAAGCTGGCAACACCATAGCTCCATGAAACCATCTTGGGTAACAAGCAAGGAGATATATATATATATATATATATAACTACATTGGCTTCATGAGAGAGGTAACTGATCTAAACTGAACCCTACCTGAAACTCAACTCCCTACACTTAGGGAGCACTTCTTCTCTGATTACTCATTCCCATATTGAAGGGGTTATCCGGCCAACCCCGGCTGGGCAGCTCTTACCTTGCTTCTTGCTGCAGGGCCTCGATCCCTGGATAGTCCAATCAAGTGCGGAGCTCCGATCCACAATCATCTAGTGCGGCATTTGGTGCACACATTTGTGGAATGAAAGTTATATGTTGGATTGTTTGTGGATTGCTTGATTGTGGGCTGATGTTGACCATTGGTGTGCAAGCCAATGGATGATGGTTATAGGGGTTACTATATATTTTTGGTGCTTGCTTGGGTTACTGTTTTGGCCTTTTGTTCTTCTTTTTGTTCCAGCTTGGTTGGTTTCTTATCAATTTAGGTGGAAGTTAGCAAATGATTGTACTTCTTATATGGTGTCAATTTAGTTGGGATTGCCTAGGTTAACTTTGATACTTTTTGCTCCTCCTTGTTTTATTGATATATGTTATGTATTTTGTACCTTTTTTACAATCAATAAAATTTTCTCTTTTGATTATAAAAAAAATATAAACAAAGTATTAAGTTGAGTGAATAAGAGATGTAATCCATAGGACTTTGTGTAGATGTAGGCCAAGATCTGAATCATTAACACTTTGTGTTATTTTTTTTCTCTTTTATGCTTTAATTATGTTGGCTTTTTTGACTTTCGAAGGTTAGAAATGTAATTAGAGCGTGCCATCAAGGATCAGTAAGTCCTTACAAAAATAATAAATGCAACCAATTAATCAGACAATTGCTTCGAAGTTCTCTTAGCCTTAATGAAGAGCACTTTTAGTAGTAGCTTGTTTTAGGAGAAGATTCAGAAGTATTAATCAAAAGCAAAAGAAAGAGGGACAAAACAGTGTCAGAAATTAAATTTCATTAAGTAAACAAATGTTTACAGTAGTACCTTCATACTTTCACAGCTTCGAAGGGAATTATAGCAATGAATAAACTAACTTCAAACTACTCCTAAGAAATTGAAATGAAGTGCAGGAAAGTAAAGAACCGAAAGGAAAATATAAAGTAAATAAACTAGTTTCTGAATCTGGTTATGGGGTCCCTGTAAATGTAGCCATCAATTGCTATTTATAGGAAAAAAAACTTCTAGCTATAACTACCCAATAACCACCTAAAACAACCCACTCCTCCATCTCCATTCCCACAATGCCACGTATCCCTCCATGCCTTCCACTAAGTCACTTTGTCCATCTTATTCTCTACATGTGCTTTAACCTTTTTCACCTTGTCTTCCATGTTCCACCATGCAAGACCACTAACTTTGTAACTTCTCTTAACTCCTGATTGATCAAGAAAGTGCCACGTGTCTTGCAATAATAATAATAGTAATAATAATAATATTACTATTTATGGTGTTAACATTACCCCCCGCGACTCTTTAAAAATGATGTTTATTTGAATTTTTGAAGAGCTGAACCAAGCACATAACTGATATGAGTAATAAAGTGCTTTGAATACCACAACAGCACCAACAAAGTGCTTCGAACGGACACTACACTAAAGGCATATGCTTCGAATTCAATATGAGTGCTTCAAAGTGATCAATTTGAATCAAGAAGCACCAATTTGATTTGGACACAATACATACCAATCATGTTTGGTATGAGTCATGAGTAAAATCTTTGTACTTTCTTAGGTGGCAAGTTCAAAATTTCAACATAAGATACCAATTTGTAATCAATGAATGCATGCACTCACTATGTATGGTGTCAAAAAATCATGGCTAATACTTCAATGACATGGCAACACTACTATGTTCATTATAAAAAACCTCTTCGAAGCTCTTTCGAAATCCTTCAAAGCTTCTCCAGCACCCTTCGAAGCTTACTAGAAGGTTCATTATAAAAAAGGACATATTAAAGCCTCATTGGAGCTATTTTGAAGCTAATTCAGAATGCTTAGAAGCCACTCTGAAATGATTCGAAGTTTACTGTTGTGTAAAAGTAGCAAATGTCTCACTTGACAGTAGCCAATATCATGGCAAAAAATTATGAGAATTCTTAAAGAGTTGTAATTCAAAGGATGAAAACCATCCTCTAAAGGTATTACTAGAAGATTAAAACCATCTTTCGAAGGTTGAAAGTGCCGACAAAGGACTAATTACATCCTTGGAAATACTCGGCAAAGCTTCGAAGGTTCATAACCACCATTATTTTTTTTCCCGAAGTTGTTGTTGATGTAAAATGGAATGCTTTGAAGTTAAAAAATTATGGCAAAAAGGGCTTTCGAAGCATACAAGTTGACCAACAACAAAACCAAAACGATAGTTGTTCACATATCCACTTCGAAGACAATTTGGATTATAAAAACGTCATGTCTAATACATAGCAAAGACCAGCTTTTGGTCAAGAATGATGGTTTTCACATTGCATGGTAGAAAACAACAAATATGTGAACTCATTGTGTTTTCTACAGAGCTTTTTCTTCCTTGGCCAACTGTAAATTTGTATTGGCGATTATTTCACATATAACCATGAAAATAGCCAAGACCATTATTATTGGTCATTTCTAGGGATAGCAATTTGAACCTGACCCGACGGGGACCCGGCCTCCCTACCCTGATTAGAATGGTTTTTCTTCAAAAAATACCCCTAACGGGCCGGGGATGGTATTCAAAAATGAATCCGCGACAATTTTTGGACCGGGACGGTGATACGTTCTCCAGCCCTGTCCCTGGCCCCGTTTCTTCCGAACTAAAATTACTATTATATCCCTCTATTCATTCATATATATACCCCTCTGTCATTCTCTGTTACTCTCTCTCTCTCTCTCTTCTCTCTACTCTCCTCAGCGAGGTAGTTACTGTCGCTTCCTCTTCCGCGTTACCGCTACTACTGTAATGCTAGAGTTGCAAACCTCCATACTTCGACATCTGTTCCCTTCGCTATAGCAGATCTAAGCAGACATGAATAGAAGTTATAGACGTTGCCGGCGTTGATTCACTTTCTTTCATACCTCACGTCGTCCTCCTCTGTCGTCTATCGCCGCCGACATACCGTATAATCTCTTTATTCAGATCTCTCTCTCTCTCTCTCTCTCTCTCTCTGTGTGACACACACTCAGATATACATATCTCAGATCTGTTTGATGACACACAGAGATCTTAGATCTGTGTTTGATGATACACACCCAGATCTTATATATGTGTGTATGTATACATGTATGTGTGTGTGTGTCTCTATCTGTCTTCATTTTTTTTTTGATTGGTAGTTGATTTGTTGTGTATGTGTATGTTTATGTGTAATTGTAGTTATTTTGGTTGTTGATGTTGATTTTGATGATGTTGATGTTGATGAAAATGAAACAGATCGGTAATGATGTTGTTGTTGATGATTTTGTTGTTTTTGTACGGGGGTTTTTTGGGGTCGGGGAAACTCGATCCTCATTTGGGGGCCGGGGGGGTGATGGGTTCCCCGCCGGGGATCGGGGGAGGGGATGAGGAATTTTATACCTTCAGGGATCGGGGACGGGGAGTGTAATCCCCGGCTCCACCCTGGCCCGTTGCCATTCCTAGTCATTTCCATGTTTCCCATTGTGAAAATGTAGGAAAAAACTCAACAAATATATTTTCTAGACTTCGATATTTTGTTACCCATTTAATCAAAATTTAAATTTTGATGTGAATCACAAATCCAAAATGGATTTTAAATAACAAAGATAGTGGTATATGGTGGTTTTAGAAATTCAAATATTTTGAGATTTTTCACATTATCAAAAATTTTAAATTCACTAACCGTGGATTGCTCATCATTTTTAACCAAACTTGGTTTAAAAACATGCTTCCTAACAAGCTTTCATGACTTGACTCTCTACAAATGGATGTATGATCCCCCTAAGCCATATATGGAATATCATTCTTAGCCATGTTTGACTCAAGAACATGTTCTTTCGTTATGTTAATTTCATAATTTGACTTTTTAAAAATGGGCTCTTGAACTCCCCGAGCCATTGATGAAGTTATTTTTTCACCAATTTCAGTCATAAAAAACTTGAAAACATTTATAAAATCCCACGAAATTCAGTCATTAAAGACTTGACAAGAAGGGTTGATAACTCATGTCTCTATTGGCAAACTTCCATATTAAGTTGATGAATTACTCCAATTAAATGGTATATTTTTTTTCTTCTACCAAATAATATAAATTTGAATGGCAAAATCCAATTCGTTTGTCATTTCTTCTTCTATGCCTTCTTCAAGGCGTTCATTTTCTCTTTGTCATTTTCGTTTAGCCATTATGAGTCTCACTAGGCGTACCAAAAATATATGTTGATTTTTTTGGCTTTCGAAAGTTAGAAATGTAATTAGAGTGTGCCAGCAAGGATCAATAAGTTATTACAGAAATAATAAATGCCAACTAAGTAATCGGACAACTAGTTCGAAATTCTATGAACCTCAATGAAGAGGACTTTTATTGGTGGCTTGTTTTAGTAGAAAATTCAAAAGTATTAATCAAAAGTAAAAAGAGGGAGAGAACAGTGTTAGAAATTAAATTTCATTAAGTAAACAAATGTTTACAGTAGTACCTTCACACTTTCACAGCTTCAAAGGGAATTACAGTAATGAATAGACTAATTTTGAACTACTCCTAAGAAATTGAAATGAAGTGCAGGAAAGTAAAGAACTGAAAGGAAAATATAAAGTAAATAAACTGATTTCTGGATCTGGTTCTGGGGTCCCTGTAAATGTAGCCATCAATGGCTATTTATAGGAAAAAAACTTCCAGCAATAACTACCCAATAACCACCTAAAAGTACCTACTCTTTCATCTTCATTCCCACAATGTCACATATCCCTCCATGTCTTCCACTAAGTCACTTTGTCCATCATATTCTCCACATGTGCTTTAACTTCTTCCACCTTATCTTCCATGTTTCACCATGCAAAACCACTAACTTTGTAACTTCTCTTAACTCCTAATTGATCAAGAAAGTGTCACGTATCCTGCAATAATAATAATAATAGTAATAATAATAATATTACTATTTATGGTGTCAACAAATTATTTTTTTATATTCAACCTTATTGTCATATTGCATAATTCAACTCTCCAATTACGAAAGGAAAAAACTCAACTAATCATACATACTAGTGCAAAATCTTATCTCCAAGTTGTACACAAGATCATTCGCTAACTCACCCCTTGCATTGAACTTCACCCACAAAGCAAAGCAACTTGCACTTTCACCAATTCAAATAAATCCTCCAAGTTATATGGTGAAATCAAATAAAAAACAGTAAAATTTAATTGTGAAATCATTATCAAACCATTGAAGCAGCACCAACCAAGCAATGACATTCAATAAAGTGAAATGTAACTGTGAAATCAATGATCAAACCATAAATGAAAATAAAAAACCAAACAGTTTCCAAAGTTTTTGTAAACATAAAACACACATTAATTTGTGTTGTAAGCATAAAATGTTATCAAACGGTATCCAAGTGGTTTTTGGCTACACGTTTACAGGATCAAACAATTTCACCATCCCATAAATCCTGGAGAGATTTGCAAGGGCCTTCATCTGATATGAAATCAAGTCCAGCACATCCTTTATACTGTGAAATTTGATTTATCATCTAGGAGTCTTGTGCGCTTAGCTCCCAATCAAATATTTGAAGGTTCTCTTTCATCCTCTCCTCACTGAAGCTCTTCACCAGAGCACTCACCCCTTGCTCATAAACCCATCTGAGACAAACCTGTGAATATCAAAACAAGGAAAATATTATTAATAAATAATCATTTTTTTTGTCATTACATTTTTAATTCACGACCAGATCCATTAAAATAAGAGGCATCAAACCAATTTCTTTACTTAGTTAATATTCCTAATAGAATAATAGAATATGGATAAAAATAAAATAAAATAAAATAATAGAATAGAATAACATACCAAGGATAGAATTTGAGGGCCAAAAAAAGGAAAGAGAGGGATGGGGTTTCTCTTGCTTTTGGCATAGTGAGCCCCCACTAGGAGGCTCGCAGGATGGGTTATTAGTTCAGTGGTAGAGCGCGCCGTGATAATTGCGTCGTTGTGCTTGGGCTGTGAGGGCTCTCAATCACATGAATAGTTCAATGTGCTCATCCGTGATTGATCCTTAGGAAGCATCCATTAATTTTAGAGAAGCTAATATGGGGCATTAATTGGGGGTAATTCCCTTTTTCTTTCCCTCTAGATTAACCGGTGACTGAAAAAAAAAGTAGATAATATTAAAAAAAAGAAAAAAAAATTACTTAGATTTCCCTTGAACATTGTTAAATATTTAATGAACTCCCCAATGTTAACATAATTATCTTAACTTACTTTTCAATAATCAAAATTACCCTTTTACACACATTTATTATAGGGCAAATTACACCAATAATTCCTGAAATTTTCTCTTTGTGTTAATTTTTTAATATATAATTTTTTTTTTTAAATAGTAAAATAAGAAAATCCACTGGTACAGCCTGTACTCTATATACAGTCTAGATAGATGAGTAAATTTGATGAAACCTCCTTACCTGGGCAACAGATTTTCCTCTAGCTTTGGCAATCCGTTTGGCGTAAGGATCCTCTAGAGTTAAACCTCTAGAGTGATCTCCTAAAGTGCCTGATCGGACGGCCGTGAATAAAACTCACCAAAACGACGTCGTTTTGGTGAGTTTTTTCAAAAAAAAAAAAACTGAAATTTGGGGATTTCAAAATTCCCCCCAGATGAAGATGAAGAACTATACAGACGGAAATCAGCACCGCGTAATTGCGGTGAAGGTTGAGCAAGGATCTGGTAGGGTGAAGTCCCAGGTGGAGAAGAAATCAGCACCGCGTAATTCCGTCAGGCTGTTCTTGATTTCGTGTAATGCGGAAAGATCGACGGTGCTGATCTGTTGTTGTGGGTTTGCACGACCCAGGAGTAGGAGTAGGAGATCGAGTAACAGGAGGAGGAGAGAGTGAGGTCTGACCATTCTGTGAGAGAGAGAGAGAGATTTGAGTTTGAAAAAACAGGGGTCTAAGTGTTAAGGAATATTCAATAAAAGTGATAGTGAGTGAGGTTGGTTTTAGAAGTTCACAGATTCATAGGTGCCTAAGTAGTTGTGTGGAGAGAAAACAAAGAAACAGGGATAGGCGTGAGGGACGAAGAAACGCGTGCAAACCCACAACAACAGATCAGCACCGTCGAATCTTTCCGTCTGTATAGTTCTTCATCTTCATCTGGGAGGAATTTTGAAATCCCCGAATTTCAGTTTTTTTTTTTTTTTTTTTTTGGAAAAAACTCACCAAAACGACGTCGTTTTGGTGAGTTTTATTCACAGCCGTCCGATCAGGCACTTTAGGAGATCACTCTAGAGGATTAACTCTAGAGGATCCTTACGCATCTGTTTGAGCACCTCACATTCCATGACTTTGTCACTTCCCCAAATTGTTCCTCTGGCGCCCAAAGGAGAGTAAGCTGTGATATGAATACCATTTTTCTCACAAAACTCTCTTAGCTTCTTCTGTTGCCAAAGTGGGTTCATCTCGACCTTGCAAAACACAACATTAAACTACTATGTTAATAGAGGAAGATAAATTAATAGGAATCAAAAGCAAATACTGTTTAAAAAAATCAAAAGAAACAAAAGTACTTTGAACGTGATAGCAATAGCAAAGAAAATACAGCAATTCTATTAATCTAAAAAAGTTTTTTAGATTTATACCCAGAATAAGATTACGAACTGGAGATTTAATTGGTGGAGTGTTCTCTTGTTTGAATCGTAAATTTATTTTTTATTATGAAAGTCTAGATAAAAAATCTGAGGCCTTGTTTCGCATTTGTTTGGCATTGTGTTAAAATAGTTCAAAAATTAAAACATTACTATAAATTGTTATATTATTCTTTTTCTTTTTTTTTCATATTTTTTCATAAAAAATTTAAAAATTAACTAAAATAATCATGTAATAGTGGTAAAAAATAATAAAAAAAATTGGTGAAGTCAAAGAAAGCAAGCTGACCTGGTTGACAGCTGGAGGGATCTTTGCGGTTGCTAGTAATAATTGGAGCTTCTTGCATGAGAAGTTACTGACTCCAATAAATTTTGTGAGGCCAAGATTCTGACACTCCTGCATGGCTTCCCAAACAGACTTGAAATCCATGGGAAGAAGCTCTTGCTTGTTCACTGGATACTCAAATTTACCTGGCTTTGAGCTCACTGGCCAGTGAATGAGATACAGATCAAGGTATTCCAATCCAAGATTCCTATAAATAAATAATAATTAAAAAAAAAAAACCAACTAAGCAAAATTATATTTTGGGAAAACTACCTGATAGTGGTGTTAGAGGAAAAAAAAATTATAAATTAATAAAAAAAAGTTTGTAACATTAATTATTAATATTCATAATATTTTTTATTGATATCATGTCAGTGTAATTCTTCCTTTTATTTTTTATCCTTAAATCCTTGCACTTTAGGTCCGTTTCAATTTGATCATTATGTTTAAATTATCGTTAATATTTTTTTAAGTATACAATTCAAGAGATTGATAAGTATCTCAAAATCATCAAATTAGAGGGATTAAAAAAAATAATTTATAAAAAAACTAGTATATAACAAAAGAATATAAATATAATGATTTATGGAGCATAACAAGTGACATTCGCCGATAAAAAGAAAAGAGAAAGATTTATGGAGCATAATAACATTAAGAAGAGAGCAGCAGTTATGAATTACTTGAGTGAATTTTGAAGAGCAGGGAGGACATGATGAGGGTGAGCATCAGAACACCAAAGCTTAGAGGTGATGAAGAGGTCTTGGCGAGATTGAATGAAGCCTAGGCGTATGGCATCAACAATTGATTCTCCAAGAGGCTGCTCTGACTGGTATAAAGTTGCAGAGTCGGAGTGTCTGTAACCAAGTTTGATTGCATGGAGGATGGATTGTTTCATGGTTTCAGAGGATGAAAGAGGATAAACAGCTGTTCCAAACCCCACAAGAGGAATTGGCTTATGATCAGAACTACAACACAGTAACATCTCTGGAATGCTTTTCATTTTTCCTCTGCTGTGTGTTTGTGTTTCCATAGCTCGTTGTTGGCATATTTATAAGGTTGAATTTAGATAACTAATAATAAAAATAAATAATAAAATTTATCATAATATATATGTTGTTTAAGTGATAAGTATCTTCTTAATGAAATCCAAGGTTTTGAGTTTAAAATTTGCTTACACCTTGTGTATAATAATTCTTTTATTTTAGCATATATAAAATTGTCACGTGACATGAAGAGGAGAAAGTTTTAGTAAATCAATTTAGACATTCATTTAATAATAGTAATAGCATATTTACCAGTGCTATGCACGGGTATAAATAAATAATCAAAAATTAATTTTTAAAATTAAATAATAATCTAAAAAATTTATCTACAATATTTAGCAAAAATGATTTAGAATTAATTAAATTTTATTCATTTTTATCACAGTTACATATAAGAGAATTTTTTTTTATTCTCATGTTATTAATTGTATGCTCTAAGTTCTTAATAACAGATATATGTCATAATTTAAGTGGTAAAAATTAAAAAATAAATCACAAAAATTATATTTATAATAAAATATAAATATATTTCGTCTTATGAGTTTCGTAAATTTAATTTATCATATGATAGTGATAAATTACATTTGTCAATATATTAATTTTTTCATGTTTTGTGAAGTCTAAAAATTATAATTGGTCTTATATTATAAGATTTACGTAAAAATGAATTAGGATTCATTTGTGATATTAAATTTGGACTTAACATTAGATTTACGTCAATTTGTCCTTTACCTAATCATTAAAAATTGTCTTATTATGTTCCCAATTTATATGAATCATTTGACCTATCTATTTATTAAATTAGTAAATAAATATTTGTAAATATTTTTTTATAATAAAAATAAGAAATATGGACTTATTTTATACATACTTATTAAAAAGTTTGAACTATAGTTTAAAAAAAAAAAACTATATAATTATGTTTAAAACAATTAAATGAATAGTTATATATATTTATGTATAAAAAAATTATTTAAGATAAAGTCACCCTAAATTGTAGGTCATATTCTAGTCTTAATAAATTTAAATTTTATATTTAAATTATATCATGTTTTAAAGCTAATTTGGGGGTTGTAATATTGGATTAAACACCAAAAATTAGCTAAGAAAATTTAGTTCAAATCAAATTTTTTTGTCAATAATTCTTGATTTAAGCCCAGTCCTTAGAGAATCGTCTAGTTCATGTCCAATCTATGAGTTAGTTGACCTACCTATTTATTTAATCTTTAATTAGTAAATATATATTTTTTTAAAATTATAACAAAAATAGGAAATATGTACATATTTGTTTGATATATTTATTAACAACTTCAAAATTAATTAAGAAATTATGTACTTATTCTTAAAAGGATAAATTACATTGGTAATCCTTATATTTTAACACTTGTGTTATTTTTGTCCTTGTAATTTTAATTTGCTCAATTTTGACCCTAAATTTATAATTTTGTCGCTATTTGGTCCAATTGTTATAATTGCTATTTTTTTTTTTTATATTGAAAATACACACATGAGTAACATTTGTTATATTTTTATAAACAAAATTATAAATTTGTTTAATTCAATAAGTTAATCTCAACAAATTCAATAACTATTTTCTTTCAAAAATCTTAACCGGCATTATCAATTGGACCAAATTAATATAAAATCTAAAATTAGGGATAAAAATCAAACTAATTAAAATTACAGAGACTAAATTGACACAAGAGACAAAATGCGGGACTATCGATATAATTTACTTTTCTTAAATATGTCTAATATGATTGTATCAATATTAAGATATATTTATATCTGAAAAACTATTTAAGACCAGATTAGGCTAGACCCTAAATAAAAATTAATGGCTTATTAAAAATATTTAATAATTATAAATTCAAATTTGATCAATTTTTCATTTAAATTTTCTCATAGAATAGATTGTTTGATAATTTTAGTTTATAGTTCTAATTTTTCCTTGTATTTTTTTAAAAATATTTTAAAATTATATATAATTACAATTTCTTTTGAAATTTCCTTTTCAATCTCAAATTAGTTACAACTTGAATTTGGTTAAAATTTATTTTTGACTTCATATACAAAAACTAACAATAAACATAAATTAATTTTTTGAACATTGAAAAAAGGTAAATAAAGAAATATATTCAATAATAATAATAATAACAAAACATATTTTTATTTATCATGTGACGTTTCACCACTGTATTGATAATAGACATTAATAATAAAATTCATGACGATAATAAAACAATAATATATCATATGATAAGTAACATGTGATCACAATAATTTTTTATAGTTATATAAAAGTACCCAAAATTATATATAAAAAACAATATATGATTCATATTCAATTTTTATATGGTAAAATTCACACTTAATCTCAATCACACATTACTTTTCTAAATTAATTCATCACCTAAAAAATCTACTATTCTTTTAATATTCATCTTTTCAAAATCCACCCAAACAATGTTATGGCTGAGCTCATCATCACCCTTGTTGTTGCCATATTCACCACTTCCATTAACCATTATGCAACTCCGGTCTAGTTTTTTATCTTCGTAAATATAAAAAGACAATGTTGTGAAAATAAAAAGGTACCATTAGAGTTTTAAATAATTAAAAATAAAAAATAAAAAAATGCGTGATTTCAGATTTTCTTATTCCATATATGGGTGTTAATTTTTTTTTTTAAATCCATAAATTATGGAATAGTGTTCATTATTTAAAATTGTATTTATTGATGGGCAAGTCAATTAAATGCTTTTAATTTTTTACAAATAAAAAATTTAAAATTTTTGTTTAAGAAATTTAAAAAATGGCCGAATCATAAAGAACAATATAATGCCTATTCTATAAATAAATAAATAAATATATTATCAATTCACATATATCAAAGAAATAATAACAACAATACAAAAATACACAAACTTCCACCAAAAAAAAAAAAATTCAAATCAATTCCCAAACAAATATAGTTAACAGATATATATTTATTATCAATTTAGTTGGAAAAAAAAATACATTGGAAAAAAAGTCATATAGAGAAAAACAAATACTTACACGAAAACATAAATTTACAAAAAAAAAAAAAAAAAAAAACAAACAACTTGAAATAAGTTTGACTATTGACAAAGAGAGAAAATAATCATTGCATCATTACATTTGGGAAGGAGTTGGCCAAGTTGGAAAAAAATTTAATAAATATTGAGTACTTTAAAGAAGAATTGTATTGAATTTTTAATTTATTGGATTTTTAAATTTTAGATTTATATTATTTTTGGAAAAGGTGAGAGTGGGATGAAGGTGACTTACCATATTATTTTAAATTTTGAGATTCAAAATCATAGATAATTAGTGTCTTTATTTTTTTTATTTGAATTGTTTGATCAACATTATTTTTGAAAAGAGTGAGTGTGACTTATCATATTGTTTTGAATTTTAGAATTCAAAATTATAGATAATTAGAACTTTTTTTGTTTTTGGATTTTGAACTAACCAATAGATTTATTTTTTTATTTCTTTAAAAATTAACAAAATTAATTTGAAAGTTTGAATTTCCACGATTATTGTCTTAAGAAGACCATTTTTCTTCCATATCTATTACATATATAAAAAGAATGTAAGAATTAACCGCTGCTTGTTTGTGTGATACCTCTTTCCTTGCAGATTGTGGCTGGACACATGGGTTTCAAATTACCCACACAAACATAGTAGAAGAAAACAAATGTTATCATTCCTGCTATAAATTTCTACCTCCTTCATGCTTGTTTGTTTCTCTTCCAAAGCTTTTCCTGCAGATTTTTTTGACGCTACTGTTTGCTTCATTTCCAACTCTTTCCTTGCAGATTTTGGGTTGGACACGTGGGCTTCAACTCATCCACATACACAACATAAGAAGAAAACAAATACCACCATTCCTCCTAGAAATTTCCCCCACCGGTGCTCCTGGCTTATTTCCAAAGCTTCTCCCTGCAAATTTTCTTGCATTTTTTGGGTTACCACGTGGGATTCAAATCACCCACGCCAACAATGAAGAAGAAAACAAATTTCACCACTTCGAAGAGCAAACCTCACCGCCCCACAGGTCTAACTCGCACTAATGATGGGTGGCTGGAAACAAATTTCATTCCTAGGTATATGTTAAATAGATGCACACCAAGTGTTTGTCAATATGTCTCAATGAACAAAAATTTACCAGCCTGATTTGGGTAATTGGATTTGATAGTCTTTGTTAAATTTTCATGGATTGCTTCGATCCTTTTCTGTATTATGTGTTTTTGAAATGATTATCCTACGGAATTTACTAATACATATTAAATAAAAGAGAGATTTTTATCATTTTGTTCCTCAATGGACTGATAAATGAGTTCGTTTATGGATCCATATGCACTGAAGTCTGTTTCTTTCCATTTAATTTTTGGTTTCAGGTAATTTTAAGTTCATATTGGAATTTGATGGTTGACCATTTTCTATGGAAAAGTTATACTTGAAAAAAACCATTTTTCTTATTTATATGAGAGATTGAGATTTCAGATGTGTTATTGATTTGGACCAAAATATTTAACGAAGCAAAATGAGTTCATAAAACATTTGAAGAAATTACAACTTTTTTCTTTTAACTGCTTGCATGCGATCACTACAGGAAATTACAATTTTTTCTCTAACATCATGATGTGGGCATCCTTTTGGCATCTTTTTGCTTCATATTTTTCCTACATTGATTTCCAATTATTAACTGGTCTTGTTAAGTTTTATAAACATGCAACAACTGAGATGGATGCATGCTAATTTTATGCAATAATTTTTACTTTCTTTGATTTGTCTATCTAAATTTTCGTAACATGAACAATGTACAATGCTAAATGCGATTTAGGGAATTGGCCCACAATACCTAAAATATTGTTTCAGCACCAACAGGAAGTGGAAAAACAAGACTTTTTGAGCTTTGCATTTTGAGGCTGCTCTCAAGGTTCATCTTTGCATAGGGAAGATTTATTCACTTAAAGGGAACAATCAAAACAATAGGTTTTCTATGATTTTGTATATGGAAACATTTTAGATATTTATTTGAACACTGAAAAGTTCAGAAGATTATTGATTTCACACCACCAAGACACCTATAGATACTCTTTGTTTCATTAACTTTGTATTGTTGATGACTGGGGGGACTTGTTCCTGGAGCATGGTTTAGTAAGCTACCTATCCTGTCTGCAGAAGTTTGATGCAGTGACTTGGTATCACATTAAAGATGGTGGCTTGAGCTTTTCAATGATATAGCACTTGTGATGTACTACATACTTCTTCACATCAATTCGGATTTATTTGAAAGAATCAAATTTCATGGATGTGAAGTTTTGATCCATATCCTCAAGTGTATTCTGAAATGTTTTTTACTTTCCTAAAGAAAGAGATGTTTTTGTTGTATATAGTTTTTGTCTACAACAGGGAATTACATATTTATTAACAAACTTCAAAATTAATTAAGAAATTATGTACTTATTCTTAAAAGGATAAATTACATTGGTAATCCTTATATTTTAAACACTTGTGTTATTTTTGTCCTTGTAATTTTAATTTGCTCAATTTTAACCCTAAATTTATAATTTTGTCGCTATTTGGTCCAATGTATAATTGCTAGTGTGTTTTTTTTTTTTTTTTTTTTTGAAAATACACACATGAATAACATGTTATATTTTTATAAACAAAATTATATAACTTGTTTAATTCAATAAGTTAATCTCAACAAATTCAATAACTATTTTCTTTCAAAAATCTTAACCGGCATTATCAATTGGACCAAATTAATATAAAATCTAAAATTAGGGATAAAAATCAAACTAATTAAAATTACAGAGACTAAATTGACACAAGAGACAAAATGCGGGGACTATCGATATAATTTACTTTTCTTAAAATATGTCTAATATTGATTGTATCAATATTAAGATATATTTATATCTGAAAAACTATTTAAGACCAGATTAGGCTAGACCCTAAATAAAAAATTAATGGCTTATTAAAAATATTTAATAATTATAAATTCAAATTTGATCAATTTTTCATTTAAATTTTCTCATAGAATAGATTGTTTGATAATTTTAGTTTATAGTTCTAATTTTTCCTTGTATTTTTTTAAAAATATTTTAAAATTATATATAATTACAATTTCTTTTGAAATTTCCTTTTCAATCTCAAATTAGTTACAACTTGAATTTGGTTAAAATTTATTTTGACTTCTCATATACAAAACTAACAATAAACATAAATTAATTTTTTGAACATTGAAAAAAGGTAAATAAAGAAATATATTATCAATAATAATAATAAACAAAACATATTTTTATTTATCATGTGACGTTTCACCACTGTATTGATAATAGACATTAATAATAAAATTCATGACGATAATAAAACAATAATATATCATATGATAAGTAACATGTGATCACAATAATTTTTTATAGTTATATAAAAGTACCCAAAATTATATAAAAAACAATATATGATTCATATTCAATTTTTATATGGTAAAATTCACACTTAATCTCAATCACACATTACTTTTCTAAATTAATTCATCACCTAAAAAATCTACTATTCTTTTAATATTCATCTTTTCAAAATCCACCCAAACAATGTTATGGCTGAGCTCATCATCACCCTTGTTGTTCCATATTCACCACTTCATTAACCATTATGCAACTCCGGTCTAGTTTTTTATCTTCGTAAATATAAAAGACAATGTTGTGAAAATAAAAAGGTACCATTAGAGTTTTAAATAATTAAAAATAAAAAATAAAAAATGCGTGATTTCAGATTTTCTTATTCCATATATGGGTGTTAATTTTTTTTTTTGAATCCATAAATTATGGAATAGTGTTCATTATTTAAAATTGTATTTATTGATGGGCAAGTCAATTAAATGCTTTTAATTTTTTACAAATAAAAAATTTAAAATTTTTGTTTAAAATTTAAAAAATGGCCGAATCATAAAGAACAATATAAGATGCCTTATTCTATAAATAAATAAATAAATATATTATCAATTCACATATATCAAAAGAAATAATAACAACAATACAAAAATACAAAACTTCCACCAAAAAAAAAAAATTCAAATCAATTCCCCAAACAAATATAGTTAACAGATATATATTTTATTATCAATTTAGTTGGAAAAAAAATACATTGGAAAAAAAAAAGTCATATAGAGAAAAAACAAATACTTACACGAAAACATAAATTTACAAAAAAAAAAAAAAAAAAAAAACAAACAAACTTGAAATAAGTTTGGACTATTGACAAAGAGAGAAAATAATCATTGCATCATTACATTTGGGAAGGAGTTGGCCAAGTTGGAAAAAAATTTAATAAATATTGAGTACTTTAAAGAGAGAATTGTATTGAATTTTTAATTTTATTGGATTTTTAAAATTTTAGATTTATATTATTTTTGGAAAAGGTGAGAGTGGGATGAAGGTGACTTACCATATTATTTTAAATTTTGAGATTCAAAATCATAGATAATTAGTGTCTTTATTTTTTTTATTTGAATTGTTTTGATCAACATTATTTTTGAAAAGAGTGAGTGTGACTTATCATATTGTTTTGAATTTTAGAATTCAAAATTATAGATAATTAGAACTTTTTTTGTTTTTGGATTTTTGAACTAACCAATAGATTTTATTTTTTTATTTCTTTAAAAATTAACAAAATTAATTTGAAAGTTTGAAATTTCCACGATTATTGTTCTTAAGAAGACCATTTTTCTTCCATATCTATTACATATATAAAAAGAATGTAAGAATTAACCGCTGCTTGTTTTGTGATACCTCTTTCCTTGCAGATTGTGGCTGGACACATGGGTTTCAAATTACCCACACAAACATAGTAGAAGAAAACAAATGTTATCATTCCTGCTATAAATTTCTACCTCCTTCATGCTGCTGTTTGTTTCTCTTCCAAAGCTTTTCCTGCAGATTTTTTTGACGCTACTGTTTGCTTCATTTCCAACTCTTTCCTTGCAGATTTTGGGTTGGACACGTGGGCTTCAACTCATCCACATACACAACATAAGAAGAAAACAAATACCACCATTCCTCCTAGAAATTTCCCCCACCGGTGCTCCTGGCTATTTTCCAAAGCTTCTCCCTGCAAATTTTCTTGCATTTTTTGGGTTACCCACGTGGGATTCAAATCACCCACGCCAACAATGAAGAAGAAAACAAATTTCACCACTTCGAAGAGCAAACCTCACCGCCCCACAGTCTAACTCCACTAATGATGGTGGCTGGAAACAAATTTCATTCCTAGGTATATGTTAAATAGATGCACACCAAGTGTTTGTCAATATGTCTCAATGAACAAAAAGTTTACCAGCCTGATTTGGGTAATTGGATTTTGATAGTCTTTGTTAAATTTTCATGGATTGCTTCGATCCTTTTTCTGTATTATGTGTTTTTGAAATGATTATCCTACGGAATTTACTAATACATATTAAATAAAAGAGAGATTTTTATCATTTTGTTTCCTCAATGGACTGATAAATGAGTTCGTTTATGGATCCATATGCACTGAAGTCTGTTTCTTTCCATTTAATTTTTGGTTTCAGGTAATTTTAAGTTCATATTGGAATTTGATGGTTGACCATTTTCTATGGAAAAGTTATACTTGAAAAAAACCATTTTTCTTATTTATATGAGAGATTGAGATTTCAGATGTGTTATTGATTTGGACCAAAATATTTAACGAAGCAAAATGAGTTCATAAAAACTTTGAAGAAATTACAACTTTTTTCTTTTAACTGCTTGCATGCGATCACTACAGGAAATTACAATTTTTTCTCTAACATCATGATGTGGGCATCCTTTGGCATCTTTTTGCTTCATATTTTTCCTACATTGATTTCCAATTATTAACTGGTCTTGTTAAGTTTTATAAACATGCACAACTGAGATGGATGCATGCTAATTTTATGCAATAATTTTTACTTTCTTTGATTTGTCTATCTAAATTTTCGTAACATGAACAATGTACAATGCTAAATGCGATTTAGGGAATTGGCCCACAATACCTAAAATATTGTTTCAGCACCAACAGGAAGTGGAAAACAAAGACTTTTTGAGCTTTGCATTTTGAGGCTGCTCTCAAGGTTCATCTTTGCATAGGGAAGATTTATTCACTTAAAGGGAACAATCAAAACAATAGGTTTTCTATGATTTTGTATATGGAAACATTTTAGATATTTATTTGAATACTGAAAGTTCAGAAGATTATTGATTTCACACCACAAGACACCTATAGATACTCTTTGTTTCATTAACTTTGTATTGTTGATGACTGGGGGGACTTGTTCCTGGAGCATGGTTTAGTAAGCTACCTATCCTGTCTGCAGAAGTTTGATGCAGTGACTTGGTATCACATTAAAAGATGGTGGCTTGAGCTTTTTCAAATGATATAGCACTTGTGATGTACAATATTACTTCTTCACATCAATTCGGATTTATTTGAAAGAATCAAATATTTCATGGATGTGAAGTTTTGATCCATATCCTCAAGTGTATTCTGAAATGTTTTTTACTTTCCTAAAGAAAGAGATGTTTTTGTGTATATAGTTTTTGTCTACAACAGGGAATTACATATTTATTAACAACTTCAAAATTAAATTAAGAAATTATGTACTTATTCTTAAAAGGATAAATACATTGGTAATCCTTATATTTTAACACTTGTGTTATTTTTGTCTTGTAATTTTAATTTGCTCAATTTTAACCCTAAATTTATAATTTTGTCGCTATTTGGTCCAATTGTTATAATTGCTAGTGTGTTTTTTTTTTTTTTTTTTTTTGAAAATACACACATGAGTACATCCTGTTATATTTTTATAAACAAAATTATAAACTTGTTTAATTCAATAAGTTAATCTCAACAAATTCAATAACTATTTTCTTTCAAAATCTTAACCGGCATTATCAATTGGACCAAATTAATATAAAATCTAAAATTAGGGATAAAATCAAACTAATTAAAATTACAGAGACTAAATTGACACAAGAGACAAAATGCGGGGACTATCGATATAATTTACTTTTCTTAAATATGTCTAATATTGATTGTATCAATATTAAGATATATTTATATCTGAAAAACTATTTAAGACCAGATTAGGCTAGACCCTAAATAAAAAATTAATGGCTTATTAAAAAATTTAATAATTATAAATTCAAATTTGATCAATTTTTCATTTAAATTTTCTCATAGAATAGATTGTTTGATAATTTTAGTTTATATAGTTCTAATTTTTCCTTGTATTTTTTTAAAAATATTTTAAAATTATATATAATTACAATTTCTTTTGAAATTTCCTTTTCAATCTCAAATTAGTTACAACTTGAATTTGGTTAAAATTTATTTTTGACTTCTCATATACAAAAACTAACAATAAACATAAATTAATTTTTTGAACATTGAAAAAAGGTAAATAAAGAAATATATTATCAATAATAATAATAATAACAAAACATATTTTTATTTATCATGTGACGTTTCACCACTGTATTGATAATAGACATTAATAATAAAATTCATGACGATAATAAAACAATAATATCATATGATAAGTAACATGTGATCACAATAATTTTTATAGTTATATAAAGTACCCAAAATTATATATAAAAAACAATATATGATTCATATTCAATTTTTATATGGTAAAATTCACACTTAATCTCAATCACACATTACTTTTCTAAATTAATTCATCACCTAAAAAATCTACTATTCTTTTAATATTCATCTTTTCAAAATCCACCCAAACAATGTTATGGCTGAGCTCATCATCACCCTTGTTGTTGCCATATTCACCACTTCCATTAACCATTATGCAACTCCGGTCTAGTTTTTTATCTTCGTAAATATAAAAAGACAATGTTGTGAAAATAAAAAGGTACCATTAGAGTTTTAAAATTAAAAATAAAAAATAAAAAATGCGTGATTTCAGATTTTCTTATTCCATATATGGGTGTTAATTTTTTTTTTAAATCCATAAATTATGGAATAGTGTTCATTATTTAAAATTGTATTTATTGATGGGCAAGTCAATTAAATGTTTTTAATTTTTTACAAATAAAAAATTTAAAATTTTTGTTTAAGAAATTTAAAAAATGGCCGAATCATAAAGAACAATATAAGATGCCTTATTCTATAAATAAATAAATAAATATATTATCAATTCACATATATCAAAAGAAATAATAACAACAATACAAAAAATACACAAACTTCCACCAAAAAAAAAAAAATTCAAATCAATTCCCCAAACAAATATAGTTAACAGATATATATTTATTATCAATTTAGTTGGAAAAAAAAATACATTGGAAAAAAAAAGTCATATAGAGAAAAACAAATACTTACACGAAAACATAAATTTACAAAAAAAAAAAAAAAAAAAAACAAACAAACTTGAAATAAGTTTGACTATTGACAAAGAGAGAAAATAACATTGCATCATTACATTTGGGAAGGAGTTGGCCAGTTGGAAAAAAATTTAATAAATATTGAGTATTTTAAAGAGAATTGTATTGAATTTTTAATTTGATTGGATTTTTAAAATTTTAGATTTATATTATTTTCGGAAAAGGTGAGAGTGGGATGAAGGTGACTTACCATATTATTTTAAATTTTGAGATTCAAAATCATAGATAATTAGTGTCTTTATTTTTTTTTATTTGAATTGTTTTGATCAACATTATTTTTGAAAAGAGTGAGTGTGACTTATCATATTGTTTTGAATTTTAGAATTCAAAATTATAGATAATTAGAAGTTTTTTTGTTTTTGGATTTTTGAACTAACCAATAGATTTTATTTTTTTATTTCTTTAAAAATTAACAAAATTAATTTGAAAGTTTGAAATTTTCACGATTATTGTTCTTAAAAAGACCATTTTTCTTCTATATCTATTACCTATATAAAAAGAATGTAAGAATTAACCTGCTGCTTGTTTGGCTTGTGATACCTCTTTCCTTGCAGATTGTGGCTGGACACATGGGTTTCAAATTACCCACACAAACATAGTAGAAGAAAACAAATGTTATCATTCCCGCTGTAAATTTCTAACTCCTTCATGCTGCTGTTTGTTTCTCTTCCAAAGCTTTTCCTGCAGATTTTTTTGACGCTGCTGTTTGCTTCATTTCCAACTCTTTCCTTGCAGATTTTGGGTTGGACACGTGGGCTTCAACTCATCCACATACACAACATAAGAAGAAAACAAATACCACCATTCCTCCTAGAAATTTCCCCCACCGGTGCTCCTGGCTATTTTCCAAAGCTTCTCCCTGCAAAATTTTCTTGCATTTTTTGGGTTACCCACGTGGGATTCAAATCACCCACGCCAACAATGAAGAAGAAAACAAATTTCACCACTTCGAAGAGCAAACCTCACCGCCCCACAGGTCTAACTCGCACTAATGATGGTGGCTGGAAACAAATTTCATTCCTAGGTATATGTTAAATAGATGCACACCAAGTGTTTGTCAATATGTCTCAATGAACAAAAAGTTTACCAGCCTGATTTGGGTAATTGAATTTTGATAGTCTTTGTTAAATTTTCATGGATTGCTTTGATCCTTTTTCTATATTATGTGTTTCTGAAATGATTGTCCTACGGAATTTTTACTAATACATATTAAATAAAAGAGAGAGATTTTTATCATTTTGCTTCCTCAATGGACTGATAAATGAGTTCGTTTATGGATCCATATGCACTGAAGTCTGTTTCTTTCCATTTAATTTTTGGTTTCAGGTAATTTCAAGTTCATATCGGAATTTGATGGTTGAGCATTTTCTATGGAAAAGTTATACTTGAAAAAAACCATTTTTCTTATTTATATGAGAGATTGAGATTTCAGATGTGTTATTGATTTGGACCAAAATATTTAACGAAGCAAAATGAGTTCATAAAACATTTGAAGAAATTACAACTTTTTTCTTTAACTGCTTGCATGCGATCACTACAGGAAATTACAATTTTTTCTCTAACATCATGATGTGGGCATCCTTTGGGCATCTTTTTGCTTCATATTTTTCCTACATTGATTTCCAATTATTAACTGGTCTTGTTAAGTTTTATAAACATGCAACAACTGAGATGGATGCGTGCTAATTTTATGCAATAATTTTTGCTTTCTTTGATTTGTCTATCTAAATTTTCGTAACATCAACAATGTACAATGCTAAATGCGATTTAGGGAATTGGCCCACAATACCTAAAATATTGTTTCAGCACCAACAGGAAGTGGAAAAACAAGACTTTTTGAGCTTTGCATTTTGAGGCTGCTCTCAAGGTTCATCTTTGCATAGGGAAGATTTATTCACTTAAAGGGAACAATCAAAACAATAGGTTTTCTATGATTTTGTATATGGAAACATTTTAGATATTTATTTGAACACTGAAAAGTTCAGAAGATTATTGATTTCACACCACCAAGACACCCATAGATACTCTTTGTTTCATTAACTTTGTATTGTTGATGACTGGGGGGACTTGTTCCTGGAGCATGGTTTAGTAAGCTACCTATCCTTTCTGCAGAAGTTTGATGCAGTGACTTGGTATCACATTAAAGATGGTGGCTTGAGCTTTTTCAATGATATAGCACTTGTGATGTACAATAATTACTTCTTCACATCAATTCGGATTTATTTGAAAGAATCAAATATTTCATGGATGTGAAGTTTTGATCCATATCCTCAAGTGTATTCTGAAATGTTTTTTCTTACCTAAAGAAAGAGATGTTTTTGTGTATATAGTTTTTCTACAACAGGGAATTACAACATTACCTAGGCAATTAGAAATTAAAATTAATGGAGTATTTCTTTCAAATAAGTCAATAGTTGTTTGGATATTTAAAGTGACGGACAAGGATACACATACATACTGCATATAATTACTGTCATTTATTTCATATCTCGTAATAAAAATATACGATGTTTATCTGTTGCTCTATACATAATCTTAGATGTATATTTCAATTATCTACATTAATAATGTCGCGACCTCCATGCGCTTCGCGCGTGGGGGTCCAACTGGTATATAAAAAGAAGGTAACAGTGGTATAACAGATGGTGTAACGATGGGGCTTAGCCACACACGACGGTAGAAACAGACAAGCTTAGCCACACATGATGGTAAAAACAAACAAGTTCCAAAGCTCCTCGTAGAAATTTCCCAAAACGGTGGTCTGCTCTTTGCCTATTTCCCTCCCTGTCAAATTTGGTTGCAGAATTTGGGTTAGTCACGTGGAGTTCAAATGAGCCACACCGACAAGGAAGAAGAAAACAAAGGGTACCCCTTCGAACATCACATATATATATATATATATATGGTAGATGGAGTTGCTGCTATCCTGTTCTTCCTTACCGTCGGTGCTGTTACTGCCGTGGCGCTGTCAGAATTGGGTATCCAAAGCTTCGCTCCTGCCGTTGCAAATCCTGGTAATTACATCTGTAATTTCATGCCTACTATTTACAAGTGTTGAACAATATTTACCCACATTGTTTTTCACCCCTGCCCACATGTTTGTGGCCTCTTTGTTTTCACCCCTGCCCTTGCACACCATGTGTTTGTCAATAGGTCTCAATAAACAAAGAGTTTGCTAGGAATCGTAAAGAAACGGAAATTCCAACATTTCCAAACCAGCCAACTTCCAACCCACACTCAAACAAGGACAATAATTCCCAAGTTATGAAATTTTTATAGCTAATAAGACAGTTTGATTTTCCAAATTCCACATCCTGGAAGGTTTATGATGCTTGGTTTGATAACAACTACGAGGACACAAAGATTGAGAACAAATTAGTTATTCGTCCAACATTTACAGACTAGAAACTCCTGATTAAAGAATAGATTATCAATTTGTTAGTCCATGCTAAATCATGTAAATCATAAATTGACAGCAATCACACATAAATTACAAAGAAATTTATAAGAAGTAGAAAAAAAGAAAGAAGTGTTTATCACTTGAGAGAAGCCCAAAAAAAAAAATAAAAATAAAATCATAAGAGATAAAATCTGATGTTCCATCCCAATTTATTGATTGAAATCTCAACAATCCAATTTACTCTATTAGAGTCTTCAATTTGGGTGAAAGAAAGAAGCAACAGTAAGAAAGAAATTCTACAAGTAAAGATTCTGCTAGAAACTCAGATCATGACGCGGCAATAGCTCATTATATGTATGTCCATACATGCTCTATCTGGTGCATGTTCTACCATGTGCAACAACTTCCAGAAACTCAGGTATGTCATCCTCCTCATATTGTCTATTATGCAATTATGCTTAATTTCTCTATTTGGAGTTTGGTTCTGTTTTGTCGCAATGTCAAGCTTTCTACCCACCATGTGCTTAACAATATGCTCGAATGAATTCTGTGGTTGTGAATAATTCATGGAGCGAATTTTTTCCTTAATTTAATTTGTGTGTAAATTACGCACACCACCCTGTTTGCTAATATGACTCTGAAAATAGAAAATCTGTTAGTGTCTCAACCATGAATAAAGTCTAACTACCAGCCAACAACATTAGCAAATCACCTTCCTTGAGCTCATAATAAATCATTGAACATTTGAAGAATCAAACAGCTCGAAATTTAAGGTACCTAATTCCTTAAAACCCACTACTCCTGATGATTAATAATTTCATCATACATATTGAATTCGTAAAAAATAACCCATGTATCAAACATGAAGCAGTTTAATAATGAATTACAAAATTAGAAGAGAACAAAATTGCATTACAATAAAATACCAGAAAAAAGCAAGAAAAATTAATTTATCAAAACACTTAGTGATCCAAAAAGGCCGTGAAAGTTGTTAATTTCACTTCCAAGCTCATAACCATATTTGGCGAAAAACAACTTCAAAAAAACTTCTGGACTTACATAGTCTCCATCCAAGAATCTGAAATGTCTATCAACCTAAAGTGTCTGAAAAATCCATTTAAAATCCACCCTGATGTTAAAAAAAAAAAATAGCAGGCAAAAAAAAAAAAAAATTCAATAAACTAGGAAACTAAAAGTTTAGGGATTAGGGATAAACCAGGAAACTAAGAATCTGAAATGTATATTACAAACATTCTTTTGTGACCCATAAATTAATTGGTGATTGAAATGTTTAGGGATTAGGACTCATAGTTCGAAGTTTATGAACATAGCAGTGGCAAGAAATCTCAGGACTAACTCAAGAATGCATCACAAGTTAAGAGTATTGTTTCTTTATGACATTTCTTTTAACTTGAGTATAAATTCTTCTTCATGTATTGCTGGTGCTAATATCATATTTGAATTCTTATAGATGTCCTATAAATGTTGACTGTGAATTGTTTAGTTTCATTTTTTTTGGCAGATATAGTTGTTGTTTTAAACCAAAAAAGAAAAAGAAAA
This sequence comes from Camellia japonica, assembly GCA_030407325.1. Classification (NCBI taxonomy): domain Eukaryota; kingdom Viridiplantae; phylum Streptophyta; class Magnoliopsida; order Ericales; family Theaceae; genus Camellia; species Camellia japonica. Next base: position 49,685,525 of record JAPPVO010000019.1, read on the forward strand.
AAAGGAAATTACAATTTTGGTCGGCCATTGCAGTCACTTTCCCCATTGACACAAGCTTGCAACACAATTGCTGCTATTTTTTCTTTTCTCCCAGTTGCATCCTTAATCTGTTACGAATAGTCTAGATGTAAATTATTTATTATCTACTTGTATATCAATAGCATGTGTATTGTAGATTTTTAAGTCTCATCAATCACATGTTAGATGCAAGCTTGGTGTAGTTCCTTCCCATGGATTGGTTTCTGATTTGTTAGCTTCTTTTTCTCTTTTTTATTTTTCAGTTTGTGTTACACCTTTCTCCACTAACTCCCTCATGGTTATGTCTAAAATTTTCCTTTTTCTTATTGGACTAGGCTCCCTTTCAATTTATGATATGGATTGGGTTGTTCAGCCAATGTGATTCACCACGTGTTTCGTTTTGATAATTTAAATTATTCATTTTTGTAAGAATTTTTGTGTATAAGTATAAAAAATTGAAATCAATCTGATAATTTTAACCTATTTATTATTTAGGGTAAATTATAATTTAACCCCCTGTGGTTTATCCTAAAAACACGGAACCCCCTTGTACTTTCATTTGTAACATTTAAACCCCTAAACTTTATACCATGTTGTAATTTTTGACGGACGTAACAGAAATGCACAAAACGATGTCGTTTTGTGCACCGCCTGATAAAAAATAAAATAAAAAAAGAAAAAAATAGGAGAGAGAGAGAGAGAGAGAGAGAGACACTCTCCCTTTCCCTCTAATGGCCAAAACCAAAAACCCAACAAAATCCACCAAGAAAAATAAGAAAAACCAGCCCGACAATGCCCCAAAATAACAAAAAACACTATCTTGGTAAGTTGTGAGATGCCTCCTCACCTGCAAACACTCCCAGACCCAACCAAAATATATGTGTATATTGGCAGTGAGAAGACCCAAATACTGGCTCGGAAGAGCCCCTTGAAGCTTCTTGGTGGGCGAAATCGTGAAGGCCAAGCCATGTCTGCTTGGGAGCAATCCACCAACCCAGATATTGAAAACAACTTAGAAAACAGAGCATACTTGGGAATACTCAACACTGAGATACTCACGAGCAAAAACCCACAGCTATGACAGACCACTACCATGGACGACGATACCATAGCCATGAGCTTGAATCACCTCTCAACAGCACCACCGGACCTCTCCATATTCTCTGAACCACAAAAAAACAGCCCAGAGAAGCACCAGAGAAACAACGAAAAACCAGAGAAGCACCGCCGACCAACTTGCCATATCACACGGAGAATCCGCCGACAACAAACTGACCATCGACGACACAACCCAGACCAGCAGAGCACTCACAGAATTGCCAAGGCTGTTCTACAACCCAGCCGAAACACCAACTGGCCGAGAGCTACCAAGACCCACAGAAAAGATTGCCAAAGCACCAACCCAGAGACCACACCTGTTAACATCATTTTTCTCTTTCTAGAACTAGAGAGAGATGCACACCTTCAGTCGAACCACAAAACTGGGACATGAAAGCCTTCCAGACAATTGTTGTGGAGTTGGTGAGTTGGAAGAGACCATTGTTGTGGATCTTTGCAACACCGATCAATCAAAGAGTGTTTATTCAATTGAAGAGTGTTTGTCTGTCTCTCTGTCTCTGTCTCTCTCTCTTTTCTGTTTGTTCTTTTATTTTATTTTATTTTTTATCAGGCGGTGCACAAAACGACGTCGTTTGTGCATTTCTGTTACGTCCGTCAAAAATTACAACATGGTATAAAGTCTAGGGGTTTAAGTGTTACAAATGAAAGTACAAGGGGGTTTCGTGTTTTTAGGGTAAACCACAGGGGGTTAAATTATAATTTACCCTATTATTTAATAAATAATATTTTCTCTTACCTTAGTTTCTTTTATGTAACGTTTTATAATAACATATAAATGAAGCATACTGTGCAATATATTATCTAATTTGTTAAAATCACCCATTCTGCAAAACCAGTGTATTGACAAGGTAAGCATAGTTCAAGTAAATTTCATAATGCAATCTAACTAAGCAAGTGCACCAATCATAAATAAAAGTTGAACAAATTGATTTACACCTTGGTGTTGCTATGCATGCATCTGCATTGCACATCAACATCTAAATAGAAATGGTCAAAACAGTTGATAAGCATAGCAATACTCAAATTGAATTAACAGATTGACAAGTTGCTACAACATTGATAAAATGATTGATGGAGATCTTAAAATGGATATTTACATATTGAAAACTTTCTTTTTCTCATATAAATTAGATTGCATCTTTTCTCTTTTTTAATGTTATTATTTTACTTTAATAATGGGATGAGCTAAACAGTAGAGCTATGTTCATCTTGTTCTACTCTCTTTCCTCATAGTAAATTTCTTCCCTCAGTCTTCAAATGGAATTCTATTGTCTTCTTTTATGGGTTTCTAAATTATGTTATTATTAGATAATCAAACACCTAGCAAACCAAACTATATGTTTTGGGAGAGATGGCTTTTGCTTAAATGACTGATACACCAATTTGTTCTTTGAAAGGTTGTGATTAACTTGCAGGATGCAGTTAAGGATTATGATATTGTTGTGAATAGGTTTCTTTCTATTGAAATACATGAGTTGTTTGAAGAGCTCATTAACATTGAGTTTGGCAAAGAAAGTAGAAATGTAACAACTTGTAATTTCTCATCAATGAATAAATTGGTCCATATACTTTTTTCCTATGAATATTTTGTTCACATTCCAATTGGCCTGCATAACTTGCCTTATAAGTTTCTTGTTAAGCTTAAAAAAAAAGGCCTAATCACAAATGGATAACCTCTAGGGTTAGACCCTATAAGGAGCCGAGGCCCCAGTGGTCACCTTAGGTGGTTACTATATAGCAGGGCCACTCAATCATGTAGCGATAAGTCATAGATTCGCACATAGGTAGGGATTTAAACCCACACTCCCCACACTCCTGACACTGGGTACGGTTTGCCTAGGCCTAAAAGGTTTGTTCTACTAACCATATGTGCTGTCACCCTAATGGCTGGCCTCGGAGAGAGTGGAACTTGGCTTATGTCCTGAAGTCTTACCAAAGTGCCACACCCCCTTGGGTTTCTTGTTAAGTTTTATTTTGTCTTTTAGCGAGGAAGTGATTTGATACCATCATAAATGACATGTACTTATTTTCCCGATCTATATGTTGACGGGGATAGTTTGTACATGCTCATTTGGGTAGGATAGGAAGCAGAAGAGATGACCTTGAGTCCCTAGCTTATACTTTAACATTACTCCTTAGGGAAGCTTCCATGGCAAGGTTTCATTGTAAGTTCATTTCTGGTTTTACTGTGCACTGCCATATGCTTTTATCTCTGAGAGTTATTATTTTTTTGCTTTGACTACAAACTATGGTATATTCTTGGGTTGTAGAGTGAGAATAAAGGATTCCTTGTTTGTAACCTGAAATGCTTTGTTCCTTATGTTGTCCCCCTTTTCAGCAATTTCTTGAGATGGAGTCATCAGAATAGATGGAGCCTTGAACGTTGTTGGTTGTAGATTTATGTCAATTGAGCAATGCAATCGTCTAAAGGTTGTGTGTTGTTGTTTCTAAATATTTGTTGTTAAACATGCCATGTATTATAGGTGGGTCAGAAAAGGGGGACCTTGCTTGTGGATTTGGAAGATGGTGCGCAGCCTTTCAAAAAAGTTCAATTAGGTACTCCATCTACTCGATGGATCTTAATCTATATAGTTCCAGGTCACCGATGAAACAGAGGTAAAGGTGGGCAAAACATATTTCTTTTCTTTAATTTTTTGCTGTGGAAAATTTTCTCTTAATTTATTTTCTTCATCTCTTACAAATTTAACGTAGCTTTTAATAGTCAAACCATGAGTCATTATGGGTAACCATGTTCATCTCCATTTGAAGAAGCACTTTCTTTGTCATGTATGGATTCTCATAAAGGAAATTTTATCTTAGCGAGTGTGGTTAATTTTCCAGGCTAAACTACCTTTGATTAGAATTGTCATTTATTTTCTGAAAGAATACTCGAGTAGGGAGTCAATAAACATGTTTGAGACTCGACCAGCATGCAGAGAAAGGAAAGGAAGATGGTTTGTACATTAGCTGTGTAGCTTCTTCAAGAAATCTGTGGGTAGTTATTATGGATGCAGGGACAGGATTTACATCCAAAGTCTATGAACTTTCACCCGTTTTCTTGCACAAGTGATGCGTTATAGTCCTTACCATGAGTTCTAAAAATTCATTAATCAAATTATCCATTGCCTCTTTTAGTCAATTATTTCTAAATTCTTCATCAGGAGTGGATTTTGGAGCAGTGGGACAAGAATTACATAACTTCATTTGCTGGTGCATCCAATGGCAGTGCATTGGTGGTTTATGTCCAAGGGTGAGTGACAAAATTCTCTCTGGTATTCACATTTTGACGTACCTCAATTTTTCTATGACAATAAAATCCAGTATCAGAAATTTCAAAAAGTGTAAATGGTGAACTGTACATTTTAACAATATTATGTTTCATGATAATCTACTTCCTAAAAGAAAATTAGTCTCATATCTAGAGATGCCTCACATTTTGATGAATTAATTTATGCACGACCCATATTGCAAGCATATGTGGTATATATTGTGTTTTCTTTGTTTAACAAATAATTGGTTCTTTATACTCTGGATTTACATTATCTAGGAGTCATTAAGCCACTGTTACCACATTACTCTTAAGTAATAAACTGATTTAAACACTTAATTTTATTATTATTATTTTTTTTTTTTTGTGATTGAGAATACATTGTTAGTTTTATGGACAACATTGCACCTATTATTTTTTCTTCGAGATACTCACCCCCCAAACTACTCGTCAAGATATTAACTTTTTTATAAAATCATTTTTACCTATGCAAATTATTAATTTTATTTTTTAATTAACTTCGCAGGGAAAACTCGAATAGGGATTTGTTTTCAGTTTTAGCTTTATCATTGGTGCTAGAGAGAAGGAAAAACCTTCGAACCAACTAACCCACGAAGTTATATTTTAAGACAATAAGGATTCAATTTGTTTGTTGGTTCATAATTTTATATCAGATGTGTTTATGATTGATAGAATAGGGGGGAAAAAGTGTGTATTTTGTGTTGGAGATTTTCTTGGAAAAAAATTCTCTATTTGTCTTGTTGTATTATTTTTATCAACGATAATGTAACCCTTACTAGTATATATATATATATATATAGATAAAATAGATAATGTATGTATGTGTATGTACATGTGCGTCGGATAATGTATGGCACACACTTCCACGTTCTACATAGTCAGGATGATTTAGTTTTATTCTGATACTCTGACTACTCACCTTATTTTATTGTTATTTTCTTTATATTCTATATACGTTATTTTTTAACAAAAAATTCATTTCTTTTGTTAATAATAATAATAATAATAATAATAATAATAATAAAATAAATTGCAAATACACCCATTGAGATTTGATTAAAATACGAATTATTTCCTATAGTTTTGAAAATTACATTCCACCCATAAGGTTTCTAATTTTATAACAAATCGCCTATTTTATTAATAAATTATTAAGTCAATTAATAATTTTTAATGACGTTAGAAATATGTTTCAATTAATAATTTAGGTAATTTCATTATTGTATAGGAAAACAATTATAAATTTTATTTTTTTAGTTAATTCTGTTAAATAAAAAACTAACAAAGAGGTATTTGTAATTTTCTAAATCACATGGGATAATTTATATTTTAAACAAATTTCAGGAAGTGTATTTGTAATTTATCATAAAAAAACTTACACGTTTCACTAGGTTTGTGGCATGGATATGAGATTATTAATTCATTTTCCCCACGTGGATTAAGTGTTTCACTATGACCATGTTTGATTCATAAGACTAATACTGATGTATTAATAATCCTATCAAAATTAGTGTGGTATTCACTGTCTAATTGGATTAATAGGATAAATTATCCATTAGATTAATAATCACACCGCTACCCCATTACTAATAATCTTACATATTTGTTGGATTAATTATCTATTGGATTAATAATCTTAAACTAAAATGTTAAAACAAATATAGGATAATTGGGCTCACGGATTAATAATTCCAATCTCATACTCTAATCCATCCAAACAAACATGCCCTATGAGCACTATCGCTACTCTATCATCACCACAATTTCACCACTATCTCTACCATCTTTCCAGCCCCACCACCACTCTACCATTACTGTTATTGTTGCTACCGCCACAATCACTTTCTATCAGGAAAAAAAAATTCAATAAAATAAATGAGTTGATTGGGTTTAATTGTTTAGTCCATATTCAATTCAACCCAATTTACTAAAACACATTTATCAAATAGACAAGTTTAAATTAAATTGTTTTAAATACATAAATCATTTTGACTTGTCCGAATTTACCCTTCCTATTTATTAGCAAACCAAAAGTAGGTACACAGAGCGAGACCCCAAAGATGCAGAATTCTTTGTCCAGAATTCAAGCTGATATGCTATAATCTAAGATTAATAACCCGAATGGTCCCAAAGTATATGTTCTGTTATATTTTAGTTCCCAAACTTTTAATGTTCCACTTTAATCCTCAAAGTTTGTAATACTTTTAGTCCTAACGTAAGTGCCGTTCAAAATTAGTAACTGATTTAAAATTACAAAAAACCTCAACAAAATTCAAATGATCAAATGTATATACGATCTAAAAGTATGCATTTTGCAATATTTTGATTCCAAATATGCATTTTACTTGATTTTAATATTTAAATTTTGCATTTCTCTTCCTTATTCTTTTAATTTTCTTACACGGTTTTTTAATAAAAGTACAAAATATCTCTCATTCTATTATTGATTTTAAACAATATTAATAGTAGAGATTAAAGTGAAACAAAATCCTTATTTTAGAGACCAAATTAAAATAATTAAAAGACTAAAAATTAAAGTGTATCAGAATACATATTTTGAAACCATTTATGCAATTAACCTTTGTTCAATTTAAAATAATATTTTTTATATTTATAATTAGGAAAATTTATTAGAAAACCTCTTTCAAGTACTTGTATTGCAATTAGTCCATAAGATATTTTGTATTCCAATGAGTCTTATTATTTTGGACATTTGATCCACCAAATCATAATTCTTATATTTAAGATATTTTATGGATAATTTTAACTTCACAAATATTTTTTAAACCTTTAACAACTTGGTGATGTGAACATTCACATTAAATAAATTCGATAATGTGAATTTTTACTTCATGGAATATTCACACTGTCAATTTAAACATTCATACGTATTTTACCATGTTATTATTAGGAATATTTTGATAATTCCGTCACTCATAAGAAAACAATTTAGATTAAATGGAATATAAGCAGATGAAGAAAAATTTATGAATAAATGTCCCTTATAACTAGTTTCTTATCAATTTAAAATATATGTGTGTGTGTGTGTGTGTGTGTGTGTGTGTGTGTGTGTGTTGTGTGTGTGTGTGTGTGTGTGAGAGAGAGACAAAAAAGGGACAGGAAGATTTCTTGAGATGCGTCGCATGCGATTTGATATACATCGTGGGGAGCAACATGACGCGTGGTGTTGATCTAGGTCAACTGGTGGAACCATTTCAAGGAGGATTCAAGTTATTGCTTTTTTTTTTAACACAAGTTATTGCTATTTGAATAGGAAAATGGAGTATTACGTTCCAATGGAAAAAACATAAAAGATATGCGTAGTCAGTGAAAAAGTTTAAAATAAATTACAAAAACAGCCTGTTTGGTAACGTTTACGTTTTTAGTTTATATATACAAAAATTTTATAAATTAATTTTTATTTATTTTTAGAAAAACATAAATTACAAATGCATTTGGTTTAGACAAAATGTTTTAAAAAATTTAAAAATATAAAAAAGAGTAAGAAATGTCAAGTGGTAGCAGGTGGTGGGTGGAGACGAGTGGTGGCGGCGGAAGACGGTGGTGGAAAATGATGGCGGGTGGTGGTGGCGGAAGACGGTGGTAGAAAATGGTGGCAGGTGGTGGGTGATGGTGGCAGAAGACGGTGGTGGAAAGTGGTGGCAAGTGGCGGGTGGTGGTGGTGGCGGTGGCGGAACGGTGGTGAAAGTGGTGATGGTGGGTGGTGGTGGGTGGCGGGTAAGTGGCGGGTGGTGGTGGTGGTGGGTGGGTGAGTGGGTGACAGTGGGGGTGGTGGGTGGTAGCAAGTGGGTGGTGGTGGTGGCAGGTGGGTGGCGGATGACAGGTGGTGGTGGTGGTGGTGGTAGGTGGGTGGTGTGGTGGGTGACGGTGGCGGGTGGTGCGTGGTAGCGAGTGGGTGGTGGTGGTGGTGGCGGGTAGGTGGTGGGGTGTGGGTGGTAGTGGGGGTGGGGTGGGACGGTGGCAGGTAGTGGGTGGTAGCGAGTAGGTGGTGGTAGTGGTGGTAGTGGTGGTGGGTGGTGGGTGGTGGGTGGCAAATGACGAGAGTAGCGGTGGGTGGTGGTGGCTGGTAGGTGGGGTGGTGGTGGTGGTGGGGGGGTGATGGTGGTGGGTGGTAGCGAGTGGGTGGTAGTGGTGGCAGGTGGGTGGCGGGTGGGTGGTTGGTGGCAGTGGCGAGTGGGTGGCAGGTAGTTAGTGGTGGCGGGTGGTGGATGATGGTGGCAGGTTGGTGGTGAGTGGTAGTGGCGGGTGGTGGATGGTGGTGGCGGTGGCAGGTGGTGGTAGTGGTGGTGGTGGTGGTGGTGGTGGCGATGGGTGGGTGGTGGTTGCGGGTGGGTGGTGGTGGCGGAAGACGGTGGTGGAAAATGGTGGCGGGTGGTGACTAGTGTTGGGTGGTAAAAAAAAAAAAACTCAAAACTCAAAACGTAAACTTATTTTTTGTATTTTCATTTTTTGGCTAAATTTATAAACTGAGATCATTGATTTATAAATCAAAAATTTACCAAACAAGTTTTTATTTAAGTTTTTAAAATTTTTATAAATATAAATAGAAAACTGAAAACGTAAGTGTTACCAAACGGCACCAAAGTACTGAGTTAAATTTGTTATGAAAAAATTGCAAATTAGTAAAAAGACAAAAAAAATAATAATTACAAAATCATAAAAAATTTATCACTTCAATTAATAAGATGATAAAATTTACCACTAATTTATAATTTATTTTTGTCCTTTCAACTAATAAATTTCAATTTCCCCATTTGTGTTATTTACCCTGGTCTCTCGAACTACTCTCATCTTTCACACAAGCACATGTCACTCCTTACATTCTGCACAACTCACATAACTACTTTTGTGAATAGCATATACCTCAATTGCGAATAAATTATTTTATTAATTTTTTAATTTTTTATAAAAAGATATACATAAAAATAGAGCCTGTGTGACAACTTATAGTGACTTGTTGACTTTCTAAGTAAAATATTAATCTGCAAATGACGCCTTATACACATCACCCATATTACCTCTTATCTTATTTTTAAATAATAAATAAAATAAATTTGATAAAAAATATATTTTTTGAAAATATAAATTTTTAAAAGATTAATATAGTTCAAAAGGTATGATAAAATCTTTAAAATGAGACTACTGCTTGACATATCTAATAAAAATTTAAAAATAAAAAAAATAATATCGAAACATACAAATATTAACTCAAATAGTATAATAAAATAATAAAAAATAATATTTAAATCATATAAATATTAATTCACAATTCAAGCCGCTCAAATTGGGTGCATCCGAGCACGTGTTAGAATTACACCTCTACATCATAAATTAGAATTACACCCATACACAAGTTAAATTTACACCTATACAGAAATTGGAGTTATACTCCGCACAAATTGGAGAGCCACCCACCTAACAAGGAAAATTATTCAGTAATTCCACAATCCTACGTGGTCATATTTAAAGTCAATTACCAATTACTTAATCTCATGTTATTCTCTCATTCCTAATATAAATCGTGAGTCCTTACCCCTCTCTACCAATCAAAACTTTATAGAGCACCACGTATTCATACTTCGAGAATATTGAATAATCATACCCTACCAAGAGATCCCACAACCGCATATAGTAGCCAGAGAGGTTGGCAGAAGAAGAAAAAATGCACTTGGGGAGTTTGATTTGCTTCTGGGCGAATCCGTTGAGGCTGCGGCCATGTTTTCTGTTGTTGCGCAGCCTACACTTGTGAATCGAGTGTTAGAGGCACAGAGAGGTGACCTTGAGGTAGATTCCCTCCGAGAGAAGATCTCCAGTGGAAAGGTTGAGAAGGGTTTGACGGTGTATCCCGACCAGAGTGTGAGACACCGAGACCGTCTGTTTGTGCCGGAGTCTTGCCGAGAGGAGGTACTCCGAGAGTTTCATCATTCACGTCTTGCGGTGCATCCGGGAGGCACTAAGATGTATCGGGATTTGGGTCGCCAGTTTTGGTAGCGGGGTATGAAGAGAGATGTGGCAGCTTTCGTGTCTAAATGCCTTACTCGTCAGCAAGTGAAGGCCGAGCATCAGAGGCCAACGGGTTTGTTACAACCCTTGCCTATTGCCGAGTGGAAGTGGGAATGTCACTATGGACTTCGTTGTAGGTCTTCCGAGGACTCAGCGGGGTAGTGATGCTATTTGGGTGGTTGTAGACCGGTTGACTAAGTCGGCCCACTTTATTCCTATGCGCGTGAGAGATTCGGTAGATCATCTTGCCGACTTGTACATTCGGGACATAGTGAGATTGCACGGGGTCCCAGTGACGATCGTCTCGGATAGAGACCCTCGTTTTACTGCTAGGTTATTGCGGAGTTTGTAGAGTGCATTAGGCACTAAGTTGACCTTTAGCACGGCTTATCATCCTCAGACTGACGGGCAGTCTGAGCGTACCATTCAGATCCTTGAGGATATGCTTCGGGGTTGTGTTCTTGATTTCAGTGGGTCGTGGGAGAGGCACTTGCCCTTAGTGGAGTTTGCCTACAACAACAGTTTCCAGTCTAGTATCGGTATGGCACCGTTTGAGGCCTTGTATGGTCGACCGTGTAGGTCTCCAGTTTGTTGGGCCGAGGTGGGTGATGCACCTTTGTTGGGTCCAGAGTTGGTGAGGGAAACGACGGAGAAAGTTGAACTTATCCGTAGGAGGCTTGTTATAGCCCAGAGTCGTTAGAAATCTTATGCCGACCGTAGGAGGAGACCTTTGGTGTTTGAGTGGGTGATCATGTCTTTCTGAAAATATCACCTAGGCGGGGATTGATGAGGTTTGAGAAGAGCGGGAAGTTGTCCCCTCGGTTTATTGGCCCTTTTGAGATCCTTGAGAGGATTGGTGAGGCTGCCTATTGTTTAGCTTTGCCACCGCAGTTATCCGGAGTTCATGACGTGTTTCATGTGAGTATGCTTCGGAAGTATGAGCCGGATCCATCGCATGTATTGGATTGGACCGACTTAGAGGTTGACGAGGATGTCTCGTATGAGGAGAGACCAGTTCGGGTCTTGGATAGGCGGGATCAAGTCTTGCGAGGCAAGACCATTCCCTTGGTAAAAGTCTTGTGGAAACATCACGGAGTGGAGGAAGCCACTTGGGAGCGTGAGTTGGAAGTCCGCGAGAAATATCCGGACTTGTTTGTTGATGTGTAATCATGTATTGAGATTTTGTAATTTTAATGAACTTTAAGAATATATATAATGTCTTAAGTTGTAAAACATTGTGAATGTTTTGGTTAATGGAAGAATTTTGAAACTTGCCTCAAAATGGAAGTTTAATGGAACATTGCATATGTTGAATATATTGTATAATTGGAAATGTATCATGAACATTGAATATGATACGAAATGGTGAATCTTATGGATTGATAATTGTTGAATTGGAAAGAAATGCATGTTGATAATGCAAGTTGAAATATATGTTGTTTTACTTATTGTGAGATGCCTCTTGATAAGAGATGAAATGATCGGTATTGGGTCAAGTTGTTTATTATTGTAATGTAATATCATTGGAAATTGAGAAAAACCTGTTTTTGAAAAATTATGCTTAATTTCGGGGACGAAATTTTTTAAGGGGGGAGGTTATAGCGACCCCGGTCTTTTCCCATTTGGTTGTTGTATCCGGACTTAGGTTCCGTGGATCCTGTTGTTATATAATTGTTGTTGTCGTCCTTTAATTTCTTATTTTTGAGTTATAAGATGCATTGGGTAGGTTTGTTACAGGTTGGTAGTGTTTGGGAGCAAAGGGTTGCTGCCCAGAATTTTGACCCTTCGCTCGAGCGAGCAGTTCGTCACTCGAGCGAGCTCTTTGTTTTTGGTCTGTCGCTCGAGCCAGGGTTTCTTTGCTCGAGCGAGCGACTGCGTCTAGGTATAGACCTGAGAGCTGTGTTTCTTGGCTCGAGCGAGCTTTTCTTCGCTCGAGCGAGCTGGTTTGTTCTTCGCTCGAGCGATCGTTCCGTCGCTCGAGCGTGCGTCTGGTTGCAGACCTGAGGGTTTGAGTTGTTAGCTCAAGCGAGCAGTCTGTCGCTCGAGCGAGCTTCTGGGTTGTTGGCTCGAGCGAGGGTTTTCTGTGTCTAGTCACTCGAGCGACCAAGTCTTCGCTCGAGCGAGCCTGTTTTATTTAAATACGCATCAGCGGTTTTAAACAACATTTTTCATCCTCTTTTGTTTTAAAAACCCTAGGTCCATCTTCTCTCTCCCTCCACACACCTTCTCTCTTAGGTTTTATCTATTTTTAGGGTGTTTCTACCCTAGGTTCTTTATTAAAAAGGTAGAGGGTCACGAGGGCTTCCTTTTAATCTGAGAGTTTGGCGGTTTGGAGCACTTTGGATTTTGGGTCATCATCTCCATCATCTCCATTTGAGTTCTTCACTTCGAGGTAGGGATTTTCTACTCCATATTATAGGTTTTGTCCTAAGTTTTGGTGTTTTTGATATGTTGGTGTCGTTTGGTAATTTTGAGGAAACTAGGGTTTAAATTGCAATTTGAGATAAATGGGATTTTTTATATATTAATCACCATATGTTTGTAAGTCATGAAAAATGGCATTGATAGTGTTAATTTGAGAAAATTGAACCTTAGGGTTAATTTTGAGAAAGGGGGAAAACCCTAATTGTTGTAATAAAATTAATTTGTATAATTAATTTTGGGAAAAATGTGGAATTTGGTTTAATTCATGAAATTGAGAAGTTATGAGATTAAATGGTGTAGTTGGATAATTTAATCACTCACCTATGGAAATGTTGAAATTATATTTGTTAATACATTTATTTCCTGTTTAGAAATAACTGTTTTGGACTATCGGTGGAGGATAGTCATGATTGTTGTAGACATTGCATGTTGATTAGGGAAAACTGAAACTAATCACATTGAATAAGTCATTGAATATGACGGTTGAATTAATACAGCAAATACGTGTATTGATTGAATATTGTGTATGACAAGTGTTTAATACATTGTATATGCATATTGTTTGGGAGGAGATAGGGGATGTACTCCATGGTTTGAGGGAAGATAGGGGATGGATTCTCAAACCTGTTTAGGAGGAGAAAGGGGATGGACTCCATTAGTACAGCAAATATGTGTACTTATTATTTTATGGAAGTGTTTTAGTATGAGCCTTAGTCTCATTTGATTTGTTGATATTGGAAGTAATGTTAATGTGAGATGTAATCTCATTATTATTGTTTGGCCAGGTTCTGAGCCATGTCTGTATAATTGGAAAGTTGAATAATAACGTAAAGAGAAACATGTCATGGACATTATTGTCATGAAACTGTAAAGTGATATAATGGATTTAACAGTGTTAACCATCTATCGAATGCTATTGCTTTAGTCAATTCTTATATTTGGTTTAGTATATCCCTGCTGGGCTGTGGCTCACCCTATACGGGAACATCATTTTCAGGTCTAGGTGATATGCTACCTCCAAGGACTTAGCTTGGAAGGATTTGGAGTTGAAGACTCTGTTTAGATTAGTTATTATTTTGTTTTATTTTGATGTTACATGTAAACTCAAGCCTAGGGCTTAATGTGTAATTGAGTTAGTACTCAGACTTTTGTGTCCAAGTGTTGGCTTGGAAAGATGTAAGCTCATAGGGCATTTACTTTCGTTATTACATATTATGTCTTTTAATAAGATTACTCTGATGAATGAAATAATGTTTTATTTTCTTAATCAATGCATGTTAATATTGTGTATATTATGGGTTTATTTTGAGGGCATTACAACTTGGTATCAGAGCATACCGGGTTTGAATACTTTGGGTACGTGGGAAGTGATTAGTATCACAATGGGTTCGTCTCGTTTGATAGAGACTTAGTTGTACTATTATATGCTTATATGATAACATGTTTATGTGATTATGTGGGTATGGATTTAATTTCTAGGATGTTGACTGGATCCTTGGTTTTCTGTGAGTCTTGTTAGAAAAGCACTTGATCAATGCTGTTTCTAACCGGAACTTAGTAACGCCTCGGAACTGTCATTATCCAGGAATGAAATTCGTAGGTGCTTATGTGATTATGTGCTTACGTGGAATGAATTATTGTTGTCCATGCATTAGGACGCGAGTGTTATAGTTTTGACACATTATGTGCTAACGTCTTTGTTACCTTTATTAGGATGTCAGGACGAGGACGAGGACGTGGTAGGCGTGGTGGGCAGGAGATGCCTATACCGAATGAGATTCCGGAGCAGCAGGAGGGAGTTGGCCAGGCCAATGTGGCCAAGCCAGTAGGCCAGCAGGCTATGGGCGCTTTGGCCTGAGAGATAGCAGGGGCATTCAGGGAGTCTGTAGGCATTCTCAGAGCTGAGAATCAAGCCCAGGTTCATGTTGCAGATGCAGGGCCTTCTTTTCTGAAGAGAGAGTTCTTCCGGTCTAACCCGGACGAATTTTTGGGTGATCCTAAAGAGCCACTTAAGGCAGATGAATGGCTCGAACAGACAACGAAGACGTTTGAGATGCTTGGCATCGAAGACAGGGTGTTGAAAGTGACCTTGGCATCTTTCCAGCTAAAGGGGGATGCGGGTCAGTGGTGGAAGTTCACGAAGAGCCGTATAGGGGGGACTTAAGAGGCCTTTGTAGATGCTTTCCAGGAGAAGTTCCTGTCTCCAGCTGTTAAGGAGAGGTTGAGAGATCAGTTTTGCCAACTTAAGCAGCTGAGTTCTTCAGTGGCCGAGTTTGAGGTCGCATTTACTAGCTTATCCAGGTTTGCACCTGAACTGGTGGCGTCTGAGGAACGCCGTTGTATAGAGTTCGAGAAGAAGTTGAGGCGCGACCTCAAGCTGAGAGTTGGAGGGACTATGATTCGAGATTATGGGCGTCTGGTTGATGCTGCAGCCCATATGGAGATCATGATGCAGGAGGAGGAGGAGGGGCGGAAAGGCTCCAAGAGGATTCAGGATGGCCAAAGTGATGGCAGGAGACAGAGAGGTTTTAACCCTCAGTAGTCTCAGGGTAGCTTTACTAGATCGACTTTTCCAATGTCAAGTGCAAGTTCTGGGAAAGGCAGCCAGGGAGACATTACCTGTTTCAAGTGTGGTCAGCTGGGCCACAAGTCTCCAGCTTGCCCGCAGAAGGGAGGAGGACAGAGAGCAGCGTCATTTTCGGCTCGATCTCAGAGTCAGAGTTAGGGTAGAGGCCAGCCGCTCTCTTGTTATCAGTGCGGTCAGGCAGGGCACCTGAAGAGGTTTTGCTCGCAGTTGAGTGGCACATCTAGTGTATCTAGTTTGAGGCAGACTTAGAGTCATCAGCCAGCTCAGTCAGTTCAGGCCTCGAGGGCCAATCAGGGGGCTTCATCGTCCCAGTTTGTGCAGCAGTCTTATGCTCCTAGGGGTGAGCAGGTTGATCAAAGACCGTCTGGGCGCGTGTATGCTGTTACCGCGCAGGATCTTGTACCGGCTCCATCTGTTGTGAGAGGTACCTTCTTGTTTTGCAACTCGGTTGCTAGTGTATTGATAGATATGGGAGCATCCCATTCTTTTATATCTACTGCATTTGCATCTGTTTTGGGGTTGGAGTTGGCACAGTTAGCATCTCCTATATGTGTAGTATCACCTGTTGGGGGTGAGTTGATTTTGAAACACGATTGTAGAGGTTGTGATATAGAGGTCGCTTATCGTCGGCTTTCGTTTCCTTTTGTAGTTATGCCCATGTCGGGATTTGATGTTATTTTGGGTATGGACTGGTTATCTCATACCGGGCAGTTATTGATTGCTACCGCCAGAGGGTCACAGTTGTACCTTGAGCGGGGATTGTTTTATTTCTTGGGGGTTCGGGTTGGTAGTGTTTTGCCACCGGTGTATGATCCGCGAGGGCGGAGTGAGTTGAGTGGTCTTCTTGCTAGCCTTTTGAGTAGTGAGTGTGATGAGACCCAGACTGTGTTGCCGAGAGTGGTTTGTGAGTACTCGGACGTCTTTCCCAAGGATCTCGTTAGTTTGCCACCTCACCGAGAGATTGAGTTCTCCATCGATTTAGTGCCCGGCACGGCGCCGATTTCTATGGCACCTTATCGTTTTGCGCCAGCCCAGTTAGTTGAGTTGAAGATCCAACTCCAGGAGTTGCTAGATAAGGGCTATATACGTCCTAGTGTTTCACCGTGGGGAGCACCGACCCTCTTTGCTAAGAAGAAAGGTGGTGCTTTGAGACTCTGTATCGATTATCGAAAATTGAATCAGGCTACGGTCAAGAATAAGTACCCTATGCCTCGTATAGATGATCTGTTCGATCAGTTGAAGGGTTCTCGTTGTTTCTCTAAGATAGATTTGAGATCGGGTTACCACCAGTTGAGAGTCAGGGAGGAGGATATTCCGAAGACGGCATTCCGTACGCGGTATGGCCACTATGAGTTTCTGGTGATGCCATTTGGGCTCACCAATGCACCGGCAGTGTTTATGGACTTGATGAACCGGATTCCGGGAATTCTTGATCGTTTTGTAGTCGTTTTGTGGAGACATTTTATTATTCACCTTCAGAGGAGGAGCACGAGGAACACTTGAGAGTGGTGCTTGAGTTACTTAGAGCCCATAAGCTTTATGCTAAGTTTGGGAAATGTGAGTTTGGCTAGAGAGTGAAGTTCTTAGGCCATGTAGTTTCCGGGGAAGGGGTGTCTGTTGATACATCCAAGATAGAGGCAGTACAAGATTGGGCACAGCCTAAGAGTGTGTTTGAGATCCGCAGTTTTCTGGGATTAGCTGGGTACTACCGCCGGTTTGTGAAGGATTTCTCCAGGTTAGCTTCGCCGTTGACTAGATTGACTCGGAAGGGAGTCAAATTTGTATGGAGTGAGACTTGTGAAAAGTCGTTTCAGGAGTTGAAGGTTAGATTGACCACCGCTCCGGTCTTAATTATTCCGGAGAGAGGGTTGGGTTATGCAGTCTATTGTGATGCCTCACGAGAGGGTTTGGGTTGTGTGTTGATGTAAGAGGGAAAGTGGTAGTATGGCTCACGTCAGTTGAAAATACACGAGAAGAATTACCCTACACATGACCTAGAGTTAGCAGCTTGTTGCCTTGAAGATTTGGAGGCATTACCTTTATGGCGAGAGATTCGAGGTGTTCTCGGATCATAAGAGTCTGAAATATCTGTTTACACAGAAAGACTTGAACTTGAGGCAGAGGAGGTGGATGGAGTTCATTGAGGATTATGACTTCGAGTTGCATTATCATCCGGGGAGGCCAATGTGGTGGCCGATGCCCTTAGCAGGAAATTGTTGGTGACGTAGCTAGTATAGCCATCCGGAATGGGAGATGTTGGGTGCACTTGGGGAGTTTGATTTGCTTCTGGGCGAATCCTTGAGGCTGGCCTTGTTTTCTGTTGTTGCGCAGCCTACACTTGTGACTCGAGTGTTAGAGGCGCAGAGAGGTGACCTTGAGGTAGATCCCTCCGAGAGAAGATCTCCAGTGGAAAGGTTGAGAAGGGTTTGACGGTGTATCCCGACCAGAGTGTGAGATACCGAGCCGTCTGTTTGTGTCGGAGTCTTGCGAGAGGAGGTACTCCGAGAGTTTCATCATTCACGTCTTGCGGTGCATCCGGGAGGCACTAAGATGTATCGGGATTTGGGTCGCCAGTTTTGGTGGCGGGGTATGAAGAGAGATGTGGCAGCTTTCGTGTCTAATGCCTTACTTGTCAGCAAGTGAAGGCCGAGCATCAGAGGCCAGCGGGTTTGTTACAACCCTTGCCTATTGCCTGAGTGGAAGTGGGAGCATGTCACTATGGACTTCGTTGTAGGTCTTCCGAGGACTCAGCGGGGTAGTGATGCTATTTGGGTGGTTATAGACCGGTTGACTAAGTCGGCGCACTTCATTCCTATGCACGTGAGAGATTCGGTAGATCATCTTGCCGACTTGTACATTCGGGACAAGTGAGATTGCACGGGGTCCCAGTGACGATCGTCTCGGATAGAGACCCTCGTTTTACTGCTAGGTTGTGGCAGAGTTTGCAGAGTGCCTTAGGCACTAAGTTGACCTTTAGCACGGCTTATCATCCTCAGACTGACGGGCAGTCCGAGCGTACATTCAGATCCTTGAGGATATGCTTCGGGGTTGTGTTCTTGATTTCAGTGGGTCGTGGGAGAGGCACTTGCCTTGGTGGAGTTTGCCTACAACAACAGTTTCCAGTCTAGTATCGGTATGGCACCGTTTGAGGCCTTGTATGGCCGACCGTGTAGGTCTCCAGTTTGTTGGGCCGAGGTGGGTGATGCACCTTTGTTGGGTCCAGAGTTGGTGAGGGAAACGACGGAGAAAGTTGAGCTTATCCGTAGGAGGCTTGTTACAGCCCAGAGTCGTCAGAAATCTTATGCCGACCGTAGGAGGAGACCTTTGGTGTTTGAGGTGGGTGATCATGTCTTTCTGAAAATATCACCTAGGCGGGGATTGATGAGGTTTGGGAAGAGCGGGAAGTTGTCCCCTCGGTTTATTGGCCCTTTTGAGATCCTTGAGAGGATTGGTGAGGTTGCCTATTGTTTAGCTTTGCCACCGCAGTTATCCGGAGTTCATGACGTGTTTCATGTGAGTATGCTTCGGAAGTATGAGCCGGATCCATCACATGTGTTGGATTGGACCGACTTAGAGGTTGACGAGGATCTCGTATGAGAGAGAGACCGGTTCGGGTCTTGGATAGGACGAGATCAAGTCTTGCGAGGCAAGACCATTCCCTTGGTAAAAGTCTTGTGGAAACATCACGGAGTGGAGGAAGCCACTTGGGAGCGTGAGTTGGAAGTCCGCGAGAAATATCCGGACTTGTTTGTCGATGTGTAATCATGTATTGAGATTTTGTAATTTTAATGAACTTTAAGAACATTATATATATGTCTTAAGTTGTAAAACATTGTGAATGTTTTGGTTAATGGAAGAATTTTGAAACTTGCCTCAAAATGGAAGTTTAATGGAACATTGCATATGTTGAATATATTGTATAATTGGAAATGTATCATGAACATTGAATATGATACGAAATGGTGAATCTTATGATTGATAATTGTTGAATTAGAAAGAAATGCATGTTGATAATGCAAGTTGAAATATTGTTTTACTTATTGTGAGATGCCTCTTGATAAGAGATGAAATGACCGGTATTGCATCAAGTTGTTTATTATTGTAATGTAATATCATTGGAAATTGAGAAAAACCTATTTTTGAAAACTTATGCTTAATTTCGAGGACGAAATTCTGTAAGGGGGAAGGTTATAGCGACCCCGGTCTTTTCCCATTTGGTTGTTGTATCCGAACTTAGGTTCCGTGGATCCTGTTGTTATATAATTGTTGTTGTCGTCCTTTAATTTCTTATTTTTGAGTTATAGGGATTGGGTAGGTTTGTTACAGTTGGTAGTGCTTGGGAGCAAAGGGTTGCTGCCCAGAATTTTGACCCTTCGCTCGAGTGAGCAGTTCGTCGCTCGAGCAAGCTCTTTATTTTTGGTCTGTCGCTCGAGCCAGGGTTTTCGCTCGAACAAGCGACTGCGTCTAGGTATAGACCTGAGAGCTGTGTTTCTTGGCTCGAGCGAGCTTTTCTTTGCTCGAGCGAGCTGGTTTGTTCTTCGCTCGAGCGAGCGTTCCGTCGCTCGAGCGTGCGTCTAGTTGCAGACCTGAGGGTTTGAGTTGTTGGCTCGAGCGAGCAGTCTGTCGCTCGAGCGAGCTTCTGGGTTGTTGGCTCGAGTGAGACCTTCTTGGCTCGAGCGAGGGTTTTCTGTGTCTAGTCGCTCGAGCGACCAAGTCTTCGCTCGAGTGAGCCTGTTTTATTTAAATATGCAGCAGCGATTTAAACTGCATTTTTCATCCTCTTTTGTTTTAAAAACCCTAGGTCCGTCTTTCTCTCCCTCCACACACCTTCTCTCTTAGGTTTCATCTATTTTTAGGGTGTTTCTACCCTAGGTTCTTTATTAAAAGGTAGAGGGTCACGAGGGCTTCCTTTTAATCTGAGAGTTTGGCGGTTTAGAGCACTTTGGATTTTGGGTCATCATCTTCATCATCTCCATTGAGTTCTTCACTTCGAGGTAGGGATTTCTACTCCATATTATAGGTTTTGTCCTAAGTTTTGGTGTTTTTGATATGTTGGTGTCGTTTGGGAATTTTGTGAAAACTAGGGTTTAAATTGCAATTTGAGATAAATGGGATTTTTATATATTATCACCATATGTTTTGTAAAGTTATGAAAAATGGCATTGATAGTGTTAATTTGAGAAAATTGAACCTTAGGGTTAATTTTGAGAAAGAGGGAAAAACCTAGTTGTTGTTAAAACTAATTTGTATAATTAATTTTGGGAAAAATGTGGAATTTGGTTTAATTCATGAAATTGAGAAGTTATGAGATTAAATGGTGTAGTTGGATAATTTACACTCACCTATGGAAATGTTGAAATTATATTTGTTAATACATTTATTTCCTGTTTAGAAATAACTATTTTGGACTATCGGTGGAGGATAGTCGTGATTGTTGTAGACATTGCTGTTGATTAGGAAAAACTGAAACTAATCAATTGAAAAAGTCATTGAATATGACGGTTGAATTAATACAGCAAATACGTATATTGATTGTATTGTTATGACAAGTGCTTAATATATTGTTATGCATATTGTTTGGGAGGAGGAGATAGAGATTACTCCATGGTTTGAGGGAAGATAGGGGATGGACTCTCAAACCTGTTTAGGAGGAGAAAGGGGATGGACTCCATTAGTACAGCAAATATGTGTACTTATTGATTTATGGAAGTGTTTTAGTATGAGCCTTAGTCTCATTTGATTTGTTGATATTGGAAGTAATGTTAATGTGAGATGTAATCTCATTATTATTGTTTGGCCAGGTTCTGAGCCATGTCTATATAATTGGTTAGTTGAATAATAACGTAAAGAGAAACATGTCATGGACATTATTGTCATGAAACTGTGAAGTGATATAATGGATTTAACAGTGTTAACCATCTATCGAATGCTATTGCTTTAGTCAATTCTTATATTTGGTTTACTATATCTCTGCTGGGCTGTGGCTCACCCTATACGAGAACATCATTTTCAGGTCCAGGTGATATGCTACCTCCAAGGACTTAGTTTGGAAGGATTTGGAATTGAAGACTCTGTTTAGATTAGTTGTTATTTTATTTTATTTTGATGTTACATGTAAACTCAAGCCTAAGGCTTAATGTGTAATTGAGTTAGTACTCAGACTTTTGTGTCCAAGTGTTGGCTTGGAAAGATGTAAGCCTGTAGGGCATTTACTTTCGTTATTACATGTAATGTCTTTTAATAAGATTACTCTGATGAATGGAATAATATTTTGTTTTCTTAATCAATGCATGTTAATATTGTGTATATTATGAGTTTATTTTGAGGGCGTTACACTTCCATGATCTCATTAATAATCTCTTCAATGATCTCATGATTCCACCTTCATCTTTTTTTTTTTTTAAAATTTCCCCCCTTATTTATTTATTTATTTATTTCTCCTTTTTGTTCATTTATTTTATTTATAACGTGCCCATTAGGCACGGGTACGGATATGAGCACGGGCATATACTAATATATATATATAAAATAAAATATTATATTATATTATATTATTATATTTATTTTTTTTTGTTTTCTTTTGTAGGTTCATGGTTATAAAAGAAGTTTAAGAGAAAGAAAGAACAGAGGGGAGAGTGGAGCGGGCAGAGGTTTCGGCCAAGGAAGTAGGGAGAAAGAGAGAAAAATAGAAAGAAAGGGAAGGTGGGAGAGTATAATTTTTATCTATTAGTGTGGCATGACTGTTAGGAAATAATTTTTCATCTTAGGGTGGAGATGAAACCTTGATCAAATAATTGTGATTTATTATATTAAATATTTTCATTTTTGATTTGATTTGGATAAATTGTATAATTTTTAGATATTTTTATGCAATAAATGTTTTATTCAAATTATGTTATACAATTATTTTCACTACAGTGTATTAAAATTGTTAGATCAGTCATATTTAGTAAGATGAGTCGTGCATCAACCTTAGTTTAGTTTAGTTTAGTGGTAACGGTCCGTGCTCAGCGAAGATGATTCGTGGCTTTCTGGTTTTATATACAAATTCTCTTGACGATATATTTTTGATCAACTTATATAATTTTATCCAAATTAATGATTTTCTGAAAACTAATACAATAACCCTCGATTATAAGGTTAGTGGTAGATTCAAAACGATAAGAAATTTCTTATTTTATTTTATTTATTTTATGTTTGATTAATTTTAGTTTGATTAATTTCAAAATCAATTTTCTTAAATTGCTTTAATTATTATTTTTGAATCAAAACAACTTGATTAGTCTCTAAGGATCGACACCTGATCTTAATCACTATTTTACAGAATAGTTGTTTTTACTTGGTTTTAAATAAAATATTTTGACGTGCAAATGACAATATCAAATACCATATCAAAACATTTAACTCAAAATTAATTTGCAATGTATACAGAGAAATTTACATTATATTAGTCAAATTTGAGTAACTTAGATTAATGATGTGAGATTAAAGTTTAATAAAATTATTTACAAATTTAAATATATAAAATTACAAAGACAATTCGCTAGTCATGATATAAAACCGCATAAGAGAAAAAATCGGTGTTGTTCCACGAGCCAATTAGTTTGCATATCAAAATATGGCCATAATAACATTTATTATTATGACATAATTATTTTAAAATTATAATCTTATCTATTATATAAATTATAAAAATTTAAAACTTTTAAAATTATATTATATTATCTATTAATATAGTAATTGATATACCAATTAATACATATAACATTATTAAAAAAATATTTAATTGACAATAAATGGGTCATAAACATTTTTCCGTGTATTATAATTATTATGTTTCTGACTATTGTCATGTAAGACAGCAATTATGATCTGTATGATCTGTGGTTGTTCTTCTACTGTTAATTGTATACCCTACAAAGTGTGAAACTTCTCATCCCCACATTAATAATCCCTCTTTAACTCTTTTTTGTCATCAATTCCTTCAATGATTCTTGTTAAAAATTATTGGCTTATTTTTTCTATAAAAGAAAATATCATAAATGCAAGCGTGCCAGCAAGGATTGAAAAATCCTTACAGATTAAATTCAAACCAATTATCAAGCGATTGCGTTGACGGTTCTTTTGCCTCAACAAAGAGGACTTCAAAATTGCCAAGTGTAGACAAAAGAAAAATTAAAAGAAGAATGAAGGAGACGGAAAAAGACGATTGAATGAACAATCAAAATAATAATTACTTACCTCTATTCCTATGCTTCGAAAGGAAGTGCATAAAATGTTTTGAAAAGAAAATGCTGAAAATAAATGCTTCGAAATATAAATCTACGTTAAACTACTCATAAGATAAAGAAAATGACAAGAAATATTGAAATCAAGTGTTTTTTATTTGAGTTCTGGATCCTTTACAATGTAGCCATGAATGGCTATTTATAGACAAATATTTATAGGAAAAAACTTCTAGCAATAACTACCCAATAACCACTTAAAACTACCCACTCTTCCATCTTTGTTTCTACAATACCACATATCCCTCCATGTCTTGATAACTTCCTTTAACCTCCAATTCATGCTCCATGTTCTCCACTTTATTCTCTATCATCTTTTCATATTTCATACTCATTCGAAGCACTTCATTGGTGTTATTATATTATTCGAAGCACTTTGTTGATATTATATGGTGCTAACATTCCAATAAACCATTCATAAATCCAAAACTAAAGACACCAAGAATCATCAATGGAGGAGACTAGTGCAAAGCACTTTGTTCTGGTTCATGGAATTTGCCACGGAGCATTGTGCTGGTACAAGCTAGCCACTCTGCTCCGAGCGGCGAGCCACCGTGTCACCGCCCTCGACCTGGGTGGTTGTGGGGTGGGCCCAAGAAGGCTCGATGAGATGGCTTCGATCTCCGACTACTTGCAGCCCTTGATGGAGTTTATGGCCTCTCTGCCTGATCATGATGATGAGAAGGTGGTTTTGGTGGGGCACAGCTATGGTGGGCTTGGCATTTCTCTGGCTATGGAGAGGTTCCCTGAGAAGATCTCGGTTGGTGTTTTCATCACAGCCTACATGCCCAACTGTCAACATCCTCCTGCTACTCTTATACAAGAAGTAAGTAATACAAATTCTTCATTATAACCCTTACAACAACTCTTATGTGATTGATCTTTTCAGATTGTTTTCCTTAAAATTTTATGTTTCAAGTGTCAACTTGATAGCCAAAATTTAAAAAGAAAAATTATGTGCATAATTAATTACATGAAAAAATAATTTCTAGTGTTAAAAAATTTTATGTTGAAACAAACGGAGGTTAAAAAGAAATACATTTACTCCAGTTAGGTATTGTGTTGTTAGGTCTCAGTTTGTTGGGCCTATCTGGAAATCAATTTTGTTAATTTCGAATCATTCATCTTATAACATTTACTGAATATACTATCTATATAAAAAAAATTAAGATAATTCTAAGAATTAGATAGTATCTAATCATCTTAATTTTTTAACTACATATTTTGCTCAAGTAGTTCTCTTAAGCTAGTAATTGATATTATCAAGGTGGAGCCACCAAACTCAACAACAGCACGCGGAGCTAGAGAGAACCCATTTCGAACTCAAAAATTAAAAAAAAAATAAAAATTTATTAGATAGGTTTGCCTCATATTTTACTTGATATGTTCTTACAATTCTATTAGTTATAGATCCATTATTTCTTATTTTTTCCCTATATATTATATAAAACAACCAATATAATTGGAAGAGCACACAGTCTAATTGGAATTCTTGAAAGAGAGGATAATTTTTCCAAAAATAAATGTTAGTTAATTGGTTTTACACTAAATTGCTATTCTAACTCGAAAGTTAAATCCACTTTTAAAAAAAAATAAATTAAAAAAATAGGTTTACATATCATTTTCTATACAATTTTCATTTCAAAATAGTAATTATTTATTGCTTTTGTTTATGGATTATATAGTTCTTTAAGAGGAGCTCATTACACTCTACTATGGATTGCCGATTTTCATTCAATCAAGGTCCAAAAAATCCACCGACATCAGTAATCTTTGGTCCAGAGTACATGGCCACCAGTGTCTATCAACATTGCCAAACAGAGGTCAGTGTTTAAGTCAATTTAATGCTGTCGAGTAATTAAAGTTATAAAATCCAAAAATTAATGTAGACGTAACTGAATTAGATTATTTTGAACAAATTCTGCTCTCCTATAGTGGACCCTACACCTAAAGTGAATCTACATAATATATTATTTTTTTGATATTTTTCTGTGTTTAAATTTTTAATTTATAACATTATTAAAAAAATTTCACATAAAACTGCACCAAAAAGAGTTTAAGTGATATTTTTGTAACTAAACCATTTTAATGGGCATTTTGTATTTTTGTAAAAAGGTGATAAAAAAAAAAAAACCATATCATATCATTTTAGATGAAATTTCTTTAAAAGTTAAAATAAAATGACTTTCACATAGTTTTCATATGAAACAAAGTGAAAAGGTTATATAAAAAAACCATTTTCTCAAATATATATATTTTTATACTAAACACGCAGAATATACAACTCAAATTAATAAATACATGTGAGAATCATTTTCTTTTTGTTTAAAAAAAAATTACGCCCAATTTAATCCTCATCTAATGTAGATTGAATCCAAATGTGTAAATTACAAATACACTTCCTGAGATTTGATTAAAATATGAATCACCCCTGTGATTTTAGAAATTACATTTCACCCCCTGAGATTTCTAATTTTACAACAAATCGCCCATTTTATTAATAAATCATTAAATCAATTAACAGTTTTTAATGATGTTAGAAATATGTTTCAATTAATAGTTTAGGTAATTTTATTATTGTATAGGAGAACAATTATGAATTTTATTTTTTTAGTTAATTCTGTTAAATAAAAAATACTAACAAGGAGGTATTTATAATTTTCTAAATTACAGGAGACAATTTGTATTTTAAGCAAATCTCAAGAAATGTATTTATAATTTACTTGAATCTAAATTATATGCCTATTTCTATGCACTGTTCTTTGTCCCTTTTAATTTTATTAGTTCATACAGTTACTTTTACTGATATAAACAACCACATGAATCAATGAAATGTATATAAACTAAAAAAAAAAAAAAAGGAATAGAAGGGAGTAGGTGGTCTTATTCGATTATATGGCAATATGGAAAAGGTAAATTGAATTAAAGACCTAACCTTTGGTTAAAACAATGCATTTATACTATTTTCCTAATTAGGTTATTCAATTTTTTTAATTGAATAACAATAAATATAAATAAATTTCTTAAAATTATTATTATTATTTTTTTAATTTGATAAGAAGACAATGGTCATCTCAAATGCAAAATTTTCTTCTAATAATGAGATTTGGGCCTAATTGGGTTGGGATTCATGCAGGACCTGGAATTAGCGAAGACGTTAGTGAGGCCCAACGGGATGTTCTTCGATGACGTGGCCAAGGAATCGCTTCTAACAGAAGCGAGATACGGGTCGGTAACCCGAATTCCAGAGAAGGATTATTCAGAACAACCCACCTGATGAAGTCAAGTCCATTGCAAATGCTGACCACATGATCATCCTATCAAAACCCAAGGAGCTTTGCCTCTGTTTGCAGGAGATTTCTTAGAAATATCATTGATTTTACTTGAGTGTTTTAATAGAATAAGCTCTATTTGGTAATCTCTAAATAAACAGTTTTTTTAATTAAAATTGTCAAAACTTAAAAAGTGTATTGGTTTGTTTAGTTATAATTTAAAAACAACTTTTTCATTAAAAATAATAAATTTGAGAATGTTAGCAGCTAAAAAATGACTTCATTATTAATATTTTTAAAAACTTCACCGTGTCCCTTTACTTATACTGTATTAAATTGTAATATGGTAATTTTCTTTTTATCAAAAAGCAAAACTTTGGAAAATTCATAAAGAACTTTTTTTCTTAACCAAAAAATAATTTTTGTAACAATTACCTAACAGCTTTTTAAAACTATGAAAAAATTGAAAATCAAAAAATTACTTTTAAAAAAAAATTTGTTGAAGTTCACCAAAATTGTGGAAAGAAGTAACTGTAGCTGGTTTATATGATGATTAGGCTGTGTGCATCACTGAGATTGTAAAATTATTTTCAATTTTTTTTATCAGTAAAAAAAAGATTATATTGATGAAAAGCGAAACACAAAGTATATTACAGCAAATATCCTTAAAGTAAGATGCGTGCAAAAATGTCGTAGTGAGTAAGATCATCTCATTTGTTCTTGCTAGTTTGCCAATTTGTTAAAGATGCCTTTAAGCCTCCGTTTGGGAAGTCGGTTGGCTTTTTGGCTTTTTTGACTATTTTAGCATGGACTAAAAAACTTGATTTGTGAAGGACTTTTTGGCTTTTTAGCTTTTTTAGCTTTTTTTTTAGAGTAGAGTGTAATGATTATGGGTTAGATGTGATGTTTTGTTTGTTGTGACTAAAATAGCCTGTTTTATCTTTTGTGACTATTTTAGACACAAACCAACTTGCCAAACACCATCAATTATTTTTAATTGACTAGTTCAAAAAATGTGAAAGGAATTGAAAGTCTCAACCACCTCACCACTCCATGCACCGTAACCATCATCATCACTAACATCAACACTAATGTAATCATTAATATATTAATCTCAAATTTGTAAATCAAAAAAATATTTCTTATGAAAAATATTCTTTTTTGTTGAAATGAACAGAAAGGAATAAATCCAACTTAATAAAACAGATAAAGTAGAAATAAAAGTTGAGTGGGAAGCACTTTAAATGTAGTTTACAATGATATACATAAGCACCTTACCATACTAATTGCGACAAAGTTTTTCTGGCATTTACTCAAGCACAAAAGGAAACCATACTGCCACACAAACCCAACATCACCAGGACCATTGCCACACACAACAATTGACGTACCGAAACAGAGAAAAAAACATAATGTCAACCCTGGGTTGGGATAACAAGAAGAGGTTGGTTCCTTCTTCTGTAAGGTGCAATGCTAAACTTCTCCCCCATGTGCAAGTTCTCTAGTTCAATCCCACCTTCACTCTTCCAATCAAATAAGTTTATGAGCAACCCAACACCACTAGAACCATTTTATTGCCGCACACGAATTGAAGAACCAAAAAAGAAGGGGGGGGGGGGAGGGAAAATGCACATTGTCAACCCTGGACTGGAACAGCAAAAAGAGTTGAGCCTTCTGTAAGATCATGCCAAACTTCTCCTCCATATCCAAGTCCTCCGGTTTAATCCCACCATCAAGCTTCCAATCAAGCGAATTTAAGAGTGAACCCAACATCACTGAAATCATCCTTGTCGCCAATGGTAGCCCGGGACATATTCTTCAACCTGCACCATATGGAATTAACTCAAAATTGTAGCCTCGGACATCAATGTCTGAGTCCAAGAACCTCTCCAGCATGAATGAGGTGGGGTTCGGCCAAATGCTTTGGTCATGGCCAATAGCCCTGACGTTTACTAGTACTTGTGACCTTTTTGGGATTGTGTAGCCACAGGCTTGCTCGTCTGAGTCAACTTTACGAGGAATTAAGAAGGAAACTACTGGGTGCATCCTGAAGGTTTCCTTAACAATTGCCATCAAGTAAGGTAGGCGTGCAATATCCGATTCTGATATTGGTTTGCCTTTGCCAACTATTTGTTCAAGCTTTCTTTAGAGTCTTTGGATTGCGTAAAAGCTCTGTCATTGCCCACTCTAATGTATTTAAAGTTGTGTCTATCCCTGCTATAAATAAATCCTGTAACACAATTTTGTACCAAGTCAGACTAAACAATTACTCAATTCAAATTCAATGTAATAAAAGTAAAGCAAATTATGATGGTAGTCCCTGTATTTTGGTTCTTGTGTCATTTTAGTCTTTGTAATTTCAATTAACTCGATTTTTGATTATGAATTTATCACTTGTCTCAATTTAACCTAATTAATTCCAACTCTTAACATTTTTTTTATAGAAAATATGCATATAAATGTTATATGTCATATTTTTAAGGACAAAATTTAAACTTACTCAATTTAGTGAACTAATCTCAACAATTTAGTGATAATTTCTTTAAAAAAACATAAATAATATTATTAATTAGATTAAATTGATATAAAATTTAAAATAAAGAGTCAAAATTGACCCAATTAAAACATAAATATTAAAATAATAGAAAGAGATAAAATATTGTAGGGGGGTTCGAGATTAGGAAGGTGATTAAAGAGGCAAAACTATGTTAATAGTCCAACAATGGTGAAATGATTGGAGAATGAGTAGCTAGGTGAGGGTGAAGCAGGAAGCTCAAACAGAAATGAATGCCAGTGCACAAATGGGCAAAATCTCCCCCAAGTTTCCAAAATTCTTCTTCTTGGACCTTGGGAAATGAGTCCTGTTTATTGTCTTTTCCTTGGTACCAAGAGGACACCAAGTGGCCAAATAGAGAGAAGACAGGTGTCCCTAAGGATCACATAGAATATCTACTTTGAGCTACCAGGCTGAAGGTGCACATGTTCTTGAGCATGTACCGTGTACTATTTGTTTGCCTCCGCAGTTACCTTTTTGAGCCTCAGCAAGTGTAGTTGCGATGGGAGTGTTTGGCGCTGCAACTCCCTTTTGAACCTCAGCAAAGTGCAGTTGTGGTGGGAGTGTTTGCTGTTGCACTTGCCCTATTAGCCTGAACCTTAGCAAATGCACTTGTAATGGTAAACCTTGCTGTTGCACTTGCCTTCTCAGTTCTATTTAGTCAGTACATGCATTCTTAGGACTTCATTAACTTGTTATCAGCTATGTTCGTGTTCACCTTGGCGAAGCTTCCACCCTTAGCCACCTAACCACAAACTCCCTAGTTTCCCAGGGTGAAGGCCACAACTAAGCCTGCTATCAGCCATGTTGTGCCTTAATACCAAGCCTAAGGGGGCTTCCTTAGTCCTGCCTGTGCGACTAAGGCATGTCCATGACTTGGGTAATGGAAATGGAGTCCCTTACACTTGGGTTACCCTACTCCCATTTTCGCGGGATTGTCGCGGTAAACTGGTATCTCTGAGCTTGCTATCAACTCCAAGCAGTAAGTCTTAGGGCTTGCTATCAGCGCCAAGTTAATGAACTTTGGGGCCTACTATCAGCCCTGGGCTAGTAATGCCTTGGGGCTTGCTATCAACGCCAAGCATTAGTCTTAACTTGTAGAGGAGGAGCTTCTCCCAAAATCTACTGCCACCTTAGCAGGATGTTTCATCTACACGCTAGTTGCGGCGGATGTAGTTACTGCGACATCATTTCGTGTGGCAGTTTAAATGGCAAAATGATAATATTAGAAATGGCGGTGCGACAAAATACCTCGCAACTTGGGCGCTGCAAGTACTGTCTCTACAACTTAGTGCTTCAGTTTTCTCCTCTCCTCAACAACTCTAGATGCTGCGGTACCGACAATACTTGGAATGGCAGCGTTGAATCAAAGGCCTTCGTAACTTAGCTGTTGCAAGTGTTGCCTCTGCAACTTAGTTGCTTTGGCTTTCTCTTTTCCTTAGCAACTTTAGATGGCAGCGGAATCGACAATATTAGGGAATGGCAGCGCTAAGGCATGGTATCTTAACAACTTGACCGCTGACCACTGCATGTGTTGCCTCTGCAACTTGACCATTGTATGTGTTCCCTCTGTAACTTCACTTTAGCATTTTATTTCGTGGAGTTTGTTTGAACTCTTAGTGGGTCAGACCTGCTTCGGCCCATTGTTGGCTCATTTCCCTTGGGTTTAGCCCATACTCTTTTAGTCGTTCTTGGTCACCTTGAGGGGGCGAGCTTAGTACTTGAGTCTACACTTAATTTGGAGTTTAATTTCTAACCCTCTAGAAATGTAAAAGTAAGAAGGAACAAACCAAACACGTGCGCTCGATTTGAACTCTGTCGAGCTTGTCACCATTCTTCTCTTCACTAATATTGAGCAATATATATATCATATCATTTTCTTCACCACTCTTGCTTAATCTCCTAACCTCCACCTCCGATCGATCACTCTCCCAAAAAAGCTCAATCATACTACCATAGTATTGTTGGAAAAATAATGATTTTTTGGTGATTTGAATGCAATATTAAAGTGGATGCCAATCCTTAATTGAGGTGGGAAAACTGGGTTTAGATTATTTGTAGTGAGATCTTTATACCACAAAAAGAATAAAAAAAACCATTAAGGTTTGAATGAGAAATTGACTCATTAAGTTGGCCTCATGAAAGAGGTGTTGAGAAAGATGTAAAACCTCGTATCCCATATTGATTGTAGGGGAGCATTGATGGGTATTTAAATCCCATTTTTGCATAAGGGTGTAAGCCCTTTGAGGTATCCAAATTTTCAAAGGAAGAGAGCTATGGATGCTTGAAGGAGGGACTCGGTCAAAGTTGGTTATGCAAAAATTGCCATACGTGTGCGCCATTCGCCTGCTCAGGCCGGGTCGGGTTTGTGATCTGTGGGACTTGGGACTGGAATGGATTTTATGAGTGTGGGGGTTGGGCTTGACCCATCCATCATAATCTTTTTGGGCCAAGTTAGATCTGTGAGCTGTAGGAATATATACACAAAACCTAGGTCTATAATAGAGCTGATAACTCCTTGTAGACACCCAATTTTTGACCGACCTTAAAACTCAGACGTCACCGATTGAGCTCTCGGTGATGATACATATTGTGCTCATCTTGAGGTCACAGAGTCTCGGCTGAGAGCCTTGCCTCCGGACTTCGGGACTCTTTTGTGCTTTGCCTTGGTTTGTGAACCAGGTCCTGTTTCTCTGTTTTCTCTTCCGAAGGGAGGGAGAGGTCTCAAAGACCATCTCTCAGTGGCCGTAGGCTATGTTTCGTGGTCGTAGGCCACTTTTCTCGTTTGGAGACCAGTTTCGATTTTCGGAGCTGGCCATGCGCCTCGTTTCGGGACCACCTAACTTTCTCCGTTTGCTCTGGTTTTTGGCACACACCTTGTTTCCTCTCTATAGAGGGACACTGTGGCCTAAGAGACCACCTTCGTGGTCGCACACCACTTCCAGTGCCTGGCAGCCTGTTTTCGAGGCACCCGGCTAAACGTTTTGGCCCCCGAACCTTCGTTTTGCATCGGTGTGGGTTCATTTTTGGCATGGACCCTAGTTTCATTGTTAGGAAGGTGGTAGTATGATGGGAGACCACCTTTTATTCTTGGAGACCACCTGTCCCCGATCGGCCGATTTTTCTTGGCAGGTAAGTGGTCTCCCTCACTTTTGGGCCATAATTTCTGGTCTCCCATACCACCATTGTGTTGCATTCATCTGGGAGGTCACCAATCTGGTATGGCCGACCACCTTTTCTTCCTGACCCTTTTGACCCCTTGGTCTCCCTCGCTTTTGGGCCATAATTTCTGGTCTCCCATACCATCATTGTGTTGCATTCACCTAAGAGACCACCTTTTCGGTATGGCCGACCACCTTTTCAGCTTGACCCTTTTGATCCCTGGTCGGCCGACCACTTGACCACTTTGGTGGCCAACCATCTCCTTTTGGCCTTCCTGAGTTGCATACAGCTGTGCCAGCTGGGAGGCATTTGCCCCATCCTCCGAGATTTAACCTTTTTGTTTGTCTTCTTAAGGGAGCTTTGGCCCTTTTTGCTTAGCTTCTAAGAGAAGCTTGACCTTTTGTCAAGCTTCTTGAGGAAGCTTGACCCCTTTGGTCTAGCTTCCTCAAGAAGCTTGACCCTTTTGGTTTAGCTTCTTTAGAAGCTTGGTCCCTTTGCTTGAAGCTTCTAAGAAGCCTTGGACCTCTTCTTCTATAAAACAAACTCTCCTCTTCCATTGCAAGGGTTGAACATTTTGGTCTCAAGATAGATACACTTCTCCTCATATCTCTACATCCCAAGCCTCCAAACTCCATTATTCTTGGCCATTTACACTACACCTCCAAGCACAACACCTCCACTATCATCCCAAGCACCTTGGAGGTCATTTTCAGAGCTTGAGGAGTCACTTTCTTGGTCTAGAGCTTGCTGCCTTGCTGTGCTACAAGGGTAAGTCTCTATTTCCTCAATTTTGACATTGTTTTGCTCCATACTTTAGCTCTATTTGCAAGCATTTTTGGACTTCAACATAAACTAAAAAAAGTCTTTTTTGAGCTTCTCTTCAAGTTGTTCAAGGTCATTTTCTATTTGGGGTCACCTTCCCCTTGCATGCTTCATTTCCTCATGTTTTGAGCATGCATTAGAGCATTTTTGATGGCCTTGGTTTGGCCTTTTTAGCCACTGAAATCCAATGGATTTTCAGTGGCTAACATGTGTTTTTGAGCCCTAAAATCAGAGAGGGGTGACCCTCTCACCCCTTGTTCTCTTTACTAGCTTTGTTGGCCTTCCAAAGGGGCCCCTATTTGCATGTTTCAAAGCCATATTTCAGGCCCTATTTGGTGAGTTTTAAGGTCTGCATTAGCTCTGTCCAGAGCCCATTTTTCCATATAAAGTGTCTATTATGCATGTGTAGAACAATCCTATCCAAGGCCTTTCAAAGGGGCTTTCACTTGCATGCTTCCTAGACTAATTTCAGGGCCTTTTTGGTGGGTTTTAGGACCCTCATAGTCTCTTTCCAGAGGTGGTTTTGCCATTTTGTGTGTCCATTATACATGTGTAGAACAACCCCTTGCATGGCCTTTCAAAAGAGCCTATCATTCTTGCATGCATTGACTGAGTTTCAGTGGGTTTTTGGGCATATTTTGGCATGGCATACTTTTTTTTTTGGGCTGGTTTGGTGAGCTCTCATATGCTTCATATAGTTGTAGTACAACTCATGGTTCACTAGCTTTCTTTGCATGCTTTGTTGACCCTTGATTTTAGCACTTTTTGGCCTTGCCATAAACTGATTTGGTGCATATTTTGGACTGCCTTAGCTCTTTTGGGTCTCATGGTCGAATGATGTTTGTTTTGCATGCTTGTAGTTCAATACCCATGCTTAACTTTGAGTTTTGAGGCTCATTACATGCATATACTGAGGTGTGTTCATGTTTTGGGCCCATTATACATCATATTTCAGAGCTTGTTTGAATGCCATATTGTCATATTTTCTACTCTTTAAGTGTGCTTGGGAGTTGTGCATGAATGCCTTGTTTTCGGACCACTGAATGAGCTCAATTTTCTCGCATGTTGAGCCATCATTTTAGGCCATTTTCCCACTATTTCAGACTGCCTAGGGTCTGTTTGTGGTTGGTTTTGCCATTAGTGCATTGCTTTGGATACCCCAGTGTAACGCACTTCACTAGTTTCGGTACCCGGCCCCCTAGCTTGCATTGTGTGCCATATTTGCATGTTTTGGGACCATCTTTTGTGTCATTTTAGAGCTGTATCATGTGTCATTCTATGTCATACTTCATCCTTTGCCATGCTTAGTTAGAGTTGCATGTTGTGCCTTAGGATCGGTCCTTTGCATCCGTGCATGTTTGCATGTATTTCGGTTGTCTCATTTCCATCATATGGCCACTGATATGGGTGTGGCTGAGGTCCACTCATATTGGTGTAAGTCCATTTTGCATTGAGCATGCCAGTTAGTTCATGATTGTTGCATGTTTGGCCATTGCATTGTGTATGCTTTGGTCATATCATTGATAGTCTTCATATGCGCATGATAGTCTTCGTATGTGCATTGTGTGTGCCATTGTAGTTCATAGCATTGCGTATGCTAGGTTGCATGTTAGTTGCATTGTGTATGCCGTGCATATTGCATTGTGTTTGGAGTAGGGTTTAGTCCAAACGCGGGAAACGAGGGACGTTTCGTACTCAAAGTGACGAAACGTGTCTCAATTCCCGGTCGCCGACACTCCGGATTATCCATGATGGAGTCTAGGCCTTATTGTGTTTTCATGTGCATTCATTTCATATTAAGTTGTGCAATTCGACTCCTCGGCCATCATGCATCGAGATGCGTGATTGGTGGCACGAGGATCGAGGTGTGCATACATATGTGAAAATACTTTGCCATGCCCCTTTCTTGCTCTCTGTTGCAGCAAACCAGAAATCAGCAGCCTTCTAGAGCTTTGCACAACATCCCGGGATTAATTGCAAACAGAGGCAAATCGGGGCATTGCGAGGAATTTCCCGACGAGGCGACTCGAGCATGCATGCATCTGTCATCATTCGGAGCAGAGCTGAGGCGGTCCATAGACTTGCATGCTAATTCATTTGCTTTCCTAGTTAATTTGTTAATTAATTATGGTTTTGTAATATTTAATTATTTATTTGGACTGTAATTATTTATTCGGATTGTATTATTTATTCAGACCCTCCGAGCGAGGGCACAATTGTAATAAGTGTGCGTGCGTGTGATGTATGTCTTCCAACCCCACGTCTTTCTCCCTTTTATTTACTAGCTTATGATGGTTATTTTAGGGCATGTTTCAATTAGCATACTTATGCTCGCATGATTACATTCATTCATCTGTTTTGCATGCACCGGGCTCGGCACATCATACTAACTGCATTGTATTTCAATTCCAAGTTGAATACGTGTTAGCTGTAGCATCTCATATGCCATTTTTAGGATAGCCGAGCCTATTTCTAGTTGCATTTTGCATGTGTTGCATTAGCTATCTTAACATGAACTAGGATCATGCATATGATTACTAACTAGTTTCTGTTTTGGCTTGGAGTACTTGGTAAGTGTTTATGCTTTAGCATCCTTGCATGTGTGTGAGTGACTGCCATGATAGCATATTTACCATGAGGCTAACTGCTTATGTGATATACCTACCTGAATGCCTGTGGGTGAAGGTTGGATTATCTGAATTGGAATAATGCATTGACTGTGAGTTTTAAGCCCACTTGAGAGTGGCAAATCATCATGTTTTCCAAGCCCACCTGAGGGTGGCAAATCCACATTTTAGCCTATTTGCGAGTAGCAAACCGTTTTCAAAAAAAAAACATGAGATTTTTGTTCCAATTCAGGCAATCCGGTCTATATTTGTATGTTGTGCGCATCACGTAGTAAATCTAGGCTAATAACCAGAATAAGAGCACATAATGTTTTCAAAACGCGATATCATGATTAGTAGAGGCCGATCTTTGATCGGGCGAGTGGGGGTGCTCATGAAGTGACCTTCCCCAATCGTACCCAAGTTCCTGAGCCGAGGCAATTTTGGTGATGACGGACACGTGGCCTTAGGCACAAGTCAGGGTTTCCTAAATTCCCCCAAAATAAAATATTTAGGTGGCGACTCTGTATCTGGCAAAGCAGTCCATGTTTTGGCACTTCTTTCAAAAAAATCTATTTTCAAAAATGATTTTTCGGATTTGGACTCTTTGATGATTCATCGGTCTTGCATTGCACTCTGTGAGATTAGATACAGGACCGTGACATTAAGTCCTGAACTGTAGTGAGCCCAAATGAACAAAACGGGATTTCCCCCGTGACGTTCGGGGACGTCTACAGGTTCTGGCGACTCTGCTGGGGAGTTAGAGAACTTAACTCAAACTCATGATATCTTGTTTTGACTACACTTATGTGTTTTTTTGCATTGCATATTGTGTGCGCCTAGGACACCGTGTTTGCCATATGCTATTCCTGAGTGGTTTGCCAGAGGCTGCGTACCTTAAGGCTTACTGGTTACGGGCTCTGCCAGTATAGGAACACAAACCCCGGTTTTTACCGGGGCACCCTTTTGACCATTCGACCTAGTGCATATTCGGAATCCATAGTGACCATTCCAAGCTAGGACAGGTTGCTTACCCGATTATAGGTTGTTTGAAACCGCTGCGTGCGTAGTGAAACCCTAGCTCTTGACAAAATAGGACAGGGAAACCCTACCCCAACATAGGGGTGTGTTGGCTCTCGCTTGCTTGTTATGTGCTTTTAGAGTGCATCTTTACAGGAATGCATGTATCAGTTTGCAAGTTTGGGCATCAGGCTTGCGGGCACCAGTTCAGTATTTTGGGAATTAGTTATCTGCGGGTATCAGATTCAGCTTTGGGGACAGTGATTTGGGAATAATGATCAGTGATTGAGAACAGTATTTTCAGCTTATCAACTGTGTGTTGTGATGCCCAACTGTGTGTTGTGTGTTTATTTTAAGCCGATTATGCTGTCCGTTTGTCTGGTTGTGTATTTCCTTATTATTGATTTATTTATCTTTTTGCTAGGTAGTTTAGCACAATTGCTTCAGACCAAGCAGATATTCCCCAAGCACTCTGGACAAGAGGTTGCCGACTCAATTGATCTGAGGATCTGGTTGACGGATAACCAGTGTTCCATTCTCTACCCCCGGTTGTCAGACGGAGGTCAAGAAGACGCAGTGTATCCGAGCAGAGGTTGCCAGAGCAGTGGTTTACCCCATCAGTGGACAGTCGGGCTGAGGTCTCAATTGTTGCCATAGAGATAGATATACTAGTCAGTCAGATGGATCAGCAGAACACGTTAGGGATGGAGGCAATGATGCGTCAACTCCAAGAGAGTATGAAACTCATGCAGCAAGATGTTGTCCGCCAAGCGGAATTTTCCAAACAGTAGGCTGCGATCATGGCCTAGCAGGCCAAGCTAATCACCAGGCTGCAACAGCAAAATGGAGCATCTGCTTCACATCAAGCTCCTCCACCACCAAGGGCTCGGACGCCCGGGGAAACACCAAATGTCCAGGAAGGTACGGACATTCCGACAAGGCTGGCTCCGCCCCCAATCTTACCCCAGCTATCCAAAACACCTACCAATCTACTGGACTCTCCCTTCGAGTTCGAGTGGTCGACCCCACAGCATTGAAGTTGAGCAAGCTTGAGAAGTTGTTCAAGAAATCCCAGGGGGCAAAGTCAGTCCCAGACATTGAGAACGGATATACCAACGTGGCTGTAACGTTGCCAGATAGGTTCAAAATGCCACAAATCGACCGCTTTGACGGATCGGGATCCCATGGTGCATTTCGGTTGTTCTCAATATACTACGGCCGATGGGCTTCACCAGACCTCAGAAGCTTTCATTATTCGATCGGACCCTGTCGGGTGTGGCCGCTATCTGGTACGCAAAATTAGAAGACGATGTCAAATGGAACTAGGATGAGATGGCCGAGGCTTTCATTGCACAGTACTCCTATAACACTCAAACGAGTTACAACCCGTGATCTTGAGACAACAAGGCAGGAGTCTAAGGAGAGCTTTTCAGATTTTGTAGCCCGGTGGAGGGCCAAGGCCTCAATGATGACCCTAAGGCCCACTGATAAAGATCAAATTCGGATGATTGTGCGTAATCTCCAACCCAAACTGATGCAGAAAATGATCATGCTCCCCTTCCCTACCTTTTCAGATTTGTACGAGATGGGGGTACAAATTGAAGATGCTATGAAACAAGGTCTGATTGACCAAGACAGAGAGCAACCCAGGAGAACCTTCAACCGCAACACCAATGCAGGCCTGAGCAACGCTGCAATTGCAAGAGCTTCAGAAGTAAGCATGGTCACCACCATTCCCCCTCCAAGACCCATGGCAGCTACGCCTTTCTCCGGCGCGTCCGGAAGCAATACACAAACAACCAAATACCAACCTCGAGGCCAAAGAACCTTCACCCCGTTATATATGCCCCTGTCCAAGGCTCTAGGGGTTTTAATCAGAAAAGGGCACTTGAAGCCCCTGGAGCCGAGGCCATTGCCAAATCCACTTCCTCCCTCCCATAACCCAGCCAAATACTGCGCATATTACCAACAACATGGTCACGACACTGACCAGTGTTTTAGATTGCGTCATGAGATTCAAGATTTCATTGACAAACAGGTGATTTTGCCTCCAGAAAAACCCAATGTCACAACAAATCCTCTCCCACCGCACAACCAAGCTCCACCTCCCAAAAGAATCAACTTTATCCAGACTGGGGTCGTGTCTTACGATCCTAGCATATATATCACCCCGTCCCACCTACCCAAGCCGGAGGTGCTCCTTCTTGACAGCACTGACTTGTGCATGTTGGACATCTCCAGAACCCAACCTGAGCCAATGGTGGTGACTATCGAAGATGGGACAGGGGAGATTTCAGAGGAGAATGGGATTGTTGAGTCAGAGTCTGAGGAATCTGGGAGTTTTGCTGAGGAGGTATACAGTCCGAGTCACTACATTCTGTCAGTAGACCAGGTTGGGCCAAATGTGGAATTGCCAGCAGGGGCAGAGCTTTGTGTCATACAGGGGGATAGAATTGACCAGGGGGTAGATGACTTGGTGGCTATGGAAGAGGACTTTGCCAACCTCCAGTTTTTCAACGAACAAGATCTAGGAGACGCGGCAGTCAACTGGTTTGATTTTGAAGAATTAGCAGAGGTTACCGGGTGGCTGGATGATCAACCGGATGTTGTAGAAGAATTCCAACCAGAACAGGGCCCGTCAAGAGTAAGAATATTTGTGGTGGCCGGAAGGGCCGGAAATCAAAATGCATCGCCAGAGAGCGCTGGTGCTAAGAATTTCGCTCAGGATTTGGGCATTGTGAATGCAGGAAATATTGAACAACCAGCTCTACTGACGCAGTTGGAACAAGAAGGAATCGAAGAGTCTGAGAGAATCAGAAAAGCCAAGGCCCCCGTGGGGCCTGAAATTGCTGTGTGCACGAG
Organism: Camellia japonica; assembly: GCA_030407325.1. Classification (NCBI taxonomy): domain Eukaryota; kingdom Viridiplantae; phylum Streptophyta; class Magnoliopsida; order Ericales; family Theaceae; genus Camellia; species Camellia japonica. The sequence goes on from JAPPVO010000019.1 coordinate 49,725,569, forward strand.
GACAGAGAATGCTGCGAGCATATGGACGGAAAGTACTGCGAGTACAATTGTACCGGAGCTGGACAGGTGTCTGTCGGCTGCCGACGGAATGTGGTGAGAAGACGATGATTTATGTCTTGCCTACACGGATGAGGACTGGGGGAGCAATCAACCAGATGATACCTGGTACATTGGTGAAGTCGACCATATGACTAGGAGTGGACGGTATTTCAAGCCTCCACATCTAGATCAGCCAGAGGCGTCTGGGAAGGATAAGGAGGCGGAGAGGCAGAAAGAGAAGCAACTTGAAGATGAGGCTGTATTGAAGTAGTTGAAAAAGATACAGGCAGACATCTCCATCTGGGGACTGCTTATGGCATCGCGAGTGCATCGACAAGCTATCTTATTGGCCATGGACAAGGCCAAGCTCTCAATAGACACCACGCCCGAACAGCTGGTGGGCTTAGTTTTTCCGGGAGGAGCTACCCCGATGTTGACTTTCTCCGACAAGGAATTGCCACCTGAGGGTGCAAACCACAACAAGCCACTCTACATCTCTGTGGAGTGTAGAAACAAATGGATACCCGTGGTGCTCGTCGACACAGGATCCGCCATCAATGTGTGCCCGGCAAGAACTGCATATGCAGTCGGTTTAAAGACCGCGGACTTTGTGCCGACAGCCCAGGTGATTTGGGCATATGACAACACGAGCCGAGAAGTAATGAGGACAGTGAAAATTCAGACCACGGTTGGGCCGGGACAACATGAGATTGACTTTCACGTCTTGGAAGTTCCTGACACCTTCAATCTGCTCTTGGGGCGGCCGTGGTTACACCAGGTGAAGGTAGTTTCGTCCACCTTGCATCAGATGGGGAAATACCCCAATGGGAAGGGAGTAGCCATTGTTTTCGAGAATTCATCGATCCATCCACCGCCAGAAGTATCTACGCCGGTTCTGGAAATTGAGCACGGTATGGAGGATGTGTTCTTATCTGGTTTTACCTTAGCTGAGGCTTGAGTTATGCAGAACATCATGGCTGCTAATGAGGGGGTGTATGTCAGTGCTTAATCAATATACCTCATGAACAAGCTCCAACACATCCCCGGGATGGGATTAGGGAAGTGTGGCCAGAAGGGCGTTGAAGCATTGGCCGAGGTGCCACACAACCCACATACCTTTGGCTTGGGTTATCTGCCCACCAAGGAGGATTGGGTGAGAAAATGTAAGGAGATGGCTGGGAGAGCCAGAGCGAAGCAGGCGGGGAAGCCTTTTGAGCTAATGCACCGACCCATCCAGGGTACCCTAAACGGACGCTTCGTCCGGGAGGGGGAGGACTTTCCATTTTGTGGTTCCCAGAGCGTGGCTGAACGCGGAGAGGAAGCGCGTGCCAGGGTTTGAGATCTTATTTGACCTGCAATTATCCGGGGATGATGTTGCCGAAGAGCAGACAGACCCATTGGCTGAGGCTGAGCAGAGCAAGAAAGTGGAGTCTGAGGACACCGAAAGTGAAATGGGGGTAGCGCTGGCATGTCTACTTTCAGATCCTCCGATCGAACAGAAGTGTTTGGGGGATAAATTCTCGGTATGCGTGATCGGAATGAACGGCTGCGGGCCTACCAGCAAACATTTTGGATGCATCTATCGCACCCTCTCTCATTTGGCAGTATGAAGAGGGATTTTTGTCAAGCAGCACCGGGTCAGGTAGTGAGGGTCTGATTCCACCGAGTCTTGAGTCGGATTGAGTCTCTTCAGCTCGACTGAGTCTGAGTCTGGTATTCCTGGGGGTGATAACCCGGATACCACAGTCCTGTCCAGGTCGTCTTTTTCTTTCTCTTTTGAGTCTGTTGTAACCGAAGAATCGGACGATTAGAAATGCTTAATGAGAATGATGTGGCTATGGTTTCTGAGTACTTTTCTGTGCCTTTGATTTATTGCTTAATCAGGACTTTCAAAATTTTGATAAAAACGACGAGGAAGAAATTCCTCCGGTTTTGCAACGCTTAATTGATCAAGAGCAGGAAAGATTTGTTAAACCTTAGTTGATGAAATCACTACTGTGAATATTGGTACTGAGGAGGACCCGCGGCTGGTCCAGATCGGGTCCACGTTGTCTTCGGAGGAACGCGAGCGCTTAGTCGCTTTATTAAAAGATTTCAAAGATGTTTTCGCGTGGTCCTACGAAGACATGCCTGGAATCGATCCTGAGATTGTACAGCACGGATCCCTCTTGACCCCGAGGCCGACCCGTTAAACAAAACTCAGAAGGATCCGCCCGGACTGGGCTCTCAAGATTAAGGAGAGGTCACCAAGCAAATTGACGCAGGGTTCCTCTGGTATCCGAATACCCGACTTGGTTGGCCAACATAGTTCCGGTGCCGAAGAAGGATGGCAGGATCCGGGTGTGCGTGGATTTCAGGGATTTGAACAGAGCTAGTCCGAAGGATTTTCCCTTGCCATATCGATGAGTTGTGGACTTCACAGCGGGGCATGCTTTGCTTTCGTTCATGGATGGCTTTTCGGGTTACAATCAGATAGTATGGCACCAAGACCGGGAGAAGACTGCTTTCACCACCCCGTGGGGGACCTACTGCTACAGAGTGATGCCGTTTGGGTTGAAGAATGCTGGAGCTACATATCAACGGGCCGCGACCACAATATTGCACGACATGATCCACAAAGAGGTTGAGGTGTACGTGGACGACATGATTGTCAAGTCCAAAGAAAGAGAGGGCCACTACACCGCCTTGCAAAAGTTCTTCTAAAGGATCAGAGAATTTCGGTTGCGGCTGAATCCTCAGAAGTGTACGTTCGGTGTTACAGCAGGGAAAATGCTGGGGTTTCTGATTACACAGAGAGGTATCGAAGTCGACCCTTCCAAAATCAAGGCCATCTTAGAAATGCCACCACCAAGGACTGAAAAGGAGGTGCGAGGCTTTCTGGGTAAAGTGCAATTCATAAGACGGTTTATCTCAAAATTAACCTTGACTTGTGAACCACTTTTTGGCCTCCTGAAGAAAGGAAAGAAATTCCAATGGGACGGCCGATGCCAAGCTGCTTTTGAACAGATCAAGGAATACTTACAGAACCCACCCGTGTTGTCGCCACCGAGCCGGGAACCGTTGATTTTGTATCTTTCAGTAACTGAGACTACAATGGGCTATGCTCGCGCAAGAATCAGAGGACAAAGTGGAGAGAGCCATCTACTACTGAGCAAGAAGATGCTGGAGTATGAGACTCGCTACACACCGTTGGAAAAGGCTTGCTTAGCCTTGGTATGGGCTACCAGGAAGCTGCGGCACTACCTGTTAGCTCACTCTGTAATGTTGGTTTCAAGATTAGATCCCATCAAATATCTATTCGAGAAAACGGCACTTACGGGTAGGCTAGCTCGTTGGTTGCTGTTGCTTTCCGAATTCGATCTGAAATATGTGACGCGCAAGTCAGTCAAGGGAAGAGCAGTAGCAGAATTCTTAGCCGATCATCCAGTGGAAGGGGTGAAGCAGTTGAGTACTTATTCCCAGATGAGGCCATTTTGCATATCGACGATGAATTGGACGATGTACTTTGACGGAGCGTCAAACCAGTACGGGTATGGGATAGGAGTGTTGCTGATAGCACCCGACAATTCCCGTATCCCTCTAGCATTCAAACTCCGGTTCAAAGTCTCGAACACGAAGCAGAATATGAGGCATGCATTGCCGGTCTAGAAGCAGCCCTGGAATAGGGGCAAAACGGTTGGACGTCATCGGGGACTCGAACCTTGTTGTGTCTCAAGCAAAAGGAGACTGGAAAGTCAAAGAAGAAAAGATGATAATGTATCACCAGACCTTGGACTTGTTAATTCCTCGGTTTGAGAAGCTAAACTTTGCTCATCTATTAAGAGAGAACAACAGGTTCGCAGATTCACTAGCAACTCTATCTTCCATGATAGACATCCCGTTTGGAGTCCGGATGCGTCCAGTCATTATTGACCAGAAATTTGTGCCGGCTTACGAGTCGATTGCTGTTATAGATGAAGTTCAAGATAAGAACCCCTGGTATTACGATATTTGGAATTTCTTGGAAAAAGAAGCGTATCCACCAGGGGTAAATGCCAAGGATAAAAGGGCAATCAGAATAATGGCCGTTCAGTTCATCATCTGCGGAGGTAAATTGTATAAGAGAGGTCATCTGGGAATGCATAAGCTGTGCGTTGAAGCTGAAGAATCAAAACGCCTATGGAGGCCATCCATGGAGGGAATGCGGTGCGCATATGAACGGGGTAATGCTAGCACGGAAGATCCTCAGACAGGTTACTACTGGTCCACCATGGAGGAGGATTGTATCGGCTTTGTTCGGCGATGCCACAAATGTCAGATCCATGCAAACCGCATGAACATCCCGCCGTCGAAGCTGTACAATATGACTTCGCCATGGCCATTTTCAGTTTGGGGAATCGATGTGATCGGGGCTGTCACTCCAAAGGGGTCTAATGGGCATGAGTTCATTCTGGTCGCGATAGATTATTTCACGAAGTGGGTTGAGGCCCAATCTTATGCGGTGTTGAAGGCTTCACACGTTGCAAAGTTCATCAGAAACAACATCATCTGTCGCTATGGGGTCCCAAACAAGATTATTTCAGATAACGGTTCCCACTTCAAGAAGGAAGTGATTGACTTGTTGGAAAAATACAACGTGGCTTTTCATAAGTCATCCACATACTATCGGCCGCAACCAATGGAGCGGTCGAGGCCGCCAACAAGAATATCAAACACATATGCAGAAGATGGTGGAAACCTACCGGATGGCCAGATAAGCTGCCGTTTGCTCTGTGGGGCTACCACTTCAATTAGAACTTCTACTGGGGCGACTCCGTATTCATTGTTTATGGGATGGAGGCCGTTCTACCTATCGAGATTGAGGTTCCGTCTTTGCGAGTGTGGCTGAGTGTCAGATAGCCGAAGCAGATTGGCAGCAGAGCAGATTTGAAGAACTCATGCTCTTTGATGAGAGACTGAAAGCACTGTACCATGTTCAAGGTTATCAGCGTAGAATTGCCAGGGCTTTCAACAAGAAAGTTAAGTCCAGGAATTTGAAAGAAGGAGATTTGGTGCTCAAGGACAACCGAGCTCCCATCCACGACCCTAGGGGCAAGTTCAGACCCAATTGGACTGGTCCCTACATCATTAAGTCTATCTGGTCAGGTGGAGCTGTGGTTCTGATGGACCTAGATGGCCTAGAGTTCTCCCAACCGATCAACATGGACAAGTTGAAGAAATATTACCCCTGAGAGGCTCGCTAGGCCGAAAACCCGAAAGGGCGACCTAGGCAAAAGTTAGAGCATAAAAATTTGAAATTATAAAAACTGAGCTCGCAAGGTTGAAAACCCGCAAAGGGCGGCCTTGGCAAAAGTTAGAGCGTAAAAGGAGAGTGAAAATACTCGAGTGAACCCGAGCCTGAACTACGTAAGGCTTGATTCCCATCTTTGGGATACGTAGGCAACTTCATCCTGAAGTTCAGCCATAAACTTTTCCCCGATCAACTTTGTCCATTTGATCATCTCGGTCCATCTTTGTCTATTCAGCATTCAAGAGTTCGGTTATGATCTCCGGTGCAGTGCTTTAGACTAGGGGCAACTTTCCGTTGCCAGTGCCGCGGTACTATTCAGACTAGGGGCAACTTTCCAGTTGCTAGGATCCGGTTGTGCATCTCAGTGACAGATTTCAGGTGTCCAGTTCTGATCCATATCGAAAATGGTTTTGAAAAGTTTTAATAAAAGTTGACTTTGTTCAAAATTAATCTTTTTACAACTTAGACCATTTTTGGACCAAAGCGGAAAATTTTCAGTACCCACAACCTTCAATTTTCATTGATTTCAATACAGAGTCTTCCTGCTCTTGCATACAAATTGAAGTTACTTTTTGGTTACATTCATAAAGAAAACTTGAAAGTACTAATAAAGCAATAAATCCTGGGCATAGTTAAAGTCAGGTGTTCCTGCGCCCCCTTCCAGAGCTGGTCGTAGCTTCTGATGCCAAGCTGGGCCTAACCTGTGCCTCTTCATTGAGCCAATCCAAGCACTCATCAGAAAAAGTGCAACTGAAAGTAGGAGCGGGGGCCAGGAGTTCTCTCGTCCTTCATGCTGTGGCATATCGGGCAAGCTGTGTGCCTCGGACCGGAAATGCAGCTGGGTACTCTATCCCCTCTGGCAGGCAAGTCTGATCATGGCCGAACTGGTGTTGGAACCAGAAAGGAAAGTAAAACACGCAGTGAGTCAGACCAATCAACTGAATCCTGGCCTGCCGGGACATGCTGTAGCTCATTACCGGGAGAGTGAGCCAAGGGCAGCGCCAAGCAATGCTATCTGCAGACAAATTGCACATCCAGTCGAACCACCATCCCTCATCATGGGCATCGACTAGACGTTGTCGAAAGAAGTAGCCGTGAGCTGAGTACATTGGGCAAGAGTCCACAACCTGCAACTTATCCATCAACCACACCTGGGGAGGGATGAAAAATGAGAGAATAAAGAATAGAGAGATGTACGATGAGAGAAAAGTAAGAAAAGGGTTTTGTGAGAAAAAAAAAACGAGCCTGAGGGCCGAGTGATGTGAACAATGTACATGAGAGATAGGGTGGGAAACATTACCTGCAGCAGTAGTGGACTCCTCGCGAATCTGGTCGTCTCCCGGCGATGGAAAGTATCCAAGCCCATAAGTGTCTCAGCCAATGTCATGGCAATGCAGCTCTTTCCTTCCTTCAAGCCTTGAGCAACTTCAATCAGATGAATGCTAGATCCACTAAGGCCCGGGGCAAGCAAAAAGTGAGATAGCATGCACAAGCAAAGGGCATGTTGCCGAAAACCTTGCCAATGACGGTCGCCGCAGTCACCGGCATCAGAAAAGCGATGAATCAAGTCGAGGATGTCTAGTTCCTTGTTGTAGATCAGAGACCAAGCGTCATGCATAGTGAGCCCACACATCCGTCCTAAAGATTGGGCGTGGCCGAAGCGAAACTGGGGCAAAATCTCTTCATGACGTTCAGATTCCATCAAAGCTTGAAAATTTTCGAAGGTTGGACACATCTCTTGCCTGCCGAAGCTAAAAACATGTGTTACCGAGTTCCAAAACCTCGCCATGGCATGGAGGAAGGGAAGATGCAGCGGAGTATAGCCCAGCATGAATAGTGCATTCAAGCCAAAGCCCCGGAAGTTCAACTTTTCCAAGCCATCTAGAGAAGCAACCCAAGCTGTGAGATTTTGGAAGAGGAACGCCTCCATTTTGATGCAAAACTAAGATGAAATGAATGAGCCACAAAGCTGGAACTTTTAAAGAGGATAAGGCACTGTTCGGGGGACACATGTCGGAAAACTGGTGGTTGCCAAACTAGGTGGTCGGCCGACCATCTTTTCTGGTAGGCCGACCACCCCTTGGTCTCTAATGAAAAAAGCTGGTCGGCCAGCTTCCTTAGGTGGACGGCCAGGGAGTGAAACAGGGCTTTGTTATTGTCCTAGCTTCTAGAAGAGAGTTCTAGCATTTTCATGCGTCGAGAGTGTTGAAGGTTCGAGTTTACCTCAGTTTCAGATCCGTTCTGTCACCCAGATTGTCCGAAATGCATTTTGTTTATCGAGTTGTTGTTAAGTCTTGCTTATCGAGTTGTTGTTTTGCTTATCAAGTTGTTGTTTCGTTTATCGAGTTGTTAAGTTTTGTCGAGCTGTCGAGTTTTGTATATTGAGTTGTTACTCTTTGTTTAATCAACGTTGTTGTGTCTTGCTTATCTAGTTGTGAACTTGCTAAGGTTCTGTTGTTTCTTAGTAAGGTAAATTGTTTAGTTTGTTGTGTCGGTTCACTACCTAACTTGGCAAATTTTCAGTACTCAATTTTCATTCAATCTCATTTTTCTGCAAAATGATGCGATGCGATGCTAAAAACATAAAATACAACACTTTTTCAAAAGCTGTTTCATTCCATCATGCTTCCTTTGTTACAACATTTTACAACAAGGGTACAAGTTTTATAGAAAATAAAATTGCCTAATAATGTACAATGTGCTACAACTGCTAGTAAAAAAGGCAAATAAAGTAGGGAACAGATGCATCAGTGTTATCAGCTGCAGGAATAAGAGGCCCTCTTCGTCCTCTTTTGCGGAACAGCCTCCGCACTGTCATCATCATCTGAATCGGGGTTGCCATCCTCGCAACCCTCATCGGCGTCATCTCCACTACCAGAACCAGAACCGGAATCACCTTCTCTGTCAGCGGATGTCTCTGACTGGGGGTGTGCAGCCTCCTCCCCCTCGCTGGACTCTTCCTCTATGATAGGCGCTCTGCGTCCGCCTCGGCCGTGAGTCGAACCTCCTCTTCTAGCTCCACGAGGAGGCCTAGATGGCCCGGCCTGTAGCTCAGTCTGTAGCGGATGCATCTGAAAAGAAAAAGGACAATTTGAGTACATTAGCCAACATGTATATCAGATGCAAAGACAAGAATGCTACAATGGATGCATGCAGATATAGTATGAGAATGTGGTGTGTGTCAGATGTGCTCTACACATACAGTTAATCAATGCAGTGAGATGTTCAAGTTCAGCATGTCATCAGAAGTATGATAAATACGAGAAGACTAAAGAGTACCCGGACACCGAGGATGGACAATTGTGTCTCCCTCCGCAAGACCATGCCCTCAAGTGAGGCCACCAATCTAAGCATCCCATCCATGTACTCTCTAGAAGGCTGCAGATACAAGCTCACGTCATCAATGAATAAATGAGTGCCGAAGTATCTGGGTGAGAAATCAAAAGTAGTGGAACATACCGGTGGTGAGTCGGGATCACTGACATATCGGTGGTCAGGCATAGGAGGCTCTATCGGAATTGGGTAAGATGTCCCGTATCGCCATCTAGTCAATTCGGTCGGGATGTCTGGCCATCCGGCGTGATGATAAGTCGGGGGAATCGGGGGGACTAGTCCAGCCCCACCTCTCGATGTGCCGGCTCTGCTGGTCGAAGGGACATCTGCAGCCCGGGGTCGACTCGATGATGGCATGCCAGCAGACCTCCTCGTGGGAGTACGAACACCTGTCAATGGAGGCATCAAGTATGTATGACGGTAGGTCGTGTACTCCCCCTCCTTCAAATGTAGCAATACGTTGGTACCCAGCATGGCACTAGCGACCTCTTAGGGAGTGAGCCCCCAGTGGACCGCATATCATCCGGAGGTGCTGAGGGGATATCCTGATCAGGGTAGCCCATCGTCTGGTGCATGAAGCGGTCCCCCAGAAACCAGGCCCTACCAGCTGGTCCTCGAATAGGATCCTATACCGAGAAGCGGTCCACCCCCAGCAAACTGAAATCGGGTATTCTCCACCCAAGGGCGCCCAGGGCTACCATGTGATCTGCGGATAACCAATGCATAAGCCGATTAGAAATCGTAAATGTGCAAGATGAATCAAAGATGAAAACATAGAGAACTGAGAGTTTTGAATTACCTCGGTCGTCCGCACTGTGTCAAAAAACTGTCGCAGGTAGGGTAGAGTCTCCCGAGCTCTCGGTCGGTACTGGCCCTAAAATACGAGCAAGTAAGGAATCATAAGAGGCACCTCCACCTCAAGCTCCGGGGCTAGTATCGGAAAGTACGCAAAAACCCATAGTTGTGGAAAACAGGGCAATAGCCATCAGAATACAGAATGCTGAGTGCAGAATGTGAATGCAGAATGTATAGAGAATGCAGAATGTTGAGTGCAGAATGTGAATGCAGAATGTACAGAGAATGCAGAATGCTGAGAGCAGAGTGCGGAGTACAGAATGTAAAGTGTGCCGTGTGTGCAGTGTACAGATAATGAAAGGTAGAAATGTAAATCAAGAGGGCAGAAAGTACCTCCCAGGCTCTCCAATAGCCGCCGACTATGTTCCCCATTCGCGGGAGGTCGCACTCATGTAGCAGTAGAGGGTAGCCAAGCCGGCGCCACCCCAATTATACTGGCTGACTCGTGAGAGGTCTACCAGAGCACTCAGCAGATAAAGTCCAACGGTGTTCCCCCTATCGGAGAACAGAGTGGTCCCCAGGAGAAACATCAAAAATCCTCGAGTATACTGCTTTATCTCCTTGGGAGTCTCGGGCACAGTCTCCCTGAAATGTGTAGAAAACCAAGTGTACCGGACTCTGCCCGAAGATCTGTCAACTGGTGGGCGAGTTCCCAACAGATAGATCCAAGCAGCCTTCCACTCGCCCATGTCCTCGTCATAGGGGATCGGCCAGCCTCCCATGTCAAGGCCTGTCAGCACGGCAAAATCAAACGGGGTCATAGTCATGTCCCCAGTGGCTGAGAAATGGAAAGAGTTAGTGGTGTCCCACCATCTCTCTACAAGGGCGCCCATCACGGTCCTGCTCGCTGGATAACGTGATATCCCCGTGCAGAAGAGTCTGAACCCTACCTGGTCAACCAGACCACGAACAGCCTCGGGGAGCTCCGCGTACCACTCCCTGGCGATGATCGATCCATAGCCTCCGGTTTAATACAGGAAGATACCTGCATTCAGAATGAACACTTATATTCAATTTCAAAATAAAGTGTGTGAGCTGTGTGCAAATCAAATCAGATACAATGATGTGGATTGCGTGTTCAGTATGAGCTGCGTGCAAATGCAAAGTGTGAGCTGCGTGTTCACGTAAAGTAGATGAGCTGTTGTCTTCAGAATTGAAATGTGTGAGCTGCGTGTTCAACATAAGTAGATGAGCTGTGTGTTCAGAATTGAAGTGTGTGAGCTGCGTGTTCAACATAAAGTAGATGAGCTTCGTGTTCAAAATTGAAGTGTGTGAGCTGTGTGTTCAACATGAAGTATATGAGCTATGTGTTCAACCTCAAAATTCGAGCTGTGTGTTCAACATCAAGAGTTTGGGCTGTATGTTCAGATTTCAGAAATAGTGGGCTGTGTGTTTAGCTCAGTGTTTGAGTTGTGTGTTCAGATTTCAAAAAACAGTGGGCTGTGTGTTCAACCTCAAGTGTGTGGGCTGTGTGTTCACCTTAGTGTTTGAGCTGTGTGTTCAAATTTCAAAAAACAGTGGGCGGTGTGTTCAACCTCAAGTGTGCGAGCTGTGTGTTCAACATCAAGTGTTTGAGCTGTGTGTTCAGATTTCAAAAACAGTGGGCTGTGTGTTCAACCTCAAAGTGCGAGTTGTGTGTTTAACATCAAGTGTTTGAGCTGTGTGTTCAGACTTAAAAAACAGTGGGCTGTGTGTTCATCTCGAAGTTCGAGCTGTGTGTTCATCTCAAAGTTCGGGCTGCGTGTTCAACTTTAAAAAACAGTGGGCTGCGTGTTCATAATCAACAAGTTTGGGCTGTATGTTCAGATTTCAGAAATAGTGTGTGTGCTGCGTGTTCACAATCACAATTTTGGGCTGTGTGTTTAGATTTCAGACATAGTGTGTGCCGCGTGGTCACAATCAAAATATGGGCCGCATGTTCGGAAATTCAAAGTTTGGACTGTGTGTTAAACTCTCAACAAGTTGTGCTACGTGTTCACAATCAAATATGGGCTGCGGGTTCAGAAATTCAAGTGATTGAGCTAAGTGTTCAAAATGCAAACAAAATACTGTGTTATAGACTAAGTATTCAGAACAAGCTGTGTGCTAGAATGAGCACAAGTATGGTGTGCAAGTGTGTTCAGAACGAGCCGATAAGCATGCATAGCGAAAGCGTGAAATGCACGGAAAATGCATAATACATTGCAGGAAATGTAAAAAGGGAAGTACATACCTCCTGTGCCTGATGAGAGAGGTGGGACTCTGGCTCCCGCAACAACAAATCTACAGGCGCTCGCTTATCAAAATCAGTGAAGTGGTAGAAAACGGCCCGAGGAAGGATGTGCGCCGGAGGGTCATACCTCTCAGGAATAAATAGCCAAATCCTCGGAGGCAAAGACATAATGTCTAGATCACCTCTGGCACCTGGAGGACCTCCGCCTTGAGGAAAATGACCTGCCATTTCAAGAAATCTGCAAAAAGGAGCAAAAATGAGCGAAATGAGCCAAAATTGGAAAAAGTCAACAAAAGTCAACTCTTGGGAAATGAAAAAGTCAACAAAAGTCAACTCCCGAGAAAATGTTCCAAATATTGAGACAAACTTACCCCAAGTGGCGAAAATGAGGAAAGAAGCTCCGAAATCAAAATTTAATCGGTTCAAAGTGAAGAAAACTGAAAGATTTCGCAAAATAACTTTGTGTGGGGCGTTGGAAAACGCGTATAGAGCACAGATTTGAGGAAGAAAATGGCCTAGGAAGCAAGGGGAGATGATTTTGGATCTGAAGGTGTGAGCAAAAAGTGTTTAGGCCGAGTGCATTTAAAGATCCAAGGGCAAAAGGACAAAACTGCCCCTGTTTTGGGCTAGGTGGTCGGCCGACCACCTTTTCTGGTAGGCTGACCACCCCCTTTGCACTAACCCTAGTCGGTGGCTTCCTTACCTGGTCAGTCACCCTCCTAGTTGTCCTCCAATGCTTCTTTGAGCTCCTTGCAAAATTTGGTAGTGATCGAGTCCCCAGCACTCGAGAAAGTACAAGGAAAGTGCACTTTTTATCGCGAAATCCCTCCGCGGGAACTTCAAATCCAATCTTCGATGCATGGCTCATTGTTACTCAGCGAGAGCAAGCGGTATCCTTTTTGAGTACGTTATGACCCCTCCGGGAGGTAAACCGGAGGTTGCGATTGAGTTGTCCTCGTCAAAGCTTGCATTTCTTTACTCGATGTTTTGTTTTAAACATGCTCGTAAAGTCGCACTTATCTTGTGTTGTTATGCATGCCACTTGCATTCTCATGCACACCACTTGCATTGTTGTGCACATTTCATTAGTATTGTCATGCCTCCATGCTTAACTTGCGTTGTCATGCGCATTTCTCTTGCATTGTGATGCGCTTTTCCATCGGCACCATGTTTGTCTGCGTTCGATATAGTGTTGGACATATGTTGCTAACTATGTTGTGCTTGCTAAGTTTCTCTCTTTTACAGGCATGATATTGTATGTACGGTTCATTTGAGGCTGGTGCGACCAGACGAGCCACGCAGGTATTGTATCTTCTCCGTGTGAGACGCGGCGAGAATTGAATAATTCTCCGCATTCTTAAAACTGCATGAAATGTAGTTGTTGCTTTGCATTCTTGCTTAAAATTGTTGCATCTATTGTGAATATTTTCCTCATTATAGCTTGCTGCTTTGCATGATCATGAGTTACGTTCGACTTGGTGCATATCATTTCGTATTTTGCCCCCCGCCTGCGGGCATGCCTGCGGGTACATCTCTTTTATCTCGCCTGTTTGTCTAAGTCTTCGGCCTTGTCAAAAATGGGTCGTCTCTGGCTTTGACATTCACTCCCGTCACTTATGACTTTCGAGTTCTGTCAAAGAGGGACAACTGTAGACACCCCATTTTTGACCGACCTTAAGACTCAGACGTCACCAATTGAGCGCTCGGTGATGATACATATTGTGCTCGTTCTGAGGTCACAGAGTCTCGGCTGAGAGCCTTGCCTCCGGACTTCGAGACTCTTTTGTGCTTTGCCTTGGTTTGCGAACTAGGTCCTGTTTTCTCTGTTTTCTCTTCCCGAAGGGAAGGAGAGGTCTTGAAGACCATCTCTCAGTGGCCGTAGGCTACATTTCGTGGTCGTAGGCCACTTTTCCCGTTTGGAGACCAGTTTCCAATTTTCGGAGCCATCGGCCGTGCGCCTCGGTTCGGGACTGCCTAACTTTCTCCGTTTGCTCCGGTTTTTGGTACACACCTTGTTTCCTCTCTATAGAGGGACACTGTGGCCTGAGAGACCACCTTCATGGTCGCACGCCACTTCCGGTGCCTGGCAGCTTGTTTTCGGGGCACCCGGCTGCGTGTTGTGGCCCTCGAACCTTCGTTTTGCATCGGTGTGGGTTCATTTTTGGCATGGACCCTAGTTTCATTGTTAGGAAGGTGGCAGTATGGTGGGAGACCACTGTAGATGCGCCCGCGGGGGACCTCGGCTACCGTTCGGACTCCCTTTGTGTCACGGTTCTAAATCTGAACCAAAGAGTCCACCTCTGGCAATTTGTTTTGAAGAAAAACAGATTTTTGAAAAGTAGTGCCAAACATGGACTGCTTTGCCAGATTACAGAGTCGCCACCTAAATATTTTTAAAATGGGAATTTAGGAAACCCTGACTCGGTGCCGAAGGCCACATGTCCGTCATCACCAAAGTGTCTTGGCTCGGGAGCTTGGGTACGATCGGGGAAGGTCAGCTATGAGCACCCCCTTTCGCCCGGTCCGAAGACCGGCCTCTACTAACCGTGATATCCGATTTTGAAAACTTACATGCTCTTATTCCGGTTATTAGCCTAGAATTATTATATTATGCGCACAGCAAACGAGTATAGACCAAATCGCCTAAGTTGGAACAAAACACCACATGTTTGTTTTGAAAATGATTTGCTACTCACAAGTAGGCTAAAATGCAGGTTTTGCCACTCTCAAGCGGGCTTTTAGAAAAGACGGTTTTGCCACTATCTAGTGGGCTTTAAAACCTCGAAGGACCCTCAAGAACAAGAAAAACAGCCTGGGCCAGAAGTCTCAGACGACATAATTACTTCTCCAGTAGAATAAGCTTCAAGGACTACAATCAAGAAGCCGTCTACAACGTCATAGACGACATCAAATACTTGACAGTCCCTACTGAATTAATGAGGAATTTAGTAGGTTGTTAGAGAGACTTCCATGTATTTGTTAAATTGCAACCAGATCTCACTATTAGAGGAGGAATTCTTTGTATTATATTAACTAATGGGGACAGTAGTTGGTTAGATGCAATGCCCCCAAAAATAAGAGAATGGTTTGATGTTAATGTAACCATTGTCATGATTAATGAAAATTTTTATTAATTTATTTATGAAACCACTCAAACTTTTATTTACTTACTACATTTCCCTTATCATCAACTATTACATCTTGAGTCACATCACTATTTTTACACTCATTATTACATTTCGTAAAACATCAGAAAATTCTACTAGATCCATAACAACTGATCCTCTCTGATTAACTGCTTCTTTTCTAACACCAACCTCCGAAATCAACGGACCAGGATCAATATCACTAGTTTCATCACCACATCTGCGTACATCAATCTTAGACAAACTCAGACGACCTCTACGTTCATGAATAACTGAACCACTTTTCTCAAAACCTCCTGACAACAAATCTCTTCGCATCTCTGGTAAACCTACAGACATAGTCCGTGTCAAAATCGAAATGGCCTTGGTTGGAGCACAGTGCCAAACATCAACATTATTGTTAGTATATTTTTTAGATAACACAATAATAGATAGGGTCCTCATTTGCGAATCTTCTGGCATGTCACTCGTAGAACACTTCAAATACCCCTTCATTTTACAATACGTAATCCCCCTTTTAATATTAGAATTGTCTGATAGGACAAGGCCAATGGTGGCACTATAGGCTACGAGGGAGGTAATGGTTACGATGACAATGAGTGGAAGGAGACTAATGACAAGTAACATAGCAACAAAAAATAGAGAGAGGCAACACACTAAGGAAAATCCTATTGAAAATTTAGGTTTTGGGGGTTACAAGGCCATTTTTTTACCATATTTATTAAAGTTTGTCCTTACCCATCTAAAATTTTAAACCCTACGAAACTTAACTAACACGTAAATATTCGATGTTCTAAAACTCTAACATTATGTAGAGGGATGTATCTCCAATTTTTTCTAATTTAAATACAACACACAAAATAATTTGATTTAATTAAAATACGATTCTTACAAAATTATAAGACCCAAATTACCCAATCACATACCCAATTTGGTTGTGGTTGTAATATTGGTGAAACAGATAGAACGAAATGCATGTTGGATAACCAAAAGAAAATTGTGTTAATAACGTCAATAAAGGTGAGGTATGCATGATGAAGGTGATAAGTAATTAAGAGATAAACTGATGGAAAATTCTATATTTTATTCATTGCAAATATCTACTTAAATAGTAGAGTACATGAACTAACAAAGCAAAATACAAGCAACTAACTGATTGTGGAAACATAAAAATAGGAATTGACTCTGGACTTGGTAAACTAACAGACTCCTAAAGACCTGGACAACCAAAGATTTATTTAAAACAAATCTAAAATCTTAACACCCTCCTTTAAACTGAGTGCTCTACAGGCATTCAGTTTAGAAAGAGTACTTCACCACCAGCCCATTCCTTCTAGTAACTTGTCCCTTTCCTGCAACTTTCTCCCTCAATCTAGATTCTTAATTAAACAAACACCAAGTAACTTTTGCAGCGTCACGAACATGGCTAATTTGAGGGGTTTCATTAGAATATCAGCGACTTGATCTTCACTTTTGCAGTAGATCAAATCAATTGTTCCATTCTTTGTGAGATCCCGTAAGAAATGATACCGCACATCAATATGTTCGCTTCTTCCATGTAGAACAGGATTTTTTTAGAGTTTAATTGCTAAACTACTATCACAGTAGACTGAAGTAGGGCCTTATTGATGACAATGTAATTCTTCAAATAGTCTCCTCAACCAGATTGCATGACATGCACTTAATGTAGTAGCAACGAACTCAACTTCAGTAGTGGACAAAGTAACAATTTGCTGCTTTTTTGATGACCAAGAAACAACACCTGATCCCATCATAAAGACATAACCTGAGGTGTTTCTTTTATCATCTGGATCACCTACATAGTTACTATCAGTGAAGCCAAATAATCCAAAATTTCCTTCCTTTCTATAGAGAATACCAAAATTAATGGCCCCAACCAAGTATCTGAAAATTCTTTTGGCTGTTAAGAGATGCATTTGCATAGGACTTTCCATGTATCAACTAATAAGACTAACTGCATGCATAAGGTCTGGCCTGGTCGTAGTCAAATACATAAGACTCCCGACGATTTGTTTGTATACAGTGCTATTAACTTTCTTTCCTTCATGATCTTTAATTAACTTCAGACCAAGTTCAACTGGTGTACCAACTGAATCACAATTCTCCATTTGAAACTTGCCCAGAATTTCTCAAACATATTTCTTCTGTGAAATAAAAATTCCAGCTGAAGTTTGTGCTACCTCAATGCCAAGAAATCAGTGAATCAATCCAAGATCAGACATATCAAATTCAATCATCATCAATTATTTAAAATCATCAAACACAACACTATTATTTCCAGTGTAGATTAAATCGTCCACATATAAACACACAATTAGCAGCTCACCAGTAGTTCCAAATTTGATAAATAAAGTATGCTCATATGGACATTGATGGAAGCCTGACCTGGAAAATATGTAGCTATGCGACTATACCAAGCTTAAGGAGCTTGTTTTAACCCATACAAAGCCTTCCTTAGCTTGTATAACTTCTTCACATTCCCTTGTTGCACATATCCTAGAGGCTAATCAACATATACTTATTCTTGCAAATCACCGTGTAAGAACACAGATTTTACATCCATCTGAAAGATTGGCCATGAGTTTTGTGCTACCAATGCAAGTACTAGTCGAATGGTATTATGTCTTGCAACTGAAGCAAAAACCTCTTTGTAGTTGATACCAAATTCCTGCTTATAACCTTTTACGACTATGCGAGCTTTGTACTTATTAACCTTCCCTTCCTTAGTCAGCTTTGTTTTGTAGACCCACTTGACACCTATTGACTTTTACTCTTTAGGTAAATCTGTCAATTCCCAAGTGTTATTTTTCTCAATGGCTGTCATCTCTTCATCCATGGCTTTCTGCCATTTTGGATCTTTATAGCATCTTGCAAAGTAATAGGATCACAATATAAGAATAGAGCAAAATTTACAAGTGTGTCATCAGTGTGACGCCCCCAAAATAAACACAATAATCCAACTCCAAAAGTAGTATAAAGTACCATAAATAAGATGTAAAGTTTTCATTAATCAGAGTTCTCCGTATACAAATGATGACACATGTGATATACATTCATAAGTTCTACCATGAATCTATAACATGTGGTATTGACTAAGAGATCAACAAAATAAATGCCCTCTAGGCTTACAGCTTTCCAAGACTATGCTTGGTTGCAACAAAAGTGAGGCTACCTCAATACAAATAAAGCCCTTGGCTATACAAAAGAAAATACAACAAAAGGAAACTCTTGTTCCAAAGTCCCTCCAAGCTATTGCATTGGCGGAGGCATATCACTAATAGCTGAAAATGATTTTTCCTAAATAGGGTGAGTCAAAGCCCAATAGAGACGATCTAACACAATATATGAATCTTAACAAAGATATAAGTACAATGTGAATATACAATGCCTGTGACAAAACATTCATACGTTGTATGATCATAAAATACCAAATTTCATATCTCAATCCATTTTCTTTCAATTCACTTCAAATTAATTCATCTAATCTCAATCCATGAGCCAATTTCATTATCTTCCAGACAACCCGACTGAGGTTATAACTCAGTGGTTTTCAATCCAATCCAATTAACACATAAACACTTCAATTTGCCATTTTACGAAAATTTCATCTGCGGGATCGACACCCATGTATACGCGCAGTTTTGAGACTTTCACCCTAGACACACAGACCAACTTAATTTCAATGGAGTCTATCCCCTATCTCCTCCCAAACATTATATATATGCAATGTATTTAAAACATAGTCATAGTCAATGACAATCCAATAAGAGATTAGTTTCAATTCACCTAATTCTCATGCAATTTCTACAACAATCATAGTTATCCTCCACTGATAGCCCAATACAGATATGTCTAAACAGATATTCAATCTCAAGATAGATAAATTATTCAAAATTTCACAAGTGAGGGGTAATGCATATCCAACTCCACCACTCACAAATATATTCATCTAATTTCATATTTACAATCTCAATTCCATTTATTTATATAAAATAAATATTTGAAACATTTTAGGGCAAACTGTAGACGTCCCCGAACGCCCCGGGAGGGTTAAGTCCCGTTCTGTTCATATTGGGGTCACTACAATTCAAGGACTCAAATCATACATTATACCCACACACATTACAGTATTTTAAGTACAGCCAACGACAACACATCAAGTCTTAAATAAACAGAAACCACAGAACTTAAACACAGGACGCTTCGGGAACCTCCACGTGAGACACAATGGTTAGCTGACAACAGAACACAGATCCAGACAAAAGCCTTCAGGCTCGGGCTCCAGAATGCTCACCTATACATATATATACACACAATGAGCTAAAGCCCAATGAATAACATTAAGGTAAAGGGTTTAGTGAACGAAATCCGAATGTATCATAAACAGAAAACAGAACAGAGCATAATCATAATCGTTCTCATATCAGAACATAATAACAGTACATCCCATAGAACACATCACAGAACGTCTTCCGACTAGAGTAATCGGTTCCGGATACCGATTAAACACATACACCACAATGAAGTGGCTAACGAGATCTCGTAAACTTGTATGTCATGGACCCGTATTTTCATGCCGTCCCCCATGACTTGGGACTATCTATGGATGCCATAATAGATTTCAAACTTGGAATATTCGTTCACGAAAACAGATATCATTTCAGAAATCAGAACTTATCATATTTCATTTGGAACATAATTCATATGAACGTATCTTTACAATAACGTTACTCACAGTGGTTCCAGTAAGTGGTCAATCAATTCTCGAGTCTTGACCTACAATCACAAAATACATAACACAAGCATGTCTTATCATTACACATTCATGTGGCCAACACAGCTTAGCTTACATCATATTGATTCTTGTTCTTCCTTAACACATTGCTCAAAACACACTCTTGAATCTCATAACTTAGTATATTCATTCCTTAGTGTGTTTCTAATTCATAACCTCATTACTGTGGCTTAATTAAGGCTTAGGAATGCTTAAGATGCAATGAGGATGCCAAAACATGCCTTGGAACACTTAGGCAAAATTTCTGAAAATGAGGTCTACGCTCGAGCGTGGGTTTCCCCGCTCGAGCGGACATGCAGACAATGAAGCTCCGCTCGAGCGTGCCTTTCCCCGCTCGAGCGGACTGTAAACTCAAAAAGTACTGGATGCAAGATTTTCACGCTCGACGGGTGCTCGACCCACGCTCGAGCGTGGTGCATGAATTCAGGATTCACGCTCGAGCGTGAAAGTCCCCGCTCGAGCGTGGGTCAAATTTCTGGAAAATCCAGATTGACCTCCCAAGCTCAAAACTCGAATTCAACCATCCAAAACACATCTCTTGGGCCTCAAAACTAGAGATAACATAGTAAACTTGTAAAACATGAAGAATTTAGGATCATTTCATAAAATCATGGCCCAAGGGTTTGCCAAAAGTTTCCGATTTCAACTTAAACTTCAAGAATGTTTATAAACATAACATGCATGAATTTTTCTTGTATCAAACTTCTCAAAACATGATCAAACACCACAAAACAACTTGAAACTTGATGATTTCCCTAAATGAAGATGAATTTCAAACATGCAAGAGAGGTTTCATGGAAATCATGCTTAATTTGTAAGAAAATGTACATGCATGCATGAATTAACTCTAAATTCAACATCTTTGGTCCAATTCTTGTACATAATCACAAATTCTTCTTGAAATGATCTAGTTGATGGTTAAAAGTCATAATTAAGTCTTAAATCCTTACCTAGAGTCTTCAATTAGCTAGGTACTTGTACAATCTTTGATCAATTCAAGCTATAGCCTTCAATTCTTCTTCAATCTCTCCTTCTCTCTCTCTAGAATTGTGCTCCCTCTCTCTCTAAAATGTCTCACCAGATTTTTCCACTCAAGGGATGAAAGAAAATGAGCTCACAAATGAGCTTAAGGGTTGCATATAAGCTTATGGTGCTAAAACACATTAATTAGAACATAAGGCTTGCCAAACGCGACTTAACGAATTAGACTTAATCAATTTTTAATAAAATTTGCCATAAGGTTCTAAAAATTCCAAAGAACATATCGGTGTAGTCAATTTCGGTTTCGGATGCCGATAAGGCTTTCGATTTACATATTAAAGTGGAATTCCAAATAGATATTTCTATAAGTAACAGATAAAAAGCCAAAATCATGCAAAGTACAGAATAAACACATAATTTATTTTAATCATCTCATTAACATCATTAAATACGGATTAGTGGCTAATTACGGATAGGGGTTGTTACAACCGGTCAACCGGCCGGACGACCCACCTCTAACGTTACAGCACAATGAAATGGTGAAATCTCACGTGGATCCTCACTTTGATGAAACTTTTGCTTCGTTCTCAGTTTGATATCAGTTTGGTGAAACCATTGGAGAGAGAAAAAATGACTTCTTTCATCAAATTCAAATATGATGCTCAATCTAATGCAACGTTGGAGATGGTCTAAGTGACAGACGGAGAATAAAAAAGCATATAAGATTCGTAGATGAGGGCCCCATTTATTATTGTGTTATCTAAAAAATATAATATACTAATGATAATGTTGATGTTTGGCACTGTGCTCCAATCTCCCTCTACCTCGAAGGACCCTCAAGAACAAGAAAAACAGCCTGGGCCAGAAGTCTCAGACGACATAATTACTTCTCTAGTAGAATATGCTTCAAGGACTACAATCAAGAAGTCATCTACAACGTCGTAGACGACATCAAATACTTGACAGTCCCTACTGAATTAATGAGGAATTTAGTAGGTTGTCAGAGAGACTTCCATGTATTTGTTAAATTGCAACCAGATCTCACTATTAGAGGAGGAATTCTTTGTATTATATTAACTAATGGGGACAGTAGTTGGTTAGATGCAATGCCCCAAAAAATAAGAGAATGGTTTGATGTTAATGTAACCATTGTCATGATTAATGAAAATTTTTATTAATTTTATTTATGAAACCACTCAAACTTTTATTTACTTACTACATTTCCCTTATCATCAACTATTACATCTTGAGTCACATCACTATTTTTTACACTCATTATTACATTTCGTAAAACATCAGAAAATTCTACTAGATCCATAACAACTGATCCTCTCTGATTAACTGCTTCTTTTCTAACACCAACCTCCGAAATGACGGACTAGGATCAACATCACTAGTTTCATCACCACATCTGCGTACATCAATCTTAGACAAACTCAGACGACCTCTACGTTCATGAATAATTGAACCACTTTTCCAAAACCTCCTGACAACAAATCTCTTCGCCTCTCTGGTAAACCTATAGACATAGTCCGTGTCAGAATCGAAATGGCCTTGGTTGGAGCACAGTGCCAAATATCAACATTATTGTTAGTATATTTTTTAGATAACACAATAATAGATAGGGTCCTCATCTGCGAATCTTCTGGCATGTCACTCGTAGAATACTTCAAATACCCCTTCATTTTACAATACGTAATCCCCCTTTTAATATTAGAATTGCCTGATAGGACAAGGCCAATGGTGGCACTATAGGCTATGAGGGAGGTAATTGTTACGATGACAGTGAGTGGAAGGAGACTAACGACAAGTAACATAGCAACAAAAAATAGAGAGAGGCAACACACTAAGGAAAATCCTATAGAAAATTTAGGTTTTGGGGGTTACAAGGCCATTTTTTACCATATTTATTAAAGTTTGTCCTTACCCATCTAAAATTTTAAACCCTACGAAACTTAACTAACACGTAAATATTCGATGTTCTAAAACTCTAACATTATGTAGAGGGATGTATCTCCAATTTTTTCTAATTTAAATACAACACACAAAATAATTTGATTTAATTAAAATACGATTCTTACAAAATTATAAGACCCAAATTACCCAATCACATACCCAATTTGGTTGTGGTTGTAATATTGGTGAAACAGATAGAACGAAATGCATGTTGGATAACCAAAAGAAAATTGTGTTAATAACGTCAATAAAGGTGAGGTATGCATGATGAAGGTGATAAGTAATTAAGAGATAAACTGATGGAAAATTCTATATTTTATTCATTGCAAATATCTACTTAAATAGTAGAGTACATGAACTAACAAAGCAAAATACAAGCAACTAACTGATTGTGGAAACATAAAAATAGGAATTGACTCTGGACTTGGTAAACTAACAGACTCCTAAAGACCTGGACAACCAAAGATTTATTTAAAACAAATCTAAAATCTTAACACCCTCCTTTAAACTGAGTGCTCTACAGGCATTCAGTTTAGAAAGAGTACTTCACCACCAGCCCATTCCTTCTAGTAACTTGTCCCTTTCCTGCAACTTTCTCCCTCAATCTAGATTCTTAATTAAACAAACACCAAGTAACTTTTGCAGCGTCACGAACATGGCTAATTTGAGGGGTTTCATTAGAATATCAGCGACTTGATCTTCACTTTTGCAGTAGATCAAATCAATTGTTCCATTCTTTGTGAGATCCCGTAAGAAATGATACCGCACATCAATATGTTCGCTTCTTCCATGTAGAACAGGATTTTTTTAGAGTTTAATTGCTAAACTACTATCACAGTAGACTGAAGTAGGGCCTTATTGATGACAATGTAATTCTTCAAATAGTCTCCTCAACCAGATTGCATGACATGCACTTAATGTAGTAGCAACGAACTCAACTTCAGTAGTGGACAAAGTAACAATTTGCTGCTTTTTTGATGACCAAGAAACAACACCTGATCCCATCATAAAGACATAACCTGAGGTGTTTCTTTTATCATCTGGATCACCTACATAGTTACTATCAGTGAAGCCAAATAATCCAAAATTTCCTTCCTTTCTATAGAGAATACCAAAATTAATGGCCCCAACCAAGTATCTGAAAATTCTTTTGGCTGTTAAGAGATGCATTTGCATAGGACTTTCCATGTATCAACTAATAAGACTAACTGCATGCATAAGGTCTGGCCTGGTCGTAGTCAAATACATAAGACTCCCGACGATTTGTTTGTATACAGTGCTATTAACTTTCTTTCCTTCATGATCTTTAATTAACTTCAGACCAAGTTCAACTGGTGTACCAACTGAATCACAATTCTCCATTTGAAACTTGCCCAGAATTTCTCAAACATATTTCTTCTGTGAAATAAAAATTCCAGCTGAAGTTTGTGCTACCTCAATGCCAAGAAATCAGTGAATCAATCCAAGATCAGACATATCAAATTCAATCATCATCAATTATTTAAAATCATCAAACACAACACTATTATTTCCAGTGTAGATTAAATCGTCCACATATAAACACACAATTAGCAGCTCACCAGTAGTTCCAAATTTGATAAATAAAGTATGCTCATATGGACATTGATGGAAGCCTGACCTGGAAAAATATGTAGCTATGCGACTATACCAAGCTTAAGGAGCTTGTTTTAACCCATACAAAGCCTTCCTTAGCTTGTATAACTTCTTCACATTCCCTTGTTGCACATATCCTAGAGGCTAATCAACATATACTTATTCTTGCAAATCACCGTGTAAGAACACAGATTTTACATCCATCTGAAAGATTGGCCATGAGTTTTGTGCTACCAATGCAAGTACTAGTCGAATGGTATTATGTCTTGCAACTGAAGCAAAAACCTCTTTGTAGTTGATACCAAATTCCTGCTTATAACCTTTTACGACTATGCGAGCTTTGTACTTATTAACCTTCCCTTCCTTAGTCAGCTTTGTTTTGTAGACCCACTTGACACCTATTGACTTTTACTCTTTAGGTAAATCTGTCAATTCCCAAGTGTTATTTTTCTCAATGGCTGTCATCTCTTCATCCATGGCTTTCTGCCATTTTGGATCTTTATAGCATCTTGCAAAGTAATAGGATCACAATATAAGAATAGAGCAAAATTTACAAGTGTGTCATCAGTGTGACGCCCCCAAAATAAACACAATAATCCAACTCCAAAAGTAGTATAAAGTACCATAAATAAGATGTAAAGTTTTCATTAATCAGAGTTCTCCGTATACAAATGATGACACATGTGATATACATTCATAAGTTCTACCATGAATCTATAACATGTGGTATTGACTAAGAGATCAACAAAATAAATGCCCTCTAGGCTTACAGCTTTCCAAGACTATGCTTGGTTGCAACAAAAGTGAGGCTACCTCAATACAAATAAAGCCCTTGGCTATACAAAAGAAAATACAACAAAAGGAAACTCTTGTTCCAAAGTCCCTCCAAGCTATTGCATTGGCGGAGGCATATCACTAATAGCTGAAAATGATTTTTCCTAAATAGGGTGAGTCAAAGCCCAATAGAGACGATCTAACACAATATATGAATCTTAACAAAGATATAAGTACAATGTGAATATACAATGCCTGTGACAAAACATTCATACGTTGTATGATCATAAAATACCAAATTTCATATCTCAATCCATTTTCTTTCAATTCACTTCAAATTAATTCATCTAATCTCAATCCATGAGCCAATTTCATTATCTTCCAGACAACCCGACTGAGGTTATAACTCAGTGGTTTTCAATCCAATCCAATTAACACATAAACACTTCAATTTGCCATTTTACGAAAATTTCATCTGCGGGATCGACACCCATGTATACGCGCAGTTTTGAGACTTTCACCCTAGACACACAGACCAACTTAATTTCAATGGAGTCTATCCCCTATCTCCTCCCAAACATTATATATATGCAATGTATTTAAAACATAGTCATAGTCAATGACAATCCAATAAGAGATTAGTTTCAATTCACCTAATTCTCATGCAATTTCTACAACAATCATAGTTATCCTCCACTGATAGCCCAATACAGATATGTCTAAACAGATATTCAATCTCAAGATAGATAAATTATTCAAAATTTCACAAGTGAGGGGTAATGCATATCCAACTCCACCACTCACAAATATATTCATCTAATTTCATATTTACAATCTCAATTCCATTTATTTATATAAAATAAATATTTGAAACATTTTAGGGCAAACTGTAGACGTCCCCGAACGCCCCGGGAGGGTTAAGTCCCGTTCTGTTCATATTGGGGTCACTACAATTCAAGGACTCAAATGTCACGGTTCTTAATCTTGAACCAAAGAGTCCAAATCCGGCAAATCGTTTTGAAAACAGATTTTTTGAAAGAAGTGCCAAACATGGACTGCTTCACCAGATACAGAGTCGCCACCTAAATATTTTTTTAAAATGGGAAATTTAGGAAACCCTGACTCGGTGCCAAAGGCCACGTGTCCGTCATCACCAAAGTTGCCTCGGCTCGGGAACTTGGGTACGATTGGGGAAGGTCACTTCGTGAGCACCCCCGCTCGCCCGGTCAAAGACCGGCCTCTACTAACCATGATATCTGTTTTTGAAAACCTTGTATGCTCTTATTCCGATTATTAGCCTAGGTTACTATGTGATGCTCGCAGCAAACAAGTATAGACTGGGCCGCCTGAATTGGAACAAAACATTTCATGTTTGTTTGTTTGAAAATGGTTTGATGGTGCTACCCGCAGGTAGGCTAAGACGCGGATTTGCCACCCTCAGGTGGGCTTAGAAAAGATGATTTTGCCACTATCTAGTGGGCTTAAAACAAACATTTTATGAATTCTCCCAATTCAAGCAACTCAGCCTCCACCCACAGGCATTCAAGGCAGTTATATCACATAAGCAGTTAGCCTCATGGTAAGCATGCTATCATGGCAACACTCACACACATGCGAAGATGCTAAAGCATAAAACTCACCGAGTACTCCAAGCCAAAATAGAAGCTGATTAGAAATCATGCATGATCCTAGATATACAGAAATGCCTAATGCAACACATGCAATAATGCAACTATAGCAGGCTCGGCTATTCTAAACATGGCATATGGAATGCTACAGCTAACACGCATTCAATTTGGAATCGAAATACAAATGCAGTTTGTATGATGCGCCGAGCCCGGTGCGTGCAAAACAGATGAATGATGCAAACATGCTATCATACTGTATGCTAATTGAAATATGCCCTAATCTAACCATCATAAGCGGGTAAATAAAAGGGAAGAAAGACGTGGGGTTGGAAAACATACATCACACTCACCCACACTTATTACAATTATGCCCTCGCGCAGAGGGTCCGAATAAATAATACAGTCCGAATAAAAGAATAATACAGTCCGAAATAATACAGACTATTACAGTCCGAAATAATACAGACTTCTAATTAATTAACAAATTAACGCTAAGAAAGCTGTAAACTGGCATGCAAGCCAGGGGGTGCCTCGATTCTGATGAATGATGTATGCTGGGCTGCCTTTGCACGGAAATCCACTGGGATGCCCCAATTAGCCTCTGTTTGTAATGTTTCTCGAAATGCGCGCCCGACTCCGAAAAGTTGCTGATTCCTTATTTTGCTGCAACAGAGAGCAGGAAAAGGGCATAGCAATGTATTTCACAAATATATGCATGCCTCGATCCTCGTGCCACTAATCACGCATCTCGATGCATGATGGCCGAGGAATCGGATTGCACAACTCAATATAGGGTGCAATGCAGATGAATGCTACAACAAAACCTAACTCCATCATGGATAATCCGGAGTGTCGGTGACTTGGGAATTGAGACCCGTTCCGTCACTCGGAGTACGAAACGTGCCTCGTTTCCCGTGCCCGGGCTAACTCCTATCCCGAACATAATGCAATATGCATGATATGCATGAAATGCAACTAATATACAATCCTAGCATGCACAATGCTATGAGAATGAGATGCCTCGAAATGCGTGCCGAAAGGGCACGCAAACCGAGAAAATGATGTAAAGGCATGAAATGGCATGAAATATGATATGCAATGGGACTAAAATAAGATGTCTCGAAATGCGTGCCCGCGGGCGCGCAAACCGAGGCGATGCATACGGAATGCAAAATGACATGGAAGTGATATGTAATGAGGCTAAAATGAGATGTCTCGAAGTGCGTGCCCGTGGGCACGCAAACCGAGAAAATGGCATACAGGAGGCAATGATGCGAAAATGGCATACGGAATGCGGAATGGGCTTATACCTCAGCCACTCTCATACGGGAGGCCGTCGGATAAAAAAGGAGGTGCCTCGAAATGCGTGCCCCACGGACGCGCAAACCGAGGCGATGCATTAAAGCATGAAATGACATACGAAATGCGAAATGGGCTTATACCAACATGAGAGGGCCTCAGCCAAACTCACACGGGAGGCCGTCGGATGAAAATGAGGTGCCTCGAAATGCGTGCCAGACGGGCACGCATACCGAGGCGATGGATTAAAGCATGAAATGGCATGCAAATGAGATGTGGCATATGGCATATGGGAAATGCAAATTTCAGCAGCCAAAATGATGCAAAAACAGTCCCCGAATTATAGCAAAATTACACCCGATGCCCGAAATGCAATGTTATGCACCTGAAATGGCCTACAGCTATGCCAAATATGCACAATATGGACATGACATGTAAAGACAGATGCTAGGCAGCCCCTAAAATAGCATTTTTCCAGTACAAAGAATGTCCAAAAAACAACCACAAGTATGGCAAAAATAGCATGCAAAAATGGGGGAAAAGAGGGGAATAATGAAGTAAATGATATGTACAATGCTCAAACTGAAACATACAGTTCTACAACATTAAAGAGGGACCAAAAATATGCACATTTTCAGTAGATGACATCCCTCGATTCAGTATGTAGATATGCTCAACATAGCATGCAAAATATGAGCCAACAAAGGCTATAACATGAGGTATCAAAAGGATGGACCAAACAGCCTTGGACCCTTAACAAAATATGAAGAGTAGGCCAAAATAAGACACTTTACTAGCCTGATGAAGGCTCAAAACAGAAGCTAAGCAAGCCTAACAAAGCATGCAATTTTACGGTAAATTGGAGGAATTGTGAAGCAAGTGTAAGATAGAGTTACCAAACATGGTTGAGCCCTTCTTAAATGTTGAAGAGGGGATCAAAATAGGCCCACTCACAATATATTGTATGCTTGAAAACAGATCACTCATGAGCTAAAAATAGCATGCAAGAGTAAGAGTAGAACATGAATTCAAAGCAAGTGACATGCAGAGCATGAAAAAAAGGTTGATCCCTTCTTCAATGTTGAAGAGGGGCTCAAAATAAGCACAATATCAGTTCATGAGATGCTCCAAATCAGATCACAAATAGACCAAATAAATCATGCAATTTTACGGTAAATATGGAGAATTACAAAGAAAGTGCATGATAGAGAGGCCAAACATGGTTGAGACCTTCTTAAATGTTGAAGAGGGGCTCAAAATAAGCCCACTCTCAGTTTATATCAGGCTCAAAATCAGATCACTCATAATCCAAACAAAGCATGTAAAATATGGCATAAGAGGTGATATTGAAGGAAGAGCATGATAGAGGTACCAAACAAGGTTGAGCCCTTCTACAATGTTGTAGAGGGGCTCAAAATAAGCACAAAATCAGTAGGGGTCGGAGCCCAAAACAGTGAGCAAATAGGGTAAAGAATTGGGGAAAAAAAGTGCTAGAAAAAGGGACTTTGAGACTTACCCTTGAAGATCAAGCTTTTGTTGCTTCTTGGCTTGAATTTGTTGGTCCTTAGTCTCTGAAAAAGCTTCCTTTGCTGCTGGAATGGAAGTGGTGATGGTGAGGCTTGGTGTTGATGAACAAAGGGGCTAGAGACTTGAAGGTTTTTGGAGCTTTTTGAGGATGAAAATGGAGGCAATGAGAGATAGGCTCTTGAGAGAAAAGTTGCTAACCTCAACAAAGAAGGAGGTCAGCCCCTTAAATGGGCAGAAAGGGGTGTAAAAGGGGAGGGAAATGCACCCAAGCTTTCCCTCCCAAAATATCCCTCGGAGGCAGAAGATATTTTGAAAAACAGCTGGACAGCTGTAAAGTGTTCAAAAGGAGGAAGCAGGCCGGCCACCCCACTGGTCGGCCAGCCACTCCCCATGGCCGGCCGGCCATGGCCAAAAATGAAGTCAACAATTAATGGCCGGCCACCATATTTTGGTGTCCTCCCAGGTGTGTAGAACAAGGTTCCATGGTTGGAATTTGGCAACTCTGAAACAGGAGGCACAACATTCAACTTGAAAGAGAGACTCAAAAATGAAAATAACAATTACTGGCCGGCCATCATTTTTTAGGGTCCTCCCATGTGCCCTCATCACAAATATGTAGCTGTGGTTGGAAGAAAATGGCCCTAGGGTGTTCAACATTAGCCCGGAAGTGAGAGAAAAACGGGCGCCGGAGGAGCATAACTGGTTATCTGAGATAATTGCTGGCCTCCCACCCTCCAGTGATCTTCCTGGTGCTAAAACAGAGGCACTTGCCAAAATTGAACAAAAACTAATGCAAAACGAATGCTCGGGGGCCAAACCGCGAGGTTCGGGGCCCGAAAATCGGCTGTAAGCACCGAAAGTGGCATTCAGCCACGAAGTGGGTATCTAAGACCCCAGTGTGCCCCGTTATGATAAAACAGAGGTACATGCCAAAATTGAACAGAAACCGGAGCAAAATGAATGCTCGGGGCCCAAACCGCGAGGTTCGGGGCCCGAAAACCGACTGTAAGCACCGAAAGTGGCATTCAGCCACGAAGTGGGTATCTAAGACCCCAGTGTGCCCCGTTATGATAAAACAGAGGTACATGCCAAGAACCGGAGGAATCGGAGACGGTTGGGCGGTCCCGAACCGAGGCACACGGCCTGACGGCTCCGAAAATCGGAAACCGGGCTCCGAAATGGGCAAAATGGCCTACGGCCACGAAACGTAGCCCACGGCCACTTGGAGACGGTCTACGGGACCTCTCCCTCCCCTCAGGAAAGGAAACAGAGAAAACCGAGTCTGGTTCGCAAACCGAGACAAGGCACAGAAGAGAATTCGGAAGTCCGGAGGCAGGGCGCACGGCCGCGTCTCTGAGACTTCTGAATGAGCACGATATGCAACATCACCGAGCGCTCAATCGGCGATGTCTGAGTCTTACGGTCGGTCAAAATGGGGTGTCTACACAAACTTTTTCTTTTCAAATATCAACCCAAATGCCAAAATCACCCATTTTGCCACAATATAACCTCATATTCAACCCCATAACCATTTATAACTCATTCACTTAGGAGCCCATCTTTTGATTTAATACCTAAACCCTAGGTTTGTTCATAATACACCCAAATTCCACCATTTTTACATACAACAACTCATAACTAAGTTAAAAATCATACAAAAGTGTAGAAAATCCCTACCTCAGAGTTAGGAGACGAACAAAGCAAGGTGGAACCTTTAAGAATGCCGAAACCAAGTTCCAATCGGATCAACACAGAGCTCTTGGAATGCTTTAACTTTTTCCCAAAGACACTAGGGTAAAAAACCCAATGGATCTAGGTTAAAATGTAGAAAGAGGGTGAGTTTTAGAGAGAGAAAGAGTAGATCTAGGGTTTTGAGAAGGAAAGAGATGCAAAAATAAACAAAAAGGAGGCTGCTGCGAACTGATATATGCACAATTCGCTCGAGCTCAAGAGTTGATGCTCGAGCGCTAGACACAATAAGTTGTTCCGCTCGAGTGCAAAAAGTGACGCTCGAGCGTAGAATACACACATCTAGTAGTTTTGTAAACAGAAGAACATCGCTCGAGCGCAAGGATGGCCGCTCGAGCGTAGGAAACGCCTTTCGAGCGTAGAATATACTCTCCTAATAGTTTTGCAGACCTTCAAAAGTACTGAGAGTTTGCAAAGTCCGTTTGAGCGCAAGAAGTGCCACTCGAGCGAAGGAGCAAAAATCTGGGTGACAAATGTTTAGAAACTAAGCAACCAACCTATCCCAAACATAACCACAACAACCCAAAAGACAAACTCAAGGGACAACGAGGGAAATAAGAGATAAACAACAACATTAAACCATGAAACCCGAGTCCGGAATACAATAGAAGGTCGGGTCAAAATCGGAATCGTTATAATCAGATTGATCAACACCACTTACCTTATAATCTTGCATCCATACTGGTCTCTTTTTGGTACGTTCAGGCTGGATTGTGGTTAAAGTTTCAGAGTGATCTTCTTCAAGTGTTGCTGCTTGTTGACTTGAAAAATTGGAATGCAATGGTTGTTGTTCATCGACCGTAGGCTGCGAATGTCTTTTTTCTTCTTCATCATCAAAGCCTATAGGAATGTTCTGGCTTAAACTATTGACAACATTTGTCAATGTTTTCTCTTCATCAAAGATCACATCCCGATTGATGACGATTTTCTTGGTGATAGGATTATATAATTTATAAGCCTTTGAGTGTTCACTAACCCAGAGAAAAATACACTTTTCTCCTTTATCATCAAGTTTTTTTCTCTTCTCACCTGGAACATGTGCATATGCAATGCACCCAAAAATCTGCAGGTGGTCGACACTCGGTCTTCTACCACTCTAAGCTTCTTCAGGAGTCCGATTACAAACTGCCATGATTGGACTTCTGTTAAGGAGATGTATACTCCACAAGACTGCCTCAGGCTAGAAACTCTTCGAAAGAAGACTTCTATTCAGCATACTTCGCATCATATTTAAAATTGTATAGTTTTTCCTCTCTGCAACACCGTTTTGTTGTGGCGTATAGGATGTTATGAGTTGTCTTTTAACTCCTTGCATTTCATAGAAATTTGCAAATTCTAATGAGTTATATTCTTCACCACGATCTGCTCGAAGAGTTTTGATAGCTTTCCCAACCTCTTTCTCAACAAGGGCTTTATAATTTTTGAATGCTAAGAAGGCTTTAGATTTTTTCTGCAAGAAATAGACCCATGTTGTTCTACTAAAATCATCAATAAAGGTAATAAAATACCTTTTGTTACCATTGGATGGTGGATCAATGGGCCCACATATATCGGAATGAACCAGCTCCAACGCCATCTTGGCTCTCCATGCTTGTCTTTTGGGGAAATGATCACGATGTTGTTTGCCAATTACACACTTTTCGCACATTTGCTGAGGATGATCAATCTGTGGAAGACCAGTCACCATATTGTTTTGCTAAAACAACTTTAAACTGGAGAAGTTCAAATGCCCATAACGAAAATGCCATGGCCAGGCTAAATCTTTCACCATAAAAAAAAAACAATGAAGGATATCATTCTGAATGTATAAAGGAAACATCATATTTGTTGTCATATTAACTTGAGTGATCGGCCTTTTCTTTGGATCTTGAATTCTGCAAGTTCCTTCTTTAATGATGATCTCATATCCCTTTTCTTGAAGTTGACCTACACTCAATAGATTAGTTTTCAAACCTAGCATATAAAACACATTTGAAATAGTCTGTTGAGAACATTTGGAAGCCTGAATTTGAATAGTGCCATTTCTCATAACAAAGATAGTAGAATCATCTCAAAATTTGACAGAGGAACGAAATGACTCATCTAATTCAGAGAATATAGACTTGTTTCCACACATATGATTACTTGATCCCGTGTCCAAGTACCACATTCTTTGACGGGTCTCTTCGGCTATGTTACAAGCCATAAAAAGAGAAACCTCTTCTTCTTTCTCCACAAAATTTTATTTTGCTCCGTTTTCTTTACACAATTTAGTTCTACATTCAAAACGATAATGACCATACCTTTGACATCTATAGTATTTGACTTTGGATTTGTCAAATGGTTTTGATGCCTGGTTTCCATCTTGATGATTATTCTGTCCTTTTCCTCTGCGTTTGGGGACAAAAACTTGATTTCTATGTGTGGATGGATTGTCACTACTGCTGCTGCTTCTTCCCCTTCCTTAACTGTACCCCTTCTTAGGAAAAATTTTGTTGTGAGATGAGTGTTGTAACTACAATACTTGCTCCATTGCTACATGCTAATTAATCCATTGCTCGTGGACTCTCAACGAACTCATTAATTCTTCGATGAAAAGAGCATCAAGATCCTTGGATTCCTTAATCGAGCAAACCACATGTTCAAACTTCGAAGTCAGCGATTGAAGAATCTTCTCAATTATGGTAATGTCTGCCATCTTTTCTCCACTGGTTCTCATCTTGTTTGCAATAGACATGGTTTTAGAGAAATATTCCTCAATTGACTATGTTGGTTGCATACGAAGAGTCTCAAATTGTGCACGGAGTGCTTGAAAATGTAATCGCTTCACCTTTGCAGTACCTTGATACTTCTGCTTCATTGCATTCCATATTTGTTTTGAAGTATGTTTGGTGAGAATCGTCTCCAAGATGGTTCGATCAATTGCTTGAAACAAGTAATTTTTTACTTTCAGGTCTGTCATGGTGCTAGACTCTACTTATGAAATTCCAACTTCAACGAATGTCAATATTCCTTGGATCTCAAAAAAAATTCCATCAGCATTCTCCAATAGTCATAGTGGCCATCAAATCTAGGTATAGCAGGTTGCACAAAAGTCTCTAATGCCATTAAGCGAGAGTGACTGCTATTGGTCAAAAAAAACACACACACACACACGCACACACCAGAGAGTAGACAAGAGCTCAGCTCTAAGTACACTGTCTACTTTCCAATTCAAAGTATTTAGCTCCTATAAGCAACTAACAAAGCAAAATATAAGCAACTAACTGATTATGAAAACATAAAAATAGGAACTAACTCTGGACTTGGTAAACTAACAAACTCCTAAAGACCTAGATAACCAAATATTTATTTAAAACAAATCTAAACTATTAACGTAAGGCAATGATGTGTATGAGTGCTTAAGAAAGAGCTTGCGATCTGCATTCTTAAAGATAATGAAGATTGAAGAAGTGGAGTAAAAATGAAGGGACAAGGAGAAAAATAGAAAACAAGAAAAATAAATGAATGTCTTTGTAGAGAGAAAAAGGAATAGAAGTATAGTAGATGAAGAAAGTTATAAGAATATGTTTAAAGGGTTATAATGTTAGAAGAATATAAAATTTGCTTCACACTCCACTTTTTATCTCACATATCCTTCCTTATTATACTTGCGCAATTTGAACTTCTAATTTTTTACTCAATTCACAAGTCAAAACTCCAAAAGCACTCACATACTTATTAGGGATGGCAATTTGAAACCGGCCCGACGGGGACCCGACCCCCCGATCCCGATTAGAGCGATTTTTTCCTGAAAAATATCTCCTACGGGCCGGGGATGGTACTCAAAAATAAATGTTCGATGATTTTCGGGCCGGGGACGGTGATATGTTTTTCACCCCAGGCCCCGGCCCGTTCCCGGCCCCGATCTCATCCCCGTTAGCCCCCCGAATCAAACTTACTATGTACCCCCTTAATATATAACCCTCTTGTAACTATTTTGTTCTGTCTCTCTCACTCTCACTCTCTCTTTCTCTTCCCTCTACACTCTCTCACTCTCGCACCTCTCCTCTCCTCTCCTCTCTTTCACTCTCGCACCTCTCCTCTCCCCTTCCTCAGCGCAGCCTTCACTGTCTGCGACGCCGGAGTCGCTGTCCATCTCGCACCGCCACTTCACCTCCGTTGACTCCGCCGTTCGCTTCACCTCCATCGCTGTCCTCTCTCTTCCTGTCCGTTGAGTCACCGTCGTCGCAGTCACACAAAGATCTCAGATCTGTATTGATCTCCTCCGTCGTCGCCGCCGATCAGCCAATCTCCGCCGATCTCCTCCGTCATCCTCTCTCTCTGTGTATACATGTATGTGTGTGTCTCTGTGTGTATGTATAATGTATGTGTGTGCTCTGTGTGAATGTATACATGTGAGTATGTATATATATATGTATTTGTGTATGATTTTTTGAGGATGTTGCTGATGATGTTGAAAGTTGTTGATGGTGTTGAATGTTGAAACATATTTGGATCGGGGAACTTTCGAGGTCGGGGAAACCCGATCCCTGTTGGGGGAGGGAACGGGGACTGTGATAGGTTCCCCGTCGGGGATCGGGACCAGGGACGAGGAAGTTTTGGCCATCGGGGATCAGGGACGGGGAGTGGGATCCCCGCCCCGCTCCGCCCCATTGCCATTTCTAATACGTATCTTAGAAACCCTAACCTCATACCTTTTCTCATCACATTGGCCATCTAATTGACAACACCACTACCACGACTTTCCCTCTATCTCCAACTTCTCCCCAACTGACGTTATTTTATCCCTCACCTTCCTCGACCACCACAACATCCGTAGCCTCCATTCCTCTACACTTTGACAACCTCAACCCTGCTCCTCCCAATTCAAAGTCGTTGCCCTTTCTCATTTCATGCATCACCACCTCATACCCTTCACTTTTCGCTCCATATGTAGCCTCTTTTTTCCATCTTCAGTGCTCTATCTATCACATTTTCTGCCTTATTTGCTATTTTTGTCTTAGACCATATAAAGATGAATATGTTACTTTTTCTTAGCTTTACTATTGAACTCTAGTAATTGGTTCAACCATGAATATTCAAATGACTATTTTAAGGATTTCATGGTGACTAATTAGGTTGTGGTAGACGAGAGTTCTTATTTTTGTGGTGTCTAGTTAAATAGTAGTGGGCAGGGGTTCATGGTGGTGACTTTTGGTGATGGTAGTGGTATTCGATAGTAAAAAGGGTTTGTAAAAGTAAGGGTTCGTTTGAGAACATATTATTTTAATAATTTTTTAATTTTTTAATTAAAATATAAGATTAAAAAAATAATATGTTTGAAATGACTTTTTAATTTTTTATAAAAATATATGTAAAATGTAGAGAGAAAATAAAATTTGTGACTTTTTTTTTTTTTGTATAAATTGTTAATTTTTTAATTTTTAAAATAAAATATTGAATTATAAAAAGAAACCTAAGAAGAATGGGTCACAATAGTGGTATAATTGGTCCCTGGTGGTAGTGGTTGATTATGATAGCTTTTGCTGGGTTTGTGACGACACGTGACAATTGTTGTGGTAGGTTTGGAGGGATGGTTTTGACATTTGTCCTTAATAATAATTTAGTTAATGATGATAAGGTCGTAAGTAAATAATAATAAAAAAAAATTAATACTTTATTTGAGAATTAAGAGAGGCCGTTCCCACCTCCCTTGGGCCAATCTCCTGGGCGAAGCACTGTTGGTTAGGAGGTTGGACCTCAAGTTGTCTAGTCAGCACTTGGTGTGGGTTCAATGCTCCCCCGCTGTGCGAGTCCTGACTTAAGCGGAGCTTGTCTTGGGAGGTCGGGGCAAGTTCCCAGGTTATAGTCTCTCGCTCGGAACGGCTAACAGGACACCTTGGTGATCTCTACAAGGGGCGCTGCCTTGGACCTGCGGGAGAGTGGGAGGATTTTCCCTGTAACAAAAAAAAAAAAAAAAAAAAAAAAAAAAAAAAAAAGAGGAAATAAAGGAAATGGTTATATAAATTAAAAACAAATAAAAATAAAAGCAGTGAAAAGATAACAATATATATCTCATTTTATTTAGTTAAATGGAAATAAAAAAATTATTTCTATATTATATTACTAAAATAACATTTTATAGGTATTTCATTTTTTTTTTCTAAATTAAAAACGACAGCTTTAGAATTTAAAAATAATAATAACTTTCATTTTTTTTTTCTAAATTAAAAACGACAGCTTTAGAATTTAAAAATAATAATAACTTATTGATTACTTTCTTTCCAATCTATCCATTTCTAAAGATATTCAAAATGAAAGTAAGGCCTTGTTTGGGAAGACTAAATAAGTGCACTTTTTGTCTTTTTTGACTAAAAAATTGAGGTTGAAAATATGGATGTTTGGGTTAACTTTTTGACTTTTTATGGAAAAATGTGTAATAAAAAATTGTGAAAATTGGTTTTTAGAGGAAAATTTGAATTGGGAGTTGTGCAGCCGTAATTGTTGACTTTTGGTGAATAGTGTTAACTTTTTAACTTTTTGAGTAACTTTTTGACTTTTTGGCTTTTTTGAAAGATCCCAAACAACCATTTCTTCTCATTTAACCTCATATTTCTTCCATTTTTGCCTTGATTGTGAAATTGATTATTTTAGTTAATTATTTGATTTTTTAACTATTTTAACCTGATTAAAATAATTATATTTGAAAAGTTTATTAATTTTTTTTGTAGTTGATTTGATGATTGTGAGAGAAAAAATAAAATAATTATGAATTAACTATAATATTTTACCTTATTAACTATTTTAATTTATTTTATATTTTAATAAACTATTTTAATTTTCTTTCCAAACTCCTTTAAATTTATTAATCCAAAATAAGTACTAATAAAATCATTTTTTTTTTAATTTCCTGCCAAGTCACCCAAAATCCAGGCAGGGCGTAAGAAATGGTGTGCTCCACCCATAAAATTCGGTTTGTCGCACTCTTTTTAAGAAATATAAAATATAAGGAAAAGTCTACAATATGTATATCTGTATGTATGTCGTCCTTTATTTCCTTTAAAACTGTTCTATATCTATCTACCTAGAGAGAGACATTGTTGATTCCTGCTCATGGGTACCCAGGAAGATGAGAGATTGGAGGAGAGATTGCTCTTGGAAGATGGTCCTCCACAGGTATCTTTCGATCCTTTTGCTTCTATATGCGTGTATATATAATATATACATGTGTTTGTATGTATATTTA
This sequence comes from Camellia japonica, assembly GCA_030407325.1. NCBI lineage: Eukaryota > Viridiplantae > Streptophyta > Magnoliopsida > Ericales > Theaceae > Camellia > Camellia japonica. The sequence goes on from JAPPVO010000019.1 coordinate 49,763,974, forward strand.
TATTCTGATTTTGACTTTTTTAATTTTGTGAGTTTTAAAAAATTTGAGGAAGATTAAGGTTTTAGTTGATGCTAGCTTTCCATTTTATACTTGAGATTGCTAATTGATGTTTTGCTTCTCTCTCTTTCTCTATATATATACTTGTGTTTGTATCAAATTCTTATTTTGACTTATAAATTTTGTTTTGAGTTTTAAAACAATTGTGGAAGATTAGGGTGTTGGTTGATGTTGACCTTTGATTATGTTATTGAGATTGCTTAATTGATTATTAGGTTAATTGATTGGTAAAATTCAGTTTTTGGGTATAGGGTTTCTGGGTGTGATTGGAGTTTAGAAGCTTTGTTTCAAATTTCTACTAGTATTTGAGTGAGTTAATAGCAATTCAATGAAAGATGTGTTCTTTTATTATTTTGTAGACCTCGAATCTACAATTGAAAGTTCCAGAGGGAACATCAGTTTTAAGGTTAATTCAAACCCAAATCCAGTTCTGCTGGAATGAAATGTGGAGTTATGAATTAGACCCTAAAATTTGAATCTTGTAAACTCATTGGGTTTATATATATATATATAAATTTGAAGTTGGGAATTGAGGACACAACCTTGGTTTTACCTTTGCCGCATTTATTAGTGTGCAAGATGTTAGCCCATTTTGTTGGTTTGGTATTAAATGTTTAGATAGATTTGCACCCAAGGCTTTTGTCATTTGCAGCAGTTTGGCAATCAACTGTTGTCCTATACTTTAATTACTGATATTTTGAGTACTTTGGCTTCCATCCTGTATTTTAGTTTATAACTGTTGATTTTTTTGTTAATTGTTACTTGTTAGTGTCATCTTGATAGCTGATTTGTTGCGTTTACAACCTCTTGATCTTGAAATAAACAACACACTTGTTTCGCTGTTGGTCAGTTACTACTGTTTGATGCGGAAGATGCCCATTTTTTTGCATGCAGCAATTATCGCCAGAGCTATGAGAATGATTTTTTTTCTCATACCAAACCTTAAATAGCATCATAATGCATAGGGGTGTTCATGAACCGGATTGGTTCGGTTCTAAGGTGAACCTAGAACCAAACTGGTTGTTACGCTTTTCAAAAATTTAAGAATCGAACAAAACCGTGAAACCTTGGGACCCAATCTGATTGCCAAAAAATGGTTCGGTTGGACGGTTCTAGGATTAAAACAATTCATCATTATATTTAGACTATTCATTTAAAAAAAAAAAAAAACCCACTCCATTCCACCTATAGAAACATTCCAAAAAGTTCGCAGGCATACTCAAATTCTTAGAATATTCTCCAAACCAGTTTTTATAAAATGCATAAAGACCCAACAAATTCTTTATATTATATAGTAATTATTGTAGAAATGCAATTTTTAAGAATATAATTAGTTTAAAAATCATATAAACAATAAAAAATAATACAATAAAGTATCTTGTGAATATCATGAATGAAGGTTTTGAGATTGAGATTGAGATTTTAGGATACTAATAAGAACGAGTGTAAATACCTCTTTGAATATGCTTGGCAAGCTGTTCCTTGGTCTTTAATGTGTTGGAATCTATGTTATCAGAAAACGCTAATACCCAAGCGATTGGTACACCCGTTCCAAATCATGATACACTTTAGTTCGAAAACGGTAAATTTAGTAATCCGAAACGATCTCTAAAGCTTTTTCTAATATATTTCCTTAAATGTTACCTTAAGAGGAAAAAAATCAAATATAATGAATTAAAATCTAAGGTGACTTAAGTTTTGACAAGACAAAAACTTCAAAAATGAAATATATATATATATATTATTGGATGCCCAATAGTTAAAAGAAAATTACTCTAGAAGTAGCTTAAATTCTTAAGTGTAATATATGCAAGTCTATTCCTATCGTGCCACATTTTAGAGCATGTGGCGTACCATATTTTTGTTCCCATTCCACATACCGAATCGATCCATGTTCCAGGTAGCATAGGTTGGAATGCCAAATAACATTCTTTTCAAACCCAATTAGGTGTTATAGCAGCAGTATTTTAGGTGTTGTTCAGCCCAGATTATCATGTCTACACACACTACATGTTATAAAAGGTTGTCAAAAGCTTAATAATAGGCCAGAGGAACTACCTAAATATGGAGACTCTTTGGTGCCAGAACTTGCTACCCACCCATCCACCTACTCACACACCAATATTTTTACTCAGTAAGGTTTCTGCTCTCTGCCTAACTACCCATTTTATGTCTTCAGAATGAAAGCAGTGGACTTTACACAGGAGATGGTTCAGTGAACATTAAGGGGGAACCCGTGTTGAAGAGCAACACTGGGAAGTGGAGAGCATGCCCCTTCATTCTTGGTAGTTACTACTTCAACAATGTCTACAATTCTTAATGTTTTTGATATTCCATCTTTTTTCTTCTAACATCGTTGAATATAAAAAAAATATATAAAAAAAAACAGGTACTGAATGCTGTGAACGCTTAGCTTATTATGGGATTGCTACAAATCTTGTCACTTATCTCACCACAAAATTACACGAAGGAAATGTCTCTGCTGCAAGAAATGTTACCACTTGGTCAGGCACTTGCTACCTAACACCCCTTATCGGAGCAGTCTTGGCAGATGCATACTGGGGAAGATATTGGACAATTGCTACCTTCTCTACAATTTATTTCATTGTAAGTATGAAATGAAGTTGTCATTGTGCTGAAATCTTAGTGCCTTCATGAATAATTGAATGATGATAGATGAACAACCTCAGTTTTTTCATACTGGCTTGAACCTTCTTTGTATTGGACATGTAGTGCATCATCTTATAGTTTTCTGCTCAAACCATGTTTGTAGTTTGAATGATCTTTAGCTTCCAATTACGTATTACCTACAGCATTCTGTTGAACAATCTCTTCCTAATATTGGTCATGGTTCTATTATAGAGGTGAGTGACTTACTAATTATTGGGTGGTAATGAGGTTATTTTGGGTCATTTCCATTTAGGATATTTTAGTATTCCAGAAATTTACTGATTGTGACTATCTCTGTTCAAGGTAATGGTTTGTAGGAGTTTGATATATTTTTTTATTTTTTTTCCAATTCAGTAAGAAAAAATATCAATTAAAAATTTATAATCATAGCTATTACCTAGATTTACCTCTTAGTTAATGATTGAGCTGGAACCATTTAGTCTGATCTTACTTGAATCATGGGTCACTATGGTAGTAGATTTTTAAGTAGAATGTGTTAACATTTAGCATCTTACAACATGGTGCAAAGGACAATAGACCTATATATGTCACATAAACTAGAGATTTAACTATAAGACAAAAAGAATTTGGACATTTCATTAATACCACCAACAAGGCGAAGGAACGGGAGATGAATAGTATGTGAAATTAGAGGCAATGTTTTACACTACTTTCTTTTTCGAAGAACCCTCAGTTATAGTATTTTTTTCCCATTTCTTAAATGCTTAATATAAAAACAGGGACAGAACTTAGAACTAAATTTCTGGATAAATTTCTCAAACAGAAACTTTCCCCATCTCTGATGTTGTGAAATATAATTTGGATAACGTGGCAGTTGGGGATTTATATTGACTCTGGTCTATCCAACTTCGTTGGGATATGGTTTTCTTGACTTAAGTTAAAGCAGACAATAGCTAAGCATTTTCCTGTGGTTACTAGGAGATAATTACATCAATCTTTTCTGCGTTGTGTCTTCTCAAAATTTGTAGGAATGGATGTTCATGCCCCTCTTTTACATTGTTGAACTGTGTATTTTGTGTAGGGAATGTGCACATTGACTCTCTCAGCAACAATTCCCGCGTTTAAGCCTGCTGAATGTGTTGATTCAATATGCCCTTCTGCCACTACCCCTCAGTATGCAGTATTCTTCCTTGGGCTATATCTAATTGCACTTGGAACTGGTGGGATCAAACCATGTGTTTCTTCCTTTGGGGCTGATCAATTTGATGATACTGATCCTAAAGAAAGGGTAAAGAAGGGATCCTTCTTTAATTGGTTTTATTTTTCTATCAACATTGGTGCTCTTGTATCAAGTAGTATAATTGTGTGGATTCAAGACAATGCTGGGTGGGGCCTAGGTTTTGGCATTCCGGCATTGTTTATGGGTGTTGCTATTGCAAGTTTCTTTGCAGGCACTTCTCTGTATAGATTTCAGAAACCTGGGGGAAGCCCTCTTACAAGGATGTGCCAGGTTTTGGTTGCATCATTCCGCAAGTGGAATTTGGAGGTCCCTACAGACAATAGTCTCCTGTATGAAACACCTGATAAAACCTCAACAATTGAAGGAAGCAGGAAACTGGAGCATACTGATGAACTGAAGTAATTTTCTTCCTTGTTCTCCTGGTTAAATACTTGTATCACTTCTGAACCATTTAAACTAATCCACTGTCAGTTTTCTTCTGCCATCTCAGAAGCTTTCACCTACTTATCAATTGATTTTTACCTTAACATGTATTTTAGAGTCTTTTGGACACAAACAACCTTTTTCAAATGTATTCCGTGTTGAAGCACACAAGTTACCACCATAATTATCTCTTATACTGCTTGTAATGAGACTGTATATTGCTCTCTTGTGGAAGTGTTGAGGATAAATAATAGATTTTCATTGAATTAATTTAAAAATATAATGGGCTTATCTCACTTGCTATATGATGACACAATAGGAAGTTTAATTTTTGTTAGATGTCTTGGAAGCAGTATCTTTATGAAGCTAATATTGCTCCTCCTTATCTTTACATCATTCCTTAGAGAGTGAAATTGCATATTTTGTCTGATATGTTTTCTTTTCTTTCAGATATTAACTATCCATAGAATTCTCTTTTTCTGACTTCTTTTCTTTTACATTACTACCTTTTGATGGTTTTATATACTTGGTAGTTCTTCTCCTCGGCTGCATATTCTGTCAAATTTTCACTAAAACTCTCTCCTGTGCAGGTGCCTGGACAAAGCTGCAGTAGTCTCAGATGCCGAGAACAAAAATGGGGACTTTTCCAATCCATGGAGGCTTTGCACTGTAACTCAGGTAGAGGAACTGAAAATCTTGATGCGCATGTTTCCTATTTGGGCTACCGGAATTCTCTTTTCTGCTGTTTATGCACAAATGTCTACAATGTTTGTCGAGCAAGGGACAATGATGGACACGGCCATTGGTTCCTTCTCCATCCCTGCAGCCTCTCTTTCAACGTTTGATACCATCAGCGTTATTTTTTGGGTCCCTGTCTACGATACCTTCCTCGTCCCAATTGCAAGGAAATTTACGGGAAAAGCAAGGGGCTTCTCAGAGTTGCAACGGATGGGAATCGGTCTCTTTCTTTCAATCTTTTGCATGTCCGCTGCTGCTTTGGTGGAGATGAAGAGGTTGGCACTTGCAAGGGAACTTGGTTTGGTGGATGAAGATATTCCGGTACCATTAAGCATCTTGTGGCAAATACCACAATATTTCTTGTTGGGGGCTGCGGAGGTATTTACATTTATAGGGCAGCTTGAGTTCTTTTATGACCAGTCTCCAGATGCTATGCGTAGCTTGTGCAGTGCATTTTCTCTTCTGACAACTTCATTGGGAAATTACTTGAGCTCTTTGATTCTGACTGTCGTGACATCTATAACGACCGCAGGCGGGCAAGCTGGGTGGATACCGGATAACTTGAATGAAGGTCATCTTGATTATTTCTTCTGGCTTTTGGCTGGACTCAGCTTCTGTAACTTGGTGGTTTATGTCTTCTGTGCCAAAATCTATAAGCAGAAAAAGGCTTCTTCTTAAAAGCTTTGCTTTTTTTAGCATGTATCTATCTCCACCAATTCTAGTCAAATGTTTTGATACATTCTTATTGGAATTTCATTTCATATTTCAATCCTAGTTCAAAGAAGATGTTTGTAACATAAGTTGGGGTACAAGAGCGTTGTCTACTTGTAACTGTATTGCACTGATATTTACACTTACACGGTGTAGAACTTCATTTTCTTCTTCTTATGTACATTTAAAAAATAATTTGTGTAATTGATGGTTTTGTTCTCTGCATTTGCATTTTAAAACTGTAAAGAGAGATGTGCTCACAACTGCCCATATCATTGTTTTTTTTATTTGTATTTGGAGTAAAATATTTGTTATGATGGACCTGAATGCTAAGCAGGTTTTTGTGGCTTAGAGTTAGGGTTTGAAAGATATTTGGGAAAAATAATATATTTGTGGAACAATCCAAAAATAATGGCCTAATATATGAGGATCTTTTAGGTGTACAGAGGTAGATTTGTACTCCCATAAAAATAAGATTATTTTATCTCTATTCAATTGATTTGAGATTTTCCTAAATTTCTCACCTGAAAAATGATAGAGGCCCAAAGAGGTTAATTAAATGAATTACCGAACATTACACTAAAATCCACATGTTTTTATAAATTATAAAATAGCTCTAATTAAATCATAAAGGGTGAATTATATTAGTAATTTTTACATTTTACCTATTTGTCATTTTGGTCATTGTAATTTTAATTTGTTTGATTTTGACTCGTTTTTTTTATTTCGTTTCAATTTGATTCAATTGATAATGTCATTAGTGATAATTATCGTTCAAAAACTTTAAAAGTATTATCAATTGGACCAAATTGATATAAAATTTAAAATTAAACTAATTGAAAATGTAGTTTCCGGAATGACATAATAATCAAAATATAAGGTCTGCTAATGTAATTTGCCCAATCATAAAAAATGACCCATTAAGTTACGAATTGTCCCTTGTGATTTTAAAATTTACATTTTGTTCTTTTAAATTTCTAATCACATAACAAATGACCACTTTTGTTAATAAATCATTAAGTCCATCAACAGTTTTTAATGATGTCAGAAATATATTTTAATTAATAATTCTAATAATTTTATTATTACATAGAAAAGAAGTTAGGAATTTTATTTTTCTGTTAATTATGTTAAATAAAAAATTTCAATAAAGTGATTTTTGTAATTTTTAAAATCAAAGGAGGGCAATCTGTATTTTAAATAAATCTTTTTGTAATTTATCCAAAAATATAATTTACCCAAAATTTGCTGGTTTTAGTAATTTGTTGGAAGAAGAGTCACTAAACAGAAATTAATCACTCTAAAATGTCTATGCATGCAGGAATTTTGCTTTTATCCTCTAAGAAAGGCGAAAGTCATAAAAAACAATTCATTTAAAAGACGGATCGGTCGGTGTTCTTAATCACTATAATCTTTTTTCCTTTTATTTATTTATTTCCTTTTTGACTTCAATATCTGAATTTGACGTTTTGATTTTATGTTGGGTTAAGTTAAATACAAGGGTTTAGTACAGTTTTGACTTATAAATTATCATTAAATTATCTATTTAGTCTTTAAATTATCGACTGTATCTATTAAGGTCGCTAAAATATTTAATTCAAACCTATGTAGTCCTTAAAAAAATTATAAAAATAAAATATATTTCCATAAGTATTATAAATTAGCAAAACACCTGCCTAATTAAGATTTTATTATAGAAAAATCTTAAACGAAATCTCATATATAATAGTAGATAAAGGTAAGCACATAACTATTGTAGAAGATAAGTAAAAAAATACTATAGATAATTACTCTTATTGTTATAAAGAAAATTCACCATAAGGACTGATGTCATTTTAAAAAAACAAAATAAAAATTTCAAATTTTTTTTGAAATAAAATTTTAATTAGAGTAATTATTTTACTAATTTATAATACTTATGAGTTAATATTTTATTTTTGTAATCTTTTTAAAAATTACATAAATTAGAATTAAATATTTTAGGATTTAATCAATTCAATCGATAATTTAAAGATTAAATAGATGTTGATTTTTAGGACCTAGCAGACAAATAAGGGATTAAAAATATAATTTGACGATAATTTAAGAGTATAAAGTGTAATAAACCCTGATACAATTTTCATGGGATAACTGGTGACTAATTCTAAGCATTGAAATTGTGTTTGAATTATAAATTTTGATAAATTTTAAAAAGGAAAGAAGAAAAGAAAGAGAAAGTAGATAATTTGATTTTATTGTATTTGATTCACATGCCCTTTTCAAATCCTATGCCCCATTATCTTTCCAATTTGTTTTTCTTCGGGACAAAATGAATTAATTTCTTATTGGGTAATGATTTTGCAAGTTTCGTTGTTGCTTCTTTGATTAGTTTGTATTGGTTTTTCCAGTTTCTGGCATGTGGTTTTGCTTTTTCATGAATTTCTTCAGAAATTGTGATCATCAATTGTCTCAATTGTATAACAGCTTATTGATATATATATATATATATATATGCATTGCATGTCCAACCTTTCATCAATTTTTTTATCTAATTTGATTTCAAATTGAGTAAAAATGTTTGATGTGATATGAATTACTCCAATCCTCTCATCAAAATTTCATCAAAAATTTTTCAAAAATTCAGCTCTTATCTCAAGTTTATGTTTTGATCAAATTTGATGAAATATATATTTCCTATGTTTCTTCTTTTTAAATTTTCATCAAATTCTAATTTTATGGAGGATCTCAATTTGATGAAAAAAATGTCTCTCCCTCCATTTGCCCAACATTTGATGAATGGATTGGAGATGGATTTTGGTTACTTTTTCATCAAATTTAAATTTGATGCAAAACAAAATTGAGGATTGGAGATGCTCTTGTTAATTGAACTTGTTACTGAAACTGTCTTCTTCTTATCTTCAGCTTGTGTTGGGGGAACTGGTTGATCTAATCAAATGGACAATAAGGTAGAGTTTATTCGATTTAGCATTGTTTGACATTTGTCCATAATCTATTTCTCTTACAATTTTAGTGATGCAATTGGGTTTGCAGTATGAGCTCATTGAGAAGATTGGAGAAGGTGGGTTTAGTATGATTTACAAATATCGAGACTGTGTGACCAATGAGACTGTAGCTGTGAAGAGAATTTTTATTGTAAATGAGAATGGTGTCCCTAGCTCTCTCATTAGAGAAATTTCCCTTTTGAAGGAACTGGATCATATCAACATAGTCAGGTGAGTGAGCCTCCTCTTATGGATTTCTTTCGTTTTTTATAGACAAGCTATGTTACACAGACTCGAATATGAGTATTGAATGCGAGTACATGAATTGAGATATGTATCTATTAGTTGAGTACGGATACGGGGGCACACTTTAAACACATAAACATTGCATATCATATAATATTATTAGATAGGATGTTGTAAATTAATTAGAAATGTATTTCAATTTAAATAAAATTTAGGAAAAATATGAAATTTACATCTCCTATTCACGTAACAAGCTAGAAATGTTTCTTTACTAGTAAATGCGAGTGTATTCATCTTCAAACATCATACAAAATTAGAGAATTCAAGTGTATAAATTAAGTAGGAATGTCGGGACACATATCTTACACGGAGAGAAGTAGAAGAGTCCATGTGACATAGCAGACAAGTAACAAAAAATGATATTAAATAGTCACAAAGGACAGGTTGGTTTAATTATTTCTGTTGGTCCCCTCCCCCCTCCTCCCCCAACTTAATGTTCTTTTACAGAAAAACGCATCAAAACTTAGCTTGCTGTTCTGACTAAAACACCTCCCATGGCCTTGGTTTTTCAAAATTTTGATAAATTTCTATTCTTTTTGCCTATATTAGTAATTTCCTTGTTTCTTTTTTGTGAGAGTGGGGATTTAAAGTTGTTTTGCCACATAAAAACTACATCTATTGCTCCGTATGTTGTCAGTTGGAGGGGACACCTGGCCTGCATAGCTTGCAGGAGAAGCCAGCAGAGGGTGATGTGGTGATGCCACATAGCGGGGGTGAGTCCATGTACCTACAGGTTGCAGTAGTGAGGGATGTATGTAAAATTTGACAGCTTTGCATGTAGGATGCACTCCTATTATCAGAAGGGTTCTTTTGTATTGAATGTCCTTTTAAAATGTGATGGTTCCATGTAAAAGCAAGCTCAATCTTAGATCAGGTTTATATGCTGCCTTGATTGAGCTGTCAATTGCTTGTTATAATTGGTTATATATCACTTATTTAATGAACTTCTCTGAACAATTTTTTAATGGAACTTTGGAAAAAGGTTGCTGAATGTACTGAGCAATGGGGAAAGTGTTGATCTTGTCTTTGAGTGTCTAGACCTGGACCTGAAGAAGTTCATTAATTCTTATCCAGAGATTGCAAAGGATCCACATATGATAAAAGTGGGTGAGATCCTTCCGGCATGTGAAATTTTGAAATGCATGGTACTTGATGTCAACAGCTTTGTGTTATATTTTGACTTTTGAAGTTAATTTTAGTAGGGAAAAAATACATTGAGTTGCTTCTATAGACTATAATTTATCTTTCTATAAATTAAATGTTGTTCCTTTTGTTCTTTTTTCTTTTTGATATTTTTTTACATCTGGACTCTTGTGACCATTATGTCATTGAGCCATGGTATCAGTCTACATTATTTGATATATCTAGGTGTCATCTTGATCTTTTTTTAAAAATATATTTCACAACAAGTTTATTGAATTTTGATCTTATCAAACCGAGTCTTGAACTAAAATGATTTTGATAAAACAGAAAAATAAGCCGGCCATATTGTCAAACACTTTGTTCAAGAGATGCATGCGGGTGCTTTTATTTCCACACACCACATTATCTTAGTTCACACACTTGATTTTTGCATTTTTGGTTTGGATGTTGATTTTAACCACATAGTTTTGTTCGTAAATCAACTTCCAAACAAAAAATTCAGTCAAATCAAATAGTTTTGTTCGGAAGTTGATTTCCAAACCAAATAATTTTATTCGAAAGTTGATTTCCGAACCAAAAAAGATGTGTGCATTAAGAGGAAATAATGTGTGGAAATAGAAGCTCTCAATGCATGCAGATGTGCACACAGAATATTGAGTTTGTAAGGGATAGGAGAATCAATATCCAGGGGTTGGCCCAATTCTCCTTATTGTTTGTCTTTCCTTTGTTGGTCCAATAGTTTCTTCTTGCCTGTGTGATAGATTGTGGGTAGTTACTGGAAATAGCAACAAAATTTTATAGGACTATGTCGATTGACTTCATTAAATATCTATTTGCAGAGATTTATGCATCAGATTCTTCGCGGAGTCGCCTATTGCCATGCTCATGAAATTCTACATCGAGATTTGAAACCTCGGAATCTTCTGATAGATCTCAATAACAAAATGGTGAAGCTTGCTGACTTTGGGTTGGCCAGGACATTTGATGTTCCTCTCAGGACCTATACTGGCAATGTATGTCACTCTTCAATGCTATTTGTCCTAAATTTTGTTTTATATCTGACAATTTTGTTGAATAGAAGTTGATAGTACCTACAAATACAAAAAGTTGTTTATGTAGCAAAAGAAATAGTTGTTAGCTTTCTTCTAGGATTTTCAAGCCTAATAATTTCAATAGTGCACCTGATGTTACATTTTGAAGTGCATTTGTCATGCATAACCAAATCAAATGAAACTAAGTCTCGTGTCCCAATCAAGTGCATTTGTAACGCATGATATACAAAAATAACTCTTTTCAAAATTTGCATATGTAAGTGTTCTTTCTGATTGTTGGCTGGATAATTAAAGCAAGTTTACACTTTGATATATTGGGGCATCAGTGCAAGAAAATGTCTTCACAGGATTAGGCTGAGATCTTCGTGAAATTAAGTAGGGAAGTTACTTTTCACTCAAGATCATCTTCAACAAAAATGGTACTCTTTTTTTTTTTTTTTTTACTCTTTTTCCAAAATGCAAATAGGAAATTGAGAGGTACGTAAAAAAAAAAAAAAAATCGTTTGTCTTACCATTAAAAAACTGGAGCTTCTTTTCTCTCTCTCTTTCAATTCAAATTGTCAGTGCAGAAAAGGGTATACTCTCTCTCTCTCTCTCTCTCTGGTCCGCAATTTGACCATCTATAAATTTGTCAACACAACCACTACAGGGGAGAAAAAACGGTTTTCAGAAAATTCTTATCTCGCTCCCAAATGACTTGGAGACATAAGAAGAAAGATATTTTACTAGCAAATAATAACCTTCTAAATTTTCTTTCGAAATTATTTTTCCATTAAAGAAAATAGACTCCAAGGGACATTTAGATAGGTTTTCTGTGTAATAGTTAAATGATACTTTTAAAATTCATTAGATGAAATTGTTACATTTCCTGAATGTTGACTTAGAAGATTGAGAGCAATTTAAAATCTTTGGAATCCAAAGGATGATGTACCCTCTCCTCCAACTAAGATAACCAACATATGTTTTATTTCCTTGTAAAATTAGGTAAATTTTCTTAAAAAATTCTCCTGAAATTGGGCCTGCCCTTTTGAAATGCTTCTGTCTGGATCCTCTTTTTTTTACGTAGCTCATTGTAAGAATAAATAATACTTGTGATAACAAATGTTATTCCTCCTGACTATTTCGTTGCGCAGAAAGGCTACAATTGTAGATTGGGGCTGTTTTGCCAAACCCTTACTGGGAAATTTCTTATCTCTCCCAAATTTGCTTACAGAAAATGTTTTTCTTCCGGACGGTTGTTGGCACATATTTCAACTAAATTTATGACACATATAGAGCCTACGATAAGAAAGTTGTAAGTAATCACTTCCTAAAAAAAGATCATTATGATCCGTTGAAGTGCATAAATAAAACGACGTTGTATCTCAACGACGTTATTTAAGATGCTCAAGTGACACATGGAGCCTACGAAAGATGACACCTGTAGAGCCTACAGCAAGGACACCACACAGGATGAAACCCCAAAGATCAATCCGGTTAATCAAATATACGATTAACCAGATAACGCTATTATTCAAAATTCAAATGGCTAATCAAATATACGATTAACCAGATAGCATTATTATTCAAAATTCAAATGACGCTATCATTTAATTTGAAATTCAAATTGAAGATAAGGCATTCCTATCACCTGATGGCCCTCCATAAATATGAGGACCATCACACAAGACGGGGGATCGATCGGAAGAAATCAGAAGTGAAAAGATCAGAGAGAGAGAAAGAAATTGAGAGCTAAGGAAATCGTTACAAGAAAGAAGAGAAGCCCAGAGAACTCCAGAGCCTACGCTAATGGCGATGAATAGGTAAAGGGTTCCAAACCCAAAAAAACTGTATTTTGTATTCGAGGGTTCAAAACCCATAACAATTTTAATAAAATATTTATTTTTCTTAAATTGTCTTTTGTTGTTTATTTTGTTCTTCATTAATCGAAGGTTTCATTTGTATAAAATGTGTAATTAACGATCTGAAATACAGATCGGAAATAAGAACCTGCTATTCAAATAATCAACACTGTTTAGTCCAGAAACTAAACAGTGGACATTTGTAACATAAATTTTGAAATGTGTTAAAACACTTCATGTTTTAAAATTTGTGTCTACAACGGTATATTAAGAAGAGGTTCTTGACTTCTAGTTGGTTTTATTTTTTTATTTTTGATAAGCAGAGGTTATTTCTAGTTTGTTTTCATTTTAACTGTACTCCAAGCAACTGCTTTGAATCATATGAGTAAAATCCAGACTTTCTAATTGTTAATCCGAGGTGGTGTTCAGTTGTCTACTATTCTCACACTTCAACTAGTTCTCGCCAGGTGGGAACTCTACCATACAGGGCACCAGAACTCCTGCTTGGTTTGAACTACTCAACCCCAGTTGATGTGTGGTCGGTTGGTTGTATATTTGCCGAGATGGTGACCCAGCAGCCTCTGTTCACTGGTACTTGCGAGATTAACATATTGATTGAAATGTTTAGGTACTATAAAGCTTAAGCACACAGACTTAAATATGCAAGTCTATCTTTCAATTCTATTCAGTCCTATTCACATACAATTATTTTATGTGAAGCATGTTGGGTGTGCCAAATGAGGCAACATGGCCCGGAGTAACTTCATTATGTGGTTATATTTCTACAATGACTGAGGTAAAGGACATTTTCAGGTTTGTTTTAGAATTTTTTTCGAAGACATCTATTTTTACTTTGCTCTTCTTCTGCCTAACAGTTTCCCTCTCATGTGAGAAGTCTTGCAGAAGTTGTCACTGGTCTTGAACCTGCTGGATTTGATCTTCTTTCTGTAAGTTTGGGTTTTACTATATTTCAGAGTGACAATCAGAACACTAGTCCACCATGAGAATCAGGAATCTTTAACAAACAGGCACAGTTTTTGCGATGATAGATTCCCATATAGAGCTCATTGCTCCAGTTTTAACCATATGACCATTTTCTGGTCATTTGGTAGAGTAGAATGCATGTGATCATCACTTTTATGAAATGAATTTAAGCTTTATAATTTTTGAACATCTGCACATGCTGAAGGTGGAAATTTAGTCCCCATCTAATGGGGGACTAAATTGGGCATTTATTTATTTATTTAATTGAAGCTCGTGGTAGCTCCAATAGTTAATTAAATTTATGATTCACTTCTTTTCTTTTATTTTTATTTTTTATTTTCCAGAAAATGCTCTGCTTAAATCCAAGTGGAAGAATTACTGCTGAGGATGCACTCAAGCATTCGTACTTCGGAAATGTTGCAGGTATAGCCATCCCTCATCCTATCTGCTTGCTGCAATGGACAGGTATAGCAATTAGGTTATGATTTGAACTAGAGTACACAACTTTAGGGATTGTATTTTCACCCCTTGAATTAGATTTATAGTCTCTTAGTAGGATAATTCCTAAGTTTTGTTTGCTAGGACAGGTTACTTGAGTCTTCATTTTGACCATTGTACATCCATTGCAAAAGCATATGGAGGTGGTGACCGTTTAAGTAGGTGATGTCAACAAATTTATTTTAAATATACGTTGTGCATCAGTACGTGTGTGTGAGAACATAGATGCACTCTTCCATGAAGAGTTGAAAATCAATCTACAAGGGCAATTTCATCTCCTAGTTTTGAGTTCTCGATCCATTTAGACCTTTTAAGATAGGTGTCATCCAGTGCCTTCACCCCTAGCGTGTTGAAGTCGCAACTTAATGAAGTTGGGTGGGTACTACTTATGCTCTGAAAATGAAGTGACAAGGTTACCCTTTTATAATTAGGGAAATTTTGAAGAATAATTTGAACATTATGCACTGTAATGATGAATTAGATCACTTGGAAATCCAAACTAAACAGCTAGCTAGAATGAAAGTGTTGATTCGTTAGTACTCATTTGTAGTGCACGTCCTATAATGCAGCCACATATTTACCCTTGGTAGATGTGACTCATTTGACTGCAACCAGAAGTATAGCCACCATCAACAACAAGATTGTGTGCTGTTATGAATCCAGCATCATCGCTCGCTAGAAACAAGGCAGCCTGCGCAACATCTTCCACACTTCCACTTCGCCCACGCAGTAAACTTCCCTTTTTGCCCACTGTCTTACTCACTTCTTCGGGACTCAAATCCATCTTCCCCAGGAACGTCTGGTAGGCACTCACAAGCATCTCCGTAGGGACACCATGTGGCGAAACACAATTCACGCGAATCCCATGTACGCCTAACTCACAAGCACTGCTCCTTGCTATTCCAAGAACAGCTTCTTTGGAGAGTGTGTAGGCGTGTGATGCTAGGCCTCCCATGATGGCTGCCGAGCTTGATGTGCATATGATGGAGCCTCCTTTTCCTCCCTTGATCATAGCCCGTGCTGCGTGCTTTATTCCGTGTACAATGCCGTTCATGTTAATGGCAAGTAGAGCTGTCATGTGGTCCATTTTGAGGTTGGTGATGCTCCCAGTGGGTCCTCCAATGCCGGCATTGTTGAACAGGATGTCTAGGTGGCCTTTCCACATCAGCGCTAGTTGCACGGCTGATTCCACGTCCGCTTCCTTTGCCACGTCACAGTGTACGTAGCATCCGCCAATAGAATCAGCTAAGGTTGTCCCCAGTTCATCCAGTATATCAGCGATGACAACATGGGCCCCATTTCCAGCAAATAGTTTTGCGGTGGCTGCTCCGATCCCTCTTGCACCACCAGTTATAAGTGCAACTTTCCCTGTCAACCTGGCAATACATAATCAGGGAGGGAGGGAGGGTATCAAGTTTGATTTCTCAGAAGCAAACAATGAGAAGGAACACAAAGAAAAAGAAACGCATAAGGAATCATAAGAACCGAGAAAGAAACTTTAGAAACCAACTGGGTTTCTTATTTAGAAACATGTTGGTTTCTATAATCCATAAAAATGGCTCTGAAGAAGATCAACAATAGGACAGGATCAACCTTTTTACCGATGAGCTGTGTCCATTGTCATGCATATCACAATTTAGCTCCATTTTTGTCCTTAGAAATTTACTAAGTGGTGTTTGTTATATATATAAATGGTTCAGAATTCATAATAAAGATTTAAAAGAAAAAAAAGAGTGTGAAAATGAAAACGAAAACGAAGTAGGTAGTGTTTATTCGATTCTTTGCTGTTGGATACACACCTTTGTCATTTCTTACATCTACTTTCAAACCATGAGATTTGCAACTTTTATTATTATTATTATTTTATCTTGGTGAATGAATGAATGAATGAATGTTTTAGTAATATTCATATTTGATTAATTTACAGGTACAGGTGGTGATCTACTCCTCAACTGAACATTGCCTGAAACGCAAGGAAAAGATTACATTTTACATGTCCCATTCATTTTTCACTGATTTTGTTTTTTTAATAATGGAGGGGTATATGAATAGTCTTGGACCAAAAAAATAATGGAGATATGGAAAACAAAAGGATTGATAAAACTGTCAAGAACTACAGGATTTTCTAAAGGCATAGCCGTTGTGGCGCGATGGTGCAAATTAGTAATGGAATCTCCAAGAAAGTCTATGCCCTTCACTCTGGCCATACATTGGATGAATTCTTTCCAAATGTTGAGATATGATTGTCAACCTGACCTTTTTATTTTTTTAATTTAAAATTTTAATTTATGAAAAGTGTCCGTGTGAGGCAATTCTGATAAGTCCATATTTGAGAGAAACCAAACTCTTTCCAAATTAAAATGATATTTATGACATCAAAAGATAAAAATGGGATCTAAATATGTGTGTTAAGTGTTTGTTAATTTAGAAAGTGTGTATTCCAATGGTATAATTAAGATGTTTGTTGAATATATATAAATTAGAAAATAGTAAAAGTGTCAAAGATTAGCCATACACTCTTCTCTCATTCTCTGTCATATCTCCTTCCATTTTCTCTCTTTCTCCCCCTACTCCTTACAAATTTGTTAGTTGGGCCTCTACAGTTAGCATATGACGTAACAAATTTGTAATAGTTACTGCCTTGGCTTATCCATTGGAGTGCAAAATTGTAATGAAGTTTGTTATCTGACTTAGCCACTAACACCACTAGGTATTGCGGGGAAGTAAATTTGGAAATACTCCTCGAATTTAGACGGGATTTAAAAGATTCCTTCAATGTTACTTGAAATAGATAAACAATTCCGGTCGGTGATACTGAAATTAACACACCGACGGTTTAGTCAATTCTATCTCTGAGTTCTTGATATTTTATCTTTCTTAGAATATTAGTTATTCTCACATACCTCTTTCCTCAGCCTCCTTCCATTTTTTATAGAGTCTTTTTCTAGTCCCACTTTCTTATCATGCTTTTTTGGAATGGGACAGCATAGTTGTTCAACAGGACCCTTCTGACTACCCTAAACTACTCGACTCCGGCATACGGCATGCATATCCCTAATTTGACATTTAATATGATTCTCAAAGTTTACTCGGCTCTAATTCAACCCAATAAATTTGCCTAGTGGGCCGATCTCAAATTGGTCCCAGTTGAATTGGACTTGTTTCGGACCCGTTCACCTTTTTGGGCGTCTATTTAATTTTGGCTCCCACAAGTACTTGACTCACCTATTGAAACTCTTAAAGGCAAAAGACAAAGTAGTGTGTAGTGTAAAAATGGGGTACCTATTGACGCTCTTGGAGTACCTATTTTTAGCAATGTAAAAATGGCTCGTGGCTCGAGGTGGACCCAACCCATTTAGGCCTGTTTGGGCCCGAGCCCCCTGGGCTGGGCTTGAACCATCATTTTGAAACCCAGTCTATGGCCCGGCCCATCGGCCCGATTAAGGCTCATTCAAGGCCCAACCTGTGCCGAAGCCCAATGTCTTTTTTAATGGAAAATAATAAAATTTTAGTAGAAAAAAATTTTAAAAAACAAAAAAAATTGGTCAAGCCTGCCCAAAGCCCGAATATCCTAGGCTTGAGCCTGGGCTTAATTTTTTGGCCCGTGGGCCACCCGGCCAAATCCAAATTTTGGCAGGAACCTACGAGGCCCAACATGGGCTGACTCGGGCCCAAGCCCGAGTGAGCCGAGCTAGATTTACACCCCTACCTATTTTGTAGTATCCATTTGGCATATCTGAAAAAAGTTCAAATAAATTGATTTTTAAAAGGGTTTGACTCCATTCAAATTGTTATTTCAATTTAAGAGAGTGTTTAAGTTTGGTAAGTTCATTTTGAGACCGATTTTGATGATTTGAACATTTTAATTTTTAAAAGTAAAATATTCATGTAAAAAATTAAGAAGAATAGATATTGATAATTACATGTTTGAATCATATTTATTTTAGAAAAATTGATGACAAATATAATTTCAAGAATATCTATCTATTTTTTATAATACAAATATAATTCAAATATACAACTATCATGTCTGATCATTTTAATTTTTATATAAATATTCTACTTAACGATTCTTGAAAAACTTGCTAAACACAAACAATCTCAAAGGCTTTTTTTAGGAAGTATGTTAAAAGTCACTTCCTAATTTTTAACCCATTTTAAATCATATTATTTCTCATATTTTTTATATATTTTTTTTAAAAAAAATTTAAAAAAATCAAAAAATTAACTTTTAATCATCTTTCAAAAACACTCCAAAATAAAAATATGGAGAATATATGGAGGATGATCAAATGTGTAGACTTATATTTTTTAACTTATGTACTTCTTTTGCACTAAATTTTTTTAAAAAAAATGAAGAAGAATAGACATTTGGTGAGCAGAATAATTTTTAAATTCTCATAGACATAGGACTTGTTTCCCATAGTTTACCTTAATACATCTTGATAATACAGTTCGTTCTCGGTGGATGGGTCGGACTGATCCAAGTTCTTCGAGCTCCGGTCCAAATGGTCGAGCCCACCAAGTGACCTGCAAACAAGTTCAACGGGGAATGGGAGTAGTCCCCCAGTGAACCCTCCAGCGAGCAAATTAGTAGAGGAAGTAGGGAATGTAGAGAGAGAGATAGGAATAGAAAGCTTAACATTCTTCTTGTCTTTGATGTTTGCTTATATCCTTTGGTAATCATTTCGCTGTCCCTTCCGACGTGCCCACCTCGCCGAAAGCCTGTACTGTAGCTTACCTTGTTCAGGGTAAGGGGGGCGCTGTTCCGACGAGGAGGTGTTGTCGCAATAAATGCTGTGATGGGCTGCATTAATGGTGATGCGTTGTGGCAATAACTTTGCAGATCTTTGTCTGCCGATGTGGCCTGTCCAACACATGCCATATGTCCGAATGTCATTGGCCCTTCATGCCCAGTTGGCCTCCAGGTGTCCTGGACTTTACCAACCGGGTTATGCAATGGGCTCCGAATGATGGGCTTGGGGCTGTTCACTGTGGGCTGTAGCCTTTGTGGGCCTATCCATGTCAGTAGTCCCCCATTCCCGAGTGCAGCTTCAGTCCAACGAAGGGAATACTTATGCGGAAGATGAGTCCGACCGGGATGGGCGGCCGAGTTGGTGGACCGAGCGTGGGATGGTCCGACCGTGAAAGCGGGACCGAGCGGGAAGGCCGACTGTGGGGAGGGCCGATCGCGCGAAGGCCGAGCGGAAAGGAAGACCGCGAGGAGGGCTGACTGCGTGAAGGCCGAGCGGACGAGCCGACCGGGAGGAGGGCTGACCATGTGGAGGCCGAGTGGACGAGTCGGCCAGGAGGAGGGCTGACCGCGTGAAGGCCGACCGTGTGAGCCGACCGTGAGGAGGGCTGACCATGTGAAGGCCGAATGGAAGGACCGACCAGGAGGAGGGCTGACCATGTGGAGGCCGAGCGGACGAGCTGGCCGGGAGGAGGGCTGACCACGTGAAGGCCGACCGTGTGAGCCGACCGTGAGGAGGGCTGACCATGTGAAGGCCGAGTGAAATGACCGACCAGAGAGGGCTGACCATGTGGAGGCCGACCGTGTGAGCCGACCGTGAGGAGGGCTGACCATGTGAAGGCCGAGCGGAAGGGCGCGGGGCTCAAGAGGTGGCGTGTGAAATGATGATTTGAAGTGGAAAAGACAGCGTAAGGGGAGGAGACAGTGCATCGTGGTCGTACACGTGGCAGTATGTGGGGGGGAAGGTTAGGCGTTGGAGCAGAAATGAAACAATAGGTCATTATAGGTGTTGAAAAGGCAGTTTTGGCAGTTGATTTGAAAAGTTTTCAAACTGGCGAAAATTAATTGGGATCCGTGGAATACGGGCAAACCGTGGACTTTTGGTGTCATTCGATTCACCTACTTTTTTACAAAAACTCAAAATATCCCAAGTGTTAATTCCTTCGTTGCTCATGATACACCTTTGCAACACTTTCTCAATTTCCTTGCTCCTGCGTCAGAAGCGATTCGCAAACATACCCTAGAAATGGCACAAGAAGGAGCTATGAATGTGAGGGCGGACCCACTTGGAGACGATGATGCAGTGAAGCTAGCGGCGCAGTATAGGTCAGGAGGGTGGGGGAGTCGGTGGTACGATCCCATGGTTCCACCATGATAGCAGCTCCAAAGCCAATCAACCAGGTGGAACTAGATCATTGGCACACGAAGGCTGACAAATCCACGATTACTGCGGCGGAGTTGGAGGCTATCCGCGAAAAGTACCAGATCCCTGCGGAAGTGGAGTTATTGCTGCCGACATCAACGAAGAGGCCGTCTGACGCCAGGCCATGAGAGTTTTCCCTCTATGAGGAAGCTCTAAAGGGTGGACTGAGGTTGCCACTACCGCAAGTAGTGGTGGATGTGCTCAACCGTCTGGAGGTAGCTGTCACGACCCAAACCCGCCCCTATGGGTTTAGCACCGTAACCGACCAGTAATCCGAGATTACCGAAGGCCTGCTTAACAGTAATACAGTAAAACAGAGTACAGGGGCATGGCGGAAGCCAATACAGTAAATAAACAATACCCAATGAGCTGTGACAGTCTGTATGTAAAAAGACTTTTCATACATTCACATATATATACGGAACAGAACAGTATGCAAAACATTTACAACATTCAGGACAGGGATCAAGTCCCTATTAACCAGTACAGTGCAGTCTATACATTCTATACAGTAAACAAAACAGTGCAGGAGGGGAAAAACTAAAACACCCCATAGCCTAAGCTTGGCAGGCTCGGAACCTCGCAGTGAGGCACATTGGTTGGCTTGACAAAACTGGAGTTTACCCCGACGCCTCTAGCATTGGTCCGGTGCCTGTACACCTACATATATATATGAGCAGTGAGCTAAAGCCCAGTGAATAACATAAAGCGTAAAGAGGTTTAGAATGAATGTCCTTACAGTAATGAAAACAGTTCATTTCAATCAGTATGACAGTTGTTCAGTACAGTAAACAGTCATATGTGGTACATCCATTAACATAACAGTAACAGTAGGTCTTAAAAGACCGAACAGTAATGATGGCCATCAATCAGTAAACAGTAGTGGTTCCAACGAGGGAACCGACAGAGATCTCCGTAACAGTAACAGTAAACAGTAGGTGCTAAGGATGCCACAGTACAGTTCAGAAATAAAGGACATACATTCATTCAGAAATCAATATCAGTTCAGTGAGCAGTTCAGTTCAGTATTCAAAAGATAGTCATTTTGAACATATCTTTATACATTTGTTACTCACAGAGTTCTGGGCTACAGCGAACTAGAGCGTCTCCTCGGAAAGCCAACCCTACACAGTTTACAGATTGAACACACACTAAGCTACACAGTTGGGAAAGATATTAACTTAATCCCTAATTTGCCTCGGTGTGGTTCTACATCTATATGCTCTTTAAGATGCCTTAAATATGCCCTAGGAATGCCTAGGATGGAAAGAGGATGCAAAGATGCACTTTTGAACACTTTACAAAATTTGCTGAAAACAGGGGTCTCGCTCGAGCGTGGCTTTCTACGCTCGAGCGGACATGCAAACAAAGGAGCTCCGCTCGAGCATCAATTCCGTCGCTCGAGCGGATTGTGTGCTACAGTAAAAATGTTGGATGCTCCAAATTTACGCTCGATGGACGCTCGACCCTCGCTCGAGCGTAAGACACAAGTCCTCGCTCGAACGTGAGTTTCCTCGCTCGAGCGGACTGTGAACTCATGCAAAGTACTGGATGCTCGCATTTCACGCTCGAGCGTAACTTTTCTCGCTCGAGCGGAAGGCAGAATCATAGAGTGTACGCTCGAGCGTGGACTTCCTCGCTCAAGCGTAGGCCCAAAATCTGGAAATTCCAGATTTGAGTCCCAAGCTCAAAATCAAGTTTAAAAGCCAAATTTTTGATCCTCTTGGGCTAAAAACCTGGAAAAACACTTGTAAACACATAACATTATGTATTTCAAAGATCAATTTGGTAAATCAAAGCCCAAGAGTGTTTAATTCAAACTCAATTTCAAATCAATTTTCATGAACATGCTACAAACATGACGTGCATGAATTCAAACCATTTCAAAACTTCAAAGCTCTAATGAGCTCATTCTTCCAAATTCAATGTGAAACATGGTTCTTAACACTAACATGAACATGCATGTGACAATTTGCCATGAAATCAACTCAAAATTCATCAATACACACATGCATGCATGAAATGAGCTACAATACAACATTTTAAAACAAATTCATGACTTAGACCACTCATCAACCATGAACCATGCAAGATACATCTCAAATACATAAATGAGGGGATGAAGCTCATACCTAGGCTCCTTAATTAAAAGTCTTGAGGTTCAAGCTAGCAAGAACTTCTTCTAATTCCTTCAATTTCCAAGCAATTACAAGTTGAAGACTAATCTTCTAAGTCTCTCTCTCTCTCTTTCTAAATTCGGTTAGAGCTCTCAAATGTGGCTAATGAAATGTTTGCAAATGAGTGTGATAAAGCTCAAATGTGTTGCCTACATGGCCCACTAACAATGGCATTTAGGTAAATAAACCTAACTGTTTAATTGGCTCTATTTAATCTAGTTTAATCATACCAAATCACTTTTTAATTAAATATGCTATAAAATCACATAAATTATGATAATCATAAAACATCAATCAATTGCTGGTTCGGCCGCCGATAAGGCTTTCAATTTACAGTTTAAGCATATAAACATGAACAGATAAAATGCAATTCCATGCAATTCAAACAGATACAAGCAATCAATTTAGTTTCAGATTTCAGTCAGTCGGTTCAGTAAGTCAGTCAGTTCATTTACTTTCCATAATCGGTCTTAACTTAGCAGTAATCGGTATTAATCAGTGATCAATAACGAGGGTTATTACAGTAGCACCGGGGCAACTAATGCCCAATGCATGGAAGATCTTGCTGGCTTGTGCAAGTGCATGGCCGAAGGCGAATGGAGGGCAGGCCATGACAGTAGACGAGTTCTTTGGATGCTACAAGGCCGCAGGGCAGCAGGAGACTTGGGTCACCCTGCAGGCAGCGGCGGGGAAGGGTTTGGTGGCGGGGTTGCCAACGTCGATCAAAGGTTGGAGACCACGGTGGTTCTATGTGTCCACCTCTGGAGGGGCTGGGATGCGTACAATGTGGAAGATGCCCACCAGATCTGTAGAGCCAAAGTTAGGGGCAGAAGCAGAGAAGAGAATAAAGAAAGTGAAGGCCTGGAGGGAGAAGGAGGGAGCCAGGTGGGACGAACTCGTGCAACCCTCAGCCTCGTTTGCGGCGGGGTTGGGTCCCCAACCGAGCGGTGAAGATGTGGGGCGAACTGAATTGGAGGCAAGGAGGAGGGCACAAGAGGCTAAGGATAGGGCCATACTGGCCAAAGCCACAAAGTTTAAGGAGGCGCAGGAAGACTGACCGCCGCAGCCGATCGCGCGAGAGAGGGTCCGACCGCGCCCCAAGCCGCTGGGGGGCAAGGACTTAAGTAGTTTCGTGCCGCGACCGCCCCCAATTGATCCTGTGAAAGAACATGCGAGAAAGGAGAGGGAGGTTCTGAAGAGGAAGAAGAATAAGAGGAGTGCTCCTGAGGGGGCTGCAGATGCCCCTGGGTCGAAGAAGGCGAAGGTGGTGGAGGTCACCCCAACAATGGAGGTTGTGGAGGTCGCCCCAGCAGCGGTGGAGATTGTCCAAGGGGTTGAGAGGACTGCCCCTGGAGTACAGGCAGAGGGTGTGGCAACTGGGGCGGAGCCAAGTGAAGGCGACAAAACCCAAAAGGGGCCTGCGCCCTAAGGGGGTGTCAGTCTGACTACCGCAGTCTACCACGCTCGGGCGGTGGCTGGGTGGCTGGAGGGGGAGGAGGGCCCAGCCAGGGCAGGTGCAGACCGCCTGGTAGCGATCGTGGCGGAAGCATCCGTGCGCTCAGCAGCTGCCAGATTCAATGAGGCTGACCTGTTGAGGGGGTTATACTCTGCCCAAATGGAGGTAACCACCTTAGCAAGGGCCCTACTAAGAAAGGCGGGGGCTGCAAAGCTGAAGGCGGACGAGGTCAAGGCCCAGCTTGCTAAGTTGAAGGAGGAGAGTGCAAGTTGGGAGACCGCCCATAACCGATCAGCAAGCAGTCAAGTTGAAGCTGGAGAACACACGCCGCCAGGTTGTGTCGCTCGAGTTCCAGCTAACTGGCGAGCAGAAGAAGTTGGAAGAGGCCCAAAGAGCTTGTGCTGTCGCGGTCGAGCGGCATGAAGAGGCCATGAGCAACAATGAAGAGCTGGTCAGGCAGAAAGATGAGGCGGATGTCAAAGTTGGCGATCTGCAGAAGGAGTTGGAGGCCGAGCGTGCCAAGGCAGCGGAGGAGAGGGAGAAGCTGCAGAAGGAGTTGGAAGCAGAGAGGGCGAAGGCGATAGCGGAAAAGGAGGGCCTGAAAAAGGAGGTGGAGGAGGAAAAGGCAAACGCTGCATCTGAAAGGGCGACCCTTCAGAAAGAGCTGGACCAAGAGAAGGCTAAGGCAGCTTCTGAGAGAGCGGCTTATCCCGATCTGTGTGTCGCAGCAGTGGAACAATTCAAAGGGTCTGCCGAATTTCAGATGGCAGTTGACGCCGCTGTCGCTAGCAACCTGGCTAGGCAAGAAGCTGGGGGGGTGGGCCCATCGAGGACGACTGCTGGAGGTAGAACCGAAGCAGAAGTTATTGAGAGCTTCCAGCAGTCAGACTTTTATAAGCACGAAATGGCTGAATACTGGGACAGTGGCTGGAAGATGTTCAAACGCAGGGCTGAAGAGCTGTTCCCAGACTTAGACCTTAGTAGTGTTACAATTGGCGAAGACGATGTGGCCCAAACCCCCCTGGACGAGGGTATTGAAGAAGAGGACCTCATCTCTAGTGATGAGGATTGACTGAGGAAGAAGGAGAAAGAGGCTGCGCACAGATATTGTTTGTGTTTTGTGTTTTGTTTGTTTTGTTGTTTTTTTTTTTTTTTTTTTGAAGTGATGTAATGAACTTATGTACACATTTGTGAATAAATAAAATTTCAGCGGTGTTTTCCATCGATTGCTTTTGTTTGTGTATAAATCAGTGTGAACTAAATTCAGGAACTCCTTGATGCATAGTGAAATTGAACTTGTATAAAAACTCAATGCAGAGTATAGTAAAGAACTCCTTAAAGCAGAGGAAAATTGGACTTTTAATAAAAACTCAATGTGAGGTAAAGTAAAGAACCCCTCAAAGCAGAGTGGAATTTAAAATGTGATAAAATTATGTATCTGTGCTTGACACATTGCTGAAATGGATGAGAGTGGTTTATTTGAGTCATGCTTGATGGGGGAGGAAATAATCTGATTAGTAGAGGAAAAATGTAAGAAAGTTTTTGAAATTTGACTAAGTAAAGAGTGGGGTAAAAACTTTGACCTGGAATTGCGACTAAGTGTCCTACTAATGCCACAATTATGAAGTTTCACTGATGCTGCAAGCGACTCATAAGTAAAGAGTGGGGTAAAAACGTTAACCTGGAATTGCGGCTAAGTGTCCTACTAATGCCACAATTATGAAGTTTCACTGATGCTGCAAGCGACTCAGTCTTGGACCTGGAATGGCGATACTCAGTCTGGTTGAGGTGAGGATTGGTTTGGCCGAGTACACCAAAAGCCTCGTCCCGACCGAGCACTCAAAGACTCAGCCAGACTGAGCACTCAAAGCCTCAGCCAGACTGAGCATTAAAAGACTCAGCCAGACTGAGCACTCAAAGACTCAGCCAGACTGAGCACCAAAAGCCTCGTCCCGACCGAGCACTCAAAGACTCAGCCAGACTGAGCACTCAAAGACTCAGCCAGAAACGGAGAGCACATTTGAAATAGCCACCATCGGGGGAGGTGAAGATGAGGCCAGCCCCACTACCTTCCCTGCGGGATTACCCATCGACGTTGAGAATACAAGAATGGGGGTCTTCTGGCTCAACAGGGGTTGGTGGGGGTGGAGAGGCAGTGGTTGGGATAGGGTTGGTGAATTCCAGGATGAAGTCGGCTATGGCTTATCCTTTGATTGCTGTTCGAGGGCGGTAGGAGATGTCAAACTGGCTGAGTTCTACTGACCACTGCATAAGTCTGCCGGAAAGTTCTGGTTGTTGCATGACCTTTTTCAGGGGTTGGTCGGTGAGGACTACTATGGAATAGGCTTGGAAGTAAGGACGGAGCCGCCTGGAGGCGGTGACCAAGGCCAGGGACAGTTTTTCTAGCAATGGGTAATTCTGCTCCGCTCCCCTGAGAGCTCAACTGATGTAGTAGACCGGCCGTTGGACTGAGCCGTCTTCCCTGATAAGAGCTGCACTGACTGCGGTGCTTGACACTGCTAAATAGAGGAAGAGAGGCTCACCCGTAACTGCCTGTGAAAGGAGGGGGAGATTGGCCATGCACTGCTTCAACTGCTGAAAAGCCTCTTCGGATTCTGTTGTCCATTCAAAAGTTTGCCGAAGGACTTAGAAGAATGGTAGGCACTTATCTGTTGCGCGAGAAATGAAGCGGTTGAGGGCCGCCACTCGGCCGGTGAGTCTTTGAACTTCCTTGACCGTTCTGGGTGACTGCATCTCAACCAAGGCTTTGATCTTCTCGGGGTTAGCTTCAATGCCGCGCTGCTGACCATAAAACCCAAAAACTTTCCAAATCCCACGCCGAAGGCGCACTTCTCTGGGTTGCTTCATCTAATACTTGCGAAGGGTGACGAAGGTGTCTCATAGGTCGGTCAAATGATCAGTGGAGTTTGCTCTTGACCAGCATGTCGTCGACATATACTTCCATATTCCGACCTATCTGTTGATGGAAAACAGCATTGACAATCGTTGGTAGGTGGCCCCAGCGTTCTTCAGTCCGAATGGCATTACGCAGTAGTGGTAGGTTCCTCGGTCGGTAATGAAGGATGTGTGTTCCCGATCGGACGGGTGCATTAGGATTTGGTTGTATCCAGAGAAGGCATCCATGAAGCTGAGCATCTGATGACCGGCCGTGGCATCGACCAGCAGATCTATGCGGGGAAGAGGATAGTTGTCTTTGGGGCAGGCTCGGTTCAGGTCAGAGTAATCGACACAGAGTCGCCATTTGCCATTGTTCTTGCGGACTAGGACCACGTTTGACAACCATTTAGGGTAGTCCATGTTTTTGATGAATTGAGCCTCAAGGAGTTTGTCAACTTCTGCGGCTATAAGAGTATTGCGCTCTGGATGAAAAATACGCTGCTTTTGGCGGTAAGGTCGGAAATCAGGTTCAATGCTGAGGCGGTGAGTTATGAAGGAGGGGTCAATACCTGGCATGTCTGCGTGAGTCCAGGCAAATACATCATTGTGCTCGGTCAGGAGGGCGGTGAGGTCGGCCTTGGCTTGGGGGATAGTTGGCTGCCAATCTTGGCGGTTTTGGTTGGGTTGGCGGGGTCGATAGGAACCTCAACGAGCTCCTCCACAGGTTCCCCTCTGACCAACTCGTCCTCATCTCGGACGTCAAGCCTTCGATAATCATTGCCTCCTTCAGCTTGACTTCTTTAGCGAGGCAATATAACACTCCCTGGCCACGGTCTGCTCTCCTCTAACTATTCTGACCCCGAGATCGGTGGGAAACTTGATGGCAAGATGATAGGTGGATGTAATGGCTTGGAAGGCATTTAGGGCGGTGCGGCCAAGGATGATGTTGTAGGCTAATAGGCAGTCGACCACAAGAAGGTGAGCAACTTCGTGGTCTGCCTTGGGTATTCGCCGATCGTGATAGGGAGATCGATGGAACCGATGGAGGTCACACGATCGCCAGTGAAACCGACCAGGGAGGTTTGGAGAGGAGACAAACTTTCTTCCCCAATTTTGAGCTGGCGGAAGCAACTGAGGAAGATGATGTCTGAAGAGCTGCCGTTATCGATAAGAACTCGTCTGACCTTGTAGTTGGAGAGGATGGCCGAGATGACAAGGGGGTCATCATGTAGGTAACGGATGCCTGTGCAGTCGGCGTCCGTGAAGGTGATAGGTTCGGTCCACTGTTTTGTTTAGAGGGTCGGCCACCGTTGCCACTGCTTTGTCTGAGCTCTGTTATTTTTCTAAGTTCTGCCCTCTGAGCTGAATGGGACGGTCCGCCACAAGCAAGGCTGCCTGAAATAACTCTGATCTCTCCCACTGGTGGAGGGGGATTACCTGGTGGTCGAGGCTGTTGTGGAGGGCGATCATGGCCTTGATCAAGTTGAGCTGGCTGCCTGGGTGGGGTGCGCCGACGGTTGTTTCTGGGGGGCTCGGTTCTTTGCCTCTGCTGCGGGCGGGTGTCCGTGAAGCGGCTGAGACGCCCTTGACGTATTAAGGCCTCGACCTGATCCTTGAGGTTGATGCAGTCATCAGTGTTATAGCCATGGTCCTGGTGGAAACGACAATATTTGGACTGATCTTTCCGATTAGAAGGGGTCCGCGAGGGTAGGGGCCATTTGAGAGGGTAGTCTCGTTGGATCTGGTTGAGTACTTGTTCCATGGGAGAATTAAGGGGGGTGTACCGCTCGAAACGACCGGGCGGTCGGGCTAATGCCGACGGTCAGCACGAGGGGTCGGTCTGTATAGTGGGGTGTTTGGCTATTATACTGGGCGTTTCTAGGTTCTGGGTCTTTTCTCTTTTCTTTGGGGGTCGAGTTTTTAGTTATTGGATCCTGCCGAGCGGCTAGCGAATCTTCGGCATTCATGTATTTCTAGGCTTTGGAGAGTAGGGTTGCCATGGAGATCGCGGGGTTTTTAGAGAGGGAGAAAATGAAATCGGATGACCGTAACCCGGCCATGAAGGCCGTGAGGATGACCTTATCATCGTTTTCCGCTACTTGCAGGGCCTCAGTGTTGAAGCGGGTAACGTAACTGCGCAGCGACTCTCCCTCGGTCTGCCGGATGTTGAGGAGCTGCGTCGCCGGACGACGTTAGCGCTGGGCTCTAATAAAGTGGCTAAGGAAGGAGTCGCTGAGGTGCTGGAAGGTAGAGACAGAGTCTGGTTGCAACTGGCCAAACCACAGTCGAGCCGACCCCTTTAGTGTCACGGGAAAAGCTCGGCACATGATCTCGTCAGGGAAGGCATAGAGGATCATAAGGGTGCGGTAGGTCTCCAGATGGTCGACCGGGTCCGTCGTTCCGTCAAAAGAGTTGATGGTGGGCATTTTGAACTTGGCGGGCAGAGGCTTATCCCGGATGGAAGCAACAAATGGTGAGTTTGCTGTGGTAGAGGGTTTGTGTTGGATGTTCTGCATGACCCCTTAGAGTTGGAACTTCATGGCTCGGAGTTCAGCGTCCCAGAGGGGAACGTTGTCACCCCTGGAGGGAAACAGGGGCTGGACGCTGCTGGCTTCCCCTTCAGGGCCGGTGCTATGATCGATGGATGTGGGGGTGGAGGTGGTGGATTTATGTGTGGGGGAGGAGGTTGTAAACCTTCCGGATTTGGTGGATAGGGTTGCGGGAATGTATTGCCAGGGGCTCGTTCTTGGTTGGGTGGAATATCTGGAGGTGGTGGAGGAGGGATGTGGAGGTTTCTTTGAAGTAAAGCATTTATTAGGGCCTGATTTTGCTCGGCCATACGGTTAATGCTGTTGGTAAGCTCGATGAAGTATTGAGGTGGGTTGTTTGGATTAGGAGGGTCGGTTTGATGATCGGCAGTATTATGGTGAGAAGCCATGGATCTAGTCGTAACCATACACTTTGATGGGTGAGAGGAAAAGGTTACTGGGATAGGGTCTCTGGCGACAATGAACACAACCGGCGCACGGATAAACCAAGTTTCCACAGACGGCGCCAACTGATAATACAGTTCGTTCTCGGTGGATGGGTCAGACTGATCCAAGTTCTTCGAGCTCCGGTCCAAATGGTCGAGCCCACCAAGTGACCTGCAAACAAGTTCAACGGGGAATGGGAGTAGTCCCCCAGTGAACCCTCCAGCGAGCAAATTAGTAGAGGAAGTAGGGAATGTAGAGAGAGAGATAGGAATAGAAAACTTAACCTTCTTCTTGTCTTTGATGCTTGCTTATATCCTTTGGTAATCATTTCACTGTCCCTTCCGACGTGCCCACCTCGCCGAAAGCCTGTGCTGTAGCTTACCTTGTTCAGGGTAGGGGGGGCGTTGTTCCGATGGGGAGGTGTTGTAGCAATAAATGCTGTGATGGGCTGCATTAATGGTGATGCGTTGTGGCAATAACTTTGCAGATCTTTGTCTGCCGATGTGATCTGTCCTACACATGCCATATGTCCGAATGTCATTGGCCCTTCACGCCTAGTTGGCCTCCAAGTGTCCTGGACTTTACCAACCGAGTTATGCAATGGGCTCCGAATGATGGGCTTGGGGCTGTTTACTGTGGGCTGTAACCTTTGTGGGCCTATCCATGTCACATCTTTTATTTTATTTACATTACATCAATTATTATTTAAATCATATTACTATTCTATTACTTTATATATATATAATATATTTTTATAAAGAATAAAAATATATATATAATTATCCCAAACAACCCGATAAGATGTATTTTGAGTAAAATCAGGAATAATAATTGTAATTTAAAGTTCTGTTTGTCAATTACATACTTTAATTAAAAATTTATTATAAATTATCATTTCATTTTTTTTTATTAACTAAAATAACCTGTCGTCAAACAACCCCTTACAATACTTAAACACAAGGCAAGGCATTACTGGATTACAGAGAGAGAGAGAATCTGCATAAAATGGAGGAGATGAGAGGATCGTCGAAGAAGATGATAGCGACGCAGGCGGAGATGGTGGAAGCGAAGGTCCCAATTGCATACAGAGACCAGTGCGCACACCTACTGATACCCCTCAACAAGTGCCGCCAAGCCGAGCTATACCTCCCATGGAAGTGCGAGATCGAGCGTCACTCCTACGAGAAGTGCGAGTACGAGCTCGTCATGGAAAGGATGCTCCAAATGCAAAAGATCCGCGAACAAGAGGCCAATTCCAAGCTCTCCCACAAACAGGGCACCATTCCTCTCATTCCCAAGACCGCCAATGTTTAATCCCTCCCCCCAAAAAAACCAACTACTTCAATAAATCCCTGGTCTGTTCTACTTATTCAGTCAATCTGTGTTTTTTTTTTAAAAAAAAAAATCTCTGCACTGTTTTGATTTTTCAATAATGGCTATTATGCACAATCTAGGGTTTCTTGATGGAAGATTGCTTGCTTGTGTTTTGGGTTTGTTCTTTAATTTAGTGTTTGATAGTTCATGAGTTTGACTCAAAATTTGGATATTATAGTGGGTATCGAACGATTTGTTCCGTTTTTTATAATCCTGTGTGTCTGGATGATTATGCCCTCGGTGGTAATGCAGCTTGTTTATGGTTCTAATTGGAAAGTTGTATGTTTTGAATGTGCAAATTTGTGGCTTCATGGATAATCTATATCCAGTTTTGTTTGTTCAGTTAGGCTTGTGGAGCAAAGTCTTAATCTTTTCAAAACATATATATATATATTTTATCT
Source organism: Camellia japonica (assembly GCA_030407325.1). NCBI lineage: Eukaryota > Viridiplantae > Streptophyta > Magnoliopsida > Ericales > Theaceae > Camellia > Camellia japonica. The sequence continues at coordinate 49,796,036 of JAPPVO010000019.1, forward strand.
TAGAATGTCGTATTACTTAAAGAATCCCCAAGCTATTTTTCCTTCTGGTGCAAATGGCTATTTACTTGTACATATTTAGACACAAAAAAAGGCTTCTTTGGGTAACCCTAGTTCGTGGTCATTTTAGTTCAAAACTATCAACTGGGTGGTTTGTGCCTTAACTGATTTCATTGTTTATCTGATCAAACAGTAGCTTAGTTGTAATAGAATGCTGTCGTGGCTTTGGTTTTCTGGCGGTTCTATCAATTATACACTGAGTACTGGATGTGTAGGAGGGTACATCCATACCATACCTACTGTGAGCATCTGCACCAATGTCTGAGATAGAGTTTTTCTAAGTTCGAAAAGTCCACATCAAAACCCTTTTATGATGAATAGTCAAGATATACCAATTGTTCCTTTTAATATTTTTTGGCAAATTTCACTTTACTTGTAGTTTAGCTCATATGCAAATAATCTCATTTTCATTTGGAAATAACCACATAATCATATGTGATTTGTCTACTAAACCGTACCGTTACATTTTCCATCCAAAATAACTGGAGGTGCAACACACACACGATTATTGAGATTTGGTGTGAATTAAATAAATTTTTAAAACAATATTACTTTTATAATTGTTTAAAACAACAAATATGCCATTTTCTTTTCCTTTTTCTCCAACCAATCTTCCCCCCCAAAAAAAAAACTTCATCCCTCCCTTCCAACACTTCACCATCAAAGTTCTTTTCTGAGGATTTGTGAACAGTCCTTGGGGATTTTAACTCCAAGTAAGAACCCGAATCATCATCTCTCCAAGCCCCCCCACCCCAATAACCCCATCCCTCCCTTCCAACACTTCATCATCAAAGTTCTTTTCTGAGGATTTGTGAACAGTCCTTGGGGATTTTTAACTCCAAGTCTGCAAGCAGCAATCCCTACGTCTTATCTGGGAAGCTTGTCTAAGATTGCACAAGATTTATTCACTTGTGTTATATTCAAACTTAAAAATCCATTTCAAGGGATAAAAACTTCTAATTGAGATGTCTAATTCACAAGCTTTTCCAGCCAAAAAGATATAAAATAAGAACAAGAGCAAAGTTTCTTATTGCAAAATCTTATGTCTGTATATACACCCAAATCCTCTACCTATATGTGTATTCCAATCAAAATTGTAACCTCTTGGCTGTTGATTCAGTTGCATGTATGTAGAATCGTAATTTACTGTGTGTTGATTCCACTGTAGCCCCCTCATTATTCAATTTGCAAGCTTTTGATTTACTTGCGGTGAGTTCCAGCAAGAATGTTCCACAACAATCCTTCTTTGAATCCATTCTTCAAATCCAACAAGCATGCTCCACGGTAGCACCGTCTGTGAAGTGATGTTTTGCACCTCTGAATCGTGTGCAGAAGGCATTGGGTGGGGTAATGGGATTGAAGGGAAAAAGGACAAGACAGTCCTTTCACTAGTGTCATCTTCTACAACATCTCTTTGTACTGCTGTCTTTTGGGGAAGCAACAAGTGCAACAAACTAGTGAAGGCCTCACAACCACGCAAGGAAGGAAGAAGGGTGAGAATATATATGTGTGTGTGTGTGTGTAAAATTAATTCCGAAGGAAGGAAAAAGACAGATATAAATGCCAATTCACATATTCTGTTAAGAGAAGTTATTGTGCGTTTTAGTTCACAAACCATATGGAGGTTATGTGGTTATTTCCAAATGATTGGGAGGTGATCCACATATGGGCTAAATCACAAGGGGGGTAAAGTGAAATTTGCCCTAATTTATTAAATTTATTTCATTGATAATTGAATATGTTACGTACAATGATTTACAAAGCTCAGGGTACTCCCATCATATTTTGTTCTATAGGCTCTAGAAGTATACTCTCATCTTTTCCTACCAAGTAAAAATGGTTATCTAGAACAGCTAGGAATACAAGAAAACTGAATTTGAAAACAATGTTGTGGCAAATCCTACATTAGAATTTTATGCATTCCGCAATTTTGTCAGAATCTGTTTTCATGACTCTTGATCTACTGCAGAAGGAGAGGGGAGGCACAAATTCAAACATAGTCTTTAATTCTGTCGACTGTCTTGAACTTTTTTTGCTTATGACCATCCCTAAATGTTAGTGCTCACATGTTTAGAGAATCAAGCACAGGTTTGTTGAAATTTCTGGAACGACGGTTACTACCATGGGATTAAAAATCTTGATGAACTTGTAACCATGTTTTTCTTGAAATGTTGCTATATAGGGTACAATCATGTGCAATCAGTGAATTCATGATGAGCCCCATTTTTAGAGCCTTTTTAGTTAATAGTTTTTTGATGTTTTGACTATGTTGGTTTTGACCGTGAATTCATGATGAGCCCCATTTTTAGAGCCTTTTTAGTTAATAGTTTTTTGATGTTTTGACTATGTTGGTTTTGACAGTGAGTGTCAACTGATGCTTAATGAATCTATTTTGCTCAAGGGTGCTGCAATTTTTGAGATAAAATTTCTGAAGACATGATTTTTATTGATGGATTATGAGTGTGGGTAGGAGAATGAAAAAGTGCAAGGACTAAGCTGGCTAGCTTAAAGGTTCATGATGATCTTTTTTGCTTCTTAATCAATCTTAGTTCTTTTTATTTTCGCTTTCAGTTTTCGCTATCTTCTTTATTTATTTAGTTTTATTTTTTATTTTTTGGTGCAAACAGTAAAAAAATTTAAACTACTGATCCCACTCTTTCCTTTTAAATGTCATGAATGCACTTGCTACAACAGCTTTCAACAATACTTGGCTTAAATTGAAGAATAGTGAAGTCAGAGATTGCTAAAGAATTCTTTCATTAGGATTCAGCAGAACTAATTGATCCTTAGTAGGTGAATGCAACTACCTATTTTTGTTAGTAGAATAGTGTCAGAGAATGTTAGAAACTATGTTGTTTGGATTGAGAACAATATTTGGTGTTCAACTTATTCCATAAATGGTATGTAGTGGATATGCTCATTTCAATCACTTAGTTGGACTTTAATGGATAGTTTTCATTTGTGTTACCATGCACTGTTCTAAATTTGTGAAATACCCCTATTAGACACTTGACACTTGAGTAAGAGTATGTGATGTGTGTTTGGCATGCTTAGTTGGACATACACCAACAATATGTCAACACTCATTGTGAGCATCTGTGCCAACATTAGGTATAGAGTTTTTGCCTTCCAAATTTCCCAATTTGTAGTGAAAAGTTGAATATTCACAATATACTAATTGTAAATTGTTCCTCTTCAATTTAATGTAGGTTTTTTTATTTGTATTAGATATACCTATGTTTCACAACAGGCGTACCAATACGTAATTCGCTAGGGTATTAACGTTTTCCGGTAACATAGAGATACACAGAGACCATTGAGCAATTTATGGTTAACATGTTTCTTCTATAGCATCAAGAGTCTATTGCTTGTGTTGTTCCTTGAGCATTTCACATGCATGTTAAAGTTTGGACCAGTGAAGTTTACGCTGTTTTGAAGTGTAATTGTGTCTGGCATAGGGCCACAAATGGGGGTGGTCAAAGACTAGTGTAGGAGCTATTTGTGTATATAATGACCACAGGATGTTTAGGATGGTAGCTATGTGGCAGCAGAAATAACTTGAACAAGAATCTGAGTTGAGTGTATTTTAATTGTTAATTCATGTTTGAAAACCAAAAAAAAAAAAAAAAAGAAAGAAAATTTAATCTTAGTTTGGCAATACAACAAACTAGATCATTATCAATACCTACAACAAGGATCTGCGCCTATGTCAAATACCCACTTTATGATGAATAGTCATGATATCCTCATTGTGCCTCTTATTATTGTTATTTTTTTGGGGTGACTTAGTTATGTTATTGCTAATAGGATATGTATAGTAGTGAGTTACAAAGGTTATGGTATTCCCATCACATTTTGTTTTATAGGTTGGAGAAGTACACTGTCTTACAACTAAAATGAAACTCTGGATTAGCTAGGAATGCTAGAAAACTCGATTACAAACATCATTCTAGCTAATTGCACACCAGAATTTGGAGCATCATGCTGTTGCAAGTCTGAATCTGTTTGCATGATTCAGTTGACTTTGTTTCTGCTGCAGATGAAGGTTCTGAGGCTAAAATTCAAACATTTTTTTTTTTTTTTTTTGTAGTTCATGATCAACTCGTAAAATGGAAAGATTTGTACAAGTAAAAAGTTTCGTCACCACCGTCCTCTTAATGTTAGTATTCACACCCCGTTCAATTAAACATTGAATTATTGAAATTTGCAGAATGACTGAGGTTTTAATGTGGGAATTGAAGATCTATGATTTTGAGAAGCCTTATTGTATAGGGTACAATCATGTGCAACTAGTGAATTCTTGACGGGTCATTTTTCAATTTCCTTTTCAGCTAACCTGAGAGATGGTTTTATGGTGTTGGACTCTTCTGGGTTTGACAGTGGGTGTCAACTGATGGCTAATGAATGTATTTTGCTCAAAGATGCCGCAGTATATATATTTTTTTTACTTACAATAATATTTTTGTCAAACTACTTTCAATAGAAGATCTTGAAGTCATTTTCATGTAGTTTTGCATTTTTGGAGGTTGAAAATAATTTTTAAAAATTCAAAAATATGTTTTTGGTGTTTATTTTGTCTACCGTATTTCTATTTTTTCAGAAAAAATTCATGAAACTGATTATGAAATTGAAACCAAGTAGAGCCATAGTAATGCAAGGACTAAACTGGGCCAGCTTAAAGGTTCATGATGAGTTGATGACCTTTTTAACTCTTAAAAGCCTAGTTCTCTTTTTGCCGCTTCTTCTTTCCTTTTAGAAGCCATGAATGCACTTACTACGACAGCTTTCAACAACACTGGGCTGAAATTGAAGAACAGTCAAGTCTGTTAAAAAACATTCTTTTAGTAGGATTTAGGAGCTTGGTAGGTGAATGCAATTAATCATTTTTTTAAGTGTAGGACTTGAATCATTATGGAATGTGGATTGGTGTTTGGAGTTTGGAGTGAGAAGAGGATTTGTGTTATCTGTACTCAAGAAATGTATGGCGGATCATATGCTCATATCAGTCACTCAGTTGGAGTGTAGTAATTAATTTTCATATATCCACAGAACATGATTAGTTCAAAAGCTGTTGTATGCTTATGCTGGCTTTGACATTTACAATGAAGGGACTGGGTTAGGAGTTGGATTCTTATTAGTGTTGATCCAAACATATGATGGTCAAATTTGGCCTTTTGTTTTTGGATGCATTTGTCCAAAACATGGATGCTACTCGTTGTCAATTTATGGAGACATTAAATGTTGTAGGGATCAAGACTAGTAAGCTTTTGGTTGTCGATTTATGGAGACATATTAAATGTTGTAGGGATCAAGATTTATAAGCTTTTGATTTTATAGTGCGAACTTGTGTCTTTTTCATTTTTATTAGGTATGGGTGTTAATCAAATGAGTAAAGATTCTATGTATTGCTGATTTGTAGTGCAATATGTAGTTCTTTTATTGTGAGCCTACCATGTCAAGAGAATCAAACGGAGGGCAGAGATGATGCATTACTAACAAAGGAAGAAGGATGCAACAGAGGAGAGGTTGAGACTGAAGGGAAAGGAAGATGACGACTATGACGACGACCACGACCACATACACCGGTGAGTAGCAAGACTCGACTCGACTTGACTCGAACAAACCGGAATACGAAACTGAATATCCAGCATTCCCGTCTGAGTCGCATTAAAATGTAATTATTCCTGTAAACAAATAGTAATTAGTTGGTTTGGAGTCGTGAGAAGAGAAAAGGGGTTTCTCTGTTTTTCCCCAATTGTATCATTCCCTTATGCAACAGCAAAGCAAGCAAGCAGGAATTTCCATCATTCCCTTTCTGAGTCGCCTCTGCCACCATCATAAAGGCTCTTTGCCAATCCCCTGCTACTCTGTAATCTGTTCCCTCCCCTCCTCTCTCATCATATTCTTTTTTTACTACTTGTTCCGTTTCAAAATATTTTCTCATCTTATTTTTGATTGTCCTAAAATATTAATTTCTTTTCAAAAATTAATAATCAAAATAAGATGAATTTTCTATTTTATTCTTTTTTTAAATTTATTAACAATATAAAAAGTATAATTATGACAATTGATATTTTTAAAAAAATATATTATCACAGAATAATTTTAAAAAATTAATATTTTTAAAATATAATAACTGTAGTACGAAAAAATGTTAGATTTGGCAAAATGGACTATTAATAATTTCTTTATTCAAAAAGTCAAATTTCTAAATTCTAAAAGATTTGTGTCCTGTCTTTTCTGTTGGCAACCACACCCAGTGTGTGCTCCTGACGAAAGTGGATGTGGTGTTCTAATTTTGACTGTGGGTTGTTTCAGCTAAAAGTTAATTTTTAATTTTTAATTTATTTTGGTTTTTTTTAAAAAAAAATTAATGAAAAGTCATCTTTTAATTTTTAATCTATTTTGAGTTATATCATCTCTTCACTTTTTATATATTTTTTAAAAAAAAATTGCAAAGGCAGTTTTTAATTATCTTTTCAAAATAATCATTTAGGTCACATTATTTCTCTATTTTTTATACTTTTTTTTATAAAAAAAAAAAAGTCAAAACAAATTAAAAATTGTATTTTTAATCAAATTTTCAAAATAAGTCTGTTATTAGTTGAATTAGTGAGATCTATCAGTTTTCTGTCTCTTTTTAGGAGATAATACGATACTTGTCCCTTAATAAATGGTGTGGAGCAATACTTCCAGACTAATCAAATATGAGATGATATTAATTACTTCATACTAGGGGTGCTTAGTGAGATTCAGACGATTTAAAAGTAAAATTATAAATTAAACTGTGAAAGTTAGATTGACAAATAATCAAATCACATTTTAAATGATTTGAGACGGTTTCAATTTAAGTTGATTGAAAAATATTCTTAAACGATTATTAAATATTTATATAATATATAATACTAATTTTCATAATATTTTTTATATATATAACTAGTAACTTGTAATCTTAGGCTTGCTTTGTACATGTGGTTAGAAGTTGCATTTGTGCGTTTGTTAAAAAAGCCAAACGTTGGTCTTTTGGTGTACAAACCCATTTGGGAGGCTAGTTAAACGCGAGGTGGCAATTTACGAATATACCCTCCATTCACTTTTTAAGGTGTTGGAGATTGAGAGGGTGAAATTCTGTAATTATCAAATAGGGAAGGGGTATTTTGGTCTTTTACATTATATGTCATAGTGATATGACATCATAAACAAATATTGACTTAAAAAGTTAAAAAAGTAACTTTTTACTAACTTCTCAAATCACTTTATAAAAAAGTTAAAAAACTTGGTTAAAAGTCAAAAATCAAAAGTCAACTTTTAATTATCTTCCCAAAACACCCCTTAATCTCTCTCACTTATTTTTACTTTGATATTTCATAAAAACTAAAAAAATATATGTATTAATTATAATAGAGCGAAACGAAGCGATTTGTGAAGACGAATTATAAATTTCAGTATTTAATCTGCGGTTAGTGGACTTGGTGCTTTTAGCAAATTTCGTGGTATTTTGTATAGTTCTAATCCATACTATTTATTACTTGTCAAGTTATTTTTTAAAAAGTAAATAAGTATTAAATTTCATAATTTTAATCAATAAGGTCTTGTTTGGTAACTACATATTTTAGTTAAAAAGTCAAAAAATTATTATAAGTTGTCACATCACTCTCTCTAATTTTTTATATATTTTTTCATAAAAAAAATTAATAAATTATTAAATTAATCTGTTTCTAAACGTGACCTAAATATCAAATTAAACACCACATAGATTTGCCTAAAAGCAAACTCATATATGATACGTGCCCATATGACTTCCATATGCCATTTGATAATTTTGTCCATTATAAGTAGGGGGTAAGAAAAATTGAAGAACGAAATTTCAACTTTTGTTTTTTTTTATTTTTATTTTAATAACATATGGTTTGTTTTGATTTTGAAAATTTTTATATTGATATAAATTGAATTAATCAAATATTATATTTAAATATTTTTATATTATAATTTCTTAAATATTATATGATAACAAAAAATATAATACAATTTTGTGATAAAAACTAAGAAGAGAAACATTTATAAAGAAATTTTCATACATTTTCTTTATTTATTTTCAATGTAAATTTTTTTAATTTTCTATAAAATCTTTAAAAATTTCATACAAATTTCTTTTCTACATCAAACAAAATCAATACAACTCAAATGTAGTATATGGTTTATTATATCGATTTTTCAATGATAAAATCAAAAGAATCAATTCAATATTAAATATTCTCTCAACACCAACCCAACCGAACTATTTACTGCCTTAGGCCTTGTTTGGAAAGATTAAATAAGTGCACTTTTTGTCTTTTTTGACTAAAAAAGTGAGGTTGAAAATATGGATGTTTGGATTAACTTTTTGACTTTTCATGGAAAAATGTGTAATAAAAAATTGTAAAAATTGGTTTTTAGAGGAAAATTTGAATTGGTAGTTGTGCAGCCGTAATTGTTGACTTTTGATGAATAGTGTTAACTTTTTAACTTTTTGAGTAACTTTTTGACTTTTTGAATTATTTGGGATATCCCAAACTTAGCCTTAGATATATCTTTTTCCTTTCTTTTCCGTTTCTCACAAAAATAGCTCCAACTTAAAAAAAATAATTACAAATTTATGATACCACCTTTTTCATTGTGACAACCCTTCATGAGGAATGTGGTATGTGATACCTTTAAAAATTAATTACAAATTTATGAAATAATTTTAATTTTTAATATTTATAAATAATTTTAGTAATTTAAAAATATTTTTTAAACAGTCGTGATAGAGGCCTCGAATTTGGCTCGAATGGGTTTTTTTTTTTTTTTCTGGTTCAATCAGAAACGAAGAAGATGAAAAAGGAAGAAGGAGAAGAGAAGGGAGGAGGAGGAAGGAGGAGGACTGGAAGAGGCCCTAATTACAGGGGGAGGAGGAGGCAGAGGCGAGGCAGAGGCGGGGGCTGCCGGAGACGACGATCGGGCGAGGCGACGCCGGGTGACGCTGCGACGAGCTGCTGCGAGGACGCCGGGCGACGATCGGGCGGCGACTGCGAGCCCTCTTCCCCTCTCTTCTTCTTCTTCTCTCTCTCTCTCTCTCTCAAAATAGCACAGCTTTGAAAATAAAAAATAAAATAAAATAGATTTCGAGACAAATTCGAGACCTGAATCATTAATCTTTTTTAAAATCACTGATGTAAAAATCACCCCCAACAATAGATAATAATGTGTGCACAGGGGTAAAACTGTGAATAGAAAGGGCGTCCTCATAAGCTAGGCTACAAACAGTGGAGTGAGGAGGGTCGTCAACATCAATGTCCTTTGTTTCATTTATTATCAAAGAAAAAAATGAGTATAAATTCTTCATGGGCTTGCCTTTGTGATCATGACGACGTTGGCCTATATCACAATTCTAGAGAGAGAAAGAGGGAGAGAGAGAGAGAGAGAGGAGAGAAGGTCAAAGCAGCAGCAGCAGAAGGAGGCAGCGCAGCAGAAGCAAAGCAGTAGTTGTAGTTGTAATGATTTCTGGGTGGTGGGGAGAGAGAGATATCAGAAAAGCTCGTGATGAGAATTTTATCTTTGCAGGCTTATTACAATTTACAAACAACAGAATAATTAGCACATCACGAGAGACCCCAAACTCCTTCCCCTTCTTTCTTTTTCTCTCTCTCTCTCTCTATTCTCTATATTGCGCTACCTGCCTACCTACCTCTCTGTAGCTGAAAATCTAGACAGTTCCAACGGGACTGCATAAGATAAGAGAAGAAAAAACGAACAAGTCTGTTTTCAGGAGGTGAAATTGAATATTTGAAATGTGTCCCAAGGGGTTTTGGAGAAGAACCAGGTGGTAGAAAGAAAAAAAAAATCATCAGTAAGGGAGGGAAAAAGAAGAGGCTTTTGAAGATCCAGACTCAACACACAGAGAGAGAGAGAGAGAGAGAGATGGGTAGTTGTGGAAGGAATGGAGCTGTGAGACAGTATATAAGATCGAAGGTACCTCGTTTGAGATGGACTCCTGATCTTCATCACTGCTTTGTTCATGCTATTGAGAGGCTTGGTGGTCAACACAGTAAGATCTCTCTCTCTCTCTCTCTCTCTGAAGTCTGGACTTGGTCCTTCATGTCCTTGTTTTGGTCTTTGATTTCTTCTTGTGTTTCATATGGTTTTTCTTGATACGAAAAATATCATTTTACTATTTCTGCTTCTTTTTTATTTTTTTTTATTATTATTTTTTATTGTAGAAGCCACACCAAAGCTTGTTCTTCAGTTGATGGATGTGAGAGGACTCACCATCTCACATGTCAAAAGCCATCTCCAGGTTATCATTTTTATTTTCTTTCATTTTTTGCGCCTCCTAATTTTTATTTTTTTTATCAGCCCTAATTTATATATATACACAATTGATGCATACTTATTGTGATTCTGTTTTGGTTAATATTCTGTTCCTATCAGATGTACAGAAGCATGAAGAGTGACCTGATCAGACAAGGTATACAAAATTTGTCATTACTTATATTTGTTGAAATATATATATATATATATATACCACCACAAACACAAACCCATTTATGCTAGTTCATGTTTTCTGATTTAACCCTCCATGCATGTGTTTCTCTGACCTGTGTTTCCTCTATTAGCTTAGCACTCGTTCTTGTTGGAGATCAATCACACTTTTGCTATGTTTTGGAAATGAGTTGTTTCCTAACTTCATTTATTATTATTAAATCATTGCCAATACAATAAAGTTGTTCCCTTGCCAAAATAGATGAGCACAGAATAAAACTACTATCCTTATAAATCTTCTAATATTGGCATTTCTTATGAAATCCACAACCCTAATTCCTAGTGCATAGTTTTCTGAATCAGAACCATGTTATAAATGCTACTATGCCTCATTTGGATTTTCTTGTTTGTTAAGAGACTCTGATCAAGTCATGCACACACACACATACATACATACATCAACAACAAAATAGAAAAAAAGGGCATGATTTCTTTTTCTCTTATATATTCTCTTTGACCAATTTGTGTTTTGTGTTAAAAAAAACAACAGAGAGGATAAAAGAATCTTTTGAAGATCATGATGATGATGATGAAGGGTGTGTTGATCAAGAAAATGAAAATGAAAATGAAAATGATGTGGATGGTTCGGTCATGCTGGGTAGCTCGAAAGAGCTACCCCTGAATCCCCTATTTTTTTTAGAAGCAGAGAAGGAGGAAGGAGGGAGGGAGGGAGGGAGGAGGAAGGAGGGAGGGAGGGAGGGAGGAGAAGGAGGAGGAAGGAGGGGACTGGAGGGGCCATCAGCAGAGGTGGAGCTGCGACGGCGGGGCGGGGCGGGGCTGGGCTGGGTTGGGTTGGGCCACGATCGGCGGCTGGGCGGGGCGACGATCGGCGGCTCTCCCTCCCTCCCTCTGCTTCTCTCTCTCTCTCTCTTTCTCTCTTCTCTCTTCTCTTTTCCCCTCTGCGTTTGAGCTGAAAATGAAAGAAAAAAAAAATTTCTCAAAACGACGTCATTTTGAGAATTAAAGATATTAAAAAGGGCCAAATTCGAGCTCTCAAACATTATTCGCGGACGGTTATCATCCATCTTCAAAGCCCATTGAAAATGAAGAATCAGATTCTCACTTCATGTACAGCATTATGGTAAGGTCTTGGGGTTTAAATCTTAAGATCACAAGTTCAAGTCCCCTGTTTCTTGGGTCAATCTCCTGAGCGAAGCACTGTTGGTTAGGAAGTTGGACCTCAAGTTATTTAGTCAGCACTTGATGTGGGTTCAATGCTTTTCCGCTGTGCGAGTCTTGACTTACCGGAGCTTGTCTTGTGAGGTAGGGACAAGCTTTCAGGTTATAGTTTCTTGCTCGGAACGGTCAACAGGACACCCAGATGATCTCTTTAAAGAGCGCTGTCTTAAACCTGCAGAAAAATAAGAGAATTTTTCTGTAATAAAAAAAAAATAATAATTTTGCATCTACTGTACGCTTGCATTTCATTGTTGTCTTTACTGTTTCCAAGATTGTGTGTGTGCGCGCTTTTTGCTTTGTCTCAGAGCTAGAATCGAGACAACGATGAGTTCAATCTCAGAGAAGCAGCAATGCAGCCAAAGAAGAATATGTGGGGGAACAGTCACAAATCCGTACCTTTTTTATGATTATACGTAGCAGCAGCAGACTAGTGTGGCTGAGAAAAGTGGATTAATAGTAATAAAGGAGAAAGAGGGCAAAGAGAGTTGTTACAGATGGCAGACCCACGAAGCAGCAGCAGCACCTCCAATACCCACAGCCACAGATGCAGATGCAGATGCAGTGCAAGAATCCGATTTGAGGTTAAGGTCAAGGTTGGAAAGACTAAATAAGTGTGCTTTTTAACTTTTATTGAATTATGTGTAGAAAAAGTAGAGAGGAGATGTTGATTGATGTGACCTAAAAAAGATAAAAAGATAAAAAATATGAACTAAAATAGGATAGCCAAACTTGACCTAAGTTTCAAACGGCGGTCTCTTAAATTTGATATTTACCCTGGCCTGTCATATTCTGTCACATCGTATAAACATTGAATATTGCGGGAGAGATCACTTGATAAGTTAGAGATAGAATAGTACAAGCAATGAGGTAAATAAAATTAAATATTTGGTTTAATTTTTTTTAAGATAAATTATATCAAAAGTTTTTATAATTTAAAATTTATATAATTTTGATTTTTAATTTATTTCAATTGTAATATATTTGATCTTAAATTTTAAATCTTATTTCAAATATAAATAATTAAATATATCATTGCTTAATTTTAAAGATAAAATTATCAATTTAATAAAATATTAAAACATAAATTAATTTGATCAAAATAAATATTAAAAAAATATTTTTAAATTTTTAAAAATTATTTATATTCACCAAAGATAAAATTATGTAAAATTGATAAATATTTTACATGTTTATTTAAATTAATAATTTTTATTTTAAAAATTATTTCTATCCATCAAAGATAAAATTATTTTGCTTATTTAAATTGGTAATTTTTATTTTAAAAATTATTTCTATCTACCAAAGATAAAATTATGTAAAATTGATGAATAGAAATAATTTTTATTTTTGGTGGATATAAATAATTTTTAAAATAAAAATTATCAATTTAAATAAACAAAATAATTTTATCTTTGGTAGATAAAAATAATTTTTAAAATAAAAATTATCAATTTAAATAAACAAAATAAATAAACATGTAAAATATTTATAAATTTTATATAATTTTATCTTTAGTGGATATAAATAATTTTTAAAAATTTAAAAATATTTTTTGATATTTATTTTTATCAAATTAATTTATATTTTATTAAATTGATAATTTTGTCCTTAAAATTAAATAATGATATATTTAATTATTTTTATTTAAAATAAGATTTAAAATTTAAGATTAAATATATTACAATTGAAAATGACATAAATTCTAAATTATAAAATCTTTGGTATAATTTATCTTAAAAAAAAATTTAATCAAATATTTAATTTTATTTATCCTCATCACTTGTATTATTTTATCTCCAACTTATCAAGGGATCTGTCTCACACTATGCAATGTTATATGACGTGGCAGAATATGATAAGCTATCTGTAAATATCAAATTTACGGGACCGCCGTTTGAAACTTAATCTCATCCGATTTCCTTAAGGTACAAACACACTATAGCCTCCCTCCTCACCACCCACCTATGTATTCTCTTTCTACTCTCTCCCTCTTTCTCTCTCTACAGTATTAATCTTGTTTTTTACCCAGCTTTTATGATGGTGTTGGAGTGTCTTGTTGGTTTTCTATGACAACTTTCAAGTTTCAAACTCTGAAGTCATTGTTCAAAAATAAAAACTAGGTCATTGTTTGTAGAGCATGGTTTTCATTTTTTTTTCTTATTTATTTATAATATTACTAGAAGATGCCTCTTGGTTGACCAGCGGATATAACCCTTTTGGCATAAAAAAAAAGAGCAAGGATCCTCAGCCGCCCTTTTCGGCGGCCGTCCCAGCAGCCCCCCCAAAACGACGTCGTTTTGGGGGTTTTTTCCTTTTTTTTTTTTTCCGAACAGAACCAGAGGGGAGGGAGGGGAAGAAGAGAGAGAGGGGGAGGGAAGGGGAAGAAGAGAGAGAGGAAGGGAGAAGAAGAGGGAGTCGCCGGTGGGCCGGACTGGAGGGGGCCATAACCAGTGGGAGAGGAGGAGGAGGTGGAGGCGGAGGAGACGGCGGTGCGGCGGTGCAGCTGCTGCGACGAGCTGCACCGGGTGACGATCGGACGGCTGCGACGGCCGGCGGCGAGGCGACGAGCTGCGACGGCGAGCTCGCTCCTCCCTCTTCTCCCCCTTCCCTCCCCTCCCCTCTGGTTTCGAAGAGAGAGAAAGCAAGAACGAAGAAGAAGAAAAAAAAAAAAACAAACAAAACCCCCAAAACGATGTCGTTTTGGGGGGCTGCCGGGTAGGGCGGCCGATGATCCAAATTCAAAAAAAAAAACAAAGAAAATGAAAAAGTCTACTAACCGTGAAATATGTTGTGAAAAATATAATATTATAAAGGGGTGTTTTGAAAAGTTGGTAAAAAGTTGACTTTTAACTTTTTATCAAATTTTTTAACTTTTTGGAAAGTGATTTGAGAAGTTGGTAAAAAGCTAACTTTTGACTTTTTAGATTAATATTTGTTTATGGTGTCAAATCAAATTAAAATGACTAAAATATCCTTACCCAACATAAAAAATTTATTTTTTTATTTTTTTGTCATAGGCCCCAATTTGTAATTTCACATTTGTGTTTTTATAACTTCCCAAATCAATTTTATTGTTTTTTTGCCACTTGCGTTTTTGGACCAAAGATAAAAAATGTGACTTTTTATTTTGGTTTCCAAAATGACACAAAGATGTGTGGTTGAGATTTAATTGATATGGTAGGGAGTGTGTACCAAGTGAATTTAAGTCGCACACATTGATCATTTTATTTTGGATAAAAATTTTAAATTTGTATTATTACCATGTTAAAATAGCACAACAAAATAGTAATGAGTGGATTACAATTATTGTCTTTTGTGGACTAAAGACTGACCAGTGCAGTCTTTCTTTCATGGTTGCCATAAGTTGTTATTGTTGGGGGTGGTTTGGACATACATATTTGTTTATTATGAAAAAATATGTAAAAAAATAGAGAGATAATGTGACAAAAATAAACCATTAAGTCAATAAACAGTTTATTTGACTTGTAGCCAACTATCTGCAATGCCCACTTTTTTGTTTTTCAAGTTTGGTATTTTCTTGATAAATTATTTTATTATATAGGGCACTCCTTACTGTTTTAGGTAGAGGGTTAAAAGTCACTTTTTAACTTGTAACATATTTTGGGTCATATCACCTCTTTATTTTTTTTTATATTTTGTCAAAAAAGTCAAAATAAATCAAAAAATTAATTTTTAATTAACTTTTCAAAATAACCTTTAGTATAACGAGCTGGTTAGAACTCGACCGCAAGGTCATAACTTTGAATTTAGCTAGTTACTTGGTGCATATAATAATGTTCAACTAAGAGGGGGTGGAATGCCAAGTAAGATTTAAATCCTTGCAAGGAGAGGGGAGAGTGAAATGTAGGGGTGGGTGCGGGTCGGTTGCGGCCACAAAACCTCCAATCCACCATCCGTTCACTAGATTGGCGGATTAGATAAAATCAATCCGCATCCGTCCGCCAATCCGGCGGATATGAATTGAGCGGATTGGCGGTTTGGCGAATGGATGCGAATCGGTTTAGCGGTTTAAAATTTTATAAATTTTCAACATAATTCAACTTGTGCACTTTCTTAAAAAAAAAAAAAAAAAAGTATTACAGTCAATGACTTAAAAAAATATTACAGTCACTGCATGCCTCATCCAAAACAAGAAAGTTTGAAATTTCAGAATATTACAATCACTGTATGCCTTATCCACATACTATAATAACAGTATGCCTCATCCATATAAAGTATTACTATCTGTGGTTCTTAAAATATAAAAACAATTCAAATCACTCAAACCATGAACAGAGCAGTAGTAGAGATTGTATATCTCTTTATTGTTACATCTATATCTGTTTTTTAAAACAAAAACCAACCAGCATATATCATATTTTCTATTTATTATTTTTAGAGATAGATTTAAAAACCAAAAAATATAAATAAATAATACGTTTATTTTTTTCAATTTAAAAAAGATATTCAAGTTGAAAACTTTTTTTCAACAGAATATTTAAACTCTTTTTTAATTGAAAACACAAACAGAATATTTAAATAAACTGAAAACACAAAGTCTTATAAATTACTAGGGATGCTCTCAGTTTGGCAGTTCGGTTGCAGTCAAAGGAATCTCAAATCCGCCATCCGTCCGCCAGGTTGGCGGATTGGAGAAAATCAATCCGCAACCGTCCGCTCATCACGCATCCGTCCAAAATGCAACCGATTGGTTCGGTTCGGTCGGTTTTGACGGATCGGTATATCTGCTGCTCATCCCTAGTGAAATGGGAGACAACTTAAATTCTAGCAAGGGGAGTGAATTCAACTCCCAAAATATTAATTTAACAATTAATCACTAATTTTTGCGGATCGATTAGATATTAGATTTGTATCTAATATCCTCTTCCAGACACCCTTGTTTAATGGGGTCTCAACTTGGCAAATATTTTTTTAAAAAAATTTCATGTGCTTTGCATTTAAAAAAATTGTTAAATGTTTTTTTTTTTTTTGGCCTTTAGCATTTTTTGTAGCATTTTGTTTTTCAAATTTTCTTTTACATTTTATATCCCATAGTTTAGTTGTGTGGGGTTGGTGGGAAATTAGGCACAATAATACATTGGAGGGTTTGACACTTTCTACGTAGCAGTTTGGTTGGTGGAATTAGGTTTTCTACACTTTTTTCAATGCATGGAAGAATTTTGCATTTCTCAGTTTCCACCAAGTTCCATCACAACATCTCGTCATATGCTTTATAAAGCAAATTGATGAGAAATGCGGCGTCCACACACACCTTTTGCTCATTCTCAGTTGAGTTTTACTACTGCCTGCAATTCTATAGTCAGTCATGTATTGTCATTTCAATTTATCTCATTTATTTTATTTTCAAAAATCAAGACCTACCATTAAATAAACAGTGATGCTCCGGAGCTCTAAAAAAAGAGCACTAACAGAGCATTATTTTGTCTTTTTCTGCTCTGTTTTTTGTCTTTACTTCACTGGGTTTTTTTTTTTTTTTAATGGGTGACAGCTCATTAGAGCTGTTCTTTTTCAGCTCTAATTAGAGCTCCGGGGCATTTTCCTTAAACAAAAACTGTTGTGTTTGCCAATATTCATTAACCCTGTTGTGATTCATTAAACATTTTTTGTTTTGAATTTTTCTCCGGTACTATTTCCACCATGAAATCATTTTATACAAAATTATATTACTAAAACTTATTACTAGTCATTTGAGTTTTTCCCTTTTACCAAGTATTTCAATGGATTTGAAAAATAGAAAAAAAAAATTAAAATAAAATAAAGAGAGTAAAAATTAAGATCTATGCAGAATACTATGGTCCAATCCATTTTTGATACACAGCAATGGGGGCCCCTACTAGTGATATTCAAAAATGGCCCTTTAAATGCAGGGTATAGGACTTAGCAGTTTCTTTACTGTAGTAGGCCACCTCATTCTTCAAGTAATAGTCTTGTCCAATTTTATTCTGATTATCTAGTCAATTATTTCTAAGCCTTTCTAATTTTAAATTTCAATTGATCAAAATGTATACAGTTAATAATTTATTATCATATTGGCTAATTTAGTAACTTTTTGACTTTTTGGCTAAACCGGTCACTCCCAAACGAGGCCTAAATCTAAGCCTGCGATACCATTAGTCATTCTTGTAACCATGGAAGTTTGGTTTTGTGTAGAGCATAGTTTTTACTGTCTAGTTTTCTATTTTCAGTTTACAAGTAGAACAACAATCTTTTGGATCTTGTTAGATTGGTTTTTTTAGGTACTCGAAGAGGTACGTGTGGCATTACCTCACACAAATTATCAATTGTCAACACTAACATGAAAAATTATGAGTTTCACTGTATATACCAATCAATCACCTTGAAAATGGGCAAGACTGTACATGTGATTCTCTCCAAATCTCGTGCACACTAGGACTGGCCAATTCTACATTAAAATAAGCATGTAATTATAGTAGATTTGGGTTAATGAAACATGTTTTTCTTTCTCAGGTAACCTTGCAAGAAGATAAAAAATGTGCATCGTCAAAGAGGTGCAAATTCGATGATTACTCTAGACATGGACATGGACATGAAGATGATGATGCAGAAGAAGAAGAAGGTGGGGGTTGTGGATTGTCATTGTCACTCTCACTGCATCATCATCCCTATAGACACAGAAGTAATGCTTCATCAACAAGTGAGATTAGTGAGGCTATCTCATCATACTCTAGGAGGTCTCATGTCATCAATGACTGCTCTGGCTCCTCCTCCTCTTCTCATCAAAACCATACCATTAACTTAGATCTCTCTATGGCTTTATGTGGTAGTACCTAAGAAGAAAAGAAGAAAAAAAATTGTTTCAGTGTAATTCTTTCCTATTTTGCTCTTTTGCATGGTTGAATATTGTATCCTGCTTTCGGGGTCTGAAATTTGCTTAGGAAATTTTCTACGTATAATGTAAGTCTTATGTTAAGAAGTAGAGATCTTGCAGAGTTTACATTCCATTCTTTCTCTGATATTAATGGTTATTTTTCTGTAAAGTTGGATTGCAAGCCTGCAACAACTTGAACTGGATCTTGATTTTGTATTCCAAAGTTGACTCAAAAAAAATGCCTTTGTTCCTGTTTGTAGTTTTGTTGTTTTTGAGATGGCTTTACAAAGCATTATCTAACTGAAGTCTATGAAAATTTTGGATGTTTGACAATAAGCCATTTATGAAATTTTCTTGTAGGCTTTATGAGATATAGCCTACGTAGCCTAATTTTGTTGTTTTCTGTTTTTGTTTTTACAAATTTTGAGACAGCTGTATAAAACAGTATCTAACTAAATGTCTTTGAAAATTTTGGATGTTTGAAAATAAGCAATTTATGAAATTTTCCTGTGGGCTTTATGAGATAGCGTAAGTAACCAAATCATTGAGTCACATGTTGCTTCCGACCTTCTATGGATGAGAGAGAGAGAGAGAGAACAAGAAACTGAGTGCAAAGAAATAAAAGTGTATATAAATAAACAGTAATGCTACGCTCCAGGAAGGAGCTCCAGGAAATTCTTCAGGAAGAGGTGGGCCCCACCTGGTGAAGAATTAAAAAAGAAAAAAAATGAAACGCGTGAGAAAAGTGAGGGAAGTGAGTGGTTGGCTCCCCTTTTTATTATTATATCAACAACAAATAGGGTGGGTCCCACCCAGGAAAATAAAAAAAATAAAAAATAATAAAATAATAAAATAATAAAAAGAAAAAAAGAAAAGAAAATGTGGACCGCAAACAAGCCTACTCTTTTTATTAATTTTAATTTTAATTTTAATTTGGATTTTTTTTTTTTTTAAACAGAAGCAACTTTTACATCTATTATCAATAATATTTCGTAAGTGATGCATGTGTTTGAAAAATAATTTAATTTTTTTATGTCATCAATTGACTGTTTTTCTCTAATTTAGATTTTATTTTATTTTATTTAATATTTTTTAATTTTTTTATTTAATATTTTTTAATTTTTTTATTTAATATTTTATTTAATTACTGGCATACCAACAACAAATAGGATGGGTCCCACCTGGTGAAGAATTAAAAAAATATAAAATAAAATAAAATAAAATCTAAATTAGAGAAAAACAATCAATTGATGACATAAAAAAATTAAATTATTTTTCAAACACATGTATCACTTACGAAATATTATTGATAATAGATGTAATAGTTGCTTCTGTTTAAAAAAAAAAAATCAAAATTAAAATTAAAATTAAAATTAATAAAAAGAGTAGGCTTGTTTGCAGTCCACATTTTCTTTTCTTTTTTTCTTTTTATTATTTTTTTATTTTTTTATTTTTTTATTTTCCTAGGTGGGACCCATCCTATTTATTGTTGATATAATAATAGAAAGGGGGAGCCAACCACTCACTTCCCTCACTTCCCTCACGCGTTTCATTTTTTTCCTTTTTTAATTCTTCACCAGGTGGGGCCCACCTCTTCCTGAAGATTTTCCTGGAGCTCGTTCCTGGAGCGTAGCATTACTGTAAATAAATAAACAGTAATGCTACGCTCCAGGAAGGAGCTCCAGGAAATTCTTCAGGAAGAGGTGGGCCCCACCTGGTGAAGAATTAAAAAAGGAAAAAAATGAAACGCGTGAGGGAAGTGAGGGAAGTGAGTGGTTGGCTCCCCTTTTTATTATTATATCAACAACAAATAGGGTGGGTCCCACCCAGGAAAATAAAAAAAATAAAAAATAATAAAATAATAAAATAATAAAAAAAAAAAAGAAAAGAAAATGTGGACTGCAAACAAGCCTACTCTTTTTATTAATTTTAATTTTAATTTTAATTTGGATTTTTTTTTTTTTAAACAGAAGCAACTTTTACATCTATTATCAATAATATTTCGTAAGTGATGCATGTGTTTGAAAAATAATTTAATTTTTTTATGTCATCAATTGACTGTTTTTCTCTAATTTAGATTTTATTTTATTTTATTTAATATTTTTTAATTTTTTTATTTAATATTTTTTAATTTTTTTATTTAATATTTTATTTAATTACTGGCATACCAACAACAAATAGGATGGGTCCCACCTGGTGAAGAATTAAAAAAATATAAAATAAAATAAAATAAAATCTAAATTAGAGAAAAACAATCAATTGATGACATAAAAAAATTAAATTATTTTTCAAACACATGTATCACTTACGAAATATTATTGATAATAGATGTAATAGTTGCTTCTGTTTAAAAAAAAAAAAATCAAAATTAAAATTAAAATTAAAATTAATAAAAAGAGTAGGCTTGTTTGCAGTCCACATTTTCTTTTCTTTTTTTCCTTTTATTATTTTTTTATTTTTTTATTTTTTTATTTTCCTAGGTGGGACCCATCCTATTTATTGTTGATATAATAATAGAAAAGGGGAGCCAACCACTCACTTCCCTCACGCGTTTCATTTTTTTCCTTTTTTAATTCTTCACCAGGTGGGGCCCACCTCTTCCTGAAGAATTTCCTGGAGCTCCTTCCTGGAGCGTAGCATTACTGATAAATAAAAGCTTCCTCTTGGTACTTTTTAGGGGAAAGTAAAACCTATAAAGCAGACATGATCTTGCTTGAAATTGTGAGTCTGATTTTGTGCATGATATACTACTGCAAGTGAGGTCCAAAGCAATGAAGCCCAATAGTAGAACCAGTCAAAAAGTATTCACTTCACACCCCATAGAAACATGTGAAAATGATCATTAAAGATTTATGATCCTTAAATTACCTTGATTAGTGTGTGGTGCTTTATTCTAAGTGTAATCTAAGGATCATAAAGATTTCATGATTATTTTCATGAAAAGTTTTTCATGATATCTAACATTACTGTTATGTAAATATAGTGCATTTTATTAGAGGGAAGTGCCAACATCACGACTGCATGTAATTAAGACTATTTGTGTGTACAGAGGTATGTACATATATATATTAATACTTCCTAGTGCTAGAGATAATCAAAGGGAGATATTGCCTACTAAAACTGGCCTAGTTTGGGGATGGAATCAACTTTTCACTTTTGTGACTAAATGATCATCATATTATTAGGATACAGATCCAATCATGTGGACTTTTATTTCTCAACATGTACTAAAGTTGAGCGGAAGTAAAGAATATGAAGTAAATCGAAGTTCTTATCAACATGTGCTAGTTGACTGAAAATAAGTGTATCAAGTATTGTCCACATTGAAGCGAAGCAAAGCAAAGCAAATCAAATCATAGTCTGTCAAGGAGCAATCCATTCTTCATCACATCTTCCTCTGGGTATCATCACCAGACAAACAGAGTATCAGAGATCTTCATGGCAATCAGAACCACAGATCTAACTCTAACCCGTAACTAGAAACTAGCACCAGATTGATCTTTTGACTTTTTGAGTCCCACTTGTAGAGAAGAGCATGTCCCAAACCATAGAACCATTATTGATTCTTACTTCCATTCCTTGCCTTTGTATTCGAAAGTAGTGACTTAATGCAGAGTCGTGGCTTAGTAGTAATAAGGTTGAGTGGAAGAACTGAGATAGCAACCACCAATGATCCATTGGGTAATCCAGAGATGGGTAGCAGCTCCACCAGAACTGATAACTGTAAATTTATTTTATTTATTTATCATTTAATCACAAAAGAAACTACACAACTCAAAAGAGATTAATTTATGACTATAAAGTTGCAAGGTTTTTTTTTTTTTACCTCCGGAGATTTCAGGTCCACAACTGAATCTGGTACAACATCTTTAACTGCTGTGGCCACAACGCTAAAGCATTTGTTACGGAAACATGGAAAACCTTAGCTATGATGGCCCAAGAAAAAGCGAGTAACAGCTATGAATCCCATACATACGACAGTGCACTGGAGGCCAATTGTGTCAGTTCCTGCCACTCTCCATATAGTAACCTATCACAACTTTTTTTTTCAATGCCCCATCCAAAAACAAGGCAAACATTAATTATGATGACCCAGGAATGTAGTAACAGTCATGAATCCCTTACAAGTGATGTGAAGGTGCACTGGAGACTAGTGATGTCAATTCCAGCCAATCTCCATACACTAACCTATCACAATGTCTCTCGCTTCAACCTCTTCGCTGAATGTACATATGAAAGATGAACAATGCAGTACCAATAGAATCGATTCATACCTTTATAGGTCGTGCAAGCTTGTTCCGTTTATCATTTACAAACTGAATAACAAGCTTTGACACAATTGCACGCAGTTCCTTCTCATTCAAACAACAAGTTGCTTGGATAGGAAAAATGCAATGACACCAACTGCACCAAACAAATGACAGCCACTAGTTATTTGGTAATGCCTATAGCAAGATTATAGTCAAGATAAGCTCAACCACAAAAATCAATAACATGAATAAGAAAAGGTCCAATTTTAATGCACCAGATTCCTTGCCTACATGAATAACTTAAATTTTGTACAGTTCCATTCCAGAGTAACTTGAGTTGAAAAAAGGAAAATAAAAATACGGCACCTAAAGTTTATCAAAAATGCATATTCCCTCACTCTTGTTTCAAAAATTATAAATACCCCTGCTAGAGTAGTCATTTTAATAGAGTCAATAACAAAAATTAACTAATTTCCCTCAAATAACAAAAAAAATGATAATTACCCTACTACCCTCATCTCTTTCCTCCATCACCAAACCCGTCTCTCCACCACCACCATATTCCCCAACCCTTCACCACCATCAATCGCCACCTATGAAAGGGAGTGATACTCCATAGATACTCGTGGATACATAGCTAATACATCCCAAGCTTATTGGATACTTGTAACTAATTTCTTTAAGTTTGATAAGTATCGGATATTTGTTGAATACTCTAGGTCACGAATCTCAACTATTATTAAATTGAGATTGTAATAATTCCTACATAACATTATAGTATAATTGTTAGGATAAATATTATAATAGTTTTTCAATACTTTGCTTGCTTCTTAGAGAATGAGGGGAAAAAACAGTGAAATTAAAGTAGGACACTACTGTTTTCAAAATTTATTGAATTGATGTATACTTAACGTGTCATACACGTGTCCACAATTGTCAAATCATGAATAGAAATCCTAATTTTGCAAATTGTGAACCGAATCAAATCGAATACAAAATCGTTAAGATTTAGTACAAACTATAAAAATGATGTTAAACAATCACATATATGAAAAAAAAAATTAAAATAAATTGATTTTGGAACATGTTATAAAATAATTCTTTTAAAACACATGATTAAGCTGTCTAATTAGGAATACATTGTCTTTATAACAAGAGATGTGAATCCAAATCTCACCAATCATAATATAATCTCTCTTGACATTCAAAAAATGGGTCATCGAACCCTATATATAGTATAATAATAAAAAAGAATTAAGTAGAATTCTTTATTTTAAAACCTAAGTAGAATCACATGACAACCATTTGAAAGAGATTAGTGCAATCCAGCAGTTTGACACACCCCTTTTCCATTTCTAGCTTATATGATGTGTCTACAAAATAACCTACCAAAAATATATTAAAATGCTCTGAAGGAAAAATAGCTAATATAATACTAATATATAATCTGAGGAACTACAATCAACTGGTAGAATATCTACGTTAGCATCCATGTCAATGGAAAGGTGCCCAATTACCATGGAAGATATCTCCTTCCCACATGGAGAAAGATAATCTAGCTAATTTGTTGATCTTTTAGTTTCTCTGTATTTTCTAGATCAACCAAAGGTAATTTTTTCAGCTCAGAAAGAACCCAAATAGTGTAAGCACCGTCGAGAGACTCATGCTCACTGTTCTTTATTTAGTCTTCCTATCATGTGAAAATAGATGCCTTTTTTGTCTAACAGTCTCCTCCTCCATTTCTCCATCCATTTATTATTGAAGCAATAAGCAAAAGAAGCAACAGGTGTGTACACAGGCCACATTTAAAGAACTAAGGGAAGCAGTTAAAATAAAATAATAATAAAAAGTGAGATTAATTACCTCCACCAAATTGTTTGGGATATATAAGAAAATAACTTTGTAAACTTGTTTCAGAAGATTATTCACACAGAACAGTACTACATGGAAAAAGAAGAGACAAAGAGCTAATAATATTAAACAAATTAGGGCAAGTAAGCAACTTACAGCGGTGAATTTAAACTTCCAGATTCCAGAAAACAAATAATTTTTGACACAGTATCAACAATATCAAGAGAATCATTTCTAGGAATGGTAAAAAGAAGCAACCCACTCCCTGTCAGCTTAACTAGTGAAAGGGTTGGACTTCTTTCTTCATTTGTATCTGATTTTGCAGAGGTCAAACAAGAATCTTCTAACAGTTTACCTGCTGTCAGGAAGTAAAAGTCAATCAATTCTTTATAATAAAAAATAAAAAATAAAATTATATCACCAGAAGTGCATTTGAAATTTATGTCACATTGTCCATAGAATTACCACTAGAGTCCCCAAAGTTAGCAGCAGCGCTCTTGCTTTCTATACTGCTGGGGCATTCACTGTCTAATTCCGCAATGCATAATTTCCTTCTCTTAGCAGCAACATTTGCATCAGAGCTTTCCGAACTTACATAGATGCTACAATTAAAGATTCCAATACACTGCAAAAGTCAACAAATGGACATGGTTGCAGAGAAATATTAAAAGAACTTCACTTTATTCCTGTATTATTTTGAACTGGAAACATGGTCTATGTACATGAGAAAACAAAATGTGGGTGTAATAGAAATTCAAAACCATAATGGATTCAAAACTTCCCCATTCAAAAAATATCATGTTTATATTATCCTGCTGAGCCTGAGGAAATGTTTAAATTTTGATGAGTGATATGAACAAAAACGTGAGAGTCATTGATAATTTCTTTACTGTTTGTTCGAATACTAAAACACTTATCATTTTTGGTATTGCAGGTCAGTCAAAACGTCTGCAGATGCATCAGAGCACATGTAACAAAAGCTTGAAATAAGGTTGCCTAGCAACACCCAGTGTTATTAAAAGCGATAAGCGCACCAAGGCGCCAAGGTCTCTTGAGGCCTTAGGCGCAAGGCGAGGCGCAGGCTTTATCGAAGTAAAGCGCACCATGACAAGTTAAAATAATATAATTTAATATGAGACATATAAGCAAATAACTAACTGGTATAACATAAACAAAATGCAATATTGAACATTTAAAAAAATAAATACCAACAAATATCGCTATTTTAACATAGACAAATGAGTATAAGCATGCATTTCAAAACATAAAACGCGAATATCCATGATCTAAAAGTCAACTAATAACAATATTTCAAGTTTAAGCATGCATTTCAAAACATCAACAAATTAAACCAACAAAACATAAAGTATTTGCTTCCATTTATCCAATGAGGATCTAACAATCATTTTTTTTTTTTTTTGATCAGCAACAAACAAGAAATTTATTAAGGCACTAAGCCAAGCCATGTAAAATGAGGATAAGGCATCCTCCACAAGGAAGACGAAAAAGAAAAACCAAAATTTAACGAAAGAGAATACAAAAAGATGAAACAAACTAAAACAACACGCAATATCAACAAACTAAAACAAACTAAATCAAATGAGGATCTAACAATCATCATCATCCTCAATATCAACAACACGCAATTCATAATCTTCTTCTTCATCATTGGATTTGTATCCTTCTACATCTTCATCCTCTTCAAAATCATTGCTCATCTCATCAAAATGAGGCAACAAGTTCATTTGATCTTTCTGTGTTTTCTTGTTTCCCATATACTCTTTTATCTCTTCCCTTACATCAGGTGGACATTTTTGACAAACTGTGACATTCCTTGAACCTCCAACAAGATGTTGTTTGACTCTATAAACCCCTCCATTAGATACTTTACCACAAAAATTACACTTAAATTGATTTGGGTTCTTAGGATCTAACTGATGTGCATATTTCCAAGCAGGATCTTTTCTTGTACTTTCAGATGCCATCTAAATCATAGAAGTAGAGAATTCAGAATTAAAAAAATTAATTTTAGTATATTTTAGTTGAACCATAAACAGAACACAACTAGAAATTAAATTAAATTCTGAACCATAAACAGAGCACAACCATAAACAGAATTAAAAAAATTAATTTTAGTATATTTTAGTTGAACCATAAAAAATTAATCATAGAAGTAAAGAAATTACATAAATTAAATCATTGAACCATAAACAGAGCACAACTAGAAATTAATTTTAGTTGTGCTAAAATTAAATCTAAACAGAGCAATTCAGAATTAAAAAAAAAATTAAATAAAAAAAAAGAAAAAGGTTCAAACCGACAAGGAGAAGGCAAAAAAAAAAAAAAAAACAGACGAACAGACGAGACGAAGAGACGACCAAGAAGACAGAAGAAGACGAACACGGCAAACGAGATGAAGCAGAAGAAGACGAAGAACAAGCAGACGAAGAGACGACCAAGAAGACGAAGAGACGAACAGACGAACAAGATGAAGAGAACAGACGAACAGACGAAGAGAACAGACGGAGAGAAGGAGAAGAAGAGACGAAGAAACAAAGAAAAGAACATACCTGGGCATCCTGAACTGGAAGACGACTGCGCTGGAAGATGATTGGAGGAGAAGAACTTCTTTGGAGATTTGGATTAGGGCTCGATGTTTCTTTCGTCGTCGCTGATTTGGGCTAAATCTTCAAGTATATTTGAAGGAAATAATCTGCTGTAGCTGACCCTGAAATCTTGGTGGTCCAATCTGTATGAAAAAAAAAAAAAAAAGCCCTCAAGGCCTGCGCCTTGGGCTTAACTGCGCCTAGCTCGAAGCGTGCGCTTTAATCGCGCCTTAGTGACATCGCCTCGCCTTGACCACTGCAAGGCGCAAGGGTGGGCATGGCTGGGCTTTGCGCCTAGGCGCGCTTTTAATAACACTGGCAACACCAAAAGGACATCTCCCTATTTACTCAAACATATTAACCCAAATGAACGCCATTAAATCAGTAAACATTTTCCAAACTGCTTTTGTTGTCCTTTTTTGTTTCCTCAAAATAACAAACAATTGACCAGTAAAAAGGAGTTTTGATTAGTTAGTCTAATGCAATTGGATTGATCATATGAGAAGTAGAAGAACTTATAGTTGGTAAGAAACAAGGTGTCAGCTCCTCATACAAACTCTCAAACCTGAATAGCCCTCATTGCATTCATGCATGGCTGAACCATGAAGGAGAGCAAATGTCAACTCAACCCCAGAAGGGAGCACAAGTTGGCAGGAACCCTTCACCATGGCGGGTGTTAGCACCCTAGACTTGAGGGCTGCATGATTGGCTTCTAGTGGCACCTTGAGCCCATGTCAACCAGACCAAGGCATGAACGAGGCATGCCTAGACAACAAGATGGGAGCAAGATAGTGTCCATATTGCAGCGACACTTAACCCATGGACAAGTGTGGGTGGCAGAGCAAATGCAAGGCACAAATAGACTTGGACCAAATGCTTGGCGTGGCATACTTGTGGGTTCATTACAATCAGTATGGCAAGACCTGGTCTAGTGGCCAAGGACAAGCCACTTCGTGGTTGACTTGCACTGATCAAACAACAAGGTGGTTGGCAGCAGTTGTGTTTCTGACAGTGGCTATAGCATTATGGTGGCATCTATTTCAGTTGGCAAAGGTTGATTGGGTAGTTCTGAATTTGTGTACCCATATGTTAATTGCTGATCATAGAGATTTTGGTTATACAAAAAGGCCCAATTCCTATGGAATAGTGTGATTTGTATTGTGGTTGGGTTTATTTCGACAGGGAAAAAAAATTGTGAGATTTTTTAATGACAAGTTTAAAGATGTTGGCAAACTATGGAACAAGATTTGTTATTTGTCATCTTTTTGGATTTTGGGTAATTTCTAGAAATTGGAAGGGTAATTGCCATGTGTTATTTTTATTTCCTTTTTTCTCTTTTCTATTTCTTGGTGGACTTCTTGTCCTCCTTGAAGTGCTTTGTACCTTTGTTACGTTTTTTCTTAATTTATTTTTACTATTGCTGATCAAAAAAAGTTATTGAAAGTACGTCTATAAATTGTTTTCTTTGTTTGAAGTGGTTCAATATTGTTCCATCTGTTGCAAAGACAACAATAAATCAGCTCTGAGAAATGTACAACAGCTAACAATAAATGTAAATAGCAATAGATAGAGGTCCTAAAAGATAAACCTTTTCAAGAATGGACATGGCTTCTTTTGTGGCACTTTTTTCCCTCTCTGAAACAACAACAAAGTTTTCAAACTTCAGTTTCCAACATAAACAAGTAGTTACATATATGCATACAAAATAAAAATCACTATCTATATATATCACAATCTCCATCAAATATATTTGAATGCTTAAATATATAAATCATGAGAAATAATAAGAAAAAAAAAAATACACTTTGCGAATCAAACTATCACATTTGTGTCACTTTACCCCTTAGACTATCAATTTGAACAATTACCCCTTAAACTAGTGACAATTAGTTCACTTTATCCCAAACCATTACCAAAGTTAATATCTTTGACGAGTTTGCTACAATTCAGCTTAGGCACCACAAATTACAGCAACACAAAATTTGGGGAAAAACAATTTTGGCCAAGGATTCATCAAAAGAAAAAAAAAATGGAAAAGTTTGACATACAATATATTCTTTCAATTAATTTGGATGATGAAAATTTGAGTTATTATTTAAAATATTGTTGAAAATGTTTCCCAAAAAAGTTCCACAAAACAAAAAAGCATGCCCACCGCAATCAATTGTCATATACATATATATACACAGGCAGAAAGAAAGGAGATTCAATAAGAGAGAGAGAGAGACAGAGAGAGAGAGAGAGAGAGAGAGAGAGAGAGAGAGAGAGAGAGAGAGAAAGAGAGAGAGATATGAAACTGATGGGGCAGGTGACGAGAAAGCCAGAGTGGGAGTGATGAAGGAGGGAAGAGGGGGCGTTGTAGTCGAAGCGAGGGATGCTTATCACTGCTGAATGCTGCTCCCATGGCTTCATGCTCACTCTCTCTCCTCCTCCTTCTTCTTGCACTTTCACTTCCATTTCTTCAGCCATGTTTGTGTTGTTTGCAATTGCACTTTTCACAGAGCACTCACTGCCCACCCCCCCTAAAACCCTAAAATTTGAAGATATTTCAGTGTCTTGTGTAATGTTTGGAGGGAAATTCTACGGAAGAGGAGAGCTATCCTCAAGATTCATCTTTCTGAATTCTGAAAATTTTTTTTTATATATATATATTTTATTTTTAGTAAATATTTTTAAAATTTTAAATAATTTTTTTACTTTTTTAAATACAACTTACTTAAATGTATCTAAATAATAAAATATTTTTAAAAATTAATAAATATATAAAAATATAAAAAAATATATTCTAAATTTTGATTTTTTTTTGTATTTTTAATATTTAGTAAATTTTTTAAAGATTTTTTTGACAAATATGACACGTATTATATTATGTGTGTTTAAAATTTTAAATATTCATTAACAAATAAAAAAAATACGAAAAAATAAAAAGATAAAATTTTCTCAAAAATATTTTCTAAAAACCAAAACTCCGCATCTTTTTCATATTTCTCCAGATTAATGACATAAATTTTGAGCAATTCTAGAATTTCTTTTCAATCTGTTATAAATATGAGAAAAGCAAAAATAAAAGAATAAAAAAAAATTGACAGAATGCGTTTCACTGCATCATATAAGACCATCTCCAACGGTGAACCAAATTCAGTATTAAATTTGAATTTGATGAAAAAAATTACTTTTTTTGCTCCAATAGTTTCACCAAATCGATATCAAACTGAGAACGGAGCAAATTTTTCATCAAATTGAGAATCTGCGTGAGCCTTCACCAATTCACTCTGCTGTAACATTGCAAGTGGGCCACGGTCAACCTGCTGGACGTCCGGCCGGTCGACCAACCGGTCGACCGGTAAAAGGTTCAAATAGTTCAAATATTCAGGCCTCGTTTGGGAACCTCCCATTTAGCCACAAAGCCAAAAAGTTACTAAATTAGCCAAAAAGTCAACAACCCATACAAAAAAGTCAAAGATTCTCTTTTTCTCTCTACTTTTTGCACATCTTTTCGTAAAAAGTCAAAAAGTCATCCCAAACATACTAGTTTTTTTTAGCTCATATTTTAGCCAAATAGCCAAAAAGTTACTAAATTAGCCTGTTCCTAAACGAGGCCTCAGGTTCAAACAAGTAAAAAATATATATATATATTTGTCTTACCGGTTGACCCTGCTTTTGATGACAACCATTGGAACAGCCTATATCAAATTGAGAAAATGGTCATTTTTTTACTCAGATTTGATGAAAAAAAATGTTAGCCATTGGAGATACTCTAATAGAATAAAAAATATATACATTTGCAAAGAAAAAATTATTTATATTACACTTGGTAATTAATTATAATGAAATATTAGGCTCCATTTGGAAATAAGTTATTTTAAGGAAAATTTGCCCATAAATCCTAGTTTCTGAAAAGTTAAACTATTTAGTCCTAAAAGTTTTCTTATGCTCCATTTAGTCCCATTTATACATCATCATGATGTTCATGATGTAAATGAATCTGATGTTTCATTCTATAATTTCAAAATTTATTGAAATCTAATGAACATTAGATGTGTGAATCTAATATTTGAAACATTCATCCATATATTTCAAACATTATTGAAATCTGATGAACATCAGATGTTTAAAATCTAATGTTCGAAACATTAATCTGATGTTTGAACATTGTAATGGGACCTTTCAGTCTATAAAAAAACTTTTAGGACTAACAGTGTATAAGTTATTAATTTGGGATTTATTGGTGCATCCCCCTTATTTTAATTGGTTATTTTATATTTTAGTCTAATTAAAAAAAATTATATTTGGGATTTTTTTTTTTTTTTGTAATTGATTTAATGGTTGTGAGAAAAAAAAAAGTTAATTATGAGTTCAATATGATATTTTATCTTATTAGCAATTTTAGCATATTTTAGTCTCGTTTTGGAACTTGGCTATTTATTAATTAATTTTTTGACTATTTAATTATTGGCAAACTTTACTTTATCCCACTATGGTTTTGGTCATTTGTGGATTAGCCCCTGACGTTCGAATATCACCACATAACCTCATTGTGATTCATGGAGTAATGTGCATAGTTAACACTGTTAATAGCAAACGTAAAGAGACCAATTTGCCCTTGTATATATATATATATATATCTAACCTTGCTTATCGTTTTCACTTCCAACAGTCGTGCATCTGAGAAGATAAAAGTGGAATTGAACAAATTAGGGTTTCAAGCTGAATTTGCACTATGCTAATTATAAATTATTCAATTACACTGAGTTTCAAGCTAATCCAATGGCCCAACAAATCTGTGCTTCCAAGAATATATATACAAATTATATATAGGTTGAAAGAAGAACAAAGAAAATGTGTGTTTATATATATATGTATGTATAGGTGTGTGTGTGTATATGTATGTATATTATGTATACATATGTATGTATGTATATCAGCGTTTCACGTGCTATGGGTTGTTTCTAGGAGTGCTCGTTTGTTCTGGGTTGTGGTAGTGACGGTCGCGGTGTCGCCGGTGGTACGACCTGTTCTTGGAATTCTCCAGCAATGGCGTCGTGATTGGTTTATCATCAGCGACGTTGGTCTCTAGTTTGTGGTCTGTTTGTGAGTATCCTGGCAATGCTGGGTTTATTTCCAGCGTCGCTGTTACAATGAGTATGAGTGCTGTAGCGCGTGTAGTGAGTTCGATGATCTCGTGAGTTACTGGTGGTGACATGTAGATGACGTTGTTTTTCTGTTTTGCGGTTGTCGTTTATGGCTTCCAGCACGTATTGTCAATGGGTTCTCATTGAGTCACCAGTTTTGGAGATAGTCACCTAATCGTGTTCTATGGCAAAGGTATTGGCTACCTCGCCAGAGTTTGTTTGCCTCTCTCTCTAGTCTAGAGAGAGAATGATGTTGTTAACAAGTATGAGATATGGGGGCATTTTAGACTTTTAATTGTGAGAAAACATCATCAGTTCATGCCTAATTGCATCACACTCGCGTGTACTGCACAACCGATTAGAATAGATGGAAAAACTAAGTATGCACATTACTCCATCAACCACAGGGGGTTATGCGGTGATATTCGAAAGTCAAGGGGTAATCCGCACATGGCCTAAATCATAGGGAGGTAAAGTGAAATTTGTCCTTAATTATTTTAGATTAGTTAAAAAAAATTATGTTTGAGATGATAGTTAATTTTTTTTTAGTTGATTTGATAATTATAAGAGAAAAATAAATAATTATAATTTAGATATGACATTTTATTTTATTGTCTATTTTAATCTCGTTTGGCTTTTTTTGAGTAAGTAAAAAAATGTCAGCTTATTGACTTATTAATTTATTTAAACAATCTCGCTAGGTAGCTCAAAAGATGGGAGGCTCGAGTGGCTCGAAATTCAAAACGATGCCATTTTGTTTTTTTTCAGAACTCACAGGTTCCATAAAGAATAAAAAAGAAGAAGAGGAGAGAAGATGAGAGGAGAGGAAGAGCAGAGATATTCAAATTCAAAAATAAAAAATCAAAACTAATCAAACAAATCAAACCCAAAACTCAAAATCAAAAATCAAACCCACAAATTAAAACCAAAAATCAAAATAAAAAATTAAACTCACAAATTAAAATTAAAAAAATTCAAATCAAAATTAAAAATTAAATCCAAACAGATTTAAATCAAAACTGCGTGTGTGACAGAGAAATGAGATGAGATGAGAGAGAGTCAAAATAAAAAGAGAAAAAGAGTGTGTTTTATCATACCTTTAAGAAAGGGTGGCTGTTTGAATCAAAAAAAAAAAAAAAAAAAAGAAAAGAAAAAAAGAAAGGGTAGCTGACATTGATGGCCATTGAATGCTTGAATTATCCATGCATTTAAGAAAGGGTGGCTGTTTGAATCAAAGAAATAGAAAAAGAAAGTGGCTGACATTGATGGCCATTGAATGCTTCACCACCCACCAATAAGTGGCTCATCAATCCCCCTCACTTCTATCACTCTGGTGTTTGACCATAAGCATCCATTCCATACACTCCCTCTTAACACAAAGACACACATAAGAGAAAGAGAGAAGAAGAGAGAAAAGGAACCTCCTCTGTTTGTATACAGATCTATTCTTCCTCTTTATTTTTCTTTTTTCTCTTTCTCCTTCTCTCTATCTTTTTTCTTTCTCTCTCTTGCATCTTCTCTCTTTCTTCTGTCGGTTTTAGAGAAAAAATTGATTTGTCGATTTCAAATCTATTCCCCCTCTCTAGACAGAAAAGAAAAAATTGTAAAAAAAAAAGCCCAAAAAATTAAAAAAACCCATTTCGATCCAAGTGTTTTTTTGAGTTACGAAGTATTTTTTTTATTTAAATCATGCCACTTCATTATTTTTTTATATATTTTTTTCTTAATAAGTCAATAAATTAAAAAAAAATATTTACTTCCCAAAATATTTTTTCAAAAAAATCCATATCGCAAACAGGGCCTTAGTCGAAAAACATGACTCACAAAACCAAACAGCCGTCACACACTTTCTAAAATAGAAGAGCCTCACACTTCACTATCTACTTTCTATCTCGCTATACATAGAGAGAGTCATGGTTCTTCGATTCCGATCCCAATCCATTGTCGTCGATGAGATTGAAACCATTTTCGGCACAGAGAGGACTGCCATGTCACCGGAGGCCATCTCCGGCCACCATACGCCGTCGTTCCCTCGCCGGTAAATCCCTCTTCGTCATGCTGCCGGACTTCTCCTCCGCCGCCTTCCTCCGCCACTCTCTCACCGTCCTTAGTTTCTTCGCCGCCGCCTCTCTCTCGTGTTTCGTCCTCTACAAAGCCGCCGACTCCGCCGGATTACGACTACCTGAATCGTTCGATCCATCGTTTCGCCTTCGCTACGTTTCCCCCTCCGTCGCTGACGATTCTACAGCAATGAGTTCAACACCGGTATTATTCTAATGATAGCGTAGATTGTGTTTTTCTGTTCTATTTTATTTCTTTATTATTATTATTTTTTTAAAAAAAATTGCATTTTAAAGCAAAATTTAGGATTTGAAATGCACAATTATTGAAATTTCTACTTCTGCTTTTGGTATCTCTTTAACCTAAGATATGAATTTTATGGCACCTGATGAGTTGTTTAATGTCAAGTGGGGTTATAGTTTGGTGTTTTTGGTGTCTCTTTGCTGTTGTAAATTTATCATGGTGGGAGGAGAGATGACTGTTTTTGCTGAACAATTAAGTTTGTTCTTTTTCATTTAGGTAGTATTTGGTTCACTAGAATGGAATGGAGTGAAATGAAATCAAAATATCTATTCCCATGGTTGGTTGAATACAAAAATAATGAAAAATATTTTACAAATGCAATCATCATTCACCATGGCAAGAGCCCAAGGAGTAGCCATTCCATCTCATTTAGGCCTTGTTTGAGGTGTTTTTAAAAAAGTCAAAAAGTTATTATTTTATTTAAGGCACATTATCTTATTTAAGTCACAAAACCTCTCTACCATCACTTCAAATCCAACCCATATTTTATAAAAAGTTAAAAAGTGCACTTATTTAAAACATCCTAAACAATACCTTAGTGAACCAACTAGAGCATTAGTTTGAAACTATGGTACATATTATTGGTTCATAGATTCCCTAACGCTGGGTTTGGTTGTGAGATTTGGGAAGGGGTGTAGAAAAGGAAAAGAAATAGGGGTGTGAAATTAGGTGAAATGTAGGTTTATTTTATTCACATTTCACATTCCTTTTTCTTTTTTCCTTTCTCTTGTCAAATCCCTTACCAAATTCCTTAATCAAACACATTATTAGTAAGCTAAAATTTTTGACTAAAATTTTTGTGTTTGAGATAATAATTGGATTTTTTTGTAATTGGACGTGATGTTTGTAAGAGAAAAAGTGAAATGATTATGGGTTTGATATGATATTTTGTTTTATTAGTTATTTTAGCCTATTTTGTCTTTTTGTGGATTTTAGCTTAAAAAAGGCTAAAAATTTTCTTGCCAAACACTCCCTAAGTAAATCTTTAAATAAATTAGATTTAATAATGACAATAATATATTTTATTTAAGGGTAAATTATACTGATCTCTCTTAAGGTTTAGAAAAAATACAGTAAACTTTACAATTTTGACATAGTTATACTAAACTCCCTTTAGTAATGTTAAATGGACTGAAACTAATCTAGATGGTGTGGAAACACAAAAATAAATACCGTAAAGTGTACATTTTCGTGTAAAAGAGATGAGAATATCATTTTTTTCATTTATATAATTAACAAATTATTGATGAAAAGGGGATTAAGTGCGATTATATCAAAATGTCAATGGAGCTAATGTGATTATATCAAAATTGTGGAGCTTACTCTATTTTCTCTTAACCTCAAGGGAGGGCAGTGTAATTGACCTTTTATTTTATTTTATTTTATTGTTGAATTTGTTATGCAATTATCGTGTTTGACAGGGTACCTATTGGCTAGGATTCAAAAACTGCAATCTGTAGTTCATATTTGGAAGTTTTCAGTACTTTTCAGCTCCAAATAATGTAACACTTAATAGTTGAGAACTTGAATCTTAGAAAAGAAGAGAGAGAAGAAAAAGAACAACCTATGCATCTTATTAGATAAAAGAGAACAACCTCTGCTGTCGTACCTATGTTCCTATGCATTCACACCTAAGAGAAGATGCATTGCACAGTACCTGCAATATGCTTTAAAAGATATCTTCACTCACTGCCATAAAATAAAGTCAATACTTCTAGTTATATATGGAAGACTATGGTTTGGAAGCTAAGGAAACTAGGTACGAAACAATTGTGGAATCCATGAATTCTTCAACCATCTTTGCAACCCCACTTGACCAATTAAACTTCACTAAAAAATATGCACACAAACAAAAGCAGCAGCACATTCTAGAGTCGAAAACAAAATTACCATAATGGCTTTCACGTAAATAACATCTTTTTTTCTTTGATCACCCACCTTTATTCTAACTATACACCTAGTTCTTTGAACCACCACCCCCGCTCCCCTTACTCTAGTAGTCAACCTCACCACCCTCCCCTGCCAATCCCCGCATGTCCGATAGCCTCCTTCCTAGCATTCCCCGCCACCACCTGATGTAGAACGCTTTAGAGAAGGAGTAGGGAGAAGAAAGAGAGGGGAGGAAGAAGAGGGCCACAACCCTCATACAATGGCCACAGCCTAAAACACTAAAATTTGCATTATTCAAAACTAAATAATACAATGTAAAGCCTAATGTTTGTAAGTCAAGAAACCTAAACAAACTAGGTAACTGAAGCCTAACAGAATAGGAAAACAAATATTATTAAAATCCTAATCAAATTAAAACTCTAATTAAACTATTATTAAAAATAAAATACTAAAATAAATTAGACAATAACTATTAAAGACAACATTATAAAATATTATCGGTGCGGACACATTCCCGTCACCCCCACGCCCTCCCAGACCCTTGTATATGTGGGATCAACTTTGAGGTTTGCCAATGCCAACTGATGTTTTGTCATGATCATTTCTAAAAGCAAGCTAAGTGCAACATATTTTGTGTTTATGGTCCAGTCATTATTTTAATGTATATGGTGTTACTGTGTGTGTGGGTGTAAGCCTATTGAAAAGCATATAATATTCATTAGTATTTTTTTCTCTTTTATTTATTGATTTCAATTTACTTTAATTTCTTTGATTTAGTGTTAAATAATGTTTTGCGCTATTTTTGCTTTTGTTTTGAATTTTCTTAACTATCATAGGTTAGTGACAAGTACAAGCTTGAAAGAGTGTTGAAGAATGCTGCCATGAAAGATGGAACAGTCATTTTAACAACTTTAAATGAAGCTTGGGCGGCTCCAAATTCAATCATTGATCTATTTCTTGAGAGCTTTAGAATAGGATATGGCACCCGTAAACTTCTGAATTATTTGGTGATTATTGCCTTGGATGAGAAAGCATTTTCTCGTTGTTTGGTTGTACACAAGCATTGCTTTTCCCTTTTCACTGAAGGGGTTAACTTCTCTCAGGAGGCATATTTTATGACCCCTGACTACTTGAAGATGATGTGGAGAAGAATCGATTTCCTACGGTCTGTACTTGAGATGGGATACAACTTCGTTTTCACGGTACTCTCTTTCTCATTCAAACACATTATCTTCTTGAGCTTGAGAAAACAAGTTGGGTTGTTTTATCTTGTTTGTTCAATTTTTTACGAGAATTCATTATTGTTAAACCTATTTTTATGTTGTATATAAATCTTCCAAGTTCACCTACGTCTATATGATCATATGAAATATGATCAAAATTGGAAGATGCTACCTAGTGTTACCAAAAAAACGTTAACACCGAGTTATCAAAATTTGACTTTTAGAACACACATTCTGAGACATAGTACACTTTCATTTCAAAACAGTGAATTTAGCATTCCAAAGCAATTCCCTAATTTTTTCTGTTAAATTCTCCTTAATAAGGAGAAAAAAGTCAAATATAATGAACTAAAATCTAAATAGAGGGGGGTTTTTAATTGACTAAGTGTAAAATAATGGTTCATAATGCTCAGGATTGTGTTGTTAAAAGATTAATTTGAAGAAAAATATACTATAATATATTAGATGTCAAATTAAGAAGTCCACCACATTCACGGTGCCATTCCTCGTACTAGAATGATTGTATTCTAGGTAACATAGATGCAACCATTTTAATGGCTTTGATTAGGAGCATTCTGGAAAACATATATTGTCTTCTATAATATAACCGAACCAAACCAAACCAAACCAAGCCTTGCCTTAAGTCCATCAAATGGAGTTGGCTACATGAATCCTTCTATATATTGTCTTCTATATTTTCTTTAAACGTTTTGTTTTATTGTAGTGCCTTTTTCTTGTTAAGTGTTTTATTACCCAAAAAATTGATATTAAAATGAAGCTTGACACATGTACCCACAGGCACACAACCCTAAAGGGCGGACATATCACTCATAACCTAGGCCTACTGGAAAGAGCCCTCTCACAGCTCGTGAGGCTAGGCCAAACAAAAATCCGTGCCCAGTTGGACACACTGCCACTCCATAGTTGGCAAGGAAACAAGTTAGCACAACATGACACAGCTGCCACCAAAAGACATATGCACTATCATTACATGTACACCCATCAAGCCATGAGTCCATGACACAAACAGCTGGCCCTTGGAAACCAGCTGTTCTGATTAACAGAAACAGCGGAATAAATAAATGCCTTGAAAACTTAAAACTCCTAAGTGGTAAGTCATAACAACCAGTCAACGCCCACTCATCCAAGCACCACTTGCATAGCTGTGTGTGAGGCTACACACATTTTTACCTCTGCCTCAATAGTGGGAACAGCACAATAAATAAGCGAAACGTCTACCAGATATACACCACAGCCTCCTCTCCCTTTCTCCGTTGAGATATGACAACAAAACATCTGAAACCCAGACAAGTAAGTCCATCACTACTGAAGACAGGAGTTCACCATTTGCCAAATTGCCTGTAGACCTCATTCATTTTTGTTGAGAAGCATAACACAGTTGGATTATGGTAATGTGGTGTGTATGGAAGCTTAATCATCTAGAGATCAGTTTTGGGAGGACTCTTGTTTATTGATGGAATGTGTAATGCACTAGTATCCAACATATGTGAGCTTTTGCCTGTCGACTTCTTTGCTTACTGTTATGTATCTTATTCTTTCCAATCTGGTCAGCCCGTACATAAATTTTTCTTCATATGCAATGTCTTTTGGTTGGTTTTCCTCTTCCAGGATGCTGATATCATGTGGTTCAGGGACCCATTTCCACGGTTTTATTTGGATGCAGATTTTCAAATTGCATGTGATCAGTTCTTAGGCAGCTCTTATGATTTGGAGAACAGACCAAATGGAGGATTTAGCTTTGTCAGGTCCAATAACCGGTCAATAGAGTTTTACAAGTTCTGGCACTCCTCACGAGAAGTATATCCAGGATACCATGACCAGGACGTCCTTAATATTATCAAATATGATGCTTTCCTCATAGATATTGAATTGAAAATGAGATTCTTGAATACTGCTAACTTTGGTGGATTTTGTGAACCAAGCAAAGATTTGAATCAAGTTTGTACAATGCATGCAAATTGTTGTGTTGGTATGGGCAACAAGGTTCATGATCTTAAAGTCATGCTTGAGGATTGGAAACAATATACGTCTTTGCCACCAAGCTTGAAGAGATCATCAATATCATCCTGGAGGGTTCCTCAAAACTGCAGGTACATTATTTGGTGTTGTAGTCAAATTTGAGCATGTGGTCAATATATAAGAATACCTTATTTTTATTTTATATCATTATTTTTTTACTGTGCCTTAGATTTTATGCCTAACTGTAGTCTTTTGTTTAATGGTGGAATTCTGTTCCAGTATTGAATCCATCCATCCATCCATCCATCACTCTGAATCGCCTCAAAAGAGTGTTGAACAAGCAGGGGAAGATTGAGCAGCTGTAACCAAATTGGAGGCACATATTCTGTACAAGATAAGTTTGTGGTTTGAGTGCATCTGAATGATTTTTTTACTTGTTAATTAGTGTTGGATGTTGAATGTTGATGGACCTGCAATTTCTTATATAATACCTCCCAGTCCCAGCAAGTTTATAATTTGTTGGAAATCTTAAAAGTCCTTTCAGTGTGAAGAATTTGCAGATAACCATGTTTTGCTTTATATTTATTACTGACACACCTCATAACCACCATCAAGCTCTGTCAAAGCACGCGTAGATGCAATGAAATGTAATGTAACAACAGCCAGTGGACACACAAAATAAATTGTGACGACTCTTTCTTTCACATGGATGTATTTTGGCGTAGAAGTGCCTTTTTTTTTTTTTTAACTTGATATGATGCGTTCACACATGATTTTCTCTTAGAGCACATATCTTTTTGGTTCAGAAGTCGATTTCTGAATAAAATTATTTGGTTCAGAAATTAAGTTTTGAACAACATTATTTGGTTTGACTGTATCTTTGATTCTAAAGTTGGTTTCTGAACTATGTAGTTTTGCTTGGAAATCAACTTTCGAACAAAAAATTTAGAAATTGAGTGAATTGAAATAATGTGGTGTGTGAAAATAGAAGCATCTTACAAATATATGCAAAACTCAATATTACAATTAGTAGTTTTGATATGGATGTCTATTTATTCAACATTTCATAATTTTTGATATAGATATCTATTTTCAATCAAATTAGTAGTTTTAGAATCTCTCATTTCAATCAAATAAGATCCATATTAAATATAAAATTATGTAAACAAAATTACCGTAAAATTTTACTCCCTTAGTTGTTCTCAGACAGTAAAATTTTACTGTATTTAATCAGCAAGTAAGTTTTAAATTTTTTTTCCATGAGTTCCACCCACAATGGTAACAATACTGACTGATTTTGTTACCAACTTATTTGAAATTTTAAATATAAAATTCAGGCCCAAAAAACCCCACATTTCACTAAGAAAATAAAATAAAATAACTTGAAAAAATCCTAAAATTAATTATGGACGTATATAAGAAACAATTGAGGAATTCAATTCTGTTTAATTGATAAATTGATAAATAAATAAAAAAAAATCTATACCAAGTAAAATTTTACTATTGAATAAAAAAATGATTCCACTAACTTTGGTCATGTGGGGGAAAAGGAGTGTCCCATGGCTATTCGAGATGCACGCAATTTAGTGTGTTGGTTATGGTGGCAATTGAATTTTAGATTTGGGCTGGCATATCATGTTCCAATTGACAAGGAAAGGCTCAATAACTAGGGGTGAACATGGTCCGGATTGGAGTAAAATCAAAACCAATCCGTTATCTACGATTTTTGAAAAATTAAAACTAATTCAATTCGTTTAAATCATGAAACTAATCCGAACCAATCTATTTAAACACAGATTGGATCGGTTTAGATCACGGATTCACATAATTAAATAACAAAAAAATATATATATAGCCCTTTAATTTCATAAAAACATAAACATAGCGTTATATTAATTCCACAATAGTAACATGTTTTTCTATAATAACGACATACTATTTTAGAATTTAAACAATCATAAGAAAACTGGTTTTACCATAAGCATTTAAACCATTACAAATTAAAACTGAAAACTAACAAACAAAAGTAATAAAAGAAGATATTATACGGGTTTAGATTTGAATTTAGGTTTTATATAGAATAAGAGCAGATACTATGGGGGAAGATGTATAATAAAAATATAGACTATTTACATACGGTCTGAATCGATTCCAATCCGGAACCTTGGGGTTCAATCCGAAACCAATCCGTGGACTACGAATTTTTAATTCTTTTATCCGAAACCGAACCACGGATTTAAAAAACCAATCCAAACCTATCAGATTGGATTAGACTGGATCGAATTACGGATTCCTTACTCAGCCGTACAATAAACGGCGTGCTAGAGCTAAGAGCTCGTGTGAAGTAGGCAAACTACAAGTTGAAGGATATATTTACGTTATATTTGGATCTATTTCCTTTTTTTTTTTTTTTTAAAACTTTTCACAAATCTTGTATATTCTATTTTTTGACCTTACAAACTCAAGATACAAACACAAGCTTAATAAACTAAATTAATAAAAGACAAACATTGAATATATGAGCCCTAATAATAATTGTTATAAATTTTCCCTGCCAAGATGAAACTAACCAGAGGAAAATGTAGTCAAATCTCATTTTTGCAAATCTCACGACTCCGTGACCAATCAAAAGGTTTACAACAATGCATTATGAAAAAA
Source organism: Camellia japonica (assembly GCA_030407325.1). Lineage (NCBI taxonomy): Eukaryota > Viridiplantae > Streptophyta > Magnoliopsida > Ericales > Theaceae > Camellia > Camellia japonica. The sequence goes on from JAPPVO010000019.1 coordinate 49,838,636, forward strand.
AGGCAAAGGTTTTCCAATGTAGGTGGATTCCAAAAAATATATATATACATATACATATACATACATGTTTGAGGAGACTTACATAAATAAGAAGCTGCTCCACTCTGTATAAAATCAAGTGTTGACATACAATTTCTTTTCACTGAACTGGGAATTTTGTTAATAACTTCACTTACCTAGGAATTTGGAGCAATATTAGATAAATGGGAAGAGTGCAAGTGAGACATGTGCCCCGGTGCAAGTGAAAACTGTACAAAATGGGGTACTTCTCACTTGTAATTACTTTTCACATTTCCCATTTGTCTGATACTTTTCAAAGAAATTTTCAGGCATAAGACGTACGAACTTGCAAAACATTACAAGCTACAAATGGTTTATTCAGCTCCAGCATCATCTGAGTCTAGCTGCTTACGGCTTACAAGAACACCTTCATCCCAAATCTCAAGACACCTGTAGTGTAAGCAGATTGATCCATAACAGGAAGTAGATGTTAGTTAGACATAAATGGTACAAGAATTGGAAAAGCTGAGTAGAAAAAATATATTAAAATCTAAAAATTCAAAAGTGGAAGCTTTAACAAAAACAAAAAAGAAAAAAAAGAAACTACAGCGAAGTAGAAGCATTCAAGCCATATGGCCTTATGGTTATTATAAGCATAATTGATGTTGAATAATATCAGAAGCTTTTCTATATATATACAATGCCGAAACCAGTGGGAGTCAGTGATAAGTAGTTAGTCAACTCAGTCCAACAATTAGTTTACCACCTGTTGAATCCTGCAGTACAGACAAACAAAGGCATCCTCAAACTGTACTTACTTCTAATGTCAGTTCTATAAAAATATTAAAATAAAATTTAAAAAGGGGCACAAAGGGAAGGGACATTATAGATATGACTCCTATTTTAACTTCAGATATTAGTAGATCATTAACATCAACAAGAAGGAAACGCTAAAAGAATATGGTCGACTGCCTTCGGATACTACAAGAAGCAGAAACACCAATTTGTATGAAAAATTATGCACACACAAGTTGGCATGAATTCATACACTTAATACTTGAAAAATCAGTTTGAGCATACTAACGACACCAATTCACCCCCTGAAAATTGATAAAAAAAAAATAGATAATTAAGGGGTCGTTTGATGACATTGTCAGTTTCCATTTTTCAATTTTCATAAAACAATACACAAAAGTTCTGAAAACAAATGTGTCCAAATTTTTAAAAATTGTCACTTGGAAAAGAATATTTTACATTTCTAGAGCTTTTTTAGACCAAAACCAAAAAAAATGCACGGATACAAATAAAGACCACAGTCCTTGCGAAGTCGAGAGAAGGGGTAATCAACAATTTGTATCCATAATTCCAACAGAGTGTAGAAATTTGGGGCACTATGGGGATTGTGACTCTGTGCAAGCTTGTCAAATGAACAATAATTTATCAAATTTGAAGGAATTTAACCCAACTTAAATTGTAAATAAGGAACAGCCCCTAGTGCAATAGCATTACCAGGCCAACAAAACAGCTATGTCCATGTCTCTGCCAATATATTGACTATGCTTTATATGGTACAAACCTTGTGTATATCAAGGAAATTACAAACCAGAAAAACAATTAAAAGGGAAAAAGTAAAAACTAAAAAATACAAACCTTGCTCCGTCAACATTGATACAAAGAAAATGGCCATGTCGCCATCCATCTTTAAAATGGCCAAAAAAGATTTCACCACGCTTTGAGTAGAAACGCCCTTCACCATTGGCCTTTCCCTTCCAAAAATTTACAAACCATCTATCCCCAGTGTGGAAGTACAACCAACCCTACATGATTACACAGATCTATCTCAGGGAGACCAAGAGTAATTCTTCAGAATAAAATTCTTAGCAATGACATCAAGTATTTTCTTCTCCTGCAGCTAAGTTTTAAAATAAACTACCCAAAAAAAAAACATTGTTGAGAATTTATATACATGGTAGATGCAGGAAATGATCCAGTCGTGACGGAAATTCACACGTGTAATGGCCATTTCGGTGTTATGTAACAGCTGCAGCGATATCGTAACGGCCGTAAAGGTCCATTATATACCGTTACACCCTTTTACAATATTTTGAATAGCTTCCCCGCCCCCCCCCAAAAAAAAAAAAAACAAAAACAAAAACAAAAGTTTACATAAAAATAACAAATACTCAAGTAATCCAAACCCAAAGAAAAAATCTTACATAAATTTTTTTTTTTAAATTTTTCAAAAAGTTATGGCACAATTTTTATTTTATAATCCTTTCAATTAATAATTTTGAATATTTTTTATTCAGTTAGTTCAGGTATTGATAAAAAATAATTTGTAGATATTTAAAATAAATTATTCTTAAAATCATTAACTATTGAAATAAAATGTAAAAAACTCATTTTCTAGTGATTTAAAAATATAAAATATATTAGATCATACTTAAAAATTAACAAAAATTGATAAAAAATTTATTTTAAACCCCAATAAAAAATTAAAAAAAATATTCATATCGGTAAATTTTTTTCAAATTATGTGAAAAATAAAAAAAAATTACGGTTCCAGTTACCGCAACCGTTACGCTATGGCGCAACTGCTACCGTGTCACCGCAACCGTTATGGTGACCACAACCGCTTTTCAAAACCTTGGTTGTAGTAGTTGTTGTCATGGTAATGACAATGGTGACTATGGTGGTGGTGGTGGTGATAGAGAAATGATGATGGTGATTATGGTAGATGACAATAGTGATAGAGGTGGTGATGGAGGGGTTGTGGCAACAGCGGTAGTTGTAGTGGTAGCATGACGGTAGCAGTGGCGATGGTGGTGGTAATGTAGTGGTGGTGATGTTATAAAGGTGTATGTCAACGCTTATGCATAAAAATTTATAAATTCAATTGGTATTAAGTAAGTTTCCCCTCACTTAAAATTTTCTAAACTTTTAACCTACTTTTAAAGTGCCACTTAAATTTTTAAGTGATACTAATTGTGATTATCAAACAACATTTCAACTTAAAAAATTCAGCATTAAATTTTCAGTTTTATCAAACACCACTTTAGAGTAATGAATTATCAATCTTCTCTTCCTAAACTTACATGATATCAGAGCACATTGAACATATAGTGTTTTTTCTTTCAAGCTGTTATGTAGCATTGCTTAATTTGTCTTTCCCATAACATTATAGCTACATGGATCACACTTGAGACAGTTTGGGGAGGAAAGTGGTTCATATGCAGCAGAGAATAAGATTAGGCCGTTCTTCTGATATTACTTTAAGGACAGTGTCTCAAGTCAGTAGATATGACCAGGGCTTCAAGAGATCTGTATTACCTTTCCATGCATGACGTCATCCCTCCATGATCCCTGGAACACATCCCCATTTCTGAAGTATAATGTACCTAGACCTGATCTCTTACCATAGTGCCACATGCCATCATAAATGCTCCCATCCCCAAGAGACAGCCGGCCCTGTAAAGTCTGGCTTTCAATTTTTCCACACAAAAATAACTAGACAAACCCAGAAAAAGGTGATTTGCCTAATGTTCCGGGGAAACACAGTACCTTCCCTTCAGGCAGACCACCCTGGCACCGCCCTTTATATGTTCCTCCTCTGTATTTCATCTCCACTATAGGGTTCCATTTCTTTTGTGTTTCTCGTTCAGCTTCCTGCATGAAGGAAGAGAACACAATCAGAACTTCTAAAGGTAAATAATCCAAACTCTACTAATTAATAATAACAGCAGCACAAACAACAACAACAATCAAAGTAAAATTGCACGACCAAATGAACATTACAATATATGCCCAAAAGAAATGCCCTTCAACTCCTTGTTCATGGTCATCCAAATAATATGTTGTGGGGTCTAATTGATGCAACTAAGTTGATATCGGACTTGCAAGAAGATTATATTTATTGTATCTCAAAGTTATTAAATTTTATTAGGACTTTTAAAGGCGCAAGTATAAAATTTTAGTGTGTATTAGATTATTTTACTAGTGCCAAAGGGAAAAACACAGGCACAAGTTGTGGATTATTCTATTATTATAATATAAACATATTAAACTTGATATTGTAATGAAATATTTGCAAAACCTATTGAAAATTTAAAAAGTAAACAAGCTACTGTCTTAAATTAATACATAATTCTTGAAGGTTAGTGTTTTGCATTATAAAATTATGTGGTTTCTCAACATTCTTGAGCTTGTTGTGTAACTCACTACTAATAATTTTTAAAAAAATATTTTTTTACAAACATATCCTAGCCGTACCCGTATCTGTTGTTTTAGATTTTGTCGTATCACTACATCCGTATCTTGTATCCAAATCTGTGCTTCCCACAACTAGGATTTTCAAAAAAAATAAACTCTCCCAATATTAATTCATTCAAAGGTAATTGTTTCTTTAAAATAATCTCATATAGATATATATATATATATTAATAGTTTTCCAGAACAATAAGGAAATTTAAAAAAAAAAAAAAAAAAAAAAAAAAAACAGAAGAAAGAAGAAACAGGAAATCAATAAAAATGGAAATTATCCTATTAACTAAATCTCCAAAATTCTATTTTCCTGACTGATGTTTCCTGGACCTCACATATGTCTCGATTCTTCCCTTTCCTTGATCCCCATCTCCTCAGCTGAAAAGGACACTCCTCCGGAGAGTAATGACTAAGATAATGCTCCAACAACCCAAATTTTGAAGGAACCAAAATAGAATGGATAGGATTTTTTAAAATAATGCCAAATTACTTTGAAATTAATTTTCCCAATTGATATCTAATACAAGTTATCCCTAATTTAACAACATAATCTTACACATTCTAGGAGCCTTACTAATAGTTGACACTATCTAACATCCCTCATCTAAGAAATCCATTCTATGAGGGTGATTATAGTATTTCTACTTCAACTACACCACAAATTTAAATTATAAAAAATTACTCTTCAATTTTATTTCTATGCCTAGTACATTCATTGATCAAGCATACTGACAATTTCATTGAACTAAACAGTTTGCATGCAAGGCCCCTAGAAGCTTATTTGATACCAAGCAATCAGCACAGTGCAACAATCAAAACAGAGAGCCTTTGGAAATTAGTAAGCCTTGTAACTGGAACACTGTACATCAATTAAACCTTGAGAAGAAACATTATTTACCAACATAGATGCTGCACGAACAGAAAGAACTCCTTGCTTCTTAGAAACATCAGTGTCATTACCCTTTAATAAGGCAGAAGCATTATCATAAAATTCCTGAAACTACTTCAAAACCTGCATCAGTTAATGCATCCCATGACATCCTTGGAGTAATCTGAGTTTGGGCCTTCATATCATCCCCAGTAACTTTCTCCAAATGAACAGTATTTGAGATACTGAGAATGTTTTTCAACTCTTCTGATGGCTTTACACCAACTGGAAGTCTGTAGATGCTTAGATTGTCAAGCGTTGGAGTGGCTCCAGAATCATTGGCTGGCCCCAAATTCTGTCGAATGAGCGGCTCCCTTTGAAAAGCAGGTGCTCCTGGATAATGCGCTTTGATAATGAGTATTCAAATGCATCAATCAGTTAAAGGCATGGATGTGATTCTCGTAAATTAAATGAAATAAATGAGGAAAACACAAATTAGTGACTTGTTATAGTACAATTTACTGATCAAATCCCAGAATGTAAAGAAAGTCATCCCATTTCACTTTTACCTTCAGTATTTGGGTCATAGAAATTTGATGAATCAATAGCAGTCTCTGAAACTTCAACCTCCTCTTGCTCAGAACTACAACCATAACCCCCACAATAAAAATTAATTATGAATTCTGTAAAATATGCATGGCATTTAGTACAATGAAAAAGTCTTGAGATGAACTGAAGCAAATGGGAAGAAATAATAGAACCTCAAATCTATTTCATCGCTATTGTTGCTGAATAGTGTCTGGAGTTCAGCAGAATAAAAGCCAAAACCTTCAGCCATTCCATCAATAGGAATGACATTTGGCACTTCACACCAGTCTTGTGAATTTGTCACCTCAGAAACAGATAGATTTTCAGGTAAATAGCTTTCTTGAGTGTCATCATATTGTGAAGGTTGCCTCCTTAAAAGATTGAAAATGAAAGGAAAACGCTGGGCCAGTCTAGTGAATATGCTACTTTCTTGAGAAGCCTGATGTCTGATGTGACTGATATTTGCAAGAAATTTATGAATCAAAGTCAAGAAAGGGAAAAGCATAAATTAATCAAAATTCACAATCAACCTGTGCTTAAACACTAAGCACACAACAGTTTGAGCAATAGAGCAAGAAATTGTGGTAAGGAGCATTAAGCCCAAGAACCATACTACCTGTGGAATACAAGGCACTTAAAAAATATATATATTTATATATATCAATGCTATCATGAACTAAGTAGAGGGTCCAGACATTCTTTTAATCTGTAACGTTCATGTAGGGGTTATGCACGGGTCATGTAGGACTAGTGACTATTTTATTATCTAGCTCATCCATTCGTTGTATAATTTTTACCTAACCAGTTGGGTTGTGAGGTGGATATTTCAAAGTGGGCTAGGTTTTTTCCTCTCTTATGCCTTTGGGCTCTGTATGTACCTATGGGTATGTGCAATTAGCTTCTTTGTACTATTTTCTTTTTGGTAATAAAATGCTTATAACAAAAAATGTGCATGTACGAGAACTGTAGTGATAATTTATTTTCGTACGGTTCAATCATTTTGGTATTATGGTAGAGCTTAATGTGATTAGTAGAGTAGGATTGAGTATAATGTTTCACTGGTGTTCAAATGCTAGTGATTGATATTAGACCGTTTGACCTTAATAGCAAATCCTGAGTTCTTTGGAATTGTGTGATTTTTACGATTCTTTGGATAATTAGGTTGGAAAAGAATTCAAAGAAATCTGAAGATTATGAAATTTGGAGGGAGGAAGTTCGTTTTACACCTCTTTTTGGGTATCATTTTCTCGTGCTTTTTTATTACTAGCGATTGGAGAGTGGTTATGGTTTCTAAATTTTGCACATTTGTTTTTTTTTTCCTTCACTATTTGGGGGACTTCTTGTCTTGCTTTGTATTCTTTTGTGCTTTTTCCTCATCTATGGAAGCTTCTATTTGCGCACCACTATTTTTGCTTTCGGTACTTGATATTCGAACCATTGATTTTTGTTTGGTAGTTGATAATCGAACAAACAGAGTGAACTGAGGAAAACATGAGTGTAAATAGAGCTCCCCTCATCTATATATTAGTATTCTTTCTTTGTTGCTGACCAAAAACAAAAAACATATAAGCCATGTCATCTGAAAGGGAGATTCTCAACAAAGCAATGGAAACCAAGAGCAACAATAGTACTGATAACTAGTTGAAAAAGGAAGAACAAGTACCCAACATTGATATTTGCAATTTTACTATTATGTTTCTTGTAGGTTTTCCATTATTCAAAGATAAAATTGTCTACTAGAATCTTCAATAGTCATAGATGTGGGAGAAGTTTTTGAAAGCTGTTGTCCCGCATAAAGTGAAGTTTTTCATGTGGTCTTTGGCTCAAAAGTCACAACTAATGATGTTTTCCAAAGGAGAAGGCCTAATCACTCTCTTTGCCCTCAATGGTGTGTGATGTGCAAGAGGAACTCAAAGGTAGCAGATCATCTATTCCTTCATTGCCCGGTGGCTTCTGCATTATGGCAGCGTCTTTTTGGCTTATGTGATGAGCAGTGGGTTGCTCTGCGGGACTGTATTCAAATGCTTCTTATTAGGTTTAAAGGGTTTGGAAGAACCAAGAGAGCCAAAACAATGTGGACAAGCATTGTTTTTGCTATTTTTTGGGCTATATGATTGGAGAGAAATACTAGAATCTTTGATGGCAAGGAAGCAAGTGTAGAGGCTTTGTGGGATAGGGCGGAATATTTGGCTTCATTTTGGGCACTTGTATCCCCTCCTTTTAAAGGAGTCCCTTTGTTCTTGATCTCTAGGGATTGAGCTGTTGTTTGCCATCCCTAGGGCTAGGAGTTTTGTGCTTTTGTTTTGCTCTTTCTGTTTCTGTTTCTTTGTATGAGGACTTCTTGTCCTCTTTCACTTTTCTTCTTTAATGAAATTTTTGTTGATGCTCAAAAAAAAAAAAATAGTCATGGATGTGGGAGAGGATGTAAAATTTATTTTAGTCACAAAACAAATCTCATATATTATTGTTAGATGTTACGTCAGTAGTCTAAGGTGTAACCACTTCAATATATAAATACATAAGTTTTATGTGAAAACCCTAAGTTTTGGGTTTTCTCTCAATAGAAATATATATTTGTTTCTTCTTCTCTCTCTGCCTTATAGTGTATCAATTCAAAACAAAAGCAGGAGAACAAATTGGAATAGAAAACTTACCAACAAATATTTACACTTAAAAACAAGGATTCTTACCCTGCAGTAATAATTGTTGCCATTATTAGGCCGGGATCCCGATTGGGTTCATGGACTGTAGAGATTACAATTTCCCTTCTGCATTCAGTAGTTTGCCGAAATGTATGCAAAAAGGCATTGACATCACTGCTATTGATAACAGCTGAACTTGCTAAAATGCATATAACAGTGCCATCCAAATCCTGAACACAAAAGACAGTGAAAAAAAAAAAGTGCTGTGAAACACTGACACACCCACATTTCAAGAAAATAAAATTTAAATTGCTTAGCACAATAATAACATGATACTGAAAGTTTAAAATTACTAAAGAAACTAAAATTTAACAGCTTAAAAACCAACCAGCAAAGGAAAGGGAAAGAGATGTTGAAAAAAGGAATAACAAAAAAACAAGACAGATTTCTGTCTCTCTCAATAAAGACAAAAACAATTAAATTGTGTCTCTCAATCTAATCTGTGTATACCTTTAAACCAAAACCCAGGAAAGGGCAGTCATATATAGCTCGCATGATTGAAGTCTGAATGTTGTAACCAGCTCCAAATCCAATTTTTACTTCTTTATAACTTTCCAGAATCTGTAATGGTTGAATTGGCCATCCATAGGTCAGGGAAAGAAAAAATCAGAAAAGAATAGAACAGAATGCAATGTTGAAAATTAGGAGGACAAACAAACATCACAGTTCCTGTCAAAATAGATCAGGTTTGAAGATATTGGGACATACTAAGATGCAACTGAACCAAGCAATAGAATGAAGTACAAATAAATACAAAGATCAGTAATAATGCACACAAAATGTGATGATCATAAAACTTACTTTTATTACTTCTGAAACTTTGAGTTCTTTCGTACTATTCTGTGGTGAATCTAGAAACTTCTTGTGCTTTCCCTGTCAATAAAGCAGTAGTATGAAAAAGCAAGGGCAATAAAAACCTGAGAGCGACACAGAAAGAAATCCAAGTGAACTTACAGATATAAGAGTGGATATGGCATTTATGGCATCAATACAGCATTATTTGCAGTCTTTAAAGCCTCATCCAGAGTCACTAGATCTTTTTCTAGAAGCAAGTCTGTGTCAATCACTGTAGGACAAAAGAAACAATGCAACATACAGCATGAAGGTTAGCAGGTCTACCGGCAGCAACAATTAATTCAAAGTTGGTTATTTAAACTTGCTTGGCACTGCTCTGTGATTATCGTGTTTGAACTTGTTACTTTGAGTTGCTGATAATGAATCACTTGTGCTGGGTCTTAACTTCAATCCCGGTAATAAAGGACAGCTATAATAGAAATTAGACACCAACTAATGTAGCCTGGTTATGGATCCAATGGCTACATGTGGAGGATGGACCAAAAACGGTAAGGATAACAGGCTGAAAGTTGCAAAGCTAATTTATGTTATGTTTATACATTTTTAAGAAATAAGTCATGAAACAATGAGCCACAAGATCCACATTTAAGCCTTAATGTATTAAAATAAAGAAGCAGACACAAAGTAAATAATTTTATTCTTCAAAAACATTATCCACTATACAAGCATATAGTTAGGATTTAAGTTTTTTTGTTTTTCACACTATTAAAAAAGAAGGTTTAATGACCATACTCTTGGCATTAGAGACAGTAAACAGAAAATGAGGTCACTCTTCAAAGCTAATACAAGAATATAGCCAATAAACTTCAATTCAACAGGATTTTTTCAGTTTGCCTTTTTTTTTTGGGTTGGAAGTGGGGAGGGATATCTTCCTCAAGGATATAAAGAATCCTATTAAATACAGTGAAAACACGCGCGCGCACACCAAAAAAAAAAAAAAAACAAAAAAGAACAAGTGGAAGAAAATGCTTTAGGGAAAGAAAAGAAGAATGGTAACAACCCAAGCCAATGCAAGTTAAAAATATATCACTCCACCTGAACAAAAACATAGTAAAAGGAAAGTATCCTATTAGCTGTGTAGCCATCTCCTCTGATAAAATCAGACCACACTACAAAAAAATAAAGTAAATTTATATAATATCATTAACATGTGTACTGAAGAATTGTGTGATCATCTTTTACAAAAGACCCAGCCTAGCATCCATGGGTGATGCAATCAATCCAAAGAGATGAAGAAAGACCAATAAATGAGAACTAGCTGGAGATAATTAACCCTTAAATAAAATCAACACTCCTAGATTTAGCCCTACCCGCTTTCTTTGTCCTTTACTTTGCTGGCTTGGCAGAGTAGAGTTAGCATTCGCTTTAACACACCGTCTTCCTCAAAGTGCTTACCGTACTGGGCTTGAATTGCTTTTCTTGAGTTTGATCTTTGAATGAGATGAAAGCACTGCCTACTCTTTGACTTGTGAGTCCAACCTTTCACTTTCCTCTCTTTAGCCACTTTAGCAAGGAATAAGGAATCCCTTTGCTTTCCTCCACGCCCTATATGCTCTCCTTCATATCAGAGCAACCGGCTAACCACTCGCTCCCTATCTGCTCTTCCTCTCTAGCTCCTTCTTATAGTATTAGGCCCTTGCTACTATATTACTTCCTTGCAAGTCTTGGGATGAGATAAGAGTCGAGAAAAGCAGCTCGAAAAGGCCCTGAAGACCGCTTTGCAGCTAAAAGGACTTTATGCAATCCACTGAAATTGAACTTTTCCGGCATCACTGGAACAAAGAGTACACTACTTTCTTCCACGTAATGAATTCTGACAATCTCCCTTGACAAGTTCTCAAGAATCTTATTCCAATACATGAAAGACCTTACCATCATAGGCCTAATAATTGAAGGAGTTCACACTGAAAGAAGCTGAAAAAGCTAGTCTGAAAGCACTCGAAAGAACATCCCGTCTTTTTCTATGAAAGGACTCAAGAATGGAAGAAAGTGTTGAGTTGACTCAAGTGCCTTACTATTTATTATTTGTTGAAGCGAAAAGGTAACGTAATGAATCTAGTCTAGTAGCTCAGTATCCAGATGAGTATATATATGTAAAAGAAGAGCTCTTCCCCCTGGTTTTCAGGGTTTAAACTCTGCTCTCCTCTACTTTGAATTAGGAATCATCATATTCTCCTTCCAGGATTGGAAAAAAATGTATTCATAAGGGCGCCCGATATGTTAAAGGTCATATTGGTAATAATGTTTTTAAGTTCAAACATCACCACTATCAAAGGAATCTCTTAACAGCAATAACATCGGTAATATACAATGTTAATAACTCTAGTATCCACAGCATCTGACATCTATTAACTGTATTAACAAATGTTCAACTAATACAAAGCAACATACTACTCACCAATACAAAAGTTTGTATGCTCTTGTAGTTTCTCTACCAAATCCTTCACCTGTAAATAGGGTTAACAGCAACAATTTGTAAATACTTGAAAGCAGATGCTAGAATAATGTTGGATTGATATCATAAACTCAAAACTTTTGAGCCTTTGAGAAGAGTTTAATCTTTTTGTTTTTTGATAAATCCTTTTAGATGAGTTTAATCATTAATGAAACTCCAGTAAATGGTGGATTTGCAGTCAAAGAATGAACAAGTAAAAATCAGCATACATCCAAATATCGATATTTAGCAATACCAAACAGGAGATATTCAGAAATTATTGCGATCATCACCAAAAAATATTATAATTGATTTTGTATGAAAAGTCTAGCAATGCTATTTTCAATTATGCAATAAATTGTGGTCATCATGGAGGCATTTTTTTTTTTCTCTCTCTATAAATAGAAGAAAATGGAAGTACAACGAGAAATGCTGACAATGAACCCAAAAAAAAAAAGTATACTGAAGTAAAAGAAAATGGAAGTAACCAGAAATTTAAATTATCAAATAGTACAATAAGAAAGAAAAGAAAAGAATGTGTACAATAAGAAAGAAAAGAAATTTAAATTGTCACATTATTAGTATTCTAATATTAATGTGCTAAGATGGAGGGTTTGTTACACACTCAACCCATTCATCATATTCTTTTATCTTTGCTTCTTTCTTCTCTTCTCTCTTCCTTTTCTAACCTTAATCCCAATCAAATAGACTTTACACTTTAACTAATTTCAATTTTTGTTTCTTGAACAATTACCACATCCAGACAATTTATTAAACCAAAATTTATTTGACTACACCCATCTTCTTGGACCTAATTCCTCTCACATTCCAACTAATGATCATCATTTGGAAACATACTTAACCCTACCCTCCTTTGACCCCTCTCTCTCCCACTCTGCATCTAATTTTTCCGAGTCTCTCTTCTTCTTCTTGTCATCCGTGTATCCAGAATGGGTACGCAAACGAAAAAAAATGGGGATACAACCAAACACGTGTCAATACATGCCAATGTGTGTCAAATGCATGTCCGACCCATGTTAACATGCATGTCTCCCTAGGAGCCATGTTAGTGCTTCTTAGAACTGAACAATGGCCAAGGCATCACAATTTGTACTTCCTCAAACAAATAGGCATAGTGATTAACAATAAAAATAAAAATAAATAAATAAGAGGGAGAGAAAAACCTAAAACCCATCCACAACTTGTATAAGTTGAATGCAACACAATAGAATAATTAAATAACATGCAAACTCAGAACAAATGCCTTGAATTTTATGAACTACTTCCATATGACTACAAAGTGTCATATTCCTCCATTTAAAATCATGAAGAGATGATAAGGAAAAAGGAAGAATAAAAGTGAATTCTTGTTATGCACTTTCTTAAAATTTTCATAGGAGAAGAGCATAAGATATCAGTTCGCAAGAAAACCCAACCTCATCTTTGCGCCTTCTTCCTTCAAAGCTGAAGGGTTTGAGAATGATGCCAACAGCCAATCCATTTGCAGATTTTACTCTCTTAAGAATATCAGCCACTCTCATGTGATCCGAGCCATAAGCTGCACTAGCCACCTTCAAAAACAGAAAATGAAATAAATTGATATTATCCGTTTGTAATTAGGTATTGGGGTGGTTAATCTCTAAATGAATCAACTTTTGGATTTCATAGTCTTCAAGTCAAGGAAGATGTATGGGCCATTTCAGTATATATATTTTTCTTTTTATTTAAGGGGCATCACCTTTGGATGGCAAAAAAATACTTAACAAAAAGAAAGAGCCCATTCCAATTTTCCCAAAGTACTAGGTACCGCTGAGATAAAAAAGCAATTAAGCACCTTTTGCAATCTCAAGGTCCCCTCAAACTCCCCAGTAAAACCATTAAGCCCTCTTCCACAATGAACGACAACATGATAAATCACAAATCCCACATTGATTTTCATCAAATTTCCAGTTTGTTGGCTTCAGATAAATATCCGTACATAACGGAATGTTGACTGTAATTTGATATTATTTGCTAATGCAAGATTTATTTGCGCCATCCTTACTACATCATATTCTACATTTATAAAGTTTTTCCTGATAGTATATATCAAAAAATAATATAGTAATTACAAGAGTAAGAAGTAAGGAAAGTACAAACAAGTATAACTGCTTTGGAACATGACTGAAAGGCTAATGGAGCTTCCACAGCCATTGGCGCGATATCTGCAAAGAAACATAAGAGAAGAAGTATTAGAAACAATTTCATTAAAAGAAGCAAGAGAAAGTTGAGAGAAGTCCACAAAAATGCTTGGGTGTCAAATCAAAAGATCATATGAGATATTTAACTTGAAATAGGTTAACATATTTGTGAAGCACATACATTATACAAAAATATTTTATGATGCTGGGATCCCATCCTAAACACCGTAATGCTCAAGTGAATCCCATAAAAGGCTTAAAAAAAGCAATCTAAAGCTCTTAACTTGTGCCAATTGACAAAGTTTAATCCTAGCAATAAAAATACTAAAGACGCAGTAATTAGTAGAAGAAGACAAGTCTCAAGAAAACAAAATATCATTTTAGCAATCCAATTTTCTTGAATTTCTGCATTCTCTAGTTTCCTTTTAGGTTTTTTTTTATAATTTCATTTGAAAATTGGTTAAGAATCTTTTCATGAGTTGCAATCCCACCAATTATTTGTTTACAAATTAATTATTTTTCAGGGTTTTGATTGTTTATTTTTTCTATATTTGATGGGTAATTTGTAAAAAGTTTCTTTGTCCTTAGGGTTTTCTAGTATAAAAGACCTTTTGTTGTATCACGAATTTAGAATTGGAATGCAACGCACCACCGCCTGCTGGCTCAAGACACTGATTATTTGTAACCCTAATAGTGGATTTAACTGCTGGCAATGACGCCCAGCTTGGCCACTTGAGATGTGTGTTGTTGTGTATTGAGGCAGTCTTGGGTCTTCGGGTGAACCTGGCCAAGTCGGAATTGATTCCAGTCGGTGAGGTGCCGCGGACGCTAGAGTTGGCAGTTTTCCTGGGGTGTAAAGTGGCGTCTTTGCCAGTATCCTATCTGGGGTTACCTCTGGGGGCGTCTTTCAAGGCTAAGGGCGTGTGGGATGCGGTGGTGGATCGGGTGCAGTGACGGTTGGCAGGATGGAAGCGGCAATACTTATCTAAAGGTGGTGGACTCACTTTGATTAAGAGTGTCTTATCCAACATCCCGACTTACTTTATGTCTGTTCATGTGATCCCAGTATCTGTGGCATAGCGGATTGAGAAGTTGCAGATATTTCCTATGGGGCAATGGGGAGGAAACTTCCTCTCATTTTGTGGCTTGGGACCGGGTTTGTCGCCCTAAGGTGAATGGGGGTTTGGGGATTCAGAGGTTGGCTATGTTTAACGTGGCTTTGTTAGGCAAGTGGTTGTGGCGTTTTGCGGTAGAGAGTTCCCGTCTGTGGAGGAGGGTGGTGGTAGCCAAGTTTGGTGAAGGGCAGGGTGGGTGGTGTTCTGGGCGGGTGGGGCAATCCCATGGTCTTGGTCTATGTAAGGGATTTGGTTGAGGTGGGAGGAGTTTTGGGGGCGGGTTAAGCTGAAGGTAGGAGTAGGGGATAGAGTTCAATTCTCGCGGGATAGGTGGTGCAGGGACTTTTCCTTAGAAATGCGGTTTCCTTTGATTTTTGGTATTGCCGTTGATACGGAGGTGCTGGTAGGGGCTGTGCGGTCTGGGCACGGGGAATTGATTGTTTGGAATGTGCATTTGCGCTGTAATGTACAGGATTGGGAGCAAGATTAGCTGATGGAGCTATTAGGTTTTTTATATGCTTTGCGTATTGAGGAGGTTGGGCAGGATTCTTTGGTGAAGGATTGTCCTAGGGCTAAGGGGAAGTTTTCTGTTTCCTCGTTTTATGGTGTGCTTGTTCATGACGAGGCTGTTGTATTTCCTTGGAGATGTGTTTGGGTGTCAGGTGCGCCATCCCAGGTGGCCTTTTTTGTGTGGACGGCCATGTTGGGACGTATCTTGACCTTGGATAACTTGATTCGTCGTGGCCACATTTTGGTCAATTGGTGCTGCTTGTGTTGTGCTGATGCGAAGTCGATGGACCATTTGCTGGTTCATTGCCCGGTCGCTTCCCGTATGTGGATGCTTGTTGTTGCAACCTTTGGCTTGACTTGGGTGCAGCCACATTCAGTTAAGGCAATTCTGCAAAGCTGGGTTGGGGGTCGTGTTGGGAAGAGGCATCGGAAGGCGTGGTTGCTCGCTTCTCATTGTATTCTATGGTTGGTGTGGTTGGAGCGTAATAGGCGTGTCTTCCAAGGGGTATCTCATTCGGTCCCTTAGTTAGAGAGTCGCCTTCTTACGGTTTTGTATAGTTGGGTGACACCATCGGTTAATCCTGATGTTTTGAATTTTTTAGATTTTGTGGAGGATTTGATTTGTTAATTCTTGGTGTCCTGGTGGCTTTGAGTTTTGTATCTCTTTGCATCTTCTTGATGCTTTTCTAATAAAGTTTGGTTATATTTATCCAAAAAAAAAACCACAATCATATAAAGGGAAGCAAGAATTCATGTTGTTTGACAATTGGCCAATGTCTATGGAGGACAGAGTTAAATCCACTATTAGGGTTACAAATAATCAGTGTCTTGAGCCAGCAGGCAGTGGGGCGTTGCATTCCAATTCTAAATTCGTGATACAACAAAAGGTCTTTTATACTAGAAAACCCTAAGGACAAAGAAACTTTTTACAAATTGCCCATCAAATATAGAAAAAATAAAACAATCAAAACCCTGAAAAATAATTAATTTGTAAACAAGTAATTGGTGGGATTGCAACTCATGAAAAGATTCTTAACCATTTTTCAAATGAAATTATAAAAAAAAAACCTAAAAGGAAACTAGAGAATGCAGAAATTCAAGAAAATTGGATTGCTAAAATGATATTTTGTTTTCTTGAGACTTGTCTTCTTCTACTAATTACTGCATCTTTAGTATTTTTATTGCTAGGATTAAACTTTGTCAATTGGCACAAGTTAAGAGCTTTAGATTGCTTTTTTAAAGCCTTTTATGGGATTCACTTGAGCATTACGGTGTTTAGGATGGGATCCCAACATCATAAAATATTTTGTGTATAATGTATGTGCTTCACAAATATGTTAACCTATTTCAAGTTAAATATCTCATATGATCTTTTGATTGTGGTTTTTCTTCACTGCTTTGCTTTCACACTTGACCCAACACATATGCATAACATACGTCAATGAAGAAAACGTATAATTTAATCGGCTACATCGTTGTCCTCCGACAAACTAATTTCTTCATTATTAAATGCAGTGGTACACCATCACTCAGTGACACCTACTTTTACTATCTTGTTAATGTGGAAAGACTTCAATAATGCTTTGATTAAAGGAGTTACAAGAAAACAAAAATGCCAAATCAAGAATAGATGAATTTGAGATATAACTACGGACACTTGCAAAGCTGTAATGCAAAAACTTAACCTTTTCCAGAGAACCTTTGTTGTAACTGGACCTTCATTGAATCTTTAATTAGAATATTCCTGCAATATAGTTAACTTAATAAACAAAAACAGATGCATGATGGCTGCCTAACAAATGTTCAAACTCATCATAAATAGTTGTAGAATGGATGTTGATTAAAGGCATTAAAGCAACATAAACCACAAAGCCAAATTGAAACATCCTTTTTGAAAATATTGTGATAGCTTGATGATAATCAATTGCATTAAGAGACTAACAAAGTTTTGCTACCAAAGGCACCACACAAAATAAATTCAGTAACATAGACTTGCCAGTTTTGTGCCTCTAAATTTAAAAGATCATTGCTCTATGCATGGAGGGAATTGCATTCTTTCATATAAACTGTAATTTTCATTGAACTTTAGTCACTTTAAAGCATAATCAAGTTACACAGTTCATAGAAATCTATATTACTTAAAAACCAAAACATTGCAAATAGGTATACCAAGTCTTAAATTTCATCCAGCACTTATCAGAAACATGAAATCATTCTAAAAAAATATGGAGCAAAAACGGGTATGAGCTCAAATTTGAAGATTTTTAAGCTATATCATATATGTTTATATATATATATATATTTATATTTTGGGTTAGTTTTAAGCTATATGTTATTTGAGCACTTGTCATAGAAATCAAAAATCAGACCAACAAATGTACATCGGATGTCATAAAAAGATTCTGAAAATTAAACCAAATAGAGGTGGGGGAAGATTCACGGGGTGCGAGGACTTGAAAAGAGTTGATCCCACAATTCCAATAGTTGATCCCACCAAGGCTTACATTCTAAGAAGTCTTCTCCCACCAAAACTCTTTGAATCAAGTCATTGTGTGATCCCAAAATTTTAGCGTCCATTTTTTCTTTGAAGCTCAAAGTCGTGTTTTTAAAACACCAAACCAAACCAAGCCAAGCCAAGCCAAGCCAAGCCAAGCCAAGCCTTAAGTCCCATCAAATGGGGTCGGCTACATGAATCCTTCTCCACGCGGGTTTGATGTCGTGTTTTTAAAACACGACTTCAAAAATAACCTGGGTTTGGGAAATAAATTCAAAAGTACTTGGATGTGAGAAATAAGTTTTTTATTCACATGGGTTTGGTTAAAACTCTCATCTTATATTTGCATCTAGATTAAGTCTTAGGTAAATTATGTCCACATTTCAATAATCATGATTTGATCCCTCAAGTTGAGTGGGAACCTTCAAAATAATTCTCAGTTGTGTGACATCGGAAAATATTGAAGGAATAAAAAAAATGCTTCCAGCAACTGGAGAGGAGATACTCCCATTCAGGATTAAAATTTGTGATAGGGCTCCTTCGACACTAGATTTGATTCATGGTCAGCAATTGAAGAACCTCTCCTTGGACACTAGGCTTGAGGGTCCGTACAGGAGATTCCTTGAGGGCAACTTCTATACTACAATTCCTTTCTGAAAGTTTTATTACTTCTGTTTTGGGTTTTATTTTTTTTTTTGGTTGAGGGTGAGAGGATTGGAGGGAATGTTGTGACTTCATTCCCAGTTATGTTTTTCTCAGAGGATGTCACAATCCCCTTTTTGCTACATCCTAGTTTATATTTTTCTGCTCAACAAATTGTTATGAGAATGAAAAGGATTAAGGTTTGAAGTGTAGTTGAAAACGATAGGCACTAACATATTGGAAAAAGGTGCATGATAGGCTTGGTTCCAAAGCTGACTTGAGTAAGCTGTTGGAATCTTATAAAATTTCAGCAGAATTTCCAGACAACAACTATTACTGGGTGTTGGTTTAAATGGTGGACTAAAAACGTATAGGGTGTAAGCCGGTAAGCTATGTTACATGGACTTGGGTACGGGTGTCGGGTGCGGGAATGTATCTAGAGGTCGGACTTGTCAAACTATAAATTTAAGGGTACGCGGACTTGACAAAAAATATCATATTTTTATATTTTAATCTGGTATGTGAAATAAAATGGTTATATGTAACTTACAGTGTCAAAAAGATATTCTTAGCAATTATACAATCATGTGTACATATAATAATAGTGTTATATACAATTATATAAGAAGTGTCCGTTGAAAAGTATCCGACACATATCTCATACCCTTGTCCGAGTGTCGGATGTCCAATGCAGGTATGTGATTTATTTTGAAGAGTCCATGTAACATAGCCGGTAAGGAAAGGATTAGAGTTAAATAGAAAAAGTAGACTTTTGAATAAAGAAATCAAAAAGACGAAATAATTCATTATGTTGAAGATGAAGCTTCCTTATGATTTACTCATGAATCCCTCAGGAGACACACACCCTAAAAAGCTTACTAAACTAGTAAAAAATTGTTTATACAAATCCATGTTTAGTTGAAACTTGGAAGAGTAAGCTTCTAGATGTCCACCCTAAAGAGTTTACTAAACTAGTAAAAAATTGTTTATACAAATCTATGTTTAGTTTTTTTTTTTCTTTCTTTTTTTTAGATAGGTAAAAATCTATGTTTAGTTGAAACTTGAAAGAGTACCGAAATATTTTATAAGCTTCTGGAGGTCTTCCTAACCAAAACTAGGATTTCAGAACTTGAAACTTATAATAACTAATAGTAAGGTAAAGGTTCACCAGAGAATGGCAAAGCACGTTAGACACCAAGACCAAAAGGACGGCTGAGGGAAGAGACGGAGCAAGCTAGCTAAGACCTATGTTACATGGACTCTTCAAAATAAATCACATACCTGCGTCGGACACCCGATACTCGGACAAGGGTATGAGATATGTGTCGAATACTTTTCAACGGACACTTCTTATATAATTGTATATAACACTATTATTATATGTACATATTGTTGTATAATTGCAAAGAATATCTTTTTGACACTGTAAGTTACATATAACACCATTTTATTTCACATACCAGATTAAAAATATAAAAATATGATATTTTTTTGTCAAGTCCGCGTACCCTTAAATTTATAGTTTCACAAGTCCGACCTCTAGATACATACCCGCACCCGACACCCGTACCCGAGTCCATGTAACATAGGCTAAGACAAAGAGAGGTAGTTGAGTACTAGAGCTCAAAATACAGAGCCCAAGGAAGCCATATTTGAAGGTGATGTATCATACACCTTGTGATGTAAGAAAAGTACCTGCTATATATAGAAGGTCACTCACGTAGCCATAACTAATTGTCTCAAGTATTGGGGATTCTCTTAAGATTTGTTAGAGGACAATTAGGCGTTAAGATTTGTCTTGATTTCTAAGATTCCATATCCTAACTCTCTGGTGTGGTCCCTCTCTCAGCAGGACTTCCCCAAGGTAGTTGTACCCACCAAAGGATAGCGTCAAGACCCAGAGAGCAAATCCTCCATCTCTAGCCTTCAAGCCACAAGACGCCTCAAGTCCCACGATACATGCTGAAGACTTTAATGCACCTGGCCCCTGCCTCTTGGCCTACGTAGAATGGTGTGATATAACACCAACAAGATTTAGAGCGGTGCAGCAACCCAAGTTAAATGAGTCGTGTGGTACCACTTATGTGGTAATGGGGCATAGGATTATGAATGTCTATGTTATACAATGGTCTAAACTCCAAACTCCCCTGTGATGTCAGATTTGACAAGGCTTCACAGAAGTGAAGTTTCAGGACTTAATATATGAGATGCTTGCAAGTACATTGATCTTACTCAATTACAATACACATGGACCGTTCATGTGTCCGTCGAAGGCTTTAACAGTCTCTAAAGCTTTATTGGGTTCTTCCTTGTATGTGAACCCTACCCCCTTTTTCAAGAGAAAGGAGAAAGGATAGGTGATCTACCAACATAGGAATGAAACTTCTCAAATAGAAAGCCTTCCCGAGAAAACTCTTAAGTGCTTTGATGTTTAAGGGTGCCAACATCTCTAGGATAGCTTGGGCTTTCACAAGATTTGGTTCAATTACATGCTATTGTATCATACACCCAAAGAATTTTCCTATGGTAACTTGAATGTTCGACATTGGGCCATTAGAGATTTGACATCATAGCACTTTTATGGAGATTATATCCATATGCCATAGAGTGAAACAGAAACTCCAACTCAACACCTAAATCTTGCCCAAATGATATAGAAAGAATAGTATAGTTGAGAAGCAGATGAATAGAGCAGTATGGAAGCAAAGGTGCACGCCAGCTGATGATTTTGGAGAGTCAAAAATGACCCTCTATTCATAGGTGAGTTAAGTAAACTTTTACAGCACTATGAGGTATACATTAACCTATGTTATTGGACTCTTGTACGTATCAAGAGGTCGAAACCTCAAATTTAAGGATACATGAACTTGGCAAAAAAAGGTTGTATTTTTAATCTATTATATGTAACATATAATGTCAAAAAAGTATTTTACTCCTTTTATAGCAATTATACAATACTATATACATATAATGATAGTGTTATTAAATACAAATACAAAAGAAATGTCCGATGAAAAGTATTGGACACATATTCCGAACCCTTGTCCAAGTTTTGGGTGTTTGACACAAGTATTTGATTTATTTCGAAAAGTCCATATACATAGATCTTAACATGTCCAACTAATATAAATCGAGCTCTACGTGTTGAGCATCTAATCTCCTGAAAGTGGACTGACCCATTACATTAGGCTCATGAATTATGAAATACAAAGTGGGTGTTTTGGGGTGAATCATTTCATTTCCGTTTCATATTACAGGAGGAAACAAGAATAATCTTTAAACTAAGTGAATTCAACAGCATAGTCTCTAAAAGAGTTCAACATTCCAAAAAATAAAAAAAATAGATAAATAAATAAAATGGAGAATTGGTGAACACACAGCTGTTTGCATTGTATAATTTTGGATCTCCAGTACCATTCTTTGCTGATGGAACTAAATTCACATAAAATAAATAAAGAAAGAAAGAAAGAAAGAATAACCAACTAGGAGAAGCATATACCAAAATCTGGAAGAAGAAGAAAGGAAAGGAGAATCCAAACAGAAGTCGAGAACAGCGTCTTTTCTACTGCCAATTCCAATGACTTCGACAAACTGGGGGGAATCTTGGAAGGAATTCTGAGGAATTGGATTCCCATTCATCGAAGAAACTTTGTCCCAACTCAGTGACACTCGGAGGAGGAGAGGCTTCAAATTGGGATTCAATCTTGCTTTTTTTAGCAAGTTTATGCGATGATGAACTGAGTGACTGTTGAAGAAGAACCATTTTGAAGAGAAAGGGTGGTACAGGGAGGAATGAGAGACTTGGCGGAGACTCGTCGAATAAATGCGCAGCTCCATAGCAAAATAGCGGACTTGCTTTGCATCAAGAAATCAGTTTTGAGAAGGTATCTCCAAGGGTTCTGTTTTTTCACCGAATTTGAGGGTTTTGTTTGAAGCTTTATCAAACACCGACTCACCGAGCCGAACGATCGGCCGGTCTAGTGTAATTATTTTATAAATTTGGATAAATTATAAATATATTTTTTAAGATTTACTTAAAATATAAGTTGTTCTATGTAATTTAAAAAATTATAAATACTCATTTGCTAAAAAAAAATATTTAACAGAATTAATTGAAAAAAATAAATTTATAATTGTTTTTCTATATAATAATAAAATTATTTAAATTATTAATTGAAACATATTTATAACATCATTAAAAACTATTAATTGACTTGATGATTTATTAATAAAATGGGCGATTAGTTATGAAATTAAAAATCTCAGGGGGTGAAATGTAATTTTCAAAACCACAGGGAGCGATTTGTATTTTAATTAAATCTCAGTAGTGTATTTATAATTTATCCTATAAATTTTTATCTTGTGGTGGTCATTGGAGAATATTTGGTGGTGAAAATTTGATTGCAATAAATAGTAATTTGATGAAAGTTATATCGGTCCTTAATTTGATAAAAGATTTGAAAAATATTAAATTTAATGATAGATTTGATAAACCGTTAAAAGAGCAGAAAATAAGGTAGCGTTTGGTAGAATTTTAGAAATATAATTTGAGAATAGAGTTATTTTTTGAATTTGTTGAGTTGAATTTCTCCATATTGCATAATCTCCAATACTACCAACACTTCTAATTACCATGTACACATAGAAGAGTTATTGATCCAGGTTATGTACTTTAGAGAAGCCCTTGTTCATGCAATATGCATGTGTATATGCTTGTATGTGTGTACATACATGCACATGTGACATATATATAAATATTTATATATAAGCTAGCTTATTGGATTTTCATACCTTTTTTTTCTTGTGTTTTTATGTGTTAGTGATTGAGACAACCTCTGGCCTAATTATATTGTTCCATATCCTAGAAAATGCAGTGAAGTTGGTGAAATTTCTTTCACTTTAGTTAAAAAATTTTTTTCTTTTAATCAGTGATAGTGAAATTTCTCTATTGTCACTTATTAACTAAAGTTAGTGAAATTTCACTATTCCATGGTAGCAGCTCAATGAAAAAATATATAAATATATATTTAAGAATTTCATATAGATCTTAATGAAAGAATTTAAAAAGTACAAATTTTTCGAGAAAAAAAAATTCTAGATCAAAATTTATTAAATTTATAAATTTTGAGTTTTATTCTAAATATGAATAAAATGTCGGTGCTATATTCCAAGCTCCAACTGTCAATAATGCATTTTAATTAATGATAGTGAAATTTGAAAGTCAAAGAAATTTCTTTGAGCGATTGCATTGTCCTACAATAGAGAAAATTTTATTATTTATTTTTATTTTAAAAAAATTATATTTATCATAAATCTTATTTGATGAATTTTATTTGATAGATTTTGATAAGAAAATTTTAAAAATATAAATTTTGTGTACGTCTAGATAAAAATTATTGAATTTATAAAATTTGAAATTGATTCCAAATATGAAATAACGTCGGTGCTGTATTCAAGCACTAACTATCAATAAGGGTATTTTCATACCCAAAAAAACCAGTGTATTATTGGAGGACTTAAACCAGAAAGTTTTGTCTTTTATTTTTATACTAATAAGTAAGAGTCAGTGCACGTCGGTCACGGTGAGGAAATTTCTAATTCGTCATTTATACGTCAGATTGATGAATTAGAAAAAATTAATTAGCATCTGTTCGTCAATTCGACGGATGTGAATTGAACGGATTGTCAGATTAGCGATTTAAAATTTTATAAATTTTTAACATAATTCAATTTATTCACTTCCTCAAAGATAAAAAAATAAAAAGATTACAGTCATTGACTTTAGAAAGTATTACAATTACTGCTTGCCTCATCCAAAGCAAAAAAATTTGAAACTTTAGAATATTACAATCACTGCATGCCTCATCGACATATTATAATTACAGCATGTCTCATCAACATAAAGTATTACAATCTGTGGTTCTTAAAATATAAAAACAATTCAAACCACCAAAATCATGAATAAAACAGTAGTAGAGATTGTATGTATATGTATTGTTACATCTATATCTGTTTTTGAAAATAAAAACCAACCAGCATATATCATCTTTTTTATTTATTATTTTTAGAGTTAGATTTAAAAACCAAAAAATATAGATAAATAATACATTTATTTTTTTAATTCAAGAAATATATTCAAGTTGAAAACTCTTTTTCAAGAGAATATATTCAACATAATATTTAAACTCTTTTTCAATTGAAAACACAAATAGAATATCTAAATAAATTGAGAACACAAAGTCTTACAAATTACTAAGGGTGCTCGCGATTTGGAAGTTTGGTTGCGGCCAAAGAAATCTCAAATCTACCATCTGTCCAAAACTAGGCGGATTGGAAAGAAATCAATGCGCAACCTTTGCTCGTCATCACGTTGTTGGAAAATGACTTTCGTATTACTTTATTTTTGGCTAACTTTGAGCATTAATTAAGGTGAGACCCAAGCGTTATTTTCAACTTTTCTAATTAGGTTCATGTTTAATGTTGCGTAGTGAATAAATTCATGTATTTGGTTGCTCAAAACCATTTCTGAATGAATGAGAATTCAACGCGTGTTTTCGGGTCTGTGGAACTAGTTTTGGTGGACTTCCTACACATTTGTGAAATGTGCTTGTCCCACATTGGAAAGGCTTGAGGTTTTGAATGAGTTTATATACCTTAGCTTGGGATACTTGGGATGGCCCCCAATGAGTACCCAAGTTTGTGGAAGGGTGAGATTATGGGTGAAGTGGACTAGACCCATTGAACCCAAAATTAAAACCACACGCGCACGCTGCCACCGCCGACCGTCCAGTCGGACTTGGGCGCAGGTGTGAGGTTGGGCTTGTCCGGCCCAATACTTATCTTTTTGGGCCAAAAACTTTTATATTTTATTTTTTATTTTTAATTTTGGTTTCAAAATTCAAAATAAATTGGTCCAGAATTTTTTCTTCACCCAAACAGGTCCCTAACAGGTTTAACCCACTTGAACAGTTCAAAGGGTTCAACACAGGTTCAAATCTGTTGAATTCAAAATTGAATCTGTTCCAAACATATTCAAATCTATTGGTGCCTGTTCAATCTG
Organism: Camellia japonica; assembly: GCA_030407325.1. Taxonomy (NCBI): domain Eukaryota; kingdom Viridiplantae; phylum Streptophyta; class Magnoliopsida; order Ericales; family Theaceae; genus Camellia; species Camellia japonica. The sequence continues at coordinate 49,864,344 of JAPPVO010000019.1, forward strand.
TCCGAATAGGTTTTTTACCTGTTCGAACAACCACCAATCTGCCTATATAAAAGTCTGCTCCAGCAATTCATTTTCAATCCGAAAAATTTCCAGACTTCTTCCATTTTTTTCTTCTGTTCGTCCTCGGTTGCTCTTGCTTCTGTTTCTACATTTATTTTTAAGAAAATAAAGAGAAAGAGTTATAGCATTGTTTAGTTCGCCAGACTTGATTTTATGGTGCTGTAAAATCAAGTGTTAGTCGTTACATCCTGGAAAGTAAACGCTGGTAAAACTCGGAAGCACCAGAGCGAGGGTGAAATCTACTTTAAGGAGATTGTGTGTGATACCCCTGTTCCGTAATATGCTAATTGGTCCTTAATACGAATGTGATTATGTGTTCTGATATGATTTTGTGCACCATTATGTGAAAATATGTGGTTTTGAATTTCTATCTGTTCACTGTAGGAATATCTGTTTGACATACCGCTTCGGAAATTAAATTGAAGGCCTATCGGCTACAGAACCCGAAATTGATTGCGCCATTGTGGTTGCATAATTTTTAGAGCCTACGGTGAAATCTAATTGGAAATTGATTCGGTTCAAATTAAATTGATTAAAAATTAGCGAGTTAGTGCTCTATTGTTTAATATTAAAATAATAATATTAAAGGGGCCTTTAACATGAGCACTACACACCCAATTTCTCTCCCTTGGCTTTATTTTGGCTAGTCATAAACACTAAAAGAGGGAAGAGTCGGCTAAAGGGAGAGAGGGTGAAGAAAATTGAAGTTTGGCCTCAAAGCTTGGTGATCTTGAAGCACACTCAAGAATCAACCATAGATTGGAGATTAAAGCTCCTTGGTGAGTAATCTTGTAAATTTAGAGTTTGATTGATGATCAAGAACATGAATTTAATTGAGTATGATGAAATTGAATTGGTTTTGTTGAATTGAAGGCTAATTGTGCATGTATGTAAGAAATTGTCTTAAATTTGCATGTTTGAGCTTGAAATACATGATTCATGTAGAGTTTTTGGTTAAAGCTCATGATGTAATCACCAATTGTATTATCTAAGTTGAGAATCATCACATGCATGTACCAATTATAAGGTTGAATGCATGACATTGTTATGTTGGTAATGAGTTTGGTGGAAAATGAGCCATGCATGTGTTTGATTCATGAAATTAAGCTCCATGTTGATGTATCTAGTGTTAGTACCATGTTAGTACAAATATATGTGAGATTGAGCCATAGTATGCAAGAAAATTGGTTGAATGTCGAAATTGAAGCTCAAGAACAAATCTGGGATTTCCAGAATTTTGACGTCCCTCGAGCGGGGGAACTGCCGCTCGAGCAGGAAATACGTGCTCCCAGTATTTTCTTTCAGACATGACGTCCGCTCGAGCTGGGAAGTTGACGCTCGAGCGGGGAACTATGTGGACAGGCCTTCCGCTTGAGCGGGCCTAGTTCACGCTCGAGCTGATGGATTTGATGTAACCAGTACTTTTGCAGGCCTTAAGGGTCCGCTCGAGCTGGAAATCCACGCTCGAGCGGGGACCTTGTTTTCTGAAACTTTGAAAATGCATTCTGTGTTCTGTTTTCCGTTCTCTTTCAAAACTAAGTACTTTTAGGCATGCATTGAGCATTGTAATTGAATTAAAGAGACAAGAATGAAGCCTAGAGAGGAATATGTGAATTAAAGAACGAATTGAATTGGTAGTGACCCTTTTGTGTTCATGGAATGTGTAGGGTCGAGCTCCAGGGCAAACCAACCAACCGATCACTGTGAGTATATCTTCATAGATATCTTAAATATGCTGTTGTCCTATTGTATATGTAAGTTATGTGGAGTTCATTAGTTTAAATGACGGACAACGATTGATACGATTGATTGGGCCAAAGGCCGATTGATTGGGCCTAAGGCCGATTGGAATATGGCCGAAGGCCGATTGATAAATGATTGGGGCCGAAGGGCCGATTGATATGAATGATTGGGATGGGCGGTTTAATGTGCCGATTGATCGTGAAATGATTGGGGCCGAGGCCGATTGATATAAATGATTGGCCGAAGGCCGATTGATATAATGTTTGGGGAAGGCGAGGCCGATTGACATGAATGAATGGGCCAGAGGCCGTTTTGACACGAATGATAGTCTGATGAGAATGGTAAGTCTAAAATGAATGGTAGTCTGACACGAATGGAAGATAAATGGGCCAAGGGCCAGTATGTTTGAACCATAGTCACTTGACTTAATTGCGTATGTATTTGATAAATGGAAATATGAAGTAGGCCCAAGGCCGTTTGAATCATGTTGTTCTACATATTGTTTGTGTGTATTTCCTTTATCTGATATTATTCACTGGGCTTTCGCTCACGCTCATTCATGTGTTTGTAGGTGAGCCAAGAGAGGTCCAGACCCAGCCTCATGAAAGTTAGTTTGGAACAACTAAGGTTTTGAGGAGTCAGCCCTTGTGTCTCACACACGAGACAGGTCTTCGCCTTTTCGTTATGTATTTATATTTTGTCAGGTTGGTGAAGTCTTTGAATGTGTCTGTATATAGCTTTGTTTGGCAGACTAAGATTTGAGTGATCCTGTTTGTAAGAATTTTATGTTATTGCATTTTCTGACGTGAGTTATTAACACATGAAATATGTAAGGATGTGCATATAAGCACAGCTCTATGGACAAGTTCAAATTACTTTTCTTCGTTTGGCCCCCATGAACTCTGTTAAAATATGTTGGTTTAGTTTGAGGCCGTAGGTAATCTCATGATTACTGCCGGTTATGTCCTTAACCCACGGGGGCGGGTTCGGGTCATGACATTGTGTCCAACACAAGCCTCGACATTAATTTCTATAAGTATTTAATTCGGGGAATAATTTATATAATTATTTTATTTTATTGTTTATTTAATTTATACATTTAATTTACACACACACACACCACTGTGGGTTTAACAATCTTAAAGTAGATTTTGAAATTTTTTTTTAATTGTGTAAGACAGACAAATATTTTGTTTCGGAAAATTAAATAGTAGTCATATACTGTTTAATGATTTCTTTGATAACATAGTAATAGTATACTATTTATCATTGGAATTTTGTTACAAAATATTTTTTCTATATATTTTGTGTATATTTTATTTTGTATAATAATTTGTGATTCGTACAATATTTATTTTGTCATAATTATGACAACTGAAATTAACAGTACCGAGAACATTGAATTTGGCTAGCTTCACTCATGAAAAGGCACCGGTACTGAACGAGGAAGAAACTGATCGGCAAGTGGTTGCCGCAGTTGATGCGTGGAAATATGGTGATTTTCTATATTGGAATTATATCCTCAATGGGTTGGATAATACACTGTATAATGTGTATAGTGTTAAAAGCATTGCTAAAGAATTGTGGGAATCACTAGATCATAAATATAAGACAGAGGACGCCGGTACAAAGAAATTTGTTGTCGGCCGTTTTCTGAATTTTAAAATGATGGATTCCAAGACGGTTATTAGCCAGGTTCAAGATCTCAAATTAATTCTCCGTGACATACATACGAAATGGATGGTTCTTAATGAATCTTTTTGGGTTGCGGCGATCATTGAAAAATTGCCACCATCCTGGACAGAATTCAAGAATTATCTATAACATAAGCGCAAGGAGATGAAATTGGAGGAACTGATTGTGCGACTCAGAATTGAGGAGGACAGCCGTGGTTCCGACAAGAAGTCAGGAAACCATGTCATGCAGGCTAAAGTAAATGTTGTGGAACATGGACAAGGGTCAAAGTTTAATAACAATAAGCGGAAGCATGATGGCAATGGTCCCAAACAAGGATCCATCAGTAAGATCAATAAAGGGATTTACAACGAGTTCAACAAGAGGTTCAAAGGCAAGTGTTTTGTGTGCGGCAAAGATGGGCATCGCGCTAAGGATTGTCACGTTCGCAATGACGGAGCGAGTTCAAGCAAAAAGCCAGCACAAGCCAACATAGCCGAGGATTTTTATCGTTCCGATGGAGTGGTTGACATCAATCTTGCTACAGTAGTCTCTGAAGCAAATTTGGTGGGCAATTCCAAGAGTAGTGGGTGGATACAGGGGCAGCCTACCATATCTGTGCAAATAAGAAGATATTCACAACCTACAAAGTGGTGGAAAGTGAGGAACAACTTTTTACAAGAAACTCCTCCACTTCAATTGTAAAAGGATAAGGAAAGATTGTGTTGAAAATGACCTCAGGAAAAGAACTCACTCTTAACAATATACTCCATGTGCCAGAGATTCGCAAGAATTTGATTTCTGGGTCATTGTTGATCAATAATGGGTTTAAATTAGTCTTGAATCTGATAAAGTTGTACTCTCAAAGAGTGGAATGTAAGTGGGGCGAGGATACATGAGTGATAGGCTTTTTAAGCTCAATGTAAATACTGTTGTACCTAATTTGGCTTTTAATAATAAGAACACATCTTTTGTTTATATTGTTAAGTCTTCTTTTTTATGGCATGATAGATTAGGACATGTTAATTTTAATTATTTGCGTAGCCTTGTTGCATTAGAATGTTTACCTAACTTAGAATTTGATCCTAATCATAAATGTGAGATTTGTGTTGAGACAAAACTCACTAAGGCATCATTTAACAAAGCTGAAAGAAGTACTGAATCTCTAAGTTTAATTCACACAGATATCTGTGATTTAAAGTTTGTTCAAATTAGAGGAGGTAAGAAGTACTTTATTACTTTTATTGATGATTGCACTCGATATTGTTATGTTTACTTATTGAGAAGTAAAGATGAAGCCGTAGAAGCTTTTAGGCAATATAAACTTGAGGTTGAAAATTAACTTGGCAAAACTATTAAAATAGTGAGGAGTGACAGAGGTGGTGAGTATGATGCACCATTTGAAGAATTTTGTTCTGAACATGGTATCATTCACCAAACCACTGTACCCTATTCTCCTCAGTCAAATGGAGTTGTTGAGAGAAAGAATCGAACTCTTAAAGAGATGATGAATGCCATGTTGATTAGTTCAAGGTTACATCAGAACTTGTGGAGGGAAGCGATTTTGTCTGCTAACTTTATCTTGAACAGGGTACCCCACAAGAAACTCAATCAAACATCTTATGAATTATGGAAAGGTCAACGACCTATCTACAATTACCTCAAAGTGTGGGGGTGTTTGGCCAAAGTGGCAGTCCCTGGTCCCAAAACGACTAAGATAGGACTAAAGACCGTTGATTGTATGTTCATTGGTTATACCAATAATAGTAATGTATATAGATTTTTAGTTCATAGATCTGAAAATCTTGATATGCATGTAAACACAATTATTGAGTCAAGGAATGCATCGTTTTTTGAACACATTTTTCCTTGCAAGGAAACTGAAAAGAAAAGGTCAAATAAAAGAACTTTTGATACTGCTATTGGTAGTAGTGAAAACCAAAATAATAATGAATCCGATGAACCTAGACGTAGCAAGAGGGCTAGGATCTCTAAATCATTTGGTTTAGATTTTCTAACATACCTGTTAGAAAATGAGCCTCAAAACTTCAAGGAAGCAATGTCAAGTCTTAAAGCTCCATTGTGGAGAGAGGTTGTGAATAGTGAAATAGAATCAATATTGCAAAATCATACTTGGGAACTGGTGTATCTTCCACCAGGATGTAAACCTCTTGGATATAAGTGGATATTCAAGAGAAAAATGAAAGCAGATGGTTCAATAGATAAATACAAGGCTAGGCTTGTTGTTAAAGGATACAGGCAGAATGAAAGTCTTGATTATTTTGACACCTATTCACCAGTGACAAGAATAACATCCATTCACATATTGATTGCAATTGTAGCTTTTATAATCTGGAAATACATCAAATGGATGTTAAAATAACTTTTTTGAATGACGAGTTAGATGAGGAAATCTATATGGAACAACCAGAAGGGTTTTAAGTTCCCGGCCAAGAGAAAAATGTTTGTAAACTTGTCAAATCCCTTTATGGATTGAAACAAGCTCCAAAACAATGGCATAAAAAATTTGATCATGCTATACTTTTGGATGGTTTTAAGATAAACGAATGTGACAAATGCGTCTATATTAAAAGCACAGACAAAGGCTATGTCATAGTTTGTCTTTATGTGAATGACATGCTCATTATTGGAAGTAATAATGACATGATTAAATCTACGAAGAAAATGTTGAACAAAAAGTTTGACATGAAAGATTTGGAAGTAGCAAGTAATAATGACATGATTAAATCTACGAAGAAGAAAGTTGAACAAAAAGTTTGACATGAAAGATTTGGAAGTAGCAGATGTAATTCTAGGAATAAAAATTACTAGAACATCTGAAGGATATGCTTTATCTCAGTCTCACTATATTGAGAAGATTTTGGAGAAATTTGGAAAGCATGACGACCGTCCTGCTAAAACACCTGTTGACATTAGTCTTCATTTGTCAAAAAATACAGGTGCAGACATATCACAATTAGAGTACTCTTAGATAATCGGAAGCTTAATGTACTTAATGAATTGCACTAGGCCAGATATAGCCTATGCTGTAAGCAAATTGAGTAGGTACACAAGTAATCCAGGGTCCGATCATTGGAAAGCGATAATTAGGGTACTTAGGTATCTAAGACGTATCCAGAATTATGGCCTTCATTATACCAAATATCCAACAGTACTCGAGGGGTACAGTGATGCAAATTGGATATCGGATACTAAAGACTCAAAATTCACTAGTGGATACGTCTTTACCCTAGGAGGTGCTGCAGTCTCTTGAAAATCCTCCAAGCAGACATGCATAGCAAGGTCGACAATGGAATTTGAGTTTATCGCATTAGATAAAACAGGAGAAGAAGCAGAATGATTTCGTAATTTCTTAGAAGACATTCCAATGTGGCCTAAACCTGTGCCAACTATATGCATTCACTGTGATAGTGAAGTAGCAATAGGACGAGCACAGAATCATATGTATAACAGTAAGTCTCGACACATTCGTCGAAGACATAATACCGTTAGGCATTTGCTCTCACATGGAATAATTCCCATAGAATATGTAAAGTTAAAGGAGAATATTGCAGATCCATTGACTAAAGGGCTAGCCAAAGATCAAGTGTACTATTTATCGAGGGGAATGAGTTTAAAGCCTATTACTTAAAAGTCGCCATAATGGCAACCCAACCTAGTTGATTGGAGATCCCAAGATCTAGGTTCAAAGGGCTAACCGAATTATGGATGACTTCATGTATCACTAAGGAGGTTTACTCCTACCCATTTCTATGATAAGAAGAGTGATACCTGCAGCATTAGTAGGATAAGCTTTACTTTTAATGATTCTTATAGCTTGGACATCCAAGTGGGGTATAGTAGGATACTCTTAATAAAAAGTCACCTATATGAGTGTGAACTGGGCTGGTTCTGTGAGAATTGAGAAGGCTAAATTCTCTAGAGCACTCATGAATTACCAGACATTGTTCAGGGCCAAAATGAACACAACCGTAAGAACCAAACTGTGTCTGCGGATACACTATGTGTAGTCTATTGTCTTAGCTCACACAAACAGCTGAACATTTCAAGGCATCGCGTCCACTAGTTAGCTAGTAAGTCCGATAGGCTTTCATTAGAGGAGGTTCAAAACCAAAAGCTACCTATCTCGATGTGGTGTATCTTCTTAATATATTCTTTTTTTGTCTGTATCTTGTTGCATATCCGTTCTCGTGAATTCCATTCATGTGGGGGATTGTTGGAAAATGGCTTTTGTATTACCTTATTTTTTGCTAACTTTGAGCGTTAATTAAGGTAGGACCCAAGTGTTATTTTTAAAGTTTCTAATTAGGTTCATGTTTAACGCCGCGTAGTGAATAATTTCATGTATTTGGTTGTTCAAAACAATTTTCGGATGAGTGAGAATTTAACGCGCGTTTTCGGATTCGTGGAACTAGTTTTGGTGGGTTTCCTACATATTTGTGAAATGTGCTTGTCCTACATTGGAAAGGCTTGAGGTTTTGAATGTGTTTATATACCTTAGTTTGGGATACTTAGGATGGGCCCCAAGGGGTACCCAAGTTTGTGGAAGGGTGAGGTTATGGGTGAAGTGGGCTAGACCCATTGGACCAAAAATTAAAACCACACGCGCACGCTGTCACCGCCGTCCGTCTGGTCAGACTTGGGCGCGAGTGTGAGGTTGGGCTTGTCCGGCCCAATACTTATCTTTTTGGGCCAAAAACTTTTGTATTTTATTTTTTACTTTTAATTTTGGTTTCAAAATTCAAAATAAATTGGTCCAGAATTTTTTCTTCACCCAAACAGGTCCCTAACAGGTTTAACCCACCAGAACAGTTCAAAGGGTTCAACACAGGTTCAGATTTGTTAAATTCAAAATTGAATCTGTTCCAAATAGATTCAAATCTGTTGGTGCCTGTTCAATCTGTCCGAACAGGTTTTTTACTTGTTCAAACAGCCACCAATCTGCCTATATAAAGTCTGCTCCAGCAATTTATTTTCAATTCGAAAAATTTCCAAACTTCTTCCATTTCTTCTTCTGTTCGTCCTCGGTTGCTATTGCGTCTGTTTTTGCATTTATTTTTAAGAAAAGAAAGAGAAAGAGTTATAGTATTGTTTGGTTTGCCAGACTTGATTTTATAGTGCTGTAAAATCAAGTGTTAGTCGTTGTATATTGGGAAATAGACGCTGGTAAAACTCGAAGCACCGGAGCGAAGGCGAAATTTACTTTAAGGAGATTGTGTCCAATACAAACCTCGATATTAATTTCTGTAAGCATTTAATTTGGGGAATAATTTATATAATTATTTTATGAATTATTTTATTTTATTGTTTATTTAATTTATACATTTAATTTACACACACACCACTGTGGGTTTAACACAGGTGCCTGTAGAAAATATAACGGATCGATTTGGTTCGATTAATTTAGACGGATCAACATATTCACTGTTTACCCGTACTAATAAGGGACCCAAAAAAAAAACCCGTACTAATAAGGGACCCAAAAAAATAAAAACCCATAATAATAATAAAAGTACATGAATTTAAAGGAGATTATTGGACGCTTTTCAATTTGTATGGATCCGTAAAGTCTAGAAATAAACCTTGCAAAGATGTGATGGATAGGAATTTTGATAAAGTGGAAAAGTGATAAAGTAAATTATAGGGTTATTTATATTGAACTTCCTTGAAATTGAAGAAAATATAATAAGTCTTAGTTTTTTTCATAATTATAATTGAGTTTTTTTAAGGTTTTAATTCATATAATACCTAACTTTCTTTTTATTTGAAATTTGTTACTTGTATGAATGAAAAAAATAGTGTTATACATTGAAAAATATATTTTACTTTGTGTATTTTTGTGTCTTTATACTATTTGTATTAGTTTTGTCTCTTTAACCTTACTAAAAGGAATGTCAATGTAATTATGTCAAACTGTAAAACTTGCTATATTTTCTCCAAATCTCAAGAGAAGTCAGTGTAATTTGAAATAAACTGCCAATAGAAGTTTAACTTACAATCTCACACTACAAAATAGTGTTACATAATCACTAAGCCAAATATCCTGATTATTATTATTGGTGGTGCTGGACGTATCAATTAGTATACTAGTTAGTGTACTAACATAGTTATGACATTGTCATTTTAAAACTATGACAACACCCATTATACAAATTATAAAAATTTAAAATCTCTAAAATTATATCATATTATCCGTTAGTTTATTAATTATTATTATTGATAAGATTCATTGTTAAGATATACCAATAACTAGCCATTTATTAAACAACTAGAAATGTTGTAACCAGAAAAACAAGATACGACAGCATAATAAACAAAAAAAAATCTTAATTGTGATTAAAGAAAGTAAACCACCATGTTTACATGTTGGTTTTTGTTTCTGATAAACTGACATTGTCTCAGTTACTAGTATTGAATTGAAGATGGCAACCCCAGAACCATTTTTTGTCATGTTTAGGTTGTCTTGATTCATTGGGTATCATATTCGACTACTAATTAATTTGATCAAGTAGCCAACATGACTCATGTTAATCAACTTTAAAAAGCTGAGAAAATTACATATTAAATTCTTAAAATTAAACAAATATTAAATGGAAAAGGAATGAGTGTATTCACAGTATTTATCACGCATCGTATTAATGGGAATTTTATGATCCCAATTGTTTGACTTTAATGTACATTTACCCCCCTCCCCCCTCAAACAAAAGGTAAAGAGTTATCTTATATGCATTAATTAATATACTAATTAATATATTAATATTAATGATGACTTTATGATTGATTTTACTCATTATATAATTATAATATCAAAACGGTGGTATTATATACACCAATTGTTGTACTAACTAGTGTACTAACACCAGTTGTGACGTCATTATTGACCCTACTCATTAATCACATTACAAATATCAAAAATCCCTTAAATTATGTCACATTATCAATTGGTGCACTAGTTAGTATACTAATTGGTGCATATAGCATTATTCATACCCAAAATAGCTTAAATTATATCACATCATCAATTGGTTTGGTACACCAATTAGTACATTAATTGGTGCATATAATATTACTCAAAGGTAAATTATAGTAAATTTTCATAAACTATGATCCACTCACTATATTTGGTTTTAATTTTTTGTATTTAATTTTCTGAAAATTGAATTTTTTATTTTTCTTATTTTTTTTATTTTTAGTGAATATTTTTAAAATTTTAAGCAAATTTTTTTTTGGATGCACCGTACTTAGATATATCTAAAAAGTAAAATATTTGTAAAAAATCAATAAATACACAAGAATACGAAAATGCATTGAATTCTCATATTTCTTTCTTTCTTTCTTTCTTTTTTTTGTATTTTTGATATTTAGTGAATTTTTTAAAGATTTTTTTTCACAAATATTATACATTTTAAGTATATTTATATTAGGTGTATCTAAAAATTTAAAAAAAGGTTAAAATATTAAAAAAATTCAGTGCAAACAAAAAAATATGAAAAATAAAAAACTTGAATTTTTTGAAAAATGAATCCTGAATCTTGAAACCAAACAAGCTGATTTGTATTTTGTACTTTTGAATTTCAAAACTCACAATTTATCACCTCAAAATATCATATTGTTACAATCAACCCTTTTGTTAAAATTCTTTTAAGAATTTACACAAAAGTAGATCATACGCAAATCACATGATACATTTATTTATTTTTTAGTATAATAATGTCTTTATCTGATTATTCAATATGTATTTTGTCATTAAGATATGAGAGACAAAGTATATATGAAATCATCAAATAAAAGTATTATTGTCCTGATAAAATAAAAAACGGGTAGCATTGTCCTAAAAAATTAATAAGTGTGTCATGTGCTCAACACATAACTTAATTATGTTAAAATCCTAATAGAATCCTAACAAAAAATGTTAATCGTAAACAAGATAATAATTCGAGAGGATTACTTGCTAAGCTTGATGCTAAAGGGGACAAAATGCAAATGAATCATAATTTAAAAGATATATTGCAATTTATTAAAAAAAAATGCTAAATACAAAAATATATAAATACATACACAAACCGTCAATAATAATTAATGTTTTAAAATTTGGATCGGTGAGCAAATTGAAAAAAGGACCAAGTAGATGTGTCATTGGTTTAATCGTCAAGTAGAACTGTGACGTCATAATTACGTTACAAATAATTTAAAAAATATATAAAATTTTAAATTCATATTTATATATTTAATTTATTTAAAATTTAATATTTTAAATATTTATGCATTTGAAAATGAAAAAAAATAGAAACTATATAAATATTAAACTTCTCATATCTACTGCATAATTATAAAGCTAGCTTGGTGGTTGGTCGGTTTTAGAAGAGGAATGGGTTTGAGGGTTGATTTGGACCAGAACCTGGATCGGTCGACGATTCAACCAACCGATCCAATATGATTTTTAAAACATTGATAATAACTACAAGATATATGGAGATGTCACAAAAAATATATATATATATATATAAATACACCTTTTAAAATTTGTCTAAAATATAGATTTTTCCCTCTAGGATATGACATACACAAGTGTATGGTAGAATTTTTTTTTTGAAACATAATCTTCCCCTAATTTAGCCTTTCAATTTTACCTCCAATGATATCAAATTAGGGGGTTAGAGATGGGAATGGTTCCCTCCACACTCTTATCCTCTATAATTTTTCATAGAGTAATAATTGAGACCCTCATCCCTACAAGATCCCTACAAGACTTTCATAAATCTGAACTACTCATGATTTCACACATACATGAGTGGGCTCTACACATACATGGAGGGCCAAGATCACTTTGGAGGTGTGGAGGTCATCCTCAAAGGGGGTCCCAAATATTTTCCTTTTTCCATACTTCATTTTTTGAGTTCCATTCTAAACTCACAATAATAATTTAAACTGTTCATATTGTAAATCTCACAACGAAGATTGTATGTGCAAAAAACCAGTTTCATCGGATATTGATGAATACATAAACAAATTAATTTTTATTTTATAGAATGAAAGGTTTAAGTTTACATTTTTAAAAAATACTCCCTCCGTCCCAAAATAATGGTCCCTTTTGGGGAATCTAACTTTTTTTGGTAGTACAATTATTGCATTTGAAAAAAGTTGATTTTCCAAAATTATCCTTTTGATAGTATATTTTTTGGGAATATCAATGTCATAATTATACTTTTTATATTGTTTATTAATTTAAAAGAAGGGCAAAATAGGAAATTTATATTATTTTTGTACTTGATTATTGAAGAGGGACTAATATTTTGGGACAATAAAAAATGGAATAAGGGACTAATATTTTGGGACGAAGGGAGTAATATATAATTGTGTGTGTCAATTTCCGACCACACTGCCAATCAAGCACTCAGCTGGAGAACACTGACAGAATAGATTAAGCCCGAACGACCTGTTACAAAAAGAAGAGATTCTGGCGGCGGTTCGTTCACCTGGGGGCACTCCAACGATCAAGTCAGTTATCTCTCAAAGATAGCAAAAGTGCTTAACTCACTATCCAGAGCATAAAAAGTATACTTTAGACCCATGAGGGTGTCTCTCTTTTATAGTCAACACAAACCTAGTCCCAATTGAAACTTAGCTTCAATGGACTTAGGATTACTGCTAATCTTGGACTCCCAGTAGGATTGCAATAAACTCTCTAAGAGTCTTATCTTTACTCAAATTGAAGTCCTCTCTCATTCTAGGACTCTTATCCTTTATCCGCTTATCCCAGATTCCGGTTTCTTCGCAGATAACCTCGGCCTAGCCGAGATCATCTCGGTGTCACGACCAGGACACGTGGCACCTCGGCCGGCACTTCAGTGACACATCGGCCACGTGTTGTCATTAAAAAATTATGTCCCCACAACTACTCCCTAGGTTCTATTACCTCGGCATTCTGAGGTGATGGAGCCTATATCATTCATTCCTTTAATCATGACCCCGGTTTAATTTCAGCTTGATAAATTTTTCTTAAAATTTCAACAAGTGTTAAACACGGCCTCGGTTTTACTTCAACTTGTAAATTTAAATTTCAACAAGTGTTAAACACATCCTCAGTTTAACTTCAACTTGTAAATTTAAATTTCAACAAGTGTTAAACATGTCATCGATTTAGCTTCAACTTGTAAATTTTTCTTAAATTTCAACAAGTGTTATACCAACCTTAGCTTGCAAGCATCATTCTCCAGCCCTCTTTGATTCTCCATGCCCGACCTCCTGTGAAGGCCGGTGAGAATGCCCCTTTGCCCTGTTATGCTGAGGGACTGCAAGAACTGTGTTCTGCCCCCCTTTCTGGGTATCTTTTTTGGCCGCTGGAATCGACGTATCTTGTAAAGGGAACGGTGACTGCATGACGTTGTTCTGCATCATGAAATTGACGACCGTTTGCAGGTCCGCCAATTTGCTCGCCATTCCCTTCATCTTGTCGTCCCTCCGCAGGCATCTATCCTTCCATACCTGGAGGTTATCCTCGTTATAATACCCGCTTCGGTCTGATTTCTTTGGCACGTCGCCCTCCTGGCCAACGTTATTTTCTCCGTGATTCTTATCATGAGGCTCTTCGTTGCATTGTCTTCTTCGACGTTAATGTCAATATGTTTCCTACTTTCAGTAGGGGTGTCGTCTCCAACCTTCTCTTTCTGTCCGTCGTTGGCCATCTATTCTTCTTTCTTTCTCACAGACGGTGCCAAATTATGTGTGTCAATTTCCAACCACACTACCAATCAAACACTCAGTTGGAGAACACTGGCAGAATAGATTAAGCCCGAATGACCTGTCACAAAAAGAAGAGATTCTGGCGGTGGTTCGTCCACCCGGGGGCACTCCGACGATCAAGTCAGTTATCTCTCAAAGGTAGCAAAAGTGCTTAACTCACTATTCAGAGCATAAAAAGCATACTTTAGACCCATGAGGGTGCCTCTCTTTTATAGCCAACACAAACCTAGTCCCAATTGAAGCCTAACTTCAATGGACTTAGGATTACTGCTAATCTTGGACTCCCAGTAGGATTGAGATAAACTCTCTAAGAATCTTATCTTTACCCAAACTAAAGTCCTCTCCCATTCTAGGACTCTTGTTCCTTATTCGCTTATTCCGGATTCTGATTTCTTCGCAAATAACCCCGGCCTAGCCGAGATTATCTCGGTGTCATAATCAGGACACGTGGTACCTCGGCCGGCACTTCAGTGACACCTCGACCACGTGTTGTCATTCAAAAATTATGTCCTTACAATAATTTATTCATATATCTAATGATGTATGATGAAACTAATTTTTTTTACATAACTTATTTAAATTATTGAGATTACGAGATGAATAATTTAAATTATTATTTTAAGTCTAAAATAAAATCTAAAAAATAAAATATAAAAGAATATGAAAAATAAGAGTGCGAAAATAAGTTAAATATAAAAAAAATTTCTTGGCGCTTTCACAGTCACGGATTAGAAACTTTAAAAGAGAGACAAAAGTAACGACAAAACTGCCACGTGGAGAAACTTTCCTTTGTAATAATTGCCCTAACGAATACTATCAGAGTCCCGTAGGTCCCAAAAATTAGTGGGGGTTTGTTTTGTGTTTTTTTGGGTTAAATTTTTTAAAAATTGAGTTTGTATTTTTTTATTTTTAGTAAATATTTTTAAAATTTTAAATATATTTTTTAATTTTTTAAATGTACCTTATTTAAATGTATTGTAAAAGTAAAAACTTTAAGAAAAAATATTTTAAAAATTAATAAATACATAAAAATATGAAAAATATACTGAATTTTCATATATATTTTTTGTATTTTTGGTATTTAGTGAATTTTAAAAGATTTTTTCACAAAAATTATACTTTTGTGTGTATTTATGTTAGGTGTATCTAAAAATTAAAAAAATTGCTTAAAATGTTAAAAAAAATCAATAAAAACAAAAAAACACGAAAAATAAAAAAGTAAAATTTTCTAAAAAATATTTTGAAAAATCAAAAACAAGCAAAGTGGTATTATGTAGCTATATCTCTCACCAATTATAATTTATAATATTCTTTATATTCATTAATTAGCTAATACAAGTTTTTAAGTATCACCCTTCTACTAATCACAATGCTATTGAAATATCACGTGACGGTATTTCAAGATTAATTAATAATTTCCCCTTAGGTACGAGGGTGTAAGGTTCGCTTGTTAACATGCGTTTCATTTTCTTTTGCCTAAACTATATGAAAGGTAAATTACAGTACTTTCGATGAAATGTTATTTTAGTATTTATAATTTGATTTAGAATAATTTGACTTTTATATTTTTAACTTTTTTACAATGCAATATTTCTACCACTTACTATTAGAATTTGAAGAAAAAATCATGTACAAAATTAGATAGATCAAAGTATAATTCAAAATAAATTATAGAGACCACCGGTGTAATATATTTATTGTATCGATGGTCTTTATAATTTGTTTTGAATTTCACTTTGATTCTTTTAATTTTGCAAATAATTTTTTTCCTTTCAAAATGTTAACAATGCTTGGAATCACATTACAACAAAATTAAAAGTATAAGGAGTAAATTATTCAAATTGAAACTACGAGAATCAAAGTAAAATTTTACTCAAATTAGAGAGACCAATACTATAACTTACCCAAACAATAATGTTATTTTTACCACATTATTGTTATATCATATTACATGTACTATCTTATTTGTTAACCCGATATTAGTGTAATAGGTATTACTAAAATTTTAGATATTTTGTTAAGTCAATTCGTGGTGAAATTACACATTTTGTAATTGATATTACAAAATTTGATAAAATTACACATTTTATAATACGGTACATATGATATGATATACACTCTTAAAAAGGTACACACCATAACATTTTTCGTATGTATATAGTGAAGTAAATCATATTGTAAAGAAATAAAAGGAGAGACATTGGCACATTGATTTCTTGCCAGCCTTCTGTTTTGGATGGAAGTGTTTTGCACATGAATTTTGTAGAACATAGTTGGGATGAGTCGGATAAATAGTTATGATGCAATTTTTTTGCACTTCTTTATCCTTATTGACCTAATTCTTTTGATTCATTAATAAACAGTTTTTTTTTTTTTTTGGCCCCTGATAAAGAAAAAGAAAACATTGGGAGAATGAAGTGGTAATAGAGGTCAACGTAGTGATCATATATCATATTATAAAGGAATGATAAGTGCGAAAAGTTTGAAGGAATGTCAACAAGGGACCCTGAAAATCAGCATTTTTTTATGTTACTAAATTATTTAGTGCAAGTTAATGGTTAGGTATTATTAGGTAGGCAAACAAATTCTTTGGGAGTCATAAAGTAATCAAAGAATAATATTTCTCTTTTTCTCTTACCTACTCAAATTAGTTGTATATACTATATCTCTGAATAAAAGAATATAAAATTCTCAGTTGTCTAGTTTGTTAGAATATGATCAGTATCTGTCTTTGCAATTGACAAGTCTCTATTCAACATGACCTACGTCCTTTTTTGTCCCAAAAAAAAGAAAAAGAAAAAGAAAAAGATGAGGATAAAGAAAGAAAGAGAGAAAGACAAATCTGTTACTATGCAATGTGGTCATTGCCCTGAAAGATAGGTAAGAAACTTTAAAATTTTAATTGAGTTCTCCTGAAATTTGGAGAAGCCTTCAATGATATTCACTACTTAAAATTACATAAGACACCATTCTCAATATATACTCAAATATCAAAATTTAATAATGTTACTATAAAGAAAGGGAGTGTGAATGGCACTCTTCAAGGTCAGTTAGTCCCACTAGATTAGGCCAGGAGATTTAAATTGAAGTAGACATAATTAACATATTTACCATAATTTGCACATATTGGAACCTACAATCTCAAGATTTGTAGATCGAGTTTTAGTCATTGAACTATTAACTCCCTTATATTTAAGCAAATTTAATCTATAGAAAAAAAATACAACAAAAATCAGATGAGATTATAGTACATTTTTATAACAAAATAAATAATTTCAGTACATGCTCAAGCATCCTAGTTTACTTAAACTTTCCATATTCTCTTTTACAGGCTCTCTCATCTTCGCAGCGTCTAGGGAGCACCAAATACATGGCTTGCTTGTGCTGAATTGATTTTGGGATCGAAAGAACTTATGTCGACACCATGTTGTTGTTCTGTCTGTGAGAACCCACCAGCACCAGTACCACCACCCATGTTTCTTACCATCCCTCCTCCGAGACCCAGAAAATCCAGTGTCATTCTGTTAGACCCTCCAATACTTAATGTGAAATTTTGGTGCAACTTAGACTCGTCCATTTGACCAAAATTCACGCTATTATGTTGTTGTTCAAATGTATTTTCACTTCCGTCGAATCTGATATAGCTGTTGTCTCCTTCAGTACTTCCACTACAAAACATTGGAGCAGAAGAAGTGGCATTGGCAAGAGAATTCATTAGTCCTTGGAGTCGGTGTTCATTTCCCCCTCTTTTATTGTTGCCACGGAAGTTGAGGGACACAAGTTGTCTCTCAGATTTAGCACCAGTTGATGAAGAAGAGTTTACTAAACCTTTTAGTAAAGAAGCACCATTATTTGTGCTTGTAGTTGAACCCATTTGGGCAGCTTTTTGAAGCAATGCGGTAGCAGACATAGCTGGTGGGAGGCTTTCGTGTTGCGGTGAAGTGTTATTATAGAGAGAAGAGAGACCAGAATTACCAACACTGTCACTCATGTTGTTGCCATGAAAGAGTGAACCACCACTCCCATTCTTGAACTGATGATCAGGCATTAAGAAATCCGGGGACAAGAGGTGGGTGTTGTTGTGGTTCTCAGTGGCACTGTTAAAATTGTTCATGGTACTGGTGGTGGTGGTACAACTACCAGAAAAGAAGCCAGGGTTAATGAGATTGGCAGCTGCAGAAGAAGAGTTATTAGTGTTGGTTTGAAGATCAGGAAGTTGCATCAAACCAATAAATGATTTGTTTGGCACTAAACCATGCTGGTGTTGTTGCTGTTGTTCTTGATAGCCTTGGTTTGAGTCTGGTATGAATAATGCATGTGAAGGCATTGATTGCAAAGGATGGTTTAAGGAAGAGGGATTTGGAGGGATAATTTGTTCGTATTTCGCTCCCACAGCTGCACTGTCAGCAGTGCCAAACCTTAAGAGGTTGGTAGAAGGGTGGTGGTGGTGACTTTGTAATGATGAAACTTGGGAACCCACTTGAGATAAACCCAAGCTCATGTTGTTACTTCCATATAGATGGCTGCCAATGGTGCTTAAGCTTGATGGGTGCCTTGCAGTTTCCTGAGCTAATGCATCACAGAAGGCTCTGTGTGTAATGAAACTGTCGCGCCTGCAACAAATTGTAATGGAATACAAAAATCAAACACAGAACTGAACATAGAAAACACATGGACGAAATTTTTTTAACAAAGAAAGAATAGGACATGAAATGAATTATGCCATTAGGTCACTAGATGGTTATATGGACAATACACACATGGAATAGGACAGGAAATGAAGTATGAGATTAGTAAGAGTGAAAATGGAATCCAAAGTCAAAAGTAACTTGCTATTACAATGTATGTACAGAAATCATTATCATTTTTTAAATGATATCATTCATTCAACAAAGTGCACACATGTTTAGATGAAATAGAGATATAATAGCGACTCATTCCAGGTGTACAAAACAACTCAATTTGATTAGTTAATAGTTATTTCATGTAAAAATTACTCATGACTTCAAGTTTGCATGCAACAATTATATAGAGCAAGATTCGAAAGAAATGCAAATAGTCACAAATGAAGCAAACATAAGAAGAAAAACTTGGCAGATAAAATTCCATTATTAGGAGAGCTAAAAGTACTCACAACACGAGAGAGTTTAGGGTGGAATGCACAGCTCTTCAGCAATAGTGGAAGGGACTAGGAGAAAACAACAGAGTAAACAAAAGGCCCCACTGTATTGTTGGGTAAAATGGATGTAAAATATTTATTTCAAAAATGCAAGAAATAGCAAAATTAAAATTAAAAAAAAGAAAAGAAAAGGAAAATAAAAAGAAAAACCAAAACTGCACGGTGTAACCTTACTGGAGCATTGCGGTTTGCAAGTAAAAGAAAGGGATAACACAAATTTGTATCAAAAACATTAAAATGATTAGGCATTCAAAGTTTAGCTACCATTACCAGGACTAGGACTGACTCCTCAGTAAACGAACAAAATTAAGAACTACATTTTAATGTTTTTCCTCAACCAAATGAGTTGAAAAAGTTACCCTCAAATGATTACTTGTTAAGAAACCCTTGATAGCCATGAGAATGTTTTGTGTTCAAATGACTGCAGATCTTGCCAATTACATGTGAAGAATTAACCAGTTACTGATGTGAGAGAGAGAGAGAGAGAGAGAGAGAGAGAGAGAGAGAGTAAACTGGTCCCATAACACTAACATTTTCATGAAAGGAGAGCCTGCAAGGGCACAGCACTGAGTACATGTAGCCAAAATATAAGAGTACAAAATCAGCAAGTAAGGATATACAACTCACATGAGAACAAACAAACCAAGTAACAACATATCCTTCCTTCCTCACATTGTATCCACTGCACGTGAATGCAAAAGATGACTGGTGGTGTTTTCGAGGAGGAGATTTGAATTACAATTCTTTTATTTATTTATTTATGTTTTTATCCTTTTCCTTTTCCAGTTACCATATCCTAGAGCAAAAAAAAAAAAAAAAATATTGGCAAATGGTAGTAACATTTTGAAATAACAAATCAGGATGTATTGGTTTGAAATGAATGAGTACCAGTTTTTCAAATTATTTTACATATATTTTATTATTACCCTATTTTTATACTATGCCATTATACAATATTGCTCAAGCATTGCTATGCAGTTCCCTCAAAGAGAGAGAATTGCAAGGGAAGGAAGTAGAATAATCAAGTAAAAGAAAAAGATTTTTCCATGGCCTTTTCTCACACAGATACAGAACTCCCTAAAGGATTGAGAAGGAGGAAGGAGATGATTCACAAGCAGGCACTTAAAAAGATTGCTCTCTCAAAACCAAAACCAAAACCAATTTTTTCCCATGATTTCTTTGTAAATCATGAATGGGCATATACATGAGATAATGAATGGTCCATTGTGCATATGATATCAGGGAAATGAAAAGAATGAATAGGTGATTACCTTGAGAAGAGAGTACCACAGTCGCATCTGTATTCTCTAGTACCACATGTCTTTGAATGAGCTTTCCAATCAGATTGCACTGCATATTTCTTTGAGCACTTTTCACACTTGTACTTCTTCTCACCGTGTTTTCTAAAGTAGTGCTTCTTGATGCCGGTAAGATCACCAAGAGCCCTTGAAGGATCGTGGTGGACGCATGAGGGCTCGGGACACAGATACACCTTCCTCTTCACCACCTCTTTTGTATTCTTCTGCTTTAGCTTCCAAGGCAGGTTGTGTCCTCTTCTGTGGAGCTGTAGGTTTTGCTCCCTTTGGAAACCTTTGTTGCATACCTCACAAATGAACCGGTTTGTTGCCATTAGGGTCTTGGGAGATAGTGCAATCACCTCAGCATCTGGATCTGTTATGAGAAAAGCCAAACAACAAAAACAATTAAATGGAAAAGTTCCATTATTTCAAGAACTAATTAGGAGGAAAAAAAATCATTAAAATAAAAATAAAAAACCCCATCAACTCCATCCAAAGTATGTCGAAAAAACTAAAAACATAAAACAAAAGGAGTGATTTTCCTTTTTTTCAAAACTAGGGTTTTCACTTCATCACATAATACATGATGATGTAATAGATATGCAATAATAGCTAGGAGGTAAGGTACTTGCTTGGTGTTCCTGGGAGATTTCTCCTTTTCTTTTGTGGTGCCGTGGTTGGAGGAGTAGTTGAAGAAGTGGGTATGGAGAAATGTTGTTGTTGTTGTTGTTGAAGTTGTTGTTTCATCTGGATTTGATCTTCATCTCTTATACCAAAGAACGACACCGATGAGGATGCTACAGCAGCCATGTTTTGTTTCAGCAATTCCATGGGGGCAGCTGCTGCTAAAGGTTTCTTCAACAGAAGTAAATCTGCAGTTCAAAATCACTGGTGCTCACTCAACCCCTTGAAAAAAGATTCTAGGCCCTCTCTGCCAATCTTAACCCTATCAGAAAAGCATGCAAATGGATGATAATAAATGAAATTCTATTCTATTCTAGCTGTTGGTGTGTGAATGATTAATCTACTTCAGCTCAGCTTAGTCACATGAACAAGTTTTAAATGGAAACAAGAAAAGAAGCAAGGAGCAAAAGTGTCATTAGGTGAGAGCTACAAGCTGGAGATGAAGAGGAGACATTCAATCCGTAGACCTATTTTTGCTTCTCCTCTCCTCTACTACTGCAGTACCTTTTATTCCTTCTTTAAAAAATAAATAAATAATAAATTAAATTATTTTATAAAAACGGATGTTGCAATATTAATTACTACAATGATTTAATGTCATGTACATACACATCCACCCATTTATGCACATACTTTTTTTTCTCTCTCTCTATATATATACATACATATATTCTTGATTTTTCTCATGACTTATGAGCTGCCATAGATCACATACTGACCAAAATATTTCCAATAAATTTGGATCTTGAATTTTAGGAGAAATTCAAAGGAAAGAAAAATTTTGTGCGTATAAACTGGCTCAAACAGCTAGTTATAAAAAGGAAAAAGACATCTAATCTCTTATATAATTTTTCATGTGTAATAGTGTGGTCTGTCTCATTATCTATGAATTATTATAATTTATGTTAAAGTACACATAATTTTATTATATGGAATATGAAATAAATAAAAAAATAAAATAAAATCATGAAATAATATGGGTAACAAATATATATATATCGAAGGCCTCGTTTGGGAACATGTTATTTTAGTAACTTTTTGACTTTTTACGAAAAGATGTGTAGAAAAGTAGAGAGGTGATGTAACTAGTTTTAGTTGACTTTTTGACTTTTTGGCTAAAATAACCACTCCCCAAACGAGGCCGTATTTCTACTGGTAAATTTATACTAAAGTGGCACTGAATGAGGTGGTGATTCGGGTTCAGTAATTTTAGGTATTTAAAATTTTACTCTGAAAAAATAATAAGTTTAAATTTGTTTCACATTATTATTATTATTATTATTGAATGGAATTTTAGGAAGATGCTGATGTTGCTGTTGTGCAGCTCACAGGCAGAGACTAATTGTGTCGTCACGCGGCTATGGTTTGGGGCCACACCAACCTGTAGGCCTTACCTCTGTCTCTCTCTTATTTTTAGTATCTTCTTGCAAGCATCCAAACAAGCTTCCCTTTCATCACTTTCCCCACTTCACCTCTCTGTTCTCACTAGTTTGTATGGAAAAATTACAAATCAGTTATATTTTTCAAAAATAATGATTTATATGTGAAAAAGTTTACGATTTTAATTATTAAAATTTATAAATTTTATCATTATTCTGATTTTTTTTTTTTTAATCCTTACTCTGCCAATTTATATTTATATTTAGGATAAATTACACTAGTTATTCTTATTTTTTGTTCTTGTGTCATTTTAGTACTTGTAATTCACTTGACTTGATTTTGATCATAAATTTATGATTTTGTCTTAATTTGGTCTAATTGATTGCAATTGTTAATTTTTTTGATAGGAAAACGCACACATAAATGACATGTGTTATACTTTTATATGTAAAATTATAAACTTGCTTAACTTGGTGAATTAATTTCAACTAACTCAATGACCATTTTCTTTCAAAAATCCTAATCAACATTATTAATTGGACTAAAATGACACAAAATTTAAAATTAAGGATCTAAATCAAACTAATTAAAATTATAAGAACTAAAATGATACAAAAAATAAAATACAGAGACTATATAATTTATCCTTATATTTATATTTTAACCCCATGTTTATATGGAAAATGGCTTCATTTGGGAACAAGCTATTTTTATAACTTTTTAGCTTTTACGAAAAGATGCGCAGAAAAGTAGAGAGAGTAATGTGATAACTTATAGTAACTTTTTTGACTAAAATGTATAATTGACAAACGAGACCTGAATTTCTCTATCAGCCATCACTGCTCAATTTAAATTTTTATTTCTTTTTATGTAAATCTCGTGTATCCTATTTTGCCAGCCATTTTTATATTTATTTGCTCCACAACCAAGAGGGAGATTACTATGAATTTCTAAAATTACAAATTAGTGCATGCGATTAAAAAAAATAATTACAGATATATAGAGGGTATGATTATTTTCACGTATAAGAAAATAAAAGTTAAATCTTAAGAAGGCTCTCACTCCTTAATAAATATTGAGCTTTGCTATAAATATAAAATAAAAAATTTAGTCAAAATTCCTCCATTGGACCATTGTTTGGTGAAAATGACAACATAATTTACTTTGTTTCATAAACTCCTTAAGGAGGAGACACATAATTGAGTAAGGACAGAGTAATTTTTTTTCCTTGGACAATATTGTCCATGCATATATATATATATCACAAAACTTTTTTGACGAGAAATACTTTTATTTTATTTTATACAAGTTTAAAAATGTGTATGTGTATTTTTTGTTAGTTCATCTAATATGTACTCTATTTTTTGTAACAATAAAATGTTACTGTGAATCAGAATAACTAGATGTTACTGTGAGACAAAGTAACATGTTACTGTTTACGTCAATTTGAACGGTATTTTTATTTTTTATTTTTTAAGAATTTCATAGTTAACATCGATCTAATTTGATAGATTTTGATGAGTGGATTATAAAAATATTAATTTTATTAAAAATCGACATCTAAATCAAAAGTTATATTATTTTAAAATTTAAAATATTAAATTACTCACTAAGTACATATTTTGGCATTAGTGATATGTGTTGAACTTTTTAAGGAAAAGCTTTTGTACTTGTCTTTAATGTATTAAAATTTTATTGTTAGAGAGTTTTAACCAAATCTCCCATATAAAATTGGCTCATAGAATCAATCACAAACAAAATACAAATAGTATTTCACACACAGATAAATACCACCATTTGTGTCTTATCTATAATTGATTATGAGCTCGTTTGGGATGTGGGTTGGCTTTTTAACTATAATTAATTATGAGCTCGTTTGAGATGTGGGTTGGCTTTTTAATTATTTTAGCATGGGGCTAAAAAGTCTCGTTTGGGATAGACTTTTTGGTTTTTTTAACTTTTGTCAGAAAAAAAAAATGAAATGATTATGAGTTAAATGTGACATTTTGTCCTATTGATTAAAATAACTTATTTTGTCTTATATGGCTATTTTAGCCCAAAACATCTTCCCAAACAAGTTCTATGTAAATTATTTCTAGGGAGACTTATTTATAAGTCCTTTTTCAGACACTTATGGTAGGTTAAGTCCTATGTAATTTCTTATAGAGTCTCAAGTCCTATTTAGATAGGAATGTATTCTACAAGATCCTAAATAAACGTAACGTGACGTGGCACCTACATAAACGTAACGTAACGTGACACCTATATAAACGTAACGTAACGTAACGTGACACCTACATAAACATAACGTAACGTGTCACGTTACGTTTCACAAACTTAATGAGTTTTTATTTTTTTAAATTGAATGTGAAAATGTTGCTGGTTTATGTTGGTGTCACGTTACGTTTCATATAAATATGATCTATGGTAATATTCAATTTCCTATATAGAAAATTCAATGTTGCCATAGATCATAGGTGTCATATTACGTTTATTGAAGAAGTTCTTACAGCATCGACATCATCTACATCACAGCCTCTTCAGCTATCATCTACACCTTCAGCATTTGTGTCTGTTCTAGATTCTCCATCACAGCTCTGTAAAGCTAATGTTCCACTGCCATGTTATCAGGGCATTAGTTGTGGTGGTTAGGTATTTTGTTATTCAGTTAGTTTGTTAAGTTTGTTAAAGAGTTAGTTTAGATATTTTGATAGTTAGTTTCAGACTCTCAGTATATAACAAGATGTAAGCCACAGTTTTCTTTAAGGAAAATCAGTTTTCAAGATTCTCAATATGGTATCAGAGCTGTGAGCTCTCGTGAGCAAGATCCTTAGTCTTTTAATGGCAGATGCTTCATTACCTCCAAATCTTAGTTTACTAATTTCAAATTTCAATTCTCTCATCACAGTGAAGCTGGAGTCAAACAATTTCATCATATGGAAATCACAGATGACAAATGTGCTTCGAGCATCTGGATTTCTTGATCATGTAAATGGCTCTCATCCATGTCCATCTTCAGAAATCATTGATGATTCTGGAAAAACCGTTCCAAATCCGAGTTATGCAAAATGGCAATTGATCGATGCACATCTGCTCACCTTTCTGACTGCAACTTTATCTTCATCCATTTATTCCTCTGTTCTTCATCTGACTCAAAGTGATCAGGTATGGAAATTCTTAGAGAAGCAATTTACTTCAGTCTCACGTTCTCATATTCATCAGCTCAAAACCAAACTTCAATCACTCTGTAAGAAGTCCTCTTCAATGGAGGCATACCTGTCTCAAGTTAAAAATATAGCTGCACAGCTAGCTTTGGCTTCTGCAAAGGTTGATGATGAAGATCTGGTATTTCTAACCTTGAATGGTTTACCAGAGGAATATGATGCCTTCAAAACCTCTATTCGCACTCGATCTGAACCTGTCAAAATGGACCAGTTGTGTGCATTATTATGTTCCGAATCCATTCACATTGAACAAAAACTTACACAGTCTACTAGCACAGATCTTCATGTTGCTTACTCTGCCTCACGAGGATCTTCCTCTTCCTCTCAGACTGGCTATGATTCTTCACATGCTTTCAATCGAGGTTTTCATTCTACAAGAGGCAGATCTTCATATCGTGGTTCTAGAGGAGGTAGATATAATGACTTTAGAGGAGGCAGATTCAATAACAGGTATAATAATCATAGATCCAGAGGCACTTTTTCTTCTACCTCTGGCTGTCAGATTTGTGGTGGTCTGAGTCATAATGCCTTTGACTGTTGGCATAGACTGGATCCTACTTTTCAACCTTTTACTAATAGCACCTCTTCTCAGTCTTCTCTGCCAAAAGCCTACACTGCTTCAGTACCACAGTCTTCTGCTGATCCTCCCATACCTCCTTGGTATGTTGATTCTGCTGCTACCAATCATCTAACAAATAATTTGGCTAATTTTCAACAATTTCAGCCTTATCAAGGTTAGGAGCAGGTTCAAATTGGTAATGGTTCTGCCTTGCAAATCAGTCATACTGGTAAAGGTATCTTGCCTACACCTCATCATTCTTTTCAGCTCTCAAATCTTCTCCATGTTCCTGCCATTTCTTCAAATCTTTTATCTGTCCATCAACTTACCAAAGACCACAATTGTTTGGTTATTTTTGATGCTAATACTTTTGTCATTCAGGACAAATGCACGAACAAGATTCTGCATAGAGGTGTTAATATCAATGGTCTCTACCAATTCATTCCATCATCTCAACCATTCTCTTCTCCTCAAGTTTTTCAGTCTAGTACTACTGCTCCTGTGTCTGCTAGCAGTCCAGCTCCTGTGTCTGAAATGCTTTGGCATCAAAGACTAGGCCATCCATCTTCCTTAAAGCTTCAACATATGGCTGGCTTCTTACCAGATTCAAATAAAATGATTTTGAATAAGGCCTTGTCTTGCCTGGATTGTAATGTGTCTAAATCTCATAGACTTCCTTTTACTTTGTCTAATGCTTCTGTCAATTGTCCTTTTGCCTTAGTTCATAGTGATGTTTGGGGGCCCTTTACAGTGGATAATGCCCCATTTCGGTTCTATGTTTTGTTTGTAGATGATGTAACAACCCTCGTACCGACTACTGAATAACCACTGAATTATATACTGATTATTGCTAAACTGGACTGATAATGACTGATAAGTGAACTGGATTAAGTACTGAACGGACTGATTGAAATCGAAACTGAAATTGAATAAGTTTATTTATTGAATTGTATATTGCATCTGTTTGATTGAATGATTATCTGTTTGAATTTGTATGTTTAAACTGCTAATTGAAGGCCTTATCGGCGGCCGAATTAGGAACCGTTTAGTGTTTTGTAATCAGTGTAATTTTTATGATTTAATGGTATATTTATCTGAAAATCAGTTAGGAACGTTTAAATTAGATTTAAATGAATTAATCGTCAAGTTTGACTTAATTACCAATTATGCCATTTTTAGTGGACCATTGTTTAATCCTATTATTGAGCCTTATACATTGAATCACAACATTCATCAGCCATTTTGCTTGCTTCAACCGAATTATAGAGTAAGAACCGACTAGAGAGAGAGAAATGAGAGAATTGTGAAATCAACTAGGAAATTGGCTTGTATACTTGAAGAAATTGAAGGGTAGTTGCTAATTGAGCTCATAAACCTTGTAATTGAGACTTAGGTAAGTGAATTCATTGTCTCCTTGTTATCTTTAAGCTCCATCCTGCATGTATCATGGTTATAGAGAACTTGAGTCTTGATTTTGTTCATAATTGTTGAATTAGAGCTCCATTGTTGCATGCATGGCCATTTTGGTGCATTTTGAAGTTGAATTCTTGGAGAATTATACATGCATGTCCATGTTTTTGTCATAGTCCATGCTTCCACATTGTTTTCAAAGATTGGAGCTCAATAGAGCAAGATTTGAAGCTTGATATTGGTTTAAAGTTCATGCATTGCATGTTTGAAATTGTTCTTGAGATTGGGTTCGAAAAATGGTTTTAATTGACTCACCTTTGGGGCTTGAATTCATAAATTGGCTTTTGAAACTTGTTATACATTGCTTTGGGATGTATTTTCCAGAATTTGGGCCCAAGAGGTTGAGATTTGAGTTGAGAAAACTCAGTTTGGAGCTTGGAGGTCGAATCTGGATTTTCCAGATTTTGGCCGTCCGCTCGAGCGGAGGAAGTACCACTCGAGCGGGGAAATCGTGCTCCCAGCATTTTCTTCGAATTGTTTTACAGTCCGCTCGAGCGGGGTTTTTCACGCTCGAGCGGCAAAATCGTGCATCCAGTACTTTGCATTGTTCATCAGTCCGCTCGAGCGGGGAAGTTGACGCTCGAGCGGGACCCTTTGTTTGCATGTCCGCTCGAGCGGGGAAATGTGCGCTCGAGCGGGACCCTGTTTCACTGAAAATTCTGAAATTGTTTTCATTGCACATCTTTGCATCCTCATCCCATCCTAGGCATTCTTAGGCCTAGTTTAGGGCATCTTAGTGAGGATATAGATGTAGAACACACCGAGGCATATTAGGAAGTTAATTATTGTACTTCCTCTACTGTTAAGCTTAGAGTGTGTTCAATTTGTTACTGTTTAGGGTTGGCTCTCGGGGACGCGCTCTAGCTGCTATTAGCCCAATCACTGTGAGTAACAATCGTGTAAAGATATGTTCAAAATGGTTATATTTTGAATACTGAACTGAACTGTTTATTGAACTGATATTGTTTATTGAATGAATGTATGTCCTGTATTCTGAACTGTACTGTGGCATCCTTAGCACTGACTGTTTACTGTTACAGAGCTCTGTCGGTTCCCTTGTGGAACCATACTGTTTACTGAATGATTGGCCATCATTACTGTTGGGTCTGCTAAGAGCCGGTCCTTTTGGACCTACTGTTTATAGGCTTATGGATGTACCACATATGACTGATTGACTGAAATACTGAAAGACTGAAATACTGTTTAATGAACTGCTTTCATTACTGTAAGGACATTCATTCATAACCTCTTTACGCTTTATGTTATTCACTGGGCTTTAGCTCACTGTTTATATATATATGTAGGTGCTCAGCCACCAGATCGGAGCTAGGAGCGTGGGTTGGTCCCCAGTTTTTGTCAAGCCAGCCTATGTGCCTCACTGCGAGGTTCCGAGTTGCCATATTATGGCTTGGGGTGTTTTTGTGTCCCCATCGGTCTCCTTACTGTTTTGTATTATTGTATAGACCGTCCACCGTTTTACTGTACTGTTATCGAGGGGTTTGGTCCCCGTACTGTATGTTTGTAAATGATTGTATAGACTGTACTGTCTTGAACTGTATGAATGCATAAAAATATTTTTGGCATACAGATTGTCACAGCTCAATGGACACTAGTTATTTACTGTATTGGCTTCCGCCAGGCCCTGTACTCTGTTTAACTGTTTTACTATTCAGCAGGCCTTCGGTAATCTCGGATTACTGGCCGGTTACGGTGCCTAACCCATAGGGCCGGGTTTGGGTCGTGACAGATGATTACAGTAGATTTACCTGGGTGTATCCTTTGGCTTACAAGAGTGAGGTGTATGATAAATTGCTTGTATTCAAAGCCTATGTTGACACTCAATTTCAGACTTCTCTTAAAATTCTTAGGACTGATTGTGGAACTGAATTTGTAAATAAAAGAGTTGACACTTTGTTGTCTTCTCATGGCATTGTTCATCAAAGTAGTTGTCCATATACTCAAGCTCAAAATGGCATAGCTGAACGTAAACACAGACATATTATTGAAACTGCCATCACCTTGCTTCATCACTCCTCAGTTCCAATCACTTTTTGGTTTGATGCCATTGCTACAGCTACATTTCTAATTAATAGAATGTCTTCCAGCATTTTACATCACAAGACTCCTTTTGAAATGTTGTTTCATCTCATACCTGATTACTCTCTTTTTAAAGTGTTTGGTTGTCAATGCTTCCCTTGGTTAAAGCCTTATGCTTCTTACAAGCTAGCACCAAAATCTATCTCTTGTGTTTTTCTAGGCTATCATCCTACCATTAAAGGTTATCGATGTCTTGAGCCTATTTCTGGAAAAATCTACATTTCTAGGCATGTCATTTTTAATGAAACCTATTTTCCTTTTTCTCAACAGCAAGTATCTGTGTCTGTTTCTTCAGCTTCAGATTTGTCTACTCTTACTTCATTTTTCTAGCCTTCTTCTTTTAGCACTGCCTCTCTGAACACATCTGTGCCTTCAGCACCTTCTCTATCTGTTCCATTAACTCCTTCTTCTGAGCCTTCTTCTTCTTCTTTTCCTACTCCTACTCCTCCATCCAATGCACACCCTATTCCTATTTCTTCTATTACTATTGATTTACCTCCTCTTTCTCATCCTATTTCTTCTGTTGGTAACACACATCCCATGATTACTAGGTCCAAACATAAACTTCCTCAGTGTTTTTCTGCTACTGTTTCTCTTCTTGAAATTGAGCCTACCACTGTTCAAGCTGCTCTTCAATCTCCAGTGTGGCTTCAAGCTATGAAGGAGGAATATCAAGCTCTTCAACAACAGGGCACCTGGGATCTTGTTGACTTTCCTCCTCATAAGCTTGCCATTGGGTGCAAATGGGTTTTTCGCATAAAAAGGGATTCAAATGGTACCATTGCCCGTTATAAAGCTAGATTGGTGGCCAAGGGGTTTTTGCAACAAGAAGGCATTGATTTCCATGAGACCTTTAGTCCAGTGGCAAAACAACCTACCATTAGAATTTTCTTAAGTGTTGCTCTTCAATCTCAATGGTCTATAAAACAGCTTGATATTTCAAATGCATTCCTTCATGGTACTCTTCAAGAGGAAGTGTATATGTTGCAGCCTCCAGGGTTTGAACAGTCTTCTTCTCATGTTTGCAAACTCAAGAAGGCCTTGTATGGTCTCAAGCAAGCCCCTAGGGCTTGGTACTCCACCTTTTCTGCTTTCTTGCTTTCTCAAGGATTCACCAACAGCTTGTCTGATGCCTCTCTTTTTATCAGAAACACTGCTACTAGTATTACTTTGTTGTTGGTGTATGTTGATGACATCTTACTAACTGGAAATGATGCTGCTTTTATTGCCCTGGTCCTTCAGCACATGCACAAGGCATTTTCCATAAAAGAACTTGGTTCTTTATCTTATTTTCTGGGAATTTCTGTACAGTCTGATGCGAATGGTTATTTTTTATCCCAAGCCAAATATGCTGCTGCCTTATTACATAAAGCTAGATTGGTAGACTGTAAGCCCTGTTCATCTCCTATGGTTATTAAACCTATGTGTTCTGCCACTGATTCATTGCCATGTGCTCAGCCCTCACTATATCGCAGTTTAGTTGGTGGACTGCAATATTTAACTATCACTAGACCAGATATCTCCTATGCTGTTAATCAAGCTTGTCAGTTTATGCATTGTCCCACCAATGCTCATTTTCAGGCTGTTAAAAGGCTCCTTCGATATGTCAAAGGAACTCTGCATCATGGTCTTTCTTTCACACCCGGTCCTTGTGATCTTTCTGCCTTCTCAGATTCTAACTGGGCCAGTGATAGTCTTGATCGCAAATCAACCTCTGGCTATTGCGTATATCTTGGTTCAAACTTGATTTCATGGTCAGCTAAAAAAGCAAGCAACTGTTGCTAGATCATCCACTGAAGCTGAGTATAGAGCCTTAGCTCATACCACAGCTGAGCTCACTTGGATTCAGCAGTTACTTAAGGATTTCTGTGTTTCCTCATCTCATATTCCTGTCATCTGGTGTGACAGTTTATCTGCCATGGCCTTAGCATCAAATCCTGTTTTTCATTCTCGATCCAAACATATAGATATCGATTGCCATTTTATTCGGGAAAAAGTGGTTGCCAAGCAGATTGAACTTAAGTATATTCCTACTATGGATCAAGTGGCTGATATTTTCACTAAGCCCCTGTCTCCTTCCAGGTTTCATTATCTACGAGACAAGCTGTTAGTGTCTGCTTGCCCTATCAGCTTGAGGGGGGCTGAAGAAGTTCTTACAGCATCGACATCATCTACATCACAGCCTCTTCAGCTATCATCTACACCTTCAGCATTTGTGTTTGTTCTAGATTCTCCATCACAGCTTTGTAAAGCTAATGTTCCACTGCCATGTTATCAGGGCATTAGTTGTGGTGGTTAGGTATTTTGTTATTCAGTTAGTTTGTTAGTTTGTTAAGTTTGTTAAAGAGTTAGTTTAGATATTTTGATAGTTAGTTTCAGACTCTCAGTATATAACAAGATGTAAGCCACAGTTTTCTTTAAGGAAAATCAGTTTTCAAGATTCTCAATAATTTAGGTGTCATGTTACGTTACGTTTATGTAGATATGATCTATAGGAAATTGAATGTTGCCATAGATCATAGGTGTCACGTTACGTTTATATAGGTGTCACGTTACGTTACGTTTATTTAGATATTATCTATATAGGAAATTGCATGTTACCATAGATTATAAGTGTCACGTTATGTATAAGTGTCACGTTACGTTTATATAGGTGTCACGTTACGTTATGTTTATATAGATATGATCTATGGTAGTATTCAATTTCCTATATATGGTTTTACTATTATTAATGATATTAACAACTAATATTGAGGGTAAATGTGTAAATAAACTTCCCACAGGACTTATGGGAATATAAGTTTTTTAGTAAGACCATATGTAACATAAGTTTCCCTAATAGGACTTATAAATAATTTTTTCTTATTTTTTCTATGCACTTAACTTTTTTTATTAATATTTATTTCACTTATAACTGAATTGTAATTTTTCCTTTGCATTACTCTCAAATCCATCCTTGCATTGGGTGGGGTCTGGTACCCAATTTTTCAGTACTTCTCACCTTGTTTGGTTAAGTTGTAATTTTTTTTTTTTTAAATTTTTTTCCCTGTGAAATCTGCTATCTGTTGTGCTTCAACTGCTGGTCCTGTTTTGAGCATTCCTGATCTGATATGGAACAATCCCTATCCACCTAAAGCATTCCTGTGATGCTTTTTGCATTTCTTTTCATTTATTGATGTAACTCAAATACTTTGTAGGCTTGATTTCATTAATAAAATTCTTTTTTGTTGATAAAAAAAAAAAGTAACTATTTTTTCTGGTTTTTTTTTTTTTTTTTTTTTAAAAAAAAAAAACACTTATGGTTTTCATTTTTTGAAGATAAAAGTATTTTTGCCCTATTTATTTTCCTCAAATTAGTTTATATTTACTTTAAATAAAAAATAAATTCTAAAAACTTAATCAAATAAAATGTCAACTTGATTTATATGATGGACCATCATATTTATGTTCATATTTTATCTAATAATATGAAAATAACACTTAATGATTGTTATTGATATCACATGATAATGTGTATCTTATTATTATTTGTTTTTTTAACAAAGATAATGTATTCTTTACTGGTCAATATACATTGTATTTGTTCAAAGTTTAGGGCTAAAAAAATTGGAGAGAGAGGATGGACGATATACACAAACTAGTCCTCAATGCGACCAAAGTGTTATTAGGCCAGTTAATCTTCACAAACCAACTTTTAGAGCACTGGTGGACATACATCAAGGGTTGGGCTTGCTCCACAATAATAGAAGAGTAATTTACCGGCCAGTCTCTCTTTCTAGACTTATTACCTATTAAGTCCTAACTTATATTTTTATATATTATTATAATACCTTCATTGAATTTATTACTCATTAATTTTTTCAATTTTTATTAACTTCTCTCTCTCTTGATCATTTTTCCAAAACCCTTCTCCTCTCTCTCTCTCTCTCTCTCTCTCTCTCTCTCTATCTTTTTCTAGAAAACACCACCACCGTTACCATGGCCATGGCCATCCACTCAGCACCACCACCGTCGTTTGTCACTTACCACTGCCACCCTTGTTAGCCACTACCATCACTATCGTTCACCAACCATCTTCGTCGTCACTGATCTATACTTCACCAGCTTCGATTCACCGTCATTGTTTACCAACCACTTTCACCATCGCTGATTTACACTATGCCATTGCCGATCTATACTCCGTCCTAGATCTACATTGCTCTAGTTGTTTCTACTGTGAAATCAACTTTAAACGACTTCAAGCAACATTGATTCTTCAAATCTTGCATCTCTCTCCTTCCCTCTCTCTTTATTTCTCTCAAACCAAATCTGTTGCAAACAAGGGTTTAATATATCAGTGATAAATTTAACACTGATATATGTCTTTGAATCTTGTGTTGATTTGTTATGATGATGACAAGATTTTTTTTTTGTAATTTTTTAACAAACAGTCAGTGAGAAATTTATCAATGAATGTGTCTATCAGTGATAAATTTATCACTGAATATGTCTTCAATTCTTTGTGTTGATTTGTGACAATGATGACGAGATTTTATTTTCATAATATTTTAACAAACAGTCAGCGAAAAATTTATGTGAATGTGTCTATTAGTGATAAATTTATCACTGAATATGTCTTTAAATCTTTGTGTTGATTTGTGACGATAATGACGAGATTTTTTTTTTATAATTTTTTAACAAACAATCAGTGAGAAATTTATCAGCGAATGTGTCTATCAGTGATAAATTTAACATTGAATATGTCTTTGAATCTTGTGTTGATTTATGACAATGATGACAAGATTTTCTTTTTGTAAT
Source organism: Camellia japonica (assembly GCA_030407325.1). Classification (NCBI taxonomy): domain Eukaryota; kingdom Viridiplantae; phylum Streptophyta; class Magnoliopsida; order Ericales; family Theaceae; genus Camellia; species Camellia japonica. The sequence goes on from JAPPVO010000019.1 coordinate 49,899,273, forward strand.
TTTTGAACAAACAGTCAATGATAAATTTATCACTGAATATGTCTTTGAATCTTGTGTTGATTTGTGACGATGATGATGAGATTTTGTAACTTTTAACAAGCAAGCAATGATTAAATTTTTTACTGAATGTGTCAATCATAAATTTTTTAACTAGATTTGTCTTTGATTCTTTGTGTTAAACTACAAATGTGAAGAATTATTTTATGATAAGGATTCCTAATCTCTCTTCTTTATTTTCTTCATCCTTATTTTTCTCTTTTTCTCTTGTTGCCACCTTGTTTGAAGAGGTACTGGTGGTATTGACATGGTGGAAATAGAAAATGGCCACACAAAAAAATATTGTCAAAGTTCGGAGGTAGTTGCTGGAGGTCAGTAATGGCTGTTGGCAATCAAAGATGAAGGCCAAAGGAGTCATGGGAGGTCGATGATGGTTGCCGACAGTCAGAAGTGGTCTTCGGTGGCCGATTAAGAGAGATAGATTCGAACAGTTGTGACAGAGAGAGAGAGAGTAGAACGGTTGAGTGATTTCTTTGTTTGGACTGAATGTCAAGGGTAAAATGGGAAGATATGCTAAATCTTTTTGAGTTAGGACCTTATAAGAATTAAGTCCGATTTAAAAGGACTGACTTGTAACTCCCCTATAGTCCAATTTTGTTGATGATTAGACTTAAATTAAATATCAAGATGATATTATATATATAAAAAATAAGATAATATTCTATAATTTCAAACCTATCTTATAACTCATTAATTAACCAGATAAATTCATTTGTATCACAATATAACTATAAATAATGTTGATAGTTTAATTATTTTAGTATTTTCTTATCATATTTAATGTAATTAATTAGAGTAGTTCAATTGATCAGCCTTGTTCACTTCTATACGAGAGGTTAAAAGATCAATATTTACTTGAGATTGATAGTTTTTCTATATATATCGTGCTCAAAGTTAAGAGCTCAATTTTTAAAACTAATTTATTTGTAAAAATATTTTTCATCTCAAACAACAAAAGTTAAATGATATAGAATAATATACATATATTTGCAAATCGGGCTTCAAGTCACCCAGACTTATAGTGGTGGGATCATAATGGGATAGGTGATAATAGTAGTGGTGGTCAGTGGCGGAGTCACACCTGATCCAAGGGGGGTCACGTGCCCCCGGTTTTGGAATATTTTTTTTTTTTTTTGTAAATATAAAGAAAACATTTTAAATAAAAAAAATTATAAAATATTATTTAGAGTGAAATATCAATGACATTTTTAAAATTATGAGAATAATAATGGTTTTTTTTTTTTTTGAAAATAAAGATATTACGATAAGTCATATTATTATCTATGACAATTTCAATACAATGGTGATGTCTATCATTATTAACATGCAATTATAATTAATCTCAATAAAGATATAAAATTTATTGACTGGGTAGTTACATTTAACATGTGGGGTTTATCTTCTATATATTTCTTTACTATTGATTGGTGTAGTATTACTATTATATTAAATTTTTAGTAAAATTTTGTATAAAAAAATATTTTTATCATTATATAATTTATTTTAAAACTTATATTCATGACTTTTTTTTATATTATTTATGATATACTAGTTACAAATAATATATATATATATATATATATATATATATATATTTATCTTTTTTGAAATTAATCATAAAAATTTATGTAAAATATTTTTATAAATTTTTTTAATATTATAATTAATAAATATCCCTTTTAATTTAATTTTTTGATTTCACCCTGACGGCGGACGGTGGTAAAAGAAGTGGATGGTTGCGTGTTGGTGAGAAAAGTGAGAGAAAGTAGGTGTGAAAGTAATAACAGGGTGTTGGCGAGAAGAGAAAGAGTAGGTAGAATAGGATAGGCGATGGTAAGAAGAGAAGAGTGTCCAATGATCATGGTGATTGACATCAATTGTGTCTCTTCCATATGAGACTTGGGGGTGATGATGGATTTGAGGGTAGAGGAGATGAGATGGCAGTAGGGGTAGGGAAATAGGTTGGGCTAGCATTTTCACTTTGTTAGGAGAATGGGTGAATTTTGTTTGTGGAGGAGGAAAGAGAGACAAATAATAATGGAGTTAACTTTCGTCTTATTTGAACGGATGTTGATATAATTATCTTCCACTAATCTAATGAAATTATGTGTATTTTTGTCAATTGCTAAAGTTTCATTAAGGTTTTTTTTTTTTGTTAATATATTGAGGGTATATATTAAGAAAGTATTAAAATGATTACTCTTATTTGTATAGAAAATAACATAATATTAAAACTATCTCAATTAAAGATTTTTTATATTTATAATGAGGCCAAAATACTCTCTTTGCTTTGCACCATTTTCGTCCTTTATTTTTGATTGAACTTTATTAATATGTTTTTTCTAAAAAAAATTAAAATTTAGTTTGGTGAAACATAAATTTTTTAAAAATCAAACACTTTTCATATGATTTTTTTTGGAAAATAAAATGATATTTAAAAATTTGAATATATATATATATAGATTTAGGCCAAGTTTGGCATATACAAAATAATTCATCTTTTTATTTTTTTTTCATCACATCACCTCTCCACTTTTCTACATATCTTTTCGTAAAAAGACAAAAAGTACACTTATTTAGGTCATCCCAAACAACCCTTTAGTTTTGTCCAAAAAAATTATAATTTTTTTAAAATAAATTTTATATACAAATTCTAAAAATTCAATCAAATAAAAATATTTTGCAACTAAAGTTTTTGCAACAATACATTCTTACATGTTGGTCAGGTTCTAACCATATGTAGAGAATATTTTTTATTTTATTTTTTAATTACACATAAAAGTTAAAGAAATTTTGTCTCACCAAAACAAAGAGTCCAGATTCTCTGCCATGGTTCCCTGCTATGTTTCCTGCAGTGCTTCGAAAACGACGTCGTTTTTGGACTTTTTTTTTTTTGTTTTGCCCAACTCTCAAAAGCAGAGAGAGACCATCTAAAACAGAAAACTATAGACGAAGAGAGAAGAGGGAAGAGGGACAGGCAGCGACGACTGTGGCGACGAGGCCACATTCAGTTCCTCCAACCCTATTTCTCTCTTGTCGCCAGCGACTCAACCACCCCAATCGTTTACATTAGCTTTTCAAGGCTCCAACGAAGATTTCGAATCTTAATCAACTCCCAATCGACGATGATGAAGTCCCTCTGGTGTTGATCAGTTCGGATGACGACGTTCGGTGCATGGTCGATGAGTCTGACAAGCTCGAATCACTCGATAAGCCCTCTAGGCTATGGATTTTTGTTTGTAATAAATGGGTATGTTTTTAGACATAAAAATTGTGTTGATCTGAGAATTTAAATGATGGGTCTCGGGTTTCTTATAAAAATTATAATGGATTTGGTGGTTTGAAGAGTGGGAGTGATCCTTCTGTTAATGGTAATGGGCATGAGAGTTGGAATTCAAGCTTTTGACACCCAATGGGCATGGGTTTGGTGGTTTGTCTCTCTCGTTTGAGAGCTGAAAGAAAAAAAAAAAATTTAAAAAAAGAATCCAAAACAACATCTGTTTGGAAGCACTGCAGGAAGCATGGTAGAGAATCATGAGAGAGGATTTGGACTCCAAAACAAAGGGTGTATGGATAAAAAATTAACTCTTCAAAAATGTCATAATTACTTTTTATTGCACTCTGACATTTCTCATGCAAGTGTAGAAATTAATTAATTGCTTTAGGACACATGTTAAGAAGCCTTCCATTTAATTCACTCTATAAACGAAGCCTGATTTTACCAAACGAAGCCTGATGGTTATGGTTATAGTCTATGGCGTGCTTTGAAATTTGATAATTTTTTTTAGTGATTTTTTAATTTTTTTTTAACTTTCTTTTTTCAAATACAAGAAGTTAAATGTCAGTTTGGTTTGCATTTGGGAGATGAGTTTTAAAAAAAAATTTCTAAAAAATTATTTGGTTTGAGTTTATTAAAAAATTTCTAAAATCACTTTCTCTCTTTTACACATTAATCAATTACTTTTTCTCTCTCTTCTCTCCTTCTCAATCACTTTTTCTCTCACACACATCTATTCAAATTCTCTTAAAATATCAAATCATCCCAAACTCCCAAAAAAACAACTCTCCCAAAATATACAACCAAACAAATCAAAAAAATTTCTAAGAGCATCTCCAACGGTGATTCAAATTTTTCACCAAATCTGAGTAAAAAATGACCAATTTCACCAAATTTGATACCACTCACTCCAACGGTGCACCAAATTCATGAAATATGCTTCGGGACAACCGGGTGGTCGACCGGCCGGTCGACCGGCTGGTCGACCAGTTAGAAGGAATTTTTTTTTTTTCAAATTGTTTGAACCTTTTTCTGAACTGCCTGAACCTTTTTCCGGGACAACTGGTTGGTCGACCGGTGTGAGGATTTTTTTTTTTTTATAAACTGTCTGAACCTTTTTTGGAACTGTTTGAACCTTTTGGTGGTCGACCGGCCGGGCAACCGGCTGGTCGACCGGTTGGTCTCCCCCAACGGTCAGGAACAGTGATTTGGTGAAATCAGTATCTTGTCGTCGATTTGATGAATTGTTTGATGAATTCTCAATCTGATATCAACTCTGATGAACCGTTGGAGCAGTGAACAGTGGCTTTTTCATCAAAATTTAAATTTGATATCAACTCTGATGAACAGTTGGAGATGGTCTAAACTCTCTCCACAAATTTTTTTTCAAAAACAACTCTCCCAAAAACAAACCAAACAATGTCTTTAAGAATAACTTTTTTTAGTGGCTTTTTTAATTATATGAAAAAACGTTGATTGCGTTGATTTGTATGCCTTATTTTTGCCTAAAATTAATTTTTCCCTTAGTAGACAATAAATTTTTTTTATTTTTTTTATTTTTTTTGCCTTGATACAAAATTGAGGTATATTCACCTTGCTTGTTTCCACTTTTGAAAAAACATTTTCAGAAAATTCTACTTTCTTATTTTTCGTATTTTTTTATTTTTATTAAATTTTTTAAATATTTTAAGCAATTTTTTTACTTTTTAGACATACCTAATATAAATACACCTAAAAAGTAAAAAAATTGAAAAAAAAATCTTTTAAAAATTTACTAAATACCAAAAATACAAAAAAAATATAAGAATTCAGTACATTTTTTTTTGTATTTTTATGTATTTATTAATTTTTTAAAATATTTTTTCACAAATTTTTTACTTTTTAGATACATCTGAGTAAGGTGCATCTAAAAAAGTAAAAAAAAAATGTTTAAAATTTAAAAAATATTCACTAAAAATAAAAAAATATAAAAATTAAAAAAATTAATTTTTAAAAAATTCAATTTAAAAAACTCAAACCAAACACACCGATTGAATTTTTACACTGATACTTTGCCGCCTTTGGCAATCTATGCCAAGCACAAATGTTTGTGTTAAGTTTTTTACTTTTTAACTTCTTTTATTTATTTTTAACTTTTTGATCTTTTAAATTTAAAAATTAACTTTCCAAACAAAACCATTATTAATTACACCTGGAATTGGTAAAACTCACCTCAAGAGCAATTTCAAATTTTGTTAATGAAAAATAATATGTTCAGAAAATAAAAAATAAAAAATCTAAAGAATAGAAGGATTGAGAGCATATAACTTCCCAGTGAAGAATTTTTTTATTTTTTATTTTTAGGGTAAATTACACTTACCTCCCCTAAGATTTACCTTCATTATAGATATTTCTTCTGTAATTTCAAAAATTACACAGATCTCTCTTACTTTTAAAAATAATAACCACATTCTCCCTTCTATTAACTTTGTTCCAAACGGTGTAAAAAATAACACTAAATGACTAAAATACACCTATTCCATCTTTCTCTCTCCATTAACCCAACTATTCCAACACTGCCTCATTTAATCCACCAAATCCTATACAAAGATAAATTAGTGACCTACTATCTAAGACTGTTGTCAGTTTCTATCTCCAAGTGAGTTTACATTTAAATTTAAGGAATTATTACACATTCATAAAAAAGTTTATGTTTTTAATTATTAATATCATAAAATTTATCATTTTTTTATAATTATTTTTCAAAACCATTCCTAAAATAAAGATTTTCCTAAATTTAAAATTAGCATAACTAAACTTTTGTATACCACCATGCAAGGCTATTGAAAAAAGAAAAAAAAAAAAAAATCTCTCAGAATTTAGGAATATAGTCAGCATAACTAAATTTTAAATCCTAACTTGTTTAGTTTTACTTTTCAGGATTCACTTTTCAGAAAATTAAATTTTTTTGTTCTTTGTATTTTTTTTTGTTTTCACTAATTTTTAAAAATATTTTAAGTAATTTTTTTTAATTTTTAAATACACCTAACATAAATAAACTTAAAAAGTATAATATTTGTGAAAAAAAATCTTTAAAAAATTCATGAAATACCAAAATACAAAAAAAAAGAAAAAGAAAATAAAAATTCAGTACATTTTCATATTCTTGTATATTTATTATTTTTTAAAATATTTTTTTATAAATATTTTACTTTTTAGATACATCTAAATAAGGTGCATCTAAAAAGGTAAAAATAATTGCTCAAAATTTCAAAAATATTCATTAAAAACAAAAAATAACAAAATTAAAAAAAACTCAATCTCTAGATAATTGAATTTAGAAAATTGAAACTGAACATATTAGATTTTTTATAAAAATATTTTAAGTAATTTTTTTAATTTTTAAATACACCTAACATAAATAAACTTAAAAAGTATAATATTTGTGAAAAAAAATCTTTAAAAAATTCATGAAATACCAAAATACAAAAAAAAAAAAGAAAAAGAAAATAAAAATTCAGTACATTTTCATATTCTTGTATATTTATTATTTTTTTAAAATATTTTTTTTATAAATATTTTACTTTTTAGATACATCTAAATAAGGTGCATCTAAAAAGGTAAAAATAATTGCTCAAAATTTTAAAAATATTCATTAAAAACAAAAAATAAAAAAAACTCAATCTCTAGATAATTGAATCTAGAAAATTGAAACTGAACATATTAGATTTTTTATTTTTATTTCTCTTTTTTGTTTCCTATTAGAATTCTTATTTTTGTTTCTCTTTTTGATTTTGATTTTTTGTTTTTTATTATTTAAAGGTCAAAGTATTATACTATCATAACCAACATTTCCAATACAAAGCAATTCAAAACATATATACACACTATATAGGAAAAGTGAATCATAATACTTTTTGTTTGGTTTATTTTTCATAATCAATTTAAAAAATATATATATATGAAAAAAATAAAAATTAATTTGGTGTAAAAAATTAAAATTAAAAAAAAGGGATTTTTTTAAGGTCCCTAGTATTAAGATTTTATAGCATAAAAGACATCCAATATTTTCATAATGTCTAAGGTCCCTCAACATCGATCTATAAAAAGTTTTACACATATCTAATACCAAATTTCTCTGGACACATCATAGAGAAAATTTCTCTGGACATATCACAGTGAAAATTTTACACATCTTCGACACCAAATTTCTCTAGGCACATCACAGAGAAAATTTAGACATCATAGTGAAAATTTCTCTGAACACATTACAGAGAAAATTTTACACATCTCCGACACCAAATTTCTTTGGGCACATCACAAAGAAAATTTTACACATCCCTAATACCAAATTTCTTTGAACACATTATAGAGAAAATTTTACACATCTCCAACATCAAATTTCTCTAGACACATCATAGAGAAAATTTCTCTAGACACCAAATCACCACTTATCTCTGACACGAGATCAATCACTTGGTGAGCAATGGGCTCATTATCAAAGCACGATAAGGCTTCGACGAGGGGAGAGACGACAATGATGCTAACAGGGTCTCCTTCTTTAATCACATGTGAAACCTGTTGAAGAAAAAGCAAGAGTCTCACTAGCTAGTAACAACACAATTATATTATATTTTATATATAGATAGAAAGAGAGAGATGGAGGGTTAGGGTAGAGATCGAGGGGTCGAAAGAGAGAGAGGAGGTCTTGGAATCGAAGGAGAAGATCTTGATGAGCGAGGGTTGATCACGGTGCCTGGCCTTTCCCACCACCATAAGATGGGCATTTTTCGGCCGCTTGATCCACAAAGCACACGTCACGGTGCCCTGTCTCGACAAACTGTCCTTCATCTTTTTAGAGAGAGAAATGTGTATGAGAGAGAGTGTATGAGTGTGTGTGAGAAAGAGAGAAAGAGAGAGAGAGATGTTTGTGTTTCTTGTTGAAATGAAAGTAGAGAAATTGAAAGGGAAAGTATGTATGTATATATGTGTAGAAGAATGTGAAAGAGAAGATGGTGGGTCCTAGATAATGGAAGAACTGCGGCAACAACAATGATGATTAAGGGATTGAGTGGATGAGTGAGAGAAGAATTACAATATGTCAACTATGGCTCTATGTCGTATGCATCGAATGGAGGTGGAGTTCATTGGGGAGAGAAGAGCAGAGAGGAAGAGAGGAAGTGTCATGACCCAAACCCGCCCCTATAAGTTTAGCGTCATAACCGGCTAGTAATCCTTGGATTACCAAAGGCCTCCTAGCGGAATAACATATAATTAGGGGCTGCAGAAGCAAATATACGAAATATACATAGTCTATAGAGTTGTGCAGACATATATGGGACAGAAAATTTTAAACCTTTTACAAATATACGTGACGTCATAATGCAGGTCTTACGTCACATCCAATACAAAGTATCCAAAAGGGACTTAGCCCAATATATACATAACAAAAAACTTGTTCATACTTCTAGAAGACAAGATCTTAAACATATGCCATTTAAACTTGACTTGCATACAAAAGGGAACCTCTTTGGAAGCACAATGGCTGGCTGACAAAACAAAATCTTAGGCCATCAACTCTGGGCCTAGTCACGTACCTGCTCACCTACATACATAATAACAAATAGTGAGTTGGTGCCTAGTGAATAATAACGAAGTAAAGAGTTTTAATGAATGATGTCCATCACAGAGTCATAAATCAGAGTTTATATCAGATGTAGATTTTTATCAAAAACAGAACCTTATGCACACTCAGATTTCATATCAAAACAGATTCATATACATGTTTCGTCGTCAAAGTAGAAACAGATTCATACACGTAGTTGCATTCGTATTCAAAGTTCATATATTTCTCATCATAGTACATGGCACATCCATTCACTACAACAAAAAAAGGTTTTTACGGCGCGTAATGCACGCCGTAAAAACCCTTCTATAACGTGCAGCGCGCATCATATTATGACCAGTCATGGAAAATCATTCACTTTCAACGACATGCTTCGTATGCCGTTAAAAACTATTTAACGATAGATTTTGTGTTTCGTCGTTACTTTTTCTACGATATGCTATGGTACGCCATTAAAAACTATTTAACGACGGATTTTGTACTTCGTCGTTACTTTTTCTACGACATGCTATAGTACGCTGTTAAAAACTATTTAACGACAAATTTTGTGCGTCATCGTTACTTTTTCTACAACATGCTATAGTACGCCGTTAAAAACTATTTAACGGCAAATTTTGTGCGTCGTTGTTACTTTTTCCACGACTACTTTTGCACACCGTTAATTAGTGAGACAAATAACGACGCTGATTCCGTGCCATAAAATATGTAATACAATGATTTATTATGTCTGCTGTAGAATATGTAATTTTTTTTATATATTAAATTCAACAGGTTCTATTTAACCAATTTTATACAATCTAACAAATATTACAAACAAGCATCACAAAGCATTAATCAAATACCAAAATATTGTTTGAAACATAAAAAAGAAACTATATCCATAAATCATAAACATTCAACAAGTGTCTATACATTCCAAACATTCGAAAACTATATCTTTAAGTTCTAAACTGTACAAAAAATTAAACTATCCAAAACTATTCATATCTAACTTTCTAAACATATCGACAACTATTAAGAGATTATTTAAAACTACTGACAACAGTTCCTATAACAGTTGCAGCTGCAGCTATAGCAAATCCACTTGCTCCTATCATAGGACGAGTGTGTCCAATGTATGTGTTAAGGCACCTAAACCCACGGCAATAGCTGGAGCAACTAACCCTATTGCATTTCTTATCTACATGACAAAGGAAACTTTACATAAGTACAAAAACCAACAACTCTAGGACAAAAATATTTCTTGAGGTATTAAGAAATGATCAAGAAATTTTAAAAAATCAACAAAACATTTCCAAAATTAATAAGATAATTCAATGGCCCATAAAAGCAATGTCATAATGAAAAATTAGCAAAAATTTAATATCTCAATAGTTTGCTACTAAATGCAGGCCATAAGAAGCTCAAGAGAAAAATCAAATTTAAAAAGAGGAAGAGGTGAAATTAATCTACTTCAATGCAACACCTACTTGGAACTTGCATAATTATGTTAAAGGATCTCTATGTATGAGGTTTAGGCTTGTATAGGTTTTATCCATTACCTGCCCAAAATATTCAACAGAAATTGTTCAGTTACAAATGGTGCTTTTGAGGACCATCAAGATTTTGTCTTCCTCAAGAATTTTAATAGAAAAAAGATTGATAATCAAACAAGTGAAATAAAATAAAACTAACCATAATTATAGAGAAACTTGTTTACAAGGCAAGACAAACACAGAGAGAACAGCCTAATCGTAACTAAATTAGAAGCACGTCCCCACTCATTCTGCATTGGAACAAATTGAGCTCAAGTTTAAGCTTCAAGCTCAATTTCTTAAACATCATTAACTAAGAACTAGATGATTTCCATTAAATTTTGCTATTATAACTTAGCTAATCTAGTTTTACCTTTTCCAGACACAGTCCAAATTAATCCAAAACCATAAAATTTCCCAACAAGTTGAGGGCAAAGGGTTTTAGCCACTGAAGAATAAGAAGTGGGAGATGAAAAAAGTAAATAAAATGGATCTTGGCATGCCTATTTTTCAATAATATTCACAACTAGTGCAGGGGGTTTTATGTCTTACCAGACTCGATCATAGGTAGGACAAATTTGTAACAATTAAATTTCAGTGTCATCTAGAACTAATTACTCATTTTTGGGGACTGGTATCATATGGTCCCCTAGTTATACTGATATGCAATAGGTATTGCATCAGATAGTACTTCAACTGACAAGATGACACTTGGCAAAATACAGTCAAATAAACTGGAAGGGTTCATTATTTTCATAGGAATTGGAACTTCAAAACAGAAGAACTATGCTCAAGTTGAAAATGTAGAAGAAAAAAAAAAAGCGAGCATGAGTAAAGATATATCCACAAACATGTAAACAAGAAGTAACAAACTTTCATCGGTAAACTATAACTGATGACAACTTTGTTGTAGCCCATGCTGAAACAATAGAAGAAACTGAGTCAGCTAAACTCCAAAAAAAAGTGTAGAAAAACTAATATCTTCTTGACAAAAAGAAAAGACAGTAAGTATACCTAATAACAATCCATATCAAAAATCCGCGCACTCTCTACTGCCATCTCATGCTGTAATTGCAAAGATATTAAGATAGGAACACATGACAAATTGATAAAAGACATCTTCTTGGGAGGACAATTCTAGTGATATAACTAGTAAATGGTGAAGCAGATGACAGCAGGACTATAAACCTTACCAAAAGGCAACAACCAGATGTAGGTCTTGAAAAAGCTTCTATAATGAAAAGGCATCTTCCTATTTATTTCCGTCCTTAATGAATTTGTTAACCTACAAAGGAAGCTATTTGGATTTTGGTGGTGTCTTCAATGCATGTGAGTTGGGCCATCAAAAGATTACCCCATAACCAACTTGCAAGAGGAAGGGAAGGGCATGATCGAAAGATTTCAGAATAAATATGCTACTCATTTTCAGGGTGTCACAAAGTTAGCTTCCTCTCCTCTTTCTCTCTCTTTCTTATCCCTTTTTCCATTTCACTTTACATATCATTTGAAGGCTAGGAGCTCTCTCTCTCTCTCTCTCTCTCTCTCTCTCTCTCTCAACCATGAATAATATTTTTCTCCGATTGAAGAAGGAAAGTTTCAAAAGTTTTGTATCACATTAAAGCTTCCTAGATATTAAAATTAAACAAAGAAAAGAAAAGAAAATCAAAACAGGAAATAAGGATAAGAAAATTCTCAAGGAAGATTATTTTGAGCATAAACTAGTATAACAATATTGCATGGATTGAGATAAACAAGTAGCAAATCAAACAACTAAGACTTAAAGGCTTGCAACTAACCTGGTGATAAAATAAAATGGCACATGACAAGTAGTGAGAATGATGAATTGGTTGGCCAATGTATGACAGGTAAAACACTACTAATATGTCTTATGTTTATCTCAATTGAAAACAAGCGCCAACTCCAAAACTCTGTGTGTGTTTGTAGGGGAGGTGTACGCATGTGTATTGATTTCCCACCCCAATGTCTCATTCCATCATTTTCCTTTCCCTTTTTTTTTTTTTTCCTTCTCTACATTATCGTATCCTCTTCTCATTGGAATATTTGCCATCTGCTAGTGGCAAATTCACTATCCCTTGCATTGTTCACTAGGCATTTCAAATTTTTTTTTTTTTTTTTTTATTGGCAAAGAAAATCTATATTGATGAAAGCATGCAAAAAAGATACAGAACATCAATAAAGAGGAGCTTGGAGCTAATTGAAGCTCCAAGCTCCAATTGGTGAGAAACCAACAAAACAAGACAAGAAGAAAAGCATAACAGCAGGAAGCCCAGACTACACCCTGGTTAGCACACATTTCCTGCAGTATGCATACCACTCAGCACCAAAACTGAACATAACTGAACAAAACCCAATCCAAACCAGCACCAAAAAGAGATCAGAAACGCACAACCCTATATTAGAAATACAAAACTGAACAAAACCAATCCAATACTGAGAGCAGGCCTCAGACCAGCAGCATAGTAAACCAGCAAACTAAACTGAAGCAAACAATAGAGGGCCAAGCTAACTCTAGCACCAGCAGACCAGTAGAAGAATCTAAATCAAGCACCAAACAACCCAGCAGCATAGCAGCCAAGCAGCTTAACACCCAACAGCAGAACCACAAGAATAGACTGCCAGGTCTTGATCCGGACTCCATTCACCACCACATCTGATACATGACCTACTGATTTCCCAGAACCTAAGCTTCCAAAACTGATTCCATGCCCTGGCCCACAGATAATGTCCGAGGCCTGCACTTTCTGAGACCCACATACTATTGATATACAATCATCACACCATATGGAGGGTTGCACCACAACCAAACTCAGCTCCTGGCTTAACACCAGAAACAGAACTTGCTAAAGACCACCACTCAGCTCCAAATTCAGAACAGAACAAACCTTCACTGCAGCCCACATACACAGACCCAACACATTGCAACACTGTAGCAACACAGCAAAAGCCTGCAAACTTGGAGAACAACACAAACTAGTAACACAGTAGTGCAGAATACTGCAAACCAGCAACACAGACTGCAAACCAGCAAAACCAGACCAAAATAGAGTTGCAGAACTACACCCAGCAAACCAACACAAACCAAACTGCGACCCTGCAACCACACAAAACCTGCAAACCTGCAAACCTTAATCAGACTTTGATACTGTCGAGATTAAAAACAATGTCCTCCACAGAGTACTGCAAACCTCCATAGCTATGCTTGCACCACAAAGCTATCCTCACTTTCACCAACTCAGCCAAATCAAACCCATCAACACTCTTTTGGTGAAAAAGACAATCATTCCTAGCTTTCCAAATTGACCACAAAACAGTTACAGGGACAACTTTCCACAATGGTTGGATCTCCTTCTTGAATTTATAACCAGCCCACCAATGCAGCAAAGCCTCAACTAAACCTGGAACCACCCAGACTAGATCCCACCATTTAACCATGTCTGACCATAATTTCCAAACCACATGACACGACAACAGCAAATGATTCAAAGACTCCTCCTCTGTTTTACACAGCAGGCACACTGTGTTAGCTTCAGAATTCAACACACCAATCCTTTTCAAAAACACAGAAGTTTTAAGTCTTTCTTTCCAAGCTAACCAGCTGCAGAATTTCACCTTGGATGGAGCAGAGTTCTTCCACAACATATCAGCAACACTTACGACTGGACCTTTTGACAGCATCCACCACTTCCAAGACACACCCACTGAGTAAGATCCTGAAGGATTTGCCATCCATAAACAAGAATCCTCTGCTTGGTCTGTAGGAACAAGTGTGCCCCTTAGAACCCCTTGCAACCTAACGACCTCCTCCTCCTCCCAAGCAAACAGAGATCTACTAAATAGAAATTTCCACTCAAGTGCCGACCCTCTATTATGATACATCTGCAAAAGTGAACAACCCTTCTCCACAGACAGCCTATATAGTCTGGGAAATTCCGTCTTCAAACATAGATTATTTAACCACTTATCCTCCCAAAAAAGAAGTCTTTGCCCATTTCCTACAAGAAGTTTGAAATTAGATAAATAGTGCTCAATCAGTTCAGGACTAGATGCCCCAAGATGGACAACATCAGACCAAATTCTTGACACTGAACAAGACTCTGGAATGGAAGGTACCCAGCCACCAGCACCCAGACCATATTTGCACATCACTACTTGTTTCCATAAAGCTCTGTCCTCCATACCAAACCTCCACTACCATTTTAACAAAAGGCAAGCATTGACTTCTCTTAGATTTCTAAGCCCCAGACCCCCTTGTGACTTATCCACTGTTAAATCCGCCCATTTCACCAAGTGGACTTTCCTCTTAAGTTCAGATTTGCCCCATAAGAATGCTGCCTAAATCTTCTCAATCTGTTTAGCTACTCCCACAGGGATTTTGAAAATTGATAGAAAATAAATGGGCAGACAAGAGAGGACTGACCTGATCAAAGTTAAACGACCAGCGAAAGACAAAACTTTTCTCTTCCAATTAGCTAGCTTCTTTTTCACTTTCTCAATCACAGGTTTCCATGTACTTTTTCTACTGGGGTTAGCCCCGAGAGGTAAACCCAAATAACTAAAAGGGAGCTTATGACTATGGTAGTTGAAAATGGAGGTAAACTGGTTAACCTCACCATCAGGTAAACCCACCCCACACAACAAGCTTTTGCGGAAATTGATCTTTAAGCCGGAAAGCACCTCAAAGCAACGCAAAATTCTTTTAATGTGCACCAATTCACCTCTGACCGCCTCATAGAATATGATTGAATCATCAGCAAATTGCAGATGAGAAAATTTCAACTCAGTAGGCCCCGCAGAAGCTCCTTTAACCAGCCCCAACTCCTTTGCTCTTTCAATCAATATGTTCAAACCTTCAGCTACAATATTGAACAAAAGAGGAGATAATGGACCTCCCTGCCTGAGCCCTCTCTGAGGAGAAAATTTTGTTGTTGGAGATCCATTGACCAGGACGGATATTCTGGATGATGAAAGGCATGATTTGATCCAACCGAACAATTTTTCCCCAAAGCCAAAATTCCTCATCATAAAAAATAGAAACTCCCAATTAACTGAATCGTATGCCTTTTCGAAATCTAGCTTTAAAATGATGCCTCTCATTTTTGCAGCTTTCCACCAATGTACTACTTCATTCGCGATCAGAACACCATCAAGAATAGATCTGCCACCCAAAAAAGCTGTTTGAACTTCACTAAGGATTCCTGGCAACACTCTTTTCAACCTTTTTGATAGCACTTTAGCAAGAATTTTGTAAACTGAGTTAACAAGACTAATGGGCCTGAAATCACTTAACTCACAAGGATCCACCCGTTTAGGAATGAGGGTGATGAAAGAGCTATTAAGACCTGAGACAATCTTCCCATTGGAGTGAACCTCATTCATAAATTGTAGAACTTCACCCTTCATTATCTTCCAGCATTTCTGAATACAGGCCAAACTGAAACCATCCAGACCCGGGGCCTTGTTACCATCACAATCTTTAACTGCAGCCCAAATTTCTTGCTCCGAAAAATCTGCTTCTAAGGTTTCTACCTGCCCAGCAGAAGAAATGGATGCAAAAGGGCCAAGAAGCTTAGGCCTAGAGCTCCACGACTCAGAGAATAATTTCAAAAAATGCCTATGAACAGCTAGCTTCATTGTGTTAGGTTCCACCACTCTAACCCCATCATCCACAACTGAATCAAGCAGGTTTCTTCTTTGCCTAGAGCTAGCCATCAAATGGAAAAACCTTGTATTCTTGTCCCCACACTTAGCCCACAGCATTCTAGATTTTTGATGCCACAAACTCTCCTTCCTTCTATGCAAATTCCAAACTAGCCCTCTGACTACTCTCCTTGAATTTGCTTCTGTTTCTGACAATGCTCTTTCTTCAGCCACCAAATCCAAAGCGTGTAAATCCTCTTCCGCTTTCTTAAGTTCTGTTTCCACATGACCAAACACCTCAACATTCCATCTTCTAAGACTGGCTTTGAGTGAGGCAAGCTTCCTCAACAATCTAAACCCCGCCCAACCCGGTTGAACTTGTACCTCCCATGAGCTCTTCACTGCTGATATGAAATTAGGGTGAAGTAACCAAGCATTAATAAATTTGAAAGGTTTAGGGCCCCAATTCCTCTCATCCTCCTTTATCATGACAGGATAGTGATCAGAAATCGTTCTGGGCAGTCCCCACTACTTGAAGGAGAACTGCTCAAGCCATCTACCCTCCAGAAGGAACCTATCTATCCGACTCCATCTCTCCCCATCATGCGCATTACACCACGTGAATCTTCTTCCCTTTATTGGTAAATCAACAAGATTCAGCTGATCAATCAGCTCATTAAAATCATTGATATCTCTTTCCTTTCTGGAGCACCCCTTCCTTTCGCTGAGGAATCTAATCTCATTAAAATCTCCACCCAAACACCAAGGAGTCGGGTAAGAGATTTTCAGATTCTTTAAAGATTCCCACAATTGACTTCTTTTACCCACATCGTTGGGAGCATAGACATTCACCACCGAGCATTCAAAGGACTGACCATAGATACCTGATAAAATGATGAAATTTCTAGAGCCACAACAATCAACAACCTTGAATCTGTCAGGGTGCCAGATGCACAGTAAACCTCCAGCCCTGCCATCGGCATCTACTCCCATATACTCCATTTTATCGAAAGGCCAAATAGATTTAATGAACGTTACCTCCAGATTACTTCTCTTAGTTTCTTGAAATAACACCACATCCACCCCTCTTTCTTTTAAAATGTTCCTAACTTTACTCCTTTTCTCTAGCCTACTTAGACCACGCACATTCCACGACATTATCTTCATAAGACAGACTTCAAAACACCTAAACTCCTTCAATGGGTATTCAGACTTCATCTGCCCGAACCCCATCTAAAATCCTCTCCAAATCTCGAGTTTCCAACTGTACAATCTGTTTTACCACGATATCCTCCTTTCCACCAAAATCAATGCCTAACTTTTTCCCAAGTTGTATTGTTGCTTCAGCCTCTTTCATCAGTTTGCCATTTTTTCTGCTTGATTCACTGAAAGCCGAGTGTGAGCTGGAAATTGCAGCAGCTGTAGCTCTGAAAATGGCATCCCTACTGAAGCTTTGAGGTAGAATTCTACCTTGCTGGAGAGTTGTACCACCTTTTTTGGCTGTACCGCTCCTCTTTACAGCAACCTTTCCTTTGCAGATAGAAGCAATTGCCCCCCTAACCTGACTTGAACTGCCCTCACCATTCTGCAAACATACTTGTGCTCTCTCGCCAAGGAGCTGTGAACGGGCCACACAGTCACTCAAATTAGATAAAGAAAGCCCAACTGGCCTAACAGGGCTAGCTTTACCTTGGGCTCTAGGAATCACTACTTCCAAATTAAAATTGGGCCTAATAATTTCAGGCCCACTAAAGCTCATCAAAAACCCATCCGTGTGATTGCTGCCAACTGGAAATTGGGGCTGCACAGCCACCTCTTTTGAAGCTTCGCCTACACACTTCAAAGCATCATCATGACTACCATCCCCTTTTTTTGAATTTTTCAAGCTAGCTCCTGACACCCCTACCATGGGTCGAACCACCCTCCTGTCCCTTTCTTCCATACGGTGTGCGGTCCCCTCAACTATGTCTTGCACTACACTTACCATCTCATTAGAAGCTGCCACATCAGACCTATTAACACCTTCCATGCCTACCACCACCCTTCCATCTTTGTCGCCGGAATTCATGGCACTGTGACTGCCGGAACTGGAAAGTAAACCCTCAGAAATCTGATGCCTGCATTCCCCAGATCTTAGAATTTCCGGGAAAAATAACTCTTCAATCACCCTTACTGGGTGCTGCTGCCCGTTGCAATTTAGCATGATCACTTGATTAATATACTCACACCTACGAGTAACAATCCTTACTTTACCACACGCTAAAGACTCTAGAGAACTCGTGGCTTCATTCTGTTGAACGACTTCTCCTCAGATGTTACCCACCGCCTTGAAGGTGCCAACATTCCAGAGATTAAAAGGAATGCCATGACAAACCAGCCACACACACCTTTCTTGTTGAATGGTTTTACCCTTCACCCATTCGTCCATAGAATCACACACTCATATATCCAATCCTCTAATCTACCCTTCCAATCCTTCAGATGTGCCACTGACTTGAAGGATAGAAGAGCTATACGACCACCACCATCCTTTATACATACCTCCTTCAAGCCTCGTGTGCTGCATTCTTCTTTGAAAGCATTAAAAGAGAAGAAGGATTTGAGCTTAATAACTAAACTTTCATAAAGCCATCCATTTCCAGCTTCCTGTACATTTATGGTTATCACAGTATTCTCCTTTCGTATACCTTGTACTACATCAGCGAAAGATCTCTGACCATTGTACCCTGTTGTAGTTTTACTGTGCTTCCATTGCTCCGTCTGTGCACTCTTTCCTTTTCTAGCCTCTTCCTTCTTTGGATATTGAGCATCGCTTCCAAACTCTGCCAATCTCACTTTCAAACTCTTATCATCACACCATATTCCATCTGCTTTTTGGACTGCTACCCTTGCTGCTATAAAGCAGTCATACCGAACAAAACCAAATCTTGAACCAGTAGCTTTCCTCCTCTTATTTGGGATGAATACGTCCTTTACCACACCATAGCTACTGAACAGATTAAAAAGACTTTGTGGCACCATAGATTCCAGCAGATTGTCGACAAAAACTGTGATGAATCCTGCACCCCTGTAGTGAATCTGCTGATATCTTGGCCTTCTCTTCCGGGTCACTGGTGTCCACCCTCCTCTCTCCATCACTAGGCATTTCAATTTGGTTCATATTACGCAGAAGAAAACTAGAGTTTAAAAAAATATTGGAAGTACCTGGCCAGTCTTGCTAATTTTGTGTGGAACTCATTGGAGTCTTTCAATGGCCCATCTACATTCAAGTACACTTGTAGCTCTTTCTTTGTAGATTGATAAAGGCACTCCAACCCAGCCTTAGCCTCATCTAAAGAACAATAGAAATGAGTGTCTCTAAACAAAGAACAAATAATAAGACTGCTTTTGCAATGGATCAAAATGCCATACCTTGCAAGTGTACAAAGAACTGCCTCTTCGCATGTTCATTAGCATAATATAATAAGCATATGTCCAAAATGCCATACCTTGATGTCTTCTGCTTCATTGAAGCTCTCAACAAAAGAATGAACACAGGAAACAAAGGAGAAGAAAGCAGAGGTGAATGGGTATACTTTGTCTTTCATTTTGGTTTGTTTCAATTTGTCAAAGATTTCAAGATCAGTGTAATCACTATATAATATGAATTTGTTTTATTTTATGTATTTCTAAAGGTTAGTTTGGAGAATATTAAAAAAATTTGAAGTATGCTTGTGAAAGTTTTAGAATACTTGTATAGGAAGAAAGAATCAATTTTTATTAACCTGGATAATTTAGATATAGTGATTACTTTTCAAGCCTAGAACCTAAGTGGAGCCAAACCACTTCTGGTTGTTTGGTTCTGGTTCGATTTTTATGGCTTGATTTGGTTTCTAAATTTATGGAGCCATAAGGACCAGTTTGGTTTTTGGTTTACCTTGGAACCAAACCAACCCAGTTCATGAATACCCCTATACTAAAAGAAATAGCACATTAAAGTTGGGTACCAACCAAGAAGGGGCTTGTGAGAACCTGTATTTTTGCATATTAAATTATTTTGGTAATTATATTTAGCTACTTAAATTTTGTAATCAACATCCATAATCCAATTCCATAACAACATTTTGTCAGGAAATTCTATAATTAACTTTTAATTATTTAAGTAGTGAAATTTTTATCTTCATAGTATTATTATTATTGTTGTCATTGTCATTGTCATCGTCATCGTCGTTGTCGTCACTTTTATGGCTACACAAATCTAATTCTTAATATATATTATTTTATATAAAGTTTTGCATTAATAATTTGTAACCCATGGAGATTAATTGGTTCAATCTCAAGTCTTTTAGTTACATATAATAATATTATAATATTAAGTCAATTAATAGTGATTATTAAATTATAATGTTAATAGCACCATAATTAATACAAATATTAAATTCCTTTAAATAAATTTATTTTTGTTATTAAATTTTTGTATCTAAATACAGTTGTGGAAACTAAATGATTTAAACAAATAATAACTAAGTTAGTTAGAGGATAGTAGGAAGCAAAACATGTAGTGACTATGTTATATATATACATTGATTTTCATAATGTTAAAAAAAAAATAAAAAAAAATATGAAACCAGAATTTCTTGGGCAAGGAAATTCGGCCCCTCATTTTCAAGAAGGCTGCAGTAGGACTGCTGGAGGCATGCATACATCTACACACTCTAGGCCTACCTTGTAGGTAATATTTCCTAAGGCAAGAGGAATAAAAAATAAAAATAAAAATAGGCCTCCAAACTCCTACAAATAGAACACCATTTCAGCCCAGCCATTCTACTTCTTCGACTGAAGCAAAGAAGAGAGAGAGAGAGAAGAAGAAGAAAAAGAGAGGAAGAGGAGAGGGTACTTGGTGGTCACCATTTCAAAACTAATCTTGAGAACAGTTTGTAAAAGCTCTTGAGGTAAGAATACTCAACCTCTATTCTCCCTTAGATTTTTTTTTAACTGAATCTATATATTAAAAATATGCAAGAGTGTGCATTGTTAATACACACATAGCAAGAATAGCTCAATGCATGTTTATATTTTGATGGAATGATAATCATGTGATTATATGATTTCTATCCTTTTTGCAAACATAGATTAGATGGTTTAGCTACTGATTTTATCTTCTTATGTGCTCAAATATTTTCCATTGTTTGAAATAATTTTGCATGGGGGTAAAATGAGATAGGGTTGGTTCATTTTTACTCAAAACTTATATTTCTTCACCGTTTCAGATTTTATCGGAGGAAAAATGCTTTAATAAATTGAAAATAACTTGTGTCAAAAATATGTTGGTACTGGGAGTATATATACACATGTAAATTTTTATGAAATCATTGGACACTATTTTCTTACCAAAATAAATATTTGTCCCAAGTGTTGTTCATTACATAGTAGAAAACAGTGACTTCAAACAGGTCCCATTTTCTCTGCAAATGGTCTTTTTCTACACGACCACTTGGGATAGTTAGATATAAGAGATATCTTTCATTTGCCGCTGATTTCACAAAAAATGGATAAGTCTAAAAGGAGAAATTGTAGTGTTACTAAAATGCGTCATAATTTGTCCAGTTTTCTTAGAAAAATTATTTGACCATCTTACATTGGTTTTCAGTCTTCAAACTCTTCTGAAAAAATGTTCTAAACTTAAATATCTAGCAATCCGTTCTGACCATACCTATTTTTGACACTGTTTGAGGCCCCATTTAATTTTTCAAATACAGATCACCTGTGCTGGAAGTTACTGTAACTCACTGTCCCAGAAAGACCAGTTTTCTTCCAAATTTTATTTCTCCATTTTAAAATTATTTTTAGCCCTGGTATTCTTCTTGAAATATTTTCCTAACTTGATGAAGTAGCACCAGTTAAACTATTGTAATGGTTGAACTTCGTTTGCTATGGGTTTCATATTTTTTTTTGTTTGACCATACAATGCTAAAAGAAGAAGTATGTGAATTCCTAAGAAATTTTGTGATGAGTCCTAAGACATTCTATCATGTTTATTTTGGTTGCCATATATGATTGTGTTGTTGTAACGACCCCATCAAGTATAATGATTAGTACTTGATTAATTAAGAGGATTTGAAATTTAATTGCCGAGTATTATAATTTAATTTGAGATTTATGAGAATTGTGGGATCTGATTCATATATGATTCTATTAAAGAGTTATTTTAAAATTAGAAATTACGGGTCCAAATGGCTTAAGGAAGTAAAATTGAGGAGTTGAATCAATTTAATCTTAATTATGGACCCATTTGAGAGTTTAATTAAATATTCCATTCAGTATAGTGAAATTGAGATTCGATTAATTAGGTCCTAATTGGAGTTGATTAAGTCATGAGGATTGAGGATTGTGGTTATTATAAATTAAATTTAATTATGATGTGCCCAATTTAATTATGTAAGTTATTGATGGAAATTTGAGTCTGATCAGAAATTGAAGGCTTAAATGATTTGGGGGATCAAAATTGATAATGATAATAAATTAAATTTAATATTTGGAGCCTTTTGGGAGTCTGACTAAAAATCTGATTCGAATTAATAAATTTAATATAATTAATTGGGCTATAATGGAAGTCAAATTAGATTGATTAAATTATGTGGGATTTGTGATTGGTTATAATTAATTTAATCATGGGCCAACCAAGATTTAATAAGATTAATTGATGGTTAATTAAATTAGAATGTGATTTATGTACTCAATTATTCCTACTCAATTAATTTAATGGAGCCAAATTGAGAGAGTTCTAGAAGAATTGAGAAAGTGGTGTGTGTGCGCGCGCGCGCGCGCGCCGTATATCCTCTGCTGGAGCCTATTCAACTATTTAACACTCCTATCCAATTCCTTACCATTCTGATAAAGAGAGAAACAAGAGAGAGAGGGAGAAAACCGTGAGAAGAAGAGAAGATGACATGGCTAGGCGATATCCTGATTTGTTCCCGCTGAACCCTATTTTCTTCCAAACTGAAGGTAACTCGAGTTTAGAGGACTAAACTCCTTATAAGGAGGGGAGACTGTAACAACCCTCGTACTGATTACCGAATAACCACTGAATTATATACTGATTATTGCTAAACTGGACCGATAATGACTGATAAGTGAACTGGATAAAGTACTGAATGAACTGATTGAAATCGAAACTGAAATTGAATGAGTTTGTCTATTGAATTGCATATTGCATCTGTTTGATTGATTGCCTATCTGTTTGAAATTATAGGTTTAAACTGCTAATTGAAGGCCTTATCGGCGGCCGATTTAGAAACCGTTTAGTATTCTGTAATCAGGAGAATATTTGTGATTTATAGAATATTTATCTGCAAACTTGATTAGGAATAATTAGATTAAAATAAGTTAATTTCAGACTTAGGCCTATTTACGTTTTTGCCATTGGTAGTGGACCCTTATTATATCATATTTGAGCCTCATTACATGTTGATTCAAAACATTTGCTCAGCCATTTCTTCTCCTCCCAACCGACCAAAGAAGAGTGTAAGAGAGAGAGTGGTTCATCTTGTGCATTTTTGCTTGAATCTTGAAGAATTGAAGTGTTGATTGTCTAATTGAGCTTCTAGGCTTAAGCTACAAGACTAAGGTAGACCATTCATCTCCCTAATTGTATCATTGAGCTCCATCTTGCATGATTCATGCTCCATTGTAGGATTAAACCATGTTTTAGCTCAAACATGTTGAATTGGGACTCAATTGTTGCATGCATGTAAGTATTGTTGGATTTTGAGTTGAGTCCATGTCAAATTGTCACATGCATGTTCATATGATTGTTAGAGTCCATGTTTTTATCTTATTTTTAGTATTGAGCTCACTAGAGCATCACATTGGAGCCTTGAATTGGTTTGAATGCATGCATGTCATGCTTGAGTGTTGTTCATGCATGTTCTTGAAAATTGGTTTGGAAATGAGTTTAATTGAAACACCCTTGGGCCTCGATTTCTTAAATTGAGCTTTAAAACGTGTCATTCTATGTGTTTGAAAGAGTTTTCCAGAAAATGGGCCCAAGAGGATCGAGTTGGGAGCATCAAACTTGAGTTTTGAACTTGGAACACAAACCTGGATTTTCCAGATTTTTGATGTCCGCTCGAGCGGAGGAAGTGCCGCTCGAGCGGGGAAATCGTGCTCCCAGCATTTTCTTCGCATTGTTTTACAGTCCGCTCGAGCGGGGGTTTTCACGCTCGAGCGGTAAAATCGAGCATCCAGTACTTTGCATTGTTCATCAGTCCGTTCGAGCGGGGAAGTTGACGCTCGAGCGGGACCCATTGTTTGCAGGTCCGCTCGAGCGGGGTAATGTGCGCTCGAGCGGGGACCCTGTATCACTGAAATTTTGAAATTTGCTTTCATTGCACATCTTTGCATCCTCATCACATTCTAGGCATTCTTAGGCCTAATTTAAGGCATCTTGGTGAGGATATAGATGTAGAACACACCGAGGCATATTAGGAAGTTAATTATTGTACTTCCCCAACTGTTAAACTTAGAGTGTGTTCAATTTGTTACTGTTTAGGGTTGGCTCTCGGGGACGCGCTCTAGCTGCTATTAGCCCAATCGCTGTGAGTAATAGATGTGTAAAGATATATTCAAAACGGTTATATTTTGAATACTGAACTGAACTGTTATTGAACTGATATTGTTTACTGAATGAATGTATGTCCTGTATTCTGAACTGTACTGTGGCATCCTTAGCACTGACTGTTTACTGTTACAGAGCTCTGTCGGTTCCCTTGTGGAACCATACCGTTTACTGAATGATTGGCCATCATTACTGTTGGGTCTGTTAAGACCCGGTCCTTTTGGACCTACTGTTTATAGGCTTATGGATGTACCACATATGACTGATTGACTGAAATACTGAAAGACTGAAATACTGTTTAATGAACTGATTTCATTACTGTAAGGACATTCATTCATAACCTCTTTACTCTTTATGTTATTCACTGGGCTTTAGCTCACTGTTTATATATATATGTAGGTGCCCAGCCACCAGACCGGAGCTAGGAGCGTGGGTTGGTCCCCAGTTTTTGCCAAGCCAACCTATGTGCCTCACTGCGAGGTTCCGAGTTGCCATGTTATGGCTTGGGGTGTTTTGTGTCCCCATCGGTCTCCTTACTGTTTTGTAATATTGTATAGACCACCGACTGTTTTACTGTACCGTTATCGAGGGGTTTGTTCCCCGTACTGAATGATTGTACATGATTGTATAGACTGTACCGTTTGAACTGTATGAATGTATAAAAATGTTTTTGGCATACAGATCTTCACAGCTCAATGGGCACTAGTTATTTACTGTATTGGCTTCCGCCAGGCCCTGTACTCTGTTTTACTGTATTACTGTTCCGCAGGCCTTCGGTAATCTCGGATTACTGGCCGGTTACGGTGCCTAACCCATAGGTCCGGGTTTGGGTCGTGACAGAGTGGTATCAGAGCGATACTTAACCACGAGTTCTACCGCACACACGTGTCCAAATGAGCTGTAGGGTGTCTTAGAAAAGTGATTAGGGCATCTCATGAATTTGAAAAGTGTGTACTTATGACTGACTGATTATATGTTAAAATGATAAACTGTTTGATCGTGTAACCGTTTATAATGATAACTGTTATAACTGCATATAGTGAAATGGATAATGCAAATGAAACTGAAGCATCATCCTCTGAGGCCAGAATGGCCAGACTTGAACAAATGATGGGACTGATAATTGAAAGACTAGATCAACAACCGAACCAACAGCCCCCACCTCCTCCTCCGGTGCAACCGGAACAGAATGTACAGAATGTGAATGCCAATGAGGTGGATATTATTGCTCTTACCCAGAAGTTCAGCAAGTTGAAACCGCCATCCTTTCAGGGAGGCTTGGAACCGCTTAAGGCTGAAGCTTGGGTACTTGAAACAGAGAAGTTATTTGAAGTGTTTCCGTGCTCGGAAGCAAATAAAGTACTGTTAGCTACCTTCACCCTTCAAGAAGAAGCTAGAAGGTGGTGGATGTTGACCCGTGATGCAAATACTGTAGTGACTTGGGCTCAGTTCAAGGAGTCCTTCTTTGAAAAGTACTTTCCCCAGTGCATCAGGGACAGAAAAGTAACTGAGTTTGAACAGCTGAGACAGGACAAAATGTCTGTTGCAGAGTATGAGAAGAAGTTTACTGAATTTGCTAGGTATGCACCACAGATGGTGGACACTGATTATAAGAAGGCCATGAGGTTTGAAGGCGGCCTTAGTGTTGCTATACAGGACCGAATAAATGTTTTGAAAATGCCAACTTATGTGGGTGTTCTCGACCGGGCATTGATGGCCGAGTCGAATATTGCAGCAGTGAAACAGTCTGAAACACCAACAACTGAATGGCAAGGAAAAAGGCAGGGTTTCAAGTTTAAGAAAGGCAAGCATAACCCAGCAAACAAGAAACAGAATACGGGGTCGACAACTAGCCCCAGCCAAGGGAGTGGATTTACTCCACCCTGCTCCGTTTGTGGCAAAAAGCACAAAGGGGTTTGCTACCAGATCTCTGGAGCTTGTTTTAGATGTGGCAAGGTGGGCCACAGAATTAAAGACTGCCCCTCTGCCCACAATCCAATAGTAAAGCTGCACCAAGCGCAGCAGCAACTGTAGCACCGAAGCCTAACCTCAAAGCTACCGGGAAGGAGCCTATGAGGCAGGGCCGAGTGTTCGCCCTAGTACCGGGAGACGTACAAAATACCGAGACTGTTGTGTCAGGTATCCTATCTATTTGTGCTCAAAATGCATATGTATTGATTGATTCGGGGTCTACACATTCTTATGTGTCGCATGTTTTTTCGCGTAAATTGAATAGACCCTTAGAACCCATGAATTACCTGCTAGCTGTATCATCACCTGTTGGGGGATCCATGACATGTGCATATATGTATCCTGCTTGTGAGATTATTGTTGGGGATATGCATCTGTTTATCGATTTACTGCCATTGAATATTGATCATTTCGATGTCATATTGGGGATGGACTGGTTACAAAAATATCATGCCACTATTGACTGTGTAACGAAACAAGTAATTTTCCGTCCGCCTGGTTTGCCTGAATTTGTGTTTAATGGGAGTGGAGTAGTACCTCATCCATATCTGATTTCTTCTGTGAAAGCTGTTAAACTGATTAGAAAGGGATGTAAAGGATATCTGTGTTCTGTATTGACTGTGTCTGCTGACGATAATGTTAAAACTGATGTGAATTGTATTTCTATAGTTAGAGAATTCCCAGATGTATTTCCAGATGATCTACCAGGGGATTTGATTGACAGGGAGATTGAATTTACCGTTGATGTAGTTCCGGGTACACAACCGATATCTAAAGCTCCTTACAGAATGGCTCCAACTGAACTGAAAGAATTGAAAGTACAATTGCAGGAACTGTTAGACAAGAAGTTTATCAGACCTAGTACTTCACCGTGGGGTGCACCTGTTTTGTTTGTAAAGAAGAAAGATGGCTCACTGAGACTGTATTGATTACCGCGAACTGAACAAGGTAACTGTAAAGAATAAATATCCATTACCGCGTATTGATGATTTATTTGACCAGTTACAGGGTGCACAAGTGTTTTCCAAGATTGACCTCAGATCGGGGTATCACCAACTGAAAGTTAGACCAGAAGACATTGATAAAACTGCTTTTAGAACGAGGTATGGCCATTATGAATTTTTAGTTATGCCGTTCGGAGTCACGAATGCCCCTGCTGCATTTATGGACCTTATGAACAGAATTTTTAAACCGTACCTTGATGATTTCATTGTAGTATTTATTGATGACATACTGATTTATTCTAAGACTGTTGAAGAACATGAACATCATCTGAGACTTGCCCTACAGACCCTAAGAGAACAGAAACTGTATGCCAAACTGTCTAAATGTGAATTCTGGATTGATCATGTTATGTTTTTGGGGCATGTTGTTAGCAAAGATGGAATTTCTGTTGATCCACAGAAAATTGAAGCTGTAGTGAACTGGCCTAGACCAACGAATGTAACCGAAATCCGAAGCTTTTTGGGATTGGCTGGATATTACAGAAGATTTGTCAAAGATTTCTCCAAAATTGCCTTACCACTGACTCAGTTGACACAGAAGGGGATATCATTTGACTGGACTGACCAAAGGGAATCAGCATTCCAAGAGTTGAAAACCCGACTTGTAACTGCGCCGGTCCTTACTTTACCTTCAGGTACGGATGGTTACACTGTTTTTAGTGATGCTTCTCATAAGGGTTTGGGATGTGTTTTAATGCAGAATGGGAGAGTTATTGCTTATGCTTCCCGACAGTTGAGACCGCATGAAAAGAATTACCCAACCCATGATCTAGAACTTGCCGCAGTGGTTTTTGCATTGAAAATTTGGCGTCACTATTTGTATGGAGCAACATGCGAAGTATATACCGACCACAAGAGTTTGAAATACTTTTTCACACAGAAAGAACTGAATATGAGACAGTGGAGATGGCTAGAACTGATCAAGGATTATGACTTACAGATTTTGTACCATCCGGGAAAAGCCAACACCGTTGCCGATGCATTGAGCCGAAAGTCAATTGGGAACTTAGCCTGTTTGCTCACCGGGCAGAAAGAATTGCTTTGTGACCTTGAAAAGTCTGAGATTGAAATCGTTCTGAGAGAACAAGGTGGAACCTTAGCTGCTATTTCTGCTCAACCAGCATTAATTGAAGAGATTAAGGAGAAACAACAACTGGATGATTACTTGAAGAAAATCATCGAAGAGAGAGATTCAAAACCGAGACCGGGGTTCAAATTTGAGAATAATGTACTGAAATTTCAAGATAGACTGTGTGTACCAAATGACACTGAATTGAAAAGAAGAGTTCTGCAAGAAGGCCACAGTTCGAAGTTTTCGATTCACCCGGGGAATACGAAAATGTACCAAGATTTGAAACAGAATTTCTGGTGGCCGGGAATGAAGAAAGAAATTGCCGACTTTGTGTCCAAATGTCTTCATTGCCAACAAGTCAAAGCTGAACATCAACGACCTGCCGGATTACTGCAACCCTTACCCATACCAGAGTGGAAATGGGAGCATATCACGATGGATTTTATCGTTGGATTACCTCGCTCCAGGAAAGGTATGGATTCTATTTGGGTTATTGTTGATAGACTGACCAAATCTGCTCACTTCTTACCTGTCAAGACAATTTATAATGCGGACAAACTGGCTGTTATCTATATTGATGAAATTGTTAGATTGCATGGAGTGCCTGTATCTATTGTATCTGACAGGGATTCGAAGTTCACATCGAGGTTCTGGCAAAGCCTACACACTGCATTGGGTACCGAATTGAGGCTGAGTAGTGCCTATCATCCTCAAACAGATGGACAGTCAGAAAGGACCATCCAAACTTTAGAGGATCTACTTAGAATGTGTGTTCTTGATTTCCAAGGAAATTGGGAAAGTCATTTGCCGTTGGCTGAATTCGCCTACAACAATAGCTACCATTCGAGTATTGGAATGGCGCCTTTCGAGGCATTGTATGGCAGGAAGTGTAGATCTCCAATTTGTTGGGCAGAAGTTGGAGATGGGCCTTTGCTTGGGCCCGAGATTGTGTATGAGACGACTGAAAAGATAAAACTGATACAGCAAAGACTGAAAACTGCACAGAGTAGACAGAAAAGTTATGCGGATGTCAGAAGACGGGATAGAGAGTATGAAGTGGGTGATCACGTGTTTGTGAAGGTGACACCAATGAAAGGCCAGACTCGTTTTGGGGTCAAAGGCAAGTTAGCGCCAAGGTATGTCGGACCGTATCAGATTATTGAGAAAATCAATCCGGTGGCGTATCAAGTTGCGCTCCCTCCTGAAATGGAGCATATGCACAACGTCTTCCACATTTCGATGTTGAGAGACTATCTTCGAGATCCGTTTCATGTGATTGAGCCTACTCGTATCGTGTTGAGTGATGACTACACTTACGAGGAACGGCCTATACAGATTGTTAACCGACGGATCAAGAAACTGAGAAACAAAGAGATTCCGCTAGTGAAAGTTGATTGGCAGAACCATGGTGGTGTGTATGCCACTTGAGAAAGGGAAGATGACATGGCTAGGCGATATCCTGATTTGTTCCCGCTGAACCCTGTTTTCTTCCAAACTGAAGGTAACTCGAGTTTAGAGGACTAAACTCCTTATAAGGAGGGGAGACTGTAACAACCCTCGTACTGATTACCGAATAACCACTGAATTATATACTGATTATTGCTAAACTGGACTGATAATGACTGATAAGTGAACTGGATAAAGTACTGAATGAACTGATTGAAATCGAAACTGAAATTGAATGAGTTTGTCTATTGAATTGCATATTGCATCTGTTTGATTGATTGCCTATCTGTTTGAAATTATAGGTTTAAACTGCTAATTGAAGGCCTTATCGGCGGCCGATTTAGAAACCGTTTAGTATTCTGTAATCAGGAGAATATTTGTGATTTATAGAATATTTATCTGCAAACTTGATTAGGAATAATTAGATTAAAATAAGTTAATTTCAGACTTAGGCCTATTTACGTTTTTGCCATTGGTAGTGGACCCTTATTATATCATATTTGAGCCTCATTACATGTTGATTCAAAACATTTGCTCAGCCATTTCTTCTCCTCCCAACCGACCAAAGAAGAGTGTAAGAGAGAGAGTGGTTCATCTTGTGCATTTTTGCTTGAATCTTGAAGAATTGAAGTGTTGATTGTCTAATTGAGCTTCTAGGCTTAAGCTACAAGACTAAGGTAGACCATTCATCTCCCTAATTGTATCATTGAGCTCCATCTTGCATGATTCATGCTCCATTGTAGGATTAAACCATGTTTTAGCTCAAACATGTTGAATTGGGACTCAATTGTTGCATGCATGTAAGTATTGTTGGATTTTGAGTTGAGTCCATGTCAAATTGTCACATGCATGTTCATATGATTGTTAGAGTCCATGTTTTTATCTTATTTTTAGTATTGAGCTCACTAGAGCATCACATTGGAGCCTTGAATTGGTTTGAATGCATGCATGTCATGCTTGAGTGTTGTTCATGCATGTTCTTGAAAATTGGTTTGGAAATGAGTTTAATTGAAACACCCTTGGGCCTCGATTTCTTAAATTGAGCTTTAAAACGTGTCATTCTATGTGTTTGAAAGAGTTTTCCAGAAAATGGGCCCAAGAGGATCGAGTTGGGAGCATCAAACTTGAGTTTTGAACTTGGAACACAAACCTGGATTTTCCAGATTTTTGATGTCCGCTCGAGCGGAGGAAGTGCCGCTCGAGCGGGGAAATCGTGCTCCCAGCATTTTTTCGCATTGTTTTACAGTCCGCTCGAGCGGGGGTTTTCACGCTCGAGCGGTAAAATCGAGCATCCAGTACTTTGCATTGTTCATCAGTCCGTTCGAGCGGGGAAGTTGACGCTCGAGCGGGACCCATTGTTTGCAGGTCCGCTCGAGCGGGGTAATGTGCGCTCGAGCGGGGACCCTGTATCACTGAAATTTTGAAATTTGCTTTCATTGCACATCTTTGCATCCTCATCACATTCTAGGCATTCTTAGGCCTAATTTAAGGCATCTTGTGAGGATATAGATGTAGAACACACCGAGGCATATTAGGAAGTTAATTATTGTACTTCCCCAACTGTTAAACTTAGAGTGTGTTCAATTTGTTACTGTTTAGGGTTGGCTCTCGGGGACGCGCTCTAGCTGCTATTAGCCCAATCGCTGTGAGTAATAGATGTGTAAAGATATATTCAAAACGGTTATATTTTGAATACTGAACTGAACTGTTATTGAACTGATATTGTTTACTGAATGAATGTATGTCCTGTATTCTGAACTGTACTGTGGCATCCTTAGCACTGACTGTTTACTGTTACAGAGCTCTGTCGGTTCCCTTGTGGAACCATACCGTTTACTGAATGATTGGCCATCATTACTGTTGGGTCTGTTAAGACCCGGTCCTTTTGGACCTACTGTTTATAGGCTTATGGATGTACCACATATGACTGATTGACTGAAATACTGAAAGACTGAAATACTGTTTAATGAACTGATTTCATTACTGTAAGGACATTCATTCATAACCTCTTTACTCTTTATGTTATTCACTGGGCTTTAGCTCACTGTTTATATATATATGTAGGTGCCCAGCCACCAGACCGGAGCTAGGAGCGTGGGTTGGTCCCCAGTTTTTGCCAAGCCAACCTATGTGCCTCACTGCGAGGTTCCGAGTTGCCATGTTATGGCTTGGGGTGTTTTGTGTCCCCATCGGTCTCCTTACTGTTTTGTAATATTGTATAGACCACCGACTGTTTTACTGTACCGTTATCGAGGGGTTTGTTCCCCGTACTGAATGATTGTACATGATTGTATAGACTGTACCGTTTGAACTGTATGAATGCATAAAAATGTTTTTGGCATACAGATCTTCACAGCTCAATGGGCACTAGTTATTTACTGTATTGGCTTCCGCCAGGCCCTGTACTCTGTTTTACTGTATTACTGTTCCGCAGGCCTTCGGTAATCTCGGATTACTGGCCGGTTACGGTGCCTAACCCATAGGGCCGGGTTTGGGTCGTGACAAAAGGTTTGTTCAATATAAGCACATTTTAGAACATCTATGATTATAAATTAAGTTTTTGGTTAGAAATTGCGTTAAGTTGAATTTCTAAGAAATTGATTTGTATAATTCATAGTTAAGTTGATTTTGTTATTAATAATAAAATTGGACCTATTTGTATTGCATACATCATGGATTTTGAAGGATTTTGATTAATTTAATCTCATATTTTGAAGAAAAAAATGAAATGTTTTATGAACATCAAGTTTATGGAAAATTAGAATTAATGCTAATGCTAGATAAAGTTTTGATTTTATAATTAGATTTTTAATCCATGCATGTAATGTAATTTAAGATTTCATTTGAATTAAACATATTTTGATTGCAAATTAAGTTGAGTTTAAGATTATGGAAATTAGTTGGAAAATTTATAAGAAGTTTCATGACTCCAATTTCATGATTTTGAGGAAAATAAAAAGAACTTGACGCCAATT
Source organism: Camellia japonica (assembly GCA_030407325.1). Lineage (NCBI taxonomy): Eukaryota > Viridiplantae > Streptophyta > Magnoliopsida > Ericales > Theaceae > Camellia > Camellia japonica. The sequence continues at coordinate 49,932,451 of JAPPVO010000019.1, forward strand.
TTATGTAATTAAAGGGAAAATGAGAAATTGAAACTATGATCAAATGTATGAAAACTAACTTAGAAATTAATTACTTTGGGTTGAGTTTATTTGTCCTAACATGAAATTGAGTACCGATTGTATGTGCATTATGAATTTTTCAAGAGTTTTGAAAGTTTAATTCGTGTTTTAAAATTTGTGGGCTTGAAATTGGGTTTGATATGGAGAAGATGAGTTAAATCTAAATTTGGTCAACCGAAGCATGATTTTGAATAAATGATTTCTAATTGAGAGTGTTTACTAAATTATACAATGGTTCTCCATTTTTGTGTACCAAAAATATATGTTTTGAGGTTTTGAATATCAAATATGAACTTCAATTGCATTTTGGAATTTCAGAATTTGCGTTGTCCGCTCGAGCGAGAAAAGTCTCGCTCGAGCGTGAAAATCGAGCTTCCAGTAGTTTTTCAAATTTTACAGTCCGCTTGAGCGACCAAAGTGGCGCTGGAGCGGAGACCAGTCTCTCTTTTGTTTTGTCTGTATCGGAGGGTGACATAAGATTGTTGCATCATGACGTCACGTGTATGTATATGAAAGTTTAAATTATTTGTCTCATGTTTGTTTGTACAGCTCAATGGACATTGTATATTGTATATTTACTTCTATAGCCCCTTAAAATTTGTTAATCTGTTCAGATACCTTTGGTAATCCCAAGATTACTGGCCAGTTACGGCGCTAAACCTATAGGGGCGGGTTTGGGTTGTGACAATATATCACAGAGAATTTTGATTATCTCAAATCAAACCGGTATTTTCCTATAACAACCTCGTCCTTTGATTTACGTTAATTCATGGTTAAATAAGCCTAATCAGTAATTAAGGTGAAATTCTTAATTTATTACATGTGTGTATTGCTTTATTGTGCTTATATTTGTTTATCATAGGAATATCTGTTTCCATTTCTGTTTCGTTCTACGAATTGAAGGCCTTATCGGCATCCGACCACAAAATTAACTTGATTTATGTGTTCGTTGGAATTTTTAGAATTTTATGGTAGGTTTAATTAAAATTCGATTCAAAACGATTAAATTAGATTAATTTGATGCCCATTTGATTAGCCTTAATTAACCATCATTAGGCAAGCTTATATAAAGCCAAGAATGACTCAAGAATAATAAAAACACACTCATTTCCTCATCTCTTAAGCCTACAAACGTGAGAGAGGGAGAGAGACCTAGAGAGAAATAATCAACAAGGGAATTGTTAGAGAACTTGGAAGTTTTGGCTTAGGACTTCAACAATTAACCATATAGAGTGCAATTGAGCATCTGAGGTCAGAATTCAAGCCTTTGGTCTTGCTTTTGAGTTAGTAAGTTCATGAATACAGGAGAATTGAGTTAAAATTGAACTAGAATGAAAGAGTCTAGATCATGCCATGTATTCATGCATGTTTCATAGCATTTTGAAGTTGTTTTCAAAGAATTCCTCTCATGCATGTTGCGATTCTAGCATGGTTTGAAGAATTCATGATATTTCTCACCATTGGACCTCATTTGATCATGTTTTGGAAGCTATGAACTCAAATGAATACATGCATGTTATGTTCACATCATGTTCTTACATTTCAAGTTGAATTTTGCACAATTGACATACTTTTGGGCTTTGATTTCATGAAATGATCTTTAATTCTCAATATTTTTCAAGTTTAGACAAGTTTTCTTGAGTTTTGGCCCAAAAGAACATGATTTTGGGTTTTGAATTTGAGTTTTGAAGCTTAAAGGCAGTTCTGGAAATTCCAGAATTCACACTGTTCGTTCGAGTGAGGAAAATGTCTCTCGAGCATGAAAATTGAACTCCCAGAAGTTTTACAAAATTTTATTGGTCGGTCGAGTGACCAAAGTGGCACTCAAGCGAGGACCTTTCTACTCAGTCTTTCGCTCGAGCGACCGTCGAGTGGGAATTTCACGCAACCAATACTTTTGCCAAGTTTGTAAACCGCTCGAGCGACCACCCTTATTTTTGAACCCCCCCTCGAGAGAAGGAAGTTACGCTCGAGCGGAGACCCTGTTTTCAGCAACTTTTGATTATCTCTTTTAAGTGCATATTTGCATCCTCATGCCACCCCAAGTATTCTTAGGCACCATTTGGACTCACATAGTCATGAAATAAGTTAGAAACACATAAAGAGAAAATTGAATTAAAATAAAATGGTGCTTCAATTGTGCTTTTGTTATGTATTTTGGTTAGGTGGACATCCGAAGCTTAGTGACAACACAAGCCACTATAAGTAATAACTTTGTAAAGTTATGTTAAATGTTAAATATTTTATGAACATTATGATATGAAGTGATCAGTTTTCTGAAATGCTATGTTTTGTATGAATGAATGAATGAATGATTGTCCAAGTTTCGGAAATGTATTCATGACATCCTTAGCATCATATGATATGCGTCCTTTTATGGGTCATCGGAATACTTTTATGACCGTCCCAATTATGGGTCATCGAAAACGTCTCTATGCACAAGAGTCATCAGAATACCTTTTAACTATCCCTTTATGGGTCATCGGAATGCCATCATGGCAGCCTTTTTGTGGGTCATTGGAAACATCTCTGTGCACATGAGTCGTCAGAATGCCCTTTACGACCGTCTCTTATGGGCCATCAGATTTGTTAACGCTAATCACTACAACAAAACTGACTTTTTACGGCACCACATCAATGTCATACAATAAATGCATGCCATAGTTTCTCACTTTTACGACTCGCTTTTTTTGTACGTTGTAAATACTTTTCCAACCAGAGCGTGTCTATTGCATAGGCCGTGAATGGTAATAACGACGATTTTTTTACGGCTTGCAATACACGCCGCAAATAATAAAACTTTCTACGACATACATATGGCGTGCCGTTAATATATCAATTATACACGGCACACATATGCCAGCCGCAAAAAGTGAATACTTTTCTCGGTGTACACAACGCCCGCCGTTAAAAGTATTGCATTTTTTACAACGCACACATCACTCATCGTTAAAAGTATTGTCTTTTTACGACGTACAATGCATGTCATGAATTGTATGATAAAAAAAAAAAAAAAAAACGTCAAAATGAAATTTGGGGCGCCAAACATAAAAAAATAATAATAATAAAATAAATAAATAAATAAATAAATAACTATTTTGCCTCTAATCAAAATGGAACATGTTTCAATCTCTCTCTCTCTCTCTGATGATGATGAAGACCGAATCAATTGCTAGGGTTACCAGGGTCATCTCATCTCATCTCATCTCATCTCATCTCTTCGGTTGTGTATCCGAAATCAAAGGTATCTATCATCGTCTAATGCTTCTCTTCTCGTCTTGGTTGTGTATATGATTCCCTAATTCATTCTCACTCCCAGCCAAGTCCTGTCCTAGTCTCTTTCGCTTCTCTCTCTCTTTCAGCGACCGCAACACCGTGTGTAGTACCCTATACAACGACCTAGTGCTACTGCCCTGTTTCAACCACAACAATGGTGTCTCTCACCCCTGGCATCCTCTCCAAACTTCTCCAAAATCTCAGCAACACTGTCGTTGAAGGGTATTGAGAAGAAAGTGGGTGTGAAATGAGAGATTGAGGGTTCAAAGAGTCTTCGATCTTTGGAGCCATTGATTAGCCCCCAATCACATTGTGGGTCGAATACAAAACCTAATTTGGGGGTTTTTGAGAAGGTCTCTGTAAAAAAAGAAGATTTTATGGATGGGTTTGATGAGTTTAAGATTGTAGAGAGATGGGTTAGAGAGAGAATGTCCTCCTTTGTTGCAGAAGTAGCAATCTTCGAGAGTCACAACAACAATAGCCACAATGGCTGCTCTTTAGAGCTCCTTCACTTCTATTTCTCTCCCCTCAAATTCCTTCTTGGGCCAACGCTTCTCGTCCCCCTCCTTAGTATTTGCTCTGCTCTCTCAAATTTTGTTTTTTGTTTTTTTAAGCTTTTAAACCCATATTCTCATAATTTAATTTCAATTTTTTGGTGATTTTCATTCAAATTATGATTTTTTTGTTGATAATATCAAATGGCTTTCTCACAATTTGGAGTAATTGTTCTTTACCTGGTCATATATCAATTATTATCCCTCAACTACTTTTTGCTTCATTGTTTAATTTGAGCTCTTGTTCATAATTTTTGAATAGGTATGATGAGTAGATAGTTGGTTAATCAACCTTGTTTTTTTCCCTTTTACTTCTCAAATCCATATGTGTTTTTTTTCTTCTTCTTGCTTTAAGCAATAATACCCAGAATCTATTGTTCAAATTGATTGTCGATGAAGACAATGTGCTCAAAATTCTCAACTGGGTATCTCTGTTTTTGGCTTGCCTTTTGTTGTATGTTTTGAATTTTTCTTTTTTGCTTTTTGATTGGTAGGATTTAAATTTGCTGGATATATATATATATATATATATATGAAATGGGTTTGTTTTATTTCACTGTGTTTGTCTTGGATTTGGATATAAATGGGAAAGGTAGCTCTTGGAAGAATCCAGTTCTAAACTTGGTTGAAAATTTGAAACTGTTTCGGATTTTTTATATAAATTTGAAAGGGTATTTTGCAGGCAAAATCTAATTTGGCATTTGATTGAAATGGAAAACTAGTTGAATAAAGGAATTGCTATTCTTGCCTTTGATTCTCGTTCCTTTCTTTGGCAGTGACTTTTAAGTGGGAAAGGTAATTTTTTGCTAAAGTTGTTTAATTTTTCATCATAATTATTGACATGACAGGAATACTTAAATGGATTTGTTTTAATTCACTATCTTTGCCACAGGGTTTGTTATTTATTTATTTTGCTAGAATTTGATTGCTAATGGTGTTTGTGTTGCATGGTTTAGATGGGGGTTTGTTTGTTTTACTGTTCTCATCTTAGATTTTGAATTCTTTGATCTTTGATTAAGATGTCAATGTTTATGGCAAAACTCATTACAATTTTAATCTGGGATGTCTCAATTTTTGTTAAATATGCATCAAAATGAAGAATATTTGGTTGAGGTATGAGTTGTATGATAGAGATATTAGACCTGAAAACAATGGTCGATCCACTATTATTTTGTTGGTAGTGTTATTTTCGTAATATTGTTCTTTGAGTAAATCATTTTTTGTTTACTAATATCATTTTGTTTGGGTAGTCCTGCGCTAATGTCAATAATCGAGATGGTACATGATTTATATCCACTTTATGTCTTGTCCCTTTTCTTCTTCTTCTTCTTATGGTTTCCAGTTTGCTTGAAAGCAACTGTTTTTGTTTTTAGTTTGGAATTTTGATTCCTATATATATTGTGAGCGTGTGGGGCTCAAGATTTTTTTTTTTTTTTTTTTTTTTTTTTTGGGGGCTCAAGATTTTTTTTTTTGGGGGGGGGGGGGGGGCGCTCTCCAAGTCTAGTGTTGATTCATGAGGAAATTTTATGGATATGATTTTTTCCTCTGGAATCTTATTTAATGGTATGATGAGTGTCTGGACTCAATTATTTACTTAGAAATGTTTCTCAAAAATTCCTTTATTTTGATGTGTAATTTTTAACCATTAATTTGCTTAAATGCTCTAGTTAACCCAGTTGATTTATGTGGTTGAAGGCTGAGAAGATCCTAACTTTCATGGGTCCTATTTTAGAGATTTTTAAGTTTGGAACTTATAGCAAGATCACTAATAATTCATACTTCATCATCTAGTTATTGAATTGCCCCTTGTGATCAGACTAGAGGGTTGATTCAACAACTAATGGCTATCTTAGAAGGACATTATCATGGGATTCTGGGTTAGCTTGGGGGGAGTGCAATCATGGCCTTGCCTTTCTAATGTAGAACACTATAGGAAAGATGAGAGAATAAGAAGAAAATGGCCATAATCCTAACACAATAGCCACAACCTTAAAACACACAATATTATTAATCCATGCTGCATAATACAATGTATGCTGCTTGGGGCTTGGAAACAGGGCTACTAACTGGCGGGTTGCTTGTTTTTGAAATGTTTGGTTAATTTGAATGGTGTTCAAGGCAGCAGGGTTAGAGGTCTATTTTGAATGGAGTTACTTGTCTAGCTGCTGTGCTAGTATTTGCTGATGTTGCACTAGTTTTTGGTATTTGCTGAGATTAACCCATTGGTTCCTCAATTATATGTTTGGTTAATTTGTCTTGCTGCTGTGCTGGTATTTGTAGGATGACTGGAGGGTTGCTTGTTGTTTTCAAATGTTTGGTTAATTTGAATGGAGTTCTAGGCAGCAGGGTTATAGGTCTATTTTGAATGGAGTTATTTGTCTGGCTGCTGTGCTGGTATTTGCTAACCCATTGGTTCCTCAATCATATCTGTCTTGCTGATGTTGCACTGGTATGTGTTGGTATTTTGTGTGATGCTGATGTTATTGGCTCTTGCTCAACAGTGGCTGTAACTTGAGGACTGGTGATAGGTTCTGGTTTTCCTACCCTGTTGCTCAGCTGGTTTTTCTTTGCCTTTGCTCTATTTGCTCTTTTTGTTGGTCTCTCACAAACTAGGAGGTTGGAGCTTGAAATAGCTCCAAGCTCCTATTTATTGATGTAATTTATCATATTTTGTATGTGTTTCATCAATAAAGTCTTCTTTGTGCCGATCAAAAAAAAAAAAAAAAAACCAATGCCAAAACCTTATGCTTTTACATACTTTGCTTCTCTTTATTAATGTAATTTATCATACTTTGCAGGTTTTTTCTATAATATTATGTCCCTAGATTTCTTAATTTTCTCTCTTTTTTTTTCATTGATAATTTTTTTGTTTTCTAGGGAATTTATCCCCAATTGTTGACATACTTTCAAATTTTTTTTTTTTTTTGAAACTCTAAATACTATTGTGACTCACGATAATTTTCATTTAACATGGTTTTAATTTCTTAACCTTCCTTCTTTTGTGTCACTATTACATTTTGTTTTTGGTATTGTAGTTATAGTATTATATAATTTTGACTAATTCCTATCTTTTCACAGTTGGGGCCACTCGTGCGGCTGTTGATACAGGATTTGTTCCTAATGACCTGCAGGTAAAAACTATTATGGTTTTTTTCTAAATTTAAATGATTCATATGACTTTGGTATTACTCTACAGTATTCTTTTCAAATGATTTGGATATCTTATCAAAAGCTAGACCAAATTTGACTGATGACATGCAAAATTGTTAGGTTGTAGATTTGTGATTTATTCCCTGTTTAATTGAAACATTTCATTCAAGACTAACAATCAGATTCTGATTGTTTTCAATTTGTGCCACTTACAGTTTTGTTCTATTCAACTCAACTTGACAAGCCTTTTGTTTGTTTGTTTGTTTAGGGAAGCATAATCGACGGTAAAAACAAAAGCTAATTTTTTAAAAATCAATTAATTCAAGAGAGAACATTTTATTCTTTATTAGCAGTGTTCTATGTTTTTAGGAATTACTATGTTGGGATTGAGTCTTGGTGGAGTTTAATTGTGCACTGCTGTGGGATTGGGTCTTCGTAGTTCAGCTTTTCATGAATTATAAGGAGGCAAATCGATGAATCTGATTATGATTTAGAAATGATTCATTAATAGCATAAAAAGTTCTGAATTATGGAACAAGTTACTAATGTTCATGGTGATCTTTCTCAAATTGGCTTTGACTTGGTTGCACTATAGAGAATGGTTTGTGGCTTGGTGAGTTTTGTCTCAAAGTTTATTAAATGATTCAGTGCAGCCCATTCAACAGAAATGATAAGTTTTTCAAGATATAAATGTGACTTATCTCATTTTAATTCCATTACTTGGATATTGAGTTTGTGAACTGTGCATGCAATTTCTGTCCAACTATTTTATGATTTTCATCTCTTAAACATAATGAAATTTTAGAAACTTTTTTATTTTTAAATTTTTATGGGCTTTATATATATGTTTAGGAATTTTCAGAATTAATTTCATCAAGAATTTTGGTGAAAATTAAGTTTGAAACTTGATTTTATTAGTTTATGTATGATTTTTCTTCTTTGATTTCTATCAAAATCATCACAAACTGTGGAAACAGTAACTGCTTTTTATGAGTATTGTGGCCATATTTTTGGTTCTCTGTTTTGTGTACTTTGTTCCATTAATTAGAGTCAAGTAGTTGGGTTTTGAGCTATTGTTGGATTTTATTGAGTTGACTTTACTACTAGAATCACCTTTTGGCTTAAATTGTTCAACACAAGTTTGGTTCTGTTGCCAGTTTATTTCGAGTCGAAAATAGGACATTTTCTATATACATTTGTTTATTTTTTAATTCCCCACATGTCTGGTCTATTGCTGACCCTTATGTCTTAGGTCCAGATCTGGGTTGCTACTGATCTAGTTGCTGCAGTTATGTGAGCATTGTTCTCTTCCATTGCTGGCAGTGCTTGGCTTCTCTTTGTTTCAGTTTGTTGATTTCCTTCTTCCTATTTCTTGATAGCCCACGGAAAAACTGGAATTAATATGTCTTACCTTTGGTTTTATACTGCTAGGCCTTGCATGTGACAGATTGGGAAGACGTTTGGGATGTAGTGGTAGGTAAGTTCATGATTGCTGCTTTAATGTTCATAATTATGTTGTTTATGATATTTGAACGACTTTTACTTCTATTAACTGTATGTTAACAATTTGGTGTACTTGAAGCCACTTAAAAGAGAATAATTGTTATTGATATGTAGAAGCATTCAAAAAGTCAACTCAGAATGAAAAACAGCAGTTATGACTACCGTTGCCTATCTGGTGGTGTCTTTATAGTGTATTGCTAGTGTTGTCTATCCGCAACAACTCTGCTTTTAAACCAATGCTTAAACTTTCAATTGGATTAGACTCTTTTTTTGGTCCTTATTCTCCAATCGCATAGGAGATCTTGATGAATCTTGTTTAGAATGTTTATTCTGAAGGCTATTGTCCTTTAAGCACCCTAGACCAGCAAGTTACTGAAAATTGGCAAGTGTGTGGCATCAAATGTTGAACCAGGCCATGCTACTTTTTGTGCAGCTCGTCTGGAAGTACATTCATTGTGTCATAAATCATATAAACATGTCCTATTTTGTCTACACATTTTATAATGCATGTCTCATTCTGCAATTTTCTTTTGTTTATGCTGGGCAAAAATTCAAGGTTACCATGATATGTTCCTAAAGAACTACAAAGAGCTTGCTAGCAAGAGGAACTGGAAGCAGCCTTGTGACAACCCAAAATTTAAGGACATCATAATAAGATTTAGAACTTAAAATCAATTTTCTTAATTAAGAACTCCTTTATCAATGTTGCCACCACTATTACTAGCATCTATTAATTAACAACACGGAAACTAAAAGTTCTTAAATTACAACTCTAATCAAACTTAAAACTGTCTTAGTACACAAATATAAAAAGAAACTAGAGAAAAACTAGAAAACTCAAAAAAATGGTTCATAGAATTTTGGTACGCTTCAAGCTAACCAGAGTTGAATGTTGCCTTCTAACACCTCGGTGTTTCCTTCGGTTTCTTTGGTACCTGGCATAAAACGCTAGGGCAACAGGAATGCCAATGAGCGACGAGCTCAATAAGATACTACAACTTGAAAATATCCACCCCGATAATAATACTCACAATTAATGAATAATGTGTAGTTAACAGAATAACAAGCAGTATTTAATAAGTATAACAGGAATGCTATCAGTTGAAGTAATAATAAAGATAATAGGGCAAATTACAAACACCTCCCTCGAGGTTTAATGGAAATACAGATTTTCCCCTGATGTTTGAGAAATTACAAATTGCCTCATGAGGATCAAATTTGCATAACAAATTAGGCGGGAATTTGTATGAAAATAAAAACTTTAGGGGGCAATTTGTTATGGAAATATAAACCTCAGGGAGCGGGATGTAATTTTTCAAACTTCATGGGGGAATCTGTATTTTTACCAAACCTCGAGGGGTGTTTGTAATTTGCTCTAGATAATAAGAACAATGGCAAGCAGAAGCAGTATTTCATCATAAGAAAAAATGTCAATTTTCTTTTAAATTCACATAGATTTTAGTTTATCATATAAGTTTAAATAACTCTCCACGGAGCACTATTTCCACTCAACTGCTAAACAATGGCCACAGGCAATTCTGACTCCCCCTTATTCAAATATTCAAATGTTACTTGCTGTAACTACTAATGATGGCCACGCACTAGGGTTACGTACGCGAGTCGTGACATCACGGTCTGTCCCAAGGAAATGGTTTATGTTGTGACACCCGCACCACCAACCTTATATCACCTACACCGATAAGAGCCGAAATACCTTCCCGAGCCATGTTAGGGTTCGCAACTCACTTGCGCAAGATTCTAAACCAAGCTTACCCCATCACTTGTAAACTTTAATGCATCTATTCAACTTCGTGTTTTTTTACTTCGTCGAATTCACATTTTGATGCATGTGCGAGTTTTAGTTTGAAAACCACAGTGTCATAATGTTTATATAGCACAACTGTCACGACCCAAACCTGCCCCTATAGGTTTAGCATCGTAATCGGCCAGTAATTCTCGGATTACCGAAGGTCTCTGAGACAAATTAACATAATAATAGGGGCTAACGAAAGCAAATAACAATATACAACGTCCATCGAGCTGTGCAGACTTATACGAGACAGAAAAATTTTAAACTTTTTATATACGTATATACACATCATCTATAAGTCATCATATATATACAGATTAGACAAAAAGGAATTTGGCCCCATTTACAAAATACACAAGACTTGTTTAACCAAACACGAAAACAAAATTTAAACTTTAAATCGTATAGCGATAATCACTTGACATATCCGGAACCTCCACGGGAGGCACATGGGTTGGCTGACAAAACAGATTTTAGGCAGATGCCTCTAAGCCTGGTTGCGCGCCTGATCACCTACATAAATAAATAATACAGTGAGCTAAAGCCCAGTGAATAATAACAGAGTAAAGGGGTTTCAATGAATGAGTCTGTACAGATTCAGAAATCATAATTCAGTTTCGTACCAAAATCATACTTGCCCAGATCATATACAGAAATCATAAGTCATGCTTAAACATACGCGATACATCCATTAGCATTAACAGAACAGAACAGAACATATACACGTGAGGTTACGAATAACCAATTCCATAAAGGAACCTCCGATACGGGTAACATATCTGTGCCACGGTATTGTTTCTCCCAGGCAAGGGCCTGTGCCACGGTATTGTTTTCCCCGGACGAAGGCCTGTGCCACGGTATTCTTTTCCCCGAGCGAGGGCCTCATGACCATGTGCCTCAGTATTGTGTCCCCTGGGCGAGGGCCTCGGCTAGGGGTACCACGTTTACATTTCAAGGAAAAATTGAACTATCATTCATTCATTCAAACATAGCATTTTAGGACTTATCATCTCATGTCATTGGAAAATAATTAAAGTCAAACATAACTTTCCAGAGTTATTACTCACAGATAGCCGCAGAAGCAAATCAGACAGACAGGGCATATCGAATAAATCAGGCAGACAATGGCGCGTGACCTACACAAGCACATAACATATACACATTGAAATACAATATTACTCCCTTGATCAAACTTAACTTTCCTAGTCTTTTTCTGTCTAAACAGGCCGAAGTTCTACTATACTCATTCTTTCTCATTCAAATAAACCGGGTTCTTATTTCACGTATTCTTTCATTACTAAACCCTTCTTTTCCAAATAGATTGATCTTTTACTTGGCTTTTTAAACAATTACCACTAGATCAATGATTCATTCCTTAACTAATTAATCTATGCTGATTGGTAGCTTATTAATATTTATTGAATCACAAATCATGTCTAGAATGCCTTAGAAAGAGATGAGAATAAAAATGTGAACTAAATGTAATTTTTCAAAATATGCTGAAAATGGGTCTCCGCTCGAGCGCCACTTTGGTCGCTTGAGCGGACTGTAAAATTTGAAAAACTACTGAGAGCTCGATTTTCACGCTCGAGCGAGACTTTTCTTACTCGAGCGGACAACACAAATTCTGAAATTCCAAAATTACAATTGAAGTTCATATTTGATATTCAAAACCTCAAAACATATATTTTTGTACACAAAAATGGAGAACCATTGTATAATTTAGTAAACACTCTCAATTAGAAATCATTTATTCAAAATCATGCTCCGGTTGACCAAATTTAGATTTAACTCATCTTTTCCATATCAAATCCAATTTCAAGCCCACAAATTTTAAAACACGAATTAAACTTTCAAAACTCTTAAAAAATTCATAATGCACGTACAATCGGTACTCAATTTTATGTTAGGACAAATAAACTCAACCCAAAGTAATTAATTTCTAAGTTAGTTTTCATACATTTGATCATAGCTTCAATTTCTCATTTTCTCTTTAATTACATAAAATTGGCGTCAAGTTCTTTCTATTTTCCTCGAAATCATGAAATTGGAGTCATGAAACTTCTTATAAATTTTCCAACTAATTTTCATAATCTTAAACTCAACTTAATTTGCAATCAAAATATGTTTAATTCAAATGAAATCTTAAATTACATTACATGCATGGATTAAAAATCTAGTTATAAAATCAAAGCTTTATCTAGCATTAGGATTAATTCTAATTTTTCATAAACTTGATGTTCATAAAACATTTCATTTTTTTCTTCAAAATATGAGATTGAATTAATCAAAATCCTTCAAAATCCATGATGTATGCAATACAAATAGGTCCAATTTTATTATTAATAACAAAATCAACTTAACTATGAATTACACAAATCAATTTCTTAGAAGTTCAACTTAACTCAATTTCTAACCAAAAACTTAATTTATAATCATAGATGTTCTAAAATATGCTTATATTGAACAAACCTTTTAAATTAAATCACATGCATGGATTAAACAAATTCCTAATTTTCATAATAAAATCAAAACTTTCTTTAATTCCAAAATCAACTCTCAAATTTCATGAACTCATGATTTTTATAACTTTTTGTCCAAAGTCATTTATATACTCCATTGCATGGGTCTAATCTTCAAATATTTATTGTTGCATGTAATTTATAGAACCCAATTTATGAATGATTCTCAAAATTAAACTCAAACATAACAAATTTAAAGAACTATAACTCATATTTTCAACCTAATTTGATTAAACATGCATGACCCAGTTTCTAAATTTACATAATTAATCCTCAACTTTCTATTTTAATTCTCTCAAATCCACCCTCAATCAATTTATAATTTGAGTTCTTGATTTATATCACAACTTAATCTCAAGCTCATAACTTTTAAAATATGAATTAAATTCTAAAATCTTGAAAATTCACAATGCATGTAAGGATAAACTTCAAATATGTGAAGGATGAAGAAAATCAAATATTAAATCACAACATCAATTTCTTAATTATCAAACTTAAATCTTCTACATTCTTTTCTTATGTCATGAAATTAAACCCAATTACCACTTGATTTCAATTGCTAGATGATTAATCGATAAGAATCAAGCTTAAACTTTCTTACCTAAAACTTTAATTTGTTGAGCCTCTTAAGTTCTTCCTTCAATTTCAGCACAAAACTGGAATTTTTTTTCTTCTCTTCTTCTCACGGTTTTCTCCCTCTCTCTCTTGTTTCTCTCTTTATCAGAATGTCAAGGAACAGCAGAGGGATATACGATGTGCGCGCGCGCGCACACACACACACCACTTTCTCAATTCTTCTAGAATTCTCTCAATTTGACTCCATTAAGTTAATTGAGTAGGAATAATTGAGTACATAAATCACATTCTAATTTAATTAACCATCAATTAATCTTATTAAATCTTGGTTGGCCCATGATTAAATTAATTATAACCAATCACAAATCTCACATAATTTAATCAATCTAATTTGACTTCTATTATAGTCCAATTAATTATATTAAATTTATTAATCCGAATCAGATTTTTAGTCAGACTCCCAAAAGGCTCCAAATATTAAATAAAATTTATTATCATTATCAATTTTGATCCCCCAAATCATCTAAGCCTTCAATTTCTGATCAGACTCAAATTTCCATCAATAACTTACATAATTAAATTGGGCACATCATAATTAAATTTAATTTATAATAACCACAATCCTCAATCCTCATGACTTAATCAACTCCAATTAGGACCTAATTAATCGAATCTCAATTTCACTATACTGAATGGAATATTTAATTAAACTCCTAAATGGGTCTGTAATTAAGATTAAGTTGATTCAACTCCTCAATTTTACTTCCTTAAGCCATTTGCACCCTTAATTTCTAATTTCAAAATAACTCTTTAATAGAATCATATATGAATCAGATCCCACAATTCTCATAAATCTTAAATTAAATTATAATACTCGGCAATTAAATTTCAAATCCTCTTAATTAATCAAGTACTAATCATTATACTTGATGTGGTCGTTACAACAACACAATCATATATGGCAATCAAAATAAACATGATAGAATGTCTTAGGACTCATCACAAAGTTTCTTAGGAATTCACACACTTCTTCTTTTAGCATTGTATGGTCAAACAAAAAAAAAATATGAAACCCATAGCAAACGAAGTTCAACCATTACAATATTTTAACTGGTGCTACTTCATCAAGTTAGGAAAATATTTCAAGAAGAATACTAGGGCTAAAAATAATTTTAAAATGGAGAAATAAAATTTGGAAGAAAACTGATCTTTCTGGGATAGTGAGGTACAGTAACTTCCAGCACAGGTGATCTGTATTTGAAAAATTAAATGGGGCCTCAAACAGTGTCAAAAATAGGTATGGTCAGAACAGATTGCTAGATATTTAAGTTTAGAACATTTTTTCAGAGAGTTTGAAGACTGAAAACCAATGTAAGATGGTCAAATAATTTTTCTAAGAAAACTGGACAGATTTTGTCGCATTTTAGTAAAACTACAATTTCTCCTTTTAAACTTATCCATTTTTTGTGAAATCAGCGGCAAATGAAAGATAACTCTTATATCTAACTATCCCAAGTGGTCGTGTAGAAAAAGACCATTTGCAGAGAAAATGGGACCTGTTTGAAGTCACTATTTTCTGCTATGTTATGAACAACACTTGGGACAAATATTTATTTTGGTAAGAAAATAGTGTCCAATGATTTCATAAAAATTTACATGTGTATATATACTCCCAGTACCAACATATTTTTGACACAAGTTATTTTCAATTTATTAAAGCATTTTTCCTTTGATAAAATCTGAAACGATGAAGAAATATAAGTTTTGAGTAAAAATGAACCAACCCTATCTCATTTTACCCCCATGCAAAATTATTTCAAACAATGGAAAATATTTGAGCACATAAGAAGATAAAATCAGTAGCTAAACCATCTAATCTATGTTTGCAAGAAGGATAGAAATCATATAATCACAAGATTATCATTCCATCAAAATATAAACATGCATTGAGCTATTCTTGCTATGTGTGTATTAACAATGCACACTCTTGCATATTTTTAATATATAGATTCAGTTAAAAAAAAATCTAAGGGAGAATAGAGGTTGAGTATTCTTACCTCAAGAGCTTTTACAAACTATTCTCAAGATTAGTTTTGAAATGGTGATCACCAAGTACCCTCTCCTCTTCCTCTCTTTTTCTTTTTTTTTCTTTTCTACTCTCTCTCTCTCTTCTTTGCTCAGTCGAAGAAGTAGAATGGCTGGGCTGAAATGGTGTTCTATTTGTAGGAGTTTGGAGGCCTATTTTTATTTTTATTTTTATTTTTTTATTCCTCTTGCCTTAGGAAATATTACCTACAAGGTAGGCCTAGAGTGTGTAGATGTATGCATGCCTTAGCATGCATTGGCATGCCTCCAGCAGTCCTACAGCAGCCTTCTTGAAAAGGAGGGGCCGAATTTCCCTGCCCAAGAAATTCTGGTTTCATATATATATATTTTTTTTAAACATTATGAAAATCAATGTATATATATAACATAGTCACTATATGTTTTTCTTCCTACTATCTTCTAACTAACTTAGTTATTATTTGTTTAAATCATTTAGTTTCCACAATTGTATTTAGATACAAAAATTTAATAACAAAAATAAATTTATTTAAAGGAATTTAATATTGGTATTAATTATGGTGCTATTAACATTATAATTTAATAATCACTATTAATTGACTTAATATTATAATATTATTATATGTAACTAAAAGACTTGAGATTGAACCAATTAATCTTCATGGGTTAATGTTCTTGTATACAAATTATTAATGCTAAACTTTATATAAAATAATATATATTAAGAATTAGATTTGTGTAGTTATAAAAGTGACGACGATGACGATGACAATGACAACAATAATAATAATACTATGAAGATAAAAATTTCACTACTTAAATAATTAAAAGTTAATTATAGAATTTCCTGACAAAATGTTGTTATGGAATTGGATTATAGATGTTGATTACAAAATTTAAGTAGCTAAATATAATTACCAAAATAATTTAATATGCAAAAATACAGGTTCTCACAAGCCCCTTTTTGGTAGGTACCCAACTTTAATGTGCTATTTCTTTTAGTATAGGGGTATTCATGAACTGGGTTGGTTTGGTTCCAAGGTAAACCAAGAACCAAACTGGTCCTTATGGCTCCATAAATTTAGAAACCAAATCAAGCCATAAAAACCGAACCAGAACCAAACAACCAGAAGTGGTTTGGCTCCACTTAGGTTCTAGGCTTGAAAAGTAATCACTATATCTAGATTATCCAGGTTAATAAAAATTGATTCTTTCTTCCTATACAAGTATTCTAAAACTTTCACAAGCATACTTCAAATTTTTTTAATATTCTCCAAACTAACCTTTAGAAATACTTAAAATAAAACAAATTCATATTATATAGTGATTACACTGATCTTGAAATCTTTGACAAATTGAAACAAACCAAAATGAAAGACAAAAGTATACCCATTTCACCTCTGCTTTCTTCTCCTTTTTTCCTATGTTCATTCTTTTGTTGAGAGCTTCAATGAAGTAGAAGACATCAAGGTATGGCATTTTGGACATATGCTTATTATATTATGTTAATGAACATGCGAAGAGGCAGTTCTTTGTACACTTGCAAGGTATGGCATTTTGATCCATTGCAAAAGCAGTCTTATTATTTGTTCTTTGTTTAGAGACACTCATTTCTATTGTTCTTTAGATGCGGCTAAGGCTGGGTTGGAGTGCCTTCATCAATCTACAAAGAAAGAGCTACAAGTGTACTTGAATGTAGATGGGCCATTGAAAGACTCCAATGAGTTCCACACAAAATTAGCAAGACTGGCCAGGTATTTCCAATATTTTTTTAAACTCTAGTTTTCTTCTACGTAATATGAACCAAATTGAAATGCCTAGTGAACAATGCAAGGGATAGTGAATTTGCCACTAGCAGATGGCAAATATTCCAATGAGAAGAGGATACGATAATGTAGAGAAGGAAAAAAAAAAAAAATAGGGAAAGGAAAAGGATGGAATCAGACATTGGGGTGGGAAATCAATACACATACGTACACCTCCCCTACAAACACACACACAGTTTTGGAGTTGGCGCTTGTTTTCAATTGAGATAAACATAAGAGATATTAGTAGTGTTTTACCTGTCATACATTGGCCAACCAATTCATCCTTCTCACTACTTGTCTTGTGCCATTTTATTTTATCACTGGGTTAGTTGCAAGCCTTTAAGTCTTAGTTGTTTGATTTGCTACTTGTTTATCTCAATCCATGCAATATTGTTGTACTAGTTTATGCTCAAAATAATCTTCCTTGAGAATTTTCTTATCCTTATTTCCTGTTTTGATTTTCTTTTCTTTGTTTAATTTTAATATCTAGGAAGCTTTAATGTGATACAAAACTTTTGAAACTTTCCTTCTTCAATCAGAGAAAAATATTATTCATGGTTGGAGAGAGAGAGAGAGAGAGAGAGAGAGAGCTACTAGCCTTCAAATGATATGTAAAGTGAAATGGAAAAATGGATAAGAAAGGGAGAGAAAGAGGAGAGGAAGCTAACTTTGTGACACCCTGAAAATGAGTAGAATATTTATTCTGAAATCTTTCGATCATGCCCTTCCCTTCCTCTTGCAAGTTGGTTATGGGGTAATCTTTTGATGGCCCAACTCACATGCATTGAAGACACCACCAAAATCCAAATAGCTTTCTTTGTAGGTTAACAAATTCATTAAGGACGGAAATAAATAGGAAGATGCCTTTTCATTATAGAAGTTTTTTCAAGACCTACATCTGGTTGTTGCCTTTTGGTAAGGTGAATTCACCATTTACTAGTTATATCACTAGAATTGTCCTCCCAAGAAGATGTCTTTTATCAATTTGTCATGTGTTCCTATCTTAATATCTTTGCAATTACAGCGTGAGATGGCAGTAGAGAGTGCGCGGATTTTTGATATGGATTGTTATTAGGTATACTTACTGTCTTTTCTTTCTGTCAAGAAGATATTAGTTTTTCTACACTTTCTTTTGGAGTTTAGCTGACTCAGTTTCTTCTATTGTTTCAGCATGGGCTACAACAAAGTTGTCATCAGTTATAGTTTACTGATAAAAGTTTGTTACTTCTTGTTTACATGTTTGTGGATATATCTTTACTCATGCTCGCTTTTTTTTTTTTTCTTCTACATTTTCAACTTGAGCATAGTTCTTCTGTTTTGAAGTTCCAATTCCTATGAAAATAATGAACCCTTCCAGTTTATTTGACTGTATTTTGCCAAGTGTCATCTTGTCAGTTGAAGTACTATCTGATGCAGTACCTATTGCATATCAGTATAACTAGGGGACCATATGATACCAGTCCCCAAAAATGAGTAATTAGTCCTAGATGACACTGAAATTTAATTGTTACAAATTTGTCCTACCTATGATCGAGTCTGGTAAGACATAAACTTGTCTTTACTATACCCCCACTACAGGAAACGACACTTTTGGCGACCAAAATATTGGTCGCCAAAAGCCCTATTTTTGGTCGCCAAATGTGATTAGCGACTACTTTTTTTGGTCGCCAAAGTCGTCGCCTATACTCTGTCGGCGATAGTATTGGCGACTAAACTAATTTTGGTCGCTGAAAGTGAACGTTTTGGCTACTAAAGTCTGCTTAGTCGGCAAAGGGTATCTTTTGGCGACTAAAATATTAGTCGCCAAAAGTGAACATTTGGCTACTAAAGTCTGCTTAGTCGGCAAAGGGTACTTTTGGCGACTAAATATTTAGTCGCCAAAAGTGTTCGAATAAAATTAATTTGATTTTCAGCGACTAAAAATTTTAGTCGTAGATAAGTTTTAGTCACAAAATGTGTAACATTTAGGGACTAAATAATTTAGTAGCCAAAAAATTATTTTTCATTTTATTTTATTTTTGGCTACTAACTATTTGGTAGCGGAAAGTCTTCATTTATTTTTAGCTACTAACTTTTTAGTCACCAAAACTCTTTGGGTTCTTTATGGCTACCAAATATTTAGTCGCTAAAAATATTGATTTTCTTTTTGACTACCAATTGGTTAGTCACTAACAAATTCACTTCTTTTTTTTTTTCGCTACTAAACATTTATTAATTGCCAAAAACTTTATTTTGTGTTTTTTTTTTTATAATTAATTTCTTCACAACCTGTATTTATTTCGTGCAACCTGCACCCTGTATTTAAACAATAATTATACATATATCTATTTCTATTTCGTTTCAACAATACAAAAATTTAATCAATTAACATCAGATTCTATACAAATCAAATACAATCCATCCCAAAATAATAATTCCATACATACGCAAAATCATACAAAAAAGATGTCCTCTGTACAAAAAAATTGCTTGAATAATATGTTCTCAAAAGGGAAGTGGAGAATGAACCGTGGAAGGAACTCTGTAACAATACAAAGACGCTGAGGTGAAGTTACTGCACCCATAAAAAGTAGAACATTTGGATGTCTGAATCTTTTCATGAGAGATACCTTCATAAACAAAAACAAACTCTACTGTCAACATATATATTACCACCGAATAATTATTAATGCTAGTAAAATCATTTTTCAACACAAATGATCTAATCAGCCACATAAAAAGTTAAATAAAATAACAAAAAAAAGGACTGGACATCCTATCCCTCCACATTTATGAAGGCTACTTTGTTTAGAGTCAAAATCAAATACTAACAAAATCTACATAAAACAGAGTTACATCTTCATTTCTTCCTTTAAGCAGAATCAGTTATGTAAGAATTCTTAGAATTCCAGTACCATGCAGACAACAAGGATGGCCGCTGAGTCATGCTAATGTTTTGTGTACCACATCCTTCTGTGTTGTGTGTTTACTTCCTATTCACTATGTCTCATCATGGTAATTATACGGAGATTCAGATTTAAATATTTCAATTGTAGCAACAAATTCTATCAACTTCAATTACATAAGACTTCTGAATTATGCATCAACTGGTTAAACACACCTCTTTTCTGAAGGAATATATCAAATCATCTGAATATTCTTGCTTGGAAAAAACCTTGACAGCAACATCCTGCAAAACATTGATGTAATTTTTTTCTTTGTACTTTTCATGAGCAAAAAAGGGACATGATTCAATCAAACATTATTTAAACATCCAACTCAATTTTTTTGTTCCATGATCCATCCTTTCTTAATTTGATTAGAGTGATGACTAAAGCCAAATATCACATCATGTCATTCACAACTCATAATATAGTTTGTACATTTTTTTTCTTTTTTTCCCCCCCTTCTCTCTGGTCTGGAATGCAGTTTCAAATTTCGTGTGACTAGCCCCTAAGGGGATTCTGAAATAATAGTGTTTAGCAGCCCCCTAAACACCCACAAAACCTTGCACAGTGTTGTACACCAATACCATACCATCAGTACAATCTCTCTTCTAAACCTTTTAATTGATTTTTGTTACAGTTCATATCAAGTGCATACCCAATATCATGCAACTTGTCTCAATGAAAATAACAACCACAAATTACCACAATCAAATCACAAGCCACATTAGTAAAAGACTGAAATGTGAAACAGAATACCGTTGTGATAAAATGTTAGTAAAGGTTCCATGTAAAGCACTAATCAAAAGCTTTTTTCTATTTCTAATCTTTTCTTACAGATTTGACTTACTTTTTTCTATTTCTGTTTTTATCTTTTGTATTTTGTTTGTGTTTTAGTACACACGTCTTGCTGGCTTAAACCATGCTTGCTTCCTTCTCCAATTTTCTCTATTGACTTTCAATTTTCTCTAATTTTGGGATTAAATTGCCGGCAAGAATCAACTCAAATCAATTCCACAAAAACTCACCTGTGCCAAGCCAGTTATTTATTCCTTGTAAGGCAATTTGATTTAATGAATGGGTTAAATCTAATTGGCCAGAACTCCTATAAATTATAAATTCCTATACGCAATTTGTTCATAAACAGGAATGAGTGTACATTGAGATACCTCCTGGTTCATACCCTATATCATATTGACTAAAAAGGTGAAAGAAGACCATTGGCTTTGTGGCCAAAGTGGTAACAGCAAGTGCAGTCCTATCCTTGGTAAGGCCAAGCCGTACAAAGGTGTGTTTCTCATAAAACTAGCTAAATATGAGGTTCTTGAAAGTGCCAAAAAAGAAGGATGAAATAGGATAAAAAACAATCCTCCCTAAAAATCAGAGTACAACTGAAGGCGGAAAAGGATGAGAAAAGAAAGTATTGCCACATCCTTCCTTCCTTAAAATAACCTGTTACACATTATTTTCAATGCATTACAAGTATACCTTCAGGAGTTGAACAACGAATGGCAGAAGCTGGCGGGAATCCTGTGGTGTAACATAAGGTGAGCATTCGGCAAGGTTCTTGAGCAAGTATACTTTTCGTTCTTCTGGAAGCTGACAGGGTAAAGCATCACTGGATAAAAAATAAAATAAAATCAAAATAGAATAAGTGAGAAATTAAAAAATCTGAGAGTGAGAAATTAAAAAATCTGAGAGTGAGAAATCAAAATAGAATACCTTCAGGAGTTGAACAACGGATGGCAGACATCGTTTTCATCGGTACGTGAAGTCATACTCCATCATGTGTATGCAGAAAAAACAAAATCCATGTCATGATTTTATTTTTACCATAATTTTTTAATATTACTCTCATTATCATAAAAAAAATTCTACCATAAGATAAAATTCACATTATCTAATTAGGGGTTTTTAATTTGATTTCACATTACCATAATTTGGTTTATGGTTTATTATGCTTTAGTCAAGGGTATTCAGATAAAGTTAAGTTTTACACAGAAAGGAGTGAAAAAGTTATATGGACAATCAGAATGTTAATTTGCAATAAAAAAAAAAAAAATCATAATGCTAATTTCACACAAAATTGCACTACAACAAAACATAATAATCCAACTGTACCCTACACACAAACCTAAATAAATAAGTACCATGGAAGCAAACAATTTAATGATAAAACCTACAGGTTCACCTTTTCTACTGTTACTCAGTAATAATTTATACCATAATTTCACAGAACTAGGTATCATTAAAAAAATAATCTCATTGTAGGTAAGCAACTGATCTGGATAAAGAATACATATACAAAGAATAAAGATGGCTAATGATTCTTGGTCAATGAGAGACTGACATCAATCCTCATGGAATTAGAGAAGTCCAATAAGATCTAAGTATAATGTTAGATCATGTAAGAAGCATTAAAATTAATTGAAAACTGTTACTCACAACTGCATATTCAGGTATAAAGTTGGATCAGCTAGAGCAGCCTCAAAAGCCTTCTTCAAACTTTGGTTCATGTGGTATCTGATGAAGAACAGCATAAGAAACAAAAGAATTCAAATACCAGGGGAGGGGGGGAGGAATCCCAAACAACTAACACTAGTATCTCAGTGCTGAAAGTTGATAATTACATCATATACTTATCAAAAAAAAACTTACATCATATACATCAAACAGAAATGATATACTAACCGTGAACAAAAGGAACGCGTAGAGAACACAACTTGCATAGTTGCAGCCAGGTAGCAACTAAGAGAAATGATAGGAAAACCAGAAATTATAACAAGTAGGGGTGAAATCGGTTCGGTTCGGTCGGTTTTTTCACTATTTTTGCGCCGAACCGGTAATTCGGTTTTACATATTGTGTGAACCGAACCGGCCAAAAAAATGTCATAAACCGGCTCGGTTCGGTTTTTTACGGTGCGGTGCGGTTTCTCGGTTTTTGGCTCTCTTTTTTTTTTTTGATTTGGTGGTTGGGCCTCACATTTTGGGCCTATATTTCTATTCATTTTGCATAAAATTTGAGTCTCAAGCCATATAATTCCTACATAGGTTTGGGGCCTCACATTTTGGGCCTATATGTCATTAGCACAACAATTAAAAAAAAAAAAAAGAATTTATATCAGGATGGAGAATATAAAAATCAACTTAAATTTTATAAAATCCACAATCATAAACTTTATTGTGATACATTGAAATCGAATATTCATCTGATAATGCTAAATTACTAACATTAGGATGGATTTCAAACTAAACTATGAGAAACACATCCAAAAATCAATCCATGCTAATTTTTAACTAACTTCACTTAGGTATAATGATATTTCTAATGATAAAAGGCTCTTAATCAGTTCTAGTCTAAAAAGCTATTGAAATAAAACTCATTTCAATCGATCTAACACTAATGAAACCAAAAAAAAATGTTTTTCTAAATGTACAACTTTTATCAGATAAACAGAATTTTATCCCAAACTTCTTACTGTGCATGTTTTCTAAATGCACACTAAAAAATGTTTGTCTAAGGTGTCAATACTTACAAAAGAAATTGGAAGAAAAGAATGTGAAGTGGAATATTAGTGTGCTGAATTTTTGTAGTTTAGCAAATTAGCTCACCCTTTTCAATATTCAAAGTTCAGCATACCCTCTTCCTTCAACATTCTAGCGGGTTCAAATACAGAAAATCCCAAACTTCTTGCATAATTTGATAGTCACATAATTCCCACAAAACAAGCTCCAAAACCCAATTCCCACAGTAGCCCAAAAAAATAAAAGATCAATTTTTTACAAAAATTCAAACTGATAGCACAACATTCACAGCAATCAAGCAATAGTTACATCAAAAACAAAACCAAATCAAACAATAAACAACTGGAATTGCATGGAAAACTGAGAACCCACCAAGATCAATAAAAGGGATTTCGAAAATTAGGGCACAATCAAGGGTTTTCGAAAATCACCTTAGGGTTTTGATTAAGCTTCTGCTTGTTGATTTTGCTACAAACCCACCAAGATCTTCATCGTCTGCTTCGTTGATGAGTGAAGGAAGTGCGAACAGAGAGTGACAGTCGGTGTCTTAAGGGCCCACGGCTGCGACTTTGAGACTTCTGAACGAGCACAATATGCAACATCACCGAGCGCTCAATCGGTGACGTCTGAGTCTTAAGGTCGATCAAAAATGGGGTGTCTACAGTTGTCCCTCTTTGACAGAACTCGGAAGTCACAAGTGACGGGAGTGAATGTCAAAGCCCAGAGACGACCCATTTTTGACAAGGCCGAAGACTTAGACAATCAAACAAGGTGAACAGAGATATGCCCGCAGGCAAGGGGGCAAAATGCAAAGCGATATGCACGGAGACAGATGATCATGCAAATGCAGCAAGCTGTAATGAAGCAAGTATTCGCAAATAGATGCAATAGCTTTAAGCAAGAATGCAAAGCAACAACTACATTTCATGCAGTTAAGAATGCGGAGAATTATTTAGTTCTCGTCGCGTCTCACACGGAGAAGATACGATACTTGCGCGATTCGTCTGGTCGCACCAGCCTCAAATGAACCGTACATACAATATCGTGCCTGCAAAAAGAGAGATTCAACAAGAACAATATGCTAACAACATATATTCAATGTGATTCTGATAGTTTGACACACGCAGTACCGGCGAGCGAATGCACCGCAATGCGAGAAGGGAACGTGCGTGATGACGCATGCTCAAGCACAGAGGTACGATAATATCAAGAAAACATGCATGACAATGCAAGTATGTTCATGAGAATGCAGGTTATGTGCACAACAATGCAAAACGAGCATAAATCAGGGCGTCCGTTTGTTGCGAAACAACGAGCAAGGAAACGCGCATTTCGGCGGAGGCGACTCGACCGCGGCCTCTGGTTCACTTCCCGGAGAGATTACAACACATTCAAAAAGGATAGACTTTGATTCCGGTGAATGATGATGAGACACATGTCAGAAATTGGAGCTGACGTCCCGGCGGGGCGATTTCGCGACCGGAAGTGCACTTTTCTTGAACTTTTTCAGGTCCCGGGAACTCCAATCTTCCTCAAAATTTGCAGAGAGCTAGGTGGGCATGTGGGGATCACCACCGGCCAGTTATCTTCCCCAGGGGAGGCCACCGGCCAGTTTTCAAAAAGTAAATGGCCGGCCAGCCAGAAAAGGTGGCCGGCCGGCCACCTGCCCAAATCCGCGGGCAATTTTGTCTTTTCACCTCATTTTCTTTATATTCTTTTGCCCAATGACTTTGAGCTCACAACCACAGCTGCGAAAACTTCTTCTCCACCTCCCCAAACCATTTTCCTCTTCAGATCTGAGCTCTATACGCGTTTTCCAACGCCCCACGCAAGTTGTTTTTGCGAAAACATTCGATTTCAAGCACTTTGGACCGATTAAATTTTGATTTCGGTGCTTCTTTTCTCATTTTCACCACTTGAGGTAAGTTTGTCTCAGTATTTGGAAGATTTTCTAGGGGGTTGACTTTTGTTGACTTTTTCATTTCCCGAGAGTTGACTTTTGTTGACTTTTTTCAATTTTGGCTCATTTTTGCTCATTTTTTGCTCCTTTTGCAGATTTTCCGAAATGGCGGGTAATTTCCTCACGGTGGAGGTCCTCCAGGTGCCGGAGATGACTTCGATGTCATGACGCTACCCCCGAGGGTCCGACCCTTTATTCCCGAGAGATACGCCCCGCCGGTACACGTTCTTCCGCGGGCCATTTTTCGTCACTACACTGTCTTTGATGATCGAGCACCCGGAGATCTACTTCTGCGAGAGCCAGAGCATCACCTCTCTTACGAGGCACGAGAGGTATTTTACTTCATTTTCTGCATTTTTCGTGCATTTCGTGCTTTTGCCATGCTTGAACACACAGTTTAGCCTATGACATAGTACTTTGTTTGCATTCGGAACATGTGGCTTAAACACTTGAATTTCTGAACACTCTACTCATTGATTGATTGTGAACGCACGACACACATTAGTTAAGAATTGAACACACGCCTCAAGCACTGATTTGTCGAACACACAGCCCGAATTTGAAAGTGAACACACATCACACACTGACTAAGAGTAGAACACGCAGCCCAAACTTTGATTTTCTGAACATACAGCTCGAATTGATGGTGAACACACAGCCCACACTGGTTGAGAGTAGAACACGCAGCCCAAACTCTGATTTTCTAAACACACAGCTCAAATTGATGGTGAACACACAGCCCACACTGATTGAGAGTAGAACACACAGCCCTAACTCTGATTTTCCGAACACACAG
The DNA here is from genome assembly GCA_030407325.1 of Camellia japonica. Taxonomy (NCBI): domain Eukaryota; kingdom Viridiplantae; phylum Streptophyta; class Magnoliopsida; order Ericales; family Theaceae; genus Camellia; species Camellia japonica. The sequence continues at coordinate 49,958,979 of JAPPVO010000019.1, forward strand.
CTCAAATTGATAGTGAACACACAGCCCACACTGATTGAGAGTAGAACACGCAGCCCTAACTCTGATTTTCTGAACACACAGCTCAAATTGATGGTGAACACACAGCCCACACTGATTGAGAGTAGAACACGCAGCCCTAACTCTGATTTTCTGAACACACAGCTCAAATTGATGGTAGAGCCCTAACTCTGATTTTCTGAACACACAGCTCAAATTGATGGTGAACACACAGCCCACACTGGTTGAGAGTAGAACACGCAGCCCTAACTCTGCTTCGCACACAGCTTATTCATTTCATTTGCACACAGCTCATTATATTTCATTTGCATACGGCTCATTACTTGCACACAGCTTTCATTTCATTGCGTACTGACACATGTATTCGTTCTGAATGCAGGTTGGTTCTCGCATCGTGCGGGGATATGGCTCCACCGCTGCGAGAGAGTGGTATGCTGAGCTCCCGGAGGCTGTCCGGGATTTAGTTGATTTAGCAGGGTTCGGGGCCTTCTGCATGGGGTTATCACATTGCCCTGCCCGGAGGACGCTATTGGCAGCTCTGGTGGAGAGATGGTGGGACACCACCAACTCCTTCCATTTCTCTGCCACCGGGGATTTGACCATGACCCGCTGGATTTTGCTGTACTGATCGGCCTGGATATAGGAGGCTGGCCCATTCCTTACGATGAGGACATGGGCGAATGGGAGGCCGCTTGGTTACATCTATTGGGGGCCCGCCCACTTGGTTCTCTTCCCATTTTCGGAGGGAGGGGATGGAGCCCGGTACTCCTGAGGAGGTTGAGCAGTACGCCCGTGGTTTCCTTATGTTCCTCTTCGGGACTACTCTGTTCACCGATAGAGGGAATACAGTTGGGCTGTATCTCTTGAGCGCTCTGGTGGACCTATCACAGGTCGGTCGATACGACTGGGGTGGCGCCGGCCTGGCTACCCTCTACTGCTGCATGAGCGCGGCCTCTCGCGGGCGGGGAGACTTACTTGGCGGTTATTGGAGAGCCTGGGAGGTACTTTCTGTCCTCTTGATTTACTTTTCTGCTCCTCATTACTTGTACATTGCACACACAACGCACTTTACATTCTGTATTTTGCCCTCAGCACTTTGTATTTACATCCTGCACTGCTTTCCTCAGTTATGGGTCTACGTATATTTTCCCACGTTAGCCCCAGAGTTGGTGGTGGCAGGGCTCCTCATGACCCCATACTCACTGGTATTCGAGGGCGAGCACCGGCCGAGACCCCGAGAGACTCTTTTATCTGCGGCAGTATTTTGACACCGTGCGGACGACAGAGGTATTTCAGAATTCTCATTTCCTTCTGTTTTCATCTTTGATCTGCCCCATATACTCCCGGTTTCTGATTGGTTTATGCACCTGTTATCCGTATGCACTTGTTATCCGCAGATTACATGGCAGCCCTGGGCGCCCTTGGGTGATGGTCTCCGGTTTCAATATAGCGGAGGATCGGGCACCTTCCAGTACAGGGTCCTGCTTGAAGGACCAGTTGATAGAGCATGGTTTCTGGGGGAACGCTTTTTGCGTCAGGTATGGGGGTACATTTCTCAGGATCCTCCCGCAGCACCTCCAGCCAGTATGCGGACTGCTGATAGGCTCTCTACCCAGGATGTTGTTAGTGCTATGCTGGGCACTGATGCTTTGCTACATCTTGCGGAGGGGGACTATGCCACTTATCGCCATACATATCTGATGCCTCCCTTGACGGGAGTGCATACTCCGCCACTAAGGTCCACTGGTATACCATCTTCGAGTCAGGCTCGTGCCACAGATGTCCCTTCCTCCAGCAGGGCTGGTACGTCTAGAGGCGAGAGTGGGTCGATTCCCCCGATCCCTCCGACTCTTCATCATCCGGGGTGGCCAGACATGCCGACCGAGTTGACGAGTTGGCGATTTGGGACTCCTTACCAGGTCTCGCTGGAGCCTCCTCTTCCTGACCATAGATATGTCAAGGACCCTGATTCACCACCGGTATGTTTTACAGCTTTGATTTATCAGTCGGATACTTGGACATTCATTCCTTTACTGATAGTTTTGCATTTGTATCTGCAGCCTCCAGTTGAGTACGTGGATGAGATGCTCGGATTGCTGGCCACATTTGAGGGCATGATCCTACGGAGGGAGGCACAGCTGGCCATTATGGGTGTGCAGGTACCGTTCATCGTTCCCGCATTTATCATATTTCCTGATGACACGCTGGTTTTGAACATTCTACTGCATTGATAGGCCACTTGTGTAGAGCACATCTGACACACACCCCACTCACATACTGTACTTGCATCTGATTTTCATATTTGGATTGATGTATTGAACTCTTCATTTTCAGATGCCTCCGGTGTATGCTCCGTCGCGGGCCGGGCCACCCGGGCCTTCTTAGGGAGGTCGATCGTCTGGATCTTTTCGAGGCGCTGGGCCATCTGGGCCCTTTCGAGGAGCTGGGCCATCCAGGCCTTTTCAGGGAGCTGGGCCATCCAGGCCTTTCCGAGCAGCTCGGGGAGGGTCCTCTCGCAGGCGCAGGGCACATGTTATAGAGGCGGAGCCCGATGAGGAGGAGGAGGAGGCCACAGACCGTCAGTCAGAGACATCTGCTGATGAGGGGGACTCCGGTCTTGGTTCCGGGAGTGGGGGCGAGGCTGAGGGGGATCCTGAGGAGGACAGCTCCGACCCGGATGATGATGGTGATGCAGAAGTTGTCCCGCAGAAGAGGATGAGGGGGCTCCTCATTCCCGCTCCCGAAGACATTGATGTTGCTGTTTATTGCTTTATTTTCCTTTTTGCTAGTAGTTTGTAGCACTTTGCATATTGTTAGGCAGTTTTATTTTCTGTAAAACTTGTACCTTTATTTGTTGTAAAACATGATGGAAGGAAACAGCTTTTGAAAAGGTGTTGTATTTGAAACTCTTAGCATCGCATCGCATCGAATTATTTTGCACAAAAAAGAAATTGAATGGAAATGTGCCTTGTGTATTTACCGGGTCAGGTGATGAATCGACGCAACAAATCAAACAACATCGACTCACTAAGAAATAACGGAATCTTAGCAAGCTTACAACTCGATAAGCAGAGTACAACAATGTTAACGACTCGATAAACAAGACTTAACAAAATTGCGTAAACAAAGAGTAACAACTCAAAACACACAATGCGACATCTCGACAAAACTTACAACTCGATAATCAAAACGACAACTCGATAAGCAAAATACAACAATGTTTAAACAAAACAAAGCGTACTTCGGACGATCTGGGTGATGGGACGCATTCGAAACTGAGAGAAATGGAGGCCTTCGATATTCCCGCTGCGTGGAAGTACCTCAAACTTCCTTCCGGAGGGAAAATCAGGACCAATGAGCATGGCCGGCCACATTTTGCATTTGGGGATTGGAAGGTGGCCGGCCGGCCAGTTTTTTGAGTCAAAGGTGGCCGGCCGGCCACTTTTCCCTACAACCCACAGAATTCTGACACTTGTCCTTCGAATAGTGTTTCGTCCCCTATAAAAACTCCAACTTTGGAACTCATTCATTTCATCACTGCTTTGCACGAAAATGGAGGCATTTCTCGTAGAAAATCTCACATCTTGGATCTCTTCTTTAGATGGCTCGGAAAAGTTGAACTTCCGGGGTTTCGGCTTGAATGCACTATTCACGCTGGGCCGGACTCCACTACACCTTCCTTTCCTCCATGCCGCGGCGAGGTTTTGGAACCCCGTGACGCACGTCTTTAGCTTTGGCGGGCAAGAGGTGTGTCCAACTTTTGAAGATTTTCAAGTTCTGATGGAATCCGAGCGAGGTGAGGAAATCTTGCCCCAACTCAATTTTGGCTATGCCCAAACCTTAGGGCGGATGTGCGGACTCAACGCGCATGATGCTCGATCCCTGATTTGTAACGGAATGTTGGATATCCCGAGCCCGATTTATCGGTTCTCCGATGCTGGCGATCGCAGCGACCATCATTGGCAGGGCTTCCGGCGACACGCCATTTGCTTATGCATGTTATCTCATTTTCTGTTTGCCTAAAGCTTCGGAGGATCCAGCGTCCGTCTGATTGAAGTGGCTCAAGGCTTGAAAGAAGGAAAGAATTGCATTGCCATGACATTGGCCGAGACACTGATGGGCCTGGACGCCTTCTACCGTCGGGAGACAACCAGGTTTGCAGGGAGTCCACTACTGCTGCAGGTAATGTTTCCCACCCAAGCTCACATATGTATTTGCTCACATCACTCGGCCCTCGGGCTCGGTTTTTCTTACAAAAACCCTCATCTTACTTTTCTCTCATCGCACATCTTTCTATTCTTTATTCTCTCATTTTTCATCCCTCCCTAGGTATGGTTGATGGATAAATTGCAAGTTGTGGATTCTTGCCCCGCTTACTTGGCCCGCGGCTACTTCTTTCGACAACACCTAGTCGACGCCCTTGATGAGGGATGGTGGTTTGAATGGATGTGCAATTTGTCGGCAGATCGCATTGCGTGGCGCTGCCCTTGGCTCAATCTCCCGGCAATGAGCTACAGCATGTCTCGGCAGGTCGGGATTCGATTGATCAGTTTGACTCACTGCGTGCTTTATTTCCCATTCCGTATTCTGCGCCAGTTTGGCCATGATCAGACTTGCCCACCAGAGGGGATAGAGTATCCGGCTACATTCCCAGTTCGAGGCGCACAACTGGCTCGGCAGGCCGCAGCGTGGAGAATTAAAGAACTCCTGGCTCCTGCTCCCACTTTTAGTTGCATTTTGTCTGATGAGTGCTGGGATTGGCTCAATGAGGAGGCACAAGTTGGGCCAAGCTTGGCATCAGAAGCTTCGACTACCTCTGGGAGGGGGCGCAGGGACACCTGACTTGACTATGCCCCAGATTTATTGCTTTATTAGTACTTTCAAGTTTTCTTTATGAGTGTAATAAAAAGCAACTTCAATAGTATGCAAGAGCAAGAGAACTCTGTTTTGAAATCAATGAAATTGAAGGTTGTGGTACTGAAAATTCTCCGCTTTGGTCCAAAAATAGTCTTAGTTGTGAAAAGATTAATTTGAACAAAGTCAACTTTTATTAAAACTTTTCAAAACTATTTTCGATATGGATCAGAACTGGACACGCCTGAGATCTGTCACTGAGATGCACAACCCCGGATCCTGGCAACTGGAAAGTTGCCCATAGTCTGAATAGTGCCTCGGCAATTCATGGCAACGGAAAATTGCCCCTAGTCTGAATAGCACTGTACCGGAGATCACGATAAATGCTGATGAATAGAGATGACTGAGATGATCAAATGGACAAAGTTGATCGGGGAAAAAATTGTGGCTGAACTTCAAGATGAAGCTGCCTACGTATCCCAAAGATGGGAATCAAGCCTTACGTAGTTCAGGCTTAGGTTCGCTCGGGTATTTTCACTCTCCTTTTGCGCTCTAACTTTTGCCAAGGCCGCCCTTTGCGGGTTTTCAACGTTGCGAGCTCAGTTTTTATAATTTCAAATTTTTTATGCTCTGAGTTTTGCCTAGGTCGCCCTTTCGGGTTTTCGGCCTAGCGAGCCTCTCAGGGGTAGTATTTCTTCAACTTGTCCATGTTAATCAGTTGGGAAAACTCTAAGCCATCTAAATCCATCAGAACCACAGCTCCACATGACCAGATTGACTTGATGATGTAGGGACCAGTCCAATTGGGTCTGAACTTGCCCCTTGGGTCGTGGATGGGAGCTCGGTTGTCTTTGAGTACCAAATCTCCTTCTTTCAAATTCCTGGACTTAACCTTCTTGTTGAAAGCCCGGGCGATTCTGCGTTGATAACCTTGGACGTGATACAGTGCTTTCAGCCTTCTTTCATCGAAAAGCATGAGTTCCTCAAATCTGTTTTGCTGCCAATCCGCTTCGGCTATCTGGCACTCAGCCAATACTCGTAATGACGGGACCTCAATCTCAATAGGTAGAACGGCCTCCATCCCATAAACCAATGAGTATGGAGTCGCCCCAGTAGAAGTTCTGATTGAAGTCCTGTAGCTCCACAGAGCAAACGGCAGTTTATCTGGCCAGTCCCGGTAGGTTTCCACCATTTTCTGTAATATGCGCTTGATATTCTTGTTGGCGGCCTCAACTGCTCCGTTGGTTTGCGGCCGGTAAGTAGACGACTTATGAAAAGCCACATTGTATTTCTTCAACAAGTCAATCACCTCCTTCTTGAAGTGGGAACCATTGTCTGAAACGATTTCATTTGGGACTCCGTAGCGACAGATGATGTTGTTTCCGATAAATTTTGCGACATGCGAAGCCTTCAACACCGCATAAGATTGGGCCTCGACCCACTTTGTGAAATAATCTATCGCTACCAAGATGAACTCATGCCCATTCGACCCCTTCGGCGTAACAGCTCCGATTACATCAATTCCCCAGACAGAAAATGGCCATGGCGAAGTCATGTTGTACAGCTTTGACGGCGGAATGTTCATGCGATTTGCATGAATTTGACATTTGTGACATCGCCGGACGAAACCAATACAATCCTCCTCCATGGTGGACCAGTAATAACCCTGTCTGAGGATCTTCCGTGCCAACATTACCCCATTCATGTGCGCACCACATTCTCCCCCGTGGATGGCTTCCATCAGACGCTTTGACTCTTCGGCATCAACGCACAATTTATGCATTCCCAGATGACCCCGTTTATACAGTTTACCCCCGCAGATGATGAACTGAACTGCCATTCTCCTGATTGCCCTTTTGTCTTTGGCATTTACCCCTGGCGGGTATGCTTCTTTCTCCAAGAAGTTTCAGATGTCGTAATACCAGGGGTGTTCGTCCTGAACTTCATCTATGGCTGCAATCGACTCATAGGCAGGTGCAAATTTCTGGTCGATGATGACTGGACGCATTCGGACTCCACACGGGATGTCTATCATAGAAGATAGAGTTGCTAAAGAATCTGCAAACCTGTTGTTCTCTCTTAGTAGATGAGTAAAACTTAGCTTCTCAAACCGAGGAATCAGCAAATCCAAGGTCTGGTGATACATCATCATCTTTTCCTCTTTCACTTTCCAGTCTCCTTTAGCTTGAGACACAACCAGGTTCGAGTCCCCAATGACGTCCAACCGTCTTGCCCCTAGTTCCAGGGCTGCTTCTAGACCAACGATGCACGCCTCATATTCTGCTTCATTGTTCGAGACTTTGAATCAGAATTTGAAGGCGAGAGGGATACGGGAATTGTCGGGTGCTATCAGCAACACTCCTATCCCATACCCATGTTGATTTGACGCTCCGTCAAAGTACATCGTCCAAGTTTCATCGTCGATATGCAGAATTGATTCATCCGGGAACAGGTACTCAACTGCTTCATCCCCCTCAACTGGGTGGTCGGCAAGGAACTCTGCCACTGCTCTTCCTTTCACTGACTTGCGTGTCACGTACGTGAGATCAAATTCGGAGAGCAACAGCAACCAACGAGCTAGCCTACCCGTAAGTACTGGTTTCTCGAAGAGATATTTGATGGGATCAAGTCGTGAAACCAACATTACAGAGTGAGCTAACAGGTAGTGCCGCAGCTTCCTGGTAGCCCATACCAGAGCTAAGCAAGCCTTTTCCAGCGGTGTATACCGGGTCTCATACTCCAGCATCTTTTTGCTCAAATAGTAGATGGCTTTCTCCACCTTGTCTTCTGATTCTTGCGCAAGCATGCAGCCCATCGTGGTCTCAGTCACTGATAGATACAAAATCAACGGTTTTCATGGTTCTGGTGGCGATAAAACGGGCGGGTTCTGTAGATATTCTTTAATCTGTTCAAATGCAGCTTGACATCGGCCGTCCCATTGGAACTTCTTTCCTTTCTTGAGGAGGCCAAAAAGTGGTTCACAAGTCAAGGTTAATTTTGAAATAAACCGTCTTATGAATTGCACTTTACCCAGAAAGCCTCGCACCTCCTTTTCAGTCCTTGGTGGTGGCATTTCTAGGATGGCCTTGATTTTGGAAGGGTCGACCTCGATGCCCCTTTGTGTGATCAGAAACCCTAGCATTTTTCCCGCTGTAACACCAAATGTACATTTTTTAGGGTTCAACCGCAACCGAAATTCCCTGATCCTTTGGAAAAACTTATGCAAGGCGGTGTAGTGGCCCTCTCTTTCTTTGGACTTCACAATCATGTCGTCCACATACACCTCAACCTCTTTGTGGATCATATCATGTAGTATTGTGGTCGCGGCCCGTTGATAAGTAGCTCCAGCGTTCTTCAACCCAAACGACATTACCCTGTAGCAGTACTGTAGACACCCCATTTTTGACCGACCTTAAGACTCAGACGTCACCGATTGAGCGCTCGGTGATGTTGCATATTGTGCTCGTTCAGAAGTCTCAGAGTCACGGCCGTGAGCCCTGCCTCCGGACTTCCGAACCCTCTTCTGTACCTTGTCTTGGTTTGCGAACCAGACTCGGTTTTCTCTGTTTCTTTTCCTGAAGGGAGGGAGAGGTCCCGTAGACCATCTCTCAGTGGCCGTGGGCTACATTTTGTGGCCGTAGGCCATTTTGTCCATTTCGGAGCCCGGTTCCCGATTTTCGGAGCCGTCAGGCCGTGTGCCTCGGTTCGGGACCGCCTAACCATCTCCGACTGCTCCGGTTTTTGGCATGCATCTCATTTACTCCCTTTTGAGGGACACTGAGGCCTGGGAGACCCACTTCGTGGCCGAATGCCACTTTCGGTGCTTAACAGCCTATTTTCGGGACCCCGAACTGCGTGTTTTGGCCCCCGAGCATTCGTTTTGCATCGGTTTTCGTTCATTTTTGGCAGGTACCTCTGTTTTATCACCAGGAAGGTCACTGAAGGTGAGAGGCCAACAATTGTCTCATCAACCAGTTATATCCCTCCGGCGCCCTCCGACGCCCGTTTTTCTCGCTTCCGAGCCAATGTTGACCACCTTAGGGCCATTTTCTTCAACCCCAAACCACATATTTGTGTTGTACACACATGGGAGGACCCTAAAAGCCCATGGCTGGCCAGTAATTCAGATTGAACCTTTTGAACCCCTCCTTAAAGTGGCCTATTCTCTCTCCTGTTTTAGAGTTGCCAATTTTGAACCACAGGGTTGTGATGAGGAGACCTAGGAGGACACCTTTTCTCTGGTGGCCAGCCAGAAATCTTCTTGTGCCTTTTGACCCTTGGCCGGCCGGCCATAGGGGGTGGCCGGCCGGCCACCTACAACAAAAATAGGTGGCCGGTCATGTTCCTTGGGATGTGTGCTTTACAGCTGTATAGCTTTTTCCCCCAAAATATCTGATTTCGGGGGACTTTTATAGGAGAGGGAAACTTAATCCCTTTTTGGGCCTATGCATTAATTCAGGGTACCCTGAATGGGCCTATGCATTAATTCAAAAGGCTTCCCAGCCTGCTTCGTTCTGGCTCTGCCGGCCATTTCCTTTCCTTTCCTCACCCAGTCCTCTTTGGTGGGCAGATAGCCCAGTCCAAAGGTATGCGGGTTGTGTGGCACTTCGGTCAATGTTGCGACTCCTTTCCTGCCACTCCGTCCTAATCCCATCCCGGGGATGTGTTGTAGCTTGTTCATGAGGTAGACGGATTGAGCACTGACGTACACACCTTCATTCACAGCCATAATATTCTGCACTACCCGGGCCTCAGCCAAAGTGAACCCCGATAAGAACACATCCTCCGTGCCATGCTCGATCTCTAGAACTGGTGTAGACACTTCCGGCGGCGGATGGATGGATGAATTTCCGAAGACAATAGCCACCCCCTTCCCGTGAGGGTACTTCAACATTTGATGTAAAGTGGAAGAGACTGCCTTTACTTGGTGTAACCACGGCCGCCCCAAGAGTAAGTTGAAGGTTGCGGGAACGTCCAAGACATGGAATTCGATGTTGTGTTGTCCCGGACCAACCTGAGTCTGAATTTTGACAATCTCCATCACTTCTCTGCTAGTATTATCGTATGCTCTGATCACCTGAGTAGTCGGCACGAAGTCCGCGGGCTTCAACCCGATTGCATACGCTGTTCTGACTGGGCAGACATTGATGGCAGACCCGGTATCAACAAGTACCACCGGTATCCACTTGTCTCTACACTCCACGGAGACATAGAGGGGTTTGTTATGATTTGTGCCCTCAGGCGGTAGTTCTTTGTCTGAAAAGGTTAATGCCGGGAATCTCCTCCTCCGGAAAAACCAGCCCAACCAGCTGTTCTGGTGTAGTATCGATGGAGAGTTTGGCCTTGTCCATAGCAGATAGGACAGCCTGTCTATGTACCCGTGAAGCCATAAGCAGTCCCCAGATGGAGATGTCTGCTTGTATCTTCTTTAACTGTCTCAGTACAGCTTCTTCTTCAATTTGCTTCTCTCTCTGTTTCTCAGCCTTTTTGTCTTTCCCAGATGTTTCGGGTTGGTCAAGGTGTGGGGGTTTGAAGTACCGCCCACTCCTGGTCATGTGGTCCACCTCATCGAGGTACCAAGTATCATCTGGTTGAGCACCTGTCCAATCTTCGTCTGTGTGGGCAAGACATAAGTCATCGTCTTCCCACCACATCCCATTAGCGTTCAACAGACACCTATCTGGTTCTGGCAAGTTTGTACTCTCGGTACTTTCATCCCACATACTCACAGCATGTCCTGCTCTCGTGCTCGCAGCACTTTCAACCTCTTCATAGTTCTTGGCTTTCTGGATTCTCTCAGAATCCCACTTCTTCTCTTGCTCCTCGCGCCCGTTAGCACGATTTGTTGTTCAGTTTTCACAATATCTTGATCCCGAGCGAAATTCTTTGTACCGGCGCTCTCCGGCAATTCATTCTGACTCTCGGCCCTTCAGGCCACCATTGACACCCTTGCCCCTGCCGGGCCTTGTTCTGGCTGAAATTCCACAACGTCTGGCTGATCATCTAACCATCCGATGACTTCTGCCGACTCCTCATATTCAAACCAGTTGATTGTTGCATCCCTTGAGTCTTGGTCGTTGAAGAACTGGAGGTTGGCAAAGTCCTCTTCTACTGTTGTCAGGTCATCTGCCCCTTGTTCAAGTCCGTCCCCCTGAATCATGCACAGTTCAGCTTTCTCTGGCAGCCCCACACTCAGCTCAGACTGGCCCACTGATAAGATGTATTCGCTTGGATCATAGGCTCCTCCAGCATAATTCCCAGGCTGTTCCATCCCAGACTCAACAATTCTGCTTTCCCCTAAAACCTGCCCCGTTCCATCTTCGGAGGTCACCACCTTTGGCTCAGATTGGGTTGTGAAGGTGTCCAACATGCACAAGTCAGTGCAGTCAGGAAGGATCACCTTTGGCTTGGGTAGGTGGGAGGGAGTAATATAGATACTAGGATCGTAGGACACGACCCCAGTTTGGATGAGATTGACTCTTTTGGGTGGTGGATCTTGGTTATGTGCGGGGAGTGGGTTGGTTGTGACGTTGGGTCTTTCGGGAGGTAGAATAATATTTTTGTCAACGAGGTCCTGAATCTCGTGACGCAGCCGGAAACATTAGTCTGTATTGTGGCCATGCTGCTGGTGGTACGCACAGTACTTGGCTGGGTTGTGGGAAGGGGGGAGTGGATTTGGTAGTGGCCTCGGCTCTAGGGGTTTCAGATGTCCCTTTTTGATTAGAACCCCGAGAGCCTTGGACAAAGGCATGTATAGTGGAGTGAAGGTTCTTTGGCCTCTGGACTGGTATCTTGGGGCTTGGGTACTGCTCCCGGATGTATTGGAAAAGGGTGTGGCCGCTGCGGGCCTTAGATGGGGAGGGGGAGTGGTGGTGACCATACTGACCTCCGAAGCTCTTGTATTTGCAGTGCCGCTCGGGCCTGCGTTGTTGTTACGGTTGAATGTCCTCCGGGGCTGCTCCCGGTCCTGGTCGATCAGACCTTGCTTCATCGCATCCTCGATTTGTACCCCCATCTCGTGTAAGTCTGAGAAGGTGGGAAAGGGGAGTACAATCATCTTTTGCATGAGTTTCGGTTGGAGATTGCGCACAATCATCCGGATTTGATCTTTGTCCGTAGGCCTCAAGGTCATCATCGATGCCTTTGCCCTCCATCGAGTTACAAAATCGGAGAAAGACTCCTTGGTTTCCTGCCTCGTTGTTTCGAGATCACGGGTTGTAATCTCGATCTGTGTATTGTACGAGTACTGTGCAACGAAGGCCTCAGCCATCTTATCCTAGCTTCTCTTTACCTCATCTTCTAACTTTGCGTACCAGATGGCTGCCACACCCGACAAAGTTCGGCCAAACAGGGAAAGCTTTTGTGGTCGGGTTAGGCCCATCGGTCGCAGGATGTTTGAAAATAGCCGGAGGTGGACCATAGGATCCCCGGACCCATCAAAACGATCAATCTGTGGCATCTTGAATCTGTCTGGCAATGTTACGGCCACATTGATATACCCATCTTCGATGTCTGGGATGGCCTTCACTCCTTGTGATTTCTTGAAAAGCTTCTCCAACTTACTCAGTTTTAGAGCTATATGGTCTACCTCGAACTCGAATGGAGAGTCCGGGTGGTTGGGTGTAAGATTCTTGGACAGTTGAGGCGGAAGCGGGGGCGGAGCCAACCTCGTTGGAAGGCCTGTGTCCTCTTGAATATTCTGGACATTGGGTAGGGTGTTTTGGGTGTTCGGGAGGGTATTCTGACTAGTAGGTGCCTGCTCGGGTAATGGAGCCCCGGGTGGAGGAGGAGCCTGATGTGAAGCAGATGCCGCATTCTGCTGTTGCAGCCCAGTGATTAGCTCGGCCTGCTGGGCCATGACTGTGGCCTGTTGCTTAGAAAATTCCGCTTGGCGGATGGCATCCTCCTGCATCTGTCTCATGCTTTCTTGCATCTGACGCATCATTTCCTCTATCCCGACCATATCTTGTTGGTCCAGCTGACTGACTAGTAAATGTATCTCTATGGCAGACACAGGAATCTCAACCTGACTGTTTGCTGCTAAAGTAGCCCGCTGCCCCGGTAATCCCTACTCTGACACACTGCGCCTCCTCGGCCTTCTTTTAACAACTGGGGGTAGAGAGTGGAACACTGGATGTCCGTCAACCAGATCCTCGGATCGATTGAGTCGGCGACCTCGTGTCCAAAGTGCTTGGGGAATATCTACTGGTTTGGAAGCAATCGTGCTAAAAACTGCCCCTAGCAAAAAGATAAATAAAGCGAAAAGGAAATAAATAACCAGATAAACGGGCAGCATAACAGCTTAACTTAAACACACAACACACAGTCTGGCATACAACACACGGTTGATAAGCTGGATATACACTGTCCTCAATCACTGATTACTGTCCCTGTATCACTGTTCCCCACAACTGAATCTGATATCCGCAGACAACTGATTCTCAGATACTGACTGATGCCCGCAGGCCTGATGCCCAAACTCAACTGATACATACATTCCCTGTAGAGACGCACTCTAACAAGTACATAGTAGATAAGTGAGAGCCAAAACACCCCTATGTTGGGGTAGGGTTTCCCTGTCCTATTTTGTCAGGAGCTAGGGTTCACTACGCACGCAGCGGCTTCAAACAACCTATAAACGGGTAAGCAACCTGTCCTAGTTTGGAATGGTCACTATGGATCCGAATATGCACTAGGTCGAATGGTCAAAAAGGGTGCCCCGGTAAAACCGGGGTTTGTGTTCCCATGCTGTCAGAGCCCAGAGCCGATCAGCCTTATGGTCATGACTTGAGAAGACAAGCCTCCGGCAAATCGTTCGGGAATGGCATATGGCAAACACGGTGTCCTAGGCGCACCAATGCAAATGCAATGCAAAGAACCACATAAGCGTAGTCAAAACCAGATATCAAGAGTTCGAGTCAAGTTCTCTAAATCCCCAGCAGAGTCGCCAGAAACTGTAGACGTCCCCGAACGCTTCCCGGGCGAGGAGTGCGAGTCCCCCCCGTTCTGGTTCGATATCGGGTCTACTACAGTTCAAGGACTCAAATGTCACGGTTCTTAATCTTGAACCAAAGAGTCCAAATCCGGCAAATCGATTTTGAAAACAGATTTTTTGAAAGAAGTGCCAAATATGGACTGCTTTGCCAGATACAGAGTCGCTACCTAAATGTTTTTTTAATGGGAAATTTAGGAAACCCTAACTCGGTGCCAAAGGCCACGTGTCCGTCATCACCAAAGTTGCCTCGGCTCGGGAACTTGAGTACGATTGGGGAAGGTCACTTCGTGAGCACCCCCGCTCGCCCGGTCAAAGATCGGCCTCTACTAACCATGATATCTGATTTTGAAAACATTGTGCGTTCTAATTCCGGTTATTAGCCTAGGTTACTATGTGATGCGCACAGCATACAAGTATAGACTGAGCCGCCTAAATTGGAACAAAACACTTCATGTTTGTTTTTGAAAATGGTTTGATGGTGCTACCCGCAGGTAGGCTAAGACGTGGATTTGCCACCCTCGGGTGGGCTTAGAAAAACGTGATTTTGCCACTATCTAGTGGGCTTAAAACAAACATTTGATGAATTGTTCCACTTCAGGTAACCCAACCTCCACCCACAGGCATTCAAGGCAGTTATATCACATAAACACATAGCCTTATGGTAAGCATGCTATTCATGGCAGCACTCACACGCATGCAAGGATGCTAAAGCGTAAAACTCACCGAGTACTCCAAGCCAAAACAGAAGCTCATTAGAAATCATGCATGATCCTAAATATACAGAAATGCCTAATGCAACACATGCAAAGATGCAACTATAGCAGGCTCGACTATTCTAAACATGGCACATGGAATGCTACAACTAACATGTATTCAATTTGGGATTGAAATATAAATGCAGTTTGTATGATGCGCCGAGCCCGGTGCGTGCAAAACAGATGAATGATGCAAACATGCTGTCATACTGTATGCTAATTGAAATATGCCCTATATCTAACCATCATAAGCAGGTAAATAAAAGGGAAGAAAGACGTGGGGTTGGAAGACATACATCACACTCACCCACACTTATTATAATTATGCCCTCGCGCAGAGGGTCCGAATAAATATACAGTCCCGAATAAAAGAATAGTACAGTCCAAATAATACAGTCCAAATACTTACAAATTCCTAATTAATTTACAAATTAACCAAGAAAGTTGTAAAACTGGCATGCAAGCCAGGGACTGCCTTGATTCTGATGAATGATGTATGCTTGGGCTGCCTTGCGCGGAAATCCACTGGAATGCCCCAATTAGCCTCTGTTTTGCAATGATTCTTGAAAAGCGCGCCAAGCCTCAGAAGACCGCTAATTCTTGATATGCTGCAACAGAGAGCAGGAAATGGGCATAGCAATGTATTTCACAAATATATGCATGCCTCGATCCTCGTGCCACCAATCACGCATCTCGATGCATGATGGCCGAGGAGCCGAGTTGCACAATTCAATATGGAATGAATGCACATGAAAACTACAACAAAACCTAACTCCATCATGGATAATCCGGAGTGTCGGTGACTTGGGAATTGAGACCCGCTCCGTCACTCGGAGTACGGAACGCACCTCGTTTCCCGTGCCCGGGCTAACTCCTATCCCGAACACGATGCAATGTGCATGACATACATGAAATGCAACTAACATACGATCCTAACATACACAATGCTATGGAATGGCATACACGCTAAACGAGGTGATACATAACCAAGCATACACAATGCTATGGATGGAAATGGCATACGCAATGCAATAATGGGTTTACACCAACATGAGAGAGCCTCAGCCACACTCATATAGGAGGCCATCAGATGAAAATAGACAACTCGAAATGCGTGCATGCGTGCACGCAAACCGAGGACGGACCCTCAGGCACCGAAATGCCACTCTAATGAGACATGGCAAAGACATGGAATATGGTATGCAAACATAAAAATTTCAGAGGCAAAATGACATGCAAAACAGCCTCGAAACGAGGCGAAATGACACCCGATGCATGGAATCTCTCCCGAAATGCAAAACTAGGCGCATGGAATGGCCTACAACAGCTATGCTAAACATGCATAATTTGGGCATGAAATGAAAAATAAGAAGCAAGGCTGCCCCAAAATAAGCATTTTTACAGTACAAAACATGGCCAAACAGTAAGCGCAAGTAGGGCTAAAATGGCATACAAAAATGGCTCCGCAAGGGAGGCAATGAAGCAAGTGGTAGATGAAAAGCCAAAAAAGGAAAATACCCTTCTACAACACTGAAGAGGGACCAAAAATATGAACATTTTCATTAGATGACAAGCCCCAAATCAGTATACAAACATGCTCAAAATGCAATGCAAGATATAGGCCAACAAAGGGGTATAACATGAAGTGTACAAAAAATTCCTCAAACAGCCAAAGACCCTGAATTAAACATGCCAAGAAGGTCAAAATATGGCCACTTTCAGTTCTGATCATGGCTAAAAACAGAAGCAAGGTGAGCTAACAAAGCATGCAAAAATAGGGACCAAAGAGGGGTGATGAAGCAAGTGATACATGGAGGTCCCAAACAAGGTTTATCCCTTCTTAAATGTTGAAGAGGGGCTCAAAATAGGCCTAACTACAGTTTACATCATGCTCAAAAACAGATTACACGCATGCTAAAAATACCATGCAAAACAATGGCATACAAGAGGGTATTGAAACAAGTGCACAATGGGGGGCTCAAACAGGGTTGAGCCCTTAAACAAACATGAATAATGGCTGAAAAAAATGACCCTTTCAGTTAGGGTCGGAGCCCAAAACAGTAAGCAAGATGGCTAAAAAAATGAGGCAAAATAGAGCTAGAAAGGAGGGAAAATGGACTTATCCTTGTAGACCAACCCTTTTGTTGCTTCTTGGACCAAATTGCAGCTCCCTTGGCCTCTGAAAAACTCCTCCAAGCTGCTGAGATGGAGTAGTGGTGGTGGTGCTTGGTGGTGATGAAGAAATGATGTGGAACTTGGTATTTTTGAGAGAGATAGAGGGAGATATGTATGTATATGCTCAAAACAATTTTTTCAACCCTTGAGAGAGAGCTGGGAGGCCAGCTATATGAACAAGAATGGGGGAGAAATGGAGGGAAAAAAAGTGGAGGGAATTGGCATCAATTTTCCCTCCAAAAAGAGTTCCCTCCGGATGCAGTTTTTGGAGGGAAAACAATGCACAACTGTAATGTACTTCCTGTAAGGAAGCTGGCCGGCCAGTTATCAAAGCTGCAGGTGGCCGGCCGGCCACCCCCTATGGCCGGCCGGCCAAGGGGCAAAATGGTCCAGAGAAATTTTTGGCCGGCCACCACAAAAAGGTGTCCTCCCATGTGTCCTCAACAAAACCCTGTGGTTGGAAATTGGCAACTGTAAGACAAGAGAGACAACAAGCCACTTTTAGGAGGGGTTCAAAAGGTCCAAGTTGAATTACTGGCCGACCATAAACTTTTAGGGTCCTCCCATGTGTGTACAACACAAATATGTGGTTTGGGTTGAAGATAGTGGCCCTAGGGTGGTCAACATTGGCTCGGAAGTGAGAAAAACGGGCGTCGGAGGGCGCCGGAGGAATATAACTGGTTGCTGAGACAATTACTAGCCTCCCCCCTTCTGTGACCTTCCTGGTGATAAAACAGAGGTACCTGCCAAAAATGAACGAAAACCGATGCAAAACGAATGTTCGGGGGCCAAAACACGCAGTTCGGGGTCCCAAAACAGGCTGTTACGCACCGAAAGTAGCATTCGACCACGAAGTGGGTCTCTCAGACCTCAGTGTCCCTTAAAAGGGAGTAAATGAGATGCATGCCAAAAACCGGAGCAGTCGGAGATGGTTAGGCGGTCCCGAACCGAGGCACACGGCCTGACGGCTCCGAAAATCGGGAACCGGACTCTGAAATGGACAAAATGGCCTGCGGCCACGAAATTTAGCCCACGACCACTGAGAGATGGTCTACGGGACCTCTCCTCCCCTCAGGAAAAGAAACAGAGAAAACCGAGTCTGGTTCGCAAACCGAGGCAAGGTACAGAAGAGGGTTCGGAAGTCCGGAGGCAGGGCCACGGCCGCGACTCTGAGACTTCTGAACGAGCATAATATGCAACATCACCGAGCGCTCAATCGGTGACGTCTGAGTCTTAAGGTCGGTCAAAAATAAGGTGTCTACACAAATCTAGTAAAAAAATTATGATTGACACATTCAGTGATAAATTTAACCACTACTTGCTTGTTAAAAATTACAAAATCTCATTATTATCGTCACAAATCAACACAAGATTCAAAAACATATTCAGTGATAAATTTATCATTGACTATTTGTTAAAAAATTACAAAAAGGAAATATCGTCATCATTGTCACAAATTAAACAAAGATTCAAAGATATATTTAATGTTAAATTTATCACTGATAGACACATTTTCTAATAAATTCTCATTGACTGTTTGTTAAAAATTATAAAAGAAAATCTCATCATCATCGTCACAAATCAACACAAAGATTCAAAGATATATTCAGTGATAAATTTATCACTGATAGACACATTCACATAAATTTCTCACTGACTGTTTGTTAAAGATTATAAAAAGAAAATCTCATCATCATCATCACAAATTAACATAAAGATTCAAAGACATATTCAGTGATAAATTTATCACTGATAGACACATTCATTGATAAATTTTTCACCGACTATTTGTTAAAAAATTGTAAAAAGAAAATCTCATCATCATCGTAACAAATCAATACAAGATTCAAAAACATATATCAGTGTTAAATTTATCACTGATATATTAAACCCTTGTTTGCAATAGATTTGGTTTGAGAGAATAAGGAGAGGGAGAGAGGGGCAAGATTTGGAGAATCAATGTTGCTTGTCGTCGTTTTGAAGTTGATTCATAGTAGAGAACAACTAGATCAATGCAGATCTAGGACGAAGTATAGATTGGCGATGGCATAGTGTAAATCGGCGATGGCGAAGGTGGTTGGTAAACAGTGACGGTGAATCGGAGCTGGTAAAGTATAGATTAGCGACGGCGGAGATGGCTAGTGAACGATGGTGGTGGTAGTGGCCGGCAAAGGTGGTGGTGGTGGTGGGTGGATGGCCATGGTAATAGTGGTGGTATTTTCTAAAGAGAGAGAGATAAAGGTTTTGGAAAAATGATCAAGAGAGAAGTTAATAAAAATTGAGTAAATTAATGAGTAATAAATTCAATGAAGGTAATAGTACATAAAAAATATAAGTTAGGATATAATAGGTAATAAATCCAGAAAGGGAGATTGGCTCGTAAATTACTCTTGTATTGTTATGGAGCAAGCCCAACCCTTGCTATATGTCCACCAGTGCTCCAAAAGTTGGTTTGTGAAGATTAATTGGCCCAATAACACTTTGGTTGCATTGAGAACTAGTTTGTGTATATCGTCCATCCTCTCTCTCCAATTTTTTTAGCCCTAAACTTTGAACAAATACAATGTATATTGACCAGTAAAGTACACATTATCTTTATTAAAAAAACATATAATAATAAGATACACATTATCATGTGATATCAATAACAATCATTAAGTGTTGTTTTCATATTATTAGATAAAATATGAACATAAATATGATGGTCCATCATATAAATCGAATTACCGACACCTTATTTGATTAAGCTTTTAGAATTATTTTTTATTTAAAGAAAATAGAAACTAATTGAGGAAAATAAATACGAAAAAAAAATATTTTTTCCTCCAAAAAATGAAAATCATAAGTATTTTTTTTTTATCAACAAAAAAAGAATTTTATTAATGAAATCAAGCCTATAAAGTACTTGAGTTATATCAATAAATGAAAAGAAATGCAAAAAGCATCACAGGAATGCTTTAGGTGGAGAGGGATTGTTCCATATCAGATCAGGAATGCTCAAAACAGTACCAGCAGTTAAAGCACACCAGATAGCAGATTTCACATAAGAAAAAAAGAAAAAAAGAAAAAATAAATAAATAAAAATTACAACTTAACCAAACAAGGTGAGAAGTATTGAAAAATTGGGTACCAGACCCCACCCAATGCAAGGATGGATTTGAGAGTAATGCAAAGGAAAAATTATAATTCAGTGATAAGTGAAATAAATATTAATAAAAAAAAGTTAAGTCCATAGAAACAATTTACATAGAACTTGTTTGGGAAGATGTTTTGAGTTAAAATAGTTATATAAGACACAATAAGTTATTTTAGCTAATTAGGACAAAATGTCACATCTAATTCATAATCATTTTATTTTTTCTCTGACAAAAGTCAAAAAAGTCAAAAAAACGTATTCTAAACGAAATTTTTTTGCACTATACTAAAATAGCTAAAAAATCAACCCACATTCCAAACGAGCTCATAATCAATTATAGATAAGACACAAATGGTGGGATTTATCTGTGTGTAACCTACTCTTTGTATTTTGTTTGTGATTGATTCTATGAGCCAATTTTATATGGGAGATTTGGTCAAAACTCCCTCATAATAAAATTTTAATACATTAAGAACAAATACAAAAAGTTTTTCTTAAAAAGTCCAACACATATCACTATTATCTATTACCAAAATATGTACTTATTGAGTAATTTAATATTTTAAATTTTAAAATAATATAACTTTTGATTTGGATGTCGATTTTTAATAAAATTAATATAGTTGTAATCTTTTCATCAAGATCTATCAAATTAGATCGATGTTAACTATGAAATTCTTAAAAATAAACATACCGTTCAAATTGGCGTAAACAGTAACGTGTTACTCTGTTTGACAGTAACATGTTACTTTGTCTCACAATAATATGTTAATCTCGTTATTCTGATTTACAGTAACATTTTACTGTTACAAAAAACAGAATACATTTTAGATGAACCAACCAAAAAAGCACATACACACATTTTTAAACTTGTATAAAATAAAATAAAAGTGTTCCTTGTCAAAAAAAATTTGTGAGATATATATAGACATATACATATATATATATATATGCATGGACAATATTGTCCAAGAAAAAATAATTACTCTATCCTTACTTAATTATGTGTCTCCTCCTTAGGGGGTTTATGAAACAAAATAAATTAGGATATTATTTTCACCAAATAAGAGTCTAATAGAGGAGTTTTGACTAAATTTTTTATTTTATATTTGTAGCAAATCTCAATATTTATTAAAGAGTGAGAGCCTTTTTAAGGTTTAACTTTTATTTTCTTAAGGTTTAACTTTTATTGTCTTTTATACGTGAAAATAATCATACCGTCTATATATCTGTAATTAATCATACCCTCTATATATCTGTAATTATTTTTTTAATCACATGCACTAATTTGTAATTTTAGAAATTCGTAGTAATCTCCCTCTTGCTTTTGGAGCAAATAAATATAAAAATGGTTGGCAAAATAGGATACACGAGATTTACATAAAAAGAAAAAAAAAATTAATTTGGGCGCTAATGGCTGATAGAGAAATTCAGGTCTCGTTTGTCAATTATACATTTTAATTAAAATGTTACTATAAGTTGTCATATCACTCTGTCTATTTTTCTGTATATCTTTTCGTAAAAAGTTAAAATGTTATTAAAAAAGCTTATTCCGAAATGAAGCCATTTTCCATACAAAACCATGGGTTAAAATATAAATAAAGGATAAATTATATAGTCCTCTATTTTATTTTTTATATCATTTTAGTTCTTATAATTTTAATTAGTTCGATTTAGATCCTTAATTTTAAATTTTGTGTCATTTTAATCCAATTATTAATGCTAATTAGGATTTTTGAAAGAAAATGGTCATTGAGTTAGTTGAAATTAATTCACTAAGTTAAGCAAGTTTATAATTTTACATATAAAGTATAACACATGCCATTTATGTGTGCATTTTCCTATCAAAAAAATTAATAATTGTAATCAATTAGACCAAATTAAGACAAAATCATAAATTTAGGATCAAAATCAAGTCAAGTGAAATTACAAGTACTAAAATGACACAAGAATAAAAAATAAGAATAACTAGTGTAATTTATCCTAAATATAAATATAAATTGGTAGAGTAAGGATTGAAAAAAAAAATCAGAATAATGATAAAATTTATAAATTTTAATAATTAAAATCATAAACTTTTTCACATATAAATCATTATTTTTGAAAAATATAACTGATCTGTAATTTTTCCATACAAACTAGTGAGAACAGAGAGGTGAAGTGGGGAAAGTGATGAAAGGGAAGCTTGTTGGATGCTTGCAAGAAGATACTAAAAATAAGAGAGAGACAGAGGTAAGGCCTACAGGTTGGTGTGGCCCAAACCATAGCCGCGTGACGACACAATTAGTCTCTGCCTGTGAGCTGCACAACAGCAACATCAGCATCTTCCTAAAATTCCATTCAATAATAATAATAATAATAATGTGAAACAAAATTTAAACTTATTATTTTTCCAGAGTAAAATTTTAAATACCTAAAATTACTGAACCCGAATCACCACCTCATTCAGTGCCACTTTAGTATAAATTTACCAGTAGAAATACGGCCTCGTTTGGGGAGTGGTTATTTTAGC
This sequence comes from Camellia japonica, assembly GCA_030407325.1. Taxonomy (NCBI): domain Eukaryota; kingdom Viridiplantae; phylum Streptophyta; class Magnoliopsida; order Ericales; family Theaceae; genus Camellia; species Camellia japonica. Next base: position 49,981,424 of record JAPPVO010000019.1, read on the forward strand.
CAAAAAGTCAACTAAAACTAGTTACATCACCTCTCTACTTTTCTACACATCTTTTCGTAAAAAGTCAAAAAGTTACTAAAATAACATGTTCCCAAACGAGGCCTTCGATATATATATATTTGTTACCATATTATTTCATGATTTTATTTTATTTTTTTATTTATTTCATATTCCATATAATAAAATTATGTGTACTTTAACATAAATTATAATAATTCATAGATAATGAGACTGACCACACTATTACACATGAAAAATTATATACGAGATTTTAGATGTCTTTTTCCTTTTTATAACTAGCTGTTTGAGCCAGTTTATATTGGAAATATTTTGGTCAGTATGTGATATATGGCAGCTCATAAGTCATGAGAAAAATCAAGAATATATATATATATATATATAGAGAGAGAGAGAGAGAGAGAGAGAGAGAGAGAGAGAGAGAAAGAAAAGTACGTGCATAAATGGGTGGATGTGTATGTACATGACATTAAATCATTGTAGTAATTAATATTGCAACATCCTTTTTTATAAAATAATTTTATTTATTATTTATTTATTTTTTAAAGAAGGAATAAAAGGTACTGCAGTAGTAGAGGAGAGGAGAAGCAAAAATAGTTCTACGGATTGAATGTCTCCTCTTCATCTCCACATTGTAGCTGTCACCTAATGACACTTTTGCTCCTTGCTTCTTTTCTTGTTTCTATTTAAAACTTGTTCATGTGACTAAGCTGAGCTGAAGTAGATTAATCATTCACACACCAACAGCTAGAATAGAATAGAATTTCATTTATTATCATCCATTTGCATGCTTTTCTGATAGGGTTAAGATTGGCAGAGAGGACCTAGAATCTTTTTTAAAGGGGTTGAGTGAGCAGCAGTGATTTTGAATTGCAGATTTGCTTCTGTTGAAGAAACCTTTAGCAGCAGCTGCCCCCATGGAATTGCTGAAACAAAACATGGCTGCTGTGGCATCCTCATAGGTGCCGTTCTTTGGTATAAGAGATGAAGATCAAATCCAGATGAAACAACAACTTCAACAACAACAACAACAACATTTCTCCATACCCACTTCTTCAACTACTCCTCCAACCACAGCACCACAAAAGAAAAGGAGAAATCTCCCAGGAACACCAAGCAAGTACCTTACCTCCTAGCTATTATTGCATATCTATTACATCATCATGTATTATGTGATGAAGTGAAAACCCTAGTTTTGAAAAGAAGGAAAATCACTCCTTTTGTTTTATGTTTTTGGTTTTTTCGACATACTTTGGATGGGGTTGATGGGGTTTTTTTATTTTTATTTTAATGATTTTTTTTCCTCCTAATTTGTTCTTGAATTATGGAACTTTTTCATTTAATTGTTTTTGTTGTTCGGCTTTTCTCTTAACAGATCCAAATGCTGAGGTGATTGCACTATCTCCCAAGACCCTAATGGCAACAAACCGGTTCATTTGTGAGGTATGCAACAAAGGTTTTCAAAGGGAGCAAAACCTACAGCTCCACAGAAGAGGACACAACCTGCCTTGGAAGCTAAAGCAGAAGAATACAAAAGAGGTGGTGAAGAGGAAGGTGTATCTGTGTCCCGAGCCCACATGCATCCACCACGATCCTTCAAGGGCTCTTGGTGATCTTACCGGCATCAAGAAGCACTACTTTAGAAAACACGGTGAGAAGAAGTACAAGTGTGAAAAGTGCTCAAAGAAATATGCAGTGCAATCTGATTGGAAAGCTCATTCAAAGACATGTGGTACCAGAGAATACAGATGCGACTGTGGTACTCTCTTCTCAAGGTAATCATGTATTCATTCTTTTCATTTCCCTGATATCATATGCACAATGGACCATCCATTATCTCATTTATATGTCCATTCATGATTTACAAAGAAATCATGGGAAAAAATTGGTTTTGGTTTTGAGAGAGCAATCTTTTTAAGAGCCTGCTTGTGAATCATCTCCTTCCTCCTTCTCAATCCTTTAGGGAGTTCTGTATCTGTGTGAGAAAAGGCCATGGAAAAATCTTTTTCTTTTACTTGATTATTCTACTTCCTTCCCTTGCAATTCTCTCTCTTTGAGGGAACTGCATAGCAATGCTTGAGCAATTGTATAATGGCATAGTATAAGAATAGGATAATAATAAAATATATGTAAAATAATTTGAAAAACTGGTACTCATTCATTTCAAACCAATACATCTGATTTGTTATTTCAAAATGTTACTACCATTTGCCAATATTTTTTTTTTTTTGCTCTAGGATATGGTAACTGGAAAAGGAAAAGGATTAAAAAAAAAAAGAAAAAAAGAAAAAAAAGAATTGTAATTCAAATCTCCTCCTCGAAAACACCACCAGTCATCTTTTGCATTCACGTGCAGTGGATACAATGTGAAGAAGCAAGGATATGTTGTTACTTGGTTTGTTTGTTCTCATGTGAGTTGTATATCCTTACTTGCTGATTTTGTACTCTTATATTTTGGCTACATGTACTCAGTGCTGTGCCCTTGCAGGCTCTCCTTTCATGAAAATGTTAGTGTTATGGGACCAATTTACTCTCTCTCTCTCTCTCTCTCTCTCGTCAGTAACTGGTTAATTCTTCACATGTAATTGGCAAGATCTGTAGTCATTTGAACACAAAACATTCTCATGGCTATCAGGGGTTTCTTAACATACTTTTTATACCTAATACTTTTTCAAGATCTGAAATTTATTTGAAATACCTAGTACTTTTTATAATTTCGAAAATTATATATGCATTCTTATAATAATTTATTTGAAAAATACTATTGAGAATTAGTAAATTTTAAATATTTTTCCATCTAAGTAATGTATCTTATGAATGAATTACTAAAATTTATTTGAAATACATATTACTTTTTATAAATTTGAAAATTATAAATGCATTCTTATCATAATTTATTTGAAAAATGCTATTGAGATTTAGTAAATTTTAAATATTTTTCCATCTAAGTAACAGTTACCGCATTGCAAATATTCTATGAATGAATTACTGAAATTTGTTTGAAATACAAATTACTCTTTATAATTTTGAAAATTATAAATACATTCTTATCAAAGTTTATTATTTAATAGAGTTAATAAAAAAAAAATTTCTAATTACCCTTTTGTACAAAAAATAAAATTAATTGACATCATTAAAAATTATTTAATTAATTTAATAATTAAATAATTAAAATAAATTATTTATTATACAATAAGAATTTATTATGCGATTAAAAATTTAGAAAGTGCACCCTTAATATTTTAAGCAAGGAAAATGCTATAGGTCTCAAATTTTTACCAAATATATGATTATATATCTTACATAGATATGGGGTCCACTAAATTGCAAACTTCACACCATGTGAGATATTGGTTATTTGTTTGATAGAAAATTTAATATCTCTAATATTACCCTTTAAGCAAACCATATCCAAAAGAAAAATGCTATCACTATAACAAAAAGCAGCATTGGCGACCAAAACTGTAAATTTCGTCGCTGAAAGTAGGACATTTGGCAACTAAAATTGAATTAGTAGCCAAAAGTGAAGACTTTTGGCGACTAAAACAGTTTAGTAGCCAAATGTAGACTTATTGGCGACTAAAAATCAGATTAGTCGCTGATTACATGGGTTTTAGCGACTAAAACAACTTTAGTAGCCAAATGTGCAGGTTTTTGGTGACTAAAAAGATTAGTAGCCAACAGTGTAGGTTTTGGCGACTAAAAAATGGTTTGGTCGCCAATTGTAGGTGTTTTACCGACAAAAAAAAATGTTGTAGCCAAAAGTAAAGGTTTTTAGCTACTAAAAAAAATTTAGTAGCTAAAAGTGGACATTTGGTGACTAAAATTGAGTTTAGTCGGCAAAAGTGGCAGTTTTGGCGACTAAAAATCAATTTAGTCGCCGAAAGTGGTTATTTTTAGGCGGAAATTAATTTTTTTAGCGACTAAATTATTGGTAGTAGCCAAAACCAAGGTTTTTGGCGACTAAAAAAAAATTTAGTCGCCAAAAGTGGCTTTCCTTTTTTTTAATAAATAATTTATTTTTTACATAAATTATATTTAAATAAAAATAATTATGTTTATATATGTAGTTAAATATTAATACGGGTCAAAGTAATATATAAATAATATATTTTGCATATATATTCATGAGATGGTATTGTGGCATAGTGGAGAGAGTGTTGGTAAAGTGTTAGAGTGGAAGGTTAACCAACGTCGGCGGTTCAAAACCTGGGAAGAGCAAAGGGTTATTTATTTATTTTTTTTGAAATAACCTTTTGGCGACTAAAACGGGTGGTCGCCAAAAGCTTCACTATTGGCGACGAAAAAAATAGTCGGCAAAACCAAAAATTAAAAAGAAACAATTCACTATTGGCGACTAAACATTTAGTCGCCAAATGTATAATTTAAAAAAAAAGAAAAAGGTTTGGCGATGAAAATTTTGGTCGGTACAGAGTTGGTTTTTGGCGACTAAAAGTTTTTTAGTCGCCAATACCTTCCGCGACAGTTTTCCAGCGACCAAGCCGGCGACAAAAAAAATTAGTCGGGAAAACTCAAAACCCGACTTTTGGCGACTAAAAATTTAGTCGCCAAATGTGTTTTTTTTTTGTAGTGTATAGACCCCAAATAAATTATCAAATTTTCTACCAAATCTCTCACATGAGTGTGGGACCCACACACAGTAATTTATTAATATCAAAATTTCCGTAATATTTATTTGGAATCCAACTCTATCCAAAATTTTCAATATTTACGTGTCTTCGCTTTTAGGTCCCCACAATTTAGAGAATTCCGGCGGTCATATCGTAATATCAAGCATTCTTGAAGGACAAATATGTAATTAGACAACAACAGTGGTGTTTTCGTAATTCAACAAAACTCAGGGGGTAATATTTGGAAACAATTTGGCGCTTTTGGTGGACGGCATTCTGGAACTTTTATATAATGCGAACCCCTGAAGAATTTTCCATCACTTCATATTCTTCCAACTCAAAAATGAGCCAAGAAAATAAAAACTAACGTCTCTCTCTCTCTAAAAGGCTTGTGTTATTTCTTCCTCTTTTTTTATTAATCAATTTTTTTTTTTGCAATGTTTTGCAAAAGTGAAATAGTGTTACTATGTTCTTTACATTTTGTCGAAATTGCTTCTTCAAATTGTATGCTCATGTTTTAGAAGTCATGTAGACTTTCTCAAAATTGGTTTTGTGTTGAATTACATATTAAGTATTTCTTAATAAGTCTTTTGATAATTGTAGCAAGCCATTCAAGGTCTATGAGGATGTTGGAGAAGATGGACACAAAATTTGACCCTGAGGAAGTCATAGAAGAATTCGAGATGCTAACAAAGGATGCTGAGAGAGTTCAGAAAGAGACCCTGCAGAAAATACTGGAAGAAAAATGGCAGCACAGAGTACTTAAAGAAATGGGGTCTTAATGGAAGAACTGACCATGAGAGTTTCCAGGCTTTTGTCCCCCTCGTCACTCACAAGGATTTGGAACCTTACATTTAGAGAATGGTGGATGGTGATACTTCCCCCATCCTTATTGGAAAACCAATAGCAACCATATCATTAAGGTACTTGCAATTAATTGTTATTTTCTTCATGCTTTTTTTAGTGACTTTTTTTTTTCTGATAAAAATTGTTTGGATGTGAATTTCATAGCATCTGTCAATTCTTTATTTCTTGCAGTTCTGGCACCACTCAGGGAAAGCCCAAGTTTGTCCTGTTCAATAACGAATTGATGGAATCCACTATGCATATATATAAGACATCTTTTGCATTTAGAAACATGTTGTATTCCTCTGTTTATTGCAAAAAGATTTTTAGTTCATATTAGTATCAGATGCCCTTCTCTTTCAAGTTGACCTTAAAAATATTTGGTTGGAATTGTAAGTGATTATTAGATGTTTTGGAAGTTACATTTCACTTGTCTATTAAATTTTGTTTTCTTTGTTTTCTTTCTTTGTATATTGTTAATTCCTCCAAATAAAGAAAACAAAATTTAATAGACAAGTGAAATGTAACTTCCAAAACATCTAATAATCACTAACAATTCCAACCAAATATTTTTAAGGTCAACTTGAAAGAAAAGGGCATCTGATACTAATATAAACTAAAAATCCTTTTGCAATAAACAGAGAAATATAACCTGTTTCTAAATGCAAAAGATGTCTTATATATCTGCATAGTGGATTTCATCAATTCGTTATTGAACAGGACAAACTTGGGCTTTCCCTGAGTGGTGCCAGAACTGCAAGAAATAAAGAATTGACAGACACTATGAACTTCACATTCAAACAATTTTTATCAGAAAAAAAAGTCACTAAAAAAAGCATCAAGAAAATAACAATTAATTACAAGTACCTTAATGAGATGGTTATTATTGGTTTTCCAGTAAGAATGGGGGAAGTATCACCATCCACCATTCTCCGAATGTAAGGTTCCAAATCCTTGTGAGTGACGAGGGGGACAAAAGCCTTGAAACTCTCATGGTCAGTTCTTCCATTAAGACCCCATTTCTTTAAGTACTCTGTGCTGCCATTTTCTTCCAGTATTTTCTGCAGGGTCTCTTTCTGAACTCTCTCAGCATCCTTTGTTAGTATCTCGAATTCTTCTATGACTTCCTCAGGGTCAAATTTTGTGTCCATCTTCTCCAACATCCTCACAGACCTTGAATGACTTGCTACAATTATCAAAAGACTTATTGAGAAATACTTAATATGTAATTCAACACACAACCAATTTTGAGAAAGTCTACATGACTTCTAAAACATGAGCATACAATTCGAAGAAGCAATTTCGACAAAATGTAGAGAACATAGTAACACTATTTCATTTTTGCAAAACACTGCAAAAAAAAATTTTTTTGATTGATAAAAAAAGAGGAAGAAATAACACAAGCCTTTTAGCGAGAGAGAGACGTTAGTTTTTATTTTCTTGGCTCATTTTTGAGTTGGAAGAATATGGAGTGATGGAAGATTCTTCAGGGGTTTGCATTATATAGAAGTTCCAGAATGCCGTCCGCCAAAAGCGCCAAATTGTTTCCAAATATTACCCTTGAGTTTTGTTCGAATTACGAAAACACCATTGTTGTTGTCTAATTACATATTTGTCCTTCAAGAATGCTTGATATTACGATATGACCGCCGGAATTCTCTAAATTGTGAGGACCAAAAAGCGAAGACACGTAAATATTGAAAATTTTGGATAGAGTTGGATTCCAAATAAATATTTCAGAAATTTTGATATTAATAAATTACTGTGTGTGGGTCCCATACTCATGTGAGAGATTTGGTAGAAAATTTGATAATTTATTTGGGATCTATAGCATTTTTCTTTTGGATATGGTTTGCTTAAAGGGTAATATTAAAGATATTAAATTTTCTACCAAACAAATAACCAAATATCTCACATGGTGTGGAGTTTGCAATTTAGTGGACCCCATATCCATGTAAGATATATAGTCATATATTTGGTAAAAAATTTGAGACCTATAGCATTTTCTTTGCTTAAAATATTAAGGGTGCACTTTCTAAATTTTTAATCGCATAATAAATTCTTATTGTATAATAAATAATTTATTTTAATTATTTAATTATTAAATTAATTAAATAATTTTTAATGATGTCAAGTAATTTTATTTTTTGTACAAAAGGGTAATTAGAAATTTTTTTTTTTTTTCTATTAACTCTATTAAATAATAAACTTTGATAAGAATGTATTTATAATTTTCAAAATTATAAAGAGTAATTTGTATTTCAAACAAATTTCAGTAATTCATTCATAGGATATTTGCAACGCGGTAAATGTTACTTGGATGGAAAAATATTTAAAATTTACTAAATCTCAATAGTATTTTTTAAATAAATTATGATAAGAATGCATTTATAATTTTTAAATTTATAAAAAGTAATATGTATTTCAAATAAATTTTAGTAATTCATTCATAAGATACATTACTTAGATGAAAAAATATTTAAAATTTACTAATTCTCAATAGTATTTTTCAAATAAATTATTATAAGAATGCAGATATAATTTTCAAAATTATAAAAAGTACTAGGTATTTCAAATAAATTTCAGTAATTCATTTATAAGATACATTACTTAGATTGAAAAATATTTAAAATTTACTAATTCTTAGTATTTTTCAAATTTTGAATAATTTCAAGGTAACTGGAAATTTTATTTTTTTTCTATTAACTCTATTAAATAATAAATTTTGATAAGAGTGTATTTATAATTTTCAAAATTATAAAGACTAATTTTATTTCAAACAAATTTCAGTAATTCATTCATAGGCACTACAAGAAAAAACACAATCGGCGACTAAAGTTTTGAATTTCGTCGCTGAAAGGTGAAGAAATGGTGACTAAATCCATTTTAGTCGCCAAAATGAAGACTTTTGGCGACTAAAACAATTTGGTCGCCTAATGTATATGTATTGGCGACTAAAAATCATTTTGGTCGCCTATTATATGGTTTTCAGCGACTAACAGAATTTTCGTCGCCAAAAGTCATGGTTTTTGCCGACTAAAACAATTTAGTAGCCAAAGGTGATGGTTTTGGCGACTAAAAAACAGTTTAGTCGCCCATTATAGGTGTTTTGCCGACTAAAATGCATTTTAGTCGCCCAAAGTTGAGGTTTTGGCGACTAAAGTTCTGTTTAGTCGCGAAATCTGCTATGCTTAGGCCGGATTCATTTGTTTTAGCGACAGAATGGAGAATTAGTAGCCAAAAAATGGAGAATTGGCGACTAAAATTGAGATTTAGTCGCCAAAAGTGTTACCCAAATTTTTTTTGTAAATATTTTATTTTTTACATGAAATATATTAAATAAAAGAATTTATTTTTTATATATAATTTTGTATTAATACCAGTGAATATAGTATATAAATAATAAATGTTGCATCAATAATTATGTGATCTGTGTGTGGCGTAGTGGGGAGCAAGTGTTGCTGAAGGTCAAGGGGCGTGCAAGTCTTGGATGTCCCAGGTTCGAACCCTGGGACAAGCAGCGGAGGCTATTATTTTTTTTTTGAACAAATTAGTATTGGCGACTAATGGCGTTGGTCGCCGAAAGATAAATTAAAAAAAAAAAAATTAGTTTTGGCGACTAATGATTTAGTCGCTACAAGTATAATTTCCAAAATGGAATGGAGTATTGGCGACTAATTATTTGGTCGCCGAAGACATATGTATTGCCGACTGACAAATGTTTCGTCGCCAAAGGAATGCGCGACCATTTAACGGCGACCAGAGTGGCGACTAAACTCTTTAGTCGCGGAAAGTGGAAAAAATAGCTTTGGCGACTAAAAAAGGGGCTTTTGGCGACTAAAACTTTAGTCGCCGATTGTGTTTTTTCTTGTAGTGAGGATATTTGCAATGCATTAAATGTTACTTAGAGCATCTCTAACCATTGTTGCTGTAATGCCATTGCTATTGCTATAATTTGGCAATGAATAGTGCTATTTTGCCAAATTATAGCAATGGTGCTCCAATGGTCATTTGCTATTTTGGCAAATCTCAACCAACTTTTCCCTCCAAGTTTGTAGGTGTTGTTTGGATATAGATTTTTTTGTGATTTTATTTTTGTTTATTTTTTGTCTTTTGTGACATTTTTTTTACCTGTTTGTAAAAAAAATTATATATTTATATTATTTTCAACTAGACAAACATAAAAAATAAAAAATTAGAAAATATATATATATATATATATAATTCACCCCACCAAAAAATATATCACTACATATTTAATAAATTTTTTTAACTACACATAAAAAATAAACAATCACCAACTATCCACCAACAATCACCCATCATTCATTCACCAATAACCAACCACCAACAACCATCCATTATTAACCTTGCATTCATTCACCAACAACTACTCACCCAATAATCATCCATTATTCATCCACCCACCCAACAATCACCCATTATTCATCCACCCATCCAACAACCATCCATTATTCATCCACTTACCCAACAACCATCCATCATTCACCGCCCACAATTTTCTCCATAAATATAACATAAGGTTTCTACAATTTTCATATTCACCTACCCATCATTTTCATATCTTCTAAACTCTCTGTACCCACCTAGTAGATTTTCTACAATTTTCATATTCACCCACTCACTCATCTACCTACAATGAACAATTTGACTAAAGTCATATTCAATGGAGATTTTGATGAATCTTCATCATCTGATAATGATATCATCATAATGCAACTGTTCACAGCGTAACAACAAAAAATACAGTCGTTAAGCTTAAACCAACCAACCAGACATGTTGGTTCCATAAGTGGTCGTTGATACATTAATTGTGAAAGGGTCAAAGGCAACGAACAAATTTATATATATTATTTTGCAGATAATCCTGTCTATCTAGAAGAATACTTTCGAAGACGTTTTCGAATGAGGCGGTCATTGTTTGTTAGTATCTTACATGATATTTAACAAGTGAATAAGTACTTCATCCAAACTCGTGATGGCACTGGTGCTCTTGGATTATCTGGTGTACAGAAGATGATTGTAGCACTTTGGATCCTGCAGTACGGCGCGCCTGCTGATGCTGTAGACAAGTACATTAGAATCAGCGAAAGTACTGCAATTGTCACCTTGAATTTTTTTTACTAGATCAATTGTTGCTACCTATGAAGCTGTTTACTTAAGATCCCCAAATGAAGCAGATATCGCTAGATTATTGCAAGAGGGAGCAACGCGGGTTTCCTGGAATGTTAGGGAGTTTGGATTGTATGCACTAGCATTGGGATAAATGTCCAACTATCGAAGCCGGTGCTTACACTGGACACTACCACAAACCAACAGTTGTACTCGAGGCAGTTGCCGCCTATGACTTGTGGATTTGGCATGCTTTCTTTGGCATGCCTGGCTCTCTAGATGATATTACTGTTCTTGACAGGTTGCCTTTATTTGTTGAATTAACTAGAGGACGTGCCCTGTACACCATGGGGTATTATCTTGCAGATGGTATCTATCCTCATTGGGAAACAATTGTGAAAACAATATCTCAACCTCAACGTGCAAAGAGACAACTATTTGCGAGGATGCAGGAGGCATGTCAGAAGGATGTCAAAAGGTCATTTGGAGTGCTCCAAGCACGATTTAATATTGTCAGAGTTCCAACTAGAGGTTGGATTGATGAGGATCTGTACTACATCATGAAGACGTGCATTATTTTGCACAATATGATCATTGAAGATGAGTGTGATATTCCAAAAAATGAACGCAGTGCAGCACAACTTAAGACTGATACCAGTAATACCTATTGTCAAGTGTCACGCGATCCGAATGAGGAGTATGCTCAATTTATGTTGAATCAACAGAGGATTAGATCTACTGAAGCCCACAACGCAATTCGTAATGATCTAATTGAAGACTTGTGGTCCCGAGCTGGAGAGTTAGAGTAAGTTTATATTTTATCTTTTTAATGATAGTTAATGTTATTTAATGTCAGTTAATGTCCTTTTATTATAATAAAATTATCTTCATTTAATGTCAGTTAATGTATTTTATCTTTTTATTGCCTTCATTTGAAAAAATATATTTAATTTTTTACATTATAATTTATTGAAAAATTTAAATTATAATAAAAATTAGTCAACATTATACATTGCAAAAATAATTTTACATTATTTTGTAGAAAATACTCAAAAAAAAAAAAAACATGAAATTTCATTACAAAATAAAAATTACATTACAAATAAAGACTAACAATTACATCAAAAATTAAATGACATTGCAAAATTTAAAAATACATTATCCCGTAATTATTCATCAGGAGGCATGGGGAAATAGTAATTTAGGCTGCTGACATTTGAGGACCACTTGGCGAAAATCTCATTTTTTTCGCATTGTGTAATACGCTTTCGTTTGAGGGTCCAAAAGAGAAATATCCGTAGTCATTATCTCATATTCTTGTTTTCTTATCTCAAGTTCTTTCATTTCCTACAGTGCTTAAATCATTTTTTCCTTTTCTTTCATCTTTTTTCTTTTCCTTCTTAGCAAGGTGTTAGTTAAATGTCTCCAATTGTATGTTAATTTTTTGGACTTCAGCTTCAATCACTTGATTTCTCTGAAATAATTCTTTTAATTAAACTTAGCTTAAGCTAATCAAATGGGCATTATTTATTCTAATTATTTTGCTCCGAATTGAATTTCAATTAACCTTACCATAAAATTCTAAAAATTCCACATAACACATATACTAAGTCAATTTCATGATTGGATGCCGATAAGGCCTTCAATTTACAAAATATCATAGAATCTCAAACAGATATTCCTACAATAAACAGATAGAAACACAAATAACGCAACACACATGCAATTAATTCAGAATTTCATCTTAGTTATTCATTAGGCATAATTAATCATGGTTATCGGCTAATCATAAGTCAAGGTTGTTACATATATAGGTGTCAAGGTTGAGGGACCTTAGACATCACAAAATAATATTGTGGATCTTTTCCATTACTAAAAATGGAATAAAGACTTTAGACTAATTTTCCTTTAAAAAAAATGCTCATCATTTTCACATGATTTTTTTTTTTTGGTTCAAAATTAATTTTTAAATAACCAACATTCTTGTACAAGACAATTCAAAACATATACATATATAAAAAACTTAAATTGGTGTAAAAAAAATTCATCACTATCATGTTGTTTGGAGGGAAAGTTTACAGGTACTGAATATAGCGATCTCGGTTTTGACCCCGACTCTTGTGGTATTCCTAACTCGGGTTTAGGACTTTTATATTGTTGTTTACCTTTTTCTTTTCTTATATCTCTTTGAAATTGGCCTTTGGATTGTTGTGGTTGCATTTGGAACAGGTTGGTTACTTGTTTTTCCCAACCTTGTTGCCTAGAATTTTGGCCCTCCACTCGAGCGGCAATTATTGCGCTCGAGTGGGCTATATAAATTTTGGTCCTCCGCTCGAGACGGATTTGTAAACCTTCAGTACTTTGCACGTCTACAAAAGTACTAGAGGGGTGTCTTTTACGCTTGAGCAGTGCTTCTTACGCTCAAGCGGGTTGGCGCTCGAGCTTCCCTTATTGAGCTCGAATGGTTGGTCTGTCGTCTACAAAACTTCTGGAGGTGTACTGCGCTCCAGCGAGCCTCTTTTTGCGCTCAAGCGGAACAAATTTTTATGTCTAACACTCGAGCATGAAACTCTTCGTTCGAACGGACTGTGCATATATCAGATCGCGAAAATCACTTTTTACATCACTTTTTCAGATCTATCCATCTAAAAACCCTAAATTGAGACCCTTTCTTCCTAAAATACTCTTTCTCTCTAGATTTTTACCTAGTTCTAATGGTTTCTCAACCCTTGTGCCTTAATTAAAAAGATTGATGTAATAACCCCGACTCCCGATTAATGTTAAAACACGGTTAATTATCCCTAACAGTAATTTAGAAGGAAATCTGAGATTAATTTGCATTTGCATTGCATTATCTTTGTGTTTTTATCTGTTTGCTATAAAACAATCAGTTCATGTTTTGACTTTGAACTGCGAATTGAAAGCCTTATCGGCGCCCGATTTCGAAATTGATTAGTGTTTTGGACTAGTTAGAATATATGTGATTTTATGGTAGGTTTAATTAAAATTTGATTTGCTGTGATTAACTTCGACTAAATAATGCTAAATTATTGAACCTAGACTAATTACAATTTTGCCATCTAGTGGCCTAATGCAAGACCAAGCTTAATTACACTTTGATGCCTCATTTGATCAGCCTTTTTCCTCAAGAGCAAACCGTAGGAAAGAGGGAGAGTGAGAGAAACTTGACTTAAACTAGTATTTGGCTTGAAGTTAAGAGAATTGAAGAGAATTTCGCATCTTTGAGCTTCCATACCTAGAATTGAAGACTTAAGGTAGGAGAATCACCTTCTTGATTGTGAATTCAAGTCATTTCTTGCATGATTCATGCGCCATTAGTGGTCTAAGTTAAGAATTAGCTCAAACATGTTGAATTTAAGCTTAATTCATGCATGCATGTTCGTAATCCTAACAATTTGAAGTGTTTTCATGGAAATCCTTACATGCAAGACCATATCCTAGTTATAGTCCATGAGTTCATCATAATTTTGAGTTTAATTTTGCATTTGGTTACATTTTTGGAGCATTGAATTCATTAGAACACTTGCATGTATGTGTGTTCATCATGTTCTTGGAGTTTTATTTGAAAATGTATTTAATTGACTCACCCTTGGGCTTTGATTTCATAAATTGATCTTCAAAACATGTTATACTATGAGTTTAAAGTGTTTTTTTTTTCCAGAAAATGGGCCCAAGAGGTCGAGGTTTGAGGTGTTGAATGCTTGGTTTGAGCTTGGGAGGCAAATATGAAAATTCCAGAATTTGGCTTCCTCGTTCGAGCGAAGGATTCCACGCTCGAGCGACCATCGTTTGTTCAGAGCTTCGCTCGAGTAAAGGAGTGGTGGCTCGAGTGTGAATTGCAAGCTCTCAGATTTTTAGTGCACACAGACGCATGCTCAAGCGACGAGACCTACGCTCGAGCGAAGAGCTGTGTCTCACGCTCGAGCGAGCATCGAGCGAGCATCAAGCGTAAAATTCCAACAACCAGTACTTTTTCATTTTTACAGATCGCTCGAGCGAAGGAGTCTACGCTCGAGCGACCCCTCTGTTTTGACAAGCTCGCTCGAGCGAAGAAAGCCACGCTCGAGCGAGACCCCTATTTTCAGCAAGCTTTGAAAAATGTTGTTAAATGCATTTTTGCATCCCCATCCCATCCTAGGCATTCCTAAGCCATGTTTAAGACTCCATAATGAGGTTAATAGTTAAACACACACTAAGAATAACAAAGTGCATTACGTCCAACTCGAGTGTGTGTTTCAAACGGGTAATTGTATGCGTATTTGTGTAGGTCACGCACCTCAGGACAAGTGAAGAGCCATTTTACCATCTAGTTGAGCCGACCAATTATTTGTGAGTAATAACTCTGTAAAGTTATGTTTAACTTTAATTATTTTCCAATGACATGAGATGATAAGTTCTGAAATGCTATGTTTGAATGAATGAATGATAGTCATTTTCTTTGAAATGTAAACGTGGTATCCCTAGCCGAGACCCTCGCCCGGGGGAAAGAATACCGTGCCACAGGCCCTCGCCCGAGAGAAACAATACTGTGGCACAGATATGTTACTTGGTATCGGAGGTTCTATTATGGGACTTACTATGCTTGACCAACATGATATGTTATGCTAAGGGGAATATACCACACATGATTTGAATATGGTTATGGCTGTGGTTCTTTTCTGATACGAATATGAATATGAGTATGCCTACGTTTCCGATCTAATAAGAGATTGATTTTCTGATTTCTGTATTCAATATGGTCATCATTCATTAAACCCCTTTACGCTGTTATTATTCACTGGGCTTTAGCTCACTCCTTATATTATGTATGTAGGTGAGCAAATACGAGACCAGGCCAGGGGTTGATGGCCTGCACCCCAGTTTTGTTAGCCAACCGTTGCGCCTCCCGAGGAGGTTCCAGTTGAAGTCAATTGTCATGGCTGTTTTTGTAGTTATGCTAGTCTCCGTCTGTTTGTAAAGTCAGGATCTGGAAAGTACAGTCTGTAAATAATACTGTGAATATTGGTGTCCCTTGACTAGCATGCTTATGAATATAAATATGTTTGACTTGTTCTGTTCCATGTACGTCATCACAGCTCATTGGACTTTGTTTATTTTGTCTAGTTGCTTCCGCAGCCCCTTATTACTTACTAATCTGTTAAGAGGCCTTCGGTAATCTGAGGATTATTGGCTGGTTACGACGCTGTCACAACCCAAACCCGCCCTATAAGTTTAGCGTCGTAACCGGCCAGTAATCCTCGGATTACCAAAGGCCTCTTAGCAGATTAGCAAGTATTAAGGGGCTACGGAAGCAACTAGACAAAATAAACAAAGTCCAATGAGCTGTGATGACATATATGTGACAGAGTAAGTCAAATTTATTTATATTCATAAGCATGCTAGTCAAGGGACACCAATATTTACAATATTATTTACAAACTGTAGTTACCAGATCCTGACTTTACAAACGGACGGAGACTAGCATAACTACAAAAACAGCCATGGCAATTGACTTCGACTGGAACCTCCTCGGGAGGCGCAACGGTTGGCTGACAAAACTGGGGTGCAAGCCATCAACCCCGGGCCTAGTCTCGTACTTGCTCACCTACATACATAATATAAGGAGTGAGCTAAAGCCTAGTGAATAATAACAGCGTAAAGGGGTTTAATGAATGATGACCATATTGAATACATAAATCAGAAAACCAATCTCTTATCAGATCGGAAACGTAGGCATATTCATATTCATATTCGTAACAGAAAGAACTACAGCCATATCCATATTCAAATCATGCATGGTACATTTCCCTTAACATAACATATCATGTTGGTCAAGCATAGTAAGTCCTATAATGGAACCTCCGATATCGGGTAACCTATGAAGCACGGGTACTCCAAAAATAGTGCCGTACACGCACCGGGTACTTACCGGGTGCGGGTACGTGTACCGGTACGGCTGCACGCGTATCGGGTACAGAAAAAACTAGTCCGGTACTTCTGTCTCAGTTGGGTACGGATCGGGTACGGCAGGGGTACGGCAGGGGTACGCCTTTGGTGCGTTTTGGGTACGGCGAGGGCAGAAACCAAATTTTCTGAAAAATTGAGGGGTACCGGAGCAATATTAAGAAAAAAATTTTTAAAAAAAAAGGAAAAAATGTGTATACTGCCCTAATCTCATCACTGTTGTTGCCCTAATCTCATCGAAGCAAAGAGAGAGGCGACTTCGACCATCTCCATCTCCCTCTTCTGCGACTTCGAAACAGAGATCGACCCTCACCCTCATTTTCGACCGTCACCCTCGTTTGCGACTTCGAAACAGCAGAGATCGACTTCAACCCTCACTCACCCTCGTCTGCGACTTCGAAACAGCAGAGATCGGTCGACTTCGAAACAGCAGAGATCATCTTCGACTTCGACCCAGAGATTCGACCCTCGTCTTTGACTTCAACTTCAACCCTCGACTTTGACGTAGGTATATCTCTTCATCTGTATTTATTTATTTATTTTTCTTGTTTCTTCTTTAGTTATTAATACTGAAAATGCTAATAAATATTAATAATAAATAATCATAAATGGTAATAATCATAAATATTATTATTAGTTATTAATAATAAAAAATTACTTCATCTTTATTTATTATTTTTTTTCTTGTTTCTTCTTTAGTTATTAATACTGAAAATGCTAATAAATATTAGAGATGAAAATGCTAATAATCATAAATGGTAATAATCATAAATATTATTATTAGTTATTAATAATAAAAAATTAGAGATGAAAATGCTAATAATCAAAAAAATTAGTTATTCCTCAACAGAATGTTAATAATCATAAATATTATTTTTAATAATCAAAAATATTATTTTTTATGCTTATAGGAAAATGAGTTCATCAAGCAGTTTAGGTTCATCTGCTGCAAGTGCTTCTGCTCCTTCCATTGATCAATCTGGAGATGAAAATGCTCCTTTTTGGGGCTATGTTACAAAATTAGTTAAAAGGGGAGAAGGAGGAAGTGGTAATACAAAATTTAAGTGTAATTTTTGTAACATTGAGTACCAAGGGTCATATTCTAGAGTTAGAGCCCATTTGTTGTTACTTACTGGCCATGGAATTAGAGTGTGTGCAACTGTGAAGAATAAGAGTGATCTTCTTTTTGAAATTCGAAAGGTAGATCAAGAAGCTGAAAACCGGAAAAAAATGGCAAAGCCAAAAAATGTTCCTTTACCACCTCCATCTTCTCAAATTAGTGCTAGCTACAACAGTGTAGAAGATGTTGGAACATTTAAAATGGAAGGTTATGCACCAAGAAAGAGAAAGGCAATTGGGAGTAGTCCTTTAGATAGGGCATTCAATCAAAGTGCTAGAGAGCATTTACATTCTTTAATTGCCCGTATGTTCTATTCAGCCAGTTTGCTTTTCCATTTGGCTAGGAATCCATACTTTGTGGATGCTTTTCAATGTGCTGCTGAGAATCAAATTGTTGGGTATGTCTCTCCTGGATATAATTTGTTGAGGACTACCTTACTTCAAAAAGAAAGGGCAAATATTGAAAGGTTATTGGAACCAACTAAGAAGTCATGGGATGAGAAGGGGTTGAGTATAGTATCTGATGGATGGACTGATGCATAAAGGAGGCCTCTCATTAATTTTATGGCAACATGTAATGGTGCAGCTATGTTTATAAAAGCTGTTAATTGTGAGGGTGAGACCAAGGACAAGTATCATATTGCCAAACTAATTAGTGAAGTGATTGATGAAGTGGGTCCTAATAATGTAATTCATGTAATTACTGATAATGCTCCAGTTTGTAGTGCAGCTGGATCAATTATTCAAGGTAATTATCCGAAGATCTTTTGGACACCTTGTGTAGTTCACACTCTTAATCTTGCTCTTAAGAACATTTGTACTGCGAAGGAAGTTGGAGTTGATGCATATGCTTATGATGAATGCCATTGGATCACTACTATGATTGATGATGTAATGTTTGTGAAAAATTTCATCATGAATCATTCTATAAGATTAGCTATTTTTAATGAGTTTGTACCTTTGAAGCTACTTTCTGTTGTAGATACACGCTTTGCATCTGCAATTGTTATGCTAAAAAGGTTTAAACTTATATATCATGGTCTCCAAACAATGGTCATAAGTGACAAATGGGCTTTTTACAAGGAAGATGACGTTGGGAAAGCAGCTGTTGTAAAGGAAAAGTTGTTGAATGATGTTTGGTGGGATAAGATTGAATATATACTCTCATTCCCATTGCCTATTTATGAGATGCTTAGATTTTGTGACACTGATAAGCCATGTCTACATTTGGTTTATGAGATGTGGGATTCAATGATTGAACGGGTGAAGACATCCATCTATAAGCGTGAAGGGAAGTCAGAAAATGAAGAGTCATCCTTTTATTCTGTAGTGCATTAAATATTAGTGGAAAGGTGGACAAAAAGTAGCACACCTCTTCATTGCCTTGCTCATTCCTTGAATCCAAGGTATAATTCACATTTGACTCATAAATCCAAGGTTTATACTTTAATTTTTTTCATTGCATAATTTACTTATTATTTTTTTCTAATTATGAAATCTAGGTATTATAGTGGGATGTGGCTTCATGAAAATCTCATTCGTGTTCCTCCTCACAAAGATGTTGAAATTTCTGAAATGAGAATCAAGTGTTTTAAGAGATACTTTCCTGATTCAGATGAGAGAAGGGTTGTTAATACAGAATATGCGAAGTTTTCAGGTTGTTTGGAAAGTTTTAGTGACTCTGACTCAATATGTGATAGAGGAGTAATGGAACCAGTGGTTTGGTGGTTGGCACATGGCTCTTCTGCACCTATGCTCCAATCCTTGGCAGTGAAATTACTTAGCCAACCATGTTCATCATCATGTTGTGAAAGGAATTGGAGCATGTCACGACCCAAACCCGCCCCTAAGGGTTTAGCACCGTAACCGGCCAGTAATCCGAGACTACCGAAGGCCTGCTTAATAGTAATACAGTAAAACAGAGTACAGGGACATGACGGAAGCTAGAACAGTAAATAAACAATGTCCAATGAGCTGTGACAGTCTGTATGCAAAAAGACTTTTCATATATATATATATACAGTTAGTGGCAAACAGTATGTACATATATACAAACATTCAGTACAGGGATTTAATCTCTATTAAACAGTACAGTACAGTGTCAACAGTCTATACGGTTATTACATAACATATACAGAGACAGACGGGGAAATAAAGACACCCCTAAGCCACAGCTTAAACAGGTTTGGAACCTCATAGTGAGGCACAGTGGTTGGCTTGACAAAACTGGAGTTTACCCCGATGCTTCTAGCATTGGCCCGGTGCCTGTACACCTACATATATATATGAGCAGTGAGCTAAAGCCCAATGAATAACATAATGCGTAAAGGGGTTTAGAATGAATGTCCTTGCAGTAATGAAAACAGTTCATTAAATCAGTATTTCAGTTTTTCAGTCAGAACAGTCATTCAGTCATATGTGGTACATCCATTAGCATAGCAGTACAGTAAACAGTAGGTCTTAAAAGACCGAACAGTAAATAATGGCCATCAATCAGTAAACAGTAGTGGTTCCAACGAGGGAACCGACAGAGATCTCTGTAACAGTAACAGTCAGTAACAGTAGTTGCTAAGGATGCCACAATACAGTTCAGAATATAGGACATACATTCATTCAGTTAACAGTAAAATAGTACAGTTCAGTATTCAAAAGATAACCATTTTGAACATATCTTTACACAATTGTTACTCACAGAGTTCTGGGCTACAGTGAACTAGAGCGTCTCCTCGGAAGCCAACCCTACACAGTTTACAGATTGAACACACACTAAGCTACACAGTTGGGAAAGTAATAACTTAATCCCTAAATTGTCTCGGTGTGGTTCTACATCTATATCCTCATTAAGATGCCTTAAACTAGGCCTAAGAATGCCTAGGATGGGATGAGGATGCAAAGATGTATTCAGAAAATATTTTCAGAATTTTCAGTGAAACAAGGTCCCGTTCGAGCATAGGTTACTCCGCTCAAGCGGACAGGCAAACAAAGGTCCCCGCTCGAGCGCAAACTTACCTGCTCGAGCGGACCAAAAAGTAGTGAAATTCACGCTCGACGCCCGCTCGAGCGTGTCTCCCAATCATCCGCTCGAGTGTACATTCATCCGCTCGAGCAGACTGATGAACAGTGCAAAGTACTGGATGCTCGATTTCCCCACTCGAGCGACACTTAACCCGCTCGAGCGGACAACCAAAATCTGGAAATTCCAGATTTGAGCTCCAAGTTTAAAATCATGTTTTGATGCATAAATTCCGATCCTCTTGGGCTAATTTTCTGGAAAACATTTGTAAACTCGTAGAACAACATGTTTCAAAGGCCAATTTGAGAAATCAAAGCCCAAGGGTGTTTCAAACAAACTCAATTTCAAACCCATTTTTCATGAACAATATTCAAACATGACATGCATGAGTTCAAACCAATTTAAGGCTTCAATGCTTGCTCAATTGAGCTCATTTCTTCAAGAACATGGTGAAATCATGGATTATGAGCAAAAGATGGACATGCATGCAAGATTTCCATGAAATCAAACTCAAAACTCTTCAATATACACATGCATGCAAGATTCAAGCTACAATTCAACATGCATGCATAAATTAAGCTATAATTCAACAATCCAAGACTAAATCATGTCTTAGCTCTACAATTTGGCATGAATCATGCAAGAATCACTTGAAGTTATGAACAAAAGGGTAGTTACTTTACCTTAGGTCTTGAATTAAAGATGTAGAGGCTCAATTTTGCAATTTTCTTCCAAAACTCTTAAGCTTCCAAGCAAATTACCCAAAAACAAATCAATTCTCTCCCTCTTCCTCTCTTGGTCGGCTAGAGCTCTCAAAATTTAGCTGATGAAAGGTTTGCCTAAGTGTATGTAAGGCTCAAAATGTTGAGGTAATGGGCCACTAAGGATGGCAAAATGGTAAATAAAGAAACTTGTTTAAATTAGCTTATTTTAATCTAATTTAATCGTACCAAATCATTTTTCAGATAAATACACCATAAAATCACATAAATTCTAATGAACACCGAACATCAATCCGTTTCAGATTCGGCCGCCGATAAGGCCTTCAATTTGCAGTTTAAACACAAAGACATGAACAGATAATTTGGCAATCAACAGATAGAAAATGCATTTAAACAGATACAGTTAATCGATCAGTTTCAGATTTCAGTCAGTCAGTTCAGTATTTCAATCAATTCAATTGTCAATCATAATCGGTCTTAGTTTAGCAGTAATCAGTATTAATCAGTGATCAGTGCTGAGGGTTGTTACAGAGCACCTACTCTTTCATTCACTCTATGAGAAGGAATAAAATGACACCACAACGGTGCGAGGATTTGGTTTTTGTGCACTCCAATATTCGTCTCTTATCAAGGAGGAGTCAACTATACACAGAAGGAGAGACCAAGTTATGGGACGTTGGGGGAGATGCATTTGATTCATTGGAGGGTTCTAGTTTCCTTGAAATTGTAAATCTTTCACTTGATGAGCCAGAGATGGAAGCTATTTTATTCAATGATGAAGTTGATAGAAGTGAACTTTGAAGTGTCAAGTTTAGATATATAGGGCTTTCTTTTGTTTTTTTTCCTTTGCTAGTGTTATGGACTGAATTGGCCTTGTTTTTCTTTTGGTGTTGGTTGTTTTTCCTTTGCTTGGATTATGGATTGAATTGGTGTTGGTTATGTTATGTTGAATTCAAATATATTAATATTTGTCTTTTAGCTTTATAGTTCTCTTTTTAGTTTTGATATTTAACTTCAATTTGTAGGTTGGATCTTTTAACCATAATTATAAAAAATAAAAAATAAAAAAATATATCGGCGTACCGCAGCCGTACCCGTACCTTACTTTTTTGGGGTTT
Source organism: Camellia japonica (assembly GCA_030407325.1). NCBI lineage: Eukaryota > Viridiplantae > Streptophyta > Magnoliopsida > Ericales > Theaceae > Camellia > Camellia japonica. Next base: position 50,003,988 of record JAPPVO010000019.1, read on the forward strand.
TACCGTATCGGCGTATCCGTACTCGTATCCGTACCATACTCGTACCCGCACCTGTGCTTCATAGCGGGTAACATATCTGTGCCACAGTATTGTTTCCCCCGGGCGAGGGCCTGTGCCACGGTATTCTTTCCCCTGGGCGAGGGCCTGTGCCACAGTATTCTTTTCCCTGGGCGAGAGCCTCATGACCATGTGCCTCAGCATTGTGTCCTTTGGGCGAGGGCCTCGGCTAGGGATGCCACGTTTACATTTCAATAAAAATTGGGCTATCATTCATCATTCAAACATAGCATTTCAGAACTCATCATCTCATGGCATTGGAAAATAATTAAGTTAAACATAACTTTACAGAGTTATGACTCACAACAATTGGTCGGCTCACTAGAGGGTCAAATGGCTCTTCACTTGTCCTGAGGTGCGTGACCTACACGAACACGCATACAATTACCCGCTTGAAACATACACTCGAGTTATACGTAATGCACTTCGTTATTCTCAGTGTGTGTTTAACTATTAACCTTGTTATGGAGTCTTGAGCATGGCCTAGGAATGCCTAGGATGGAATGAGGATGCAAAAATGCCTTAGAAAATATTTTTCATAATTTTCAGGAAACAGGGGTCCCGCTCGAGCATGGGTTTCCCCGCTCGAGCGGACATGCAAACAAAAGTCTCCGTTCGAGCGTAAACCTTCCCGCTCGAGCGGTCTGCAAAATATGACAAAAGTACTGGATGGGTGAAAATCACGTTCGACGGGCGCTCGACCCACGCTCAAGCGTGTGACTCAGGTCCTCGCTCGAGCGTGAATTATCCCGCTTGAGCGTATTGTAAAACAGTGCAAAGTACTGGATGGTCGAATTCCACACTCGAGCGCCACTTTCCCCGCTCGAGCGTGAGTCCAAATTCTGGAAATTCCAGATTGAACCTTCAAGCTCAAAACCAAGTTTTAACGCACCAAATTCGATCCTCTTGGGCTAATTTTCTGGAAAACTCTTGTAAACTCATAGTACAACATGTTTCAAAACTCAATTTGTAAAATCAAAGCCCAAGGGTGAGTCAATTAAATACAATTTCAAATAAAACCTCAAGAACATGAAGTGTATGTAACATGCATGAATCCTCATGACTTCTAATGCTCCAAAACAAGATCCAAAACAAGATTAAGCTCAAGAATAGGATGAATTCATAGACTATAACAAAAAATATGGACATGCATGTGAGGATTCTATGAGAACAACCTCACAATTTAAGAATGGAGACATGCATGCATGATTTAATCTTAAATTCAACATTCTAAACCAATTCTTGCCTTAGATGACTACATTACCATGAGCCATGTAAGAATTAAACTCGAATTCACAAACAAGAAGGTAAATGTCCTACCTTAGGTCTAGAATTCAAGATCTAGGAGCTCAAATTGTGTAGTTCTTCCACAATCCTCAAATTCCAAGCCAAATCCTTGATTAAACCAAGTTTCTCTCACCCTCCCTCTTTCTTGCGGTTTTAGGAATGAAGAAAGAATGGCTGAGATATGTATCAAAAGCTCCTAATCAAGATTGCACAAAGTGGCCCACTAAAGGGCAAAAATGTAATTACTTGCATTCACTTACTCTATGTTTTAACCTAGCATTAATTAATCTAAATTAATCGCTCCGAATTGAATTTGAGTTAAACTTGCCATAAAATTCTATAAATTCTAACTAGCACATAAGTCAAGTCAATTTCTGATTTGAACGCCGATAAGGCTTCTAATTCGCAATCGAAACTAAAACCTGAACAGATCTTTCTACGTCTAACAGATAAAAACACAAAGGTAATGCAATACATATGCAAATAAATTCCAGATCCCTTTTAAATTACTGTTAGGCATAATTAAACATGGTTTAGCATTAATCGGAGGTCGGGGTTATTGCAGTCGCTAAACCTATAGGGACGGGTTTGGGTCGTGACAGAGTGGTATCAGAGCACGAGTTATACCGCACACACAAGTCCATATGAGCTCAAGATGTCCTAGTAAGAAGTAGGGACATTTCATCTGCATGTCTTTATGCATTGTCTGAAAGTGAAAGTGTAACCTAAGTATATCCGTGTGAACTTGAATAAAATAATAAAGACTATTTGCCCATGTTTATAAATGTGTGTTTACCTATAGCAAATGGACAATGTAAAAGGTGATGACACAGTGGGCTCCTCAAATGCCCGAATGAATAGAATGGAACAAATGCTTGCTACTTTAACTGAAGTACTAATGCAACAACAGAGGCGACAACCTTCGCCACCTCCACCCCCACCGGCTCAAGTTGAAATGGGCAACAACGACATGCTTAACATGACTCAAAAATTCATGAAGATGAAACCGCCAACCTTCTTAGGCGGCATTAAACCACTGAAGACAGAAACTTGGCTACTAGAGATGGAAAAATTGTTTGAAGTGTTTCCCTGCTCTGAAGTACAGAAGGTTTTGTTGGCCACCTACACTCTAAAAGACGAAGCTCGAAGATGGTGGCTACTAGTTCGGAATGGTAATGAGAATATGACATGGACTCAATTCAACTTAGTTTTCTACGACAAGTACTTTCCTCAGTGCTTTCGAGACCAGAAAGTTTCAGAATTTCAGGAACTTAAACAAGGCAGAATGGCCGTAGTTGAATATGAAGCTAAGTTTACCGAACTGGCTCGTTTTGCCCCACACATGGTAGACACGGATTACAAGAAGGCACGAAAGTTTGAGGGAGGCCTGGATTTGGAGGTATTTGATCGAGTCGGTGTCTTGAAATTGCCTACTTACGTGGAGGTACTTGACAGGGCATTAATGGTAGAAGCTATTATAGCAGCAAAGAAACAGACTGTAAACCCACCAACCGAATGGAAGGGCAAGAGAACCGGGTTCAATCTTAGACGGGGCCGATCGTTTTCAAAGAGACAAAACACGGGATTCTCCGGCAGTTCCAACCAAAGTAGTGGGTCTATACCGACTTGTGCAGACTGTGGCAGGAGGCATAGAGGAGTATGCCAGCGCGCATCAGGCGCCTGTTACTGGTGTGGCAAAATGGGCCATATGATGAAAGATTGTCCAATGGGATCAGGGAATACCAGTCACCCCGCAGCTAGTTCAGCAGGGTCTGTTTCAGTAACCAAATCAAACTTCAGAAACAATGCCAGGGGCAACAATGGGAATGAAGCATTGAGACAAGGGACAGTATTCACTTTAGTGCCCGGAGACGTGCAAAATACTGAATCGGTAGTTCAAGTACTATTTCTATCTGTGCTCAGAATGCGTATGTGCTGATTGATTCTGGCTCCACACATTCATTTGTATCGCATGCTTGTTTTCGGAAATTAACTAGACCGTTAGAATCCATGAATTGCTTACTATCTGTATCTATACCAGCTGGGGGTTCCATGATGTGTGCTTGTGTTTATCCGGCATGTGATCTTGTAATTGGAGAGATGACGTTGTATGTCGATTTAATACCCTTGAACATTACTCACTTTGATTGTATTTTGGGAATGGACTGGTTGACTAAATACTGTGCTACCATTGATTGTGCAAGTAAGTCTGTTGTGTTTAAGCCACCAGGTATGCCCGAATTTACCTTTATTGGGGACGGGGTAGTTTCTCCCCCATATCTGATTTCAGCCCTGAAAGCCAGAAAATTGCTTAGGAAAGGATGTACGGGATACTTGTGCTGTATACTGACTGCAACATCTGATGACACTAAGGTAGAAGCTATTCCTGTGGCCTGTGATTTTCCTGATGCGTTTCCCGATGATCTGCCCGGGGACTTGATTGATAGGGCAATAGAGTTTACCATTGACATAACACCTGAAACACAACCCATCTCCAAGACTCCATATAGGATGTCGACTTCTGAACTAAAAGAACTGAAAGCCCAACTTCAGGAACTCCTAAACAAGAAATTTATTCGTCCAAGCACCTCACCTTGGGGTGCTCCGGTACTATTTGTTAAAAAGAAAGACGGATCCTTGAGACTGTGCGTTGACTACCAGGAATTGAACAGGATGACCATTAAGAACAAATATTCATTACCCCGAATAGATGATTTATTTGATCAACTCCAAGGAGCCAAAGTGTTCTCAAAAATTGACCTTCGATCCGGATATCATCAGTTAAAGGTTAAGGCAAAAGATGTAGAGAAAACTGCATTCAGAACTAGATACGGTCATTATGAGTTTTTAGTAATGCCTTTTGGGGTAACAAATGCACTGTAGACACCCCATTTTTGACCGACCTTAAGACTCAGACGTCACCGATTGAGCGCTTGGTGATGTTGCATATTGTGCTCGTTCTGAGGTCGCAGAGTCTCGGCTGCGAGCCTTGCCTCCGGACTTCCGGACTCTTTCATACTTTGCCTCGGTTTGCGAACCAGGCCCTATTTTCTCCGTTTTCTCTTCCCGAAGGGAGAGAGAGGTTTCGTAGATCATCTCTTAGTGGCCGTAGGCTACATTTCGTGGTCGTAGGCCATTTTTCCCGTTTCGGAGCCCGGTTCCCGGTTTTCGGAGCCGTCGGCCGTGTGCCTCGGTTCGGGACCGCTTAACCACCTCCGTTTGCTCCAATTTTTGGCATACATCTTATTTACTCTCTTTTGAAGGACACTGTGTCTCAAGAGACCAACTTCGTGGTCGAACGCCACCTCCGGTGCTTAACAGTCAGTTTTCGGGGCCTCGGGCTGCGCGTTTTGGCCCCCGAACCTTCGTTTTGCATCGGCTTGGGTTCATTTTTGGTGGAGACCTTGTTTTCATTGTTATGAAGGTCGTAGAAGGGTGGGAGGCCAGCAATTGTTCCGAAAAGCCAGCTTTATTCCTTCATCGCTCTCCGTCGCCCGTTTTCCTCGCTAGAAAGCTGATGTTGACCATTCCCGGGCCACTTTCTTTGGCCCTCAACCACATATTTGTGTTGTACACACCTGGGAGGCCACCAATATGACATGGCCGGCCAGCAATTGTTCCTGACTCTTTTGAACCCCTCTAGAATGTTGGTTTTCTCTCTCCTGGTTCATATTTTCAGGGTTTTGACTACATAGCTGTGTTGTGCACATATGGGAGGCCACCAATATGGGTGGCCAGCCAGGGGAGGTGGCCGGCCGGCCACCTGAACCCTCTGAACCTGGCCAGCCATGACCCTCTCACCTGGTTCCTTACAGCTGCACCTTCTGTTTCCCCCCAGATCTTGTATCCGATGGGGGGTCTTTTGGGGGGGAAATTTGAATTTGATTTTCCTTCCCTTTCCTCCACTCCTCCCTCTATAAAACCAGCCCCCCCAGCTCCATTTTAGAGGGTTACAACAATTGGTTTAGAGCTCTTGCATTAACTCCCCCTCTCTCTCTATCCCAACCCTCAAAACACCCTTGGTTCTTGGCCATTTCTATACCAACCCATAGCACAACGCCTCCACACTCCATTCCAGCGACTTGAGGCTATTTTTTAGAGGTTAAGAGCACCATTTCTTGGACCAAAATCTGTTGAAGACTTGTTCTACAAGGGTGAGTCTCTTCTCCCTCTTTTCTTGCCTTGCTATTTTAGCTTTTGTTGCTAGTATTTTTGGGCTCCGATCTAAACTATAAATAGTCATATTTTGAGCCCATCTCCATGTTTGATCAAGGGTCTTTCTCTGTTTGAGGTCTCCTCCTCACCCTTTGTGTTTAAACTCTCTTTTAGGCCTATTTTTGCATGATATTTTAGGCTTATTTTTTAGCTGTTTTGGACTTGGTCATAAACTGTGAAATGTCTTATTTTGATCCCCTCTTCAATGTTGTTGAAGGGCTCTCCTCTGTTTGAGGACAGCTGCTACCACTTGCCTCTTTATCCCTCTTTTAGGCTTTTTTCTTGCATGTTGATTTAGCCTCACTTGTGTTCATTTTTGAGACTTTATGTAAACTGTAAAGTGCCATTTTTTGAGCCTCTCTTCAACTTTGTTGAAGGGATCTTTGCCATTTGGGGCCAGCTTCTGTCCCTTGTCTCTATTCTCTCTTTTAGGGCCATTTTTGCATGATAGATTAGCCCTATTTATGTTTATTTTTGAGACTTGTTATAAAATGGAAAGAGGCTTGTTTTGACATCATCTCCATGTTTTATTAAGGGTATTTTCTTATTTGAGGTCACATGCTTCCTTGTATGCTTGATTCCTTCTCATTTTGAGCCTTACACCTAAGCTCTTGTTGCATGCTTTGTTTGGCCTTCTAGCCACTAAAATCTAGTGGATTTTCAGTGGCTAGAACACTATTTTGAGCCTCCAAATCAGAGGGGGGTGACCCCCTCTCACCTTGACTTGTTTGATGGTCATTTTGGCTTTTCAAAGGGACCCCTCTTTGCATGCTTCTTAGCCACTTTTCAGGGCCAATTTGATGAGTTTTGGGACTACCATATTTGATTTCCAGAGTTTTTTTGGTCACGCTTCAAGTCTATCTTGCATGTGCTTAATAATCCCTTTGTATGCCCTCTAAAGGAGCCCCTCATTTGTGCATGTGTTGGCTGCATTTCCATGGTTATTTGGGCATATTTTAGCATATTTTGTTCACTGATTTTTTCTAGTTTGATGAGATTCCATGTGCTTCATATACTTGCCATGTAAACCATGTTTGCTAAACAAAATTGCATGCTATGTTAGGCCATCTTGCTAGCACCTTTTGGCCATTCTTTGAACTAAGAAAGTTCATATTTTGGAACTGCCTTGGTTGTCTTCATTCTTCATGATCAAATAATGCATGTTTTGTATAGTTATAGGTCATTGCGTATGCCTAGTTTTGAGTTTCGGGGTTCATCTCATGCATCGGGTGCCATATTGCCATGTTTCGGGGCTGTTTAGCATCATATTTTAGTGCTGAAATTTGCATGTTTGTATGCCATATTCAATGCCTTGCCATGCTTTGGTAGAGTGGCATTCGTGCCTTAGGGTCGGTCCTCGGTTTGCGTGCACGTGTGCACGCATCTCGAGTGTCTCATTTCCATCTAATGGCCACTGATGTGAGTGTGGCTGAGGCCCACTTATATTGGTGTAAGTCCATTATGCATTGTGTATGCCATTTCAATTCATAGCATTGCGTATGCTAGGTTGTATGTTAGAGCATCGTGTATGCCATGTTACATCGAGCATCGTGTATGCCATTTCATAGCATTGTGTATGCTAGGTTGTATATTAGTTGCATCCATGCATGTCATGCATATTGCATTGTGTTTGGGATAGGAGTTAGCCCGAGCACGGGAAACGAGGAGCGTTTCGTACTTCGAGTGACGGAACGTGTCTCAATTCCCGGTCACCGACACTCCAGATTATCCATGATGGAGTCTTGGTCTTGTTGTGTTTTCATGTGCATTCATTCCATATTGAGTTGTGCAATTCGACTCCTCGGCCATCATGCATCGAGATGCGTGATTGGTGGCACGAGGATCGAGGCATGCATACATATGTAAAAATACATTGCTATGCCCTTTTCTTGCTCTCTGTTGCAGCAAATCAAAAATCCGCAGCTTTCAAAAGCCTTGCACAGCATTCCGGCATCAATTGCAAACAGAGGCTAATTGGGGCATCGCGATGGATTTCCGTGCCAAGCAACCCGAACATGCATCATTCATCATCCAGAGCAGAGTCGAGGCAGTCCCTAGCTTGCATGCTAGTTTACTACTTTCCTAGTTTAATTTGTTAATTAATTAGGATTTTGTATTTATTCGGACTGTATTATTTATTTGGGACTGTATATTATTTATTCGAACCCTCCGAGCGAGGGCAATGTTGTAATAAGTGTGCGTGCGTGGGATGTATGTCATCCAACCCCACGTCTTTCTCCATTTTATTTACCTGCTTATGATGGTTAGATTAGGGCATGTTTCAATTAGCATACAGTATGATAGCATGTTTGCATTCATTCATCTGTCTTACATGCACCGGGCTCGGCGCATCCACTGCATTGTATTTCAATTCTAAGTTGAATACGTGTTAGCTGTAGCATTCCATATGCCATGTTTAGAGTAGCCGAGCCTGCTATAGTTGCATTTTTGCATGTGTTGCATTAGGCATTTCTGTATAGTTAGGATCATACATGGATTATTTTGGCTTGGAGTACTCGGTAAGTTTTTATGCTTTAGCATCCTTGCATGCGTGTGAGTGACTGCCATGATAGCATGCTTGCCATGAGGCTATGTGCTGATGTGATATATCTGCCTGAATGCCTGTGGGTGAAGGTTGGGTTACTTGGATTGGAACAAATCATCAATTATGAGTTTTAAGCCCACTAGATAGTGGCAAAACCATCTTTTCTAAGCCCACCTGAGGGTGGCAAAATCTGCATTTTAAGCCTACTTGCGAGTAGCAAACCATCTTTCAAAAACAAACATGAAATGTTTTGTTCCAATTCAGGCGACCCGGTCTATACTTGTATGCTGTGCACATCACATAGTAAATCTAGGCTAATAACCGGAATAAGAACGCATAATGGATATCATGGTTAGTAGAAGCCGATCTTTGATCGGGCGAGCGGGGGTACTCACGAAGTGACCTTCCCCAATCGTACCCAAGTTCCCGAGCCGAGGCAACTTTGGTGATGACGGACACGTGGCCTTAGGCACGAGTCAGGGTTTCCTAAATTTCCCAAAATAAAATATTTAGGTGGCGACTCTGTATCTGGCAAAGCAGTCCATGTTTGGCACTTCTTTTCTAAAAATCTGTTTTCTCAAAACGATTTGCCAGATTTGGACTCTTTGGTTCAGATTAAGAACCGTGACAATTTGAGTCCTGAACTGTAGTGAGCCCAAGATGAACGGAACGGGATATCATTCCTGAGCGGTTTGCCAGAGGCTGCGTGCCATAAGGCTTATCGGTTACGGGCTCTGCCAGTATGGGAACACAAACCCCGGTTTTACCGGGGCACCCTTTTGACCATTCGACCTAGTGCATATTCGGAATCCGTAGTGACCATTCCAAACTAGGACAGGTTGCTTACCCGATATAGGTTGTTTGAAACCGCTGCGTGCGTAGTGAAACCCTAGCTCTTGACAAAATAGGACAGGGAAACCCTACCCTAACATAGGGGTGTTTTGGCTCTCACTTATCTGCTATGTGCTTTTAGAGTGTGTCTCTACAGGGAAATGCATGTATCAGTTTATGAGTTTGGACATCAAGCCTGCGGGCACCAGTTCAGTGTTTGAGAATCAGTTATCTGCGGGTATCGGATTCAGTTTTCGGGGACAGTGATTCGGGGATAATGATCAGTGTTTGAGGACAGTGTGTATTCAGCTTATCAACCGTGTGCTATTATGCCCAGCCGTGTGTTGTGTATTTATTTTAAGCTATTATGTTGTTCGTTTATCTGGTTGTTTATTTCCTTATTGCTTTATTTATCTTTTTGCTAGGACAGTTTTAGCACAATTGCTTCAAACCCAGCAGATATTCCCCAAGCACTTTGGACAAGAGGTCGTCGGCTCAATCGATCTGAGGATCTGGTTGACGGACAGCCAGTGTTCCATTCTCTACCCCCAGTTGTCAGAAGAAGGCCGAGAAGGCGCAGTGTGTCTGAGCAAAGGTTACCAGAGCAGTGGTCTACCCTAGCAGTGAACAGTCGGGCTGAGATTTCAGTTTCTGCCATAGAGATACACATACCAGTCAGTCAGCAAGATCAACGGAGTATGGCTGGGATGGAAGAAATGATGCGACAGCTCCAAGAGAGCATGGAGAAAATGCAAGAGGACGCTGTCCGCCAAGCGGAGTTCTCTAAACAGCAGGCCATAATCATGGCCCAGCAGGCCGAGCTCATCACTAGACTGCAACAGCAGAATGCAGTATCTGCCTCACATCTAGTTCCTACTCCACCAGGGGTCCCGTTACCCGAGCAAACACCAACTGTCCAAAACGTCCTGCCAAACATCCAAAACACCCTGCCAAATGTCCAGAACATCCAGGAGGACACAGACCTTCCAACGGGGCCAGCTCCGCCCCCACTTCCGCCTCAACTGTCCAAGACCCATACACCCGCCAACCACCCGGACTCTCCCTTCGAGTTCGAAATAGACCCTACAGCACTGAAATTGAGCAAGCTCGAGAAGCTATTCAAAAAATCCCAGGGAGTAAAGGCTATTTCGGATATCGGGGACGGATATACTGATGTGGCTGTGACATTACCGGATAGATTCAAAATGCCGCAGATCGATCGCTGCGACGGGTCTGGGGACCCTATGGTCCACCTTCGGCTATTCTCAGATATACTGCGGCCAATGAGCCTAACTAGACCCCAGAAGCTTCGCTATTCGGCCGGACCCTGTCGGGCGTGGCCGCTATCTGGTATGCGAAGTTGGAGGATGATGTCAAGAGGAGTTGGGATGAAATGGCCGAGGCCTTTGTTGCGCAATACTCTTACAACACCCAAATTGAGATTACAACTCGTGATCTCGAAACAACAAGGCAGGAGCCCAAAGAGAGTTTCTCGGATTTCGTGACTCGGTGGAGCGCGAAGGCCTCGATGATGACTTTAAGGCCCACCGATAAGGACCAGATCAGGATGATTGTGCGCAATCTCCAGCCAAAATTGATGCAAAAGATGATTGTGCTCCCCTTCCCCACCTTTTCGGATTTGCACGAGATGGGGGTACAAATTGAAGATGCAATGAAACAGGGTCTGATTGACCAAGATAGGGAGCAACCTCGGAGAACTTTTAACAGCAATAACAATGTAGGCCCGAGTGGCGCTGCAACTGCAAGAACTTCGGAGGTAAGCATGGTCGCCACCATTCCCCCTCCCCTTCCAAGGCCCATGGCAACCACACCCTTCTCCGGTGCATCCGGAAGCAATCCCCAAACCACCAAATACCAACCCAGAGGCCAAAGAACCTTCACCCCATTGTACATGCCCCTGTCCAAGGCTCTAGGGGTCTTAATCAGAAAAGGGCATCTAAAACCCTTAGAGCCGAGGCCGTTACCAAATTCATTACCCCCCACTCACAACCCAGCCAAATACTGTGCATATCACCAGCACCACGGTCATGACACAGACCAATGCTTCAGATTGCGTCACGAGATTCAGGATCTCGTTGACAAACAGGTGATTTTGCCACCTGAAAGACCTAATGTTACAACCAACCCACTTCCTACACACAACCAAGCTCCACCTCCCAAAAGGATTAACTTTATCCAAACTGGGGTCGTGTCTTACGATCCTAGCATCTATATTACTCCTACCCATCTACCTAAGCCGGAGGTGCTCCTTCCCGACTGCACTGACTTTTTGTGCATGCTAGACATCTCTACAACCTAACCCGAGCCAGTGGTGGTGGCTGTAGAAGATAGCGCAACGGAGATTGCAGAGGAGGACGGAATGGTTGAGTCAGGGCTTGAGCAGTCTGGGAATTTTGCTGGGGAAGCCTACGATCCGAGTAAGTACATCCTGTCAATGGGCCAGTCTGAGCCAAGTATAGAATTGCCACAGAGAGCAGAATTGTGTGTGATTCGGGGAGATAGATTTGAGCAGGGGATGGATGATTTGACGGCCGTAGAAGAGGGCTTTGCCAACCTGCAGTTTTTTCAATGACCAAGAATCAGGGGGTGCTGCAGTCAACTGGTTCGATTATGAGGAATCGGCAGAGGCCACTGGATGGCTGGATGATTAACCAGATGTGGTGGAAGAATTCCAACAGGGCCTGGCAGGGGCGAGGATATCAGTTGAGACCGGAAGGGCCGTAAGTCAGAGTACATTGCCGAAGAGCACCGGTACGAAGAATTTCGCTCAGAACAGGGGCATTGTGAATGCAGAGAAAGATGAACAACAAACTGCGCTAACGCAGGTGGAACGAGAAAAGATTTGGGATTCTGAGAGGATCTGGAAAGCCAAAGCCCATGAAGGGATTGAAAGTGCTGTAGGCACGAAGACAGAAGATGCTACGAGCATGTGGGCTGAAAGTACTGCGGGTACAATCACGCCGGAGCCAGACAGATGTTTGTTGGCTGCTCACGGGATGTGGTGGGAAGACGATGATTTATGTCTTGCCCACACAGACAAGGATTGGGGAAGCAATCAACCAGATGACACCTGGTATCTCGATGAGGTCGACTACATGACAAGAAGCGGGCGGTATTTCAAGCCCCCGCACCTAGACCAACCCGAGGCATCTGGGAAGGACAAGGAAGCTGAAAAGCAGAAAGAGAAGCAGATTGAAGAGGAAGTTGTACTGAAGCAGCTGAAAAAGATACAAGCAGACATCTCCATCTAGGGACTGCTTATGGCGTCACGAGTGCACAGGCAGGCTGTCCTATCTGCTATGGACAAAGCCAACTCTCTATAGATACCACACCAGAGCAGCTGGTTGGATTGGTCTTTCCAGGAGGAGGTTCCCCGACGTTAACCTTTTCGAACAAAGAACTGCCGCCTGAGGGCGCAAATCATAACAAACCCCTCTACATCTCCGTGGAATGTAGAGACAAGTGGGTGCCAGTAGTTCTTGTCGACACGGGATCCGCCATTAATGTGTGCCTGTCAAGGACAGCATATGCAATCGGGTTAAAGCCCGCGGACTTCGTGCCAACTGCTCAAGTGATCAGAGCCTATGATAACACCAGCAGGGAGGTGATGGGGACTGTCAAAATTCTGACCCAGGTTGGTCCAGGACAACACAACATTGAATTCCATGTCTTAGACGTTCCTGCAACCTTTAATCTACTCTTGGGGCGGTCGTGGTTGCACCAAGTGAAGGCAGTCTCTTCCACTTTGCATCATATGTTGAAGTACCCTCACGGGAAGGGGGTGGCCATTGTTTTCGGGAATTCGTCAATCCATCCATCGCCGGAAGTGTCTACACCAGTCTTGGAAATCGAGCACGGCACGGAGGATGTGTTCTTATCAGGGTTTACTCTGGCTGAGGCTCGAGTTGTGCAGAATATCATGGCTGTTAATGAGGGAGTGTACGTCAGTGCTCAATCTGTCTACCTCATGAACAAGCTACAACACATCCCTGGGATGGGATTAGGAAGGAGCGGCCGTAAGGGCGTCGCAGCATTGGCCGAAGTGCCACACAACCCTCATACCTTTGGATTGGGTTATCAGCCCACCAAAGAGGATTGGTTAAAGAAGGGAAAGGAAATGGCTGGAAGAGCTAGAGCAAAGAAGGCGGGGAAGCCTTTTGACTTAGTGTATAGGCCCATCAAGGGTACCCTAAACGGACGCTTCGTCCGGGAGGGGGAGGACTTTCCGTTTTGTGGCTTCCCTGAGCCGTGGCTGAACGCGGAGAAGAAGCGCGTGCCAGGTTTCGAGATTTTCTTTGACCTACAATTACCCAGGGATGACGTTGCCGTAGAGCAGACAGACCCATCAGTGAGGTTGAGCAGTGTAGGGCAGTGGATTCCGAGGGCGCTGAAATTGAAATGGGGGTAGCACTGGCATGTCTACTTTCAGATCCTCCGATCGACCATAAGTGCTTGGGGGATAACTTCTCGGTTTCCATGATTGGGGATGAAACGGCTGCGGGCCTACCAGCAACTATTTTGGATGCATCTATCGCACCCTCTCTCACTTGGCAATACGAAGAGGGATTTTTGTCCAGTAGCACCGGGTCAGGTAGTGAGCCGGAATCTGATTCCACCGAATCTTGTGAGTCGGAATCAGGTTCCAGCTCGACTGAGTCTGAGTCTGGTAATCCTGAGGATGATAACCCGGATGCCACAGTTATGTCCAGGCCGTCTTTTTCTTTCTCATTTGAGTCTGTTGTAACCGAGGAATCGGACGATTTGGATATGCTTAATGACAATCAAATAGCTATGGTTTCTGAGTACTTTTCTGTGCCCCAAATTTATTGCATAAACTCAGACTTTCAAAATTTTGATGAAAACGACGAGGAAGAAATTCCTCCGGTTTTGCAACGCTTAATTGAACAAAAGCAGGAGAGATTTGTTAAGACCCCAATGGATGAAATCACTACTATGACTATTAGTACTGAGGAGGACCTGCGGCTGGTCCAGATCGGGTCCACGTTGCCTTCGGAGGAACGCGAGCGCTTAGTCACTTTATTAAAAGATTTCAAAGATGTTTTCGCGTGGTCCTACGAAGACATGCCTGGGATCGATCTTGAGATTGTACAGCACCGTATCCCTCTTGACCCCGAGGCCCGACCCGTTAAGCAGAAACTCAGGAGGATCCGTCTGGATTGGGCTCTTAAGATCAAAGAAGAGGTCACCAAGCAAATCGACGCAGGCTTCCTGCTGGTATCCGAATACCCGACTTGGTTGGCCAACATCGTTCCAGTGCCGAAGAAGGATGGCAGAATCCGAGTATGCGTGGATTTCAGGGATTTAAACACAACTAGTCCGAAGGACGACTTTCCCTTGCCGCATATTGATGAGTTAGTGGACTTCACAGCGGGGCATGCTTTGCTCTCATTCATGGATGGCTTCTCAGGGTACAATCAGATAGTGATGGCACCGGAAAACCGGGAAAAGACTGCATTCACCACCCCGTGGGGGACATACTGCTACAGAGTAATGCCGTTTGGGTTGAAGAATGCTGGAGCTACTTATCAACGGGCTGCGACCACAATATTGCATGACATGATCCACAAAGAGGTTGAGGGGTACGTGGACGACATGATTGTCAAGTCCAAAGAAAGAGAGGGCCACTACACCGCCTTGCAAAAGTTCTTCCAAAGGATCAGAGAATTCCGGTTGCGGCTGAACCCCCAGAAATGTACGTTTGGTGTTACAGCGGGAAAAATGCTGGGGTTTCTGATTACACAAAGAGGTATCGAAGTCAACCCTTCCAAAATCAAGGCCATCCTAGAAATGTCCCTACCAAGGACTGAAAAGGAGGTGCGAGGCTTTCTGGGTAAAGTGCAATTCATAAGACGGTTTATCTCAAAATTAACCTTGACTTGTGAACCACTTTTTGGCCTCCTGAAGAAATGAAAGAAATTCCAATGGGACGGCCGATGCCAAGCTGCTTTCGAACAGATCAAGGAATACTTACAGAACCCGCCCGTGTTGTCACCACCAGAGCCGGGAAAACCGTTGATATTGTACCTTTCAGTAACTGAGACTACAATGGGCTGCATGCTCGCGCAAGAATCAGAGGACAAAGTGGAGAAAGCCATCTACTATCTGAGCAAGAAGATGCTAGAATATGAGACTCGCTACACACAATTGGAGAAGGTTTGCTTAGCTTTGGTATGGGCTACCAGGAAGCTGCGGCACTACCTGTTAGCTCACTCCGTAATGTTGGTTTCACGACTCGATCCCATCAAATATCTTTTCGAGAAACCAGCACTTACGGGTAGGCTAGCTCGTTGGTTGCTGTTGCTCTCCGAATTCGATCTAAAATATGTGACACGCAAGTCAGTCAAGGGAAGAGCAGTGGCAGAATTCTTAGCCGATCATCCAGTGGAAGGAGGTGAAGCAGTCGAGTACTTATTCCCAAATGAAGTCATTTTGCACATCGACGATGAAACTTGGACGATGTACTTTGACGGAGCGTCAAATCAATACGGGTATGGGATAGGAGTGTTGCTGATAGCACCTGACAAGTCCCGTATCCCTCTAGCCTTCAAACTCCGGTTCAAAGTCTCGAACAACGAAGTAGAATATGAGGCATGCATTGCCGGTCTAGAAGCAGCCCTGGAACTAGGGGCAAGACGGTTGGACGTCATCGGGGACTCGAACCTTGTTGTGTCTCAAGCAAAAGGAGACTGGAAAGTCAAGGAAGAAAAGATGATGATGTATCACCAGACCTTGGATTTGTTAATTCCTCGGTTTGAGAAGCTAAACTTTGCTCATCTACTAAGAGAGAACAACAGGTTCGCAGATTCTTTAGCAACTCTATCTTCCATGATAGACATCCCGTTCGGAGTCCGGATGCGTCCCGTCATCATTGACCAGAAATTTGCACCAGCCTACGAGTCGATTGCTGCTATAGATGAGGTTCAGGACGAAAACCCCTGGTATTACGACATTTGGAATTTCTTGGAGAAGGAAGCATACCCGCCAGGGGTAAATGCCAAGGATAAAAGGGCAATCAGAAGAATGGCCGTTCAATTCATCATCTGTGGGGGTAAGCTGTATAAGAGAGGTCATCTGGGAATGCATAAGCTGTATGTCGATGCCGCAGAATCAAAGCGTCTGATGGAGGCCATCCATGGAGGGAAATGCAGTGCGCACATGAATGGAGTAATGCTAGCATGGAAGATCCTCAGACAAGGTTACTACTGGTCCACCATGGAGGAGGATTGTATCGATTTTGTTCGGCGATGCCACAAATGTCAAATTCATGCAAACCGCATGAACATTCCGCCGTCGAAGCTGTACAATATGACTTCGCCATGGCCATTTTCAGTTTGGGGAATTGATGTGATCGGGGCTGTCACTCCAAGGGGTCAATGGGCATGAGTTCATCCTGGTCGCGATAGATTATTTCACGAAGTGGGTCGAGGCCCAATCCTATGCGGTGTTGAAGGCTTCACACGTTGCAAAGTTTATCAGAAACAACATCATCTGTCACTACGGAGTCCCAAACGAGATAATTTCAGATAACGGTTCCCACTTCAAGAAGGAAGTGATTGACTTGTTGGAAAAATACAATGTGGCTTTTCATAAGTCATCTACCTATCGCCCGCAAACCAATGGAGCGGTTGAGGCCGCCAACAAGAACATCAAACACATATTGCAGAAGATAGTGGAAACCTATCGGGACTGGCCAGATAAGCTGCCGTTTGCTCTGTGGGGCTACCGGACTTCAATCAGAACTTCTACTGGGGCGACTCCGTATTCATTGGTTTATGGATGGAGGCCGTTCTACCTATCGAAATTGAGGTTCCGTCTTTGCGAGTATTGGCTGAGTGTCAAATAGCCGAAGCAGATTAGCAGCAGAGCAGGTTTGAGGAACTCATGCTCTTTGATGAGAGAAGACTGAAAGCACGGTACCATGTTCAAGGTTATCAGCGCAGAATTGCCCGGGCGTTCAACAAGAAAGTTAAGTCCAGGAATCTAAAGGAAGGAGATTTGGTGCACAAAGACAACCGAGCTCCCATCCACGACCCAAGGGGCAAGTTCAGACCCAATTGGACTGGTCCCTACATCATTAAGTCTATCTGGTCAGGTGGAGCTGTGGTTCTGATGGATCTAGATGGCCTAGAATTCTCATAACTGATCAATATGGACAAGAGAAGAAATATTACCCTTGAGAGGCTCGCTAGGCCGAAAACCTGAAAGGGCGACCTAGGCAAAACTCAGAGCACGAAAAATTTGAAATAACAAAAACTGAGCTCGCAAGGTTAAAAACCCGCAAAGGGCGGCCTTGGCAAAAGTTAGAGCGTAAAAGGAGAGTGAAAATACCCGAGTGAACCTGAGCCTGAACTACGTAAGGCTTGATTCCCATCTTTGGGATACGTAGGCAACTTCATCCTGGAGTTCAGCCATAAAATCTTCCCCGATCAACTTTGTCCATTTGATCATCTCAGTCATCTTTGTCCATCAGCATTCATCGTGATCTCTGGTTCAGTGCTTTTCAGACTAGGGGCAACTTTCCATTGCTGTGCAGTCCTGCGATACTATTCAAACTAGGGGCAACTTTCCAGTTGCAGGAGTCCGGGGTTGTGCATCTCAGTGACAGATCTCCGGCGTGTCCAGTTCTGATCCATATCGAAAATAGTTTTGAAAAGTTTTAATAAAAGTTGACTTTGTTCAAACTAATCTTTTTACAACTAAGACCATTTTTGGACCAAAGCGGAAAATTTTCAGTACCCACAACCTTCAATTTCATTGATTTCAATACAGAGTTCTCCTGCTCTTGCATACAAATTGAAGTTGCTTTTTATTACATTCATAAAGAAAACTTGAAAGTACTGGTAAAGCAATAAATTCAGGGCATAGATAAGTCAGGTGTTCCTGCGCCCCCTCCCAGAGCTGGTCGAAGCCTCTGATGCCAAGCTGGGCCCAATCTGTGCCTCTTCATTGAGCCAATCCAAGCACTCGTCAGACAAAGTGCAACTGAAAGTGGGAGTGGGGGCCAGGAGCTCTCTAGTCCTCCATGCTGTGGCATACCGGGCAAGCTGTGCGCCTCGAACCGGGAATGTGGCAGGATACTCTATCCCCTCTGGCGGGCAAGTCTGATCATGACCGAACTGGCGTAGGAACCGGAACGGAAAGTAGAACACACAGTGAGTCAGACCAATCAACTGGATCCTGGTCTGCCGGGACATGCTATAGCTCATTGCCGGGAGATTGAGCCAAGGACAGCGCCAAACAATGCGATCTGCAGACAAATTGTACATCCAGTCAAACCACCACTCCTCATCAGGGGCATCGACTAAGCGTTGTCGAAAGAAGTAGCCGCGAGCTGAGTAGGCTGGGCAAGAGTCCACAACCTGCAATTTATTCATCAACCATACTTGGGGAGGGATGAAAAATGAGAGAATAAAGAATAGAGAGATGTACGATGAGAGAAAAGTAAGGAAAGGGTTTTGTGAGAAAAACCGAGCCTGAGGGCCGAGTGACGTGAGCAATATATATGTGAGATTGGGTGGGAAATAGTACCTGCAGCAGTAGTGGACTCCCCGCAAATCTGGTCCTCTCTCGGCGATAGAAAGCATCTAAGCCCATCAGTGTCTCGGCCAATGTCATGGCGATGCGTCTCGGCCAATGTCATGGCGATGCAACTCTTTCCTTCCTTCAGGCCTTGAGCGACTTCAATCAGACGGATGCTAGATCCACTGAAGCCTGGGGCAAGCAAAAAGTGAGATAACATGCATAGGCAAAGGGCGTGTTGCCGAAAACCTTGCCAATAATGGTTGTCGCGGTCACCGACATCAGAAAAGCGATGAATCAAGCCGAGGATGTCCAGTTCCCCATTGCAGATCAAAGACCGAGCATCATGCATGGTGAGCCCACACATCCGCCCTAAAGCTTGGGCGTGGCCGAAGCGAAACTGAGGCAAAATTTCTTCATGGCGTTCAGATTCCATCAAAACTTGAAAATCTTCAAAGGTTGGACATACCTCTTGCCGGCCGAAGCAAAACACATGCGTTACCGGGTTCCAAAACCTTGCTGCGGCATGAAGGAAGGGAAGGTGCAGTGGAGTACGGCTCAGCGTGAATAGTGCATTCAAGCCGAAGCCCCGGAAGTTCAACTTTTCCGAGCCATCTAGGGAGGCGACCCAAGCTGTGAGATTTTCGACGAGAAACGCCTCCATTTTGGTGCAAAACTGAGATAAAATGAATCAACCAAAAGGCTGAAGCTTTTAAAGAGGATAAGACACTGTTCGGGGGACACATGTCAAAAATCTGGTGGTTGCTGGGCTAGGTGGCCGGTCGGCCACCTTTTCTGGCAGCCGGCCACCCCTCTCCTCTCCAATGCAAAAAGCTGGCCGGCCAGTTCCCAAGGTGGCCGGCCATGCTCCCAAGTGTATCTTTGGTACTGTTTTACCCTCTGGAAGGAAGTTCCTAGCATTTCCATGTATCGGGAGTCTTGAAGACCTCCATTTGCCTCAGTTTCGGATGCGTTCCGTCACCTAGATCGTCTGAAATGCACTTTGTTTATAGAATTGTTTTTAAGTCTTGCTTACCGAGTTGTTGCTTTGCTTATCGAGTTGTTGTTTTGCTTATCGAGTTGTTAAGTTTTGTCGAGCTGTCGAGTTTCGTGCATTGAGTTGTTACATTTTTTGCGCCTTACTTATCGAGTCATCAACTTTGTTGTGTTTTGTTTATCGAGTTGTAAACTTGCTAAGGTTTTGTTATTTCTTAGTAAGTTAGGTTGTTTAGTTTGTTGCGTCGGTTCACTACCTGACTTGGCAAATACACCATGCACATTTCCATTCAATCTCATTTTGGTGCAAAATAATGCGATGCGATGCTAAGAACACAAAATACAACACTTTTTCGAAAAGCTGTTTCATTCCATCATGCTACAACATTTTACAACAAGGGTACAAGTTTTACAAAAAATAAAACTGCCTAACAAATGTACAATGTGCTACAACTACTAGTAAAAAGGTAAATAAAGCAGGAAACAACTGCATCAATGCTCTCAAGAGCAAGAATGAGAGGGCCTCTTCGTCCTCTTTTGTGGAACAGATCCTACACCATCATCACCATCATCTGAGTTGGAGCTGCCATCCTCGGAACCCTCCTCAGTCTCATCTCCACTACCGAAACCGGGATCGGAGCCACCCTCTCTGTCAGCGGATGTCTCTAACTGGGGATGTGCAGCCTCCTCCTCCTCGCTAGGCTCTTCCTCTATGATGTGCGCCCTGCGTCCGCTTCGTCCGCGAGACGACCCCCCTCTCCTAGCTCCTCGAGAAGGCCTAGATGGTCCAGCTCCTCGAGAAGGCCCAGCTGGCCTGGCCTGTGGCCCGGTGTATATCTGCAGCATCTGAAAATGAAGAGTGTAATTTGAATACATTAGCTCAAATATATTAGATGCAGATGCAAGAAAGCTACATGAAGTGGGTGCATGCAGGTGCAGTACGTAAGTACGGTGTGTGTCAGATGTGCTTTACACAGGCGGCTTATCAATGCAGTAAAATGTTCAAGATTAGCATGTCATCGGAAGTATGATAAATGCAAGAAAACTAAAGGGTTACCTGAACACCCATGAGGGACAACTGCGCCTCTCTCCGTAGGACCATGCCCTCAGTGAGGCTACCATCCCGAGCACCTCATTCATATACTCGATAGGAGGCTGCAGATGCAAAGACAAGAGTATCAGTAAACGAATGAACGTCCAAGCATCTGAGTAATAAATCAAAGCTGTAAAGCATACCGGTGGTGAGTCGGGGTCTCTGACATATCGGTGATCAGGCATCGGAGGCTCTATCGGGATTGGGTAGGAAGTCCCATATCTCCACCCTGTCAGCTCAGTCGGCATATCTGGTTATCCAGGATGATGATGAGTCGGAGGAATCGGGGGAACCAATCCACCCCTACCTCTGGATGTGCCAGCCCTGCTGGTAGAAGGGGCATCTGCAGTCCGAGCCCTGCTCGATGAGGGCATACCAGCAGACCTCCTCGTCGGAGTACGGACTCCCGTCAGCGGAGGCATCAAGTAGGTGTGACGGTAGGTCCCGTACTCCCCCTGCTCCAGATGAAGGAAGGCATCAGTACCTTGCATAGCATCAATGACATTCTGGGGAGAGAGCCTATCGGCGGTCCGCATATCGTCTGGAGGTGCTGAAGGAACGTCCTGTTCAGGGTAGCCCCATACCTGACGCAAGAAGCGATCCCCCAAAAACCAGGCCCTACCAACTGGCTCCTCAAACAGGATCCTATATTGAGAGGCACCCCATGCTCCAGCAAAATGGAATTGGAGGTCTCCACCCAAAGGCGCCCAAGGCTGCCATGTGATCTGCGGATAATTAATGCATAAGCTGATCAGAAATTGTAAATGTGCAAGATTGGAAACATGAAGAACTGAGAGTTCTGAAATACCTCCGATGACCACACTGTGTCAAAATACTGCCGTAAATAGAGAAGAGACTCCTGAGGTCTCGGCCAGTACTAGCCCTCGAATACGAGTGAATACGGGGTCGTGAGGGGCACCTCCACTATAAGCTCCAGAGCCAACGTCAGGAAGTATGCATAGACCCATAACTGCGAGAAACAGAGCAATAGCCATAAGAATACAGAATGCTAAGTGCAGAATGTAAATACAAAATGCTGAAAGCAAAGTGCAAAGTACAGAATGTAAAGTGCGCCGTGTGTCCAGTGTACAAGTAATGAGAAGCAGAAATGTAAATCAAGAGGGCAGAAAGTACCTCCCAAGCCCTCCAATAGCCACCGACCATGTTCTCCCGTCCGCGGGAGGTCGCGCTCATATAGCAATATAAAGTAGCCAGGCTGGCACCACCCCAGTCATATCTGCTGACCTGTGATAGGTCCACCAGAGCACTCAACAGATAAAGCCCGACAATGTTCCCCCTATCGGCGAATAGGGTGGTCCCGAAGAGGAACATCAGGAATCCGCGGGTATAGCTGTGCCGCCTCCTCGGAAGTCGCGGGCTCCATCTTTGCCCTCCTAAAATGGAAGAGAACCAGGTGTATCGGACTCTGCCCGAAGATCTGTCAACAGGAGGGCGAGCCCCCAATAAATATATCCAAGCGGCCTCCCACTCGCCCATGTCCTCGTTGTATGGGATGGCCCAACCTCCCACATCAAGGCCCGTCAGGATAGCGAAGTCAAATGGGGTCATGGTCATATCCCCGTGGCAGAAAAATGGAAGGAGTTTGGTGTCCCGCATCTCTCTACAAAGCACCCATCAGTGTCCTACTGGCAGGACAGCGGGAGAGCCCAGTGCAAAAGGGCCCAACCCTGCCACGTCAACCAAATCCCGGATAGCCTCCGGGAGCTCAACGTACCACCTCTCGCCGTGACAGAGCCATATCCTCGCACGGTACGAGCAGTCACCTGCATTCAGATAATACATGTGTTCATTTCAGAATAAAATGTATAAGCTGCGTGCAAATGAAATATATAAGCTGTGTGCAAATCAAATCAGTTACAGAATCTGGGTTGTGTGTTCAACTTTCAAAATATGGGCTGCGTATTCGTCTCAAGGTTTGGGTTGCGTGTTCAACTCTCAATCAGTGTGTGTTGTGTGTTCACTTCAATGACGAGCTGTGTGTTCGACTTCAAAGTATGGGCTGCATGTTCATCTCAAGGTTTGGGCTGTGTGTTCAACTCTCAATCAGTATGGGCTATGTGTTCATCTCAAGGTTTGGGCTGCGTGTTCAACTCTCAATCAGTATGGGCTGTGTGTTCATCTCAAAGTTCGGGCTGCGTGTTCAACTCTCAATCAGTGTGTGCTGTGTGTTCATCTTCAGTTTGGGCTGTGTGTTCATCTCAGAATTCAAGTGTTTGGGCTACGTGTTCAACTCTCAATCAATGTGTGCTGTGTGTTCACCTCAACAACGAGCTGTGTGTTCAACATCAAAGTATGGGCTGTGTGTTCATTTCAAAGTTTGGGCTGCGTGTTCAACTCTCAATCAATGTGTGCTGTGTGTTCACCTCAACAACGAGCTGTGTGTTCAACTTTCAAAATGTGGGCTGTGTGTTCATCTCAGAATTCAAGTGTTTGGGCTGCGTGTTCAACTCTCAATTAGTATGGGCTGTGTGTTCATCTCAAGGTTTGGGCTGCGTGTTCAACTCTCAATCAGTATGGGTTGTGTGTTCATCTCAAAGTTCGGGCTACGTGTTCAACTCTCAATCAGTGTGTGCTGTGTGTTCACCTTCAGTTTGGGCTGTGTGTTCATCTCAGAATTCAAGTGTTTGGACTGCGTGTTCAACTCTCAATCAATGTGTGCTGTGTGTTCACCTCAACAACGAGCTGTGTGTTCAACATCAAAGTATGGGCTGTGTGTTCATTTCAAAGTTTGGGCTGTGTGTTCAACTCTCAATCAATGTGTGCTGTGTGTTCACCTTAACAACGAGCTGTGTGTTCAACTTTCAAAATGTGGGTTGTGTGTTCATCTCAGAATTCAAGTGTTTTGGGCTACGTGTTCAACTCTCAATCAGTGTGTGCTGTGTGTTCACCTCAACAACGAGCTGTGTGTTCGACATCAAAGTATGGGCTGTGTGTTCATCTCAAAGTTCAGGCTGCGTGTTCAACTCCCAATCAGTGTGTGCTGCGTGTTCACCTTCAGTTTGGGCTGCGTGTTCATCTCAAAGTATTGGGCTGTGTGTTCAATTCTCAACAAGTGTGTGCTGTGTGTTCACAATCAATATACGGGCTACGTGTTCAGAAAGTCAGAATGTTTGAACTATGTGTTCAAGAAGCAAACGGAATACGGTGCTATGGACTAAATATTCAAAACAAGCTATGTGCTTGAGTGGGCAAATAAACATAACGAAGGCACGGAATACACGGAAAATGCAGAATACATTGCAGAAAATGTAAAAGTGGAGTAAATACCTCTCGTGCCTCATGAGAGAGGTGGGACTCCGGCTCTCGCAAAAGCAGATCCCTAGGCGCTCGGTCGTCGAAATCAGTGAAATGGTAGAAAATCGCCCGCGGGAGAATGTGCTCCTGAGGATGATACCTCTCGGGATCAAACGGCTAAACTCTTGGGGGCAAGGACATGATATCCGGCTCACCCCCAGCACCTGGAGGACCTCCACCATGAGGGAAATGACTAGCCATCTCGAAAAGTCTGCAAAAAGGAGCAAAAACGAGCAAAATGAGCCGAAATTGGAAAAAGTCAACAAAAGTCAACTCTCAGGAAATGAAAAAGTCAACAAAAGTCAACTCCTGAGAAAATCTTCAAAATGTTGAGACAAACTTACCTCAAGTGGTGAAAATGAGAAAAGAAGCCCCGAAATCAAAATTTAATCGGTTCAAAGTGAAGAGAACTGAAAGTTTTCGCGAAAACAACTTGCGTGGGGCATTGGAAAACGCGTATAGAGCGCAGATCTGAGAGAGAAAATGGTTTGGGAAGGAGGAGAGAGCAATTTCGGAGCTGCACTTGTGAGGAAAAGTGCTTTCGATGAGCACATTTAAAGAAAAGAGGGCAAAAAGACCAAACTGCCTCGGATTTGGCCTAGGTGGCCCACCGGCCACCTTTTCTGGCAGCCGGCCACCCCTCTCCCAAAACATGGCCGGCAGCCTCCCCCTGGGAATAAAACTGGCCGGTGGTGTCCCCCATGTAGCCTCCAAGGTCTCTGCAAATTTTGGTGATGATTGAAGTCCCCGGGACCTAAAAAAGTACAAGAGAAGTGCACTTTCCGTCGCGAAATCGCTCCGCCGGGACTTCAACTCCAACCTTCGATGCGTCTCTCATCGTTACTCGTCGAAAGTGAGATGTATCCTTTTTGAATATGTTGTGACCCCTCCGAGAGGTAAACTGGGGGTCGCGATTGAGCCACCCTCGTCGAAACTTGCACTGCTTTGCTCGTTGTTTCGTTTTAAAATGTGCATTTGAGTTCACACTCATCTTGCATTGTTATGCGTGTAACCTGCATTCTCATGCACACCACTTGCACTGTTATGCACGTCTCCTTGATATTGTCATGCCTTCATGCTTAAACTTGCGTTGTCACGCAAGTTGCTTCTCGCATTGCGATGCACTCACCCATCAACACCGCATTTGTCTACGCTTGATATCACATTGAACATATGTTGCTAACTATGTTGTGCTTGTTAAGTTTCTTCCTTTTTCAGGCACGACATTGTATGTACGGTTCATTTGAGGCTGGTGCGACCAGACGAGCCGCGCAGGTATTGTACCTTCTCCGTGTGAGACGTGGCGAGAGTTGAACAATTCTCCGCATTCTTAACTACATGAAATGTAGTTGTTGCTTTGCATCCTTGCTTAAAACTGTTACATCTATTTGTGAATACTTGCTTCATTACAGCTTGCTGCATTTGCATGATCATTGAGTTACATCCGGCTTTGTGCATATCGCTTTGCATTTTGCCCCCTGCCTGCGGGCACATCTTGGTTTATCTTGCCTGTTTGTCTAAGGCTTCGGCCTTGTCAAAAATGGGTCGTCTCTGGCTTTGACATTCACTCCCGTCACTTATGACTTTCGAGTTCTGTCAAAGAGGGGCAACTATAGACACCCCATTTTTAACCGACCTTAAGACTCAAACGTCACTGATTGAGCGCTTGGTGATGTTGCATATTGTACTCGTTCTAAGGTCGCGGAGTCTCGGCTGCGAGCCTTGCCTCCGGACTTCCGGACTTTTTCGTGCTTTGCCTCGGTTTGCGAACCAGGCCCCGTTTTCTCTGTTTTCTCTTCCCGAAGGGAGAGAGAGGTCTCGTAGATCATCTCTCAGTGGCCGTAGGATACGTTTCGTGGTCGTAGGCCATTTTTCCCGTTTCGGAGCCCGATTCCCGATTTTCGGAGCCATCGGCCGTGTGCCTCGGTTCGGGACCGCTTAACCATCTCCGTTTGCTCCGGTTTTTGGCATACATCTTATTTACTCCCTTTTGAAGGAAACTGTGGCTCGAGAGACCAACTTCGTGGTCAAACGCCACCTCCGGTGCTTAACAGTCAGTTTTCGGGGCTCCAGGCTGCGTGTTTTGGCCCCCGAACCTTCGTTTTGCATCAGCTTGGGTTCATTTTTTGTGGAGACCTTGTTTTCATTGTTATGAAGGTCGTAGAAGGGTGGGAGGCCAGCAATTGTTCCGAAAAGCCAGCTTTATTCCTTCATCGCTCTCCGTCGCCCGTTTTCCTCGCTAGAAAGCTGATGTTGACCATTCCCGGGCCACTTTCTTTGGCCCTCAACCACATATTTGTGTTGTACACACCTGGGAGGCCACCAATATGACATGGCCGGCCAGCAATTGTTCCTGACCCTTTTGAACCCCTCTAGAAAGTTGGTTTTTCTCTCTCCTAGTTCACATTTTCAGGGTTTTGACCACATAGCTGTGTTGTGCACACATGGGAGGCAACCAATATGGGTGGCCAGCCAGCTTTTCTTGCTTGAACCTTTTGACCCTGGCCGGCCGGCCAGGGAAGGTGGCCGGCGGCCACCTGAACCCTCTGAACCTGGCCGGCCATGACCTCTCACCTGGTTCCTTACAGCTGCACCCTCTGTTTCCCCCAGATCCTGTATCCGATGGGGGTCTTTTGGGGGGGAAATTTGAATTTGATTTTCCCCCCTTTCCTCCACTCCTCCCTCTATAAAACCAGCCCCCCCAGCTCCATTTTAGAGGGTTACAAAATTGGTTTAGAGCTCTTGCATTAACTCTCCCTCTCTCTCTATCCCAACCCTCAAAACACCTTTGGTTCTTGCCATTTCTACACCAACCCATAGCACAACCCTCCACACTCCATTCCAGCACTTGAGGCTATTTTTCAGAGGTTAGGAGCACCATTTCTTGGACCAAAAGCTGTTGAAGACTTGTTCTACAAGGGTGAGTCTCTTCTCCCTCTTTTCTTGCCTTATTTTGCATGCTATTTTAGCTTTTGTTGATAGTATTTTTGGGCTCCGATCTGAACTGTAAATAGTCATATTTTGAGCCCATCTCCATGTTTGATTAAGGGTTTTTCTCCGTTTGAGGTCTCCTCCTCACCCTTTGTGTTTAAACTCTCTTTTAGGCCTATTTTTGCATGATATTTTAGGCTTATTTTGAGCTGTTTTGGACTTGGTCATAAACTGTGAAATGTCTTTTTTGAGCCCCTCTTCAACTTTGTTGAAGGGCTCTCCTCTTTTGAGGCAGCTGCTACCACTTGCCTCTTTATCCCTCTTTTAGGCCTTTTTCTTGCATGTTGATTTAGCCTCACTTGTGTTCATTTTTGAGACTTGATGTAAACTGTAAAGTGCCATGTTTTGAGCCCCTCTTCAACTTTGTTGAAGGGCTCTTTGCCATTTGGGGCCAGCTTCTGTCCCTTGTCTCTATTCTCTCTTTTAGGGCCATTTTTGCATGATAGATTAGCCCTATTTATGTTCATTTTTGAGACTTGTTATAAACTGGAAAAAGGCTTTTTTTGACATCATATTCATGTTTTATTAAGGGCATTTTCTTATTTGAGGTCACATGCTTCCTTGTATGCTTGATTCCTTCTCATTTGAGCCTTACACCTAAGCTCTTGTTGCATGCTTTGTTTGGCCTTCTAGCCACTGAAATCCAGTGGATTTCAGTGGCTGCACACTGTTTTGAGCCTCCAAATCAGAGGGGGGTGACCCCCTCTCACCTTGACTTGTTTGGTGGTCATTTTGGCTTCAAAGGGACCCCTCTTTGCATGCTTCTTAGCACTTTTCAGGGCCAATTTGGTGAGTTTTGGGACTACATATTTGATTTCCAGAGTTTTTTGGTCATGCTTCATGTCTATCTTGCATGTGCTTAATAATCCCTTTGTATGCCCTCTAAAGGAGCCCCTCATTTGTGCATGTGTTGGCTGCATTTCCAGGGTTATTTGGGCATATTTTGGCATATTTTGTTCACTTATTTTTGCTGGTTTGATGAGATTCCATGTGCTTCATATACTTGCCATGTAAACCATGTTTGCTAGTCAAAATTGCATTCTATGTTAGGCCATCTTGGTAGCACCTTTTGGCCATGCTTTGAACTAAGAAAGTTCATATTTTGGGACTGCCTTGGTTCTGTCTTCATGCTTCATGATCAAAAAATGCATGCTTTGTATAGCTATAGGTCATTTCGTATGCCTAGTTTTGAGTTTCGGGGACCATCCCATGCATCGAGTGCCATATTGCCATGTTTCGGGGCTGTTTAGCATCATATTTTAGCGCTGAAATTCGCATGTTTGTATGCCATATTCCATGTCTTGCCATGCTTTGGTAGAGTGGCATTCGTGCCTTAGGGTCGGTCCTCGGTTTGCGTGCATGTGTGCACGCATCTCGAGTGTCTCATTTCCATCTCATGGCTACTGATGTGGGTGTGGCTGAGGTCCACTCATGTTGGTGTAAGTCCATTATGCATTGTGTATGCCATTTCATTTCATAGCATTGTGTATGCTAGGTTGTATGTTAGCGCATTGTGTATGCCATGTTACCTCGTGCATCGTGTATGCCATTTCATAGCATTGTGTATGCTAGGTTGTATATTAGTTGCATTCATGCATGTCATGCATATTGCATTGTGTTTGGGATAGGAGTTAGCCCGAGCACGGGAAACGAGGGACGTTTCGTACTTCGAGTGACGGAACGTGTCTCAATTCCCGATCACCGACACTCCGGATTATCCATGATGGAGTCTTGGTCTTGTTGTGTTTCATGTGCATTCATTCCATATTAAGTTGTGCAATTCGACTCCTCGGCCATCATGCATCGAGATGCGTGATTGGTGACACGAGGATCGAGGCATGCATGCATAGTAAAAATACATTGCTATGCCCCTTTCCTGCTCTCTGTTGCAGCAAATCAAAAATCCGCAACTTTCAAAAGCCTTGCACAGCATTCCGGCATCAATTGCAAACAAAGGCTAATTGGGGCATCGCGATGGATTTCCGTGCCAAGCAACTCGAACATGCATCATTCATCATCCAGAGTAGAGTCGAGGCAGTCCCTAGCTTGCATGCTAGTTTACTACTTTCCTAGTTAAATTTGTTAATTAATTAGGATTTTGTATTTATTCGAACTGTACTATTTATTTGGGACTGTATATTATTTATTCGGAGCCTCCGAGCGAGGGAAATGTTGTAATAAGTGTGCGTGCGTGGGATGTATGTCTTCCAACCCCACGTATTTCTCCCTTTTATTTACTTGCTTATGATGGTTAGATTAGGGCATGTTTCAATTAGCATACAGTATGATAGCATGTTTGCATTCATTCATCTGTTTTGCATGCACCGGGCTCGGCGCATCATACTCACTGCATTGTATTTCAATTCCAAGTGAATACGTGTTAGCTGTAGCATTCCATATGCCATGTTTAGAATAGCCGAGCCTGCTATAGTTGCATTTTTGCATGTGTTGCATTAGGCATTTCTGTATAGTTAGGATCATGCATGGATTATTTTGGCTTGGAGTACTCGGTAAGTTTTTATGCTTTAGCATCCTTGCATGTGTGTGAGTGACTGCCATGATAGCATGCTTACCATGAGGCTATGTGCTTATGTGATATATCTGCCTAAATGCCTGTGGGTGAAGGTTGGGTTACTTGGATTGGAACAAATCATCAACTGTGAGTTTTAAGCCCACTAGATAGTGGCAAAACCATCTTTTCTAAGCCTAACTGAGGGTGGCAAAATCTGCATTTTAAGCCTACTTGCGAGTAGCAAACCATCTTTCAAAAACAAACATGAAATGTTTTGTTCCAATTCGGGCGACCCGGTCTATACTTGTATGCTGTGCACATCACATAGTAAATCTAGGCTAATAACCAGAATAAGAATGCATAATGTTTTCAAAACTGGATATCATGGTTAGTAGAGGCCGATCTTTGATCGGGCGAGCGGGGGTGCTCACGAAGTGACCTTCCCCAATCGTACCCAAGTTCCCGAGCCGAGGCAACTTTGGTGATGACGGACACGTGGCCTTAGGCACGAGTCAGGGTTTCCTAAATTTCCCAAAATAAAATATTTAGGTGGCGACTCTGTATCTGGCAAAGCAGTCCATGTTTGGCACTTCTTTTCTAAAAATCTGTTTTCTCAAAACGATTTGTCAGATTTGGACTCTTTGGTTCAGATTAAGAACCGTGACAATTTGAGTCCTGAACTGTAGTGAGCCCAAGATGAACAGAACGGGACATCATTCCCCCCGGGGCGTTCGGGGACGTCTACATGCACCCGCAACCTTAATGGACCTAATGAATAGGGGTTTCAAACAATATCTTGATGAATTCATTGTTGTGTTTATTGATGACATTCTGATTTACTCTAAAGACAGGAAGGAACGTGAGAACCATTTGAGAACTGCCTTGCAGATTTTGAGAGAAAAAAAAGGCTGTATGCTAAATTATCCAAATGCGAATTCTGGCTTGACAATGTAGCATTCTTGGGCCACGTAATTAATGGGGATGGTGTTTCTGTAGACTCTCAGAAGATTGAGGCTATTGTGGATTGGCCTAGACCGACGAATGTGACAGAAGTTAGAAGTTTTCTGGGGTTGGCTGGGTATTATAGGAGATTTGTGAAAGATTTCTCAAAGCTTACAATGCCATTAACACAATTGACACAAAAGAATGTACAGTTTGACTGGAATGATCAGCGTGAATCAGCCTTCCAAGAACTAAAGACCAAGCTGGTAACTACACCAATCCTAACCTTACCTAATGGTACCGATGGGTTTCAGATTTACAGTGATGCTTCATATAAAGGGTTAGGCTGTGTACTGATGCAAAAAGGGAAAGTCATCGCCTATGCTTCTCAACAACTTCGTCTTCATGAAAAGAATTACTCGGCACACGACCTTGAACTAGCAGCTGTAGTGTTCGCTTTGAAAATCTGGCGTCATTACTTGTATGGGGTAACTTGTGTCGTGTATACCGACCATAAAAGCCTGAAATACTTCTTCACCCAAAAAGAATTGAACATGAGACAGAGGCGGTGGTTAGAACTGATCAAGGACTATGACTTACAAATTTTGTATCACCCAGGGAAAGCTAATACTGTGGCAGATGCTTTGAGCCAAAAATCAATGGGAAGATCATGCCTACTTACTAGCCAGAGAGAACTGTTGTGTGATTTGGAAAGGAATGAAATCAAGATTGTGATACGAGAACAGTGTGGAATACTAGCCGCTATCTCTGCTCAGCCTGCGATCATTGAAGAAATCCGAGAAAGGCAACTTGAAGACGAGTACATGAAAAAGGTCATGGAAGAACTTGATTCCAAGCCGAGGCCAGGGTTTGTGTTTGAAAATAATGTACTGAAATTCCAGAACCGTCTTTGTGTACCTGATTGTGGTGACTTGAGAAAACGTGTGATAACCGAAGCTCACAGCAGTAAGTTTGCTATGCACCTGGGGAACACGAAAATGTATCATAACTTGAAACAAAATTTCTGGTGGCCTGGAATGAAAAGGAGTATTGCTGATTTTGTAGCTAGATGTCTACATTGCCAACAGGTTAAAGCTGAACATCAACGACCTGCTGGGTTGCTACAACCACTCCCAATACCGGAATGGAAATGAGAGCATATTATCATGGACTTCATTGTGGGATTGCCTCGTTCTTCTCGAGGTATGGACTCTATCTGGGTTATAATTGACCGTTTAACTAAGTCTGCCCATTTTCTGCCTGTCAAAACTATTTATAACGCTGATAAATTGGCCAATATCTATATGACTGAAATTGTGAGATTGCATGGAGTGCCAGTATCTATTATGTCTGATAGGGACTCAAAGTTTGTATCGAGGTTTTGGCAGAGTTTGCAACATGCATTGGGGACTGAACTGAGACTGAGCAGTGCTTATCACCCACAGACAGATGGCCAAACTGAACGAACAAACCAAACTCTGAAGGATATGCTCAGAATGTGTGTGTTAGACTTCCAAGGGAATTGGGAGACCTACTTGCCATTAGCTGAATTTGTGTACAACAACAGTTACCATTCAAGCATTGAAATGGCTCCTTATGAAGCTTTGTATGGAAGAAAATGTCGTTCTCCGATATGTTGGGCTGAAGTAGGTGATAGACCTTTGTTGGGACCGGAACTCGTGCAAGAAACAACCGAGAAAGTGAAACTGATACAGCAACAGCTGAAAACTGCACAGAGTCGGCAGAAGAGCTATGCTGATGTTCGACGAAGAGAGAGGGAATACGAAGTTGGGGACCATGTGTTCATAAAGGTGACCCCGATGAAGGGTCAAACTCGGTTTGGTGTTAAGGGCAACTTGGCGCCGAGGTATGTTGGACCTTATGAAGTTCTTGAAAAGATCAATCCGGTATCATATCAGATAGCCTTACCTCCTGTAATGGAACATATGCACAATGTCTTTCATGTATCGATGCTTCGGGAATATTTGAGAGATCCACTCCACATCATTGAACCGACACATGTGCTTTTGAAAGATGATTACACCTATGAGGAGAGGCCTATTCAGACTGTGAACCGCAGAATCAAGAAGTTGAGGAATAAAGAAATATCGTTGGTAAAAGTTGACTGGCAAAACCACGAAGGAACCTATGTAACTTGGGAAATCGAGGAAGACATGATGAAAAGATATTGAGATTTGTTTCCGTTGGACCCAATGTTGATTCAGAACGAAGGTAATTCGAGTTTGGGGACCAAACTCTTTTAAGGGGGAAGATTGTAATAACCCCGACCCCCGATTAATGTTAAAACACGATTAATTATGCCTAACAGTAATTTGGAAGGAAATCTGAGATTAATTTGCATTTGCATTGCATTATCTTTGTGTTTTTATCTGTTTGCTATAAAACGATCTGTTCATGTTTTGACTTTGAACTGCGAATTGAAAGCCTTATCGGCGCCCAATTTCGAAATTGATTAGTGTTTTGGACTAGTTAGAATATATGTGATTTTATGGTAGGTTTAATTAAAATTTGATTTGGTATGATTAACTTCGACTAAATAATGCTAAATTATTGAACCTAGACTAATTACAATTTTGCCATCTAGTGGCCTAATGCAAGACCAAGCTTAATTACACTTTGATGCCTCATTTGATCAGCCTTTTTCCTCAAGAGCAAACCGTAAGAAAGAGGAAGAGTGAGAGAAAATTGACTTAAACTAGGATTTGGCTTGAAGTTAGGACAATTGAAGAGAATTTTGCATCTTTGTGCTTCCATACCTAGAATTGAAGACTTAAGGTAGGAGAATCACCTTCTTAATTGTGAATTCAAGTCATTTCCTACATGATTCATGTGCCATTAGTGGTCTAAGTTAAGAATTAGCTCAAACATGTTGAATTTAAGCTTAATTCATGTATGCATGTTCATAATCCTAACAATTTGAAGTGTTTTCATGGAAATCCTTACATGCAAGACCATATCCTAGTTATAGTCCATGAGTTCATCATAATTTTGAGTTTAATCTTGCATTTGGTTACATTTTTGGAACATTGAATTCATTAGAACACTTGCATATATGTGTGTTCATCATGTTCTTGGAGTTTTATTTGAAAATGTATTTAATTGACTCACCCTTGGGCTTTGATTTCATAAATTGATCTTCAAAACATGTTATACTATGAGTTTAAAGTGTTTTTTTTTTTCCAGAAAATGGGCCCAATAGGTCGAGTTTTGAGGTGTTGAATGCTTGGTTTGAGCTTGGGAGGCAAATCTGAAAATTCCAGAATTTGGCTTCTTCGCTCGAGCGAAGGATTCCACGCTCGAGCGACCATTGTTTGTTCAAAGTTCCGCTCGAGCGAAGGAGTGGTGGCTCGAGCATGAATTGCAAGCTCTCAGATTTTTAGTGCACGCAGACACACGCTCGAGCGACGTAACCTACGCTTGAGCGAAGAGCTGTGTCTCACGCTCGAGCGAGCATCGAGCGTAAAATTCCAACAACCAGTACTTTTGCATTTTTACAGATCGCTCTAGCGAAGGAGTCTACGCTCGAGCGACCCCTTTGTTTTGACAAGCTCGCTCGAGCGAAGAAAGCCACGCTCGAGCGAGACCCTTGTTTTCAACAAGCTTTGAAAAATGTTGTTAAGTGCATTTTTGCATCCCCATCCCATCCTAGGCATTCCTAGGCCATGTTTAAGACTCCATAATGAGGTTAATAGTTAAACACACACTAATAATAACGAAGTGCATTACGTCCAACTCGAGTGTGTGTTTCAAGCGGGTAATTGTATGCGTGTTTGTGTAGGTCACGCACCTCAGGACAAGTAAAGAGCCATTTTACCATCTAGTTGAGCCGACCAATTGTTTGTGAGTAATAACTCTGTAAAGTTATGTTTAACTTTAATTATTTTCCAATGACATGAGATGATAAGTTCTGAAATGCTATGTTTAAATGAATGAATGATAGTCCTTTTCCTTGAAATGTAAACGTGGTATCCCTAGCCGAGGCCATCGCCCAGGGGACACAATACTGAGGCACATGGTCATGAGGCCCTCGCCCGGGGAAAAGAATACCGTGGCACAAGCCCTCGCCGGGGGGAAACAATACCGTGGCATAGATATGTTACCCGGTATCGAAGGTTCCATTGTGGGACTTACTATGCTTGACCAACATGATATGTTATGCTAAGGGGAATGTACCACACATGATTTGAATATGCTTATGGCTGTGGTTCTTTTCTGATACGAATACGAATATGAATATGAATATGAATATGCCTACGTTTCCGATCTAATAAGAGATTGATTTTGTGATTTCTGTATTCAATATGGTCATCATTCATTAAACCCCTTTACACTATTATTATTCACTGGGCTTGAGCTCACTCCTTATATTATGTATGTAGGTGAGCAAGTACGAGACCAGGCCCGGGTTGATGGCCTGCACCCCAGTTTTGTCAGCCAACCGTTGCGCCTCCCGATGAGGTTCCAGTTGAAGTCAATTGCCATGGCTATTTTTTTAGTTATGCTAGTCTCCGTCTGTTTGTAAAGTCAGGATCTGGAAACTACAGTCTGTAAATAATATTGTGAATATTGGTATCCCTTGACTAGCATGCTTATGAATATAAATATGTTTGACTTGTTCTGTCCCATGTACGTCATCACAGCTCATTGGACTTTGTTTATTTTGTCTAGTTGTTTCCGCAGCCCCTTATTACTTGCTAATCTGTTAAGAGGCCTTCGGTAATCCGAGGATTACTGGCCGGTTACGACGCTAAACCTATAGGGGCGGGTTTGGGTCATGACAATTGAGCTCCTTAAGATCTTCATTTTCATCATATTGGAAGTTGGTTTCGGCATTGTTGGAGTTTCACCTTTTGCTTTGCTTGGTCTTCTAGCTTGAGATAGGGAATTTTCTATACTTTGTTATGATGTTTAGCTTAGTTATTTGTTGATTGTGTAACAAAGGTGAGACCTAGGAGTATTTTGAGCTAAACCTAGGGTTTGGGTGAAATGTAAAAGAAAGGTTTCGGTGAGAACAAAATAGATGAACTTGGGTTTTGAAAATGGAGTCTTGTTGTGTCAAATAGGTGATTTTGGTACTTGGGTTAATATTTTGAAAAAGGAGATTTTACCCTAAGGTGAGTATTATATCTATTTTGTATAAATAGTTTAAATGGATGTTGTAAACATGAAATTGTTCAAGTATTCAAATGGATGGTGAAATTGGATAGATGATATGTCTCATCTTTGGAAATTTTGAATAAGTTATCTGTCTTGAGAATATATATATATCTGTTTAGAAATACTTGTATTGGGCTATCGGTGAAGGATATCTTTGATTATTGTAGAAATTACATGTGCATTAGGTGAATTGAAACTATCCCATGGTTGAATATCATTGAATATGATCATGTTGTAAATACATTATATATGTATGTTTATTTGGGAGGAGAAAGGTGATGTATTCCACATGTGCTTATGTGTTTAAATACATTGTATATGTATGACTGTTTAGAAAGAGAAATGGGATGGATTTCATTATAATTAAGTTGGCCGGAGTGTCTTGGGTGAAAGTCCCAAAATTTATACATGGGTGCCGATCCCGCAGACGAAATATCCATAAAATGACAAATGAAAATATTTACATGGGTGCCGATTCCGCAGACAAAATATCCGTAAAATGACAAATGGAAATATTTACATAGATGTCGATTCCGCGGACAAAATATCCGTAAAATGACAAATGGAAATATTTACATGAGTACCGATGTCGCGGACGAAATATCCGTAAAATGGCTATTGGAAGTGTTCATGTATTGATTGTGAAATTGTTGAACCATTGAGTTGTAGTCTCATTTGGATTATTGAAAGATAGTGAAATTAGTTCATGTATTGAAATAAATTGGAGGAAAATGAATTGGAATATGGACTTGATGTTTAATGATCATATAAGAATGTGAATGCTCTACCCCTAGCATTGTACATGCAGAATGCACTTATATCTTTGTTAAATTTCATATATTGTGTTATAATTATCTCTACTGGGCTGTGGCTCACCCTACTTGGAAAAAATATTTTTAGGTAATGATAGAATACCTCTACCAAGGCAATAGCATTAGAGGGACCTTTGGGAAGCGAGAGCTTCTAGTTTTGTTGTATTTATTTATTTATTTATTTATTTTATTTTTTTTGTATAGCCTTGGGCTAAATCTGTATAAGCTAGTCTCCTTTTGTTGTAACCAAGCCAAGACTTAGAAAAGTATAAGTCCGAAGGACATTTAATTGTGATAGACTCTTTGTATTATGAATTTTATGTAATGAAAATGCTATTTACACTTTGACTTGTATTGTTATATATATATATGCTTCTGGAATGTATTTATCGTATTTTGAGGGTGTTACACTGAAAAACTGGAGGTTACAAAGTTGTGTATTGTTTTATAAGGGATGTGAAGGGTATTTTGGGTATTTCTATGTTTATTGTTGCTAGTGCTACTCTTTTTGGTTACTTTTGTACTTTTGTAACGTGCTTCCAATAGAAGGGGGAATCTGGCTATTATTTTTGAAAATAAGGGAGGCTTGTGTGTAATATTTGAAACTATAGGAAATGTATCTATAATTAAGGTAAACCTTAGGGGAGATAACCCTAACTTTTATACTAATTGTTTTAACTTTAATAGAAAATGAAAAGCAAAAGACTACGAGGAATATGTAGTATTCTCGTTTGGCAAGTGGTAATTTTAGTTAAAAAGTCAAAAAGTCAAAAAGTCACTAAAAAAATAAAAAAGTCAACAACCTATACCAAAAAGTCAAAGATTTTTTTTATTCTATTTTTTGCACATCTTTTCATAAAAAATCAAAAAGTCATACCAAACATACTAGTTTTTTTACATCATATTTTAGCTAAAAAGCTAAAGAGTTACTAAAAAGCCTATTCCCAAACGAGGCTTAAGGGGTTCGTTTGTTTTAGAGATAGAATGGAAGGAATTGATAGTGAAGGGATTAATAATGAAGGAATTAGTAAAATTGTGTTTGTTTTGATGATAATTGTTAGTGTAAGGATTGTTAAATTAAATAAATATAAAATAATAAAACAAATTAAATTCTGATTTTTAATTAACCAAAAAAAAAAAAAACATTAAACATTAATGTTCAAAAAAAAAATGCCCATCATGTAAAAAATAAAATAAAATTACAGTTGACCGGTTGATTGGCCAGACGTTCGGTTGGACGACTGGTAACACTCTTAGTCAAACAGATTATTTTCTAATATCATCTTCTTGTCCAAACTAACAATATCCTTACAAAGGCCTATTGCAATTCGAAGGGGATTACGAATCCAGTGCTCCAAAACTAAAACAAACATGAGGTATCTTCACTGTTCATCATTTACAGTCCAAAGTGGACTGTGATAGAAGAAAACAAACAAGACCTAAGAGGAATATGTAGTTTTATTAGAGCGTTTCCAACCACTTTGATGAAAGCGGTTCACTTTTTCTATTATAACGTATGTATCAAATCCGTATCAAATGAGGAGAAAACTAAAAAATTTATTAAATAAACGGATGCCTTTCATCTTTCATCAAATTTCAAATTGTTATCGTTGGGTCGGACATCCTCCCAGATGTCTACCCAAGAGAAAATTTGATCAAATTTTTTGTTAATGTCCGGCCGACCTCTAGGACGTCTGTCCAGATGTCTTCCTAGGATGAATAACTAGGAATGTAAAAAAATCTTATAAAAATTTTAATTTAACATTGAAGTGAAAGATATCAAATCAAACTTGTTATTAAAACTTAATAAAAATTTTGATTTAATACATTATATTTGGTTAAAAAATTTAAAAAGAAAAAATATATATATACATATATATTTACATTTCACAAAATTTTAAACATTTCTATTCCCTTTTTCAAATTACTTTCCAAATCACTAACCAAATACAACGTTAGTTGTGTGATTATTAGCCAATTACTCAAGAGATAAAAATAGGCCAAATAGTAAACAAGTAATAGCAGGGTGTTCATGGTTTGGATTTGGACGGTTTGCGGATCGGTTTGGACCCGCTTGCATTTATGCGATTTGGAAAAAAGACAATCTGCGGCTGCCCGCAATGCGGTTTGCGGTTTATGCGGATAGGGTTCGCGGATGTACGGGCGATTGTGGGTGGTTTGCGGATTGGACTTTTTTCTTCAAAAATTTATTTTTGAGCCTTATTTTTTTACCATTTTGTAAATATTTATTTTAGGCCCTTTTCTCCCTATTTTCTAAAATACTCTAACATTAATAATTAATGAATTAAAACTTATAAAATTAAAAACACAACAAAATCAATTCGTAACACAAATAAATCATTCAAAATTTTAAATCAAATCATAAACTAACACAATTACATATTTTAAAATCCTAAACCATAACTGCATATTCATTAATAAATTTAAAATTCCAAATCACACTTCATCCGAGACAAGTTCAATTATGTAACAATAATAATATGATCAGTATTTATTCAGTTTCAGTTGATATAATACTATTATCAAATATAATGTTAGAGTAAGTTTAAAGAATAAATGGTGTTTTATTTTGGACAAAAATATTTAGGTGGGATATATGAATAAAATCAACGATTAAGATAAAAAAATAAAAATAAATAAATAAATAAATAAAAATGCGGGCGGTTTCTTGTGGGTGCAGGTTAAACCCGCAATTCACCCACAACTCATAAATATGTCATATTTCAAACCGCATCTGTCCACGTTATATTTACAAAATTACCCATTTATACGTGGATTGGACGGATTGGGTGGTTTTTGCGGACCGGATAAACCGTTGCCCACCTAACTAATGGAGAGTGGGGGCCTAGCAGACTCTCCCGACTCCAAATCAAAATCAAAGATGGAAGAAGCTCCTCCTCCAGTGTCTTCGTCTCCACCTCCACCTCAGCCTCCTAAAGAATCGCTCGTTCAACGCTACAAAGTCGCTTGGCGTCTTCTTCTGATTTCAAATCTTGCCCTTGGAGGTCTCTCTCTCTCTTTCTCTCTCTCTCTCTCTCTATATATATATATACACATATACATATACATGATGATGAAAGCCCCCTGTTTGAAATGCAATCTGGGTTGTTGATTCTTAAAATGTTGGTTTGAAATCAACTTGGGTTTTTTATTTTTTTATTTTTTGAAGTTAGATGGTGTGTGCAATTTGGTGTATTATGTGCTTACGTATTGATTGGTCTATGGGTTTTAGTTTGTTTTAGGATTGGTGATGAGGGCATAGAGTTTTAATGAAATACAACATAGTGAGCTTCTGGGTCTAGGCTATTAGTTGAGGTTATATATCAAAATTCCATTATCTTCATTGTTCCTGCAGAATTTGCATAGTATGATCTGCTAGTTATTTCATTGAGAGTGCATCATCAATTTTCTGTATATATGAAGAGGGTATTTGTTGTTTGTCAGATTGAAGAAGTTACAATTGCTAACCACAAATGAGGTTGTTAATACTGTTTCTGAGATCTACATTTCCAAAAGAGTAAATAGAGGACATACTTATGAGTTATGTGTGTGTGTGAGAGAGATTGTTTGCCAAGAAGTAATTCTAGTTTATGAAGAGTTCTAGTAAGCATTTCTGTTAAATGAGAAGTTGGAGAGCTATAATCTTTATTAGTTCTCGGAAGAGGATCACAAGCTGTTGATATCTTGTTGTGGGCTACCGTAAATGTAATTACATGAAGCCTTTGTTTTGAGTGATTTTCAGGTTTTTCTTTGGCAAATTCTTGGAACCAGATTTGCTGCATCTATGAAATTGCGGCTTCTTCTATGTTAGAAATATGTATTTGTTAAGCTTTGTGTTGTCATATTTTTCTTTATCTTTATCTTTATTTTTATTTTTTTGCTTTTGGTGTGGTAGGAGTTAGTTGGTGGAAAGGAATATGATTCCCAGTTAAGGAAGCATTTTCCTTTTAAAAGGTGAAATCCTTCTAAATAATAGTTACATATGTTTTTCTTATATTTTGGGTCTGCATTTTGGTGCTTTGTGCTCATTTAGGACTATGTGTTTGTTAAGTTTTGTGTCATCATTTTATTTATTTATTTATTTATTATTATTATTTTTAAATCAAGTAAAAAAGTGCCTAAACGAATATGTTTTTTTGGGGGTGACAATATGAGGTGGGGTGGGCATTGGATCAGTAGTTATATAACTGTCAGGATGCCCTAAAACATTAGGAGCGTAGAAAATCCAAATAGAAAAAAAGATAGCAAAGCTTTTCTCCATGTGTGTGTGTGTGTCTTGGCATCGTAACGTTGGTGGAAAGGAATATGATTCCCACATAAGGAAAGCATTCTCCTCTCAAAAGGTGAAATCCTTAAAAATTTGTTGAGTATCATGTTTTTCTTGTGTTTTGGATCTTGATTTTGGTGCTTCGTGCAAATTTGTCAAGTATCATGTTTTTCTTGTATTTTGAATCCTGATTTTGGTGTTTCGTGCTCATTTAGGTATCATAGATTCATAGGTGTAGAGGAATAGGGAAGTGAATGATAGATATATCAACTCTGTGAAGCCTTTTATATAGATCTGCAAGATTCTAAACAGAATCTTATTTATATGCACTAGTATTATGAATTCAAATGAAATCTAATTCTTATAGTAGCATGTATTTAAGCGAGTTACAAGGAGTTAAGATGCTTTATGCATGCTTGATAACAAACTTGGGGCTGCCTAAAGATGCTTCTTATCACCCATACAGTTTGAGGAAGTCATCTTCTGTCATTTCCTTTGATTTGGCCAACTTTGGGTGCAAGGTTCTACAAAGTGGTAGATAGTAAGTGATGGGTAGAAGCTGTTATGTGCAAAGTAACATTCTGAATTTAATTTGAAAGTCTTGATTTTGTTAGGTTAGGCACAGAGTCATGGGCAGCTTTAAGCTCTAACTTTTTGTCACTGTTGTTCAAACAAGCATTTGGTAGTTAAAGTTCCTGGACAGAAGGTTGAACTCATCATATGCAGTATTTTTCATTAGCAAAACTATTTTTAAAGAGATCTACGTATTTGATACTACAACTACAGAGTATAATCACATTGTTTTGACCTGCAATCCATGTTACTGCTTGCTACCAATTCAAGGAGTGCCTATATTTATTCTAATGTTGCTTTATTGCTGTTAAAATGCTTCATCTGTTGGCCATACCATGGCTTGACTATATTGTCTAAAAAATTCTATTGTCAAAGTTGCATTGTTCATGTAACTGCCTTGCAGCTGCTCACAATGCTTGAACATATGAACTTTTTTTTTAATGCTAGTTTACTTCAATGATCCCCTAGGGTTGTCACTTATACTATATTTGGTTAGGAAAGGATATAGCATGGGATAAGAGGAGAGTGATTATTTTTTAACCAATAGATGAATGATAACTTATATTCAGGGGTGGGGGATATGCAATGCCATGGTGGGTGTGGTATTGCATATCCTGTACTCTTGAAGGATATAATATACCGTCGGATTTCACATCCAGTAACCAAACAAGGATATGGGACCCACATGTTTTTCTTTGTCCCCTATAGCTAGTCAAAGGAGTATGTCCCCATTATATACCCCAATCAAACAGAATCTTCATTGTGATCTGAAACTGAGTTCTTTGCTATATATCATCTCCTTGCAACGCTGATGACAACTGTGTCATCTTCCTGTTCTTCCTACTGTTGACATATATGAGTTATTCTCAACCTATGTTATTTGAAATGTGGATTGTTCTGGTATGTGGAATGGGAATGGAAATGTGGTACACCACATACTCTAAATTGTAGTATGATAATTTACACTATAAAAATTTAAAGTATATCTAGTTTAGAGTATTTTTTTGTTTGAAAAACATTTAGTGATCCAATGAAATGTATATTTTTATTTTATTTTTTTAACCAAATTAATCATATAGAAACATATTTCGATGAGCATTATGACCTATTTTTTACGTTCAGTCACCGTAAATTTTAGATCGTTACGTATATATATTTTGACTTTCAAGGAAACCTCGAGGAAATATATCAACAAAACTTTTGGCATCGCTTTGGATCGTTAAATTTTCCATTTTGGAACAAAAATGTACCCCATGTTTTGGAATGAGCATTCCAAAATGTAATTTTTTTGTGGTAATCAGCCTTTTCTGGTAACACTGCCATTCTCAACGCAAAATATTTTGGCTTTTCCAAAGGTTGGCGATTTTAATGGTGCCCTTTTTTTCCCTTCAATTGTAAGGGGTGGCTCAAAGGCAGGATGAACACACAGTTAACATCAGGGAAAAAGGTTATGACAGCACATAGGCGTGTGTTTTCTATGAATATGCTCTATTGGAAGTACACAGACTTTGATTTCAGTCCTTGCTTCATCTTTCTTCTGGGTTTCTCTGATATCTTATTTGGAGGTTACAGACTCGCACAAAATTGTGAATCCTTAAACTAAGCCTTCATTTGATGTGGTTCAGCTTATATGTTTGTGAGAGCAAGAAAGAAAGATACTGCTGCTGAGGATAGCAAAGCTGCCGCCAAAGTTCCCTCCACTCCAGTTGTGACTCCAGCTACTCCTGTTCCGGAGGAACCAGCCCTCCCTCCTCCAATCGCTGTGCCTGTGAAGGTGCGCGAACCCATCCCTGAGGATCAGCAGCTTGAGCTATTCAAGTGGATATTGGAGGAAAAGAGAAAAGTGAAACCCAAGGATCGTGAAGAGAAAAAGCGAATTGAT
This sequence comes from Camellia japonica, assembly GCA_030407325.1. Lineage (NCBI taxonomy): Eukaryota > Viridiplantae > Streptophyta > Magnoliopsida > Ericales > Theaceae > Camellia > Camellia japonica. The sequence continues at coordinate 50,047,066 of JAPPVO010000019.1, forward strand.
GAAGAAAAGGCCCTTCTGAAACAGTTCATTCGAGCCAAATCCATCCCAAATATCTGATTTCTATTGTATGTTCATTGTTGTTGAATTGTCTGCTACATGAAAAAGATTACCTGAAGCGTGTCCTTTACGCTGTGTATGGTTGGGAGATTTGAGGAGAAATTTGAAAAGGGAAAGGAAAAAGGTAGGTGATATTCACATTTCACTTAGTTTTATACACTGTTTTCCTTTTTTGTTTCCAAATCTCCTGACTAAACACAGTGTTACTGGTGCTCCAAGGAAGTCAGGATTACCATTTCAGTGGTTTGGGCTTTGGGTACATATTTGGATATTCTTTGCCCATCTTGGATTGTTATTCTTCTCTTATTGATACTTGTTGAAAGAAAAGGAAATGTTGCTTTGAAGAGGGGATTTTTAACCTCGGTTCATGTTAATGAGTTATACCTTTGGTGAAAATCAAGGGCTTTGCTTTCTTTTCCAGTGAATTTTCATTAACTGCATAATTTCTGAGTTCTTGTGTATGATACTCACAAAACATTGCATACCTGTCACTGTGACCACTTGCGCTAAATCAAAAGCAATATTTCAGTTTTTAGATGTTGTCTTCGTCGAGGAGAGCATCACTTGGTCTCATTAGGCTCCAACTAGGGGCTGTGTACAAGTCCGACCCGAATTTAATTCAAAACTTCAAATTCATTTACAAAAAATCCAATATGATAATTTGACAATCTGAATTTGTTTAATCCGTTTATTAAACGGATTGAATAAACAAAAATCTAATGGAAAAATTACTCATAAATTTCATATTGGGAAATGTTACTCTATTTAGTCCTGAGTGTTTTTTTGTAAACCATTTAGTCCTTTTCATATTTGGTATGGTATCTTTGTTTATTATATTTTATATTTGGTATGATATCTTTGTTTTTTATATTGTATAAATATCAATATATTGTATCCCATATTGATGTATGATGATATTTGATGAGGTTGAAGATGTAGTTGATGTTTGATGATGTTCACAATGTTGGTGATGTTTGATAATGTATGATGATGTAATTGATGTTTGATGATGTTTTATGATGTTGGTGATGTTGATGATGTTTGATGAGGTTAAAGATGTAGTGAAGATTTAATTGATGTTTGATGATGTTCACAATGTTTGTGATGTTGATGATGTATAATAATGTAGTTGATGTTTGATGATGTTGATGATGTTGGTGATGTTGATGATGTTTGATGAGGTTGAAGATGTGGTTGATGTTTGATGATGTTCACAATGTTGGTGATGTTGTAGTTGATGTTTGATGATGTTGGTAATGTTGATGATGTTTGATGATACAGTTGATGTTTGATGATGTAGTTGATATTTGATGATGTTTTATGACGTTGGTAATGTTGATGATGTTTGATGATGTAGTTGATGTTTGATGATGTTTAATGATGTAGTTGATGTTAATGATGTTGTTGGTGTAGTTAATATTGCTGATGTTCGGAAATGAGGAAAATCTAAAAAATGCCTATAGTGAACTTTTAACATTCAAATAGGACTTATTAGTCTACAAAATAAAAAGTAGGATCAAATGGTTTAACAAATTAAAATTTGAAATTTATTGGTGTTTTACCCAAATCTAATTTGATTATTCTCAATTTGAATGAAGAAAACACAAAATGAAAAAAAAATCAAATTATATAAAATTATAGCTCAATAAGTAAATAAATGAATTATCGGATTGGATATCTAAAATTATTGGATTCGGATAATTTATAATCAGATATGAGTTAAACAGATTTGTTTCAAATTTGAGTTTATCTTAATTAGATCAAATTCGGATTTTGACAAATTCGATCCGGATCTGATTCTTTTACAGGCCTCCAATCAATTTCCGAAATGGTGATCCAATACAGGTCACTGGCACACTTTGGGTATCTTGTCTTTTTCTACAGTATTGTTTGACAGGAGTCGTTGAAATAATTAGTTGTAAATAATGCAAGTTGCGTTTATTTTTTTCTCTTTATCACTCATACATAATTTATAATTTTTAACATTAATTCATTTAAATCATAATTAATCATAAATTTTATTTATTATAATTTTAATATACTTTTAATATAATTATATTTTAGGTCACAATTAATCTTAAATCTTTAATTATTTATTGTAATTTCTAACTTTTTAATTTAATTATTTTTAAATCACAATTAATTCTAAATCTTTAACTATTTATTTTAATTTCTAACATCTTAATCTAATTTTAATTTACTTATATTTTAGATTAATCTTTAATTATTATTTATTTTATATCTCAATTTAATCATATTTAAATCAATTCTTAATTATATTTTATATTTTAGATCAATCTTTAATTATATTTTAATTTAATTAATTTTAATTAGCATGTTAATAAAATTTTATGTTTGGACAAATGGGGTGAAATTATCTTTTTGTTATGTTAATTCACTTTATCTTTTGAAAAAAGTAGTCCTACTTTAAAAATGATATATGTGATACATTTTCGTTGAAAATTGATCTAAAACGATAAGAAATTTTTTTGAATGATATTTAGGGCTGGTTTGGTAAGTTTTAAAAAAGTCAAAAAGTCAAAAAGTTACTATCCTATTTAAATCACATCATCTTATTTAAGTCACATCACCTTTCTAACACATCGCTTTAAACCCAACCTAAATCTAACTTATATTTTATAAAGAGTTAAAAAGTACATTTATTTAGATCCTCCCAAACAACCTCTTAAATAAGGGATTAAAATACTCCGACCTCAAATTACAAAAGGCAAAATTGAATTTTGCCCCAAATTTTAAACCTTATTCGGATAATTGTGATTGACAAGAGGCAATTGACAAAAGAGGGAAGAGTGAGACAAAATAGAGATTTATCTTTCAGGCACTTTGAGGTGGTTAATTGATTTGGAGCTTCACAGACCCCACCACAGCTCTCTCAAGGCCACTCACATCCACATTCTTCTTTTCCAATCCTTTCTCAGTTTTTTCAGTCACACCCACAAAAAGTACACATCCCAAACAACCCCTTACCTTCCTCTTATTCGAGTTGTTATCAAACCATATTGTATTCAATTCAATCACTGGCTCTTCACTTGAAATCTCTACTTTGGTCAAATTCAATACAAAGCCCATCTCCAATGCCAGGCACCATCCATGTTTCAGGTATAAACTACTTCCCTCCATCTATAACTGTATATATACATATACACACACACTTCCATTTTATTACTTTAACTTTTATATAGTTATGGCCCGCAAGGACCTTCAATCTTCATCACCCACTTCATCAATTCTAATAAAGGGTAAGTAGATTTTTGCCTTTCAATTACGTTTTCATTTCCTTTTTTCAAGATTTACAATTGTTTGAACTTCAATGGGCAATTTCTGTAATATAATGCAGTTTCCATGGGGAAAAGAGAGTATCAAACCTGGGACGAAGGGGTCTTCTCTTTGTAATGATTCTGAATTTTAATGTTTAATTTGTTGCTATATTGTTGTTTAATTAGCCTTTTGGTAATAATCAAGTTCCATTTATGTTGATTAATTTTAGTACAGTCCATTGACAACCCTTCGCAACAATTTGAGTATTACACTAGAGGATACAGAGGGGAATGAAATTTCACATAGAGGTTGAACATATTTTTTAGTCCCACAATTTTGAATCAAATTATTTATGATGTGGGTATTGTTTTTTCTTCCACAATTTGAATCAATTTGTTTTGTAAAAGGTGTTCAATCCATGTCGGTCGTGGAAAAAGGTTCTTGGGATGAGTTTCTCCCACTTGAAGGAGGAGGGCATGTACATATGAATTTGCAGTTTGTCCTTAGTGAAGAAGAGCGCAACCGAATTCGTATCATGGTACCATTTCCCTTTTCTATTCCATCTTCTTTCATTTATAGGATTTGGTTTTATGAGATAATAGAAATTATATTGTGCATAAAATTAGATATTAATTGGTTTAGTATGCTTAGAACCAATCTTATCAGTGCATTTAAATTAGGTCAGTCAATGAAATGGCTCTCAAATAAAATATTGGAGATATCTGTGTTTAAAACCTTTTTGTGTGCTGGATAAAGAGCTAATCTTTGGAACGGAAGGATTGAGTTTTATTGTTTATGTTGAGATTATGATATAAATAATAAAGTTGCCCCTCGCGCTGATAGCTTAAATTTTTAGATGAGTTGGTGATCAACAATCAAACATGGTATTAAAGCAGGATTTGATCACCACCTACCTGATAATTAAATATGCTTGCACGTGTTTGGCCCACTATGACGAAAAGCCCAGCCACACATGAGGGGACGTGTTGAGAATAATGTAAATATTAAAGTTCCCCCTCTCGCTAATAGCTTAAGCTTTTAGATGAGTTAGTGATCAGCAATTTAACAGTTCAAATGATGAAATCTTTAAATTAATTCACATATTTGCAAGTTTGTTGCTGGGGTTTCTTGATTTTCCAATTCAAAAATTTTTTTGTTTTTTGTTTTTGGTAGAGAGAATCTGCAATGAAGAAGAAAAGTGGTGATCTGCTCAAATCTTTGGAAACTGCTAGTACTGCTGGTGGTATTGTCTCGTCATCTTTGCGCATTAACCATGAGGTCTCAGGTTTGATCATGCTTGCTTGAATTAGTACATAAAAGATAAATGGAATGAACAAATAACTAAACAAACTTCTGGTTCTCAATAAGCCCTTACATTTCACCTTTACTGAAAAGGCCTTTTCTTGATGTTTTGAGTGCTGCGTCTTCTCAAGATTCACAAAGAAGTGTTACCCATAATGAAGTGACAAGCATTGGAAATCTAGCTCCTGAATATGCTATTGGGAATGAAGAAGAAATTGCAATTCATCAGAAACAAATCACCCCAGTTAAGGATTAACCACATTGCCTCATTAGTTAACTATTTTTATTTCGTCAAAAAGTTGTTTTGAAAGACATGTTGAGCTTTTCTAACAGTCAACCAACATGTTTTAGAATGATGCAGATGGAAGTGAAGAGACTTCATCTGCAGCTTTGATGTCAAAAATGATTAATAAATTCGTTGAGAAGACTGAGACTAAGTTACACCACGTTGATGTTCCCAAAACTCCTGTTTTTTTGCAAGAAAATTCATCTGATACGAAGAAGAATTTAGTTGCATCCGAACTGAAGAATGATCAGGCTGATCAACTGGAGAAGCCAGACCCACTCGAGAGAACTCCTAGCAATGTAAGGGAAATGATAAGTGCCTTTGAAAGTAGTCTAGCTAAGGTATATATATCTATTGTGATGCTTCTCCATGTACTTTTTCTTGATTTGAGACTCAAATGTGTTAATTGAAAGCAGGATATGAGGCCTGGTATTAAACCACTATCAACAAAACTGCAATCTAGTAAAGTTGGATCAGAATCTCCTGAGGATCTAAATTTGAAAGAAATGACTAAACAATCCAAGCTGACTTCTGGAAGACTCAAGAATCCTTTTCTAACCAGGGAATTGCAACAAATCCAGACATATGAACTGAAAAGGGAAGAGCATATTGGTTTTGATCAAGATGGTACCATACAAATCCAATTTAAAGAAACCGAATCAATTGCGAAGCATGAACTGAGAAAGCCACAGGAAGATTTGGTGAGAATGTCTGCGGTTGAAGCAGCTACAATTTTGGGAACCATGCATGAGGAGCATTCAGAGTTCCACCAACCTCGTAATTTGTTGGTTAACCAGAAAGATTCTGATGGCACTTCAAATAATTCAAATGAAATCAATATTCAAGGACCTTCAGAGGATAAATTGAAATCTACTTTCTGTGAAAATCCGCATTCTTTTTATGTAAGCTCTGGTGCTTGGGTATTCCCAGATCACACTAGGCGCTTGTGTATAACAACGGGAAGCAAACAATTAATGGATTTAGTTGGAGGTTGTGGAATTGAAGAATGGACCCATAAAGTAAAGAAGAGTATTTCATTACCAGAAAATGTGGAAGAGGTATCTTTTTTTACCCCTTGGCCTTTTGGTTTCTCAGCACATTATATGAAATAATTTCTACACTGTCTTGTTGGTTTTAAATGGCTACATAACACAAAACTAAGATTATTTGTGAATGACAATGTTATTGTTGTATTTTTGGGTAAGTCTGACTTTATTACCAAAAGAGGAAAATATACAACATAGCTCAAAATACGAGTCCAAAAAACAATTAGAGCATCCACAATGGACTCATTGAGAGTCCATTTGGTGTCAGAAGGTAAACTATTTTGACAGTGAGAGTCATTTTGAGGCTACAATGGACTTATTAGTGAGTTCATTATCTTTGTCAGATGCTATATAGTTCATTATCTGCAGCGAGCAGCTTAGTGTGTGGGAAAAAAAGAAAGAGAGAGAGGAAGGGAAGAGGTACTGTTGGGGCAGGCTGATGGTGGGACCTATTAATTTTTTGATTATTTAGTCACTTTATACACATTCACTTTTTGTCTTGTTACACACCTTAACACACATTTTCGGCAGCTCCACTGTGGATGCTCTTAGGCAAGTGAAAAACAGACCTAGCTTAGGGAATAAAGCAACTCACACAAGCCCGAGAGGCTAGGCAAACTAGAAAAACCTCTCACAACCCGAGAGGAGGGACCACTGAAGTTGCAAAAAGGACACAACCACAAAGCAAAACAACTAGGAAAGCCAAAAACCAACATTAGGAAATAACCCCATCACCTTGTTCTAGCAAAGTTTGAGATAAAATTTCTCCTGACCTTTTTTTTTTGTTTAGTGCTTTCCAGGCTGTGTTTGGATTGAGAATTAGAGTGGGGCTAGGGCATGCAATAATCCAACTGAGTAGGATAATGTTATAAATTTGAATGGTTAAGACTGAAATATAATTATATCATCATCTTGAAAAATATGTCCTGGCATGGAGGAGATGAACTTTGTTTTTATATTGGATTGAGATCAAGTAATCATTGTGTTAACATAATTACTTTCAGTGTAGTATGCAGTTTGGAAATTACACTGAGGCGAAGAAAGGTAACAAGACTTCTCACGAACCGAGAAAATCAAGGCTTGAGAGTTCTGCAGAAGTTGAAACTTCTACTGGGGCAGTTGGACAGGTTACATCATATACTCTTTTTTTCTTCTTCATATTATCTGTTTCACAACAGTGGAGAAGAAAAGTATTCCAACTTTCATTGAACCAAAAAAAAAAAAAAAAGCTGTTAAATTGCCATTCTTTCTGTCCTTTTCTTTGCAGGCAATGAAAATTGCAATAATGGTAGCTTTTGGAGCACTTGTTCTTGTTACGAGGCAAAGAAAACCCAGGTCTGATTATTCTTCTCGTACAAATTAAAACTATTTCATTTGTCAGTGTTATTGTTATTATTATTATTATCTTGAATTAGGACTCTATTTCTGGAAAGAAGAGAATAAGTTACTGAACTTTTCCTTTGGCTTTAGTTTTTTTTTCTTTAATATCCTTCAGATTTAGTTTGAACAAATACAAAAGAAAGATTGTACTTGTGATCAGTATTGGAGGACCTTTTCTAGAAACCACATAATTTTGCAATCAAGTTAAGAATAGTGGTCGTGCAAATGACTTCATTGGAACTTGTAGAGGAAGATCAACTTGGAGAAGACTATTATTGTTCATTAGCTTGTTTTCTCAGTTGGAATTGAAGTTAAACAACTTGCTCTTTGCGATAATGCAGATAGGAATGCCGATCTTGGGATCACATGCAGCTTGTCGCTTCATAGTAATGCAGATAAGAGTGCTGATCTTGGGATCTACAATCATCACCATGAGGGCTGCAACAATTTGTATTAACGTTTGCTTTGCATTTTGCTAATTGGCAGGAACAAATTGTATCCACCAAATTCTTTTTTATTACATGTAATAAAACATGGACAAACAGGGCCCTTCAGGGTTACTGACGGAAGTTATGATCTCTGTTGTAAAATTTTCTCAATGTATAGTGATTACAATTTTAAGATACTTCTCAAATAACCCTTGTTCTGCATTACTGTTACACTATGTTTGGTTAGGGAATTTGAGAAGAGATTTGGAAATGGAAAATGAAAATGTGTATGAAACTAGGTGGAATTTGGTATATTTTATTCACATTTCACCTCTCTTCTCTTTCCTTTTTCAAATCTCTTTTCAAATCTTCCAACCAAATACAACTTTAGAGTTCTCTTTAGTGGAATGGATTGTTGCCTTACCATTGGAGATTGAAGTAGATGGATGCTGCTAAGTAGAGTTTTGATTTTCTAATTCACTAATCAATTGAGACCTGCTTTATTAATTTTTAGTACTACTTTATTTTTAATTATCTCAATTGGTACCACCCTATCACCACCCATGCCACCAAGCCATTGTTGCTTAATCACCCTGACACTAGCACGCTCTACCATGTATGAGCATCCAGTTCGGTTTGGGTTTGCTTGGAACCACGATTTTCACAATGTGCTCAAAATCAAATAATGTGTCATCATTTTACAAATAAAATTATTTAAATTATTATTTAGAACTAAGGCCAAGTTTGACAAGTGGTGATTTTAGTCAAAAAATTAAAAAGTCATTAAAAAAATAAAAAAGTCAACTATCTATACAAAAAAGTTAAAGATTTCATTTTCTTTATTTTTTTGCACATCTTTTCGTAAAAAACTAAAAAGTCATTCCAAACATACTAATTTTGTATAATTCTATTATTATAAAAAAACACACTTGTAAATAAACGGTTAACAACTTATGAATATATATAGAATATTAATAAGAGACTTATTATTTATAAAAAATAATAAATTACATATACAAACGGTCTGATACAGTTCCAAATTGGAACTATAACTATAAAATCACAGACCCCGTGAAGTACAATTTAACTATTTTAAGAACCAATGCATTGACAAAACCAAACAAAAAAAATGCAATTCAGTCTGGATTAGATCAATTTGTGATTTTTTAAATTTTTTGTGCGGAGCCCTACGTTGAACAAAACCCCCAACCCAGTTGAGATTGGGCTTGTTTTGGGCTTGGATCCAATTGCAACCCGACCCACTCTTACAAGACCCATATTATAGCATCTCCAATGGAGGCTTTATATATTCAAATGTAGAAGATCCTGTGAAAAAATTCACTCCAATCCATCCTTTATATCCTCCTCCATTTGGGAGGATGGATGTTTCACCCTTCAAATTTGAAGGGAGTATGAGAAATGAAGGATTATCTCTATAACACAATTCATTCTATATTTATTTATTATATTACAAATAACTTTTAATGTGTAAATTTAATTTTTATAAAATTGACATCATTAAAAAGGGTAAAATTATACCTTTAAAATGAATATAATATTAAATATATTTTACATAAATTTCAAAATTAAATATTTGTTAATGAACAAAAATTATTTACTTTTTGTTGAAAATATTTTCAAGAGAAATCTTTAGAGAAGAAAATGATGATTAATGCTTAAGAAAAAATGCTCAACAAGTTAAAAAAAAAAAAAAAAATTGCCGTTTGGCCGGTTGACCGGCCGGATGCCCGGGCGGACTTCCGGGCGGACGTCCGGTGACACCCAATCCGGAAGAAAATGAAGGGGTTTGTGAAGATCTGTGGTTGGAGTTTGAATGAATAGTGACATACTCTATATTTACTTTTTGAATAAAAAAAATTATTTTCAGCCTCTTAGTGAAAGGATTTAGTTGGAGATACTCTTATGAACCCTGTTAACTTTTCCAAAGCCCTCATTCTGTGTCTCCTTCAACCTCTCACTTTTTTCTTAATTTTCTTTTCTTTCAAACACAAACCCACAAAATGGTTCGAAGCATCAAAAGCTCCAAGAAAGCCAAACGCAAAAACAAAGTTGGAATTTGTTTTTTCTGTTTCCCTTCTTTTGAATGCTTTACAGTCAGTTAAAGTTAGTTAATTAGGGTTTTTGCATACTTCGATTGCAGGGCTCAAAGAAAGGAGAGGGTTCTTCGTCTTCGGATTCGATACCTACGTTGCCGACTAAGGTATGGCAACCAGGTATCGACAAGCTTGAAGAAGGAGAGGAGCTCCAATGCGATCCTTCTACTTACAATTCACTCCATGCCTTTCACATTGGTTGGCCTTGTTTAAGGTTATATTGCAAATTTATATTTAAATTTTTGGATAGTTTGATGATTGGAGAAAATTGATTAGCCTTTTTGGATGGTTTGATGAAGGATAATATATGATTGATGTGTTGTTTGTGATAATATGTTTGGGAACTTTGATTTGCTAATTTATTTGAATTTGGAAAAAATTGTGCAGCTTTGATGTGGTTTGTGATTCTCTGGGGTTGGTTCGGACTGAGTTTCCTCACACTGTGTATTGTGTTGCAGGCACTCAGGTGAGCTTCATTACTTGAATGCATTTCAATTTAGAGTTACAATCTTGATCATTTGAGAGTGTAGCCTTTTCTATTTAGAGTACAAAAAATTTCTTTTTGTAGTTATCATGTGATGACACTACTGGTCCCTGAGGAACGGGTTGGGCTAATCCACGCTTCCTACACCGTCGTCCGATCACTGGACCTGCTAAGAAACCTGCACAAGAGTCCAATGGGGAACGGGAGTCCCCCAGCGGACCCTCCGATGAGCAAGTTAGAAAGAGAGACCAATGGAATGTAGAGATAGGATGGTGATAAAAGAACTTAACCTTCTTTTTGCCTTAGAAACTTGCTTATATCCTTTGTTCATCATTTCCTTGTCCACTCCGACCTGTCATGTTGGCCGAAAGTTTATGTTCTAGCTTGCCTTGTTCATGGTGAGGCTGTTCTGTTCCGACGTGAAGGGGTTATCGCATTAAATGCTGCATGGGACCTCATTAATGGATGATGTGTGGTGTAATAACTCTGCAGGATCTTTGTCTGCTTATGTGGCTGGTTCTTCTCTTGACAAATGTTTAGATGTCATTGGTTCTTGGTGCAACGTTGGGTTCCAATAATGTTGGGCTTTAGTGTTTGAATCATGCATTGGGCTTTAAGTGGTGGGCCAAAAGCCCCTATGGGCCCACTTATGTCAATAGTCCCCCATTTCTAAGTGCAGCTTCAGTCCAACGAAGGGAATAAGGAAGAAGATGGGGGGCTGTGGGTGGTTGAGTGAGAGAAGACCGACTAGAAGGGGGGCCGACCGCAAAGGGCGAATTAGTGGGTGGGTTGACCAGGAGGTAGGCCGACAGCGAAGGGTGACTGAGTGAGAAGGTCGACTGGGAGGTGGGCCGACCACGAAAGGTGACTGAGTGGGGGGGCAGATTGGGAGGTGGGCCGACCGCAAAGGGTAATTGAGTGGGGGGGTCGACTGGGAGGTGGGCTGACCGCGAAGGGTGACCGAGTGAGAAGGCCAACTGGGTGGTGGGCCGACCGCGAAGGGTGACTGAGAGAGAAGAGGAAATGGCGGCGCGCGGGGTTTGAGGAGTGGCGGGGCACGTGGTGATGTGAAGTGGAATAGACAGGGAAGGAGAAGAGAGTAGTGGATCGTGGTCGTACATGTGGCATAATCCCGTAATAAGAGAGGTGATGCGTTAGCAGGATGCGAAGGGATAGGCTAATATAGGGCATTGAAAAGGAGGGGGCGGAAGTTTTCGAAAATTTTCAAACTGGCAAAATTTAATCTCGACCGTTGGAATATAGGCAAACCATGGGCTTTTGGAGTTATTCGCTTTACTTATCTTATCGCAAAAAACCAACATATCCCAGAGGTGAACTCATTTGTTTTGTGTGACACGCCTCTGCAACACTTTGCGAACTTCCTTATGCCAGCATCCGAAGTGATATGCAGACACGTGAGAGAAATGGCTCGAGATGAAGTGTCAACTATGAGGCTAGACTCATTGGGAGAAGACGATGCAGTGGAGTTGGCGGAGCAGTACCGAGCAGAGCAGAAGGAGGAGAGGGGAACTGGGCAAACAGCGCGGGCTCGCCCGTCGACAATGATTATGGCCGCCAGGCCAATTAGCCAAATGGAGTCGGACCACTGGCACACCAAGGCTGACAGGTCGACATTTACAGAGGAGGAGTTGGAGGAGGTACGAAGGAAGTACGAAATCCCGGCAGAGGTAGAGCTGAGCCTGCTCACATCTAAGGAGAGGGCGTCAGACGCACGGCCGACATAATTCACTTTGTATGAGGAGGCACTGCCGAGAGGGGGGACTAAGGTTACCACTCCCCCAAATAGTAGTGGACGTACTTAACAAGCTGGAAGTGGCGCCAGGGCAGCTGATATCCAACGCATGGAAGATACTGATGGCTTGCGCGGTTTCATAGCTACGAGCGACCAGGGGGGCGGTTATGACGGTAGAGGAATTCTTCTCCTGCTACAAAGCCTTCGGTCAACAAGAAATGTGGGTGACTTTGTAGGTGGTGGCGGGCTGGGGTCTAGTTACAGGCTTGCCATCTTCGATGAAGGGGTGGAGGCCGAGATGGTTTTTTGTATCAGTGAACGGTGGGGGAGGAGTTCGTACAATGTGGAAAGTCCCCACAAAGTCAGTGGAGCCAAGGCTAGATGCGGAGGCTGAGAATAGGGTGAAGAAGATGAAAGAGTGGAGGGAGAATGAGGGGGTGAGGTGGGATGGCCTGATCCTACCTTCAACCCTGTTTGCCTTGAGACTAGGGCTGTAGCCAACGGAAGAAGATCCGGCGAGGAAGGGGCTGGAGGCGTGGAGGAAGGCGGAGGAGGCGGAAGAGCGGAAGGTGTTCGCCAAGGCGGACAAGTATAAGGAGATACGGTTAGGGCCTGCATTGAAGCTGGTGATGAGGGAGTGGGTCCGACCGCGTCCCAAACCGTTGGGAGACAAAGACCTAACAGACTTTGCCCTACTGTTACCCCCAGTGGACCCACTGAAGGAGAGGGGCAAACAGGAGGTGGATGCAGTGTTGAAGAAAATGAAGAAGAAGAGGGTGGCGGCGGAGGGGAGTAAGCACGCCCTGGTTGTGAAGAAGATGAAGGGCGGGAGGGCAGACAAGGCTCGAGAAAGGGAGACTGCCCAAGTAGGGAAAGAAGATATGGGCGCAAGTGTCCAAATGCTGAAAAAAGAATAAGTGCAAGCGCCCAAATGGTGGCAGCAGTGGGGCTTGTGGTAAAAGTGTCGCCCAGTCCTAGAGAGGGGAAGTCTGGGGTTAGCAAACCGGAGATGAGCGTCGCGTTAAAGACCGCCATGTACCATGCGCGCGCTCTAGCAGGCCGGTTGGCAGAAGGAGGGGAAGCCAGGGTCGTAGCCGACCGCCTTGTTGGAGTGGTGGAGGATACGGCCATGCGGTCGATGGCACGGTTGATGAAGGCGCGAAGGTGAAGGTAGAGCCTGCTGAGGACCCAACTGGAAGAGGCGAAGACGTAACTGCAGAACCTATGGGTTGAGACAACGGGCTGGAGGGGGGCCGCTCGGAGTGCATGTGCAAAGGGGCTGGAGTATGCGCAAAGGGCGAAGAACATGGAAGTATTGGCGTTGGTGCAGAGCTCCTCAGTAGAGTGAGCTAGTGCCGAGCTCCTCGCAACCAAATCAGAGCTGGAAGCGAAGCGCCACAAGGCGGTATTGCTAGAGTTCGAGTTGGCGGGCGAGAAGAGGAAGCTAGAGCAGATCCAGCAAGCTTGTACCACCGCCAATGAGAGGTGGGAGGAGGCCATGACCAACAATGAAGAACTGCGTGACCAGACGGTCAAAGACAAAGAAGAGGCAGATGGTCGGATCGCGGAGTTGGAGAAGGCCCTGGTAGAGGAGAGGGCTAAATTGGCATCTGAGAGGGCGACGTACCCCAACTTGTGTATGGCGGCCGTAGAGCAATTCAAGGGGTCCGCCAACTTCCAGATGGCCATTGATGCCGCTGTCGCCAGTAGCTTGGCGAAAGAGGGGGATAAGGGGGCTGGGCCGTCGGTAGCGGCCGCTGGAGGTAGGAGTGAAGAGGAAGTGATCCAAAGCTTCTAACGGTCTGACATCTACAAGCATGAATGAGCCAATTCTGGGACAACAGCTGGATGACTTTCAAGTATAAGGCGCAAGAGTTGTTCTCGGACGTGGACTTCAGCCTCGTGAAGGTAAGAGAAGACGACATCGCCCAGACCCCCTTGGATGAGGGGATTGAAGAGGAAGATCTTGCCTCTAGTGATGAAAAGTGATCTTTGTAACTAAGTGTAAAAATTTTGTTTTTTTTTTTTTTTTTATGTAATTTCTGCAACGAATTGTATGAAAGCGTAAGTTTGTGAATAAAACAACGAGTTTTCTTTTGTATTATTGTTGTCGTTATGCTTCTGAGTTGTAAATTTGGAATAATGAAAATGGCTGAGTAGAATTCAATAAAAAAAAATGGGTGTAAAAATGAAACTTGTGTGTGAATTACGAAATTTTTAAGTAAATTATGATGTAAAAATGGTAAAAATGGGTAATCAGGTTGACGTGTATGTTCAACCATGATGTAAAAAATTTTAAAAATGGGCAAACATGCTAACTTGTATGATTAGTGAAAATGAATAGGCATGGACTTGGATTTTAACTAAGTATGGCAACAGCTGAGACCTGCTTTGATTCGGACCGGTGGAATTCTTCATGCTAGTTCCGACTAAGACTGGGAGGGCTCTGCCGAGCTGAGGCTTTAATTAACTCAGTCTAGCTGAACTCTTCGTGCTCAGTCTGGCTGAGGCTTAAGTTAACTCAGTCTGGCTGAGTTCTTTGTGCTTAGTCTGGCTGAGGCTTAAGGTGACTCAGTCTGGCTGAACTCTTCGTGCTCAGTCTGGCTGAGGCTTAAGTTAACTCAGTCTGGCTGAGCTCTTCGTGCTTAGTCTGGCTGAGGCTTTAGCTAACTCAGTTTGGCTGAGCTCTTCGTGCTCAGTCTGGCTGAGGCTTAAGTTAACTCAGTCGTTATTGAAACACAACGCAGATAGTGGAAATATAAAGTCATTGTCATTTAAGGCACAACCTATTGATCACAAGTTTACACCATGTATGGAAAGGAAAAAAACGAACAGGTGTTCAGATTGTCAAAAAGAACATACAACAATCGATCAATACAAAAATAGGAGATGGCATTTTACTGAAAATAACGCTTCAAGTGCTCAGCGTTCCATAGATGTGGGAGGTCTCTGCCTTCTATGTCCTGGAGTCAGTAAGTGCCTGGGCAAGGTCTGGCCTTAACAACGTAAGGTCCTTTCCATTTGGCTGCTAGCTTGCCCTTGGCGGGATTTTTGGTGGCAAGAGTTGTTTCGCGCAAGACTAGGTCCCCCACTGCAAACTCTCTCGGTCGAACTTTGCAGTTATAGTGTGTTCTCATTTTCTGCTAATATGAGGCTCGCCTGATAGCAATGGTCTCTCGAAACTCTTCAATCAGGTCCAAGTCAGCCCGACACAATTCTTCGGTTAGTTCTAGATCCGGGTGTAAAGCCCTTGGGGTCGGCAAGCCGATTTCCACTGGGATGACTGTCTCAGCGCCGTATGTTAAGCGAAAGGGGGTCTCCCCAGTAGGGGTTCAGGCGGTAGTTCGATAAGCCCAGAGTACATTTGGTAGTTCCTCAGCCCAGAGTCCCTTAGCGGCTTCCAACTTAGTTTTGATGATCTTCAGGAGGGAGCGATTGGTGACTTCGACTTGCCCATTGGCTTGGGGATAACCTAGGGAAGAGAAACATGGCTTAATGTGGAGCTCTGCACAGAATTTCCTGAACTTGGCATTGTCGAATTTTTGCCGTTGTTTGAGACGATGGCTTGAGGGATTCCAAATCGGCATACGATCGACTGCCAGATAAATCTGGTTGTGTTCCGTTCAGTGATTGTGGCGAGGGGTTCCATTTCCACCCATTTAGTGAAGTAATCAATGGAAACTACAACGAACTTGGTTTGGCCCCTACCGGTGGGCAATGGTCCAACTAAGTCGATGCCCCACTTGGCGAATGGGTAGGGACTGCAGAGTGTAATCAGTTCAGTAGGTGGAGCATGGAGGATGTTTGTAAAGCGTTGGCATTTATCACACTTAAGTACAAATTCAGTGGCATCTTGGTTGAGAGTAGGCCAAAAGTAGCCGATGCGAAGGATTTTATGGGCCAGTGACTTGGCACCCGAATGATTACCACATACGCCCTCGTGGACTTCCCTCATCACATAGGTCGCTTGAGCAGGACTGAGACACCTAAAGTATGGGAGTGAAAATCCACGTTTGTACAGTAGGCTGCTGATGAGGATGTAATTGGACGACCAAGCTCTGACTTTGGCAGCCTGTTGTTTATCGTCTAGCAACTCCCCATTCGTCAAAAACAGAAGGATGTTTGCAGCCCATGGGATAGGTTCGTTTTGGAGGAAGTGAACCTCCTGCTGGTTTGGCGAAATTGCCGGGTAGGCCAGGTATTCAAGGCGGATGCCATGGTTGAGGTTTAACTGGTCAGTCGAGGCTAATTGGGCCATTTCATCTGCCTTGGAGTTTTCTGACCGAGGGATGTGTTTGATATGGAAAGTATTGAAAAGGCGAATAAGAGGGAGTGCAATATCCCTGTAGGCTCGCATTGTATCTTCCTTCGTGTTGAATTTCCCCGTAATTTGCCTGACGATCAATTGGGAATCACTGAACACTTGGATATCGCTTACACCAATGTTTCTAACTAGGTGAAGACCTGCTATCAAGGCCTCATATTCGGCTTGCGTCGAACAAGAAACGGAGGGCACACTTGAAATAACTGCCCTCCGGAGCGGTGAGGATGAGACCAGCCCCACTGCCTTCTTTGTGGAATGATTTATCGACGTGGAGGGTCCAAGAGTGGGGGTTTTCTGCCTCAGTGTTGAATTGCCTTGGCGGAGGGGGCGTGGTTGGAGTGGGATTGGTGAATTCTAAGATAAAATCGGCAGCAGCTTGTCCTTTGATCGCTGTTCGAGGTCGGTAAGAGATTTCAAATTGGCTAAGCTCGACAGACCATTGCATAAGTCTGTCGGATAGCTCTAGCTGTTGCATTACCTTTTTCAAAGGTTGATCAGTGATGACCACTATGGAGTGAGCTTGGAAATAAGGTCGGAGTCGTCTTGAGGCTATGACCAAGGCAAGGGCCATTTTTTTCAGCAGAGGGTAATTCTGTTTTGCCCCCTTGAGAGCTCGGCTAATGTAATAAACCGGACGTTGTACTGAGCTGTCCTCTCTGATGAGGGCCGCATTGACTGTGGTGTTTGATACAACTAAGTAGAGAAAAAGGGTCTCGCCTGAGAGCGCATGAGAGAGTAAAGGCGGGTTGGCCATGCACTGCTTCAATTGTTGAAAGGCCTCTTCGGATTCGATGATCCACTCAAAGGCCTGTCGAAGGACTTTGAAAAAGGGAAGGCACTTGTCTGTCGCGCAGGAAATAAAACGGTTGAAGGCGGCGACTCTGCCGGTAAGCCGTTGAACCTTTTTGACCATTTTGGGAGACTACATTTCTATCAGGGCCTTGATTTTTTCGGGGTTGGCCTCGATACCCCGCTGACTGACCATAAAACCCAAGAATTTCCCAGATCCTACGCCGAAGGTGCACTTCTCCAGATTCAGCTTCATTTGATATTTGCGTAGGGTTTCAAAGGTCTCTCGCAGGTCTGTCAGATGATCAGAGGAGAGTTTGCTCTTGACAAGCATGTCGTCGACGTAGACTTCTATGTTCCGACCTATCTGGTGGTGAAAGACGACATTGACCAACCGTTGGTAAGTTGCTCCGGCACTTTTCAATCCAAATGGCATAATGCGATAGTGGTAAGTTCCTCTGTCTGTGATGAAAGAGGTGTGTTCCTGGTCGGTCGGGTGCATCAGAATTTGATTGTAGCTGGAGAAGGCGTCCATGAAACTGAGCATCTGATATCCCGCAATAGTGTCGATGAGCAGATCTATATGGGGGAGCGGATAACTATCTTTGGGGCAAGCTCGATTAAGGTCGAAGTAGTCGACGTAGAGTTGCCATTTATAGTTATTTTTATGGACTAGGACCACATTTGACAACCATCTGGGGTAGTCTACATTCTTGACGAACCGTGCCTCCAGTAGTTTGTCTACCTCAGAAGCAATAAGGGCATTGCGTTCCGGGTGAAAGACACGCTGCTTCTGGCAAAAAAGTCAGAAATGGGGCTCTATGCTGAGATGATGAGTGATGAAGGAGGGATCGATACCTGGTATGTCGGAATGGGTCCCGGTAAATACATCATTGTGCTCGTTTAGGAGGGCTATAAGGTCGGCCTTGGCTTAGGAGGATAGTTGGCTGCCGATCTTGGCTGTTTTTGTTGGGTTGGTAGGGTCGATGAGGACTTCAACAAGTTCTTCCACTGGTTCCCCTCTGACTAACTCGCCTTTGTCTCTAACGTCGAGTCCTTCGATGATCATAGCCTCTTTTAGCTTGACCTCTTTGAGTGAAGCGACGTAGCACTCTCTGGCCACCGTCTGCTCTCCCCTCATGGTGTCGACCCCGAGATCGGTAGGAAACTTCATGGCTATATGGTATGTGGATGTGACTGCTTGAAAAGCGTTAAGGATTGTGCGGCCGAGGATGATGTTATAAGCAGAGGGGCAGTCGACGACAAGAAAAGTGAAGAGCTTGGTAGTCTGCCGTGGGTACTCTTCGATGGTGATGGGAAGATCAATAGAGCCTATGGAGGTCACCCGATCCCCCGTGAAGCTGACCAGTGGGGTTTGAAGAGGGGACAATCTTTCTTCCCGACCTTGGGCTGGCGATAGGCGTTCAAGAAGATGATGTTTGAAGAGCCGCCATATTCGACAAGCACTCGTTTGACTTTGTAATTGGACAGGAGAGCAGAGATGACGAGAGGGTCGTCATGAGGGTAATGGATGCCTGTGCAATCGGCCTTCATAAAGGTGATGGGTTTCGTCCACTGTTTGAGGTGTTTGGAGGGGCGATCCAATGTCGCGACTTCTTTGTCGGAGCCCTGCCTGATTTTTCTGAGTTCGGCGTGCTGGGCCGAACGGGATGGTCCTCCGCATGCAAGTCCGCCAGCAGTGACTCTGATCTCTCCAACCGGGGAAGCAGGGTTGTCTTATGCTTGGGGTGATGGCAGGGGCCGATCATTGCCTTGGTTGGGTTGTGTGGACGGTCGGGGAGGGGTGTGTCAGCGGTCGTCCCTGGTAGGTTCGGTCCTTGGCCGTTGTTGGGGATAGGCTGCCGTGAACCGACTGAGGTGCCTCTAGCATATCAAGCTCTCTACCTGGTCTTTGAGGTTAACACATTCCTCGGTGTTGTGGCCGTGGTCCTGATGGAAACGATAGTATTTGGATTGGTCTTACCGGTTGGAAGGAGACCGGGAAAGTTGTGGCCATTTCAAGTTGTAATCTCGTTGGATCTGGTTCAAGACTTGTTCCATGGGGGAATTGAGGAAAGTGTACTATTCGAACCGGTCGGGCGGTCAGGTAAGTGCCGATTGGTCGGCTTGAGCAGTTCGGTCGGTATACTGAGGTGCTTGCTGTGTGTATTGGGTGGTTCTGGTTTCAGATTCCTTTCTCTTCTCTCTAAGGGTTGGTTGTTTGGTTATAGACTCTTGGCGGGCGGCCAGAGAATCTTCGGCGTTCATGTATTTTTGGGTTTTGGAAAAGAGAGTTGCCATGGAGGTTGGAGGGTTTTTGGAGAGGGAGAAAAGGAAGTCGGATGATCGTAAACCAGCCATGAAAGCCATGAGAATGACGTTGTCATCGTTTTCCGCCACCTGCAAGGCTTCATTGTTGAAACGGGTGACGAAGCTACGTAGCGACTCGCCCTCCGTCTGACGGATGTTGAGGAGCTGAGTCGCCGGACGCTGGGCACCAATGAAATGGCTAAGAAATGAATCACTTAGGTGTTAGAAAGTAGAGACAAAGTCTGTCGGTAGTTGACTAAACCACAGTCGGGCCGACCCCTTAAGCGTTACGGGAAAAGTGCGACACATAATCTCATCAAGGAATGTATGGAGGATCATTAGGGTCTTGTAAGTCTCCAAGTGGTCGACCGGGTCCGTTGTGCCGTTGAAAGAGTCGATCGAGGGCATTTTGAACTTAAGAGGTAGGGGTTTGTCCCTGATGGAGGCGACAAATGGTGAATTGGCTGTTGTGGAGGGTTTATTCTGTATGTTCTGCATAACTCCTTGAAGCTGGAGTTTCATGGCTCGGAGTTCCGCATCCCAGATAGGAACGTTGTCACCACCAGAATGCAATGGAGGCTGGACACTACTGGCCTCTCCCTCGGGAGCAGGTGCTTGGACTGATGGATGTAGACCCCGAGGTGGCGGGTTCATATCTTGGGGAGGGGGTCGCAAACCCTCCAAGTTGGAGGGGTGGGCTTGTTGGAAGGAATGGCTCAGGGTTCGTTCTCGACTAGGTGGGATATCTTGCGGTGGTGGATGAGGCACAGGGAGGTCTTGCTGAAGCAAAGCATTGATCAGGGCTTGGTTTTGTTCGGCTAGGCGGTTGATGCTGTTGGTGAGTTCTGCGAAATACTGAGGTGGGTTGTTTGGGTTAGAAGGGTCGGCTTGGGGGTTGACTTGGGGGTCGGCAACATTGTGTTGAGAAGCCATGGATCTCGTTGTGACCATCCACCTTGGTGGGTGGCAAGGAGGGATTATCGGGGATGGGTCTTCGGCGACAATGAGCACAATTGTCACATGGAGTGAAAGGTTCCCACAGACGATGCCAACTGATGATACTGCTGGCCCCTGAGGAACGGGTCGGGCTAATCCATGCTTCCCACACCGTCGTCCGATTGCTGGACCTGCTGAGAAACCTGCACAAGAGTCTAACGGGGAACGGGAGTCCCCCAGCGAACCCTCCGACGAGCAAGTTAGAAAAAGAGACCAATGGAATGTAGAGATAGGATAGTGATAAAAGAACTTAACCTTCTTTTTGTCGTAGAAACCCGCTTATATCCTTTGTTCATCATTTCCTTGTCCACTCCGACCAGTTATGTTAGCCGAAAGTCTATGTTTTAACTTGCCTTGTTCATGGTGAGGCTGTTCTGTTTCGACGTGAAGGGGTTATCGCATTAAATGCTGTAGGGGACCTCATTAATGGCTGATGTGTGGTGTAATAACTCTGCAGAATTTTTGTCTGCTTATGTGGCTGGTTCTTCTCTTGACAAATATTTAGATGCCATTGATTCTTAGTACAACGTTGAGTTCCAATAATATTGAATTTTAATGTTTGAATCATACATTAAGTTTTAAGTGGTGGCCAAAAGCCCTATGGACTCACCTATGTCATCATGAATAACGTGAACAAGAAAACGAAGCAAATTTTGCCTCATAAAATAATGGTTTCTTTATATGAAACCTTTGGCAGGCTAAACCTGGCCCACATATGACATTATTTTTTGAATAGCTTTTCCAAATGTTAAGAAGATTGGAAATTTACTTTCAATTTGTACGCTTTATCCCCCTAGTGGCTATCTCTGTTCATGCAGCTTCTCAACAATGCAATGATATCTTTTTTATTTTTATTTTTTGTTTTTTAAGTGTTATGGTAGTGACACACGTCATTACTCTTAGAATTTTCTACTAGAAAATCAAGTTAACTTGGTATATTTGTGCTTCCTTGGCGCTACATTTTCTAAGACTTGTCCAAGTGTGTATATCTATTAGAAAAACAGCAATGTTAAGTATCATGAAAAACCTTTTATGAAAATAATCATGAAAATTTTGTGACCCTTAGATTATACTTAGAATAAAACACCACACACTAATCAAGGTAATCCAAGAATCATAACTCTTTCATAATCATTTTCATGAATAATTTTTCATAATTCCTACTAACAGATTTTACAAACTTTTCTTACTGATGTGGAATCTATTAATGAAACTTTGGTTTCTGAAATTGGACTCACTAATAATATGGTAGGTGCCACATCAGTGAGTAAGAAAAGTTTAAGATTTGTTAGTTATATAACATTAATCTATCTCTTACTAAATCAATAGACCAATTGATTTTGATATTTTGATATTTATTTGACAGACAGAAAAAGCTTCCTGGAACTTAGTTGGAATATTTAAACTTTCCAACATTTCAGGGAAAAGACGAGAATTAGTCCCTTCAAAATCTACTGCTAATGACTCTGATATGGACAGCAATAGTAGTGATAGTGATGAAGATGATGAAGTTGAGGATGGTGTATCTGCTACACCAGTTTTGCAGGCAATGATTCGTTTTACCTGAATTCTCAAATGTGATTAACATTTCAATTGTTTTTTGACGCACTTCTATCAATTGTGCTCCACCCTAACTCTTTAAATCTATTTATCTTTTTTGCATCTACAGCTGCGCAAGATAGTTCATGAAGGATGTGTTAATCGGATATGAGCCATGCCGCAAAATCCCCATTTATGTGCATCTTGGGCAGACACTGGTCATGTGCAGGTCAGATTTATACAGTTGAGAATCTGGACTTGTTTTTTTCATGCCTTAAATGTAATTCTTGTTATTGCATGGTGTGCTTGCATATTCATAAATTCTTGAGGCATAAAAAAGATGATTAATATAAGCTTTGGGTCAATGGTCAGCTTAGCTTTCTCATATTGTTATGATCATAGTGGATCATGTGAATTAAACTAGATAGTAATAATTTTTCTTCTTTTTCTTCATCTTTCTGGGCATATCTTTGGAATGACCTTGCTGCCAGGCAGCTAGTGGAAAATAGCCTGCATTGTTAGTTGTGTGTTGTGTCCTTGGTGTCTCTTGTGGCTTTTGTCATAATGCAATCTCAAGAGTTTCATAACTGCTTCGTTCAAGAAGACGTACTTGCTAATTTGTAAGCCATGCGATGGGGACTCGAAATCTACAAATGTCTATCAGCATAATGTTGATGTGGAACAACTTTTTGTTGCCCGAGCAAGCAACTGTGTAACAAATTGCAACATGGTTGTTAGTGACCAAAATCTCAAACGTATTGCCTATTGGTGTGTCTGAAAGGGAGCAAATAGATTAAATGTATGGATTTCAAGATTGCAAGGGAAGTAAGTTATTATATAACTAGTCTAGATATTGTACAATTAAAACACCAAATTTCCCTATTCTCATAAACTAATATGTGGAAGTAGGGCATATGTCGAGGCAGTAAAAAAAGACATAATTGACTTAGGTTTCGACCAATGATATGCCTTTGAATCGAGTCAACTGGAGAAAATGGATACATTTAATAGTAGTTGACCACAAATAATCTGGATGAAGGCTTGTTTAGTTAAGTTGGGTTGTTTAGAGAGAGGGGGAGCAGCAGTGGGAGAAATGGAGTGATGATGCTATTTAAATGATTTGTTAGTTTATGCACCTGTTTCCAGATTTAAGAGAAGTAACTCGTATGTAGGTATGGGCCTTCAGCTGTCATCTAAATGCTTTGACAGAATCAGAAACTGAACTTAGTTGGGGAGCTTCCTCAGTTTCCAATCAGGCTCCATTAGTTAAGTTTGGTGGGCACAAAGATGAAGGTTATTCTATTGACTGGAGTCCTCTTGTCTCTGGGAGGCTTGTTTCTGATACTGCTTAATAGTTTTTGATTTGGTTTTTAAAATTTTTCATCTGATTTCTTTTCCTAGGATATCTAATGATCTATTGCTATATGGAGATGATTTTTCTGATATTTTCCTGCCACCTTTGTCTTCGAAGGGGACTGCAAAAGTTGTATTCATTTGTGGGAACCCACATCTGGCACAACATGGAATGTCGATTCTAATCCCTTTGTCGGACATGCTGCAAGTGTTGAAGATCTACAAGTATGTTTCTTGCTTATGATGTAAAAGTTGATTTCTTTTTTTTTCTTTTCATAAATAGTGAATTGAAATATTATGTTGTAACATAATTAATTACTTTGAATTGTTTACTTTTTAAAGCACGTCTTTTCAAACTTTTATCTATGCAGTGGAGCCCTACAGAACCTTGTGTCTTTGCCTCTTGCTCTGTGGATGGGAATATTGCCATATGGGATTTTCGTTTAGGGAAGTCATCAGCCGCTTCTATAAAGGCACATAATGCAGATGTGAATGTTATCTCATGGAACAGGTATTTGATTATTTCTCTTTTGCCGCTGAACTCCGGTCTCTGTTGTGTGTATCTGATGACCTCTCTCTGTAAACTGTATATCTTTGGTTTTTGTTAGGCTGGCTAGCTGTATGCTGGCATCTGGGAGTGACGATGGAACATTCTCTATTCGTGATCTTAGGTTACTAAAGGTATGATAGATCTTTTGTGTGGTATCTTATGTTAGAAATAATGAATCTGAGAACAAGGAAAATTGATGTTAGGCTTTTTCTCTGAATGACGGCTTTCCATGTGTAATATGTCTTCAAAATATCATGCATCGCTGTCATCTAATATAAGATTTATTGGACCCAAGAGTCATTGCAAGAAGGGACAACTGATCTTGTCTTAATATGAGATGCTTCGTTCACAATTGTCTTAATCATCTTAAATTGTGAAGAAGCATTTAGCATGTTCTGGCTGGTACATATTCATTGCAACTCTAGATTTTTCTACTGCTAGTATGGGACATGGAGTTTCAGTTTAGTGGTTGTTCTAAAGTTATTATTCTTTTCTTTCCCATGGCAGGATGGAGATTCTGTTGTGGCTCATTTTGAATACCATAAACACCCCATTACATCAATCGAATGGAGTCCACATGAAGCCTCCACGTTGGCAGTTTCATCATCTGACAATCAATTAACGTAAGAGATCCTCAATTGCATAACGAAAAAATTATCGCTAAAAATGTATGATGAAATGATGATCCAAATAGAAGTTTTAGATAGCTTTATTCTGTGTGTGTTGTGCTCAAGCGTGTGCCTGCATGTGTATTCTAAAACTTCGTTTGACTATATATATGTGCAGAATGTGGGACCTTTCTTTAGAAAGAGATGAGGAAGAGGAGGCTGAATTCAAATCTAACACGAGAGAGCAAGTAATCGCCCCCACAGATTTACCACTGCAACTTCTCTTTGTTCATCAGGTTATATACTTTCGAACTTCCTCATTGTCATGTCATGTCATTTTAAACTGACTTTTGTAAGTCTTAACAGGGTCAAAAAGACTTGAAAGAACTACACTGGCATTCACAGATCCCAGGAATGCTCATATCAACTGCTGCTGATGGTTTTAACATTCTGATGCCTTCAAATATTGAAAGTGCTCTTCCTGCAAATGACGCTTAAAATGTTGAAAAACTGTTGGCACTACGTTTACGTTCCTGCTCTGGATAGAGACCTATTCTACAGATTGAATTCAAAGTCTAAATGATTGCAGATTCTGGGGTGGCACTTACTACCGTTTTAAATAATCTCTTACCAAGCTGCAAGTGGTGGCATTTCAAGTGGCACAGGTCAGATTGATCTACTATTTCTAAATGTTTCCGACTTACTGCTTTAGAAAACATTTCACCAAGTTGTGGCAATTTTGTTTTGTCTTATTTATTTAGTTTTGGTTGAGTTAAAAAGAGTATATAGTATGAAGAGTTTGTGTTGAACCCATAGCGGTTGGTTGTGAAAATTTGAAATGTAGAGGAACTCTCTGGTCTTGCTTATTGGTAAATTTTTTTCTTTTGGAACTGTCCTTTTGGTGAATGAGAATATTTGTAGAGAAAAGAATCTAGTACTCATACAAGGGAGGCAATGTCATTCGACTTGTAATTATTGATTGCAGTGGTGATTTTTATCTGACGATATTATTAAACAATGAGAAATTTTATATTATGGTAGTGGACTTGCATCTCACCTGCTGTATTTTATTGGTCTGTGACACTTTACTAAAATGATGTTACTATTTCATTCAATATTTGTTCAGCATTTCACCCTTACAAACAGTCAGCTAATTACAAAGTGAAAGATTAAGATAAAAGTGATTTTTTTTTTTTTTTTTTTTTTTTTTTTTTTTTTTTTTTGGGATGGTAAGAGAAAAAGCTTTGAGAGAGCAAAATTGAAAAGTTTTGGTTGAAGCATTATATTTGAAATCTAGCAACATGTTTGGGGGCTTTGAAGACCATGGAAGGGTCTGTTATTTCTCTGTTGCCATGTTTGCATCTTTCTACTGGTGCCCTCATTTGGCATATTTCTACACAACTGAAAAATGAAAAAAGAAAAGAAAAGATGTGAAGTATGTAGAAATAGCCAGTTCTGAGTGAAGAATATTGAGATATTTGTTTGCTTGAGAGCTAATATTGCATGGGACCATGCCCTCATCATGCCCCCATTGAAATGTTGTTTTCTTCTTAATGCTGGTTTAGTTGTGAGTACAAAACAAGATTGTTTGCCAGCTGTCAAATTAAACTGCCAATGCACAATTTAAATTCTCCAATTTATTGACAATAACATGACGAGTTCTAATTGGATCACTATTAGTTTTTAGCCAAGGCAAAAAAGACAACCGCATTAGTATTTATAGTATCAGTAGACTAAAACACAAGGCTTACTCCAACTGATCTAAGCCCTCCTATCCAAACCAAAATAATAAGAGCAATGATTCATAACTCTAAATTTTGAACTCTAAGAATGGCACTAATGATATGGCATGGAGTAAAAAAAAAAAAAAAACTCATACATCAAATCATTCATGAGTGGGGCTCACTGCCATACAAGTAGAGCTCTCATTAGAGCTCTACTTTTAGTGCTCTTAAATATTTTTGAAATAATAATAGGAATAATTATTATTATTTGGGGTCAATTGTTAAGAGATTACAACATCTCCAACGGTAGTAGGCATTTTACCTATCTAAATATTACTATAAAGTATACATTTTATTTTACCTGTCAACTGTTTCATGTTTCTACTCCAACTATGCTCTTTATTTTAGCTATTCATCCAAATACTATTAACTTTATAGAATGCTACATCAACAACAAAGATGGAGGGAAATAATTCTAATGATTAAATACATTTTGCCTAGCCTTGAAGGCTAGTTACATGTAGCTAGTGAATGTGAGTTGAGCCAAAATGCCTAATTATATGTCTAGTGCATTGGAGTTGAAAAAAGTGAGTCACATTAGGCATTTTGACTAACAAACATTATATGCCTAATGGGTTGGAAATACTCTAACTAGTGAAATTACCCACGCTAGAAGATAGTTCATTATTTAAAAAACACCACTAATTGTTAGGTTTATTTAATCTTAACTCTCAACAATACCACATGAAATATTTTTCACAAACAGATCTATTCTATAATATAGATTGCATCTAATTGGATAATCATAGTCCAACCATAATACAACAAATAATAGTCAAATAACCAACTCAACAAAGAGGCTCATAATAGGAAAGAAACCAATAATGTCACCAAAAAAAATTGAACAAATTATTATTTACTCAAAATGATGTGGTAGATAAGTATATGTATATAATATGTGTAATTTAATTTTTTTTTAATATAATAAAATTGAAATACTAAAATATTATACTTAACATTCTCTCTCTCTCTTTTCTTTTTCCTTTTCTCCTCTATATCTCTTAACTCCTATTATTTATAAATTATTATTCCTAATATATTATATTATCTCTAATTTTTATTAAATTTTTTTTTATTTTTAAAATTACAAAATTAATTCATTCTTGTTCTTCTCCTGCCACCTCCTGATTTGTTCCATCCCCGATATGTAGCAGAGATGGAGAATGACACACTCACCCCAAATCCAATCTGTTGACATGAACACATACAATTCATGCAAAACGTGATTGACCAAATAGTTCTTGGCTTGTTCCTGCATCTAAATCTATCACTTCCATTTGGTAATGTGTGGATCTCTCCCTCTCCTTTTAAAAATCTATCACTTTCATTTCTTTTGGACTTTGTATACACTCATAAATTACAAAATAAAATAGTATTAACTAATAATTAATTTCTTTTAATGTAATTAACTTATTTTTATATTTTTAAGCTTCCCCAAGTTAAGTTGAATACTCAAACTTAATTAAGTTGTTAACAAGTGTAAATATTTAATGCAAACTCATTAGCAAATATATATATATATATATATATATATCAAGCTATTAAATAATCTTATCTCCTATTGTCATCTCTAGAGATTACAGTATAAATTTGTTCACACACAACACGTACAAGACATAACATTTGATTAGCTTACTTGGAACTTGGAAGAGATCACTTCATTGGTTCAATGAATGAAGTGTTATGTATTATTGTATGAATATAAAAAAAAATTAAGTAGGATGTAGGTCACACTCACGATGAATGTAATTCATTGATTATTTTTTTATGAATAATATATATATATATATATTTTGTGGTATGTGTGTGTGAAAAAATCATTGTTAGTGAAGGTTGAGAAAAAAAATACCACAAAATTCCACCACAAAATGAGTTGCACTTTCCATATTTTTGTAATTTTTTTTTTCTATTTATGTATGTACCACATGCACATTATAATTAAAAAAGAAAATAGTATAATTTCATATTTTCTGAGTTATAATTAAAAAAAAAAAAAAAGAAGGTATAACCAAACACTATATGAGGCATAATTAAACATCTTAAAATAATGTTATAACTAAAAAAAAAATTAATTATATCTAAAAAAAAAATGTAACTAAAGGTGTATATGGTATAAGATATGTATGGTAGATTTCTCATTATTATTATTATTATTATATTATTATTATTATTTATTTTATTTTTTTGGTGAAAAAAAATGACACCTAAGGGCACTCCAACGGTTCACCAAATATTTCATCAAATCTGAGTAAAAATATGACGAATTTCTCTATCTGATATCAGCCACTCCAACGGTGAATATGTAACTGTTAGCAAAACACAGGTTGTCCGGGGAGACGACTGGCTGGTCGTCTGACCGGTTGACTAGCAAGAGCAAATGAAAAAAATAAAATAAAAAAATTCCCTCCATTTTTATTTTCCTCAATTCCTTTGCCATTTCTTTTTCCCTCTATTAAATATTTTCCATTTCTTTTTGCTTCCCTAAATTATTTTCCTCAAAAAACAGATATAAACATATTAAACCATGTACTATATAAACCAAGCAAATATCGTTGTATCTGGAACCACCCATAATTGAAAAACAGAGCACAATGATTAGCTCAACTTCTTATTTATTCACTGATTTTCCATTCTCTTCTTCTTCCTCATCATCTGATGATGAAAGTAATGATGAAAAATTGTTGCACTTCTGGGTGTTTATGAGATAAATAATGCTAGTATAATATAAATTCTGAGAAAAAGTGATCAATCAAAGAAAAGATGTGGTTCTATTGTAGGACATAAATACATAAGCCGCGATAGAAGGAAGGATCATGATTGATTGTTTACGGATTATTTTGCGATAAATCTAATTTATTCACCTGCAATATTTCGGAGACGTTTTAGAATAAGTCGTCATCTGTATCTGCGAATTTTGAATGCAATTGAAGCACAAGATATATATTTTGTTAAAAAAAAAGATGCAGCTTATATATTTTTGGATTGTCTCCACTTCAAAAGATGACTTCAGCAATTAGAACACTCTCATATGGAGTGGCAGCAGATGCAGTTAATGATTATGTGCGAATTGGAGAAAACACCGCAATTGAAAGTTTGAAACACTTTTGCAATTCAATAATCGAAATCTTTGGACATGAATATCTTAGATTTCCAACAACAACTGATATTGCTAGATTACTTGCTATTTGGGAGGTTCATGGGTTTCAGGGTATGTTAGGAAGTTTAGATTGCATGCATTGGAAGTGGAAAAATTGTCCAACGGCATGGAAAGTCAATACGTAGGCCATCAGAAAAAGTCAACCATCATTCTTGAAGTAGTAGCTTCTTATGACTTGTGGATTTGACTTGCATTTTTTTGAATGCCTGGATCACACAATAACTTGAATGTCTTGGATCGATCACGTTTATTTTCTGATCTTGCCCAAGGTAAAACTCCGCCTGTCCATTACACTATTAATGGACACACTTATAATATGAGTTATTACCTTACTGATGGTATATACCCTCAATGGACAACACTGGTTCAGACAATCTCGTCTCCTCAATGGTGTAAGATTCAGCAAGGAATGATGTAGAACGGGCATTCGGAGTGCTCCTTGGGAAGAAGAGATTATTTAAACCAATGTTGCTTATTAAGGGTATATACTATCAGCAAGGTAATAACCCATATTATAAGTGTATCTATTAATAGTGTAATGGACAGGTGGAGCTTTACCTTTGGGTAAGATCAAAAAATAAGAGCAATCGATCCAAGACATTCAAGTCATTGTGTGATCCAGGCATTTCAAAAAATGTATATTAAATCCACAAGTCATAAGAAACTATTGCTTCAAGAATGATGGTTGGCTTTTTCTGATGGCCTATGTATTGACCTTGCCATGCCGTTGGACAATTTTTCTACTCCCAATGCATATAATTTAAACTTTCCAACATACTCGGAAACCCACGAACCTCCCCAATAGCAAGTAATCTAGCAATATCAGTTGTTATTGGAGATTTAAGATATTCAGGTCCAAAGATTTCGATTATTGAATTACAAAAGTGTTTCAAACTTTCAATTGCGATGCTTTTCCCCAATTTGCACATAATCATCAACTGCATTTGCTACCACTCCATATAAGAGCATTCTAATTGCTGAAGTCATCTTTTGAAGTGGAGACAATTCGAGAATATATAAATTGTATCTTTTTTTTGAACAAAATATGTATCGTGTGCTTGAATGACATTCAAAATTCGCAGATGCAGATGATGACGTATTCTAAAACATCTTTGAAATATTACAGGTGAATAAATTAGATTTGTCGCAAAATAATCCGCAAACAATCGATCATGACGCTTCTTTCTACCACAATGTATGTATTTATGTCCTACAACAGAACTACCTCTTTTCTTTGATTGGTCACTTCCTCTCAGAATCTGTATCATACTAGCATTATTTATCTCTTAAACACCTAGAAGTGTAACAATTTTTTCATCATCACTTTCATCATTAGAGGATGAGGAAGAAGAAGATGAAGATGATGGAAAATCAGTGAACAAATAAGAAGTTGAGCTAGTCATTATGCTATGTTTTTTAGTTATGGGTTGGTTCCAGATACAACATTGTTTACTTGGTTTATATAATATATGGTTTAATCTGTTTATATCTGTTTTTTGAGAGAAATAATTAAGGGAGGCAAAAAGAAATGGAAAATATTTAATGGAGGGAAAAAAAAAATGATAAAAGAATTGAGAGAAACAAAAATGAAGACAATTTTTTTTTTCATTGGTTTTTGCAGGTCGACCAGCCGGTTGTCCCTCCAAACAATTTGTGTTTTACTAACAGTTACAAATTCATCGTTAAAATGACTAATATCAAATAGAATAATTCGTCCTATTCATACTTAGGGGTTGCTTGGAGTGACCTAAATAAGTGTACTTTTTATCTTTTTACGAAAAGATATACAGAAAAGTAGAGAGGTGATGTGATAAAAAAAAGATAAAAAGATAAAAAGATGAATTATTTTTGAGTTGCCAAATTTGACCTTAAATTTAATAAAATATTTGGTGAACATATGCCCGAAACTCTCAACAGATTATTTATACCAGCAAAACCGTTTGGTGTATAACGACCAACGTTGCTTCGTTTGGACTCCATGCCCAAGTCCACCCTCTCCCTCTCTCCAACCTCACCTCCGACTCCTCTCCGATGGCTACCTCTCAACTCTTCCACCAACCCCTTCCCTTCCATCTCACTCCAATCTCTCTCTCTCTCTCTCTCTCTCTCTCTCTCCTGCAAAACCACAACCCAGATTACAAAATCATAAAATCTCTAAACCCATCAAAGATCAAGTCTAATCTGAAAGAGCAGAGCACAATATCATATCACAAAATCTTCAAATTTGGTCAACCCATTGTTGAAGGAGAGGAATCATCTCTCAGTATATCGGGAAATCAACATGGGTTCAGATTCTATCTTAACCCCAATCATCAAACCCATGCCAATTCCAACCCAAGTAGAAGAAGAAGTAGAAGAAGAAGACCCTCCCATTCCAACCACAGCTCTTCTCTCCTTCAACACTGACCATTCTTCTTCACCCACACCTTCAAAACCCACCACCACCACCCTCCTCTTCATCTCTCTCCTCCTCACCACCTTCATTTCTCTCTCTGCCGCCCTCACTTTCGCCTTCCTCTTCTTCTCTCACACCTCCCAACCCATTCCTCAATTCGCTCGTCCACTCACCAAACTCAACCACCCAGTTGTTCTCTTGATTTCCTCTGATGGGTTTCGATTTGGGTACCAATTCAAGACCCCGACCCCCAACATCCATCGCTTGATCAACCAAGGCACTGAGGCTGATTTGGGTTTGATTCCTGTCTTCCCAACTCTAACTTTCCCAAATCATTACACAATTGCCACTGGTTTATACCCTGCTTATCATGGAATCATCAACAATCTCTTCTTTGATCCACACACTGGTGATACTTTTTTTATGGGTAGTCATGATCCCAAATGGTGGTTAGGCGAGCCTCTTTGGGAGACTGTGGTCAATCATGGCTTGAAGGCTGCAACCTATTTCTGGCCTGGTTCTGAGGTTAAAAAAGGTTCCTGGACTTGCCCTGAGGATTTATGCAAGCTTTTTAATTATTCAGTACCTTTTGAAGAGCGAGTCGATACGGTTTTACAGTATTTTGATCTTCCAAGTAGTGAAATCCCTGTGTTTATGACATTGTATTTTGAGGACCCTGATCATCAGGGTCATAAGGTTGGGGCTGATGATCCTGAGATCACTGAGGCGGTTGCTAGGATTGATAGGATGATTGGGAGGTTGATTCAAGGTTTAGAACAAAGAGGGGTTTTTGAGGATGTTAGTATAATCATGGTGGGTGATCATGGAATGGTTGGTACATGTGATAAGAAGTTAATCTTTCTTGAAGATTTATCACCATGGATTGAAATTCCACAGGATTGGGTTCAATCTTATAGTCCATTGCTAGCCATTCGTCCGCCACCAAGTTTCTCTCCAGTTGATATTGTGGCGAAGATGAATGAGGGATTGAATTCGGGGAAGGTTGAGAATGGGAAGAATTTGAAAGTTTATCTTAAGGAGGAGCTGCC
Organism: Camellia japonica; assembly: GCA_030407325.1. Taxonomy (NCBI): domain Eukaryota; kingdom Viridiplantae; phylum Streptophyta; class Magnoliopsida; order Ericales; family Theaceae; genus Camellia; species Camellia japonica. The sequence goes on from JAPPVO010000019.1 coordinate 50,080,049, forward strand.
TAGCCGGCTACATTACTCGGGGAGTGATAGAATTCCACCAATAGTAGGGTTGATTGAAGAAAGTTTTAAGGTGGAACAGAAGAGATCAGACAGGAAAGAATGTGGAGGATCACATGGGTATGACAATGTGTTCTTCTCAATGAGGACTATCTTTATTGGCCATGGTCCTCAATTTGCTAGGGGACGAAAGGTTCCCTCCTTTGAGAATGTTCAGATATACAATTTGGTCACTTCCATTCTCAATATAAAAGGAGCTCCCAACAACGGCACTGCATCGTTTCCCAAATCTATTCTTTTGCCTCGCCACTGAAATCCACTGAGATTATTCAAACAGTTTGAATTTCCGGAGTAGTGGCAGATATACAGGGATGGGTCAGAAAAGTTTAATCTGTTATGAACCCATCTCCATTTTGTTTGATGATATTATTAACCAAAATTTATTCTAGGAACACAAGAGGTAATACACCGATTTCTTGTCATCTCTTCCATTTTGTTGGATCCAATGTTAATGAGTAGCACATGTAAGTGTGGAACCTAGCATCTAAATTGTATTCTTGTAATTATCATTATTTTTATACAGGTATATGAATATACCACTTGGATGTTTGAACATGATCTGTTTTGAGTTTAAGGAATTTCCATGTTTCTATTGACTTTAATTTAGATGTTTGTTTTAGTTTAGAAGGGCATTGCAAATTTGATCATATATTTGATTGTGGAAATCGCAATCTACTTGGTGGACTTCATTGTCAAATTAAGGATGCATACTATTGCTGAGTTTAATGATACAAATGGAACGGAAAAAGGATATATACCTAAAAGGTGAAAAGAATTCATGCTAGGTTTGGGCTGTTTAATATTGTATAGATGGACATATTCTAGCTATTGCTTGTGTCCTTTTTATCGACTGTGGAACCTATATTAGTCTTGGCTCATTGCTTATCCATGTCTTTTATTACTTGAAATTTTGCTTCCAGGCTTGTAGCATTATCAGCAATTATTGCCAATAGGATTAAGATTTATTCTTAGATCTTTTCGACTTGAGCAACCTTGAAGAATAGAATACATAGAGTTGTATGTGGACACAGATGATTTTGAATTATTATTCATCTGATCTGAAACTTAAAATCTTGTCTCTTTGGCATAGGTTTGTGAGCTTCTACATTCAAACTTAGATACCTGTCTTCACCCTTTTCATATAGTAAAACCAGCTGAAAGGTGGATTTTGATTGTTGCATTGAGGCAAGTGGTGTGGTGTGAACTTTTAGTGTTGCAGTTTAACATTGACTAACTTATATGCATGCTCATAACTTGGAATGTGCATTTGATTAATTCTGCATATTTTCTCTAGGGAACAAACAAAAAAGAGGCTTCAAGACAGCAATTTACCTTACTTGCCTGTTTTATTCTCAACATGCTTTAATGGTTTAAGGGTTATGAAAAACATCAAGTAATACAACTTGTGGATATCTACAGATCACTGTTGATAATAGAAGTAAATGAAGTACTGAATCATCTCTCTCTCCTTTTCTGAGCATGGTTATTGATAAAATGAGGTTGCTGATGGTGGGTGAAGGTTAAAATCTTAGCTAATTATTTGTCTCCATGTTCATTACTGAGATGCAGTGTTTTCTGAAATTCTTGATTTTTATTGATTACCCAAGACCATTTGGATCTTAGATTTGAGTAGAGAGATTTATGAAGGGAAAAGTCACAAAATAGAAGCTAAATTTTTATCACTTTTCACCTCTCATTTTTCCCTCTCCCTTCATAAATACTTAATTAAATTCATGATCCAAACACTGTCTAAGAGCACTAGTTAACAAACCATAAATGGTTGTACATTCCTCAGCTAGCCACTTTTGTTGCGAATGTAAAACTAGTTAACAAACCATACTTGTTATTGTGTTTTTTTTTTTTGCTTCAAAAATCATACAGATTTTCAGGTATTTTAAGTGTTTCATAGTCCTTTTTCTACTGCTGATGAGAAACTCTCCATTATTGAATTGTTTTATATGCTTCAAAATCCACCAGGAAACCGATGTGTCAAGCAAAGTTGCCGAGGCCATTTTGTTGTGGATTAGTTTTTTTTCTTCATCAATTGTTGCAGAAGAGCAAGAGGGTGTAAGTTATGATTGTTTCTCAAGCTTGCATGTTTGAGATGTTACACTCATCCGATCAGAATGAAGATTGAAGTATTATTCGACTATCATGGCGTTTTGAGTACAGAATTATACCACAAAACTCTTTTGATGAGTTTGGTTATGATTAAAAAAATGTTGGGAAGTGCGGGCAAAATATAAGAAAATGGAACCCTTTTTTTTATAAAATTTTTGTTTTGTGTTTTTGATGTTGGTTTAGCATTAGAGAGAAAAAAATGCAAGAATATTAAACTCATTTTGAATTCATTACGCCTTTCATTTAAAGAAGAGTTCGGTCTAAATTTTTGAGGTTTAAAAAGCGACATTCAGTTCAAAATCTAGACTGGAGTTTTCCTTCGTTAAAAATGTATTTTTATTTTAATTTTATTTACGTACAAAATTACTTTTAAAGGTAAAAGACAAAAAATAAATAAATTTGAAACTTTATAATCATTCCATTTTAAAGAACTATTCCTTTATTCCTTTTTCATTTCATTTCTCTATTGCACATTCACTTGCAAAAGTACGAATCATAGTTTTGAAAAAAAATAAAATAATAATAATAATAATAATGAGGCAACGGACGGAGAAAGTGTGATAAATGAATGACTAACGAAAAAAGTAAAATGATTTAACATTTTCAAATCGAGTTTGAAGATGAGTGCTCGATTTTTGAACAAAACTAAACAGTCCAGAGCTCCACTGCCAAAATAATAATGTTATACCAATAAAAAATTTATATATAAGACCTTTTATTTTAAAATAAAATTGGACGAATCATATTAATCATCTCCATAATTTGAGACTTGTATCATTTTAATTTTTGACATTTTAAATGTAATACATTTAACCCTGAATTTTGAATCTCGTTCCAAATAAAGATAATTAAAGACATTGTTATTCTATTTGAAGGGCAAAATCGTCATACAACTTATTTTGTCTTGGTTAATTTATATGTTGTTTGAAATATAATGGTCTTTTTTTTTAATGAATAATATTGAAACTTTTTTGGTTATAAAGATCTGTTTGGTTTGGTTTTCAGAAATTTTTTTCCAGAAATTTTTTCTAAGAAACTAAAAATTAAATTAGTGAAAAAAAAATTAAAAACATTCATTTTTATATAAGTTTATCTTTTGAAAGGGTAGAAATAGTTTTTTTAAATATATATATTTTATATTTATTTTCATTAAATTAGTTTTTAATTTTTCAAAAGTCAAATATGACGACAACTTTAATATCATTATTAAACTAATTCATTAAATCAAAAAATCTTAAACAAAAAAATTTCATATATTAAATATATCGATTATAAATTAAAAGCCTAATAACTATCCATTACATGATAATCATCCAAAAATATTTGTTAACAACAAATACAAACATCTAGTACATTATAATCATTCAAAATTATCAACAAAAACAACTATCCATTATATGATTATCATTCAAACATATAATAAAAATTAATTTAATAAAAAAATAAAATATAAAAGTATAAAAAATTTATCATTTTTATATAACTTTATCTTTAGTGAGTAGAAATAATTTTTAGAAATTTAAAAATAATTTTTTGACATTTATTTTTGTCAAACTAATTTATATTTTATCAAATTGACAATTTTTCTTTTGAAATGGAGCAATAATATCTTCAATTATCTTTATTTGGAACGAAATTTAAAATTTAAGGTCAAATGTATTATAATTAAAAAATTTAAAATTAAAATGATACACATTCCAAACTACAAAAACCGTTAATATAATTCATTAAACATAAATTTATTTATAATAATAATCAATGTGTTTGGTTCAGTTTGCTGAAAACTGAGGTTTTTTGTTTTTCGTATTTTTTTGTTTATAGTGAATATTTTTTAAATTTTAAATATTTTTTATTTATTTTTGTAGATGCACCAAGTTTGGCTAAACTAAAAAAGTACACTTATTTCATCTTTTTATTTTTTTTTGAGTCACATCAATTAACATCTCCTCTCTACTTTTTCTACACATAATACAAGAAAAGTCAAAAAGTGCACTTATTTAGTCCTCCCAAACTTAAATGTATTTAAAAAATAAAATATTTGTAAAAAATTAATAAATACATAAAAATACAAAAAAAATATACATAATTTTCATTTTTTTTTATATTTTTAGTATTTAGTAAAATTTTTTAAAGATTTTTTTTCACGAAATTATACTTTTTAAGTATATTTATATTAAGTGTGTCTAAAAATTTAAAAAATTACTTAAAATAGTAGAAATATTCAGTAAAAATAAAAATTACAAAAAATAAAATTTTCTGAAAAATATTTTCAAAAAATTAAAAACAAACGTATCATATCATTCTTCCTAATTTTTTTTGTAATGAATTTTATGTAATGGAGCAGCCTTACCCAAACGGAGTTAGAGCCGCCTCTGTCCGTTCGTGTACGATTTGGTTCGCAAAAAACGTAACGATATTTACAATAATATTTCTTTACCAGTTAACAAACACAGAGCAAAGAGAAAGAGAGAGAGAGAGAGTGTGTGTGTGAGAGAGAGAGAGATAGAGGGGCTATACTATACACACCATTCTTTCATTCATGGCATTTTCTTTGTGTTTCAACTGATATACATATACTCTACACGAATCTATATGCCCATTTGTATCCAATTGCATACACGAAAATCTCTGCACTCTTGCTCTCTCCCGCTCAATCTCGATTGTCTCTGACTTCGATGGCAGATGTTGTTCGACTATCTTTCAATTCGCTTCGATTCTCTTCTTCGGTGCTAAGTTCCTCCTCCTCCTCCTCATCCTTCAATTCTCTGCAACAGGGTCTCCCTCCCAATCATAATTCGTGTAAGAGAATTTCTTCTACTACTACTGGAATTGTTGCTCGCTTTGCCTCCAAACCCACCAAGCAATTCGATTCTTTCAAGGTAAAACCTTCTCTTTTGATTTTTAATCCTCTTTTGAAGTGTGGCTTCACACTGAAGTCAACTGAGCCATTGCCATTGTTGATTTGAGTCGAGTCGAGTTATTTATTTATTTATTGCTGTTTTAATCGGTTCGTAATAATGATGGAAAAATTAATTTTCTTTTTAGATTTTCATGGCAGCCAAACGGGTTTTAGAATTTAGGGTTTACTTTGGTGGGTGTTCAATTATGGATATTAGATTGTAGTAAGTGCATTGGTTTGAAATTTGAGTTGAATATTGGAAGGTTGTTTGAGATTCCCGGCTACAAGTTGATTTCATTGGTTTTTAATGAATTTTCACTATATTACCCAACCCTTAGCTATCTCCAGCAAATTTTAACACAATTTAAGTAAAAATTTGAGTAAAATCTTTACTTCATATGTTAGATAACTGGTGTCTGGGCCAGTCAGCGTGGACCTCGCCTAATCCAGAACCCTAAAGTTAACGACCGGTCCAGTGGCATCTTAGGGTGACTCGAACTCGAGACCTTTTGGATCTTATATCCTCAAATGGGCAAACTCAGATTTAAGCATAAATTTGAGTAAAAGCTTCAGTAATGACAGAATTGTAAATTTGAAAGCTACAAAATGGTCTTGCAAAATTTGAGTCTCCATTGATTTGGGTAAAAAAAAGAAAAAAAAGGTAAAACTCAATTTGATGCAAGTCTGAGTCAAGGAGTGGAGAGATTTTTGAGTATTTTTTATTCAAATTCAGATTTGATACTATACAATAAAATTGAAAATTGGGTTGAGTGTTTATGTAAGCACTTAGCAACATATTGTTGCTAAGGCGTGTCTGGGAATTTCACAATGGATGTCCAATTATACTGTTAAATTGGCTTGTGCTACCCGGGGAGAAAAGAAACGTAAAGGAGTTTTTTCAATTTTTTTTAGTTCGTTCCATTTTGTCTTGGGTTGAAATTTTTTTTTGGTTTAGCAAACATGGTTCAGCCTATGAAGTACGGATACTTCAAATAGGGTGACGTATGTGTAACGCCCTAAAATAATACAAATAACCCAACTCATAAGAGAAGTGAGCATAATAGAATTGATATCCTTTCATTCATCAGAGTTCGTATTACAAAAGATAATACATGCAATATACATTCATAAATGTACATCCTGAATCTATAGCATGTAACACCAGTTAATGATAACAAAATAAATACCCTACGGGCTTACATCTTTCCAAGATATTACTTGGTTACAACCAATGTTTTAAAAAGCGGCCGCAACCGTTACGTAATGCCGTTATGTAACGGTTTTGACGGTTACCGCCACCCGTTACGGCCGCTTTTGTAGTGTAATTAAGATTCACAGGTGTGTTGGCCGTAGCGGTCGTAACGGTGCCGTAACAGCCTGTTACGCACCATTACGTAACGGTTCCAAATTGTTTCTTTCGAAAAAACACAAAAAAAAAAGATGAAAATGGGGAAAGAGGGAAGATAAAGAGAGAAAATGGAGGAGCAAGAGATAGAGAGAGAGAAGAGGGAAGATGAAGAACATATTATTGATTTGTTGAAGCTGTAAGACCTATGTTATTCTATTCAGCTGCTATCACTCAACCATTTTGTTTGTGTGTCTATCTATATATTGTTTGAAAATAATAATAATAATAAGTGTGATCATTATCTATTTGGCTTAATTAAAATATGTATATATATATATATTTAGGCTCTTATTTATTCTTTTACTTTTGTCATTATTTATCTTATATATAATAGTTAGTGATTGATTTTTTGTATAATATAAAGTCATTAATTATTAAAATAAATGTAAAAAACTCAGTTTATAGTGATTTAAAAATATGAAATATATTAGATCATTCTTAAAAATTTACAAAAATTGATCAATATTTATTTTTAACCCAATAAATATGATCATGGAAAAAAAATATGCGTATCGATAAGTTTTTTTCAAATTGTGCGAAAAATAAAAAAATTCACGGTTCCGGTTACCGCAACCGTTACACTACGGCCTTTACACCTCGCAACCGCGCCACCGCCACCGTTACGGCGACCGCAACCACTTTTCAGAACCTTGGTTACAACAAAAGAGAGTCATAAGCTCTGTACATGTAAAGCCCTTGACTTGAACAAACATTTAAACAACAAAATGGAGTCTCCAAGGTTCTCCCAAGCTATGTCCTTGGAGGAAGCATTTCACTGGTATCTGAAAATGGTTTCTTAAGTAGGGTGAGCCAAAACCCAGCAGAGACAATGTAACACAATATATGAGGTTTAACTAAGATATAAGTGTCAGATAAACATTAACGTACATTCTTCCCATGACCATTCAGTACCAATACACACAGCCCAATTTATTTCCATTTATCCATTTCGAGTTAATTTATTTCATTTTAAGTCATAAGTCAAGTTTATAATTCTTTAAATAACCCAACCGGGACTACAACTCAGTGGTTCTTTAAATAACAAAACTATTACACAAGCACTTCAACCTTGCCATTTTACAGAAATTTCGTCTGCGGGATCGGCACCCATGTATACATAAGATTTTAGGACTTTCACCCTGGACACTCCGGCCAACTTAATTTTTAATAGAATCCATCTCCTATCTCCTCCCAAACAATGGAGTTCATCCTCTTCTCCTCCCAAAACGTTATACGTATACAATGTATTTAAAGTATCGTCATATTCACTGACTATCCACAACACATATTCAATGCCTCTGTCATATCGTCATATTCAATGACACAATTTAAATGATTAGTTTCAATTCATCTAATCCTCACGCAATTTCTACAACAATCATAGCTATTTTCCACCGATAGCCCAATACTGATATTTCTAAACAAATATACAATCTTTATAACAGATAATTCATCAAATTTCCATAGGTGTGTGATTAAACAAATTCAACTACACCATTCATTTATGCCTTTTTCCAATTTCACATTTCTCACACTACTTTCATTATTTATACAAAATAATTATTCAAGACATATTAGGGCAAATTTTTTCATTTTTCAAATATTAACCCAAAGGTTAAAATCCACTATTCTAACACAAGATAACCTCATATTCAAAATCCCATGGTCATTTATGTAGCCCAACATGGAAACCGCTCTTTTCAATTTGAATCCAAACTCTAAGTTTACTCAAAATACTCCCAAATCTCACCATTTATATATAACAATAAATAACTAGGTTAAAGATCATAATAAAGTGTAGAATATCCCCACCTCAAGTGTAGAAGCTCAAAGGAGAAGTGGAGAAACTTCAAAAATGTCGGAACCAAACTCTATTTGGATGTAATGGTAGCCCTTGAGATGCTCCAACTCTTTAACAAAAGTACTAGGGTAGAGAACCCACTAGATCATGGTCAGAAAGTAGAGAGAGTGTGTGTTTTAGGGAGAGAGTGTGTAGATTTAGGTTTTTGGAAAGTTTTAGAGAGAGAGAGGGATGAAAAAGTGATATAAAATGTCACTTTTGCGATCTGATATTCGCACAGTCCGCTCGAGCAGAAGAGTTGACACTCGAGCGTCAGACACAAAGTTTTGTTCCGCTCGAGTGCAGAATGCACATTTCCAGTACTTTGGCAGACAACAGACAAACCGCTCGAGCACCCACTCACTCGAGCGTAGGAAGCGCCGCTCGAGCGTGGAAAACACCCCTCCAGTATTTTGCAGACGTGCAAAGTATTGAGTGTCTGCGAACCTTGCTCGAGAGCAAGAAGGCCCGCTCGAGCGGAAGACCAAAATTCTGGACAACAACATTCAAGACCAACTAGCAACCAATTTGTTCTAAACAAGCTCAAGACATTCAAAAACTCAAATTCAAAGAAGAAAGTGAGGAAAAGACATCAATAACAATATTAAACCACAAGACCCGAATCCGAAATATAATGACTGACGGGTCCAAACCGAAATCGCTATAGTATGTGTATCGTATCCGTATCGGATACCGATACTCTTTGAATACTCGCGGATACGTATCGGATATTTATTAAAAGTATCGGATGCTTCTTAATTATTTTTTCATTAATTTTGGAGTATCGGATACTTAATTTTGAAGTATCGGATACTCCAAGTCATGTTTACTCGTTTTATGAAATTAGAATTGTAGCATTTCTTGCATAGTAATATAATATAATATAATTGCAAGTATAAATATAAGAATATTTTTCTAATAATTTGTTAAGTTTTTCGATAAGAAGAGCATAGTGAGTTAAATAATAGAATTTGTCAAATTGATGTATCTTAATTATTTCTTGCATGTCCCCCATAACTACATAGAAAGTAAGAATTAATAAAAGAATATAACAATGGAAAAATTAAATATCAATAAATAAATAAGTAAGTAAACTTGAATACAATATTTTTCACTAGTGTCAAAGGAAAAAGCATAGGGACAAGTTGTGAATTGTTCTATTATTGTAATATAAACATATTAAACCTGATATTGAAATGAAATATTTGCAAGACCTATTAAAAATTTTAAAAGTAAACAAGTTACTAGCTTAAATTAATACAAAATTCTTAAAGGTTAGTATTTTGAATTATAAAATTACATTGTGGTTTCTCAACGTTCTTTAGTTTATGTGTAACTCACTATTAATAATTTTAAAAAATATATTTTTTACAAACATATCATAGCCGTACCGGTATCTTATTTTTTTAGGTTTTGTCGTATTGCCGTATCCGTGTTGTGTCGTATCCATATCTCGTATCCGTATCTATGCTTCCTAGGGTTCAACAAACAGTCATTAAAGCCCCTCCTTTGAGAGTTTTAAGTGGATGGAATTTTAACAATGGTGGTGTTTGGGAAGAATTGTAGTTGGGTTTTTTCTCATTTTTTCTACTAAAAGACAAATTTTGCAAAACCAAAAAAAACATATCCAAACAAAATATCACATCCAACCCCATAATCATTTCACTTTTTCTCTCACAAATATCACATCCTACCACAAAAAAACTCAACTATCTTCCCAAACACAAAATTTTTTTTCTTCAATAATATCCTACATTTAAAAAAACCTACATAAAAACCCACTTTCCAAACACCATCAATAGGTTTTCCATTTTAAATATCCGAAGAACCATTGAGTTTTCGATATTTTGTTGCATTCATATTTTCTTTTCTTTCTCAAATAAACTCTCTACTAGTACTGTAGATGTCGGTTTCTGCTAAATATGACTGGCGTCATGAAGATTAGTTAATACTTGATAGATTTCGTCTTGATCTAACTACTGGATTTTTAGTTTTACAGTTGACTTTTCTTTATAGTTAATAGTTGATGGAGAGACCAGAAAAAGGCTGGCTTTGAATAAGAAAATGTATTACCTCATCTAGTACTGAATTAAACCAAAAAAAAGAAAAAGAAAACTAGTTTGAAAATTATTGTGAACTTAGTTTTGGACATGACAACTAGAAGTGTGAGAAAACCTGTTTGCAACAGGAATAAAATCCTAACAAGAGGACTACTGAGCAACTTACTCAAAATTATACCTTCTATGCTTAATCTGGCCACTCAGTGAAGTTAACCTTAAATATATAGTTTATTTCAAACATACAGTGTAACACCGATTAGTGTTGTCTAAACTAGGATGTACATGGGTATGTATGGACTTTGTATGGGGAGCAAATATCCGATACCGCCCATACTCCTCGCATCCAAGCTCCGCTTCATTCCGATTAACCTGCGAACACAACGGCGGTGAGCTAACCGGCGGTGTGTTGCCGGAAAACCCCTCCGACGATCAAGTTAGCACACCTTTAGAGAGAGAGAGAGAAGAGAGAGGTTACAATGTAGTCGTTCAGTTTTTTTTCACCATGCCTCTGTATGGAGATGCAATCTTGTTTACATGGTTTCTACGCGCACTTTCGCGCCCATTCCTCTTGGGACGCGTGGACCTGCTCCCCTCTCACATGTCCCCCTCTCAGACTTCATTTGAGGCTTCAAAAGAAATTTTTTTTTCCCCCCGAAATGTGCTTCATTCTTCATCGACAACCATCCCCATTCTTCTTAGTAATTAATTAGTAATACTGCTATACTCTTGTTCTGTTATATATATGTGTGTGTGTGTATTGATAAGTTGGCTTTTATATATATAAATTGAGGAGTAAGGGGTTCTAGTATCATCTTCAATTCACTTTGACTCATGTTTGAGATATCCAGCCCCTATCCTTGTTTTCTTGTTCGGGGTTAAAGTCCCCTAAAGGTGGCTTTTGCAAGTATTTGGCATGATATTTTGTTGTTCTCATAATAACCAAAAAAAAAAAAAAGAGACGAAAATAAGATAAATTTAAAGTGAAAACTCCATGAGTTCACACACTCGCACACAGAAATTTTGCATGATATTGTTCTCAAAATTATTATATTTGTTATTTTACCAAATAAACAAAATTTCCCCAAATTCTCTTCAGGTACATGCAACTGTTGCTGAAACTGAACAGCCGAAATGGTGGGAAAAAAATGCAGGACCAAACATGGTTGATGTTCATTCTACACAGGAATTTTTGAGTGCTTTAAGTCAAGCTGGAGATAAATTAGTTATTGTTGAATTTTATGGTACTTGGTGTGCTTCTTGCCGAGCACTATTTCCCAAGGTAACTTCTGTTACAGACAATTTATTTATGGTTTCAGAACTTACTCATAGATACATGCCTGTAATCCTTGACAAATTTCTTCCTTTACTCCTTTTAAATGTTTGTTGGTCTGAATAACTATGTATTTTATTATTAACAAAAACTCTTTTAGATTTTTCCTGAGAAAATATTATAGAGTTCTCATAGCAGATGTAACCAATGACACGTCAGATTGCAATGAACATTGTAAAGGAAACATCACATTACTTAAGGATGAATGGCATAATGAGTAAATCTTTGTTTGGTTGTAAGTTCCATTTTATCTCACTTGGGCTATGTCATGGCGAAACTCCAATTTAATACTTCTATGGTATCTTAGAAATTTGATGGTAAAAAGGCACGAGGACGGGTTGTGCTTGTGCTATGAGAACCCTGAACGGCCAAGATAGGACAGAGCTTTCCAGATTGAATGTATGTCTGGACTTCATTGAGTTGGAAGGTTGAAAATTGAGAAGTGCACGCGTTTAGATAGTTGCAAACTTTTTGACAATGCAATTTTGATGGAAAAATATTTGTTATGAGAACCTCATTGCTTTGGCAATTGCCAATATCTTCATATGAAAGTGTCAATGTTTGCTTTATAATACCAAGCTAGAAGCAATGGACTGATTCTAATTTCATTGGATGGTCAAACCTGGTTGGGAAAAACATTTTTTCTATTTGTTGTGCTGTTTTGAAATTGGTTTTTGTATTTGAGATTACTTTTTGCCTGATGTATTTTGTATTGGATTTTCAGCTTTGCAAAACTGCTGCAGAGCACCCTGAAATTTTGTTCCTTAAAGTCAATTTCGACGAGAATAAGCCGATGTGCAAAAACTTGAATGTAAAGGTGCTTCCTTATTTCCACTTCTATCGTGGAGCGGATGGACAGTTGGATTCCTTTTCTTGTTCACTTGCTAAGGTAGGTTCTTCCTCCTCTTACCCCTTTATGACTTTTCCCCCCATTTTTGGCATATGCTTTGTTGATGCATATAGTAAAAACTCAGTTTCAGAAATATTTCTTTTGACTGTAGAGAAGTCGAAAGAACATAAACTTTGAAATTTGTAGAATCATTTAGAGTTGTTTTTGGCAATCAGCCAAAGCATTCTTTTGACATGATTTAGCTGCTGTGCCTGTATCTTGTCAATGGGGTTCAAACTTTGTCACTTCTTTTTTTCCTTTATTTGTTTTCTTTGAGGGCCCTATGTTGATTGGTTAATTAAAAAAAGAGGGTAGAAACGAGTAACTTTTTGGTAGTGGCGAAATCCTGACATGATCTTACCTATTTCAGCGGAGTGTTGATGTTAAACTTTAAACCTGTTACAGAAATAACTACATCTCTAGTGGTGCTTGCTTCAAAATTGATGATTAAAAAATCACCAGCATACATGGTTAAAATATAGGAATTTAACTACATGTGAATACTTGGTGCATAAGAGATGGGAGACAATCTTCTTTTAGTGGAATGTATACTGATTGTAGCCTGTAAGGATACAGATCGTGTATCATTTTTCTATTTTTTCAGTCAATGTATTATATTGTATTGTGGATTGTAAATTTTTTTGAAGTGTTATGCAAACAAAATATTGAACAATATACAATTAATTACGTGGCAGAAAGTAAGGTTCTTAAAAACACAAGCATGCATGCATACATATAACATGAAGAGTGAAGATCAAAACAAATGTAACAAAAGATATGACACTCTAGAGTATTATTATATCCTCCTATCAAATAAGTTTCGTTATGTTTTAGCCTGTGTTATTGAAATTGTTACAAATAGAACATATCATTTACTAGGTAACATATAAGATTTTTCTATTCCTATTTCATACCAATATACAAGAAAATGAAAGGAAAAGAGAAAGAGAAAAAGGAATTTCTAAATCTAAATAGAACTATTTAGAAAGTTTACCTCAAATGTCTATCACTTGTAAGAGCTGTATAATATATTTCTCTCACTGTTAACACTTTAGGTAGGTCTTCGTTCTTTAGTTTACAACTTTTTAGTTTCAAATATTTTGTCCACTACAAGAACTTCAAGCTTCAGTGGACGTGGGTGGGCTTATCAATTTCATAATATACTAAACAAGTAGATATTTGTGAAGCAAGTTGACAAAAACGAAAGAAGTTCTTATTCGTCTTAATGAACCTTTCTAACATTTTTTTAATTTTGATAAAAAATGAACATTTTAACAACATTAATTTTCTTAAATGTTCAATTATCTTTTGCACCAATGCTAAAGAAAATTTAACCATTCATGTGTTGTATATCATATCATTTTATCATATGCATCATATTTGCACCTTAAGATACATTCAATATAAGATTTACACCTGGCCAGTTCTGCCTGTAGGGTCAGGAGCTGGTTTGGGGAATCATGGAGCCTATGGAATCCCAACTGGCTCATGGGTTCCCGCCCCAGCATGTATTAGTGATACATTTCAATTTACCTCTAAATGGATTGTGTCGTGAATTATAAGATACTGACAAGACTTGTACTAATAGACATGAGAGACATGCTTATAATGTGAAATATGAATTTTCTTTTTTTCCTTTTGAAGATGTCATTCAAAGGATACCTAACTTTTTGATGGTTTTGAATACTGTTAACAGTTTAAAAAAATAAAGGATGCTATTGAATCGCACAACACTGCTCGTTGCAGCATTGGTCCAACTAAGGGTGTTGGAGATCTTAACCTTGAAGCCTTATCTGCTCCACAGAAGAAATGAAATGATAAGATTTTTATTTTGATTCAGGCTTCTGTCTATAATTTGCATCCCCCCATGTTTGTGGCCATCAAAAGTGATGTCTGATATATTATTTTGTAAGTTTTCATTTTTCTTTGTGAACAAAGTAGTAACTAGACGAGGTTACACTACTGCTGCATTCTTTGTCGTCGTCGTTCTACCTGTGATGTAGAATTCTTCTACTTTCAGAATTCCCATGAAAATGAAATTCCACCTGGCTGTGCCTATTTTATGATACCCTCTCTTAGCTTATCCCGCTTGTTCGGGTAATTTTCTTGTTAAAATGGTTATCAGATTCAATTATTGTGAAATAAATTGTAGATGTTAATGCGTTTGATATAATGACCTTTTTTTTTTTTTTTTTTTTTTTTTTTTTGATTCAAAGATATAATGACCAATTATATATATGCCTAGAAAGACTTTCCTAGTCCTATGCTTCATGTTGATTAATCATTGGGCTGTGTGGCTTATTTTCCTTGCCTCTTTTGACTTTTCAAGGTTAAAGAGCCCTCTAACACTATTCATTACTGGTCCTACTCCCATTTGTACCAAAAAGTAACTCTACAAGGTACCAAACTTATTTTGCCTTGATGAAATTGGTTGAGTTTTATGAAATCTTGAGCCATCTATTAGGGTTATTATGCTATAATATTATTTTTAGATTGTTGAAAATTTTCAATATTGAAGATTGATCTTCAACTTTGGTGTCTTTGAGAACTTCCACTAGAATGATTGTATAGCTTCAAATTGCATTATAATGTCGTTTTTTTAAAGATATGTCCTTTGTTGTTGATTTAATGGTTTGTTTATTGATAAAACCAAAATACCCAAATAGAAAGGTTACTTGGAGAAAGAGAAACTGATTTGCATAACACTTTCTAAATTATGAGATGGATTGAATGATCAACTGGATTGTAATATAGATTGCGCCTGATCAGCTTAGATTGTAATCTGGCTGTCATGTCAAAATTTTTACAGTGTGAATTTAAAATATATTCTGTCATTTTATGAGGTGTTATAAAATTTTTACTGAACAAAACACCAAATAAATACTGTTATTTACTTAGAAGGGGAAATTTTTCTAATAGTTGTTCATTTTGCCATGCACAACCAAACAAATTATATAGGAGAAACATCAAATAAGTGGAATTTTTAAAAAATAATTATAAATTAGTGGTAATTTTTATAAATATTAATAATTAAATCATAAATTTTTTCACCTATGTGTAATTATTTTTTTAAAATTACACTTGGGTGTAATTGCCCCAATTATATATGTCTAGATATTTTCTTCTTATTTTTGGAATATTTTGAAAGGATGGAAAAGCTGATTTTTAATTTTTTTTAGTTTTTTTTTATGAGGGAGGAAAGTGGGTTAAAAACTGAGAAGTGACTTTTAACCCACTTTCCAAAATAGGCCTTTGTAGCCCAACTAAACAAAAACAAGAGGTAAAAAAGTTTTTTTTTATCATTTCATTAGACTTAAGATTATAACCAAATTCACCATTTATGACGTTTCTAATTTTTTAATTCATACTAATTTGATTTTTGTATTTAAATTATCAAGTTTTATAAGTAAAAAATTGTACAAGATAAAACCTACATTTGTAACAATCGTGGCTATGCCTCTATTAGCTCATTTTATGTAATGTGATTTTTTTTTTTTTTTTTAAACATAATACGTGAAATATTAATTAAAAATGACAAAAAAAAACAAATTAAAACTATTGTAGTTGAATTAAAAAAATACAATAATGATATTTTTGGATGAACACGTGTAATAATATACCGTAGGGTGCACAAACAAACGCACAGTGCACCTCAACTTCCCATACCTGTCTCGCGGTCCGAAAACTAGAAAAATCACGCAACACCCGTTGTTCGTTACTCTCTCTCTCTCTCTCTCTCTCTCTCTCTCTCAATTT
Organism: Camellia japonica; assembly: GCA_030407325.1. Classification (NCBI taxonomy): domain Eukaryota; kingdom Viridiplantae; phylum Streptophyta; class Magnoliopsida; order Ericales; family Theaceae; genus Camellia; species Camellia japonica. The sequence continues at coordinate 50,096,409 of JAPPVO010000019.1, forward strand.
TCTCTCTCTTAAAACTCTCCCAAATTTTCCTGAGAAAATAGCCTAGAAAACAAATGACGACGTACGGAACAATCCCAACCTCTCTCCCTGCAGGAGGATCATCAAAGCTCGAGTTCTTTTCCCGCGCAAAAGACAGAATCCGAGCCGACCTCGGCACGCCGCGGCCATGGAAGCTGATGATCTCACCACACTCGATCTCCGTCCCCGGCGGCCCCGCCGAGGCCGCCGCCCGAGTCAGCACCAACGCCTCCTTCTTCCGAATGAACTACGCCATCGTCGTCCTCTTCGCGCTCTTCCTCGGCCTCCTCTGGCACCCGATCTCTCTCATCGTCTTCCTCGTCATGATGTGCGCTTGGCTCTTCCTCTACTTCCTCCGCGACGAGCCTCTCGTGATCTTCAATCGCACGATCGACGATTGTACGGTCCTGATGGTGCTCTCTGTTTTCACGATCTTGTTTTTGTTTCTGACGGACGTGACGGTGAACATTGTGGTGGGGCTGGTGGTTGGGGTGGTTGTTGTGGTGGTTCACGGTGTGTTGAGGAGGACTGATGATTTGGTGATGGTGGATGAAGAGGAAGGTGAGGTTGGATCTGGTGTGGCTTGGCGTAGACTGCCTCTCAAAGAGACTGCCTCTTCTTCATTTTCCTCATCATCTTGATCTCTGATGATCATGATGATACACATTATTTGTATATGATCATATCATTGTGTTATTCAAATTAGTTTAGAATTATTAACAACAAAAAAAAATCATTTAGATTCTATTTAGATTTATAGATTTGAAGAACGAATATTATTGATATGGAAGTTCTAAGGGTGGGTTTGGGAAGTGGGTTGGCTTTTTGGCTTTTTGGCTTTTTTGGCTATTTTAGCCTGGGCTTAAAAGCTTGGTTTGGGAAGGGCTTTTTGGCTTTTTGGCTTTAGAATTATTAACAACAAAAAAAAATCATTTAGATTCTATTTAGATTTATAGATTTGAAGAACGAATATTATTGATATGGAAGTTCTAAGGGTGGGTTTGGGAAGTGGGTTGGCTTTTTGGCTTTTTGGCTTTTTTGGCTATTTTAGCCTGGGCTTAAAAGCTTGGTTTGGGAAGGGCTTTTTGGCTTTTTGGCTTTTTTGAGTTTTTTTGTGAGAGAAGAGTGTAATGATTATGGGTTGGATGTGATGTTTTGTTTTTTTGGGGCTAAAATAGCCTGTTTTGTCTTTAGTGGGCTAAAATAGCCCAACCTTCTTCCCAAACGGGGCCTAAGTTGATGAATTGGAAACAAGTTGAGTATTTGACAATCTTTCATTATGATTATATTTGTACAAATATTTTAATTTAAAAAAAAAAAATCTTTTTTCTGAAAATTTTTAATCTCAAATCTCTTTATTTAAAATTCACTCAATTTAAATGAAGCCAAAATTAAATGTTTTAAAATGTCTAATGTTCTTAAATTTAATATACTTGCAAAACATACTTATGAAGCAAAGATTAGCACCAATTTGTTATCCATCTTCTCTGCATTTGCATTTGGTTTGTTTAAAACATCAACTTATGAAGCAAAGAGCCCAAGTTCTTGAATCTAAAAAGGAATACATAAGATTGCGTTTGGTAGAGCTTTGTAATTATGATTTGAGAGTATGAGTTGTATTTTGAATTTGTGAGGTTTGGAATTATGATTTGAGTGTAGAAAATTTGTTTGGTAAAGAGTTTTGAAAATAGTTTTGATTTGAGTGGGAAATTGTTGATGTGACATTTGATATTTGATACAAAAATTTACAACTTATAACCAAACATACAACTCAAAATTATTTTAAAGTACATAAAAAAATTTTAAAAATTCGAAAAATGTTTTTTTCGATTATATAAAAATTAACATATCAATTGCAAAAAAAAAAAAATTCACTATTCCGGTCAACCGGCCGGACGACCGGTTAGGCAAAATTTACAAAAAAAAAAATCCAAAAATCACGCTTGAGATAGAGTTCTCTGCAGAGTTTTAGAAAACTGATTCCAAAACTCCTTCCAAACATCATATTCAAATATAGGTGTAGAATTATGTTTTCAAAACACAACCAAACGGATAAATTTTTATTTTTTATTTTTGACCTTGGCATAAAGTTAATAATAAGCTGTGAAATTCAATATTGAATTTAACATAATCACTGAATTCCCTGTTTCAACAAAATTCATTTTTGTTTCTTGATAGCAAGTCAACATTTTCACCATTAACACATTAATTGTTTTTTACTTTTAGATCACGTTTTGTTGTATAATACACTTTAAAAAATATTTTTAATATCGCAATTGGAAATTCTTTAACAAAGAAGAGGCTAGGCCAAACAAAAAAAAAATATAACAACTCGTGCGAACAAAACAAAATAATCCTCCAATAACTCAAGTGGGTAGATTGTATTCTACACATTGTTTTTCTTAAAATTTTCAAAAAAAAATATTAGATAAACTAACGAAGTTTATAATTTTTTCTTATTAATTGTTGTGTCATGCAATAAAGAAAATTTAAAATCTGAAATGATATCTGCTTCAATAATGTGATAAAAGTAACATCAATGACGGAGAAAATTTTATAAAATTTACTATTTATCTACTTTCTTATTTTTCGTGTTTTTTTTATTGATTTTTTTTAATATTTTAAGTAATTTTTTTTTTAATTTTTAGACACGCCTAACATAAATACACATAAAAGTATAATTTTTGTGATAAAATCTTTTAAAAATTCACTAAATACCAAAAACAAAAACAAAAACTAGAATTCAGTATATTTTTCGTATTTTTATGCATTTATTAATTTTTTAAAATATTTTTTTACAAATTTTTTACTTTTTAGATACATCTAAGTAAAGTGCTTCAAAAAAAATAAAAAGAAATGCTTAAAATTTTAAAAATATTCACTAAAAACAAAAAAAATACTAAAAATAAAAAATTCAATTTAAAAAAAATTTAATTTAAAAAACTCAAATCAAACACACAAATAAGTTCTTTTGAATTTCCACTACCACATATTGTTGCTTAGATAGTCTAAAGACCAAAAGAAGAAAATCATAGTTATCAATGATATTGAATTCAACCTTTTTTCTGGTGAGAATATTGAACTTCAATGTTCAAAGTTGTAAGATTTTGTCATCTAAAGTGGTTGAAGAGTTTCTTTTAAAAGGTTGGAATATTTTGAGTTCCATCTCATAATTCTCTATCACCAACCAATTATGATGTACCTTTACTTAGAACACTATGATGACACAACACTGCCAAATATATTTTAATCATGCGAGGAGGTATTGAGGTATCGTTTGGCAATATTATTTTTTAGTCTAAAAGTTATAAAGTCATTAAAAAAATAAAAAACCAACAGTCTATATTAAAAAGTCAAAGATTTTATTTTTTTTTTATTTTTTGTACATCTTTTCGTAAAAAATAAAAAAATTATTAAAAACATATTAATTTTTTTTACATCTTATTTTAACCAAAAAATTATTTAAAAAAACTTATTCTCAAATGAGACCTGAGTGTAATGAGTTCCATCTCATAATTCTCAATCACCAACCAATTATAATATACCTTTACTTAGAACATTATGACACAACACTGCCAAATATATTTAATCATGCGAGGAGGTATTAAGTGTAATGAGAAAGTGGCATGCACCAACTACGCTTTATATTTCTCTAATCATGCTTGTTTGTTTTGGAATTACTTACCCTAATCATACATTTAGGGTTGATTTTTGCGTTACGAAATTAACTCCAGAGTTAACTATCAGAACATAATGAGGATTCGCATTAATTTTGTATTCGTAGTATTTTGATTATGCAAACGAATGATGGTAGTATATTTCCAAGTAATAAAGGCTAAAAAAAAAAAAATTGGGGTACATTTGATTACTGAACACAATATTGAGAGGACAAAACTATCATTTAGATAAATAGTGGAATAACAAATCTGTTGGCTACATATTTTGTAAAAGCCAGTTACAATTCGACACGTGGCAGAGTAAGGGCATTGTGGGGAGATTATTCAAGTCTTCAATCCTGATCGTACACGTGGCAATTAATATTGGTTCTCTTGAGATCTGAGTAGTACTAGATCAGTAAAGAGATGCAAGGTGACGTGGCTTCAACGGTTACAGGAGGGAAGCTCAACTGCAAGTGATGGCATAGTGGAACTACTTATAAGGCAACATGATCAGCGATCATGGAGGAGCAGTTCGACGGTTTGAAGCGCAGTTCGAAGGTCATCCTTGACAAGTATAAATAGCAGGGAAGCCCCCAGAAAAGACCCCCAGACTCAGATCCAACAAACCAGTCATTTACTTCATTTTCTTTTCCAGTCTTTACATTTCCTGCACTTTAAATATCCGTTCTTTACATTCCTGCACTTTAAATTCTCGCACTGTACTTCATTCATAGGAGTAGTTCCAAGTAGATCGTCACTGTAAACCTCAACGAGGCTGAGTTTGGACCATTGTAAGTTTTCATTTTAATGAAATACTTCAGTTACTTGTCATTTCACTGTTATTTTGCTTAATTTCTCCTAAGTCAAGCCACCAGTAAAAGTCCTCTTCATTGAGGCTGAGAGAACTAAAACACAATCGTCTGATAATTGGTTGGCAATTATAATTTCTGTAAGGACTGATTGATCCTTGCTGGCACGCTCGCATTTACAAAAATACCCTTCGAAAGCCAAAAAGTCAACATATATTTTTGGCACGCCCAGTGGGACTTGTTAAAATAGCTAGACAAAGACGACAAGGAGAAAATGAACGCTTGGAAGAAGGCGTGGAAGGAGAGGTAGAAATACCTAATCTAGAGGATAATGTGGTAACACATCCTGTGGAAACTCCCATGTTATCAGAACCTATGGTCGAACAGACCAGTACTTCGGGACAAAAACCATATGTTCATAATATTGGACGAAACCAAGGAATTGGACCATCCACTGTTCCATCTACTCAGCCAACAAATCCATGGGATGGCCTAGTAGATGCTATGGGACAACAATTAATGAACACAATGGAAAGGTGGGCAATATCCTTTTTGGATCGAATGAATAACCACCAACCAACAAACGCAAGACACACAGAGGAAGTTTTAAATGTCCCTCAGCAAAGATTGGCTAGAGATAAACAGCCTATGCAAGTTAATGGACATTCTAATGGTCAAGCTAGTAACCAGAACTATGAAAGACCATCACCTCAGTCTTGGTATGAACCCATTTCGAGGCCTATAGCAGGCCAAAATGCCTCAGTACTTAACAATGAAGACACACAAGTTGGTGGATCTGGTCAAGTACAAGAAACTGGCGTAAGAATGGTTACAAATCCCATGTTCGAAGTCCATACCTGGCACTAGGGGATATAATAATCCCTTATTCGAATTTATACCCGGGGGGTTGGAAGGTTGGCCTGCAAATGGAAGGGACACAACATCTGTTCCAACACCTTTCGCAGGTCCTTTCGCAGGACAGACTCAAAGGGGTTACCCACACCCCCAACAGCAACCTGCACCACAAGGGCAACCAGTCCCAAATGTACCACCTTATGGACCAAGAGGACCGCAAGCACAAGTTTGTCCACCAAATCCTGTGTTTATCCCTCCAGTAGTGGTTCAGCAGGCACAAAATATGGTCCCTAGGGACCAAATTGTTGATATTGTTAGGGAGATGTGTGGACCGATGGCTCGGGGCGTCCAGACTCCTGTATACAGAAAACCATACCCAGAATGGGTGGATAGGGTACATGAATACCCAAGGAGGTTCAGGATACCAGATTTTACCCTTTTCTATGGGACTGGAAATCAGTCAACAATAGAGCATATTGCTAGGTTTGCTGCTCAATGCGGTGAATTTACTAATCATGACTTTATGAAACTAAGATTATTCCCAAATTCTCTAACTGGATGAGCGTTTGTATGGTACATCAACCTTACACCTGGCTCCATTCAAAATTGGCAACAAATGGAAGAGGCTTTTCACGCCCAATTCTTCCAATCGGAGCCAGAGGTTTCTATGGCAGACTTGGCTAGATTGAGTCAAAGGCCTGAAGAAAAGGCTACTCAGTTTGTTGCCAGATTTAAAAGGGCTCGAAATAAATGTAGAGTCATCCTGCCAGAATCAGAATTTGTAAGATTGGCTCAAAACGGCTTAGAGTTCAGGTTTCGAAAGAAGTTTGACTCAACTGAATTCAGAGATTTGGTGGAACTTACCTATAAGGTGTCTAGATACGAAGCATTACTAGAGGAGGAACAAGATCGAAATAATGCGTCGTACAAGACATATTATAGAGATCCTAATTATGAGATCGATGCAGCGGAGATTGTGGGCAAAGAACTTGTGATCTGTGAGGCATTAGTTCATAAGGATACAACAATTGACCAACAGTTTAAAAAGTAAGACTTTCACAGAAAGTACTCTTTCAACTTAACAAAAGCAGATGACATTTTTGATCATTTGCTTGCGGCCAACTTCCTTAAGTTACCTAAAGGAGTAAAACTGCCATCTCCAGATGAACTTAAGGGAAAAGTATATTGTAAATGGCATAACTCTTGGTCTCACTCGACTAAAAACTGCATTGTTTTTCGAGACAGGATCCAAGCACAAATTCGGAAAGGGAGTTTGAAATTTCCAGCCAAAACAGAAAAGGTTATGGGGATTGACAGCAATCCGTTTCCAGAAGTTGGAGAAAGCACAGCTAATGTGGTTGTACCAAACTTCCAGAATCTATCTCTGCAAGAGTTGAAAGAGGTCAATGTGCAGATGCATATTGCCAACCAGACAACTACCAAGAAGAACACTGGAAACCCACCAACCATTGGACAAGGTTTCTCACACCAGAAGGAACACTCTGATGAAGAAGCACTGGATGATGATTCCTTGGAAGCAGCTGTAATGCAGAGGATGTGTCCCAGGTGCAGACTGAGTTATAAATGGTTGAAGGGGCTTCCAATTGATAGGAAGCAATACTACAGGGATGTTCAGAGACGTCCTAAATCAACCAACACTTACAACAAAAGGTCGTATCCGGCTAGTGATAGGCAGCGACCACCAGTGGTTGAGCCTGCAATGGACAAAATGCATGCTAAAGGCAAGAGGCCTTTACATGAATCCAGGCCACCTAACTATTACAGAATGGAGAGCAGTCATTCTGAAAGAAGACTGGAGAGAGGCTCATTTCATGGTATCAAAGCCAGAGATTGGCCCCCTAGACCAACCTCACGTAGGACAGAAAGTGGCTATCTGCATCGAAGGTCTGAATCAGGCTCAAAACATGAGGTCAGAGCCAAACACTTACCTTCACAGCCAGCTTCGAAGATGGTTTCGAAGGTTGAAAAAAGCAGTTCAACATCTGAGTCAGCAAGTTCGTGGGTACCTGGGGTCCCAGATTGGTTTGTAATGCAGAACAAGCCTAGGGAGGTGCCTGCCCAAAGGGATGTTGGAAACCAAGGCAGGATGGTCAAGCCTCCATTGGTGGCTCCGAAAAATTGGGTATTGCTTAAACACCCAAAGACAAAGGAACCAGATATGGTTCCAGTCATTTCAAGATCACAAAGGAGGAAGATTCAACGCAGGTACACCCAGTACCAGCAAGATCTGAAAGAAAGTGGAGAGAGTTCTTCACTGGTCAAGACAGAAGGAAAGAAGAATCCAAAGTCAGACCATGCTCAAAGCCAAATCCACAGAACAAAGTGGTTGGCAGCAGAGAACAGTTGGCCAAAGTTCATTCTGAACTAAAGGCCAGGGAGAAGGCTAGCTTAGCAGGGTTGGAGAAGGCTCTGATGGAAAGTGATAGCGAGACGGAAGAAGAGATTGGCATAAGCCAAAAGAAGGAAATGGCAGAGGAAGAAATGTTCGAAGCCTTCATGGCTGAGCAAACATTTTTGGTTGAAAAACCAGTTGAGAAAGATCCTTCGAAGGAATCAGTTAGCAACGAAGTGCCAGAATGCAGCATGAGGATGCTGCTGAAGTAACTGAACAAGGTGGCCAAGGGAGGAAGCAGGTACAGCCAGCCATCCAATTTGGCTCATTTCCTCCAGTATCAGTCAATATGGTACACATATTGCCTCATGAGTTCCAGGCTGGGGATGAGGACCAAGATATGGATCCTATTCCTGTCTCTAGTGAAGACTCACAAGTAAGTATGGTACAAGATGATCCTGGAATGGCTACCCCAATGGAAACTGAGTATGAAGTGAAGAAGAGGTGAGCATTAACCTCTCGTATCCTTTTGAGTATCCCTCAAATTCTATGACACAACATGTCAAGCCTTTGTACATCAAGGCTTTCTTCGATGGGATACAACTGAACCGAGTCCTGATAGACAATGGAGCAGCAGTGAACTTACTACCGAAATCTTCTTTGAAGAAACTAGGGAAAAAGAATCCCAGGTTGATCCCAACCAGCACAACCATCGCTGGCTTTGCTGGAGATAAACAAATGGCTCAGGGGATTTTACCCATTAACTTGAGCGTGGGGACCAGGGACTGCATGACAGCATTCTTTGTAATCGACAGTAATAAGCTAAATACAATGCTCTACTTGGGAGAGATTGGATCCACACTAACAAATGTGTGCCTTCCTCTTTGCATCAGAAAATCATGATGGCCTTAGGCAATGGAGAGACGGAGGAAATTGATGCAGATCCTCAACCCTTCATAGCTTGTGCAGATTTTGCAGAGGCCAAGTTGTATATTGAGGGAGTGACACCACTCAGCATACTGAGGAAAGCTGATGGCTCAGCCGAAATGACGGCTGATAAAGAAGTAACACACCTGAAGCACTTAGTCCAAGAGAGTGCTGATGAAGAGATTGTCGTTAAGGATGACAATGATGTCTGGTTATAGGCAAAGAGATAAAGAACAAGAAGCCAAGTCCTTGGCTCTGATTAAATTCTCAACATTGGATGTAAAATCAATAGTCCAGCAAGTACAGGAGCAAGAGAGAAAAGCCATGATAATTGGCTGCAAAGCAGGAACAGCAACAGGTCAGAATTTTGACCCTTGGTAAATACTGTGCATTGGACATTGAAACAAAAGTCCAGGAGATACAGGAGGAGGATGCCTTATGGACAGATTTTGTCTATGAGGAGGAGGGCAAAGATGTTGAACTAAAGAACATGGGAGCAGAACAAAGCAAGAAGGTTGCTTCGAAGGTCGAAGAAACCAAGGAAGAAGCTTCAATAAGTTCTCAGACACAAGACCCCTTAGAAGAAATAAATTTAGGGGAAGGCTCTATACAACAGCCCACCTATATAAGTGCTTGCTTGAATGTTCTGGACAGAGACCAGTTGTTGGTTGTTCTAAAGAAATACAAAGATTGCTTTGCATGGTCCTATAATGAACTACCAGGATTGGATGGGTCATTAGTGGAACATAGGCTCCCTATGAAGCCTAATTTCAAGCCATACAAGCAGAAACCAAGAAGAATGAGTCCAGAAGTAATTCAGAAGGTCAAGGAAGAGATTCTTAGACTACTCAAGGCAGGCTTTATTAGGACAGCCAGGTATGTTGAATGGCTATCTAATATTGTGCCTGTAGTTAAGAAGAATGGCAAAATGAGGGTATGCATCGATTTCAGAAACTTAAATCTAGCAACTCCCAAAGATGAGTACCCTATGCCTATAGTGGATCTGCTGGTAGACAGTTCAGCAGGGCATCAAGTTTTATCAATGATGGACGGGCACTCTGGTTATAACCAAATCTGCATTGCAGAGGAGGATATCCACAAGACAGCATTCAGATGTCCTGGGAAATATTGGCACCTTCGAATGGGTTAAAATGCCATTTGGCCTGAAGAATGCTGGGGCTACATATCAGAGGGCTATGAACACTATCTTTCATGACCTCATTGGAGGGTATCTAGAGTGTTATATTGATGACATTGTAGTGAAATCCCAGTCCATGGAGGAGCATCTGTTTCATTTAGAAGCAGCCTTTGAAAGAATGAGAAAGTTCAAATTTGAAGCTCAATCCTCTTAAGTGTGCTTTTGGCGTATCATCTGGAAACTTCTTGGGTTATGTGGTACACAAGAAAGGAATACAGATTGACCAGAATAAAGCCAAAGCCATCATTGAAGCCAGGCCTCCATCAAGTAAGAAAGAATTACAAAGGTTCCTTGGACAGGTTAACTTTCTTCGAAGGTTCATTTCTAACACTGCAGGGAAAACTAAAGTATTTTCTTCCTTGTTAAGGCTGAAAGATGAAGAGGAATTTGTGTGGACAGCAGAGCATCAAATTGCTTTCGAAGGTATCAAAGCCTACTTGGCCAACCCTCCAGTGCTGATGCCACCAAAAGGAAATAAACCCTTGAAGTTGTACATAGCCGCAGCAGAAGATTCATTAGGAGCTTTCTTGGCTCAAGATAATGAAGAAGGCAAGGAGCAAGCTGTTTATTACCTTAGTAGGTTTTTAAATTCTTGTGAATGTAAATATTCAGTTGTTGAAAAGCTGTGTCTTGCTTTGTATTTTGCTGCAATGAAATTAAGATACTATCTCTTACCTACAACTGTCTTGGTAATTGCAACCACAGATTTGGTTAAGTACATGTTATCCAGACCTATGTTGAGGGGGAGAATTGGCAAGTGGATACTAGCCTTATCAGAATTTCATCTAGAATATGTCCCTCAAAGGGCAGTAAAAGGGCAAGTTTTAGCCAATTTTCTGGCAGACCATCCATCTCAAACAGAGAGCCAAGAGATAATGGAGCTTGGTATGGCTAGTGTTGAGCCATGGCAGATGTGGTTCGATGGATCGAAAGCCAATGGTTTAACTGGAATTGGTATTGTGATTAAGTCTCCACAAGGGGTAGAAACCACACATGGTTTCAGAGTGGATGAAGCCACCTGTTCCAATAACCAGGCTGAATATGAAGCCTTAATAGTGGGACTAGAAATTCTTATTGGATTACAAGTACATGCAGTTGACATATTTGGAGACTCTCAATTGGTGGTTAACCAAGTGAAAGGGGTTTTCAAGTGTCAAAGCATAAGTATTTTGCCATACTATGTTGTTGCATTGCATTTGCTTTCTCAGTTTCAAATAGCAAATGTAACTCATGTTCCAAGATTCTTGAACAATAAGGCTAATGATGTAGCTCAGAAAGCTTCGAACTTCAAGAGAAGGGATAATACCCAAAGGGACATAAGCCAAACACATATCAAAGATTAATACAACCTTTGAATAAAAGGAATGTGGTCTTGGAAGTCAATCATAATGACTTACAAGAACAAGATTGGAGGCATCCAATAATGCAATACTTAGCTGGTCCATCTTCGAAGGCCAGCAGGAGGAAAATCAAATTGCAGTCCATGCAATACATGATATATGGTAATGCTCTCTATAAAAAGGAGGGGAGATGGTTTGTTGCTGGAATGTTTAGGCCCAAAAGAAGCATTAACAGCTATGGCTGAAGTTCATGAAGGCATCTGTGGTGCTCATCAGCCTGGTGTAAAGATGAGATGGTTGCTTCGAAGGCATTCCTACTATTGGCCAACTATCCTTAAAGACTGCATAGAATATGCAAAGGGTTGCCAGGCATGCCAAAAGCATGGCACAATAAGGCATGTGCCCATAACTGACCTTCATGCAGTAGTAAAGCCCTGGCCATTCAGAGGGTGGGCCATGGATATGATGGGGAAAATACACCCACCTTCTTCGAAGCATCATTGTTTCATTTTAGTGGCCACTGATTACTTCACTAAGTGGGTAGAAGCCAAGCCATACAAGGCTGTAGATCAGACAGAGGTCATTGGATTCATTAAAGATTTGATCCATAGATTTGGCATCCACAAAACTATAACTGTGGATAATGGGACTGTGTTCGATGGAAAAATGGTAAGGTCTTTTGTGGCAGAGTTTGGAATTAGCCTTGTTAATTCCACACCTTATTATGCACAAGCCAATGGTCAAGCTGAATCATCCAACAAATCCTTGAAAAAAGGAATACAAAAGGTTGTGGAGGATAATCCCAGGGATTGGCATAACCTTTTGTTGGATGTTTTATGGGCTTACAGAACTTCCCCAAGATCAAGCACAGGAGTCACTCCTTATGCCTTAGTATATGGGCATGATGCAGTTTTACCTGTAGAAATTAATTTAAATCTTTGAGGGTAAGATGCCAAGATCAGTTAGATCCTGAGCAATACCATCAAAGTATGTGCTTGGAGTTAGAAGGCATAGATGAAGCCAGAATTTTGGCATTAAATAGCATTCTTTTCCAAAAGAAGAGGCAGCCAAGCAAGAATTATAACAAGAAAGTCAAACACATTGGCTTTGATGAAGGTGATTTGGTATGGAAAACAATACTCCCAATAGGAAATTAAAAGCCATAAGTTTGGCAAATGGTCACCTAACTGGGAAGGACCATATCAAATTCATAGAGTTCTGCCTTTTGGAGCATACCATTTGAGAAATTTGAATGGGTATGTACATTCCAAGAAGATTAATGGCAGATATTTGAAGCCTTATTTTCCAACCATTTGGGAAACACAAGGAATAAAATAAACATTAAATACAAAAACACAAGACTGCTCAAATGATAGACAAAATTTGTTCTTTCATAAAGAATTAAGTACATTGTGCCACAAATTGGCCCAGAAATCATTACAATGTCTTAATTGTTTTTGTACAGTAGATTTCCTATTGTTAAGTGATGGAAATAATTGAATAGCTGCAGTCATCTCTCCTTTCGATCGGCCAATTCTTGGTTGGTGATTTGCAATTTAGTGTCAGTTCGAACCAAGGCCTGGTTTACTGCAGCCAGCTCCTCTTCAAGCTGAGCTTTCTTTTCCAGCAGCTGGACTCGAAAGTGGGAGGCAGAGGAGTGTTGTTCTTTCAGAGTTGATACTTCGGTATGCACTTGGGAAACAAAACTCTGGTCGCCAGCCAATTTCTCAGCCTCAGCCTTGGCAGCTTGACAAATGCTGATGTAAAAATCGACAGTAACTGCTGCCTGAGACAAATGGCTTGAAACATCCATGCCTGACTGTTCAGCAAGTTTACAGCACTGGAGGAACCCATTTCTGATTATAGGCCTCTGTAGAGCCTCGAAGGGAATCCTCGAAAAGGAAGTCAGTAGTTCCAGGCATGTGTCTAGGTCTATCAAGGTCCAGAAGGCTTGCCGCTGGAGGAAGAAGAACTCTCAAAAATTTCCAGTAAGGAGTCAGCCAAGACTAATGGCTCAGCTTCAGCATTGAATGTTGGAGAGGTAGAGGGTATGTCGAAGAGACTAGCTAGTCTGGCTTCGAAGATATCTACCTCATCCGTAGACATAAAAGGTGCGTGCAAAAGTGTGTGGTGGAAGGCACAGAAGACTGCATGAGGATAGGAGAAATGAAGGAAGTATCTTTGGCAGCTTCTATGGTCTTAGCCACCAATGAATCAAGGGAAGAGGGGCTGGAGGAAGTAGGCAAAGGTGATGAATTATGGGTTGAAGACTACCAGCACCTTCTGTAAGGGGATCAACTGCCATCAGAATGAAGGAGTAGCAGTTGGAGTTTTTGTGAAGGAGGAGGAAGGAAGGAAAGAGGAAGAGGCTCGAAGAAGAAGTGAACTGAGGTAGATCAAAAGTCAGGAAGGGGAGGTATGGCTCTAACAAGAAGAAGGAGAGATGCAGGAGGAATGCTTGGCCTCAGGGAAAGTACAGGAAGTGTAGACCTTGGAAGTGGGAAGATAATTTGAGTAGTCCTCACATCCTGCATTGGTCAACTTCAACTGACACGAGGGAGGCCTCACTGGAAAGAGAAAGCAGTAGTTGTTACTGCAAAAGGAAGAGATACAAAGGACTGTCAAAATTCAGTATCAAAATTGACAAAAAAAAAAAAAAGCGGAAGTGTGAAAGAAATTACTTGTTCCGGAAGCACTAGCACTGATGGGAGAGCTGCGAAGGGAGTAATGTTCGGCAGTCTGCTGCTCTCTCGCCATTTCCTTGGTAGTGCTGCAGCAGCAAGCAGCGGCTTCCTCTCTTAGAAATTGTTGTTGCCGTCTCTTCTCAGCCCTTTCAAAGACAACTATGGCCTTGGAATATTCTTGTTCTACGGCCTTAGCAGCTACTTCATGGATGGGATCTTCAGCCAAGCCAGTAGCTGAAGCAGTCACTTTCCTTTTCTTTTCTATTGCTTGGGCAATTGTCTCGGAATCAGAATCTTCAGCGAAATCATCAGGAGAAACAGTAATCTTCTTCTATTTTTTCTTTGAATTGGTATTGTCCGCTCCTCCATTGTCTTCAAAACTTCTTTAGTCCGAGATCCTGATTCCCCAAGAATGAGTCCTCCTTTGCCTCCCTAGCAGTCGTCTCCTCTTGAGCCAAACCAGTCTCTTTTTTCTTTTTTTGCAAGAGAGATTCCTGCTCTTGATCTTTTCCTCTTCTTCCCTACTTGAAACTCAGATTTTTCCTTTTCTAGCTCAAGGAGTCTCCTCTTCTTTTGCTGTTGACCACCTCACAGAATAAGAATTAAGGATAAGATAACAAGCATTACGTAGAAGATCGAAGGAAAGAAGACAAAGGTATATACCTTTCTTCGAAGCAGTTCGAACAACTTTAGGAGAAGTTGATTGAGGTAGCAGAGAATAGATGAGTTGTAGCAGGTACTGCAGCTGAAACAGCGGAAGAAAGATGACAATCCCGCTCCCTTAGGCCTTGGATACATCTAACACCTTTAGTAGGTTTTGAGGTGAAATGGCCAAATAGACTTCCATATTGCTCACCCACCAATTTTGGTATCTCTTCAATATAGTACCTTGAGGAACGAAAGGGGTGTATTCAAAATTGGCCAAGTCATCTATAAACTTGAAGGTTGCCTCTTCTAATCTCGATTTCCGAACCTTAAAATCCCTCCTAGTGAGGCTCAGGTGGTGTTGTGCAGAAGGTATTGGGACCTCTTGTGTGAAGCCAAATTGTCTAGCAAACTGAGCAGAACAATACGGCTCAGCTATGCATTTATAAGCTCTGGGGTTCGTGGTCTCGATAAATAGCTCTCTAGGAATCAAAAGGGAAGCCCATATATCCTTGTGAGCAGGTGAGAGGTGAGGCACAGAGCCTGTCACTTAGGAAATTATTCAACCAAGTTGGACCAATGCTGGGTTCGAAGGGGCGGAAATGGTGAATAGGAAGGATAACTGGAAGTTGATGGAAGAAAGAGAAATAAGGCAAAAGTAGAGGGAGAAAGTGAAGCATTGACCAGTCTTATGCCATGGGTAAGAGAGTGTAGCCCAGAAAATTTAAGACATTTGGATTGTAATTTAGTAAAATAGGCAAAAAGCCAAAGCTGAAGGTATCCAAAATGGACCTCCTTGATTAGCATCTAGGGTTTTTCACAGAAGAGAGAGCAAACTCTATACACATGGCCTAGAACATATGGGGCCAAGGGTTACCCTTTTTGCAAAACAAGGGCTTGGCAAGAGGAGGGGCAAATTTAGGCATGATTCTTTGCGAGGAAGTGCCAAAAGAGGAATTTGCAAAGCCAATATAACAAGAAGGAAAAGAATTCCCTATCAGTTACCAGGCCCTCCTTTTTATTCTCAGCTTTAACAAAATCACTGTAAGATGAGTTAAGAGAGGGGAGGGAGAAAGGGACTGCTAAATCAGGGAAAATCTGGTGTAATGGGGGAGTGCCAATAGGGGATACTCCTAGTAAATGGCAAATATCAAGAACAGTAGGGGCCATCATCCAACATCTAAATTGAAAGAAATAGAAATGAAAATGGGGTTCCCAAAAACATAAGGCAGCAGGAAATAGAAAGGGGTCTTCTGAGATAGTTACCCTAGTTAGT
The DNA here is from genome assembly GCA_030407325.1 of Camellia japonica. NCBI lineage: Eukaryota > Viridiplantae > Streptophyta > Magnoliopsida > Ericales > Theaceae > Camellia > Camellia japonica. The sequence goes on from JAPPVO010000019.1 coordinate 50,112,173, forward strand.
CGAAGGAGCATCGAGAAGACAAAGCTCTTGAAGCGTCCAGTGTCCTAGCAGGGACAACCCGGTCGTACCATTCTTGCCACTCTCGGTCTCATCGGGGCCAGCATCGATGAGGGCGATTGATTCTCCAGCTCCTCCAGTCGAGACCACCCTCATAAAGGAGACATTGGTTCTCCAGACGTGGATACAGGGCGGGAAGCTCAGTAAGGATCTCCTTGAATATGGGCCCAAGCACGTAGTCTTGTTGCACTGCATATGGCGACGAGGGACAAAGATACGCCCATCGATAGCGCTTTGCTCCCCAGCCTTGTACTTCTCACATTCTGCATCAATAAGCCTTTTTAAGGCCACAGATGAGCTCACAGCTCTATGATTGGCACTTTTGGTGAAGAAGAAGCCATTGATAGTACGTTTTTCGGTGAAGAAAATGAAAAAGGGAAAGGGGGAAGTGAAAAGACTACTAATGAGGGTTTGTATGTTAAGAGCATAAGTAATTCCAGAACACGAAACAAAAGGGTTTAAAAGCTTTTGGTGTCTGAAAGATATATTGCTGTGAGGCCTGAAAATAATCCCCTCACATGGATGTTGTGGAGATCCAACGAGAGAGAAGAGCTGCACCCCTGTAGATCTGCAATGAGGAACACAGTCGGTGCCACCCAACCGGGTTGCCCGGCCGGAGGAGTACTCCGATGATGAAGTCAGTCCCTGAATCATGAAATAGTATATATCTATATTAGAAGGGGTGTGTGTGTGTTGTGGTGGAGGGAGAACAGACATACCTTTAACTTGGGATGCCCCCCTTTATATAGATGGGGGGTGTGATATTTATTTGGGTTGGACCTTTGTAGGCTTTGTTTGGGTTGGCCCAATAAGCTAATACCTATAAATTTCTGGCTCCACAATTGCCCCCAAAACTTTCATTGTCTGCGGTAGAAGAAGAATGAGAGTTTTTTCTTGCCAAGTTATGCTGTTCAAATAGTTTGTTAGGTTTTTTGATAAAGAACACTTTGGATAAATGAATAAAATATATGAATGAATGTCTGCATGTATGCGTGAATGTATGCTTGAATGTATGTATAAATGTACACATGTCTTGAATGTATGTATAAATGTACGATGTACGTATAAATGTATATATGTTGATCATAAGATGTGGGGGGTTGAGCTAAAACCCAAAAAGGAATACAAATAAATCATAATGATAGGCCACGGTATTCTAACCCCCGGGCATGGGGTGTGTAGGGTTCGCGGTATTCTAACCCCGGGCATGGGTGTAGGCCGCGGTATTCTAACCCCCGGGCATGGGCGTAGGCCGCAGTATTCTAACCCCCGGGCACGGTGCAGGCCGCAGTATTCTAACCCCCGGCACGGGGGTGCAGTATTTTGTCAGGTGCAAAGATTGCTTCCAAATATGGACTTTTATGCCGAGTTAGAAATATTTCTATAGCCGAAGACGGAAATGATTACCTGAACCAAATAAGATAGATTAAATAAGGTAGATATATCAGTCAAAAATTGGACCACGGTATTATTTACCCCCGGGTGAGGGTGTAGACCTGCGGTATTATAACCCGGGCAAGGGTGTAGGCCTTTTGTTAACGGCGCTCTGTGCCGAGTGCGAAGATTACGCTGTACTCGGAGACTTTTGTTGATTTTAAGTGGCAACTAAGTGCCAATATTGGCAAGGACTTTGAATAATGTATCCTGTACCGAATAAGGTGGACGTGTTAATCACCAATAATATTGCTTCGCTTGTATGGAATTGCCAAGTAGATATTGGGCCAACTATTTAATTGCCGAGTTGCTCGGTTTGCGTTTAGTCCAAGGTAGGCTTGCTCCATTGCTTTCGAATGCCAGGTGTTAGTCAGAAAGAATGTAGATTCCCATTGCCCTATGTCGCAGGGAAGATTCGGCTTTGGTAAAATGACGGCGCGCAAAAATATGCAAACTACCGACTGCCAAGTATGTAATGTATTGCCTAAAAACGGGCGCTTGCTTGAAGCCGTGTGAAAAGGAGCGGGAGTTTGTAACTCAAGTAAACGTCGTTGTAATGTTTGTACCAAGTTGGCCCGAGTATGCATGCATATCAAACGGTGCGAGATGATGATCAACTAATGTGCCCCAATTGGAAAGCGGAAAATTGACTGATGTCCCAGTGGGCAATTGTTTTGCCAAATAATGTTGTTAGGCGAATAAAGTTGCCGAATACTGTGGCCAATGTTGCTGCATAAAGTTTGACAATGCATAAAGTTGACAAATAATGTTGCTTAGCCGAATAAAGTTGATGCACGGCCGAAATAATGATCATGCATAAATTGAATTAATAATGGTCGAATAATTTGCGGGTTAAAAGTCGATGTACTGCCGAGTAACTAGTGTCCAAAACATCGGTGTCCGTTTACACTTGGGTCGGCGATTGTGCCGATCGTTTGGTCGGCGAGTTTTTCTTAGCTTCGCGTGCGGTGTGTCGGCATCCCTTCGGAGTTGAGATTTGCTAGAACGTGGTTTGGCTATGGTTGTTAATTTAGTGAAGTTGAGCTTCTTGTCCAACGTATATTTGCCCCATTGCTTTTGAATAAGATTTGTTATTCGGAAGGAATAAAATTGACTTGGGCCAAAATTGCCGAGTAGGTCGATAATGATTTGAAACGGATTCCGTGCCCTGTTCGGTGCCGTGGCAAAATCAGAATGAAGCGAGACAAAGTAGTGTACTTGGTGGATATCGGAATCAAATCGTACGGATCAGACTCCTGAGGCGTTATTGGTAGCAAAAATGGATCTAACGCTCAGATCAATAGGGTGTAATGCAACCGCGAAGCACAGATTATTTCTGCATGTCTTGCTGGGTTGTCTTCTCCAGCGAAGGAATTCATTTTTCTGGGCAAACTTTGATCGGCCCTATGGGTTCGTTTTAAGCGTTTTCCAGCTCCGATTTTGACGCGGTTTGTTGCGTTGGATTCGTCCGATGAGTACTTCACATTGGGATGATCAAAACCTTGATTTTGAAAACTGTGAAAATTTTTAATGTTCGGAAAATGTGGTCCGTTTCGCAGTTTTCAGTGAACTTTGGTTACTTCTTGGCTGCTCGGGTTGGTGGATTTGGACTCCTTTGATTTGACGGATCCTCTCGTATATTCATGTTGATTTCGGCAAGCCGAGATGCTAGTTATATGCCAAGAATGTGGTTGTCGAATAATGTTAGCCGAATTGCCGATGGCCGAATAAGTTGTGAATTTGCAGTTGTTGATATGCCGAATAAATAATCCGAACAAATGCCGACGCAAAGTAGCTTGGGAGCTTTGCCGAATTGGCTATGAGTTCTCAGTATTGCCGTTATGAACATGTATGGGCTCGAACGCGAATAGAAATGGAAAGTTCTACACAAACTCCGCCCGTTTTGGCCGAATATTATGGATTGAGTGTTCCGGTTGTTGGCAGAACTGTTTTGGCTGGATGGCATCATGTCCACTGAAAGTGAGTCAACTCACCTACCGCAGGCTAGTGGTCGGCCTTCGCTTTGGGTTTGACTGGCCAACAAATGTGCAGCAATTCCGTTCTTGGCTCGCTGAATACGTGGTCGGATAAGCCGAATAAGAGTTGTTGAAGCCGAGTGATAATATGCATTGTGAATGAAAATAAAATTGCCGAATAAGTCAATAAGTTTGCCGAAACTCCTTGATAATATGCTGAGTAAGCCAATAAAACTGTCGAATTGTTGGTTGGGCCTATGGATGTAAGTTGATTCGTTGGTGGTCGTCGAATGTAAAAGAAATTCAAATTTAGGGTAGATGATCGGTCAAGATGGATAATTGTGGCTTAGATCCTGGAGCCTGCTGTCAAAATTGCATGCTAATCGGACATGATTTGACCGTTGAACTGTCATCTAAAGTCCCCGATTTTCTAGTTGATTGATCCCAAGCTAATACTTGAAATTCACAAAATTGGACCTCAAAAATGGATTCTACACGGTGAAAAACTAAAGGGTAGGCATCCTCGAAGTTATTGGACCATCCGATTAATTGGAATGCGGTAAGATGCAACGGAGCATGTTGTGCCGAGGAGCGCATGATAAATCCTTATTTCATCACCTACATGCTGTATGTCGTGAAAGGCAGTGTGTTTCAGTTTTGAGCTCGTGACTTTGAGGCCTTGTATCTTCTTCGTTTTAAGTCCGATTTTGACGCGGTTTGTGGCGTTGGACTCGTCTTCATGAGGACTTCACACTGGTATATTCAAAGATTGAGTTTGATGACACTAAAAAATGTCGATTTCTGGACATTTAGTCGATTTCACAACTATCGGCGGCCTTTGGTTACGTCTTGGCTCCTCGGGTTCGTAGGTTTGGACTCCTTGAGTTGACACTAAACCGCTAGTATTATCATGTGAATTTCGGCATGCCGAGATGCTTGTATTATGCCGAGATATTAGTGCCGAGGCATTGTGTTGCCGAATATGTATAATGCTTTGAAGTGGACGTATTTGGCCGAGTAGTCTTAATGTTGTGAAGTGGACATGGCCGAGTAAGCAATGTTAGCCGAATAAGCGATGTCACCGAAGTGCGGTTCCCAAGTGAGAACTGTTCTTAGAGGAGCAAGCCCCAACTATGGGTGCCGATTGACACTAATCTTGGCGTGCCGAAACACTAGCCGGCATCTCTTAGCTTGCCGAAACAATTGGTCCGCAGCTCATAAATTCTGCTATTTGATAGCACTTGGTTGGTTATCCGAGAGATGGTAGAGTACTGCAATCTATATTTTTAATTAAATTGAAAGTTATAAGCATATATGTATATAGAAAGCAGATTGAAGACATTAATTATTCAAAGAGGAAAGAATAGAGATTCCACTTAGCAACTTGTGTTCACATAATCTCAAGAAGTAAACTACGTAAAAGTAAATTGAACCAAAGAGAGAGAAATTACTAGATCAAAACATCAGCCGAATAATCCAAATGCATGCGGAACAACATATGCATCACTAAACTTGGGCTCCTAACCATGGAAATATTAATAGCTCTGCAAGCTTAGTCAGGACCATATCTTGAATATGGAGTTTCTAATTAGCTTCATATAAAGCCGATCAAAATATTACCATAAATTACTATAATAACTCATCGTCAAACTTTGTCAATAACTCTTGGGGACAAATTTTTCTAGAGAGAGAGGGTGAAGACCCAGCCATGGATTTAATGGTAATATCGAATTCTCGAGCCAAACACGTCGTCAAGCTATCCATGACATGTTGGACGTAAACATATAAATCCAAGTCAATATTAATATTCGTGTAAATATTTATGATCTTGTAATAAATATTAGTTTTATACTCATGATTGGCAAGTCGGCAACGTCATTGGCTCGCTGACTTCTGTGGTACCTCTTGGTCTTTTGTCTTGCTGTTTGCTGAAATGCTTGATCGGCAATCGATTATGTGATTAACTCTTCATAACTTTCTTTATTCCATTGCTTGCCCAACCTCAAGCAACTTGCCGCAGTGGGTAGCCGAGTTGCCAAAATGTTTCCTGCAATTTTTCTTGACAAACTGAAATGGACACCTAAAAAAGACATGGCCAGAAGGATCAAGGTGATAAATAACTTTATATGTAAAGACTACAAACAAGAGTTAATGGTTGATGTTGCAGAGCAAAAAATAAAAGAAATCCAGGAGGTGGGTCCTGCCCCACTGGGTTTGTCTTGCTGAGACGTTTGGAAGGCAAATCGCCTTGGTTGACATGCTAAGCACTTGGTCGGCACGATTCCACCTTTGCCGATAATAGCGCTAGAGAGAGCCGTGGTCGTCCTATAACACCATGTCTGAGAGCCGAACAAACAAGTCTGATGCATAGGCAAATATTTGTATCCATGTATATATATATATATATAAATGTATCTTGGCAAATATAGAGATAGCTTTCAGAAATGAGATTTAGAATAACAAGAGAGTTGACGAACAACCCAATAAAGAGTTACTGTTGCTAAGTTGGTTGATAAACAAGCCAAATAGAGTGCCGAATAATAAAGTTTAATCCATTCCCAAGTTATTGTGGTCCAATTTTAGTGAGAGAAAAATTGAAGACCCAGCCTTGGATTCTACAGAAAGTTCTAGCATAGGTACACGTGCATACATGTCAAGCATCAACTTTAAGCTAAGTTTTGAGAGGGAAAGAATAAATAAATAATGGACAGACCCACGTACGAATTTAGCCGAATAACTTTATTGAATTGCCGAAAAGATGTTTGCACCAAGAAATGTGTGAAACCCATTTTTAGAGAGAGAAAAAAGCTGCTAACTTCATCTTGTTTTGACAACCTTTCTAAGCAATATTAATATTCAACAATGCTTTGATCAAATCTATGAGCATAAATAGATACATGCATAGATGTGTATATATATATATATATACCTGAACTTTAGCAAAAACAACATAATCAGAATGAAAGAAACCAAAAACCCAGCTGTGGGCCGTATTACTTGGGATTGGTTTTGCTTTTGTAGGAAGTGCACTAACCTCAAACAATCCCATATATGTTTACTTACAGCAGTATATTTGTTGTGTTCTTCGTTGATCTCATTCAGTCGTTCCCACAGACGGCGCCAATTGTGAGGCCATGAAATATCCCTCACATGGATGTTGTGGAGATCCAACGAAGAGAAGAGCTGCACCCCTGTAGATCTGCAATGAGGAACACAGTCGGTGCCACCCAACCGGGGTTGCCGGCCGGGAGTACTCCGATGATGAAGTCAGTCCCTGAATCATGAAATAGTATATATCTATATTAGAAGGGGTGTGTGTGTGTGGTGGAGGGAGAACAGACATACCTTTAACTTGGGATGCCCCCCTTTATATAGATGGGGGTGTGATATTTATTTGGGTTGGACCTTTGTAGGCTTTGTTTGGTTGGCCCAATAAGCTAATACCTATAAATTTCTGGCTCCCACAATTGCGTAAGTCGTTAAGTACTAAAAGTACGAATACGAAGAGTTTCCTTCAATATTGATACTTTTGGAGGGAAAAAACACAACCTAGATGTTGAGACTAGCTTCGAAGTAGGGTATTTGGCTTCGAAGCCAAATTTTGGCGCCAAAAATCAAACAACAACGGCTTCGAAATATAGAAGCCGGCTTCGAAGCATACTACATGCTTAAAGATACTAGAATGCTCGAGTATTGGTCTACTTCAAAGGGTTTAAAGACCTGTTTGAGGGTTATTAATGAAAATAACGGCCTTCGAAGCAAAACTTAGGATTCTTTAAGGAGAATTGCTATTCGAAACATCAAAACTAATCGTTGGTTATTGTCTTTTAAACTAAAACAGCATGGACTGCTCTTCGAAGTCAAAGTGGTCAATTTAAAATTGACTAGCTATATCAACCATGACCATGTATTGGTTATAGTTAGTTTTGAAGGGTAAGGTTGTTAAATTCGAAACACTAATTCCAGATGATATCAGCTAGAATTGTCAACTTTACTCCATAAATTGGAAAAAGACATGTTGGTTCTTTTTAGTGTTTCATTAAAAACAATTTAGTCTAGATTCGAAGGATGAGATTGTTCAATTCGAAGCTCTGAATTGGCTTTTAAAGACAAAAGGAAACAGAGTCAAACAATGTCAAATACAGAAAAACTTTGTTTGTATTCAAGCCAAGGCAATTACATCAAGTAACCCTATCTGGGTACAAACTCAAGCTCATAAAAATAAGGAATAGAATAAATAACAAGATCATGAAATTTGGTCCAGCAGTGATCAATGAAATTTTGTTCTTTCTTTATTATATCCTCTATTTCTTCTAATGTTGGCTGCATGAGTTGATGTGCTCTCACTTCGTAGTAGAGCTCTTCAGCCTTTATTTCAAAGGCTTCCTCTCTCAATTTTTGTTCCATTTCGTCTATGACCAAATCATCCCAATACGTAGAATCTTTATTCTTGAAATCGTCGAATTCTTCGATAAAGTTCTCTGCTTTGTACTGGGCATGAATTCGAAGAGACGAAAGTTGGTCTAAGGATTGCGTAGCAGCCTTAGAATTTTGATACCAGTAAAGGAGCAATGGAAGTTGGTCCAGGAACATATGAAGTTCTGCTTAGGCAAGGGGATTAAGGACATGGCTCCTAGTCAGAATATCACAAGCCCATTGAAAGTTCTTAAGAGGGACTGCGTCCTCAAGAACATTGAAAGGCAAGTGAGAGAAAGCTGCAAGCAGAAGTTGAGCTTGTTTCCGCTCAACTGGAGTAGGGAATGATGGAGGTTTGTAAGGTGAAAAGACTTCATTCATGGGGAGTGCAAGCCTCAGTTTTTCTATCCAGCAAAGAGTTGGTGGAGGAGAAGGTATAGATGCTTCTGCTTCAGAAGATGGAGAAGAAGGTGTGGATGCTTCTATTATGGGAGATGGCACGGGGGTGGAAGGAACAAAGGCATTAATATAATCAAGCCAGTCAGAAGAACAAATCTTCGCCTTTTTGGCTAAGAATGATGGATTGTACCCTTGTGCTTCTTCTAGGTGCCGGGTAGCATGCATTATCTTTGTAGGCATGGAGGATGTGTACCATGCTACAAGCAGATTCTCCTCCAAACTACGTCGATGGTCAATGGGCATGTAGGGTAGACCACTGAACTTCGAGCGTAAGAAGGAAATTCTAAAGGGTCAGTGAACTCAACAAAATGATGGTTGATTCGTTCCCTCAAATCCCAAGACTCAGGTGTTGACCAGCTTGTCCAGTCAGAAACCCCAGAAGAGGAAGAAGTTGCAGCTTCATCCCATGCAGAGGTTTGAAGAAGAGTCTCCCAAGTCCATATTTGCAACTTGCCGAATCAAAGGCTTGAGAGCAGTTCGTTCGAGGTACAAGGAGAGGTTAGAAGAAGAACTTCTTGTGTCTATATCTGCAACTTTTTGAATCGAAGGATTAAGGCAATGTGCTCGTAGTCCAAAGGTTGATAATTTGCAAAAGCTCCCATGACCTGAATATAGAAAGGCGGGTAAAGGTGGCTAATGAATGCGTGGAGATTCTTTCGAGGGGAAGCAGCATTACTCAATGGCTCTTCATATGCTTGATCAGTAGAAAAGGGCAGTTGATTTAGCCATGGTCTGTTCGAATACTAAGGTATTGGGATGTTCGACAAATTGAAAGAGAGTTAATGCAAATGATCACCAAACAGGTGACGGTTGTGTTTCCAGAATATGGATTCCATGTACGTTCTAAAAGAGCGGGAAAACTGTGATCCACTAATATCACCAAGTATTGGGTATATTAGTGCGGGGGGTAATGTTGGCTACATATTTTGTAAAAGCCAGTTACAATTTGACACGTGGCAGAGTAAGGGCATTGTGGGGAGATTATTCGAGTCTTCAATCCTGATCGTACACGTGGCAATTAATATTGGTTCTCACGAGATCTGAGTAGTACTAGATCAATAAAGAGATGCAAGGTGACGTGGCTTCAACGGTTACTCATATTCAAATTCAAATACATGAGGAAAGCTCAACTGCAAGTGATGGCATAGTGGAACTACTTATAAGGCAACATGATCAGCGATCATGGAGGAGCAGTTCGACGGTTTGAAGCGCAGTTCGAAGGTCATCCTTGACAAGTATAAATAGCAGGGAAGCCCCCAGAAAAGACCCCCAGACTCAGATCCAACAAACCAGTCATTTACTTCATTTTCTTTTCCAGTCTTTACATTTCCTGCACTTTAAATATCCGTTCTTTACATTCCTGCACTTTAAATTCTCGCACTGTACTTCATTCATAGGAGTAGTTTCAAGTAGATCGTCACTGTAAACCTCAACGAGGCTGAGTTTGGACCATTGTAAGTTTTCATTTTAATGAAATACTTCAGTTACTTGTCATTTCACTGTTATTTTGCTTAATTTCTCCTAAGTCAAGCCACTAGTAAAAGTCCTCTTCATTGAGGCTGAGAGAACTAAAACACAATCGTCTAATAATTGGTTGGCAATTATAATTTCTGTAAGAACTGATTGATCCTTGCTGGCACGCTCGCATTTACAAAAATACCTTTCGAAAGCCAAAAAGCCAACAAAATCTAACAAGAATAGAGGATTGTGAAAGATAACACGTATTATCTTATCCATGTTTGAAAAGAGTGAGATTGAATAATATTATTGTATGCTTAATTTTATTTTTATTTTTTATATATAAGGGTTCATTTGGAAAGTGAGTTGGCTTTTTAACTTTTTAATTATTTTAGTTTGGGACTAAAAAGTTTCGTTTGGGAAGGATTTTTTGACTTGTTAGACTTTTTGTAAGAAAAAAAATGTAATAATTATGGGTTGGATGTGATGTTTTATCTTATTAAGCTAAAAACCCTAACCCCAAATCCAACCCAACTCAATCCATATTCCCAAACGAAACCCAAATTTGTTATTGTATTTGACTCTATCACATTCCGACCCTCCAACGGAATGGGCTGCTTGTTTGGAATGTGGCTAAAAAAATTGCTTTATGGTTAAAAATCTTGTTTATCAAAACAAGTCAAAAAAACTCAACTTTTTTCACTTAATAAAAAGAGTAATTTTGATTTTTATCAACTTTCAAAGCACATTAGCTTCTTAGAAAAGTGAACACAAAACAATCTGAGACAGTATTCTACCATCAAATTATACAACTAAATGTGAGATAAATGACCCATTGTAATAATTCTCTTTTATTGACAACCAAACGTACCCTTACACTTGAAATGACATTTCGAACGTGGGATTATACATGTTTATAAGAGGTTTGGGTTGCTTGTTTAGCTTGCCTTGTTTTGTACACATTGTCAGAAAAATACAAATCTACTAAAATTAGAATAGTAATACAGATTGAAAAGGAATAATAGATTCATTGAATTCAACCATCCATATCAATCTTCACATCAGCATATCAACAATTGCCAAATCATTGAACAACAAATAGGCTCTCCTTCACTCCCATCAATTTTATTTATTTTTATAATTGAATATCCCTATCAACTTATGTCATCTTGCATCAATTTAAAGACTTTTATAACTATTTGAATCTAAAATGCATTTGGGTGAAATCAACTTCAAACTCGGATTATACGTGGCAGACTCCATACAAAAATCTTCCCTTCACAATCCATCAATGCCACCTCAGAGAAACACCCACTGTACTGTACGGAGCATGAGATTTGTTCGCAGCTTCCAGAGCTGCCAGCCACTTTCAATTCACAATCATCTTTGCATGACATTGACAACCCATTGCGATGAGGCTCGAGAAGCAGAGGTGTGTGCTTATCGAGGAGATCGAAAGGTCCGAATGGGTTTGGTAGGATTGACAATGAGGGTTTGAATTCGAAATCCGACTAAGGTGTTTGGTGGTTTTTTAACTAATACATTTTGTGAATGATAACTTTGGATGATGTGAATTTTGGAGTGGGAATTATAATGTAGTTTTGGTCCTATGATTTTAGTATTTGAAATAGATTGAAATACAAAAGTAATTCTGTATTGGAGAAATATATAGTCGGTATTTGATAATTAAAAAAAAAAAATTTAGTTGACTTTTTAGAATTTTGACTCTTTTAATTTTAGATTAAAATTTTGTCTTTTGTATTTTTTTAGTCCTAACCAACCTAGCCAAACGAATCCATAGTATACATCCTTAGAAAGGTGAAAATATAAGAAGATTGTGATTTTTTGTTGTGAAAGTTATGAATGTTGAGTAATATTATACAAACAAAAAATTCATACATAATGATGTGGTTTATTATGAACTTTTTATTTCAAAACAAAATACCATTGATGTGGCTCATTATGAATTTTATATATGTTTAGAATTTTTCATAAAATTATGACAGTTTGTTGTTTTTGATATGATACTTTATAGTAAAAAAGATAATATTTTCTTAATTTATGTTACTGTAAAAAAAAAAAATTGAAAGTCCTACCATATCATATACACCCTCTTTAGGAACACACATAATAGCTTTTTCTATTTTAAACTGTAAAAATATGCTTATTGTTATTATTGTTATTATACAGATCGTAATAAAACTTAAATAGTTTATACAAATGCGTATACATTTAAGAATATATGTAATTGTAATTTTGTATAATAAAATAAATTTAAAAAATGTATTTATACAAATGTAAAATAGAAAATGTCATTATTGATTGCAGGTATTAACTGAGCAAAATAAGGATATCCAAAGTCAATCATGGCTATCGGGTAGCAAACAAATATCTCCCTACATAGGCTAGGAATTCCATTTTTAAATTGCTAATCAACTGGCAATAGATGCAAAAAAATTATTTCCTTAAAAAAATGATATGAAACAAACAAATGGGACAATTCTATATTTGTATTGTGAAATTTTTGTGTTGTTAGACTTTGTGTGTGACATTCAATGTCATGTGGCAACTGAGAGTGAGACAACAGTGCACTCAATTACAGGAGAATTGTATCATGAAAAAATGAAATTTCTAAACTTTGTTTTTTCTTTTTTCTCTCGTACAATATGAGAAGTTTAATTTGCTTAACTTTAAAAAATGATTTTTTAGTGCAAAAAAACCTGTTTCCAAAAATTGACTTTATTTTTTGCTCACCAAACACCCTGACCTACTTCTTCTCCCTTTTTTTTTTCAAAAAAAAAACCTAATTAATTAAAGAAGTTTCACCAAATGGGCTAAGTTTTGTATAGACCTAGATTATGTTTGTTTCATGCAAGTGGTTTTGGAGAGAGACAAGAGCAGAATGATTCGAGGAGCCTAAAAAATGAGTCTCGTTTTCAATCATATATTTCAATAAATATTGGAATTGTTATATTGAAAAATATAAAAATCAAAATTCAACATGAAAATTATGCGGACTCACCGTGAACACGTTATCTAAACTATTATGGTGAGAGAATTATGGTGCATCACAACACAACAATGTATCCTAACATTACATACATAGATAAGGTTAATCTTATTACTAGTGAAGAAATAATATCAAAGTGTTGGCTTTTTTGGCTTTCGAGGGTTAATAGTATAAATTTAAGTGTGCCAGTAAGGATCAATTAGTCCTTAGAGAATTTATAATTGCCAAGCAATTATCAAGCGATTGTGTTGAAGTTCTTTCACCCTTAATAAAGAGGACTTTTATTAGTGGCTTGTTTAGGATAAAATTACGAATAGTAACAAGTAAATATAATTCAGAAATCGAATCTCATTAAGCAAATGAAAACTTACAATGAAGTTACAATGACCCAATCTCGACGAGGTTCATAGCAACAAACTATTGAAAAACTACTCATAGGAATTGAAGTGCAGTACAGGAATTGAAGTGTTGGAAATGTAAAGAACTGAAAATGTAAAACTGAAAAGAAATATGAAGTAAATAAACTGGTTTCTGGATCTGAGTTTGGGTCCTTCATTCTGAGGCCTTCCTTGTTATTTATACTTCCCAGTGGTAACCGTCGAAGTGGGCTTCTAACCGTCGAAGCATCCTCCCATGATTGCTAAACATGCTCTCTCACAGTGAGTCCTACTACGTCACTTTTGCAGTTAGGCTTCTCTCTTGATTTTGAATTTAAATTTATGAGTAACCGTTAGGCCACATCATCTTGTATCTCTCTATTGTTCCAGTGCTACGCAGATCATTATTACCAATACGAACTGCCACGTGTCCGACTTTGATTGACAACTTATATTAACTCCCCAAATTGCCCTCCTCGCGCCATATGTTAAATAGTGATCGGCTTATACAAAATATGTAGCCAACATTACCCCCTGCACTAATATACTGTCATGACCTAAAACAGCTCCTATGGGTTTAGCATCGTAATCGGCCAGTAATCCGTGATTACCAAAGGCCTGGTTAACAATAATGACAATAATACATGATAAAGGGGCTGGCGAAAGCCAATTAATAATAAGATAATGTCCAACGAGCTGTGAGAACCTGAATGAAAATAAACTTTCATATACATAGCCATATTCATAACCACTTATGCCCATAAACACACATATATAAGACAATAAGCAATTTAGGGAATTAATCCCATTATCAAAGACAGTATAAACGAAAGTATTAAAACATTCTTTACACTTAGCAAAATCAAAATGGTGGATTTGAACCACCCAAAAAGCCTTGACACATATAGGTTTGGAACCTCGTTATGAGGCACAATAGCTAGCTTGAGAAAACGAAGGTTTGGGTAAGCGTGACTAGTTTTGGTTAGGTGCTCGATCACCTACATATATATAATAAATTATGAGCTAAAACCCAGTGAATGACAGATGTGTAAAGAGGTTAAGAATGATGTCCTTACAGTCTTTGAAACAATCGATTATCAATAGAATATTTTCAATCAATATCGTTTTGTCAATCATCGTTTAATCGTTTAATTCAATCAATCATAGTAATATAAGTCATACGTGGTACATCCAATAGCAATAATACATTAGGTCTTGAAGACCGAACAATCAATTAATGGCCATCAAACAATAACAATAGTCCCAAGATTTGGAACTGACAGAGATTTCTGTAACAATAGAGATATCAATAATAATAACGATAACAATACGCTATGGATGCCACGAATACAATTCAAAAGAGGATCATTATTCAATCGATAAAAAGTAACTATTTAGAAATAATATAATTTATCATTTAGAAAATAAATGCAATTTGAACATATCTTTACAACATTGTTACTCACAGTGGGCTTCTCGATACATGTACTATTGGTTCGGCATTCGACCTAAACAAACAACTTCAAGCACAATAATTCAATGATATTCATATTGCTATCCAATTCTATTCGATTTGGTTGTTACTTATTCAATAACTAATCGTCTTTACTAATTCGGTTCTAATTTTTCATCTATGCACTCTAATGCACTTGTGAGATGCAAATGATCATGAAAACACTTTAAAATCATGTAAACGGAAGCCCGAAAGATGGAAAAGATGAGTGAAAAACAAACCGAAGCTGTCCAAAGGGGCCGCACGTGCGAGGATTATTGCCACATGTACGGGACCATCCTCGCACCTGCCTCCGCACGTGCATATAATGTAGTGTGCTCAATTGAAATGCCCTAGTTTCCACACACGCAATGCCTCAAGCCGGACGTGCGGCAGTGCTTCAAAAACAGTCCGAAAATTGCTATGTTTTTAGGTCCATCTCTGCCAACATCTAACTTCATTTTCATACATTACAAAGCCCAAAAATTCTTCAAAAAGCACTTTGAATTTACATTTCCTAACCTCAAACAAAAATCATGATTTAAAACAACCTCAAATTGTCAAGAAGAAATCAAACCTTCATTTTGGTATGTATTTGCATAAAACATGCAAGTGTAAGCTTTTAAACTCAAACTTCCATGGAATTCCCTTTCAATTTGAAAAACCATACAAGAATGTAAATGGAGGATATCAAATATCCATGAATGATGCCATGCATGCACCTATGTGAAGTTAATTTGGTCAATATTTTTCCATATCAAGACATGCATGTCCTAAAGTCTTAATATCATGAGCAAACCTCTAATTACTTATAAATTCATTCTCAATTAAATTTGTATTTTAGAGGATGATGAGTGTATAAGCTACCATTGCAAGAATTTGTAGGGAAACCTTACCTTAAGTTGTCAAATGTTGATCAATTCAAGAGTTCTACAAGTTCTTCTTTTCCTCCCTTAGACTTTGAGCTCTCTCTAGTTTCTCTACAAAGTGCACTCTCATCCTCTCTCTCTACGTGTATGTATATAGTAACTCCACTACTTCTCTTCTTTAGCCAATTTATAGCGACCCCGGTCTTTTCCCTTTTGATTATTGTATCCGGACTTATGTTCCGTAGATTCCATTGTTGTGTTATTGTCGTTGTCATCCTTTAATTCTATTTGATTGAGTTTTAGGATGCGTTGGGAGTGTTTCGAACAGTTGGGTTGAGCCTTGGTCTAGATGTTGGTTGCCCAGTTTTTAGCCTTTCCGCTCGAGCGGACATTTCTGCGCTCGAGCGGGGTTTACACTCTTCCAGCATTTTTGGTCCCTGCAAAACTTCTGCAGGTGAGAGTTCTACGCTCGAGCGGGTTTTTATACGCTCGAGCGGGTTGAGCTCGAGCGGTATTGTTGGCGCTCGAGCGGGTAGTGTGTTCTCCGCGTGGGTTCTGGAATGGGGGAATCTACGCTCGAGCGGTTACCATTGAGCTCGAGCGGACCTTGTTTTTTGTTCTTTACGCTCGAGCGGTGTGTTGTACGCTCGAGCGGGCCTGTTCAGTTTATATAGGCAGCAGCGGGTTTTTAATCAGTTTTTCATCTTCTTTCAGATTCCAAACCCTAGATTACGAGTTCTCTCTCTCCCTACTCATCTTCTCTCCTAGGTTTGATCTATTTAGAGTGCGTTCCTACCCTACTTCCTTCATTAAAAAGGTAGAGTGATGCGAGGGCTTTCATTTAATCTGAAAAGTTGTTAGTTCGGAGCACTTTGGTTTTTGGGCATCATCATCATCTTCTTCTTTTTGAGTTATCTTTTGAGGTAGGGATTCCCTACTCCAATGTATATGTTGTGTTCTAAGTTTTGGTAATTTAATATGTTGGGGGTATTTTGGTAATTTTGGGAAAAACCCTAGTTGTTGTGTTAAATTGAATTGTAAGTTTAATTTAAGGAAACTTGGGAATAATGGTTAAATTCACGAAATATGAGGAATTATTGATTTAATGGGGTAGTTGGTTGATTTAAATCATATGCCTATTAAATTGTTGATTTAGTTATTTTCTGTTTAGAGATAACTGTTTTGGGCTATCGGTGGAGGATAGTCATGATTGTTGTAGACATTGCATGTGGATTAGGGATAACTGAAACTAATCAATTGGCCATGTCGTTGTGTATAAAGATTGGAATAATACATTAAATTTATGTATTGATTGTTTGTGTATATGACTTTGTGTTTATATGCATTACTTGTGTATGGGAGGAGATAGGGGATGTACTCCACGGTTTATGGGAAGATAGGGGATGTACCTCTAAACCGGTTAATGATTATGGGAAGATAGGGGATGAACCCAGGGTTGCAGCTCTTATGCGCGCCTATTGCAGAGATATAGCTCATATGCTTATCTATTGAAGTGTGATACAGCTCATATGCTTGTCCACTGAAGTGTTTGATTATTTGATTTGATATAGCACTAATATGTATATCATTATTTTTGTGAAGTATGGAAGTGGTTTATGAGATATTGATACAACACCAACATGTGTATCCATTATGATATAAGAAAGGTTTAACTTGAATTGTTATCCCCGTTGAGTTATTTGGCCAGGCTCTGAGCCATATTTGTATAAATGAAATTGATAAGTGTCATAGACATTGGTGTCTTAAGATTGTATGTTGATATAACTGGTTATCATGGTTAACCATCTATTGAATGCTAGGACTTTATTCAAAGCGTATATTTGGTTTAGTATTTCTCTACTGGGCTGTGGCTCACCCTATATGGGAACTTCATTTTCAGGTTCAGGTGGTTCACTACCTCTAAAGACTTAGCTTGTGAGGATTTGGACTTGAAGATCTGTTTTATTTATTCTAGTTGTTTTTATTTGAATTATGTAAACATTCAAGCCCAGGGCTTTATTTGTTTTGAGTTAGAACTCATGAAATTGTACCCAAGTGTTAGCTTGGCAAAATGTAAGCCTGTAGGGCATTTATTTTGATGTTTTATTTCGTAGTACTCTGATGATTTAAATAATGTAATGTTTTTCTTTTAGTAATGCATGCCTTGTTTTATATTTAATGGGTTTATTTTTGAGGGCGTAACAACTTGGTATCAGAGCGTACCGGGTTTGAATACTTTGGTTACGTGGGAAGTGATTAGTATCACAATGGGTTCGTCTCGTTTGATAGAGACTTAGTGTAATTTCACATGCTTATATGATAACATGTTTATGTGACTATGTGGGTATGGAATGTAGTTTCTAGATATTGATTGGATCCTTGAGTCTCTGAAAGTCTTGTTGGAAAGGCACTTGATCAATGTTGTTTCCAACTAGAACTTTAGTGGCGCCTCGGGACTATCATTATCCAGGAATGAAATTCGTAGGTGCTTATGTGATTATGTGCTTACGTGGTGTGATTTATTATTGTCCAATGTATTAGGACGTGAGTGTTATAGTTTTGGCACATTATTTAGAGTGCTAACGTCTTTGTTTCCTTTATTAGGATGTCAGGACGAGGACGGGGTCGTGGTAGGCGTGGTAGGCAGGCCAGGCAGGAAGTGCCTATACCGGAGGAAATTCCGGCAGTTCAGGAGGGTGTTGGCCAGGCCAATGTGGCCGAGCCAGTAGGACAGCAGTTTATGGGTGCTTTGGCCCAAGGGATAGCAGGGGCATTTCAGGCGTCAGTTGACATTCTGAGGGCTGCGAATCCAGCCCAGGCTGTTGTTGCTGCAGATACGGGTCCTTCTTTTCTGAAGAGGGAGTTCTTCCGGTCCAACCCGGACGAATTTTTAGGTGATCCTAAAGAGCCGCTTAAGGCAGATGAATGGCTCGAACAGACAACGAAGACGTTTGAGATGCTAGGCATCGAAGACGGGGCACTGAAGGTGACCTTGGCATCTTTCCAGCTTAAGGGGGATACGGGTCAGTGGTGGAAGTTCACTAAGGGCCGTATAGGAGGGACTTGGGAGGCTTTTGTAGATGCTTTCCAGGAGAAGTTCCTGTCTTCAGCAGTTAAGGAGAGGTTGAGGGAGCAGTTTTGCCAGCTTAAGCAGAACAGTTCTTCAGTAGCCGAATTTGAGGCATCATTTACCAGCTTGTCCAGGTTTGCACCTGAGTTGGTGGCGTCTGAGGAACGCCGTTGCATTGAGTTCGAGAAGAGGTTGAGGCGTGGCCTCAAGTTGAGAGTAGTAGGGTCTTTGATTCGGGATTATGGGCGTCTGGTTGATGCAGCAGCCCATACTGAGATTATGATGCAGGAGGAGGAGGAAGGGCAGAAAGGCTCCAAGAGGAGTCAGGATGGGCAGAGTGATGGTAGGAGACAGAGAGGCTTCACTCCTCAGCAGTCTCAGGGTAGCTTTTCTAGATCGACCTTTCCAGTACCTAGTGCTAGTTCTGGGAAGGGCAGTCAGGGAGACATCACCTGTTTCAAGTGTGGCCAGCTGGGCCACAAGTCTCCAGTTTGTCCTCAGAGGGGAGGAGTGCAGAGAGCAGCATCTTCTTCGGCTCGATCTCAGAGCCAGAGTCAGGGTAGAGGCCAGCCACTCTCGTGCTATCAGTGTGGTCAGCCAGGGCACATGAAGAGGTATTGCCCGCAGTTGAGTGGCACACCTGGTGCATCTGGTTTGAGGCAGACTCAGGGTCAGCAGCCAGCTCAGTCGGGTCAGGCCTCAAGGGTCAATCAGGGGGCTTCTTTATCCCAGTCTGTGCAGTAGTCTAGGGGTGAACAGGTTGATCAGAGGTCATCTGGGCGCGTGTATGCTGTTACAGCGCAGGATCTTGTACCGGCTCCATCTGTCGTGAGAGGTACCTTCTTGTTTTGCAATTCAGTTGCTAGTGTTTTGATCGATACGGGTGCATCTCATTCCTTTGTGTCTGCTGCATTCGCATCTGTTTTGGAGTTGGAGTTAGCACAGTTAGCGTCTCCTATTTGTGTAGTGTCACCTCTTGGGGGTGAATTGATTTTGAAACAAGGTGTTAGGGGTTGTGATATAGAGGTCGATGATCATAGAATCCCATTTTCCTTTGTAGTTATGCCTATGAAAGGCTTCGATGTTATTTTGGGTATGGACTGGTTATCGTCATACCGGGCAGTTATTGATTGCTATCGCCAGAGGGTCACTTGTTGTACCGTGGGCGGAGAGTGTTTTCATTTTCTGGGGGACCGGGTTGGTAGTGTTTTACCACCGGGGTATGGTTCGCGAGGGCAGAGTGAGCTTAGTGGGCTACTTGCTAATCTGTCGATTAGTGAGGTGGATGAGACCTAGATTGTGTTGCCAAGGGTGGTTTGTGAGTACTCGGACGTCTTTCCCGAGGATCTTGTTGGGTTGCCACCGCATCGAGAGATTGAGTTCTCTATTGACCTAGTGCCCGGTACGGCGCCAATTTCTATGGCTCCTTATCGTTTTGCCCCAGCCGAGTTAGTTGAGTTGAAGATTCAGCTCCAGGAGTTGCTAGATAAGGGCTATATCCGTCCTAGTGTTTCACCGTGGGGAGCACCGGCCCTCTTTGTTAAAAAGAAAGGTGGTGCTTTGAGACTATGTATAGATTACCGGAAATTGAATCGGGCTACGGTTAAGAATAAGTACCCTATGCCTCGTATAGATGATCTGTTCGACCAGTTGAAGGGTTCCCGTTGTTTCTCTAAGATAGATTTGAGATCGGGTTACCACCAGTTGAGGGTCAGGGAGGAGGATATTCCGAAGACGGCATTCCGTACGCGGTATGGCCATTACGAGTTTCTGGTGATGCCATTCGGGCTCACCAATGCACCGGCAGTGTTTATGGATTTGATGAACCGGATCTTCCGGGAATTCTTGGATCGTTTTGTGGTCGTCTTCGTGGACGACATTTTGATTTATTCACCTTCAGAGGAGGAGCACGAGGCACATTTGAGAGTGGTGCTAGAGTTACTTAGAGCCCATAAGCTTTATGCTAAGTTCGGGAAGTGTGAGTTTTGGCTAGAAGAGGTGAAGTTCTTAGGCCATGTAGTTTCTGGGGAAGGGGTGTCTGTTGATACATCCAAGACAGAGGCAGTGCAAGATTGGGCACAGCCTAAGAGTGTGTTTGAGATCCGCAGTTTTCTGGGATTAGCTGGGTATTACCGTCGGTTTGTGAAAGATTTCTCCAGGTTAGCTTCACCGTTGACTAGATTGACTCGGAAGGGAGTCAAATTTGTATGGAGTGAGACTTGTGAAAAGTCGTTTCAGGAGTTGAAAGTTAGACTGACCACCGCTCCAGTCTTGATTATTCCGGAGAGAGGGTTGGGTTATGCAGTCTATTGTGATGCCTCACGAGAGGGTCTGGGTTGTGTGTTAATGCAAGAGGGGAAAGTGGTTGCCTATGGTTCACGTCAGTTGAAAATTCATGAGAAGAATTATCCTACGCACGATTTAGAGTTAGCAGCTGTGATTTTTGCCTTGAAGATTTGGAGGCATTATCTTTATGGTGAGAGGTTCGAGGTATTCTCGGATCATAAGAGTCTGAAATATCTGTTTACACAGAAAGACTTGAATTTGAGGCAGAGGAGGTGGATGGAGTTCATTGAGGATTATGACTTCGAGTTGCACTATCATCCGGGGAAGGCCAATGTTGTGGCCGATGCCCTTAGTAGGAAATCTGTTGGTGACTTAGCTAGTATAGCCATCCGGGAATGGGAGATGTTGGGTGCAGTTGGGGAGTTTGATTTGCATCTGGGCGAATCCGTAGAGGCGGCGGCCTTGTTTTCTGTGGTTGCACAGCCGACACTTGTGACTCGAGTGTTAGAGGCTCAGAGGGGTGATCTTGAGGTAGAATCTCTCCGAGAGAAGATTTCCAATGGGAAGGTTGAGAAGGGTTTGACGGTGTATCCCGACTTGAGTGTGAGATACCGAGACCGTCTGTTTGTGCCGGAGTCTTGCCGAGAGGAGGTACTCCGAGAGTTTCATCATTCACGCCTTGCGGTGCATCCGGGGGTACTAAGATGTATCGGGATTTGGGCCGCCAGTTTTGGTGGCGGGGTATGAAGAGAGATGTGGCAGCATTCGTGTCTAAGTGCCTTACTTGTCAGCAAGTGAAGGCCGAACATCAGAGGCCAGCGGGTTTGTTGCAACCCTTGCCTATTGCCGAGTGGAAGTGGGAGCATGTCACTATGGACTTCGTTGTGGGTCTTCCGAGGACTCAGCGGGGTAGTGACGCTATTTGGGTGGTTGTAGACCGGTTGACTAAGACGGCGCACTTCATTCCTATGCGCGTGAGAGATTCGGTAGATCATCTTGCCGACTTATATATCCGGGACATAGTGAGGTTGCACGGGGTCCCAGTGACGATCGTCTCAGATAGAGATCCTCGTTTTACTGCTAGGTTGTGGCAGAGTTTGCAGAGTGCCTTAGGCACTAAGTTAACCTTTAGCACAGCTTATCATCCTCAGACTGACGGACAGTCTGAGCGAACTATTCATATCCTTGAGGATATGCTTCGGGGTTGTGTTCTCGACTTTAGTGGGTCGTGGGAGAGGCACTTGCCATTAGTGGAGTTTGCCTACAACAACAGTTTCCAGTCTAGTATCGGTATGGCACCGTTTGAGGCCTTGTATGGTCGACCGTGTAGATCTCCAGTTTGTTGGGCTGAGGTGGGTGATGCACCTCTATTGGGTCCGGAGTTGGTGAGGGAAACGACGGAGAAAGTTGAGCTTATCCGTAAGAGGCTTGTTACAGCACAGAGTCGTCAGAAATCTTATGCTGACCGTAGGAGGAGACCTTTGGTGTTTGAGGTGGGTGATCATGTCTTTCTGAAGATATCACCTAGACGTGGTTTGATGAGGTTTGGAAAGAGCGGGAAGTTGTCCCCTCGGTTTATTGGGCCTTTTGAGATCCTTGAGAGGATTGGCGAGACTGCTTATCGTTTAGCTTTGCCACCGCAGTTATCCGGAGTTCATGACGTGTTTCATGTGAGTATGCTTCGGAAGTATGAGCCAGATCCGTCACATGTGTTGGATTGGACTGATTTAGTAGTTGATGAGGATGTCTCTTATGAGGAGAGACCAATTCGGGTCTTGGATAGGCGGGATCAAGTTTTGCGAGGCAAAACCATCCCTTTGGTAAAAGTTTTGTGGAAACATCACGGAGTGGAGGAAGCCACTTGGGAACGTGAGTTGGAAGTCCGTGAGAAATATTCGGATATGTTTATTGAGTTGTAATCTTGTATTTAGATTATATAATATTGTTCAACTTAAGAGCTTTATATATATGTCTTAACTTGGAAAACATTGAGAATGTTTTGGGTTTAATGTTAACATTTGCACTTGCCTTTTTATGGAAGTGAAGTATAACATTTATATATTGAATGTGTTGTTTATATCATGAACTTGAATAATGATATGGAAATTGTTAACATTGAAAGGAATAATGCATAATATTGATGCAAGTTGAATATATGTTGATTTATACATATTGTGAGATGCCTCTTGATAAGAGATGAAGTGACCGGTATTGGGTCAAGTTGTTTTTATTGTTTTATAATATCATTGGGAATTGAGAAAAACTTGTTTTTACAAACTCATGCTTAATTTCGGGGACGAAATTCTTTTAAGGGGGGGAGGTTATAGCGACCCCGGTCTTTTCCCTTTTGATTATTGTATCCGGACTTATGTTCCGTAGATTCCATTGTTGTGTTATTGTCGTTGTCATCCTTTAATTCTATTTGATTGAGTTTTAGGATGCGTTGGGAGTGTTTCGAACAGTTGGGTTGAGCCTTGGTCTAGATGTTGGTTGCCTAGTTTTTAGCCTTTCCGCTCGAGCGGACATTTCTGCGCTCGAGCGGGGTTTACACTCTTCCAGCATTTTTGGTCCTGCAAAACTTCTGCAGGTGAGAGTTCTACGCTCGAGCGGTTTTTATACGCTCGAGCGGGTTGAGCTCGAGCGTATTGTTGGCGCTCGAGCGGGTAGTGTGTTCTCCGCGTGGGTTCTGGAATGGGGGAATCTACGCTCGAGCGGTTGCCATTGAGCTCGAGCGGACCTTGTTTTTTTGTTCTTTACGCTCGAGCGGTGTGTTGTACGCTCGAGCGGGCCTGTTCAGTTTATATAGGCAGCAGCGGGTTTTTAATCAGTTTTTCATCTTCTTTCAGATTCCAAACCCTAGATTACGAGTTCTCTCTCTCCCTACTCATCTCTCTCTCCTAGGTTTGATCTATTTAGAGTGCGTTCCTACCCTACTTCCTTCATTAAAAAGGTAGAGTGATGCGAGGGCTTTCATTTAATCTGAAAAGTTGTTAGTTCGGAGCACTTTGGTTTTTGGGCATCATCATCATCTTCTTCTTTTTGAGTTATCTTTTGAGGTAGGGATTTCCTACTCCAATGTATATGTTGTGTTCTAAGTTTTGGTAATTTAATATGTTGGGGTATTTTGGTAATTTTGGGAAAAACCCTAGTTGTTGTGTTAAATTGAATTGTAAGTTTAATTTAAGGAAACTTGGGAATAATGGTTAAATTCACGAAATATGAGGAATTATTGATTTAAATGGGGTAGTTGGTTGATTTAAATCATATGCCTATTAAATTGTTGATTTAGTTATTTTCTGTTTAGAGATAACTGTTTTGGGCTATCGGTGGAGGATAGTCATGATTGTTGTAGACATTGCATGTGGATTAGGGATAACTGAAACTAATCAATTGGCCATGTCGTTGTGTATAAAGATTGGAATAATACATTAAATTTATGTATTGATTGTTTGTGTATATGACTTTGTGTTTATATGCATTACTTGTGTATGGGAGGAGATAGGGGATGTACTCCACGGTTTATGGGAAGATAGGGGATGTACCTCTAAACCGGTTAATGATTATGGGAAGATAGGGGATGAACCCAGGGTTGCAGCTCTTATGCGCGCCTATTGCAGAGATATAGCTCATATGCTTATCTATTGAAGTGTGATACAGCTCATATGCTTGTCCACTGAAGTGTTTGATTATTTGATTTGATATAGCACTAATATGTATATCATTATTTTTGTGAAGTATGGAAGTGGTTTATGAGATATTGATACAACACCAACATGTGTATCCATTATGATATAAGAAAGGTTTAACTTGAATTGTTATCCCCGTTGAGTTATTTGGCCAGGCTCTGAGCCATATTTGTATAAATGAAATTGATAAGTGTCATAGACATTGGTGTCTTAAGATTGTATGTTGATATAACTGGTTATCATGGTTAACCATCTATTGAATGCTAGGACTTTATTCAAAGCGTATATTTGGTTTAGTATTTCTCTACTGGGCTGTGGCTCACCCTATATGGGAACTTCATTTTCAGGTTCAGGTGGTTCACTACCTCCAAAGACTTAGCTTGTGAGGATTTGGACTTGAAGATCTGTTTTATTTATTCTAGTTGTTTTTATTTGAATTATGTAAACATTCAAGCCCAGGGCTTTATTTGTTTTGAGTTAGAACTCATGAAATTGTACCCAAGTGTTAGCTTGGCAAGATGTAAGCCCGTAGGGCATTTATTTTGATGTTTTATTTCGTAGTACTCTGATGATTTAAATAATGTAATGTTTTTCTTTTAGTAATGCATGCCTTGTTTTATATTTAATGGGTTTATTTTTGAGGGCGTAACACAATTGATGAGTAGGATTGTTTTTTTTTTTTTTTTGTTTAATTCCTTTAATTCTTATTCTTCAAGATTAACTTAGGCTAATAATAAAACACACTAATTTAATGCAACTCAAATTCACTCAATTTAATTAAGCCTCATCACCTTATAATTTTAATTATACTAAGTTAAATTATACTAAGGTGAATTAGGCTCTAATTCCTTTCCAATCTCTTAGTTCTAACTTGTTCAAATTAACGAATCAGATAGGTTTAAAGTCACTTTAACCTATATGTTCACAATAACAACACAATACTAACCAATGCAAGCATCTAGCATATAGCATATAGCATATAGCACATAATTCACAATTAACACATAATCACATAATTAACAATAAGCATATAATTAATATAATTAATTTATGTAATTAAGGAGACGGTTCTCACATTCTCTCCTCCTTAGGACGTTTGGTCCTCCAAACTCAATTACCTTCCTCTAGAAAGAATATAGGATCTAGTAGAAATAGGTCCGAATATCTTTTCTTCATTTCATCCTCTCTTTCCCAAGTCGCATAGGTATCCCCGTGATTTTGCCAGTCTACTTTCACTAACGGAATTTTCTTATTTCTCAACTTCTTGATTTACCGGTTTACAATCTGAATGGGCCTTTCTTCATAGATATAGTCATCACTCAACACCACATGGGTAGGCTCAATAACATGAAAAGGATCCCGAAGATAGTCCCGCAACATTAAGACATGAAAGACATTATGCATATGTTCCATTTCCGGAGGGAGTGCTACCTGATATGCTACTGGATTAATCTTTTCAATGATTTCATACGGCCCAACAAATCTCGGTGCTAACTTGCTCTTGGTTCCAAAGCGAGTCTGCCTTTTTATTGGTGTTACTTTAATAAAAACATGATCACCCACTTCGTATTCCCTGTCTCGCCTTTGGACATCCGCATAGCTTTTCTGTCGGCTTTGTGCAGTTTTCAATCTTTGTTGAATTAACTTCACATTTTTTGTTGTTTCATGTACAATCTCTAGCCCAAGTAAAGGCTCATCTCCAACTTCGGCCCAACAAATGGGAGACTGACATTTTCTGCCATATAAAGCCTCAAAAGGCGCCATCCCAATGCTTGAATGGAAACTGTTATTGTAGGCAAATTCAGCTAGAGGCAAGTGAGTTTCCCAATTCCCTTGAAAATCAAGCACACACATGCGCAACATGTCCTCTAGAGTTTGGATTGTTCTTTTTGACTGGCCATCAGTCTGTGGATGGTATGCACTGCTCAATCTCAATTCAGTACCCAATGCCGTTTGCAGGCTTTCCCAAAATCTTGATGTGAACTTCGAGTCCCTATCAGAAACAATGGACACAAGCCCTCCATGCAATCTAATAATCTCATTAATGTAAATTATAGCCAACTTATCCGCATTATTAATTGTTTTGATAGGTAAAAAGTGTGTAGATTTAGTCAAACGGTTAAAATAACCCAAATTGAGTCCATAACTCTATTGGAGCGAGGTAGTCCAACTATGAAATCCATAGTAATGTGTTCCCATTTCCACTCTGGTATTGGCAGTGGTTGGAGCAATCTCGCGGGTCGTTGATGCTCGGCTTTGATTTGTTGGCAATGTAAGCATTTTGACACAAACTCAGCAATTTCTTTCTTCATTCTCGGCCACCAAAAATTGAGCTTTAAATCTTGGTACATTGTTGTATTCCCTGGATGGATAGAAAGTCTTGAACTGTGGGCTTCTTGCAAAACTTGCTTTTTTAAGTCAACATCATTTAGTACACATAATCTACCTTGAAATTTCAACACACCATATTCAAAAACAAAATCCGGCCTCGATTTGGATTCCCGTTCATCAATAATCTTCTTCAGAAATTCATCTTGTTGCTGTTTTTCTCTAATTTCTTCAAGAATTGCCGATTGAACAAAAATAGCAACCAATGTCTCGCCTTGTTCTCACAGAACAATTTCAATCTTAAATTTCTCAAGGTCATGTAGCAATTCTCTTTGCCCGGTAAGTAAGCAAACCAAATTCTCGATTGATTTCCGACTAAGTGCATCAGCAACAGTGTTAGCTTTCCCCGAATGGTACAAAATTTGCAAGTCATAATCTTTTATCGATTCCAGCCATCTCCGTTGTCTCATGTTCAACTCTTTCTGGGTAAAGAAATACTTTAAGCTCTTGTGATCAATATAAACCTCACATGTTGCCCCATACAAGTAGTGACGCCAAATTTTCAATACAAATACTACTGCAGCAAGTTCTAAATCATGAGTCGGATAGTTCTTTTCGTGTGGCCTTAATTGTCGAGAAGCATATGCTATCACTTTCCTATTCTACATCAATACACACCCCAGACCCTTATAAGAAGCATCACTAAAAACAGTAAATCCATCCGTACTTGAGGGTAAGGTGAGAATCGGCGCAGTGACAAGTCGAGTCTTCAATTCTTGAAAAGCTGATTCTCTCTGATCGGTCCAATCAAACAGTACTTATTTTTGGGTCAACTGAGTCAAAGGCAAAGCAGTTTTAGAAAATCTTTCACAAATCTTCGGTAGTATCCAGCCAAACCCAAGAAACTCCGGAGTTCAGTAACATTGGTAGGTCTAGGACAATTAACAACTGCCTCAATTTTCTGTGGGTCCACTGCAATGTCATCTTTATTGATTATATGTCCCAAAAACATAACACTATCAAGCTAGAATTCACATTTTGTCAGTTTTGCATATAATTTATGTTCTCTCAAGGTTTGCAAAGCAAGTCTCAAATGGTATTCATGTTCTCCTTTGCTTTTGGAATAAATCAAAATGTCATCTATAAAATCAACCACATATTCATCGAGGAATGACTTGAAAATTCTATTCATAAGATCCATAAATGCAGCAGGCGCGTTAGTAACTCCGAAAGGCATAACAAGAAATTCATAATGTTCGTACCTTGTTCGGAAAGCAGTCTTTTCAATCTCCTTAGCTTTGACTTTCAATTGGTGGTATCCGAATCTAAGATCAATCTTGGAAAAGACCTGAGCACCTTGCACTTGGTCAAATAAATCATCAATGCAAGGCAACGGGTACTTGTTTTTCACTGTCACCTTATTCAACTCATGGTAGTCAATGCAAAGCCTCAATGAACCATCCTTCTTTTTCACAAATAAAACTTGAGTGCCCCACAGTGATGTACTAGGCCTGATAAACTTTTTGTTCAACAACTCTTGCAATTGGATTTTCAACTCTTTCAATTTAGAAGGTGCCATTCTGTACGAAGGTTTGGAAATTGGCTGTGTACCTAATATCACTTCGATAGTGAACTCAATCTTCCTGTCAATCAAATCCCCTGGCAAATCATCTAGAAACACATCTGGGAATTCTCTGACTATAGGAATACTGTCCACATTAGCTTTAGTATCAGCAGACACAATCAATATACAACATAAATACCCTTTACACCACTTTTTAATCAATTTGAATGCTTTCATAGATGAAATCAAGTATGGGGGAAGTACAACACCAACTTCGTTAAATACAAATTCAGGCAATCCAGGTGGATGAAAAACAACTTGTTTTGTCACACAATCAATGGAGGCATGATATTTGGTTAACCAATCCATTCCTAAAATTATATCAAAATGATCAATATTCAGAGGTAGCAAATCAACATATAAAAGCACATTCCCAATAGCAATCTCACATGCAGGATACACATGAGCACAAGTTATGGACCCTCTAGCAGGTGAAGATACAGCTAATAAATAGTTCATGGGTTCCAGTGGTCTATTTAATTTTTGTGAAAAAACATGCGAGACAAACGAGTGTGTAGACCCTGAATCAATCAGAATATAAGCATTTTGAGCACAAATAGGAAGTATACCTGACACTACTGTCTTAGTGTTCTAGGATTGGGTTTTAGTGTAGTGGTTGATGTTGCAGCACTTGCTACAGGTCTAGTAAAGTTCTGAGATGCAAGAAGATAGTCTTTAACTATGTGGCCCACCTTGCCACACTTATAACATGCCCCAGGGATTTTATAACAAACCCTTTTGTGTCTTTTGCAGCATTCTGGATAAGGCAATATAGAATTGTTGCCTTGACTAGAACTGCTTGTTAACCCTGTATTCTGTTTTTTATTCAATGAGTTGTTTCGGTCCTTTTTGAAATGAAAACTTTGTCTCTTATCCCTCCATTCAGTCACCAACATCTTAGCTTGTTTCAATGCTGCAACATTTGCCTCAGCTATGATAGCTCGGTCAAGGACATTTACGTACTTGAGTAATTTTAGGACATTGATTCGGTCAAGTATCTCCACATTAAGTCCACCCTCAAATTTTCTAGCCTTTTTATAGTCAATATCTACCATGTGTGGTGCATAACAAGCGAGCTCGGTGAACTTAGCTTTATATTCTACTACTGACATGGTACCCTGCTTCAGTTGCTCAAATTTGGTTACTTTACGGTCACAGACACATTGAGGGAAGTATTTATCATATAATGCTTCCTTGAATTGAGCCCAAATCATAGCATTGTTATCTTCACGTACAAGCATCCACCACCGTCTTGCCTCCTCTTGTAAAGTAAAGGTAGCTAACAACACTTTCTGTGCCTCAAAACACGGGAACACTTCAAATAGTTTTTCAATTTCGAGGATCCATGCCTTAGCTTTTAATGGTTCCAGTCCTCCCTAGAATGTTTGTGGCTTCATTTTGTTAAACTTTCATGCTAAAGCAATAACATCATCATTGGCATTTGGTTCTGGTTGCATTGGTAGCAGAGGAGGAGGTGGGGGTTGTTGATTCTGTTGTTGTCTTAGAGCCTCAGTCAATAATTCAACCATTCTTTCCAATCTTGCAATTCTTGTTTCGGATGATTCAGTTTCATCTGGATTTCTTGCATTCTCCATCACACTATATAAAACATGATAACAATAAACATAGGAAAGATAGTTTTATATTCATGTATGTTAGTTCATATACACATATCATATCCACACACACTTATTTATGCTCATGCAATGCCCTAATTGTTTTTCTAGAACATCCTATAGCTCATTTGGACACGTGTGTGCAGTATAACTCATACTCTAATACCACTCTGTCACAACCCAAACCTGCCTTTATAGGTTTAGCATCGTAACCGGCCAGTAATCTGTGATTACCAAAGGCCTGGTTAACAATAATGACAATAATACATGATAAAGGGGCTAGTAGAAGCCAATCAATAATAAGATAATGTCCAATGAGCTATGAGGACCTAAATGGAAATAAACTTTCATATACATAGCCATATTCATAACCACTTATGCCCATAAACACATATATATAAGACAATATACAAGTTAGAGAATTAATCCCATTATCAAAGATAGTATAAACAAAAGTCTTAAAACATTCTTTACACTTAGCAAAATCAAAATGGTGACACATGTAGGTTCGGAACCTCGCTATGAGACACAATAGTTGGCTTGACAGAACGAAGGTTCAGGTCAGTGCCACTAGCTTTTGGTCCGATGCTTGATCACCTACATATATATAATAAATTGTAAGCTAAAGCCCAGTGAATAACAGATATGTAAAGAAGTTAAGAATGATGTCCTTACAGTCTTCGAAACAATCGATTATCAATAGAACATTTTCAATCAATATCGTTTTGTCAATCAATCGTTCAATCGTTTAATTCAATCAATTATAGTAATATAAGTCATACGTGGTACATCCAATAGCAACAATACAATAGGTTTTAAAGACCAAACAATCAATTGATGCCCATCAAACAATAATAATAGTCCCAAGATTTGGAACTGACAGAGATCTCTATAACAATAGCAATATCAATAACAATAACAATAACAATAACAATAACAATACGCTGTCGATGCCACGAATACAATTCAAAAGAGGATCATCATTCAATCAATAAAAAGTAACCGTTTTGTAATGACCCTCACACTGATTACCGATAAGTCACTGATTAATTACCGATTTCTGCTAAACTAAGACTGATTATGACTGATTATTGAATTGATTGAAATACTGAACTGACTGACCAAATCCGAAACTGATTGATTGACTGTATCTGTTTGAATTGCATTCCTATCTGTTGATTGTTTAATTATCTGTTCGTGTTTCTATGTTTAAACTGCAATTTGAAGGCCTTATCGGCGGCCGAACTGGAATTGATTGATGATTTAGGATCATGAGATTTATGTGATTTTATGATGCATTTAATTGAAATGTGATTTTGTATGATTAAATTAGATTAAAATAAGCTAAATTACATGAGTTTGACTTATTTACCAATTTGCCACACTAGTGGCCCACTATCCCACACATATTTGAGCCTACACTTGATCTCACAACACATTTCCTCAGCCACATTCCTTGGTATAGCCGACTATAGGGAGAGAGGAAGTGAGAGAGTGAATTCATCTTGCTCCATTTTGCTTTGGCTTGAGAACTTGGTAGAATTGAAGTGTAGATTTGTCAATTGAGCCTCTAGACTTGAATTACAAGACCTAAGTAGGTAATTGAACCTTTCATTGTGTGTTTAAGATTGTTCTTGCATGATTCAAGTCAAATTGTAGAGTTGGAGCATGAATTAGTTCAATAATGTTGAAATATAGCTCAATTGTTGCATGCATGTGCATATTGTCAAGTTTTGAGGTTGTAATTCATCTTTCCTCACATGCATGTTCATAATATTGTTGTAATCCATGTTGTCATCATGTTTTGAAAGATTTGAGCTCATTTGAGCAAACATTGAAGCTTGGAATTGTTTTAAATTCATGCATGTCATGATATAGCATGTTCATGAAAAATTGGGTTTGAAAACGGATTTAATTGATTCACCCTTGGGCTTTAAATTCACAAATTGAGCTTTGAAACTTGTTGTATATTGAGTTTGGATGTGTTTTCCAGAATTTGGGCCCAAGAGGTCGAATTTTGAGCTTAGGAATGCTTGGTTTGAGCTTGGGAGGCAAATCTAGAAATTCCAGAATTTGGCTTCTACGCTCGAGCGAAGGATTCTACGCTCGAGCGACCATCGTTTCTTCTGAGCTCCGCTCGAGCGAGGAAATGGTGGCCCGAGCGTAAATTTCAAGCTCTTAGTATCTTGGTGCGCGCAGGCGTACGCTCGAGCGAAGGGACCTACGCTCGAGCGAAGAGCTGTGTCTCACGCTCGAGCGAGCATCGGGCGTAAAATCTGAGCATCCAGTATTTTTACTGTAGCACGCAGTCTGCTCGAGCGACGGAATCCACGCTCGAGCGAAGCTCCTTTGTCTGCATGTCCGCTCGAGCGAAGAAAGCCTCGCTCGAGCGAGACCCCTGTTTTCAGCAAATTTTGTAAAGTGTTCAAAAGTGCATCTTTGCATCCTCTCTCCATCCTAGGCATTCCTAGCATATTTAAGGCATCTTTAAGAGGATATAGATGTAGAACGCACCAAGGCAAATTTAGGGGTTAAGTTATTATCTTTCCCAACTGTGTAGCTTAGCGTGTGTTCATTCTGTACTGTTTAGGGTTGGCATTTCGAGGAGGCACTCTAGCCTACTGTAGCCCAGAACTCTGTGAGTAACAATTGTGTAAAGATATGTTCAAAATGATTATCTTCTGGACAACTGAACTGTACTGTTTTCTGAACTGTTTACTGTTTACTGAATGAATGTATGTCCTATATTATGAACTGTACTGTGGCATCCTTAGCACCTACTGTTTATTGTTACTGTTACAGAGATCTCTGTCGGTTCCCTCGTGGAACCACTACTGTTTACTGATTGATGGCCATCATTACTGTTCGGTCTTTTAAGACCTACTGTACTGTTATGCTAATGGATGTACCACATATGACTGTTTACTGTACTGAACGACTGATATACACATTGAATTGAACTGTTTTCTTTAC
Organism: Camellia japonica; assembly: GCA_030407325.1. NCBI lineage: Eukaryota > Viridiplantae > Streptophyta > Magnoliopsida > Ericales > Theaceae > Camellia > Camellia japonica. Next base: position 50,145,304 of record JAPPVO010000019.1, read on the forward strand.
TGTAAGGATATTCAATCTAAACCTCTTTACGCATTATGTTATTCACTGGGCTTTAGCTCACTGCTCATATATATATATATGTAGGTGGTCAGGCACCGGATCAAAGCTAGAAGCGTCGGGGTAGAATTCCAGTTTTGTCAAGCCAACCAATGTGCCTCACCGCGAGATTCCGAGCCTGCCAAGCTTAGGCTATGGGGTGTTTTAGTATTCCCCCTTACCGTACTGTTTTATTTACTGTATAGACTGAACGTTTTGCATTGTACTGTTTATCAGGGATTAAGTCCCTGTTCTGACTGGTTGTATATTATATGCATACTGTTTTGTACTGTTCTGTATATTATATGAAAAAAATCTTTTTGGCATACAGACTGTCACAGCTCATTGGACACTGTTTATTTACTGTATTGGCTCCGCCAAGCCCCTGTACTCTGTTTTACTGTATTACTGTTAAGCAGGCCTTCGGTAATCTAGATTACTGGCCGGTTACGGTGCTAAACCCATAGGGGCGGGTTTTGGGTCGTGACACGTTTAGAAAAACATAATTTATAATTTAGAAATAAATGCAATTTGAACATATCTATACAACATTGTTTCTCACAGTGGGCTTCTCGATACATGTACTATTGGTTTAGCATCCGACCTAAACAAACAAATTCAAGCACAATAATTCAATGACATTCATATCGCTATCCAATTCTATTCGATTCGGTTGTTACTTATTCAATAACTACTCGTCTTTACTAATTCAGTTCTAATTTTTAATTTATGCACTTTAATGCACTTGTGAGATGCAAATAATCATGAAAACACTTTAAAACCATGTAAATGGAAGCCCGGAAGGTGGAAAAGATGAGTGAAAAACAAACCGGAGCTATCCAAAGGGGGGCCGAACGTGCGGGGATTATTGCCACACGTGCGGGACCATCCCCGCACCTGCCTCTGCACATGCATATAATGCAGTGTGCTTAGTTGAAATGCCCTGTTTTCCGCACGTGCAAGGCCTCAAGCCGAACATGCGACAGTGTTTCCAAAACAGTCCGAAAATTGCTATGTTTTTTGGTCCATCTCTGCCAACATCTAACTTCATTTTCATACATTACAAAGCCCAAAAATTCTTCAAAAACACTTTGAATTTACATTTCTTAACCTCAAACAAAAATCATGAGTTCAAAACAACCTCAAATTGTTAAGAAGAAATCAAACCTTCACTTTGGTATGTATTTGCATAAAACATGCAAGTGTAAGCTTTTAAACTCAAACTTCCATGGAATTCCCTCTCAATTTGAAAAACCATACAAGAATGTAAATGGAGGAAATCAAATATCCATGAATGATGCCGTGCATGCACCTATGTGAAGTTAATTTGGTCAATATTTTTCCATACCAGGCATGTATGTCCTAAACTCTTAATATCATGAGCAAACCTCTAATTACTTATAAATTCATTCTCAATTAAATTTGTATCTTAGAAGATGATGAGTGTATAAGCTACCATTGCAAGAATTTGTAGGGAAACCTTACCTTAAGTTGTCAAATGTTGATCAATTCAAGAGTTCTACAAGTTCTTCTTTTCCTTCCTTAGACTTTGAGCTCTCTCTAGTTTCTCTACAAAGTGCAGTCTCATCATCTCTCTCTGTGTATGTATATAGCAACTCCACTACTTCTCTTCTTTAGTCAATTGATAAGTAGGATTTTTTTTTTTTTTTTATTTCCTTTAATTCTTATTCTTCAAGATTAACTTAGGCTAATAATAAACACACTAACTTAATGCAACTCAAATTCACTCAATTTAATTAAGCCTCATCACCTTATAATTTTAATTATACTAATTATATTAAGGTGAATTAGGCCCTAATTCCTTTCCAATCTCTTAGTTCTAACTTGTTCAAATTAACGAATCAGACAGGTTTAAAGTCACTCTAACCTATCTGTTCACAATAACAATACAATACCAACTAGTGCAAGCATATAACATATAGCACATAATTCACAATTAACACATAATCACATAATTAGCAATAAGCATATAATTAATATAATTAATTTACGTAATTAAGGAAGGAGAAATAAACGAGATGGAGAAGGCACTTAAACAAACAGAATTTGAAATGAAGTCCTAGCAACTCTTTTTCCAACTAAGGGCTCATCAATTGATAAACCAAATTTAGATAGGATAGAGATAGGTTAGAAAAAGATATGTATTTATTGAATTTGCTGGACACAGTTCCATGATCTTGTAACTTTGTCCATTCCTTATTTTTTACGAAATTGAGAATGTAGCCAAGTAGTTTTCCCCAATGTAAATATTACTTATCAATAAAACTGGGCCTTCAAATTTCTTTTGTTATGGTCTGGTGTTATGTTCCAAGTGTATGGTTAACATAATCTGTGTGAATAACAGCTTTGAACTCACCAATCTTGCTTCGAAACCAAGTTTAAGTGCTTCGAAGTATGGAATTTTTCCTTAGAAATTACACTGCTTACTCTTAACGAGCTCTCTCAGATAGAAAATTCAAGGATGAAATTTCATGTAAAGGTAAGTCTTTTGGGTTTCTTTACTACTTGACCAAGAACTGATTTTGTAGTGCTTACTTATTTCAGAACCCAAAACTTTAAACAAGCTGTCCTAGGAGTATGCTTTTAAAACCTTCGAAGAGAACAAGCTGTAACTAATGTCTTTCTAAGGCATAAGCTTCAAAGATCTTGGAAGGAAATTGGCTTCGAAGCCAACTACAGGTTTTCAAAGCCAAGCTGAGCATTTAAAATATACTTCCCTCCCATAACTTACTCTTGAAAGAGACAATCTATAATGTGGTTTTGAGACCCCTTGTGTTTTAAAACTAGAGTTTTAATTCCACACGAGTCAAAACCATCAAATAATTTATTTCGGGTCTACTTGACCCATTGGGTCGACTTTGGTAATTTTGGATGGAAAGGTTTAAAACCCTTTTTCTTCACGCGTTACCTATTCACTTGCCCAAAATTCCCCTTTTTAAAATATACTTCCCTCCCATAACTTACTCTTGAAAGAGACAATCTATAATGTGGTTTTGAGACCCCTTGTGTTTTAAAACTAGAGTTTTAATTCCACACGAGTCAAAACCATCAAATAATTTATTTCGGGTCTACTTGACCCATTGGGTCGACTTGGTAATTTTTTGGATGGAAAGGTTTAAAACCCTTTTTCTTCGCGCGTTACCTATTCACTTGCCCAAAATTCCCCTTCTCACCCCTGCTGCTCTTGTCTGCAACTTTTCACTCCTCATCCACATTTTTCTTTCAACTCCTCGATAATGGCTTCTTTTTCTCTAAAAGTACCAGTCGTTGAGCGCGTGAGCCCGTCTGTGGTTTTCAGGAGACTCATTAATGAGGAATGTGACAAATACAGAATCGGTGAACAGTGTGCTGTTGATGGACGCATCATCATTCCCCGTCATCATGCTCAAGGAGAATATGTGCTTTGACCCATTTTTAGGGAAGCCCTTACTCAGCTCTCTGCCTTATACTCGTGTCTAGAGGATCATTGCCTCCTTTATGAGAGTGGCCTTGACTAGGGGACCTAGAGGTTGAACCGACCCCACCGCTGCTGGCCCAACCTGAGGCCTGAATGGGATGAATGGTACGATCGAGTTGTTCTGCTAAGATGTTGGACATGCAAGAACTCTGTCTCCTCGACGCTCTTCGATTAGCCAGGTTTTATTCTGAGGACCCTTTCCTTATACCCGCTACACTCTGTTTTTGGAATCCATTTTTCAATTTTTTCCAATTTCGATGTGGTATGATGGCTCCTACTATTCTTGATATATGTCATCTCTTAGGGTTATTCCCCATTGGCACTGTTTTTGGCCCTGATTACCCCGACCTTAATGTGCCTTTTTCCATTCCCCTTTTTAACTCCTCCTTTAGTGATTTCGTAAATTCTGAAAACCAAAGGGAGGGCCTTGTAACAGACCGAGAATTCTTCTCTTTTCTTCTATACTGGCTTTGTAAATTTTTATTTTGCACTTCTTTTTAGAGAATTATGCCTGATTTTGCCCCCAACCAAGGGGGCCCATTCTGGATATTGCAACTTTAGCTCTTTGCCTACTTCACTGATTTACAATCTAGATGTTTAAGGTTTTTGGTACCAAACCCTACTACTTATGGAGAAAAATACGCCAAAATTTCACTCTACCCTTCCAACTTTGCTTACTACTTCACCTTTTTCCACTAACTTCTAGCTTCCCCTCCATCTCACACCTTTTTCTGTCCCTTCGAAGCCAATGTTGGCCAGCATGGTTGAGGACCTTTTTGGCTGATAGAAACTGCTCCCAACCTCAACACAGGGACATGTGGGCTTCTATCTTAACTCCAAAGGAGCCATTTATTGGCACTTTACACCCTTAAGCTTACAAATGCATAACAGAAGCCTACTGCCCTGCTCAATTTGCTAGGCAATTTAAGCTTACCCAGGGGATCCCTATTTCTCTATGCAGCCAAACTAACCCAAATCTTGCCACTAGAAAGCTGAAAGTGCAAAGAAATAGGTTGGAGAAAGCAACCTCCAAATTGATTCAAGACTTGATCGAATTTCAATTCATTCATTTCATCCCGCAAGGTACTGCATTGAGAAAGTACCAGAATTAGTGGATAGCCATCATGGAGGTGTTTTTGGCCATTTCCCCTGAGGATTTTTTAGTAGGATTAAATGTGTCTTCTCAGGCTAAACCCAAAGGAACTGGGATTTCTGCTACTGCTTCCATTCCTCCTGCTATCCCAGCTCCTACTCTTACTGTGTCAGCCCCTCTTTCTAGAGTCACTAGGGCTGCTTCGAAGAAAGGTACTCATTTATTCTTTCTCTTCTCCTTTCCTTTTATAATATTCCGTTTATTTGCTTATGGCCTTTATTTGATGCAGGAACTTCTCAGGAAGACTCTCCTCAGAGAGCTTAACCATTCTCAGGAGCAAGCAACAATAGCAAAAGAAGAGAAAACTCCTGCTTGACCCTGAAGAAGAAAAAGTATATGCAGCTCATACGGACAAAGAGGAGGTAGAGGAGAAGAAAGAAGTGCCATTAAAAAGAAAAAAGAAATAGATGACAGTCTCCCTTTTTGATTTTACTGAGGACCCTACTCACAAGGTAGCTGCTAAGGCAGTGGAGAGAGAACAATCCAAGGAAATAATTTTCTTCCAGAGGTCTGAGAAAAGGAGACAACAGCAGATACTAAGGGATGAAACTATTGCTGTTGATGCACTCTAAAGGGAAACTACGAGGAGGCAACAAACTGTCGAGCACTATACTCTTCGTAGTTCTCCAACCATCACCATCACTTCTAAGGCTAGTAATTTCTCTTAATTCCTGTGGTAATTTCCTTTCCTAAGATTTCAGCATAAAAACTCACCATTGCCTTTTATTTTCTAATTCGCAACAACAGTTATTCCACCTCTCCATCTTTCGATATTGGCTTCTTCTGTTTTGCTTAAAAATGAAAGGTCATTAGAGGCAGCCTCAAAAGGAGAAAGAAGACAACACCGAAGTTTCTTTAAGTGTAGAACCCATCCAAACAGTACTTCCACTTCCTAGCCCTACACTTTCCATACCTTCTTTGAAGCCAAGCATCCCTCTTTCTTTATGCCCGGGATTAACTTCATATATGCCTCATCTAACCTTTGCCTCAGCCCAATTTATTCTTCCTATAGTCCTGGCTGCTCCTTCATCACCTGAGAGGGCCCCAGTTGTCACCTCATCCTCAGTGATAGCTAATACTCCTAGAGAAAATACTGGTAGCTCACCAATTTCTTGTCCACCATCCAGCTCTAGTCTTTCTTCCCTTGATCTGCTAGTGGCCAAGACTATAGACACTGTTGGGAAACCTCACACTCATTTTCCAATCCCCATGTAGTCATCTCTTCCTTCCACTAGTGATTCCTCTGTACTTTCAATGTTAGAAGAGGAGATGGATACTTTTGAAGCCCAGCTAGCTAGCCTATTTGACATGTCTTTCAATCAACCAGCAGTGAAGCTGAACATTCATCTTTGCTGACTCCCTCCTGGAAATTTTTGAGAGTTCATCTACTATCAACAGAGTTCCTTAATCTCTAGTGGATTTTCGGCACCTGTTTGGAATTGCTGACATTATTCTCAAGGATTCCATTCGAAGTCTTACAAAGACCTATTATTAAGAATGGTTTCCTCTAATGCTGTAAAGTTATTGAGTAATCCAACATGGCTATTTCAAGCCATTTATCCTAAGCAGTAACTACCATGGATTTCTATGTCAATATCTGCCATATTACTAAAGTTGCAGAAAAGAAACTACTAAAGGACAAGGAATTTGTTTCCCATATACATGCTGAGATATTTGAATTAAAGGGACAAAATTCCTCTGCTTCTCAGTTTCAAACTCAACTCTTAGAGAAAAAGGCCCAATTAGAGGAAGAGTTAGCAACAATTAACCTAGCCTTGGATCGTACTGCTAAAAAGCTGTAAATTACCAATCAAGGGCTAGCTGACCGTAGGCAGGACATGGCTACAGCCATTCAGTTGTTCCCATCCCTTAGGAGTAGAGAATCAATTGTAAGGGAACAACTGAAGCATTGTACTGATTTTTGGGCCAATTTATGGCTACATGTACTTAATTCTTCATGAAATAAAAACCTTTTATTATCTATCTGAGTGTCTCATGCTCTATCATTATTTTATCTAGCACTCTCTACACTCCTTGTGTCTCGCACACGGTTAGATAATAAGGCTTTAGGTACCTGCCATTAATTTTCTTGGGATGCACATAACCATTCAAGTTCCTTAGATGGTAGACTCCTCCAGACAAGATTCTATGAACCTGCTATGGTTCTTCTCAATTAGGTGACCATTTGCCAAATTTATGTCTCTTAATGCGTATTAGAAGTATTGTCTTTCATACCAAGTCACCTTCATCAAAGTTGATGTGCTTGGCTTTCTTATTATAACTTTTGGCTGCCTTTTTCTTTTGGAAAAGGATATTATTTAATGCAAAGATTCTAGCCTCATCACATGTTCTATTTCCAAGAACATGCTTTGATGATATTGCTTAGAAGTTAACTGGCCTTGGCCTTTCACCTTTAAGGATTTAATGTTAACTTCCATAGGCAAAACTGCATCATGCCCATACACTAAGGCATAAGGAGTGACTCCTATACTTGACCTTGAAAAAGTCCTATAAGCCCATAATACATCTAACAACAAGTTATGTCAATCCCTAGGATTGTCTTCCACAATTCTTTGTATTCCTTTTTTCAAGGACTTGTTGGATGATTCTGCTTGACCATTTGCTTGTGCATAATAAGGGTGGAATTAATAAGGCTAATTCCAAATTCTGCCGTGAAAGATTTTACCATATTTCCATTAAATACAGTCCCATTATCTATAGTTATGGTCTATGGGATGCCAAATCTGTGAATCAGATCTTTAATAAATCCAATAATTTCAGTTTGATCCACAGCCTTATATGGTTTAGCTTCGACCCACTTAGTGAAGTAATCTGTGGCCACTAGGATGAAACAATGGTGCTTCGAGAAGGGTGGATGTATTTTCCCTATTATATCCATAGCCCAACCTTTAAATGGCCAAGGCTTCACAACTGCATGCAAATCAGTTATTGGCACATGTCTTATCATGCCATGTTTTTGGCATGCCTAATAACCTCTAGCATATTCTATACAGTCTTTAAGGATAATTGGCCAATAATAGGAATACCTTCGAAGTAACCATCTCATTTTCACACCAGGCTGATGGGCACCACAAATGCCTTCATGTACTTCAACCATAGCCGTCAATGCCTCATTTGGCCCTAGACATTCCAATAATAACCCATCTACTCCCCTTTTGTATAGAGCATTACCATACACTATATATTGCATAGACTGTAATTTAATCTTTCTGTTGGCCTTCAAAGATGGGCCAGTCAAGTACTGAATGATTGGATATCTCCAATCTTGATCTTGTAAGTCATTATGATTGACTTCCAACATAATGCCCTTTTAACTAAAGATGGTATTAATTTTTGATACGTTGCTTGACTTATGTTCAATTGAGTGTCATCTCTTATTCTGAAATGCGAAGCCTTCTGAGCTACATCATTGGCTTTGCTATTCATGAACCTTGGGATATAAGTCACATTTGCTATCTGAAACTAAGAAAGCAAATGTAAGGCAACAACATAATATGGCAACATGCTTGCATTTTGACATTTGAAAATTCCTTTTATTTAGTTGACTTCCAATTGAGAATTTTCAAATATGTCAACTGTATGAGCTTGTAATCCAATAAGTATTTCAAGTCTCATTATTAAAGTTTCATATCCAGCTTGGTTATTGGAATAAGTGATTTCATTAACTCTGAAACCATATGTGGTTTCTACCCCCTGTGGTGACTTAATTACAACACCAATTTCAATCAGACCATTGGCCCTTGATCCATCGAACCACATTTGCCAGGGCTCAACATTGACCATGCCAAGATCCATTATCTCTTGGTTTTCTGTTTGACACAGATGATCTGCCAAAAAGTTAGCCAAGACTTGCCCTTTTACTACTTTTTGGAGGACATATTCTAGATGAAACTCTGAAAGAGCCAACATCCATTTGCCAATTCTTTCTCTTAGCATAGGTCTAAATAACAAGTATTTAACTAAGTCTGTGATTGCAATTACCAAGACGATAGTAGGCAAAAGATAATATCTTAATTTCATTACTGCAAAGTACAATGCGAGGCACAACTTTTCTACAACTGAGTATTTATATTCACAATAATTTAAAAACCTACTAAGGTAATAAACTGTTTGCTCCTTGCCTTCTTCATTGTCCTAGGTTAGGAAAACTCCCAATAAATCTTTTACTGCAACAATACATAACTTCAAGGTTTATCTTTTCTTGGTGGCATCAACACTAGAGGTTTAGCCACGTAGGCTTTAAGTTCTTCGAAAGCAGCTTGATGCTTAGTTGTCCACACAAATTCTTCTTCATTTCTTAACTTTAACAAAGAAGAAAATACTTTAGTTTTCTCTGCAGTGTTAAAAATAAATCTTTGAAGGAAATTAACCTGACCAAGGAACTTTTGTAGTTTTTTCTTATTTGATGGAGGTTTGGCTTCAATGATGGCTTTAGCTTTATTCTGATTAATCTGTATTCCCTTCTTGTGCACTACATACCCCCAAGAAGTTTCCAGCTGATACACCAAAAGCACATTTGAGAGGATTAAGCTTCAACTTGAATTTTCTCATTTTCTCAAAAGCTGTTGTCAAGTGAACCAGGTGCTCCTCCATAGACTAGGACTTCACAACAATATCATCAATGTAACATTCTAGGTATCCTTCAACGAGATCATGGAAGATAGTATTCATTGCCCTCTGATATGTTGCCCTAGCATTCTTTAAACCAAATGGTATTTTAACCCATTCAAAGGTGCCAATATTCCCAGGACACCTAAATGTTGTCTTATGGACATCTTCCTCTGCAATGCAGATCTGGTTATAACCAAAATGTCCATCCATCATAGACAAAATCTTGTGTCCTGCTGAACTGTCCACCAGTAAATCTACTATGGGCATGGGATACTCATCTTTTAGAGTTGCTAAATTCAGATTTCTAAAATCGATGCATACCTTCATTTTACCATTCTTTTTTACCATAGGCACAATGTTGGACAGCCATTCAATATATCTGGCTGTTCTAATGAAACCTGCGTTAAGGAGCCTAAGAATTTCCTCTTTCACCTTTTGAACCACTTCAGGACTCATCCGTCTTGGTTTCTGTTTGTATGGCTTGAAATTAGGCTTTATAGGGAGCCTATGTTCCAGTAATGACCTGTCCAATCCAGGCAGTTCATTGTACAACTAAGCAAAACAATCCTTATATTGTTTTAAGACAACAAATAACTGGTTCTTGTCACAAGGACTTAACCAAGCACTGATGTAAGTGGGCTGTTGTACTGAATCTTCGCCCAGGTTAACTTCTTCTAAAGGGTCTTGTACTTGAGCACTCACTGATGCCCTCTCTTTACCTCCGTCTACCCTCGAAGCAACCCCTCTATTTTGTTTTGCTCCCACCTTTTCTGGTTCAACATCTTTACTTTCTTCTTCATAGACAAAATCTGTCCATAAAGTATGTTCTCGTATTTCTTGGACTTTATTTTCAATTTCCAATGCATAGTATTTACCAAGAGCCAAAGGTCTGGCCACTTGGTGCATCTGATCATAGCCAACTATTATGGCTTTTTGCTTTTTCCCTTGTACTTTCTGGACTATTGCCTTTATGTCCAATGTTGAAAATTTGATTAAAGCCAATGGGTTGGCTTGTTGGTCTTGATCTTTCTGCCTACAACCAGGTATCATCATCATCTTTGTCGACAAACTCTTCGTTAGCACTTTTCTGCACTAAGGCCTCGTTCAGGAAGCGACCCGTTTAGCCAAAAAGCCAAAAAGTTACTAAAAAAACAAAAAAGCCAACAACCCATACCAAAAAGTCAAAGATTCTCTTTTCTCTCTACTTTTTGCACATCTTTTCATAAAAAGCCAAAAAGTCATCCTAAACATACTAGTTTTTTTTAGCTCATATTTTAGTCAAATAGCCAAAAAGTTACTAAATTAGCCTGTTCCCAAACGAGACCTAAGTGCTTCAAGTGTGTTACTTCCTCATTAGCCGTCACTTCGTCTACTCCATCAGGCTTCCTCAGCACACTGAGCGATACAACCCCTTCAGTGTATAGCTTGGCTTCAGCAAAAACAGCACAAGCAATACAAGGCTGCAGATCTGCATTGATTTCCTCTATTTCTCCATTGTACAAAGCTATCATCATCTTCTGATGTAACGAGAAAGACACACACTTGTTGGTGTGGATCCAGTCCTTGTCAAGCAAAGCATTATACTTGGCGTTATTGTCTATCACAAAGAATGCTATCATGCAATCTCTGGTTCCCACACTCAGGTTGATGGGTAAAATACCCTAAGCCATTTGCTTGTCCCTAGCAAAACCAGCAATGGTTGTACTGGTGGGGATCAACCTAGGATTTCTCTTTCCCAGCTTCTTTAAAGAGGACTTCGGAAGCAGGTTTACTGCTGCACCATTGTCCACTATCAAAGTAAGCTCTGATATACAAGGGCTTAACGTGCTGGGTCATAGATATTGTGGGGTACTCGAAGGGATATTAGAGGTTAATGGTCACCTCCTCATCTTCTTCATCAGTTTCCATTAGTTTGGCCACTTCTGACTCATCTTGAATCATGCTGACCTGCGAATCTTCACTAGAAATTGGAATTGGGTAATTTTCCTGACCTTTCTGATCCCCCTCTTCAACTTGGAATTCGTGTGGCAACACATATACGATGTTCACTGGTACTGGAGAGAATGAGCCAAACTGTACTATTGGCTGCAATTGCTTTTCTCCCATTTGGGCCTATTCTGAAGCTTGGGAGGCATCCTCCATGCTACACTCTGGTACCTCAATACTGGTGGTTTCCTTCGAAGCAACTCGTTTGTGATCTGCTTCTGTTAGCTTTTCAACCAAAAAGGTCTGTTCAGCCATAAAGGTTTCAAACATCTCATCTTCAGCCAATTTTTTCCTTTAGCCTAGTTCAACTTCTCCTTCTATCTCACTGTCACTTTCCATCAAGGCCTTTTCAAGACCTGCTAAGCTAGACCTTTCCTTGGCTTTCAGTTCAGTGTGAACCTTAGCCAACTGCTCTCTGCTAACATTTATTTTGATCTGAGGAGCCAGCTTTGGACTTTGTTTTTTCTCTGTCTAGCCTTTTGACTGGGCCAATGAAAAACTCTCTCCACTTTCCGTCAGATCCCTTTGGTATTAGGTGTACCTTCGCTGGATCTTCATCTTTTGAGACCTAGAAATTACTGGAACCATATCTGGTTCCTTTGTCTTTGGGTGTTTGAGTAATACCCAATTAATTGGAGCCATCAAGGAAGGTTTAATCATTCTGCCCTTGCCTCCAAAAACATTTCTCTGGGCAGGTATTTCCTTAGGCTTGTTCTGCATGACAAACTAGTTTGGAACCCCAGGTACCCATGAACTCACTAGTTCAGTTGCTGAACTTGCTTTCCCAGTCTTTAAAGCCACCTTCGATGCTAACTGTTAAGGCTAATCACTGGCTCTGGCACCCTGTATCGAGCCTAATTCAAGCCTTCTTTTAGGGTAATTGCCTTGCAGCTTGTTCGAAGTTGACTTTGGAGGTCAATCGTTGGCTCTGCTTTCCTAACTTGAACCTAATTCAGGCCTTTTCTCAGGATAATTGCCTTACATCTTGTGGTAATTGGGTGGTCTGAACTTATGTAGAGGTCTCTTATCCTTGGATTTCATTCTAGTAGCTGATGGTCTAGCCAGATATGGTTGTTGTCTAGGACTAGTTGGGTATAGCCATCTGTTGTAGGTGTTAGTTGGCTTAAGGCGTCTCTGTACATCCTTGTAATGCTGTTTCCCATCAATTGGGAGCCCTCTCAGCCATTTGTAACTTAACTTACACCTGGGACATATCCTTTGCATGACAGTTGCCTCAAAAGAGTCATCGTCCAGTGCTTCCTCACTAGAGTCATCCTTTTGGTCTGTAAAGCTCTGTCCATTTACTGGTGCACTTCTAGTATCTTTCTTGAAAGTAGTTTGGCTGGCAACATGCATCTGCACATTAACCTCCTCCAATTCCTTCAAGGATAGGTTTTGGAAATCTGGCATATCAATATTGGCTGTAGCCTCCCCAATCTCTGGAAATGGATTAGTGTCAATCCCCATAACTTTCTCTACCTTTGTTGGAAACTTTAGCCTCCTTTTTCGAATTTGTTCTTGGATCTTGTCCCGAAAAACAATATAGTTTTTAGTTGAATAAGACCAAGAATTGTTCCATTTACAATACATTTTTCCTTTGACTTCTTCTGGGGTAGGGATCTTAACTCCCTTTGGTAACTTTAGGAAATTTGTCGTAAGCAAATGATCAAAAATGTCATCTGCTTTTGTTAAATCAAAAGAATACTTCCTATGAAGGTCTTTCTTTTTAAACTGCTGGTCTATTGTACTGTCTTTTTGAATTAATGCCTCACAGGTCATAGGTTCTTTTCCTACAATTTCTGCTACATCAATTTTATAATTAGGGTCCCTATAATAAGTCTTATATGATGCATTATTTCGATCCTGTTCTTCCTTAAGTAAAAATTCATATCTAGACACCTTATAGGTTAATTCCACTAAATCTCGAAACTCATTGAATCGAACTTCTTTCAAAGCCTAAACTCCAAACCATTTTGAGCCAATCTCACAAATTCAGGCTCTGATAAAATGACCCTACACTTGTTTCGTACTCATTTGAATTCGGCAATGAATTGAGTAGCCTTTTCATCAGGCCTTTGGCTCAGCCTTACCAAATTTGCCATGGAAACCTCAGGTTCTATTTGGAAGAATTGGGCAGGAAATGCCTCTTCTATTTGTTGCCAAGTTTGGATAGAGCTAGGTGCAAGGTTAATATACCATGCAAAGGCTACCCTAGTTAAAGAATTTGGAAAAAGTCTCAATTTCATATAATCATTATTGGTGAATTCATCACATTGGCCTATAAACCTGGCAATGTGTTCTACTGTTGACTGGTTTCCATTTTCATAAAAAAGAGCAAAATCTGATATTCTAAACCCCCTTGGGTATTCATGTATCCTATCCACCCATTCTGGGTATGGCTTTCTATATACAAGAGTCTGGACCCCCCGAACCATGGGTCCACACATCTCCCTGACAATATCAACAATTTGATCCCTAGGAACCATATTCTGTGCTTGCTGGACTACTACTAGAGGAGCAAACACAGGGTTTGGTGGAACTCCATGTGCTTGAGGTCCTCTTGGTCCATTGAGAGGTATATTTAGGATTGGCTATCCCTGTGGTACTGGTTGCTATTGAGGGTATGGTTGACCTCTCTAGGCCTGTCCTGTGAAAGGTGCTGTAAGAGGAGGAACTGGTGTTGTTTCTCTCCTAGGCGTAGGAAACCCTTCCAACCCCTCGGGTGTGAATTCGAACAAAGAATTAGTGAGCCCCCTTGTGCTAGGCATGGTTTCGAACATGGGATTTGGAAACTTTCTCATGCCATTTTCTTTTGTTGACCCAGATCCACCAATTTGTATGGCTTCGCTGTTAGGTAACGGCATATTTTGATTTGCCAAAGGCCTCGAAGGAGGCTCATACCATGACTGAGGTACAGGTGATGGTCTTTCATAATTTTGATTACTAGTTTGACCATTAGTATGTTCAGTAATTTGCATAGGCTGTTTATCTCTAGCCAATCTTTGCTGAAGAACATTTGAATTTTCCTCCATATGCCTTGTGATAGTTGGTTTATGGGAATTCATTCGATCCATGAAGGATGTTGCCCGTCTTTCCATTATATACATTAACTGCTGTCCCATGGCATCTACCAAGCCTCCCCACGGATTCATTGGTTGGGTAGGCGGAACAATGGATGGTCCAATTGCATGGCCTCGTCCAATATTCTAAACATGTGGTATATGTTCCGAGGTGCTGGTCTGTTCAACCATAGGTTTTAACGAGATAGGTGCTTCCATAGGATATGTTATTATATTATCCTCTGGATCAGGTACTTCTACCTCTCCCTCCACACTTTCTTCCAGGCGTTCATTTTCTCCTTGTCTCCTACATCTAGCCATTTTAGGGTCCCACTAGAAGTGCCAAAAATATATGTTGGCTTTTTTAGCTTTCGAGGGTTAATTGTGTAAATTTAAACGTGCTAGCAAGGATCAATTAGTCCTTACAGAATTTATAATTGTCAACCAATTATCAAATGATTGTGTTGAAGTTCTTTCAGCCTCAATGAAGAGAACTTTTACTGGTGGCTTGTTTAGGAGAAAATTACGAATAGTAAAAAGTAAATATAATTCAGAAATCGAATCTTATTAAGCAAATGAAAACTTACAATGAACTTACAATGACCCAGCCTTGACGAGGTTCACAGCAACAAACTACTGAAAAACTACTCCTAGGATTGAAGTGCTGGAAATGTAAAACTGAAAAGAAATATGAAATAAATAAATTAGTTTCTGGATCTAAGTCTGGGTCCTTTATTCTGGGGCTTTCCTTACTATTTATATTTCCCAGTGGTAACCGTCGAAGTGAGCTTCCAACCATCAAAGCGTCTTCCCATGATTGTTAAACATGCTCTCTCACAGTCAGTCCCACTACGCCACTCTTGCAGTTAAGCTTCCCTTCTGATTTTGAATTTAAATTTATGAGTAACCGTTAGACCACATCATCTTATATCTCTCGATTGTTCCAGTGCTACGCAGATCTATTATTATCAATACGAACTGCCACGTGTCCGACTTTGATTGGCAACTTATATTAACTCTCCAAATTGTCCTCCTCGCGCCACGTGTTAAATTGTGATTGACTTATACAAAATATGTAGCCAACACAAAGGTAATTGTTTAATTCTCTATAAAAGGAACATATTCTATCAGAATGAGGTAGCCGATCTCTCACACAAAACCTCCATTTATATCTTCAAACCAACTAGGCCTCTAGTTGGCCACCTTGACTTTCGTGAGGGTTTAGTTCGTAAGAGGGATTATGAGTTCAACTCTCCCTATAAGAAGTTGAATTAAGGAGGAAAGTATTTTATACTTTGCAAAGGGTGGAGAGACTAACTCTTATAGATACTAATCTAACAACTATAACTAACAATTGATTTTTGCTGATCAAAAAAAAAAATTCTTTATCTTCAGGAAACTTTATTCTAACCTAGATATTGGACAAATCTTTAACATTTTAATATTACACAAATAAAGAACAATATAATAGCTATAAACAGTATAGTAAAATTCAACTCAAGTTTTAAAACAATCAATACAAATTATCCTCTCTTTTTTCTTTTTTCTTTTTTTCCCTTTAATACATAGAATTACAAAAAATAATGTGCAGTAATATATTTGAACTTTTTTTCTCATTAGATTGGAGTTGTACATACAAAACAGACTGAAAAATATAACCACGTACATTTCTCGTGCTTCACCAGTACAGAGAAATTTAAGAGTGAGTATGGTTTAATTTAATTTAATTTTAAAATAAATCAAGAAACATACGTCATGAGCATTATTTTATGAGAAAATTCGAGTTATTACCATTTAAATAATCACTGGGTGGTGAAATTTCTGGTAATGGTGCCTACATGTATCAACCTTATCGTCGTTCCATTGGTCCAAACATATAAAGATAAAAAATATATATAAATAATGTATAATTGAAATCAAACATGATGGCCAATCCTTTGGATTTACACAGCAGCATAGTATAATAATTTTGGCTGGTGTGTCTATATATCCTCCTCCTCCTCCTCCTCCTCCTCCTCCTCCTCCTCCTCCTCCTCCTCCTCCTCCTCCTCCTTCACATTCAACAACTTCACTCACTTTTGCTGTCAATGCTAAGGAGAGAACTAATAGCAGGGTCGGCCTGATTTTTCGAGGGCATAAAAACGAAACAAAAACGAAGATTTATATTCATAATAAAAAAATATAAAAATTCACCTTATTTCGTATCACTATCGTCGATTGGTATCAAAATAGATATCAAAATGTATTCATACCCAAAAAAAAAAAAAAAAAGTTATCAAAATTAGGAAAACTTTGTTCAATTAAAATGTATTAGATATGTATTGAATTAGAATAATGTTATATGTACCAATTAGTGTACTAACTGTGATGGGGTATAATTTTAAAATTTTTGGGTATTTATAATTTATGTAATGGGTGAGGTCAATAATAATGTCATAAGGTATGTTGGTACACTAATTAGTATACTAATTGGTGCAGGTATCACCACCGATTGAATTAATTGTTATTTATTAAATATGTTATTTATGAGTGTGGTTGCGTTGTTGTTTATTGAATATGTTATGTATGAATGTGATTAAGATTGAATTAATTATTTATTCTACTAAAATCTGACAAATAAGAAAAGTAAAAAAATTAGAGCAAATTTATTTATTCTACTAAAATCTGATAAATAAGAAAAGTAAAAAAATTAGAGCAAATTTATTTATTTCACTAAAATCTGATAAAGAAATAAAATAAAAATAAAAAACTAGAGGCCCTATTTTGGACCACTAGCATTTTGTATGTGCATGTAATGTTTCTCATTCAAGGGCCACCAACATTTTGTATATATTTTAATTTTAATTGGGCCAAACCACACTTATAAACAAATATGGGCTCAACAAAATATTTTTGAATCCTTTAAATTTGTCCTAAAATAACAAAAATAATTTAGGTCTATTTATATTTATAATATATTATAGGGGGACTTACCAGCCGGTCCCATCCAAACAAATTAATTCCCACCAAGTCCTGCCCTATTTCAGTTTCCAATTTTACCCTTTAATATGACACCACATGCGTGAAACAAATAAACTGCTCACGACTTCTCCCCTGTGAGCCCTGATAAGAAACTGAAAATTTCAATGTTATTTACAATCTGAATGAGTACAGCTATATTTATAATACAAGAACTATCTATTAGCCACCGCCTCTACAATCTATACATTCATATATCTCTATATCTAATGTTGTTACACCGCCTCTACAATCTATATATATATATATATATATATCTCTGTAACTAATTCTGTTAGAGATAAGAAAGTTATTATCCTCTGTTATCCTCTGTTTTGCCTTTGAGTATACTTCCTTGAGCTAAAGTTGATATATTCTTATTAAGCCCTTCCCTATATGTTGTCTTCCTTTTATTCCTTATATATTGTTCCTTTTATTCTCTCATACTCACAAACATACACATTCACTCACTAATTCATAAAATCACATCCTCACACTTACTAATTCACAAAACAAATTTACAAAATATTCAACATTGATAAATTTATCACTGGTTCAAACAGCGTTTTCTACTTTTACCCCTACACTCAACACTATAACTCAAAAATTTCAGTGATAAATTCATAAAAACAAACTTATCACTGGTTTAAACAATGACAAATTTCAGTGATAAATTTACAAAACCAAACTTATCACTGGTTTAAACAATGACAAATTTCAGTGATAAATTCACAAAAACAAACTTATTATTGGTTAAAACAGTGATAAATTCATAAAAACAAACTTATCACCGGTTTATCACTGATTTAAACAAATTTGTCACTGATTTATTACTAGTTTAAACAAATTTATCACTGGTTTAAACAGATTCCAATACAAAGGAGAGAGAGAGAGAGAAAAAGAGAGACAAGAACAAAGAGCATAGATCTTAGATCTAGAGGTGGAGGCGACGACGACTATGAGGTGGAGGCAGCAGTGGTCGGCAACGACAGTGGAGGAAGATGCCGGTTGAGGTCGCCGACAATGATGACAGTGGAGGCGGCGGTGCTTGGCAATGGTAGAGATGGCAATGTCGTTGATGGAGGAATGTATAGAGAGAGAGAGAGCGCTTCTTTTTTATTTTCGTTTTTCAGCTTTCTCTCACAGATCTGGATATGAATATATGAGGAAAAAAATGGAATAAACAAAAATATTCAGGACCTATAGGTAAAATAGTTTTCATCATGGACCTGTTGGGTAATAATTCTTCTAAACAGGACTGGCCCGTAAAAAACCCTATATTATAATACTTTTCTAAATTTGGGCCATATTTTGGGCCGATTTTTGCGGCCTAAGGCACAGCCTCAATGGCCTTAGCCCAGGGCCGGTTCTCAGTAGATACAGAACACCTGGTCGACTCGTGTTGGGTATTGTTGGGGCTGCATTTTGGTCTCAGTTCACTACCATGGCTGGTAGTAGTAGCAGCAAATCTTTCTTTGCCTCTGCTGGGCAAAAGGGTTCGATTGATCAGGTGAATCTATACTCTTTTGTAGTGTCCACTATGAGGTTTTGTTGATTTTCTTGATTAATTTGGTTTCTGGGTCTTCTCAGATTGTGAAATTTGATGATGGGTATTGAGCAAAAGAAGAAATTTGATGATGGGTTGGTGCCAAAATGGGGAAATACAGTGGGCAGAGTTATTAAATTTTGATTTGCCATGATTGTGAAATTTGATGATGGGTATTGGGCAAAAAAGAAATTTTATGATGGGTTGGTGCTAAATTAAGGAAATACAGTGGGTGGAGTTAATTAAATTTTGGTGTGCCATCCTTGCTGGGGTTTGTTGAATTTGATTAACTGTGTTTACCTGCTGTGTTTATCAAATTTTGAGGTTTATGATAATGGGTCGATGACAAAGCAAAAGAAAATCAAATTCCATGTTTTTGGATTTGGAATTTGATGTGTTGTTTACTCCTGATGTCAGGATTTGGGGATGACAGTTACAACTTTCAAATGGTATTTGTAATGTGAAAATTTGAGTTTCTCCCCTGATGGAAGCAAAATAGGAGAATACATCGACTAACTTGAGATTTTCATGCCAATAATCAGTTGGAATTTAGAATTTGTGATCCAATTTTATATTTTATCATACCTATTAGATTTCAGATTATTTTGTTTCACGCCACTAAATCTTTTAGTGGCCCAACTTCTTTCTGATTCATTATTGTGGTCACTTGTTATTGAACTTCTTTAATTTCATCAATTTTTAAGGTGTTGAAGAATGTGGCATGGCCAGAACAAATTCCATTCAAGGAAGTGGATTTTCAACGCTCTGACGAGTACAAGCTCTGAACTAATTTCTTTCTAGCATTTGTATTCCTTGTTAACTTTTTCCCTCTCGTGAAAAGGTTTTCAATGACACTATTGCATACCTAACACACCATCACTTCACTAAATTTTTTTGAACAAGTTTAACTACAAGAATTTCAATTCCTGATCTTGACGAATTAGAGACTGCATCATGACCATGTTCCAGGTCCACAGATAACAAGTTTTAATGGTATTTCCATTAACAAGCATTGGTTTGTTAAAACAATTGAAATGTTTCATTTATGGTATCTTATATATTTGAACCGATATAAGTATGTCCCTTTTGTATGTTGTATTCTTCCACTTTTATTTATCATGGTAAATCTCACCTAATACAATTTCATGCCATGTATGCTAGAATTTCAGTTTGAGTAGTGATATTTCATTAGAAAACTGTCACAATGGTTTAAATTTAAAATAATTCTTGTCAATATAAGTTGTTTTAATCGAGCTGTTCGCTTTAAATTGAATCTGCGTGCTGTTTTTGGGCTAAATGATTTGAGTTAGTTTTTCATTCTACAAGGCTACAACATTATATATGATTTTTCCAGGTCACCAGATAAATCATTCTATGAATCTCCACGCTTTGTGACACATATTGATGATCCAGCCATTGTTGCTCTTACTAAGTATTATTCAGAGGTTTTTCCTCCTAGTGAAACTCCAGGAGTAACTATCCTTGACATGTGTAGCAGTTGGGTAAGACATTTGTGATGTTTGCATCATTCTGGTTTTATGTTGTTGACTTTTTTTTTTTATATTATCATAACCCCATTCTTATACTTTATCTAGGTCAGTCATTTCCCAGCAGGATACAAGCAAGACCGGATAGTAGGAATGGGTATGAATGAAGAAGAGCTTAAACGGAATCAAGTGAGATCATGCTTGTTCTATCATTCCAATAATCCTTAATGTCAGTTTTTAGTGTGCACATATCAAAATGAGTAGTCTATGTACAAACATTTGGATGTGAATTTGGTAATAGGGAAGGTTGATTTATCATAGTTGCAACGATCACATTGTCGTTGACTATTGCTCCTCTTTTATGATCGTTCTTAGTTATGAAAAGTTCACTAATAAAATGTGTAGATACATGGACCCACCCAATCACAGTTGTCTCCATGACATCTTCACATCACCCTCATGAGGTCATGCGGACCAC
This sequence comes from Camellia japonica, assembly GCA_030407325.1. Taxonomy (NCBI): domain Eukaryota; kingdom Viridiplantae; phylum Streptophyta; class Magnoliopsida; order Ericales; family Theaceae; genus Camellia; species Camellia japonica. The sequence continues at coordinate 50,166,156 of JAPPVO010000019.1, forward strand.
TCACACCACATGGTAAGAAGAGAAACCAAGCCCTAACTGGGAGGTCAGGGGGTCAATCCTTGCCAAGGCAAAGATTGATTATTTCTCCCCTCATTATGGGGGCTTTGTTTTATTTGGTTTATTTCCTCCCATTATGGGCTCTTTCTTATGTTGGTGGTTAGTATTGGGTTGGTATTAGTTGTTGGACTATGATTGTCCGTTTGATGTAATTCTCTTCTCATATTTTTATATATCCTATTGATTGATAACCAAAAAAAAAAAAAAAAGGGGGTCATGTGGACCACTCACACTCCACATGGTAAGAAGAGAAACAAAGCCCCTCAAAAGTAAAAATCTTGCTTCTTATACCTGGAAAGTAGTTTATCAGTATGAATTGAAAGGTGATGCTTCATTTGTACACAAGAAACAATTATGATATGGATATGTAGGTGTTAACAGACATAGGTATTCTTAAATTATAAATGCTATAAATAATTTTGTGTTACGTCATACCTTCTTTTTGACCACCGAAGGTGTAACCAACCTGCATTGCACATGCTCGTGGTATTTTTGTATTGTTCAGATGAAGAAACCCATAATTTTTTATTTGATTATTTGTAGGTTTTGACCGAATATGTTGTTCAAGACTTAAATGTTAACCCTAAACTTCCCTTCGAAGATAATTCCTTTGATGTTATTACAAACGTTGTAAGTACATCATTTCCTTTTTTGTTTGCCCCAAAATGAATATCTGCTTTCTTTGCTTGTTTTCATGTGATATCTATTTGAAATTGCAATTTCAATACTTGTATATCGACAGTTCAGTGAGTTACCATTTATGAGCAATGGTTGGAGAGTAATCTTTACATAGTAATCAATTGGGGCCTGGGCCTCTATAAAAGCGTATATTCATTAATGATATCCAAATCCCAACTATTAAATCTATCTTATTCTAAGTTATGGAGTACAATGATTATAATTTGGTAATGATTTGATAAAAATTTTAATATTAAATATGAAAACTACAGTTTGAATTTTAAAAGACCTATGACCCATCATGCTGGTATCTCTAAATGCAACAAAAAAAAGTCATGTAGTGCACCAACGTGGTTGTTACTTAAACTGCTTGGAGCACTGTAAATGAACAAGAAACGCCAGAATATGGGCTTACTGTATTACAAGTGATCTCTTCGTTTGGTGTTATGGGGTTGATCTTGATTGATAGAGGTTGAGGGTGGAAAGAATGGAAATGGGATCAAGGGAAGCCACATAACATCCCCTAGTCTAGGAATCGAAGCTTCTGTTTCTATGTTAATCCGACTTAAGTGAAAGATCAAATGCTTCCCTTGATAAGCTTCATAAAATCTTGATATGGCTCATGCTGTGAAAGTTTCGAAGAAAGAAGGGAGAAGAAGAGAAGGGGTGGGGGAGTGATGGTCGTCAGTCACAGAAATCATAGCAGGTTATGCGATCTTTTCTCTTTCTTTCTTTTTTATTTTTTATATATTTCTTCTTTCTATTATAATAATAGTTTGAAGGACAATCTCAATTTGCAGTTTCTAAATTTTCTTTTAGGAATTATGAAGACAGACACATATGGCCCAAATTACCACCCAGTGTAATGCTATGGTATACATTTGATTTCTTTGCATCTTGTAGGTTAGTGTTGACTACCTGACAAAGCCTATTGATGTTTTCAAGGAGATGTGCCGGATTCTTAAGCCTGGTGGCCTTGCTATACTTAGGTGATGATTTGTGCATTTTGAAATAAGTTTAAAAAGAAAAGTAATTAAAAAAAAAAAATATTTAACTCATCTTTTTTTAATGTTCCTTGAAACCTTGAAGAGTTTGGCAAGGTTAACTTTCCAACCACTTCCAGCTTTCTTTCCTACCAGTAACAATTTCTTAACATGGATGGACATTAACACCAAGCAATATGTCAAGTTCAAAAACATGCTAGTTTTTTGAACATTTTGACCTTTGATCTCAAAACAATCTAGTCAAACGTACTACTGATGAAGCCAAGGAGTAAGGGAACAGAGTGCTATTGGTAATTCATGTTGTTTTATTTTTGTACATCTTTTATGTGAATTTCACATATTGTGTTTGTAAATCAGCTTATCCGACCGCTGCTTCTGGACAAAAGCAATCTCAATATGGACAATAACCACTGATGCTGGTCATGTTTTGATTGTCGGATCATATTTCCATTATGCTGGAGGGTTTGAACCTGCTCAGGTAACAAACATCTCAAATTTGTTCAACTGCACAGCAAATGTTCTGTCTTATAAGGTAATATTTACTCCTTTTCAACAATAGCTTGATGTTGGCACATGAATGGGAAGGAGGCATTTTTATCCTCCCTTTTCCCAAGTCAACATAGACATGACAACATCAGAACCGTCAACAGTTCACTATTTGCTCTTTCATTACAATATGAGGGCATTTCATTAACTTTGTGATGTTGTTGGGTAGTGTGGATCCTAATAAGTACTAACCACCTGAATTTTGGAGTATTGATATTTTTGATAGTTCATTGTTCTACCATGTTGCCCCAATACTGTGAATTTGTTGTTGAAATGTTGCATCTCTTTGTATTGTATTGTAACTCTTTCATATCATAGTGAAACTACAACGACATTGGATGTAGCTATATTCTGATGTGAACCATGTAAGTCTATGTGTTTTTGTATTCTTGATTTAGATTTTTGTTTTTATTCTTGTTTGTGTTTTTGTCTCACCAATCCTGATTTGGTGTATAACTCCTAACATGTGTGTCTATGTGCGTGTTGGGTGTGCACTCACATACATATATGCGTACATGGAAGAGCAGACCTGAGATTTTTCCCTTAGTATGGTATGAAGTAGAAGTAGGGTTGATCACATGATTGGAAGAATCACAGCACACTGGCTGTGTGTTATGCATGCTCAAAGAACATAGTTACAGTTACCGGTTGAAGAGGGCAACTCTGTTGGGGTTTTGAAACACTTCTGTCTACAGTTTTAGCATACCAAATGGAGATTAAAAATCCTTGAAAACCTGTTGCTCCACATTTGGATCTCTCTTCTTTTCTTTTTATCATCCAACACCATTTCTATGGTACGAATAAATTTTGTGATAGGCTGATTTTTGAGTTAAGCAAGTGTCAAACTCTCTCATATGTATTTGCTAATTTGTGTGCAGGCTGTGGATTTATCTCCGAATCCGGGACATTCAGATCCAATGTACATTGTGTATTCTAAAAAATTAGCAGCCACAGCCTGAAGAGAGTAGCACTAAGTATGGTGGCCATATGTTTTCAGGAAATGGTTAGTTTGAGTTACTAATATTTAAAATTTTGAAATTTCCAATGTGTATTTTTTCAATTGTGTATTTATTTGCATATGGGCCAAAGGTTATCCATCTTTTTTTATTTATTTATTTATTATAATAGATAGGAGAATAATTACAATCATAAGACATATTTATATAACCGAACCGACCATTATCATAAGACATATTTGCATTTCACGATATTTCATCCACCTTTTTCTATTTCTTTTTCCAAATCTCTACCTAACTTCATAAACCAAACATGGCCTTAGAGTTGATAATTATTGTTTCTTCTCCAATTGGTTTTCCAAACAAAAAAAAAAAAGTTATATTTTTTATGAAGAATTTTTTTTAACCAAACTAAAGACTTTCTATTTTTGACACTTCTTTTTTAAAACTAAAGTTGCTTAGAGATTGCTAAAAAGTTGCTTATTTGGTGCACGAGACTTCCAATAGGATCTCTTATAGTAATTAATTACTTAATTGTTTTTCTTTTTTGTTATTAATTTTAATAATGTTAGATCGTAGAAGCATATATTAAATGTTTGCTACACTGTCGGTGAGGTCAATGCCTGTGGATATGAAATCTCTTCACAAATTCTATACACCTTGAAATGCACAATCTTATAAGCGTTTGAGAAATACTATATAGTTTTTTTTTTAATGGGTGCCAAATTAAATCTGAATGATAAATTCGTCCAATTATATTAATTTAAAAATTGCTTAAATCCATTTAAATTTAATTGGGTTAAATGGGTTACTACTTACCTACTCAATTAAAATTAAATTTCAATGGATTAGGCATGAGAATCACTTCACCACCTCCACTGCCGCCAGTCCAGCACCACCACTACCACAATTGCTGCCCGAACACCTTTATTGCTACCACTCAACCACCACAGCTGCCATCTATTGGAGGGGTGGAAAAAAAAAATTAATAAAGTAGATAAATTCTTGGATTCATTTGTCCAATTTGTATCTAATTCAACCCAAGTCATTTAAACTAATTTATTAAATTGGCATGTTTAGATTGGGTTGTTGAAAATGCATAATCCATGTTTAGATTGGATTGTTTTAAGGAAAATGTTATAGGCCCCAAATTTTTTATCAAATAAATTACCAAATGTGTATAGAGTCCACAAAATTGTTGATTTCATATCTATATGAGATATTTGGTCATTTGTTTGGTAGAAAATTTAGTATCTCTAACATTACCCTGTTTTAAATACATAATCTGTTTTAATCAACCTATTTACTACCTAACTATAAAGCTAACAATCAGTGTGATTAACATGATACAAAAGTCCATATTCTTTAGGAGAACAACAAGAATCTAAGTGGACAATTTGAACAGTTGCAATGCAAAAGGTTGGACATGCATCTAATAACTTTCAGTGACCACTGAATTAGAAGAATCTAATACTTCTTCAAAAAGTAGATTATTATTACCCCTCTATGTTATCTTTATGCATTTCATAAAGAAAATATATAGAAAATGTAGCTGAAAAAGTACTGTCCAACTTTTCTTCAATTTTTAGTCCATAACAGAGCTCTAAAAAAAAATAATAAAAATAAAAATTTGGGATTATATACAAAAGTGAGAATATATTCCCAAAAGCCAATTGGGGATTGGTATATATCACTAAAAAATTCATCGAAACTTTTTACCCGATTTCCTGTATGATATTGTAGGACTTATTACATGGCGATTGTTGCGTGAATACACATGAAAGATAAATTAAAACTCATAAAATACATTATGGTTACAAACCTTGTTTGGGAAATGGAGTGTGTTTAGGAAAAGATCAAACCCAACCTTATTTGAAGTGGTCTTCTGTTTGTGCATTCCTGAAAGCACTGCAAGCGAAGAGATAAACCCAGATTAGAACCACAACTGCTATGATCAAGACCACATTCACTCTCCTCCATTCCTTTCTGAGGTTCCCAAGTAGACCAGCTTTGCAAGAATCACAATTATAGCACAACTGGGTCTGGTCATTATTCCAGAGAGTGCAATCTGGGTCGACAATTGTGTTAACCGGGTTTATCCACAATGTTGGATTCACATACTGGTATCCACAAATAGTTGGTGGCTTGCAACATCCTGACTGTAAACAAAAATAACAAAGGGGAGATCTCATATCAGTTGGACAGTGAAAAACAAAACAAAACAAAACAAAAAAAAATCTCATTTATATGGGATACAAATATGTCATGACTGTAAACACAAATAACAAAGGGAAGATCTCATATTAGTTGGACAGTGAAAAACAAAATAAAATCTCATTTATATGGGATGCAAATATGTCATGTGTTTGGTGCAAGTCTTGTAAGTTGTGTTTGCGTTATGATTTTGGACAAAAATTTGGAGAGAGAAAAGAAAATGTGAGAGAAATATGAAGGAAATATAAGTCAAGTCTTTTATTCATTTCCTTCGTCATTTCTTTTTTCGTTTCAAATCTCTACTCAAATAATCCAAACACAATCTTATTGTATGTGGTATAATTCTTTCTTGGGTATCAGACTTACACTAAAAAAATTCTCATCTATAGTGCAATTCTTTATTGAATGTTCCACTAATATTTACTTCATGTCAAAGGCTATAATGTTGACCCCGAAAAGAGTGTGCATATGATATGCCCTTCATAACTATTTTACAAAATTTCATAATATAAATCACAAAATGTCTTAACTTTTTTCACTACAAAATATCCTAATAAAAATCACAAAGTGTTATTGCACTAATATTTGTAATTTTAGAGTTCACACCATATATTCACTATTCGTAACTTTATCATAAAGTGTCATAACACACACTACGAACATTCATAATTTTTATTACAAAAACTTATAATTTTCTTACAATATGTACATTTTTAAGGCTGCATGCTCTAGATTTTTTCATATATACCTCAATTAGCAGGAAGGAAGAGAACAAAAAGGCAAAAGGGAAACACAATTGATGCACCACCAAACTATGTCACACCACCATGTTACATGTATGTCATTAGGTCAAGGCTGGCAAAAATATTATTCTTTTTATCTTCTTCAATAAAGACAGTGTATCAATGATCTCATTTATTCTAGTTTTTGGTTGCTTTAGGTGCAAACCTTTCTGAGCCCAGACTACATAATGTTCCTATCCAAAAAAAAAAAAAAAAATACTTATAATAATGTTGGCTATTCCTGTCACAACTAGAAACACCGACTCAACCACTGCCGAAACAATAGATCTGTTTGATACAATTTTTTTTTTTAAATATTAAAAGTTGATAATTAATAAATTAAAAAGTTATAAATAAAAATTGCACTAAATAGTTTAACAAAAACTTCTACTAAAAAAACAAAAGCCAATCTTAGATAAATTGCACCAAATAACCCAATATGTTTGTAAATGTTCCAGCAGGCTCACGGCAAAGGACTAATTAATTACTTAGCAAAAAAAGACTAATTAATTTGATATAGTTACATTCTCTTAAAATGGATCAATTAGCAGGCTGCGAAAAATCTGTTGAGCCACCAATTTGATTTATCTAATTCTAAAACTATATAATGATGCAAATTTTGAACCTTACAAAGTCAGTGAAACAATTAGATTTAACAAATCATAGATTATGGGGCATAAAGGTTTTTTTTTTTTTTTTTTTTTTTAAATCATGGATTTAAGTAAAAATTTAGGAGGAAATAAAATATGAATAAAATATAAGTTAATTTTTTTTTTTATTTCTCCTTTCTTTTCTAAATTTTAAACTAAATTGATGATGCACAAGACCAAAAAAAAACTTGTTTTTGGGTCCACCCACTGACCCTTTGTTCTATTCTTCAAAGTGGGTCCTAAATTCAAAGCTTAAAGATTGTCTTGGTTATTACACCAAGCATATGGATATTGTGGGCCTACAATTTCTCTCAAAATTCCAATTATTACATGAAATTATAAGTTCCATGTAATTTAAATGTCAAACAAGAGGAGAAACAAGTGTGTAGGCAATTTAAGAGTAATAGTTTGGTGGATGATATATTGGTTCAGAAAGTGAAATGGCAAAACTACCCTCAATCAAGGACAACAAACAATGGATCTTGAAGAATCTTGAGACATTTTTTATCTTTTACATTTTTTCCAGGTATAAATTTTCTTTTAATTTTATTTTTTCTTATTTTTTACAAGAGAACATTACTATTTTTTTTCTCCTACAAAATTTTTCTTAATTTTTACTATTAAAAAAAAGGGATCAGCTTCTTTCTAATGTACTAGAAGATTCAATTCATGGGCTGTGACTTAGCGATTTTCTTTTAATATTTTTTTGGATCACGGACATTGGTTCAAAGTGAACTCATGAACTGAACCATACAATCCAATTAGTGCACTGTAAAGGAGCTTCATTCTTGAAAATTTGTTCATAAGACATTAGTAGTAAACAAGGGTTAGTGCTCAGGCTCGTAAGGCCTACAATGAGTTATTTTTTAATAATTTGAAATGTTTATTTTTTAAGGTCTTTCATTATAAAAAATAAATAAATTAATTAAAAAGTAATATGATTTGATGATCGTAATTTTTTTATTTTATAACATTTGTCTTTAAAAAAAAAGATTAAAAAAATATGTAAAAGTGAATTGAGATTGTAAATATTTTTGACATTTCATATTTGTTATTGATATCCAGAAACACGTCCCCCCCCCCCCAAAAAAAAAAAACAATAGAAGTTAAGATTTGAAAAAAAAAAAAAAAAAAAACATTGACTCCTACATTTTAACATAATTACATTAATTTTTCTTTTAATAAAATCAAAGTAACCGAAACTAATCTATATGGTGAATAGGCACTAAAATAAATAAAGATAGATATACATCTGAGTAGGAAAAAAAAAAAAAAAAACATTGACTAACAAATTATTGATAAAAAAAATTTAACAGTTAAAATCTCAAAGAAGACTGGCATAATTATGTCAAAAGTATACAATTAACTGAATTTTTTAAAATCTCAAGAGAAGTGAGTGTAAAATTAAAAAAATTGTCATTTTGAGTTTTTTTTTTTTGGTATTTAGTGAATTTTTAAAATATTTTAGTCAAAATTTTTAAATTTTTTTAGATATACATATGCTTAATTTAGATGTGTGTAAAAAATAAAATATTTGCAAAGAATTTTTTTTTTTTAAATTGACAAATATATATCAATAATGCTTGAGATTTCGAATTCGCCTCTAATTCTTTTTTCTTTTTTTTAATTTCCTCTCACTAACGTAGTCTATATGGTTTGATAAGGTGAGTTTATCACTCAACCAGTCCAACCCAACTCACTCACATTATCAAACCACATAGGCTGAGTTGTTTTTTTTTTTTTTCATCTGTTTGTTGGGCTGTGTTGGCTTGTTTTTTTTTTTTTTTTTTTATTGGGCTGTGTTGATTTGTTTTTTTTTTAAAGGTGGTTATGTGTGTGTCAAAATATTAGATATCTCGCACCAACTCATTGTACAAAATTATATTGAATTAATAAATTTTAACCAGCAACCTAACTGATCAGTCAATTAGGTTGGACTGATTGAGTGATAAAATTGACTGATCAGTTAAACTGTCGGTCAAATTTTGTTAATTTCATATAATTTTGTACGATGAGTTGGTTCAAGATGTCTAATTTTTTAGCACAACACATAACCACCTTTAAAAAAAGACCACCAAAAAAAAAAAAACTAATTAACACAGAGCCAAAAAAAAAAAATCGAGCCAAATTCAAGGCCTCGAATTCTAGGCCTCTAGCACTGCCGAATATATATATAGAAAATTTACCTATAAATCCCATCTAAGAAATGGTGACCTAATTAGTCCCAATAGTTTTTTTATACACTAATTAGTCTCATTGATTTTGAAAATATAGATTTAATATATTATTTAAAATTGAATTTACAATTATACCTTTATTTCTATTATATTTCCTTCTTTTTTTCTTTTGTGCTAGAAAGGTAAGATACACAACTTATGGAAACCAAATTTGGGATGAATTTTTATATGAAATTTTTTTTTTTATTTGGGATGACTTGAAATGTAAGATTTTTCAAACATTTCAAAATGAGTACAAAAATAACTTGAAATATAGAATTTTTCAAACATTGTAAAAACATATAGGATTCTTCAAGTATTTCAAAATGAGTACAAAAACTCCTTAGTTCTTTTGAGTAAATGTATAATTTCAACTTATAACACTCAAATGTACCATTCAAATGTAACACTCCAAACCCTTAGTGTAACACTCCAGTGTAACACAAAAAAATTGCTTAGTATACTTTTTTTCAAATGTAATACTCCAATATAATACTCTAAAAAAAATGTGAGATTCTTCAAACCATTTCAAAAGGGTGTGGGATTTTTCAAACCATTCCAAAAAGAGTACACAAAGTTTTGGATAAATATATAACTTCAAATTATAAAAAAAAATATACTATGTAGTTTTTTAATATTTTTATGTGTGATACATTGGAATGTTACGTTTGAGATTATGTTGATTGAAGTGTTACGTTTAGAAAAAATACACTAAAAAATTATTTTGTATGCTATATTAGAATGTTACGTTTAGAAAAAGTTTAAAGTGTTATATTATTACGTTTGGAAAAAATTTAAAGTATTACGTTGTTACGTTTAAAAAAAGTACAATACGAAATTTTTAGTGCGTTACATTAGAGTGTTACATTATTGAAGTGTTATTCATAATGTGAGATTTGTTTCAAAATGAGAAAAAATCCAAAATCTCTATAATTTCACATTGCCCAAATGTGTAAATGAGTATTATTTTGTGTAATTTCCACTTTAATGAAACTTTTGAGTTCAGAAGAAATGAAAGACAAAACAATTTATAAAATTATATTTTGAGATTTATTGGTGCTTTATCTGAAGAATAATAAGGACAAATTACATAAATAGTCCCTATAGTTTGGAACTTGTGTCACTTTGGTCCCTGACTTTTCAATTGTGACACATTTGACCCTAAATTTTGAATCTTATTCCAAATAAGGACAACTGAAGATACCATTGTTTAATTTCAATGGCAAAATCGTCAATTTAATAAAATATAAACTAATTTGACAAAAATAAATGTCAAAAAAATATTTTTAATTTTTAAAAAATTATTTTTATCTACCAATGATAAAATTATGTAAAATTGATAAAAATTAATAAAAATTACATGTTTAATTTTTTAAAATTAATTTTACATGATCATTATTCAAACACATAATAAAAATTAATTTGGTAAAAAAAAAATAAATATCTAAAAGATTTATCAATTTTACATAATTTTTATTTTTAGTGGATAGAAATAATTTTTAAAAATTCAAAAATATTTGTTTGACATTTATTTTTGTCAAATTAGTTTATATTTTATCAAATTGACGATTTTACCCTTGAAAAATCTAATAACATCTTCAATTGTCCTTATTTAGAACAAGATTCAAAATTCGGGGTTAAATGTGACACAACTGAAAAGTCAGTGACCAAAATAACACAAACTCCAAATTATAGGTACTATTATTGTAATTTACCCGAATAATAAAATATAAAAAATCCAAAACTCAAAAGAAATGTATTTGAAAGTGATTCTCTCCGCACCTAAGAATAATTAATGACATTGCAATAAACTGTTCATTGCAATTTGCAACGAAGCAAACAGGGCACAAGAAAAAAACAAAACAACAGAGGACTGACCTGAAGAGGAGAGATATGCGCAGCAAAGAACTGATAAGCAGAGATATAATCCTCGTTGAGCTTAGCACAGAACCTAGACTCACCAAGACAAACCCTAATGTTCCCCCAATTCTCGGAATTGGTAACATGGTCTCTCAACCAGGGCGAGAATCCGGAGAGGCGGTACTCGCGAAATGCGCTGCCAGGGACGGAGTAATCGGAGGAGGGAGCAGTGAGGATGAAGGTGAGGACGATGAGGATGAGGACGAGGGAGATGAGGAGGGCCATGATGAGGAGGTAGAAAGCGAGGAGGGGTTGTTTGTTCCAGTAAGCGCCGACGAAGCCGGAGAGGGAGACGAGGAGGATGGCGAGGCCGAGGAAGAGGATTGGCCAGCGGAGGAAGTGGATGCACTGGTTGTCGGGTTTGGAGGCCAGCCAGATTCCGGAGGCGATTATGGGGATGGAGGAGAGGAGGGCTATGAAGTTTAGGAATGCTGTTATGTTGTTGCTCACTCCCATGGTTGTTCTGTTTTCTGTTTTCTGTTTTAGAGACAGAGACTGAGAGAGTGAGAGGAATTCTACTAAGCGTGATGACAATTTGTGAAATTTGAGAGAGAGAGAGAGAGAGAGAGAGAGAGATGGGTGGGATGTGGGTTGTGGTTGTATGGTAATGGTATAGAAAAAAAATACTAATGGTGGGTGGGTGGTGGTCGGATGGAGATGGTGGCCCTTGGTGGGTAGGGGATCCAGGGGATGGGTTATGCCTTACTTTTGGGAGCTTCTATTTACACATCCCTCATCCTCTTTTTACACACACTAAATAAAAATTATTTTTATTTTAATTTTATTTTTAAGTGAAATTACTATTTTGGACATAAAATAAACACATTCGGAAGTTGATTGTCGAAAAATTGAAAAACATTCGGAACTCAACTTCCGAACAAGTTATTTAGTTTCGGAAATCAACTTCCGAACCAATTGTTTATTTTCGGAAATCAACTTCCGAACCAACAAAAGATGTGTAAAGAGGGGAAGGTGTGTGTGCAAATAGAAGCTCCCCTTACTTTTTAACTTTTTTTTGTATTTTGTATGAAGTTACCATAACATCCCTCATTTATTTTCTTTTTCTTTTTCTTTTTCTTTTTTCTTTTTGTTTGTTTGTTTGTTTGTTTTTTTTTTTTTTTTTTTTAATTTGGCATTTGTTATTAATTGTAGGTTAACACAAAGTTTGGGTTTAAATTTTTTACAGGTTTTGTTAATTAACCAGTGTTGTTAAGATGTTTGTTAAGGATATATTAAATCCTCAAGTAATGTTATATTGCTTGAATTTTGATTTGCTTGGATTTTGATTTGCCTTAATCGCTTAAATTTTAGTTTGTTAGCCGTTCAGCAGGTTATTTGGAAATAAGGTAACAATCGCGGTGAACAAGTATTTCACTGGTCGTCAAGGTTTTGAAAAGCGGTTGCGGTCGCCGTAACGGTGGCGGTGACGCAGTTGCGATTGCGGGATGTAAAGGCCGTAACGTAACGGTTGCGGTAACCGAAATTGTGAATTTTTTTATTTTTTTGCACAATTTGCAAAAAACTTACCAATACACATATTTTTTTTTTTTTCAGAATCATATTTATTGGGTTTTAAAATAAACTTTGATAAATTTTTGATAATTTTAAGTATGATCTAATATATTTTATATTTTTAAATCACTAGAAAATGGATTTTTTTACATTTTATTTCAATAATTAATGACTTAATATGTCATAAATCCATATTACACTTGTGGCAAAAATTTCATTTATTGGAATTAGATGTATAAAATTATTTTTAATTATTATATTTGTGGAAGCATATGTACATTTTAACTCAAATAGTTTAAAAAAAATATACATTCTTAATGGAAGAACTTGACAAAGTACATAACATCATAACACAATTCACAAATAACAGAGATTATATTTTACATAATGTTACTACTAAAATTACATAATGTCACCACCAAAATAAGTGACATGGTGCATCTTAGCATTCAGATTGTTGAGTTTGATTGTTGCTGCTACCTTCACCCCACCAAAATGAGTGACATGGTACATCTTGGGATTCAAATTGTTGAGCTTGATTGCTGCTGCTACCTTTACCCATCCAGTAGGAAATACATAAGTGAATGTACTCACCATGTCATCCCTTTCTGTTGGGTGCACTAGGAGGGAAAATGGATACCTTTGCAGAAAATGATCAACATACTCTTCTTGAGCTTGTAGATAATTTGGCAAACCATATCCTAGAGGACCATGTTGCTGAGGGGGCCAAGGGTAATTTTGTTGAGGTGGGTAAGGATAGCTCTGGTTATCATTGCTATAGGATGGGTAAGGGTGATATGGATAACTCTGACTATTATCAGATGAATCAAGCTGTTGTTCTCTGTTTCTTATTCTTCTTTCATCCCCATGTATCACTACCACGAAACCTTCTAGGTAATTGGGGTAAAGGTGCAACAGCTTCTCCAATCATAATGTTCTCCAACATCACAGTCACCCAAAAAAGTCCTCTAACATCACGTAATCCAAATCCTCCAATAAAATCTTCACTTTCTGTACCAAAACTAGTACCATCACCACCATTGTAGCCGCCACTGCCACCGCCGCCACCACCATGAGAAGTGCCTCTACCGTCACCATCATCACCTTCTCCATCAGATAGTGCACTATTATCACTTTGAGTTGGAGTAGGAGTTGAGGTTTAAGAAATGCGTCGAGTTTGATATCTATGGGTGCCACCACCATTGTTTCCATCGCTGTCATCACCGCCACCACTACCATCATCATCATCTTCTAAGACCAAATCTAGCCATTCAAAATTATCCACACCATCTAGTAAAGGATTTTCCCTTTCTTCTATCCATGAACTTATTGGATCATCTTCTTCAAATATATAATCCAAGTTAATAGAATTAAAACTCCTATCAATCTCCTCTTGGCTACTTCTTTTAACATGTCTCAATTTTAATCTCATGTTGTAGGTAATGAAAACTAATATTTGGATTTTCTTATATTTCAATCTATTCCTCGTCTTCGTATGGATGAGACTAAAAGTACTCCAATTACGTTTACAGTGAAATAATATGGTGGTTTGACTTAACACTTTCACAGCTATTTTTTGAAGTTCATGAGCACAACTACCATGAATAATCCACCACTCAACTGCACAAAATTACATTACATTAGACATAAGTCAAAATATGATAGAAAATTATTTAAGTATTCATATATTGTAAATTTGTAATTTTAAAAATAAAATCTAGATTTGATTGTTTCCATGCTCTTTGTGCTAAAGGAGTGCCAAAAGTTTCATGTTTATCTCGAAACAACAACAACTACAATTCGGACAATCATTACAAGCAACATTTGCAAAAGTAGATTATTACTATTAAAATTTAAATAATTGGTACATACTTGATTTGTTGCTTTCACTTGAGCACCCATATTAGGTTCCAATATGGTAATTACTTTTTTAAGTCCATCCATTACTTCTCTTATTATTTCATTTGATGAGGTAACACCATATTGGAATTGAGGATTTAAAAAATATCCTTCAAAAATAAAAATAAAAACAATTAATAATTGTAAGTAAATATAAATTTTATAATTGAAATCATAACATTTACCAGCCGCATGCAAATCTTGATGTAATTGAAAAGACCATCGAGTATCAATAATTTTCCAACACTCGGTGTAGTAACAACAATCTCTTTTAATTGCCAACTTTGCTCTATCTATAGCTTTATATATGAAACCCATTGTTGATTTCTCATCCCCATCAACCAACCTCAATACTCTGACTAGTGACTCATGAACTTTACAAAGTTCTGTTGCTTTCTGCCAAAACTTCTTTTCCAAAATAATTTTTTTCACCTTGTAAGGCTGCCTAGTTTGCCTTCCCCCCATTTAAAATTCTTCCGCTCATCACTATTAAACATAGCTCTCAATTGTTGTCTATATCTAACAATACTCTTAAGGGCAATAAAATTTGTAGCAAATCGAGTGATGGCAGATCAAATCAATTCTCTATCTCCAATGAATTTTCTCATTAAATCCAACACTCATCCACTATTATAAATGAAATTGGTGATACCACTTTCAATCACCTTCGCTACATTTTTCTTATAGGCTATGTCTTTTAGCATGAGATCGATACAATATGCCGAACAAGCTGTCCAATATAAATGTTTCATTTTTCTCATTAACATTTTGCCGGCTGCTTTCAATGCAGGTTCATTATTAGTCACCACTTGAACAACGTATTGCTCTCCAATTTCATCAACAACTTTATCTAACAACCCAAAATAATATTCAGCAGTCCTACTAATAATATTAAAGGCATCAATTGATTTGTGAAATATAGTACCCTATTGCAATACACTAAGAAGTTGATGATGTGTTGTCGAGTTAGATTGCTCCAACCATCACTCATGATGGATACACCTCTCTCTGCCCAAATTCCCTTGAATGATTCTATCAATTCTGTCATTTCATCATGCTCCACACCCAAATATACTTCAGAAATTTCATAACCACTAGGACCCTTTACTCCTGGCCCTACTTCAGCAACAACATCAAGCATGGGTTGTGTATACTCTGAATCAACTGCATTGAATGGAATACAATTATAGAGTATAAACTTGGAAACTGCCCGTCCCAATCTCTCCCTTAACTCCTGTAAATTCATTGCAGAGATTTTTCGCTACTTTGTACTCTTACTCTTTTGAAGTTCTACATTCATTGCTCTCAACCTTGCTTCAGGAGCATTGGGCTTAATCCAATTACGTCCACTCCCACCAATTTCATGCACGGATTGTAATCAACGAAAAATTCTTTGACCACTACCCCATGCACCAGAACTACTACATGCATCATATTGTGATCCATGACCTGCAGTACCTCGTCTAAATTGTTGTCTTTCCTCCCATTATTGTTGTGAACGAATACTTGCTTGTCTAGCTCTGGTCATCTCTGGATCAGAGTCAGAGTCAGAGTCATCATCTTGAAGATTTACAAAATCTCCTCCTTCATCCTCATCATAGAGATCATCTCCCCTAATATGTGCTTCCAATTCAGCTTTTCTCTTTTGTTTGTCTGCTTTACTCATTTTTTTATCTTATAAATGTTTCATCATTTCTTACATCACGTCTCTACTCACACTAGGACAAGAATGCACTTGCCCCATTTCATGTGCCAAGTGTTGTTTGAAACGCGTAATCACACCTTTAAAGAGATGTCCACAAAATTTGCAAATAATATGATGCCTAGTGCCTTCAACTGGAGTTCCAAATTTCCAACCAATATCATCACTTGGGGGTTCATCATTGGCACCCTTTTGTTGTGGCATTTTGAATTTGAATTCTGCATCATTGATACATTTTTTTAATTTATTTTAGATGTTTACAAAATTATCTTTCTGCAAAAGTTGAACTAACTAAACAAACAATATTTACATTTATTAAATGAAATGATTGTAAAAAAAATGCAACCACTATTTATACATTTGAATTTTACATGCTAATGTAATCATGTAAAAATTTAAAAAATAAATTATAAAGATATTTATAAAAAAGAGAAAATTTTGTCATAAAAAAAATTGTTGTCACAACACATTACAATAACAAAATAAAAAATATTTATAATTAAATATTAAATGAAATGATTATAAAAAATATTCAACCACTATTTATACATTTGGATTTTACATGCTAATGTAATTAGGATTAAAGACATTTTCATGGCATTGTTTGAGCTATTGTTTTTTTTTTTTTTAATTTATTTTATAGAAAAGACATTTTTTTTTTTTTTAAAAAAAAAATTGTGCCATCAAAATTGTTGTCACAACACATTACAATAACAAAATAAAAAAATATTTTAAATTAAATACTAAATAAAATAGTTATAAAAAAATGCTACCACTATTTATATATTTCGATTTTACATGTTAATGTAATCATATAAAAATTAAAAATATATATATAAAGATTTTTTTTTGATTTTTTTTTTGGGACATTTACATACAAGTCCCATTTTATGAACTTATAATCCATTAAGTCCTAGATCTCATTCAAGTCCCATTAATTTTTAATAGACTAATTTACCCTTCCAAGACCTCCTCTATAGCTGCCAAACATCCATTGATGTACTTCATTCACTCTCTCTTACTCTCTCTCTCTCTCTCTCTCTCTCTCTCTCTCTCTCTCTCAGCCAAGAACACGCGAAGAGGTAGGAAGAAGTTCTGAGGAAGATGTTACCTGCCAGAGCTCCATTGCCTAACAAAGAACAGCTCGATTACTCCATCTCTATTGAGTACGATGGCCCTCCTATGCCCTACCAGGTCCCCAAGGTCGGTCCACTGGACGTCGATTCCATCTCCATTCGCACCTCTTCAATCATTTCCGTTTCCGAATGCGTACCAGTTGTCCCTGTTGCTGTCCCAATCGCGAAGCTTTCGAGGTTCAACAAAGGCGGAAGAAGCACGAGTCCAATGGAGGTGAATCGGAGATCGTCGTCACTTTCGCGGAGTCAACAGGAGTTGCAGAACACCTCAATCAATCACGAGCTCTGATTCTTCATTTGGTGTGCTCTTTAAATGAACACACAAAAGAATTCAGGAAAGAGAGAGAGAGAGAGAGAGATTATTATAAATATTACTACTCTTTTCCCATCTGGTAACCACCAAACTCATGCTTCCAAACTCATCCTCTGTTCCCATCTAGTAACCATCAAACCAACATCCTCCTCTCCTTCTCAAATATTACTACTCTTTTTCTTTTCTTTGCTGTGTCATGGTTTGGTTATTCATCCTTTCTTTCACTTTTCCATTTTTTTTGCTAAATTTATGGGTCTTTTGTTTTTTGAGATACAAAATAGCTTCATCTTCGACAGGGTTTTGTTAGCTTATGCTACTACTGGCACACTTCATCAGAAATTTCTTAGTTTTGATAATTATATATTGAAATCATTCTTTGTTTTAAAAATTGAAAACATTCTCAGTTTTGAAAAAATGATAATATTCTCAGTTTTAATATTAAAAAAAAATTTGAAAATTTTCTCAATTTACTAGATATTTTTGAAAAATTTCTCAATTTTTTTCATGATTAAAATTGAGAATATTATAAACTGAGAATGTTTTCAATTTCAAAACAGAGAATAATTTCAGTTTATAAAAACTAATAAATTTCTCAATTTTTTTTTCTAAAAATATTGTCAGTTTTAAGAAATTTTTCAATTTTTTTCATCCGTCAAAATTGTATCTTCATTCACTTAGTATATTTATTTGTGTTTTCTATAAATTTTTTGCGGCATTATAATACGTGCTCTCAATCAAAACTGCCTTTTGCCTGTAAATTTTTGTGTTTTGTCAATCACGTGATTGTTTGTAATTACGTAGAAGTGGAGGTGCTGCCAAATGTTGGAGGAGAGAGTTGGGGAATAATAAATACTGGTAATAATAATTAACGAGGGGGGAAGGGTATGGCTGCCACTTATGTTATATATATATATATATATATATAACTGTTTGGATTGAAGGGTAAAAATGTCTTCTTATTTATAAATAGGACTTATTAGTTCAAAAACTTTTAGATAGAACCTAAGCTACCACAAAATATGTAGATAGGACTTTTAGGTTTTTTTAAAAAAGAAGATATTTTTTAAAAAAAATTGTGCCATAAAAATTGTTTTCACAACACATTACAATAACAAAATAAAAAAATATTAATAATTAAATATTAAATGAAATAATTATAAAAAAAAATTCAACCACTATTTATACATTTGGATTTTACATGCTATTGTAATCAGGATTAATAAAGACATTTTTCATGGCATTGTTTGACCTATTGTTTTTTTTTTAATTTTTTTATTTTATAGAAAAGACATTTATTTTAAATAAGATTTTTCCATCAAAATTGTTGTCACAACACATTACAATAACAAAATAAAAAATATTTATAATTAAATATTAAATGAAATGATTATTAAAAAAAAATGCAATCACTATTTATATATTTGGAGTTTACTTGCTAATGTAATCATATAAAAATTAAAAAATAAATTATAAAGAATTTTTTTGAGGTATTGATTTTTTTTTCTTTTAAAAAGATATTTTTAAAGAAAAATTGTGCCTTCAACATTGTTGTCACAATACATTACAATAACAAAATAAAAATATTTATAATTAAATATTAAATGAAATGATTATACAAAAATATTAAATGAAATGATTATACAAAAATGCAATCACTATTTATACATTTGGAGTTTACATGCTAATGTAATCATATAAAAATTAAAAAATAAATTATAAAGAAAAAAATTCATACATAATTGTTTTTTTGGTTTCAATCACTTGAATATTTGTTATCTTTTTGAATAACCTGCAAGAAAAAAAAAATCAATAAAAACTGACATAAAAATTGTTTTTCGTCAAAGCTTACTTACAAAATGTTTTTCCTAAAAATGCCAAACAAAACAAAATAAAAAAAATAAAAAAAAGGGCAATTGATCAAAGCTTACTTACAGAGTCACAGCTTTCACAAATGTTCTTCGTCTTCAACACAGAGGCAGCCTTGAATATTCATCTCCTTCTTTATCTTTAACACAGGTTCATCTCTTCCCTCTTCTCTCTCTCTATCTCTCACTCATCCGTATTTTCTCTTATCTTTGTCTTCATCTTCCCATGAACCACTATTCTTTATTTTTTTTTTATCAAAAACTCAGTTAAAGATGGTTGAAAATTTGTGGATCTGAAGATCTGAATCAATTGCAGTTGCAAAGTTTCTGAAGATCTGAAAATTTGTGGATGTATTCTGAATATTATGGAATCTCACTTCAAAGTGGTTCACAGGCTTAAAATACCTCAAAACAAAATCTGTTCAATCATAATAAAGGTATGTACAACATCTGTTGAGCATCCATAGTTTTTCAACTTTTTCTTTTGCATTTTTTTTTTTTTTAAAGAATCAGCTAAAAAAGAGTGTAACGGTGCATAACGGGCCGTTACAACACTGTTACGGCAGCTACGACAGAACGTAATGGGCGACACACTGTGAATCTCAATTACATCGCAAAAGTGGGGGTAACGCGTGGTGCCTACCGCCGCAATTGTTACGTAACACCGTATTTTAAAAACCTTGCCGGTCGTCTAGTTGATCATCCGGCATGCACAAATTTAGGCTATTCAGACAAATTTATATTCAAACTACAAATCATTTTACTAAATGTTCTCAACAACCTCCACTATTATAGAATATATTAAAGACTATAAAGAGTAATGCTAGGGATTCCAAATAATCTATCAAATATTTTACCAAACCTCTCACATGGGTGTAGGACCCACACACATGTGGGTTTGCGTGGGCCCCATACCCATGTGAGAGATTTGGTAAAACATTTGGTAGATTATTTGGGATTCATAGCATTTTTCGAATATAAATGTATCTTTCTATAGACTAAGGTGGTGTTTGTTTTGAGGGATTGAGCACTAATAATCTGTTGTTTGATTCAAAATTTTTGCTAATAGCCCGTTGTTTGGTTCAATTTTTTTGCTTCGGCTATTAGTCCTAAATGTGTTAGACTATTGTCTCCCATGGGGGGTGAGAGACAAATGGGGATATGAGATTAGATGATGAAATGACCATTTTGACCCTTTACTATTTAATTATGTATTATATTTAGCAAATTTAATAAAATTTAAATGTCTCAATTTAAAAATAAAATAATTTAATTTAATTTTTATCGATGTTTTTATTTATTTAATTTATTTAAATAATTTTTATAGATATTTTATTGATGTTTTATTTTTATTTTTTTAAATATATTTTATTTAATTTCATTATTTAAATTTTAATAGATGTTTATTTAATTATTATTATTTTTTATAATAAATTTATTTAAAATTTTAATTAAAAAATCACATATCTTTTTATTGATATTTTATTTATTTATTTTTTAAAAATAAGTTTATTTAATTTTGTAAAAAATGAAATAAAATAAATTTTATTTAATCTAGCTAAAAATAAATAAAATATTAAAGATATGTTTAATATTGTTATTACTTAGTAAATAATTGAAAAGGGTAAAATAGTCATTTGAATATTTATCCTTCTCCATAATATCCCAAACAAACATAAAATTCATATCCTATCTAACCAAATAGTCATTTCCTGACATTTAATCCCATGACTAATCAAATATAGGATACATATACTATCCAACCAAATAGTCCAGGACTATGAATCCCAGGATTACAATCCGATGGATTTCAATCTCCCCTTATCCAGTTCGTCCAAACAAATACACCCTAAAAGGGGACTTACATATTGCTCCTACTAAGTATATTTATTGTCTAATATATCCTATGATAATTAATAATATTTTTCATCATACGCTATTAAAAAAGTCAGTAATTGTTAATTTTTAGTGACAGTTTAAAAATTTTATCAAAAAATGTCACTAATTATAATTTTAGCAACAGTTGAAAAAAATCAACACAAAAAAAGTCTTTAATTTTTAACTTTCAGTGACAGTTTAAAAAATTAATCACAGGAAAACGTCACTAAGTGTAAGTTTTAGTAACAATTTATAAAAATTATAACACAAAAAAGTCACTAATTGTCAATTTTTAACGACATATATAAAAAATTGTTAAAAAAAATTATTTTTAGCGATGATTATACTATAACTTAATTTTAATAAGATTTGATGAGAATTAAATCCAACTATTATGATCTATTCATAATTTACCCTAGACGGTAAACCACCTTTTCATTAATTCTATATATTTTAACATTATATATTTTTTAAAATAGAGTTTGTTTTTTTTTTTAATATTTTTTATCATAAAAGTGAATGTCCTTAATTTTTAAATGACATTTCATTGTGTATTTTTATTTATTAAATATCTTTTATTTTCAATCATAATTAACTTACATCAAATAAAATGAATTTAAAAATTACAAGACCGTAAGATGTCAATGTATATATTCTAACAAATAAATATTTTTTTTATGGGTGATGAGTTTTGTTTTGTTTTGGTTACAATATAAAAAAAAATCATACAGGGCACAATAATTGCAGAAGATTGTAATAATTTTTTTTTTTTTTTGTGATTTGATTCATATAAAATATTATAATAAAATTTAAAAAATTACAATTATAATAATAAGATTCAAATACGACATACAATCAATAAAAGATACTAATCGTTTGGGAACTTACCTTTTTAGCCAAAAAGTTAAAAAGTTACTAAATTAGTCAAAAAGCCAACAACCTATACCAAAAAGTCAAAGATTCTCTTTTCTCTCTACTTTTTGCACATCTTTTCGTAATTAGCCAAAAAGTCATCACAAACATACAAGTTTTTTTTAGCTACCTTTTTAGCCAAATAGCCAAAAAGTTACTAAATTAGTCTGTTCCCAAACGAGGCCAAGTCTAGTTTTGAAAAGTAGGTTAAAAGTTTATTTTTTAGTCTTTTTTAATTTTTTTTCTTTGAAAAAATGTACAAAAAAAATAGAGAGGAGATGTGACTCAAAAAATTATAAAAATTAAAAAATTTCTTTTAATCATATTTTTCAAAACAAGCCTAAAGCAATATATTAAAAAAAAAATACTAAAGATAGTTTATAAGTTGGTATGATGTTTGATATATATGTAAAAAATATATCAAAAAGTGTATTGATATTGAACTCTTGAAACTTAGCTTTTGTTTAGGATGTGAGTTGGCTTTTTGACTTTTTACCTATTTTAATTTGGGGTTAAAAAGTCTCGTTTAGGATGTCTTTTTTGACTTTTATGAGAGAAAAAAATAAAATGATTATGATTTGAATGTGACATTTTGTTTTATTGATTTTTTAACTTATTTTTATCTTTTTGTGACTAAAATAATCCAAAAAATCTTATGTCAAACCTAGCCTTAACTTGCAATGGTGATAATGACAACGTTGTAGCATTTGCTTTTAAATAAAATTATATTCCTTTGTTGATTGATTTTATGAAATTTTTTTATATTTGTTATAATTTTTAAATTCATTTTATTTATACCATATAATTTAATTAAAGAGTTCGTTTGGAAAGAAAAAGCTTGGGACTTTTTGGCTAAAATAGTCACACAAAAAAAAAAAAAAAACTAAAAAACTAATAAGACAAAATATCACATCTAAATTATAATCATTTCATTTTTTCTCTCACAAAAGTCAAAAAAATCAAAAAAACTCATCCCAAACAAGACTTTTTAGCCTCAGGCTAAAATAGCTAAAAAATCAACCCATATCCCAAACGAACCCATAATTGAAAATAAAATGGTACTTAACAATTAAAAAAATCCACAAATGGTCATTTAAAAATAAATGACATTTACTTTAATGATAAAAAAATGTTGAAAAAAACATATAAAAAATCATCATGAAAAATATATAATGTTAAAATAGAAAGAATTGGAGAAAATGGTAGTTTAGTTTATAACAAAATGCATTTATAGTATTTCATATTTCCTATGGTAGTGGAGTGGTTGAGAGAATTTAATGTATCCTTAACAAGTGTCTTTAGGGTACTTATTAACAAAAATATAGCGATCCCAGTTGTCCCTTTACTGTTCCGTTGTATTCCGGACTCAGTTCCGTGAAATTGATAGTGGTAATTATCTTGTTTACGTCCTTTACTCTTTGTGTTTGGGTTTTGGGGATGTTTTGGGTAGGTGTGTTACAGGTTGATTGAACCTAAGTCTCAATTCTAGTCGCCCAGGTTTTTGGTGTTGCGCTCGAGCGGGTTATTCTACGCTCGAGCGGAGTTTGGTTTTTGGTTGTCCGCTCGAGCGGGGTTTACACTCTTCCAGTATTTTGTATCCCTGCAAAACTTCTGCAGGTGTGTTTTCTGCACTCGAGCGGGTTTCATGCGCTCGAGCGGGTCGCGCTCGAGCGGGATTGTTGGCGCTCGAGCGGGTAGTGCTTTTAGGGTGTAAGTTCTGGGAGGGGGAAATCCACGCTCGAGCGAACTGGTTTTCGCGCTTGAGCGGATGTACTTTATTATTGTGTCTTGGCGCTCGAGCGGTACTTTTTGCGCTCGAGCGGACCTAGTTATTTGTTCTTTACGCTCGAGCGTTGTGTTCTCTGCTCGAGCGGAAATGTCGTATAACAGAAGGCAGTTAGGCATTTCTAGATCACTTTTTCATCCTCACTCTCTCTCTTACTTTTCAAAAACTCCATTTGAGAGCTTCTCTCTCTAAAGTTTTCACTTCTCTCTAAGTATTGATCTAGCTAGAGTGTTTTCCAAACCTTTGGCCTTTACAAAAAGGTTGTTGATCGTTGTGAGCTATCTTTTGATCCAAGAATTTTGGGATTTGGTGCATCTTCATTTTCGTCATCTTCTTCGTTGGGTTTCATCTTTTGAGGTAGGGATTCCTACTCACTACTATGGGTTTTGACATAGATTTTTGGGCATTTTGTTAAATGGTTGAGTTTGGGAGTTAGGGTTTGAAAATGATGAAAAGGGGTTTGTTATTTTGGTTCTAAAAATGTATATTTTGGATTTCAAGATAATGATATTATTGTTGGTTGTTGATATATAGACCATTGGGTCAATATTTGGAAATGGGGTAGAAAACCCTAATTTGTTGTATAAATTAATTGGTATAATTAATTTGGGATAATTGTGGTTATATGGAATTGAGTTGGAAATAATGAAATTGACTCATTATATTGTAAAATGGTGGAGTTGGATTTATTAATCGCTCACTTTTGAAAAATTGATATTTTATCTGTTGGAGCTTTTATTATCTGTTTAGAAATAATTGCTTGAGCTACCGGTGGAGGGTAGTTTTGATTGTTGTAGACAATGCATGATGATTAGGCAAACTAAAACTAATCAATTGGATATGTCATAGAGTATGACGGCTGATAGAATACATTAACGTTATGTATTGATTGATTGCGTATATGACCTTTGTGTATATACGTTGTGTGCGTGGGAGGAGATAGGGGATGTACTCCACGGTTTAGGGGAAAATAAGGGATGGACCTCTAAACTAGATGTTGTTTGGGAGGAGATAGGGGATGGACTCCACTGATACAGCTAATATGCTTGTCAGTTAAAGTATTGATACAGCTCATATGCTTATCTTTGGAAGTGTTAATATAGCTAATATGCTTATCTGTTGAAATGTGGATACAGCTTGTATGCTTATCTGTTGAGAGGTTGATACAACTAGTTGTTTATCTATTGTAAAACAGGAAGCGTTTAATATGAGTCATTGCCTCATATAAGTGGTTGGCCAGGTTCTGAGTCGTTGATGTAAATTGGGAAAAATGATGAGAAATGGAAAATGAAATGAAAGATGAATATAGTGGTCATGTAATGGAAATGGGTTATGAATTGATTTATGGAAATTAAACATTTATCAATTGCTAATGTCTTAGTTACTGCTCATACTGTGTTTAGCATATCTTTACTGGGCGTTGGCTCACCCTATATGGGACATTATTCTTAAGTACAGGTAGCATGCCACCTCCAAGGACTTAGCTTGGATGGATATGAGAGTTGAAGACTTTCTTTTGATTATTTTGTTTGTATTACATGTATATCAAGCCAAGGGCTTATTTTGTATAGAGTTAGTACTCTTCTTTGTGTACCAAGTGTTAACTTGGAAAGCTGTAAGCCTGTAGGGCAATTGCTTTTATTGTTAACATGTAATATTGTTGTAAGAACTACTCTGATGAATGGAAAGGTGTTGATTTCTTTATACCATTGCATGTCTAGAATGATGGGATTTATGTATTATTTTGAGGGCGTTACAAAAATCTATTTTTCATTTACTAACTGAGTTAAAAGTTAACTTTTTAATTTTTTGATTTTTTTGAGTCACATAACCTTTATATTTTTTGCATATTTTTTTAAAAAAAAATTAACTTTTAATTTACTTCCTAAAATGAGGCATGTATAATATGTGGCGGTGGTAGTTATTGTTGAAAAATGATTATCGAAAATTTACGTTAAAAAATATTTGGTGAAAACCATCAATGACTAAGACCATCTCCAACGGTGAATCAGATTCATCACCAAATTTGAATTTGATAAAAAAGTACCACTTTTATCTCTCCAACGGTTTCACCAAAATGATATCAAATTGAGAATGAGCTGGAGCAGATTTCACCAAAACACTGTGTGTTTACGTTGGAGGTGGACCCCACCGGACAACCGGCTGGACATTCGGCCGGTTGTCCCACTGGTCGTCCCTTGCATACAAAAAATTGCAAAGCTATTGTGCAGTGCTTCAGTGTTTGGTTGGCTTGTGAACTGCTTCATAATTAGGTTGTTTTTGTGGCACTAACAATAAATTCAAGGTTAGATTTAAATTTCTATCAAAATGCAACATAGAAAAGTTGCATGGCATATAGATTTAAATTTGTATCAAATATAGCCGTTCTGCACCTGTAACTCCAATAAGTTGTTGTTGGTGTTACAAAGTATTTGACAAACTTACTGTTACTGTGATCTATAAAATATACCAATCTTTGAACTTCACTATATCATTGGAATTTCTATTTTCTTTATGAATGAGCTTCAGTTTGACAATATCATTACAATTTCGATTTTCTTTGTGAGCTTTAGTGTATATTATCTATTTCTTAGCGTCAGTGTATATTATTACAATATATTTCACTGTTTAAGTTGGATGTTGTATCCTACTAAATTTTCTTCAAACTATGGAAGATTTTGAAATGTTTGAAGAATCATAAACTTCAGAGTTTCGTGTTTCTCGTGGTAAAGCGTTCACAATTATAGAAGATAAAACTTTATGTAGATCTTGGTTGGCAGACTCTCAAGATCCCATTACTGGTAATAGTCAGACCATGGCAATATTTTGGGAATGAGTACTCATTTATTTTAATTCACAATTGAGTGGTGAATTAAATCGAAACCGTATTTCTTTGTCAAACCGTATTTCTATGTCTCACCATTGGTCTGTTATGCAAAAGGCAATTAATAAATTTTGTGATTTTCTTGAGTAAATTCAATTAAGGCAACAAAATGGAACAACTGAGGCAGACATGGTAATTTTTATTTCTATTATTAAATATCAATTTTCTTTTGTAATGTATACTTGTTATCGGTATGTTTTTAATTTTCATTTTGTAGATCGCTGAAGCGAAACGGGTGTATCATGCAATATAGAAAAAGCACTTCACATTTGATACAAGTTGGGATATTTTGCGCCAAAATTGTAAGTGGGATGAATTTAGATCACAACCAAAAAAAACCACGCAACATGCATATCAAGGTTCGAATCCACCGACTGAAGATGAGGCTTTTCAACCCAACTACAATATTGCGGGGGGACCAACAACCGACTAATACATCAACACGACCAATTGGTACTAAGGCTACGAAAGAGAAGTTGAAGAATCAAACAACTCACAATGTTAGATTTGATGAAATGACTGCCAACCAATCTAAAATTGTTGAAGTATTATCATCTATCTCCGTTAGAACTGTTGAGTGAGATGAACAAAAGGCGATAGGCCGTGAACAGAAGGCTATAGAGCATCGAAGAAGAGCCGAGAATAGGGAGGAACAACTTAAAATCTTATCTATGATGAATGAAATGGAACAATGAAATGAAGATCATAGAATAATGTCAATGGACATGACAAATTTAAATCCTATGCAAAGGACGTACTATGAAGAGCTTCAACGACAAATCTTATTTTGATCAACAAATTGATTTCCTTGACTGTTTCTGTATTGCATTACTTATTTCGATCAACAATTTCTTGCATTTTAATTTATTTTTGTATTGCATTTTATTCTATTTTAATCTATTTCTGTATTGGAATTATATATATGTTCATGGTGGGTTGTATTGATTTTATTATTTAAAAACAATAACAATTCATGTTGATGGTGGGTTGTATTAGAATTATTTGTCTTGCTTTTATTATTTAAAAACTAAAACAGTAATACAAACACAGTTACTCTAAATCAACTTTGAAAATAAAAGTGATAGCAACAAACCAAACATGGTCACAAAGTAAAATTTTTGTCCACAGATTGTCAAATTTAAATTTTACATGAACGTACTTTTTAAAAGTGTGAATCACAGTTCAAATATCTATCAATTTTGTTTGTATACTTTTTTTTTTAAAAAAAAACGTGCTCACAAATATTTTGAAAACATGCTGACAAATATTTTTAAAATACTCATGTTTACATTACCACAAGCAAAAAAATTTGTCCAATATATTCTAAAAGGCAGATCCATTACATTCATAAAGCAAAATGTCCCAACAAAATATTAAAAGTTGTTCCAAAAAAACAAAACAATGAAAATACAAACAAACAAAAACCACATCATTCTTCTTCCCATTAAATCTCTCATCCAAACACATCAAAAGTCATTGTCCAGTGGTGGTAGAGGGAAGTAGTGCTGGTAAATGTCAGTTACGCGATGCTCAATTTGATCCATGCGATTGTTTGCCACTTGATAACGTCTTTCAATGTCCAAACGGAATTCAACAAATTGTTGAATTAATGAGTTCTGAGCAATGGCAAATGCATTGAACTGAGTACCCAATGCACTGACCTGATTAGCCATTTGTTGTTCCCATTGAACGCGCTGATTATGTCGTTCTTCTTCCATGGCCAAAAAATCAGTCCAATATTGAGGTTGTTCAGTTGATAGCATCGCATTGTTATGAGGGTCTTCTGGAGCATCATCTGGTAGAACATCTGCATTAAGACTTTCCGTTAAATTGTCAGCTCCACCAGCACGGGTCAGTGTGTACTCCGAAATGGCTGAAGATATTTTAATCTCTGTTTCACCTACAAGGCGGATCTTAAAATGTTTGAAAATTTTAGTGAACAGAGCCCCAAAAGGTAGTGACCGGCCAATGAATTAACCAAGATTTGCTACCATCATTTCTTTCATTATTATGTAGCAGAAATCCAATTTCTGGCTAACTTCAAAACAGTATAGCAAATAAACATTAAAATATGGAACAACATCAAAATGTCCTCTTTTCGGAGTGACATTTTCTACTATCCACCGATAGAGAATCCGAAGGTGGGGTTTCAGATGTTTTGCTTGTAAATTAGTCCGGTAAATCTGTTCTCACAAATAGTAGTATATACTTCACTGATATTACCAACAATGTCACGTAGGTCAGACTCACTCTGAAAATGGATATGCATATCTCCTTCCTCAACTCCAACAATTCGTGATAAAGTGGGGATATCAAACTGAATACCATTACCTTTAACATAAGAAAGAAGAGTAAAGTTTCTATCTTCTTCATTAGTACCTCTCAAGTGAACATAAAATAAAGACACAAGACGTGGATATATCTTTTGTGATAAATTAATCAAATTTACCCACCCCATTACCTCAAGATTGCTAACTAATAGTGGATTATATAGAGGTGGAAGATTAACTATTCTCCCGATTACAATAGGTCAGCTGGAGAAGCTTTGAAAGGTTTATTCATGACTGTAACTGAGAAAATCATTAGTAGGATAAACTAAAATTTGAGGCTGTTGTTGCCGTTATTGGCGTGGTGAAGGGTTGGAGCTTTCACCATGTTCTGGTCTTGCCCTTTTTGTTCTATGCATGATGTGAATATCTGTTCAATTTTATTGGAAATGTGTTAAATATCAATAGTGAATTACAGAGGTTAATAAATTCAATGTGAGGAGCTCAAATAGTGTGAAGTGTGATGTGCAAAAGTGCAATAGATAAGGAATTGCACACTGAAAAAAAATTTTAAAAAAAAAAAGACAGGAACAGTTGACCCACCTGTTTTGGATTACACTTTGTATTCGGTTTGTGCTGCTCTTTGGCTTGCTACTCAATGCGCACTTCCAATATTGAGTGGATATAGAGTGAATATAAAGTGTTTTGAGAGTAGAATTTGGCTTCCTGATCTTGGTTGCTGCTGCTTTGGTTTGCGGTTTGTGGAGAAGATTTTTATAGACATTTCTCTCCAATATTGAGTGTATATGGAGGGTCAATAAATGAGGTAGGTGGTGGAAGGAAGTAATGAGGTAGGTAAATTACTTAAATGAAGTAGTTGGAAAGTGGTGTGTGTTATGAGGCATTCACCAAACCTACAACTCGTATGCCACTTCTAATATAATATAAGGTATTGAATTGTCAAATTTGGATTGTACATTGAATTGTCAAATTTGGATTGTACAGAGGTATTGAATTGTCAAATTAATGAGGTATTCAATAAATGAATAGTACATGTATTATTTTGTAAATCTTTTGTAATTCTTTTGAATATATATTTGCAAATTCTTTAGTAATTCTTTTGTAACTGATTAAGACATGGTAATCAAAACTGAAATTCTTTTATAATTTAATATATGTGGATATATATAAGAACACAACATTAGTAAATTATGAATTGGATAATCAGCACACAACATTTATGAATTGTCAAATTTATGGATTGGATTATTAGAACACAACATCAGAACAGAACTTGTTAAGTACTTGGATAATCAACTTTAAGAATTGGCAAAATTATGAAAAGCACTAACAACAAACAAACACTAACAGTTTTCCTTGTGTAATGAGCTCCCATTCCAAAAAATAACCAAAAGTACATGTTCACGTCCACGTGGTGAATTTAGTTTTCATCGTGAAGATGGCACATATGTTCTATTAAATCATTGCGGAGGGCATGATGTGCATTTTTATCTCTAATACCTAAATGACAAGAGAGAAATGATTGGAAGTCATTGTTAGTACTACAGGAAAGTTCTACTGGTGAGTTGGTTGATGAAGTATCACAATCAAAATCAAGATGCTCATATCTCTTATCTTCGACAATCATATTATGTAATATAACGCAACTCTTCATTATGTTCCCAAGCATTTTTGGATCCCAAAAACGTACGACACCACCTATAATTGCAAATCGGGATTGGAGCACTTCAAATGCCCGCTCTACATCCTTCCTTGCTGACTCTTGCATCATTGCAAAATGTTGCTTCTTTGCTCCTTAGGGAGAAGAGATTATTTGAACTAGTGTTGCCCATTGAGGATATATACCATCAGCAAGGTAATAACACATATTATAATTGTGTCCATTAATAGTGTAATGGACAGGGAAAGCTTTACCTTGGGCAAGATCAGAAAACAAGAACGATTGATCCAACACATTCAATCAATGTGTGATCCAGGAATCCCAAAAAATACATGTCAAATCCATAAGTCATAAGAAGCTACTGCTTCAAGAATGATGGTTGGTTTTTTCTGATGGTCTACATATTGACATTGTCATGCCTTTGGACAATTTTTCCACTCACAATGCATGCAATCTAAACTTCCCAACATACCCGGAAACCCATGAACCTCCCCAATAGCAAGTAATCTAGCAATATCAGTTGATGTTGGAGATCTCAGGTATTCTGGTCCAAAGATTTCAATTACTGAATTACAAAAGTGTTGCAAACTTTGAATTGCAATGCTTTCCCCAATACATATATAATTATCAACTGCATCTGTTACCACTCCATATGACAATATTCTCATTGCTCAAGTCATCTTTTGTAGGAGAAACAATCCAAGAATATGAGTTGTATCTTGTTTTTGAACAAATATGGATCATGTACTTCAATAGCATTCAAAATTCACAGATATAGAGGACGACGCATTCGAAAACGTCTCCGAAATTTTACAAGTGAATAAACTGGATTTGCCACAAAATAATCAGTGAACAATCGCTCATGACCCTTCCATCTCTCGCGACGTATGTACTTATGTCCTACAACAGAACCACCTCTTTTCTTTGATCGATCAGTTGATTGCAGAATCTGAATCATACTACCATTATTTATCTCATAAACCCCCAAAAGTGTGACAATTTTTTCATTATTAGACTCACTATCAGAGAATAAGGAAGAAGAAGAAGAGGATGAAAATGAAATGAATAGGTAAGAATTTGAGGTACTCATTATGCTCTGCTTTCAGTTATGGTGCCTTCTAGATATAACGTACCTCTTATCTGGTATATGGTACATGGATTAATGTGTTTATATCAGTTCTTGGAAGGAAATCATTATTGGAGGCAACAAAAAATGGAAAATATTTAATGAAGGGAAAAAGAAATGGAAAACAGAAATGGAGGGAAAAAAAAAAATTCAGTGCCTTTTACAGGTCATCCCACTAGACGTCGCCAGTATTTTGATGCAAGCTACAGCGCAATGGTTAGAACGGCTCATATCAGATTGAGGAACTTGCTTTTTTTTTACTCAGATTTGGTGAAAAAATTGCTAAATCGTTGGAGATGCTCTAATGGTCAGAAAATAATCGTCCTAGTCACAAGTGATGAGTGATTGGTAGTGATAGTATTAATAGTAAACTATCAATAGATTATAATAGTTAAATGTAATTTTTATTAAGGTTTTATTTGGCAACTTAATATTTTATTTTAAAAGTAAAAAAGTTGCTAAAAAATAAAAAGCCAACAACCTATATTAAAAAGTTAAAAAATTCATTTTATCTATATTTTGTGCACATCTTTTCGTAAAAAATCAAAAAGTCATTCTAAACATACTAATGTTTTTTTACGATTGTTACTATTAGCACCCTATGAATTTTTTTGGACCCCTCAAATTTTAACTTTTTTTTATTACAATAATAATCTCAAATAAAATTACTAAAAATGATATTATTAATTTTGAGACACCCCATCTCACAATTAAACCACACACCCACTACATCATGAATTAGGGTTTATGAGAGCATACACCTCCATTACCACTCATCCATCTTCCCCAAATCTCACTTTCAAAATTTACCCACCCTCTAAGCCTTAAAAACCTTTTGGCGGTAATATTCTAGCGATAATGATAGCAACCATTTACACTTTTCTGGCAATGATAATGAATGGAAGTTCTTTCAGCAACCACAACTCCATGAGACAAGAGAAGTACAACAATAAAAGTTCAGAGGAAGTTCATAACTTTGATGGTGTTCTTAACTTAAATGAGATTGGCCTTGTAAGAATAAGTTTCTTAAAAAATGGCAAAAATAATAAATCCTGTTCGTTATTTTTTCGGGAATGAACTTCCGAACATATAATCGAAATTCGAGAACACAGGCCCGATCATTGTTTATTTGTTTGGGAACCGGTAGCCGAACATTAAACACCGAAGAAAAGGATGAGGCGGCAGAAAGAGAGAAAGAAAGAGAAAGAGAGAGAGCATACCAACTATGACAATGGTTAAACCGAAGAAAATGATGATGAGGCAGAGACAGTAATCACACTTGGCTCTTCTTCTTCTTCTTCTTCTTCTTCTTTGTGGGTTTTGTTAGGGTTTTTGGGAGAAAGATTTTTTTGGGGTATGAGGGTGTGGGGGATGTGTCGCTAAAAATTAACAATTAGTGATTTTTTTTATCACAATTATTATTAATTGTTACTAAAACTTACAATTAGTGACATTTTTATATGACAAATTTTTTAAATTATCTTTGAAAGTTAAAAATTAGTGTCATTTTTTTGTGATGATTTTTAAACTTTCGTTAAAATTTACAATTAGTGACCTGTTTTGTCACAAAATTTTTAAATTATCGTTGAAAATTAACAATCAGTGACATTTTTTAATAGTATTTGATGAAAAATATCATTACTTATCATAGGACCTATTGGATAATAAGTCTACTTATTGAGATTTATATGTAAGTCCCTTAGTAGTTAGGTGAGGTGGTGGAGGATGCAACCAATAAAATTTTACTTAAAATATTTTTATTATATTTTGATATTAATTCTTAGCATAAATTTGGAAAGTTTTATAGATAAAAAATTAAAAAGTTATTAAAAAAGTTAAAAAATTAAGGAATTGTTTGGAATAATCTAAATAAATATATTTTTTAATTTTTTATAAAAGTATATGTAAAAAAAATAGAGACTTTAATTTATGCTAAATAGTAAAAAAAAATAGAGACTTATTTATACAAAAAGTCAAAAATTTTATATTTTTTTATACGATTTTCTGTAAAAAGTTAAAAACGTATTAGAAATTAATTTTATTCACATAATTTTTTAATAAAAAAAAAAAAAGTCAAGATAGCATGTTCCAAACCAACACTCATGCTTACAAAAATTGACTATTTTAGTTAGTTATTTGACTTTTTAACTATTTTAGGCCTCGTTTAGGAACAAATTATTTTAATTATTTTTTGACTATTTACAAAAAAATATACAGAAAAGTAAAAAGAGTGATATGACAACTTATAGTGACTTTTTAACTAAAATGTATAGTTGACAAAATCTGACTAAAAAAATTGTATTGAAAAAAGTTAATTAATCTTTTTAATTGATTTAATAATTATAAAAAATAAAATAATTATAAATTTAAGGGAGACTTATTTATAAGTCATTTTTCAGACACTTAGGCTAAGTCCGTGTAATTTCTTATAGAGTCTCAAGTCCTATTTAGATAGGAATGTATTCCACAAGATCCTACATAAAATGGCAATTAATTAGTTGTCGAATAATGCCTATTTTTGGCATGATAGGTTGGTTCGAAGCACAAAATTAATATTTTTATTAATTATGTATGAACCAAAACATACAAAATTTGAATAACCACAATGTTGGCCAAAAGTTGCTTCGAAGGCCCTTTTGCTATAATTTTGTAAGCTTCGAAGGACTCCATCTTGCATTAACAGCTTCGAAGAAACAATAATGGTGGTTGTGAACTTTCAAAGCTTTACCGAGTATTTCCAAGTGTTAGGTTTTTATTCTTGGCAATCCCGTTTGACAAAACTCTTTTGAGTTGTAATTTTATTCGCATTTTTATTTCAGTGAGGCTATGAGTTTATTAGATGCGAATCCAACCCGAATCGAGCTTTGCGGAGAAGTTTGTGATGTTAATGCTTTCAAGATTGCCACTTCGCTGATTATTACGGGGGTCGAGCTGCATATCAGCCGTTGCTCGCGGCCGAAGCAAAATTCAAAATTGCATTCAAAATTGCATATCAGCCGTTGCTCGCTCGAGCCAAGGAGTGCTCGCTCGAGCTAAGACTTTCTCGCTCGAGCCAAGGAATGCTCGCTCGAGCCAAGGATTGCGTCCATACAAAAACCTGAAGAAGTGTATTCCTCGCTCGAGCCAAGGATCCGTCGCTCGAGCCAAGGCACTAGTAGAAATCATGAAAATTACTCTCCTCGCTCGAGCGAGCCTCAGAATCCGGATTTCTCAAGGAGTTTGTTTTCTTCCCAATCTTGGATTGCTTTTGGTTCTCTATAAATACTTGGTTTTCTCCCAAAACTAAGTAAATTGATTGAAGTCCTCCAGATCTTCTTTTTGGTTCTTAAAGGTTTATATCTGGGGATATTTTGTTATTTTTTCTTTGATGTTTTATTGAGTATTCAACTCATGGTTTAAAGAGAGTACATCAAAGGTTTGTTTGTTATACACAAAAGAGAGAGTTGTTCTTCAGTTGTAAATTCTGAAGAATTCGAGCCTGAAGCTTTGGTGGAATCCAGAGTGGCTCATCAGAAAGACAATTTCGTGCTGAAGATGGGGTTGGAAGAGGCACATAGAGGTTGGTTCAATTAGGCGTTATGAATTCGCTAGATAATTGAGAGTATACCTGTGTAATTCCTTTAAATCTTCTTAGTGGATTGTTCTTGTGGCAGTTGCCCGTGGTTTTTTGATCACAATTGGAAGGTGTCCAATTGTGATTTTTCCACGTAAAATCTTTGTGTCTCTTTCTCTTGATTGTTTGATTGGGATTGTTATATTTTGCTTAAAATTGGTACATAATCACAAATCAACATCTAGGGTTTCTAGATTTTTCACCAAGGATGTAATTTGTCCTTTGTCGACACTTTCAACCTTCGAAAGATGATTTTGGTCCTTTATACCACCTTCGAAGCCTGTTCCTAGTCCATAATAGCTAGCATTCGAGACATCTAGTCATAATTTCATACTCATTCGAAGTACTTCATTGGTGCTATTATATCATTCGAAGCACTTTGTTGATATTATTCGAAGCATTTTATTGCTTAGATTAGTCATGTGCTTGGTTTGGCCCTTCAAAAATTCAAGTAAACATCATTTTTAAGGGCCGCGAGGGGTGATGTTGGCACCATAAATCTGTAATTTTTATTATTATTTATTATTTATATAATTGCAGGACATGTGGCATCCTCCTATTTATTTGGAGGTTATGAGAAGTTATGAAATGTGAAAAGATGATGAAGAATGAAGTGGAGAACATGGAGTATTAATTGGAGGTTAAAGGAAGTTATGAAAACATTGAGGAATATGTGGCATTGTGGGAATGAAGATGGAAAAGTGGATAGTTTTAGGTGGTTATTGGGTAGTTATTGCTGGAAGTTTTTTCCTACAAATATTTGTCTATAAATAGCCATTCATGGCTACATTGTAAAGGATCAGAACTCAAATCAAAGATAATTGATTTCAATATTTATTGTCATTTTCCTTATCTTAGGAGTAGTTTAACATAGATTTATATTTCGAAACATTTATTTTCAGCATTTTCTTTTCGAAGCATTTTATGCACTTCATTTTCGAAGCATAGGAGTAGAGGTAAGTAATTATTACTTTGATTGTTCACTCAATCGTCTTTCTCCGTCTCCCTCATTCTTCTTTTAATTTTTTTTTTTCTACACTTGGCAATTTTGAAGTCCTCTGTGTTGAGGCAAAAGAACCGTCAACGCAATCGCTTGATAATTGGCTTGAATTTAATCTGTAAGGGTTTTTCAATCCTTGCTGGCACGCTCGCATTTATGATATTTTCCTTCGTAGGAAAAATAGGCCAACAATTTTTCGCACGCCCGGTGGGACGTCAAGTGTAAGAAATGAAAAATGAATTGGATTCGTCCATTTCAAATAGCCTAGATGAAATCTATTGGCATAAACAAAAAAATTTGGATCTTCAAGAAGAAATCCATTGTATTTGTGAAACAAACTTCCATCCATTACAATATTATTTGGTGGAAGAAAAAAGACATGATTTAATTGGAGAAATTCATGAACTTGATATGGAAATTTGCCAATGGAATGATGAGTTGTCAACTCTCACTACCAAGTCTTTAACTGAGGCTTTAATGGTCAAAATTGGTGAATTTTTTCAGAATTTTTCCATGGTTGAAAATAGCAAAAACAAAGAGTTGATTTCATCAATGGCTCGGGGGGTTCAAGAGCCCGTTTTTAAAGAGCCAAATTATGAAATTAACATAACGAAAGAGCATGTTTTTGAGCCAAATTTGGCTAAGAATGATATTTCATACATGGCTCGGGGGGTCCAAAAACCAATTTTTAGAGAGTCAAGTCATGCAAATAACATTCTTATGAGGGATTTTCATAAGCCATTAATGGCTAACATGGAAAAACAACCCACTTTGCCAAAGAATTATGAAAATCAATTTGGCGAAAGTCATGTTTTTAAACCAAACATGGTCAAGAATAATGAACAAGCCACTGTTCATGAATTCAAAATTTTTGAAATTTTTCAAAGTGTCAAAAAATATGAATTTTTATGGTCACGCTATACCATGACTTTTGTTATTCAAAATCTATTTTGGATTTGTGGATCACATCAAACGTTGACTTTGATGGAATGGCTAGCAAATAATATTTCGTTATTGAAATATATTGGGCCAAAAATATGGTCGATCCATAAAACCATCATCATTTGGTTTTGTGGTTACCTTCGAAAGATGTCCCAAGACATGTTATTCATTGAAATATCATTTTATAGCCATTAATGGCTTGTTAAAATGCCAAACTAATTTCATAGTAATCCAACTATTTGGATTTGGTATGAAGAGATGTCGTGAGCACTTTCGAAGGACGACTTTGATCCTTTAGTAACATATGTGACTTTCGAATAGTGGTTTTGTTATCAATAAACACCTTCGAAATGTAACATGGGGCGAGAAAACTTTCGAAATGTGTACCTCTCTTCAAAATATATGTAAAATGGCAATTAATTAGTTGTCGAATAATGCTTATTTTTGGCATGATAAGTTGGTTCGAAGAACAACAGTTTTGGTGTCTTCGAAGAATTAATAATTGGCTCGAAGCACAAAATTAATATTTTGATTAATTATGTATGAACCAAAACATACAAAATTTGAATAACCATAATGTTGGCCAAAAGTTGCTTCGAAGGCCCTTTTGCCATAATTTTGTAAGCTTCGAAGCACTCCATCTTGCATTAACAGCTTCGAAGAAACAATAATGGTGGTTGTGAACCTTCGAAGCTTTACCAAGTATTTCCAAGGATGTAATTTGTCCTTTGTTGACACTTTCAACCTTCGAAAGATGATTTTGGTCCTTTATACCACCTTCGAAGCCTGTTCCTAGTCCATAATAGCTAGCATTCGAGACATCTAGTCATAATTTCATACTCATTCGAAGCACTTCATTGGTGCTATTATATCATTCGAAGCACTTTGTTGATATTATTCGAAGCATTTTATTGCTTAGATTAGTCATGTGCTTGGTTCGGCCCTTCAAAAATTCAAGTAAACATCATTTTTAAGGGCCGCGAGGGGTAATGTTGGCACCATAAATCTGTAATTTTTATTATTATTTATTATTTATATAATTGCAGGACATGTGGCATCCTCCTATTCATTTGGAGGTTATGAGAAGTTATGAAATGTGAAAAGATGATGAAGAATGAAGTGGAGAACATGGAGTATTAATTGGAGGTTAAAGGAAGTTATGAAGACATGGAGGAATATGTGGCATTGTGGGAATGAAGATGGAAAAGTCGATAATTTTAGGTGGTTATTAGGTAGTTATTGCTGGAAGTTTTTTCCTACAAATATTTGTCTATAAATAGCCATTCATGGCTACATTGTAAAGGACCAGAACTCAAATCAAAGATAATTGATTTCAATATTTCTTGTCATTTTTCTTATCTTAGGAGTAGTTTAACATATATTTATATTTCGAAGCATTTATTTTCAGCATTTTCTTTTCGAAACATTTTATGCACTTCATTTTCGAAGCATAGGAGTAGAGGTAAGTAACTATTACTTTGATTGTTCACTCAATCGTCTTTCTCCGTCTCCTTCATTCTTCTTTTAATTTTTTTTTTCTACACTTGGCAATTTTGAAGTCCTCTGTGTTGAGGCAAAAGAACCGTCAACGCAATCGCTTGATAATTGGCTTGAATTTAATCTGTAAGGGTTTTTCAATCCTTGCTGGCACGCTCGCATTTATGATATTTTCCTTCATAGGAAAAATAAGCCAACAGTTACGTTTATGTAGATATGATCTATGGTAACATGCAATTTTCACATTACGTTTATGTAGGTGTCATGTTACGTTTATGGAGGTGTCACGTTATGTTACGTTTATATAGATATGATCTATGGTAACATTCAATTTCATATATATGGTTTTACTATTATTTATGATATTAACAACTAATATTGAGGGTAAATGTGTCAATAAACTTCCCACAGGACTTATGGGAACATAAGTTTTTTAGTAGGACCATATGTAGCATAAGTCTCCCTAATAGGACTTATAAATAATTTTTCCTAAATTTAATATAATATTTTATCTCATTTATTATTTTAACTTATTTTATCTTCTAATAAACTATTTTAACCCAACCCTCCCCTAAGGGCATCTCAAACGGTGCGTTACTTTTTTCACTAAATTTAAGTGAAAACTCTCTTTGATATCGTTTGCTCTAATGAAAGAATTTGATTTTTTATCAAATCATCGGTTGACCGGTCAGTGCAAAATAATCACAATTTGAAACCAAAGGTCAGCGAAAAAGAGAAGGACAAATAAGCCATGGTTACAATGACTTGATCCAGAAAAAGTAAAAAGGCAAATGAGAGAGAGAGAGAGAGAGAGAGAGAGAGAGAGAGAGAGGGGACTTGATTTTAAGTCTTACAAAGGGCTTATTCACCAAGAACTTCTTCGCCTCTTCCAACAACTTTCCTGTTATAGATAAACATGAACTCTTAGCATTAACTTGCTTTCCTGTTATATCTGCTTCACGAATTATAACCTCGCATATGCGAACCAAAACACTTTCACTTTTGTCGGAGAGCTTAGAAAGAGAAGTGAGGATTCTTTGCTTCAGCTTAACCATGAAGAGAAAGGTGATCTTGAAGGTTGGTTCTGGGTGTTTGAAGATCTTGAAGACTTGGGTGCTTGTGAACTCATTGTTGTTTGATTTTTTTGTTGATAAAGAATCAGAAATGGGTGTAGGAGAGGGGGTTTTGTGAAGATTGAATTTGGGAATGTGAGTTCATTGTTGATGAAGATTGATCTTAAAGATTTGGGTGCTTGTCAACTCATTGTTGATGAAGAAACTAGAGACAAATTCAATTTGAATTTGTTCAACTACCGTGTTCTCGAAACCCCTTTCGAAGTCAATTTCGCATTCACCTGGAAAATGGTTTGAACAACTAAATATACAAAATGAATCACCACC
This sequence comes from Camellia japonica, assembly GCA_030407325.1. Classification (NCBI taxonomy): domain Eukaryota; kingdom Viridiplantae; phylum Streptophyta; class Magnoliopsida; order Ericales; family Theaceae; genus Camellia; species Camellia japonica. Next base: position 50,206,592 of record JAPPVO010000019.1, read on the forward strand.
TGACAAAGAACGTGTTTCTACTCGGACACATCTCAATCAGTATCTGGAGCCCATCTCAATTTAGGCTCAAAGTTAGCCAAAAATCATGGTTGCACAAATCATTTTTCTGACACTCTGTATTACCTATTTTTGTAGGAATTTTTCAAGGAAGAGGATGACTGGGAGACATCCGGCCGGTGGTCCGGTGGATCCCACCTCAACAGTAATGTAAAGTAAAATGGTAAAGGTGGCCTAGATCCTCAGTTTGATAAAATATTTTTTAAATTCTCAATTTAATACAAATTTGATGAAATCATTAGAATATCAAAAAAAAAAAAAAATTCACCAAATTTAAATTTAGTGATCAATTTAGTAAGCGTTAGTAAGCGTTGGAGATGGCTAAGGGAAAATGTTGCTAAAACTTGTCATTTTTACAGTCACTGGTTCAATCCCAAATTCCGACATTTATTGGTCTGTTAGGCTACGAGTTTCAAGAACTCTAAAATTAAATAAATTTTCTCGGGAAAACTAGTTCGTTAAACTTTCCCGCGTATTATCCGGGAATTTCTCGAAGTGAAAAGCTTTGGAATGAAACTGGAAACTCTGTTCCTTACCTAGGCCTAGGGCAGAGAAGTCAGAAGAGAGGGAAGGAAAGAAGATGGAGTCATGGGTCCCACTCTTGGACATTTTCTTGAACTCCCCTTGTCCTGAAACAGAGGCCTCTCGATGGTTACATCACTCTTTCGACGCCTCATCCACCCCCACCATTACCACAAACTCTTTCCTTTCGTTGCTCTCAAAACCCTCCGACGCCATTGTCATCGATTCTTCTTCTCCTTCACTCCCCTCAACTCCTCATTCCAAGAGGTAAAAAACCCACATATATAAATACATTGTATGTATATGTATCAATTGTTTTCATTGTTAAGTTGGTTAAACTTTTCTGGGTTGAACAGGGTTATGTGGATTCAGACGCTTCCCAACGCAGTGCAGTCTCGAATTCTATCGTTTCTTGCTTTGGAGCATAGTCGATTTTGCGCTCGAGACTTGACTAAACTTGCCCGAAACATGTTGAGTGGGGCTGATGAGCTTGATTTTTGGGTCAAGAAAGCTGCACATCAGGTGCTCGACACAATGTCTGAATCAAATTATGAATGGGTTTCTTGTTTTAATTTGGATTCTGAAGAAGAAAGAGTGGAAAACGAGTTTGAATCGTTACCAAATTGGCTTAAGGATGAGGCAATAAACGCCAATGATTTGCTTCTTCCTTGGCTTCCCATTACGCGAGATGAATTGAATTCAAAAATGGCCCTTGATACATATGTAGATGACGAGGATTCATTGATTGAAGTCGAAGAGGATGAAAAGGAAAATCTGAATGAAGCTACGAGGGAAGTGAACATTGTTAATGGTCCTATAGATCCTGAAATTGAAGCAATGGCTATTTCTTTGAAAGCACAGGTACTGACTTTTGAGTCTACTTCTAGAAGCGTGAGCTTGGTGAATGAAATTCGCCAACTTTGCTTGGAAAGAGGGGGAGATTCTTTGACAGTATTGGGTTTAATCGAACCTTGGAAATCGGATGATGAGACTGCTTCAATTCTGGTTTCTAATCTTTCCGATGGAAGTGAAGAAGAACTTGGTTGGCCGAGTCATGTTCTCTGCTCTATTGTTCTTCCCAAGTTGTTACTACTAGAAGAGCCAGCTTCTCGTGTTCTAGTGTCTGCAACAATAGAGTACTGCAAGGTTCATCAGAGGGCTGCTGTGTATGCATTGTTGTTTCCACTTATCCTCCGAACAGAGGGTATTAACAAAGCTATTTGTGATTTGATTACAAAGATCGTTAAAGAATGCTTGCACCGAGCTCATGTTTCATCATTCTGCCATAAGCTGCTTTGTGGAGAAGTTGATGTGAGAAAGTTTGTGTGCCTGCCATGCCACCAATATATGATATCACATGAGTTGGTATGGACAGAATCGTTGTTTAACTTGTTCCAAAATATGTTGAATCATAATATTCATTTGACTCAAGATTCAGTAGACCAACTTGTTAATCGGCTTCTGGATTCAGCTGAGAGGTTTTCCAAATCTCTGAAGTTTGGAAATTTTTTATTATGTTTAGTGAACAAGTGTGCTCCATTACTAAAGTCTCACAAGCTTTCATTGACTGAAGCAGTTGCACATACCGATTCTCTTGTGACCAAATCTGTATTATCAAAATTGGCTACATTGTGATATTCTATAAATGTATTTTTGGAAGACTTCTTTTGCTGAGCTTTTCAAAAACATAGATGAAAAACTGCCAGGTGTCACTTCAAAGCTAATTTCATTTTTATGTAGCTAGGACCATATATGCTAATTTTTTTCTTTTTTCTTTTTTGTCACAGAAAAACTACATATCAGGAACCACATGCGATCATAACCAACCCACATTGAATTGTAACTCAACTTTTGAGAAAATGTAATATACTCAAAGTAAATGTAAAGCAGGTAATATGAAGCATCATAAATAATGGCGTTTTCGTCAACCAACCTCTTGAGATCCCTTCATATATGAAGTTGGATGCAAACAGTTTGCTCCACTTTAGGTCAGCTCAGAGGAGTCCAATGATATCCACCATTCATAAGTAATGATTCAGATTTTGTTTAGCACCTTTTGTTATATGCAAGGAACCTTTAGGTGTTTTGATCTTCAAAAATAATTTAAGATTTTCCAAATATCCAAACATAGGGAATAAGAAAACAAAATGAGGTGTTGGTTTGCATAAGAAAATCTGTTATTTTGCATAAGCAGGGGAGTGGTGAATTATCAATTTGTGTCTATTCCTGGCAAAACTCCATGCTAAAAGGAAAAGAAAATCCGCATGACACCATATTCTTCATATATTAGATGGCTATACTGATAGCATTAGCCATCATGGCAGCTGTTGCTAATTGATCATAGTTATTGCTCCTTATGCTAGAATTGTTGCGATTGATTCATACAAAAGAGTTTATTTACTTTCTTTGAATGGTTTTCTTTGTTCTTGGAAAGTAATTACAGAGCAAAGGCTTGTAAGATGATTGACTCAACAAATCATAGAGTTGTATATCAGTGATGTCCAAACAATATAGTATAAATTCAAGGAAGTGACATTATATTAGTTTCTACTGGAAATTAGAAGAACACAAGGCTAAACAGAGCTTGCATAGATACTGAGTAAGCAAAAACACATAACATAAAGTAATTATTCTTCTAGACAAGAAGACTCTGATGGACATTTGACATTTTCTTCATGGTTTCAAATCTGGGACCCTTGTCCGCAAACTTAGTTGCTGCATAAAGGTTCAGATAATCTTGAAAACGGAAGTGATTGGGATACGAGAGTTTGGGAGCCGGAGAAATGATAGCATCTCCTGCGGGATTGTAGAAAGTGGCGATGGATATTCTGCTTCCGTTCTTGTCAGCCATTACACGGTGCAAGGTACTCTTATACCTTCCATTAGTTAAAACTTCCACTTGGTCTCCTGTGTTGACGAAAATTGTGTTGTTCTTTGAAGGTGGAATTTCTACCCATTTACCGTCTTTGAAGAATTCAAGACCCGGGACTTGGTCATCTTGGAGCAAGAGAATGATTCCACCAGCATCCGTGTGCTCACGAAGTCCTCTAACAAGTTCAGGTCGAGGACATTGAGGGTATTTTGCAACTTTGGTTCCCACAGAAGGACCTTCGCTTCCTGAAAATGCTTCCTTTATGTAATCATTCTCTAACCCAAGATTCTCACTCATGAGCTCAGATAGTTTTTCTGCTAGCTTGATCAGTTGATCAATGTATGCATCCATAGTTTTGCTGCATGTATGTTTCTTTCATTTGTTAGGTTAGGAGACATATACAAGTGCATAAAATTTAACATGTTATGCTAATAGGTTGTTTGGCATTGACTTTTTTAGTGGTTTTTTGGATTTTTTTAGAAACTACAAAAAGCTAATGTTTATGCGAAGTTGCTAAAAAAGTTACTTTTTTGTGAGTGGAAAAGTTGAGTTGCTTTTTGACTTTAGCCAAAAAGCAGCTTTTTTAGCTACATCGCAAACAGGCTCTTAAATGATTAATGAAATTAAGTACTGGTCTTAGATTGCCTAGTCAATAAGTAGCTTATATAGTATTGTTGATGTGTTTTGGCGTTGCTGATGCTAATTCATCCTGGTTTGTAGTCTCTGATGCATTATGTTTCACGCAAGAAGTTTGAAGGTGAAATTTGATAACAACTCACCAAAGATCATCTGAGAGGTTTGTAAACTTATCGATGTTTGACTTTGGACGGTGACAGATGAAAAAGGCACTTTCCCAGTCTATGTCAGAGGTAATGCTTTTGTTCTCCAAGCCTTTGGCTATCTCTGACTCATAGAAGCTTTCCTTCATGTTCTCCTCATAATGCTGATTCACTAAGTGCTTAACTTTTCCCATCAACTCTTTGTCAATTCTATGGTTCTCAATCTACAGACGTAAAGCATGTCAAAATTTGGATAATGTTTAGATTGTAGGCTCAGATGAGATCATTAGGGCCTGTTTGGTTGTCTTCAGTTTTGTTGTTTTGTTTTAATTTTCAATGTGTTTGGAAACAGAAGCAATGAAAAGCACAAAAACACCCATCATTTTCATATCATTGTCTTTTTTGTGTGAAAACAATTTCCAAATAGTCAATTCTTAAGTGTGTAAGTACATACCATATGCACTTATGTAAACTCTCACAAATATACGTAAGTTATCTCACAAAATCACTTAAGTTTTTACAAATATACGTAAGTTGTGATTTCTCAAATTTTTATGGGTTAACTTACAAATGTTTGTGTAAACTTACACAATTTTGTGAGATAATTTACGTATATTTGTGAGAATTTATACAAGTGCATATGGTATGCACCTTGCACACTAAACACTTTCCAAATGTTTGAAAGCAACTTTTTGAGTTTCTTAAAAGGGTAAATTATATTCACTTTTCTTGAGATTTAGAGAAAATACAGTAAATTCCATAGTACATAATTACACCAGCTTCCCTTTTAGTAAGGCGAAGGGGACCGAAAGTAGTGCAATGGTTTGAAAATAAGGTAAAATTTACATTTAATGTAAAAGAGGAGATAATATTATTAATCCATCGATATGATTAACAAATTATTGATAAAAAATAACTAAGGGTCCATTTGGATGGATATGGATTTCAAATCAAAGAATTTGAGATTAAATATATAGAAAAATAATTGAAGAAAATAAGTTATGATAGAAGACATATACGTCAGTACTAGTAGGATCCTTTGTAGCTAGAAAGTGAATTTTTAGCATGATTTCTAATAACTATTCTTATATAGTTATTTTACATCCAGCATGATAAAGTTTCAATTTTAAAATTCATAAGTAAACTATCATATCTAAATTTGAGTTTGTGTCCTTAAATAATTATGGTCAAATCTCTTGATTTGAATTCATATCCATCCAAACGGACCTAAATGCCTTAAGAGAACTTAATATAATTATATCAAATTTATAAAACATATTATTTGTTTGTTTGTTTGTTTTTCTTTCTTTTTTCAAACCCCAATGAAGTTACGTATGATTTTCACTTCTTAACAGGTGGGTTGTTTTCACAAAAAAAATTCCCAAAAATTTTTTTAAAATAACTCTACAAAGTAATGGCATTCAGAAAATAAAAATAAAAAAAACAAAAAACACAACCAAAACCAGGTAAAATTTCATGCTCATTACCTGAAAGAAGCCCCAATTTGCACAAGCCTGGTGGAGAAGGGCCATGGTTTCACTTCTCTTCTCACCATCAAGCTTATTAAAGTCAATTACAGGGATCTCCATATCTCCTCCTCTCCTTCTCTCCTCTCCTATTCAGATTCAGAATGAAGAAGCTTTGGAAGTATGAATGAAGAAGCTTTTAAGTAATTGGGGTTTATATAGGCAAAGACATGGGGGGTAGATAGATGGAGACTTTATATTATTACTCTACTTGGAGGCAGTTAATTTGAAGAAATGGTAGTTGCAGGTTGACCATAGCTATATTGACAGTAGAATTGTTTTTGGGTGCCTTGGAAAGTGGAAACAAAAGTACTTGGGTCCAAATTCAATTCACACCACCGTGTGATTCGGAGCCTTCTCTTATACACTAAGTTTTGTTTATTTTATTTTTCTAATCATGCCTCTTTCTATTATTTCCATCATGCGATCTCTCTCTGTGCATATATGTTGTTGTGTTCACTCACATATATGCACTTGAAATTTTTATGTGAGTTCAAATTGACAATTATTAATTGAATCGGTTGTTACAAAATGACATGTGCTTGAATTGTTAATTACAAAAGAATAATTTAAAAATTAAAATTATGGAACACGAAAATGTTAACATTAACTATTTTTTTGCATTATATAATAGAATATATATATATATATATAGGCGTATAGTAGTTGTGCACGCGATGCATTTGTAAAAATAGACGACGATTACAATTATCTGGAATGTGAACTTGTTTGGGGGGAAATTTTGGAAAATTATAAAGCGTGATATAACTTATATTTACACCAAAATGGGCGTGCACATTATATCATACTAGAAATGTGGGTATTCACTGTTTGTGTGAAATAAATGTTGCAGTTATTTGAAGTAAATTAAGGTATTGTCATGTATTAAAATAACACAGCATCTTATTTGGATCATATCATCTTTTATTTAGGTCATATCACCTCTCTATTACATCATTTCAACTCTAATCAACATTTCATATTTTTTTGTAAAAAGTCAAAAAAAAATAACACTTCACCAACAACTCTTAAATTTGAGAGAATTGAAGTAATTCAAATCTCATTACACTTATCATGTTTTGGGTTATTTTGAAAAAAATTAAAAGCATGACAAACCTACACTAATTTAGGTATAGACTTTACATAATATTAAAAAGTATGCACATTCGATGAGTATGTTATGAAAATCAACAATCTATATCGGAAAAAAAATTAAAAAGTATTAAAATTTAAAATTTGAAATCAAAATTTAAAAGTAATTATATATAGGTAATTGGATAAGAATAATTTGGAAATGAGAAAAAGTGACAATTCACATATGTATACCATACATTATTATATATGCATCAACTAGGCTTTACTTTTATGCATTCTTTAATGTGGGAAACTTTACTCTAATTGGTTGTTTCTTGATTTACAATTCATTGGCTTTAATAAAACTAGGGGCGGTGTGCCATTATTGGGGGTGGATTGTGTTCAAAGTTGGAAAGAAACCACATTACCCTTCCAGTGGGCGGCTTTTTTTTTTTTTTGTTTTGGGACTGCAAGTTATTTTTATTTTGCAATTGGAATGAGATTATTTACAAAGGGCCTGGCTTCTGTCCTGTCTTTAATCGGATTGGATCGTACTGTTGGGTCCATGGGGGCCCATTATGGGTTTTATTTTGATAATCTGAACCGTTCAATGTGTAGAACTCGTCGAGTACTATAAGCCTATTAAAAATCACGTTGATCGGATATCGGTAGCTATGTAATCAAATCAGTTTTGTATAAAAAAAAAAAATGGATGGTGAATAAATTAACGGTTGACAAAAATCTGTTTTGATCACATAACTATCGATATCCGATCAACGTAATTTTTTCCAGGCATATAGTACTTGACGAGTTCTATACATTGAACGGTTCAGATTATCAAAACGGGACTCGTGGTGGACCTCTACGGGCCCAACAACACGGTCCGATCCGATTAAGGACTAAACAGAAGCCATACCCATTTACAAATATGTTAGAAAATTGAGTTTGCATCCTAGCTCAATCATTATGCATTTGATGCGATGCTAATCGTATTAAGGGTTCGAATCTCTTGACGCTTCCTTTTCCCTCAATATATTGACGTGGGTTGATTTTTTATTTTTTTGATTATTTCAATTTGGGATTAAAAAGTTTCGTTTGAAATGAATTTTTAATTTTTGAGAGAAAAAAAAAAAATAATTATAATTTAGATTGATATTTTATCTTAATAATTTTTTAATCTATTTTATTTTTTATAACTGTTTTGATTGCATAGTCTTAGACGAGTGCATTATGTTTTTACTTACCTCAAACAAAAAAGAGTTGAATTTTATATATATATATATTAAAATTTAATTTATAAATATGAAAAGAATTATAACAAAGTGGATATTTAAACGAGTCAAAAAGTCCAACAACAGAGTTGAAATGAAGACTTCAATCGAGTTGATAATAGCGTCAATCGTTATGTTTTTGGGGGGTGGCATATAACAGTAGAAGCATAACCATTGACTGATTAATTTGAAATTGTTTGAATTCGCGAGCAGCTTGTTTTGATATTTCAGGTGGCGGGTTGGGGGGAATTTTAGAAGATAGGTACCGATTTTCATATATATTTTAAAGAGGAAATCATCAGAAAGTTCTATGTACCAAACTGATAATCTCTATGGCCCCACATTGATTTTTTTGGATTGACAAGTCCTGTTTTACACATTTTGTAGACAGCCTGGTCTTGTTTGAAAGTGTGATTTTATTTAAACTATTACTTTACCTCTTTATACTCTTTATATGAGTTTTTTTCTTTTAATTTTATTCATGTGTAAAATTAGCTTTAAAGACATATTAAAATTAAATAGATTTTGTTATCTCCTTATACCCCTTGATCTTCAGTCCCTACTCCTCTTTTTCTTTTCTTAATTTTTCTTTTCTCTTACACATCTCTTTTTAAAAAGTGAGAATCATAGTATTTTGATCATTAAAGAAAGCAATGGATGAAAAAACGGTAGTGAAAAATCATCAAAAAAGTTAAATTGTGAGTTTTTTTTATTTATTAGTAGATTTTTTGTTTTGTTTTGTTTTTCTAGACTGGTGTTCGACTTTCGTTCGGTGGTTTGAAATTGAACAAAATAAAATAATCCGACATCATATTGCCGAACAAAAAATACAAGTCTGATAACCAACAACCGAATAAAAGATACATTTTCGATAACCCCAAACCCAATTTTTTTAATTTGTTCGGCTTTTCATTACCATGTATTTTCAATTTCATTTTTTTTATATTTTTATTTTTTTGCTTTGAAAGATTATACTTATACTCATTACAACAACGCATGTACTACAATATTAGTGGACTCTAGTCATGAATTCATTATAAACGAGGTTTGTTAATTTTTTTTTTATGAATATGATGTTTTCTTAGTTTTAATTTGTATTGAGTTTTATTAATAATTTGACGTATAAATGTATTTATTGTCTTTAGATTTTTTGTAGTCGTGAAGCATTAATTAAATGGGATTCTGATGTTGGGAAGAAGAATGGATTTATCATTATTATAAAGACATTAGATGCAGGAGGCAATGGCAGAAAACCAAGACTTATATTTGCTTGTAAAAGAAGTGGTTACTATAGAGATAACAGGAAGATCAAGAGGGAACGATTGAGGTTGATATGTGTTAGGAATTGACCCTTCCTAACCAAGATCGGTGAGACACGAAATAACAAACAAAGATGAAAAATGAATCAAATAAATCACACACACAAGAACACAAGGATTTACATGGTTCACCCTAGAATAGGGCTATGTCTACGGCTGCTGCAGTTTTTCACTATGATCAGAAAAATACAGCTCTGTCTTAACTTAAAAGAGGCGCATCCTCATCTATTTATAAGTATAGAATTAGAGTTATATGAAAGCACATGGGAATTACGAAAGTACACAAACCCCTCATTGGACCCAATGTTTGAGTGAACAGTAAGGTTGAGTGAACAGTACTTGTCAGGGTTCGTCGACCCAACAATCTCCCACTTGGAACCTAATAACACAAGCTCTCCATCATCTTCATCACATAGAGGAACGTCACAACAACTCGATCTTCCTTCATCAATCTTGAAGGCCAATTGAAGTTGCACACAACTTCAGTTTGTCAATGGTGACTATCTTGGTCAACATGTATGCTGGATTCTTACTGCCTTGGATCTTCTCAAGAGACAAGACTCCATCATCTATAAGTGAACGAATGAAATGTTATCACAGCTGAATGTGTTTCATCCTAGAATGAAAAATCGGATTCTTTGCAAGATGAATAGCACTTTGACCGTTACAATGCAAAATACTCATCTCTTGCGTCTTACCCAACTCTGCTAGGAAATTCTGTAACCAAGTCATCTCCTTCCCAACTTCAATAATAGCAACATACTCAGCCTCTATTGTAGAAAGAGCCACAATCTTCTGTAACTGTGAAATCCAACTCACTGCTGTACCACCCAATGTATAAACATAACCAGTAGTACTCTTTTTGTTATCCATATCACAAGCCAAGTTTGCATCAACATAACCATGTAACCCGATGTCGGTTCGTCCGAAACAAAGTGCCATGCCTATAGTACCACTCAAGTATTTAAGGATCTATTTCACTACCTCCCAATGTTGTTTGCCTGGATTACTCATGTACCTACTAACCACATCCACTGCATATGTAATGTCTGGTCTAGTACAAACCATAGCATACATTATGCTACCGATAGCTGAAGCATATGGAACATGTCCATATAAGCATGCTATTCTTTGTTTCAGAAACTGCTCTTTGGTAAGCTGAAGTCTAGCGAATGTGCTTCACTGGTATGACTGAACACCATCCAACTAGAGTGCTCACTTTGCACCATGCTAAACCTCTTGAGAACTTTCTTGACATACTCAACCTGTGACAGCTTCAAAGTACCATTTGCCTTGTCCCTGTAAATCCTCATACCAAGGATTCTGTTTGCAACTCCAAGATCCTTTATCTCAAATTGATTGGACAAAAGTTTCTTTAATCTTTTTATCTCTTCAATGCTAGATCCTGTGATAAGTATATCATCATCAACATATACGAGCAAAATAATATAACTTTTGTCAAACCTCTAGAAATAACAACAATGATTTGCTTGACATATTGTAAAACTACTGCTACACATAAACCCATCAAACTTCTTGTACCACTACTTTAGGACTTGTTTCAAACCATACAAGCTTTTTCGAAGTTTGCATACAAACTCCTTTTTGCCACGTGCCAAGAAACCTTGTGGTTGCTTCATGTAAATTTCCTCCTCCAAATCACAATGGAAAAAAGTCGTTTTTACATCCATCTGCTCAAGATACAAATCTTCAATAGCCACAATTCCCAGCACCAATCTGATAGTGGTCAACTTCACAACTCGAGAGAAAATTTCAGTGTAATCAACCCCTTCCTTTCGTTGAAATCCCTTTGCAACCAATCTGGCCTTGTAGCGTTTACTCCCATCATGTTCCTGTTTGACCATGTAAACCCACTTGTTGTGCAAAACTTTCTTACCCACTGGTAATTTAGTCAACTCCCATGTTTGGTTTGCCATGAGTGATTCCATTTCATCCTGCATAGCTAACTCCCACTTGCTTGAATCATCAACCTAATGGAGACAACAACAAATAATGTAAAGATGAAGACCAACGCTATGTAGGTTTAGACTCTCTTTCTGATCGTCTCAACTTAGGAATAGGAGTACATGGCTCAATTTGTGGAATAAGTTTTTCAGGATTATTCGGAATCCTATTATTCAAATCACTCTCATTAATTTCCTTTAGCTCAACATGGTCATGACAAGTAACAGATTCAGATTTAGATTCACATACAAACTTATCCCTATCTTTATGCATTACTGTCTCATTAAATATGACATCTCTACTTTTGATTATTTTCCAATTTTTATCATCCCAAAATCGATAACCAAATTGATCGATACCATACCCAATAAAAGTACATGTAACAGATTTTGGATCAAGTTTACTTCTATCAACAGAATCTATATGTACATATGTAACACGGCCAAATACCTTCAAAAAAGAAAGATTTACCTCTTTACCGCTCCAAACTTCTTCTGGTAACTCTTCATCCAATGGAACAGCTGGACCACAGTTAATCAGATATGCTACAGTGTTAACTGCATTTGCCTAAAACATCTTTGGTAATCCGACATGTATCTTCATACTTCTAGCATGTTCATTTAGAGTTCTATTCATACGTTCTGCAACATCATTCTGTTGAGGTGTCTTTCGAACAGTCTTCTCCATTCTAATTCCACTTTCTGCACAATATTTCTTGAAGTCATTGTCCTTATATTCCCCTCCATTATCTGATCTCAAGCACTTAATTTTCAGACCTGTTTCAGTCTCCACCAAGGCTTTCCACTTCTTAAAAATAGTATAAACTTCAGTTTTATGTTTCAGAAAATAAGCCCATACCTTTCTCGTTAAGTCATTAATAAAGGTAACATAGTATGATGATTCTCCAAAAGATGAAATTGGTACAGGTCCCCACACATCTATATGAACCAACTCCAATTTTTCTAACTTCGGTTTCCTGCTATCCTTTGAAAAATTGACCCTCTTTTATTTGTCAAAGATGCAATCCTTACAAAAGTCAATGTCCACTGATTTTAAATCTAACAGTTTTTCCTTAGATGCAAGTACCTTTATCCCTTTTTGACTCATATGCCCAAGCCTTTAGTGCCACAGATTTGAGTCTTCCTTCTCACCAGCAACTGCTACTGTATCCCTATTGTTCGTAGTTATGTAAATGGTGCCTTCTTTTTGACCACGAGCAACATTCATGGTTCCTTTGGTGATTTTCCACAAACCACCCATGAATGTTACAACATAACCTTCATCATCAAGTTGTCCAATAGAAATCAAGTTTCTTTTTAAACCAGGCATATGTCTGACATTCTGTATCTTCCAAACAGATCTATTTGGCAACCTAATTGTTACATCCTTTTTACCCACAATCTTCAAAGGTTCATTATCAGCCAGATAAACCTTCCCGAAATCACCACCAATGGAATTGTCCATGATTTCCCTCTGTGAAGTAGAATGGAATGATGCCCCAGAATCTAAAATCCAAGATTCAAGAAGGCTGTCAATACTCAAGATCAAAGCATCATAAATCTCCTCTGTTGTAGCATTAGCAGACTTCTGATTTTGATCACCTTTGTTCTTATTCAATGTCGGGAAATCTCCCTTTAGATGTCCCTTCTTTCCACAGTTCCAGCAACTTCGTCTTTCTCCAGTTCTTGACTTACTTTTGTGTTTGGATTTTGATCTATTGTGGTTTGAGTTTTTTTCCTGCTGATCTTCTTCTAGCTTATGTATTCAGGGCAGAACCTAATGTTTCCCCTAATTTCCTCCTGCGAATTTCATCACTCAGAATTAAATCTCGAATATCATTGTAATTTAAGTTTTCTTTTCCTGAAGAGCCATTACAGTACCATTCCAACTTTCTAGTAAACTAGATAGAAGAATCAAAACCCTAACCTCATCATCAAATTCAATATATACAGAACTTAATCGTGTTACCACAATATTGAATTCGTTCAGATACTCAGCCACCGAAGCACCTTCTATCATCCTCAAATTAAACAATCTACACATCAAATAAACTTTATTTGAGGCAAAGCATTTTTCGTACATGTTTGAGAGTGCTTTCATGAAACCCGCTATAGTCTTCTCCTTCGCTATGTTAAACGCAGCGTTACGAGACAACGTTAGCCGAATAACACCTAGCGCTTAGCGATCAAGAAGAGTCCACTCATTATCATTTATCTTTTCTGGTTTCGTCCCTGAAAGGGGCTCATACAGTTTTTTCTAATACAGATAATGTCAAGACCCAAACTCGCCCTTATAGGTTTAGCGTCGTAACCGGCCAGTAATCCTTGGATTACCAAAGGCCTCCTAATAGAATAACATATAATAAGGGGCTGTACAAGTAAATATAGAAAATATACATTGTCCATAGAGCTGTGTTAACATATATGAGACATAAATCTTCAAAACAAACTTTTATATATGTATGTGACGTCATAAATACATTAGTCTTACGTCACCCATTTACACAGATAAAGCCAAAAGGGAACTTAGCCCAATGTACAGATAAGCAAAACAAAACAAAAACATCTGTAGCAAGGTTATAAAACTAGACATCTCAAAATGGAACCTCCCTAGGAGGCACAGTGGCTGGCTAATCAAAAACTCCAGGCAGCAGCTTATGCCTAGTCACGCGCTGCTCACCTACATACATAATATAAATAGTGAGCGGAAGCCCAGTGAATAATAACAGAGTAAAGGGTTTAAATGAATGATGTCCATAATAGAATCGAAAATCAGAGTTCATATCAGAAATAGATTTATATCTTGTTTAAACTACATACAGAAACCAGAGTTCATGCTTCATCGTACATGGTACATCCAATAGCGTTATCATGCTTGTCAGTTCTCTAAGGAGCCTCCGGTACCGGGAACTTGTAATATACTTGAGCCAGGGTATTATTACCCCCGGGCAAGGGCCATGAGACCACAGTATTATTACCCCGGGCAAGGGCCTTGTGCTTGTAGACCACGGTATTATTACCCCCGTGCAAGGGCCTTGTGCTAAGGATGCCACGAATACTTGTCAAAAGTTGGACATTCATTCATTGATACAGAACATAGCATTTCAGAAAGCAGATCATTTCTTGTCGTATCATATAGAAAAATACTTAAACGTGAACATAGCTTTACAAAGTTATTACTCACAGATGGCTCCACTTGCAGAACAGACAAATCAGATAACTTGTGGCACGTGACCTACACATACATAGCAGAAACACATAATGAAACACACACTCGGTTGGTACTTAATTTCTTTCGTTCATTCTCAGTGTGTTTCTAGGTCTTAAGCTCTTATTGAGTCTTAATCATGGCCTAGGAATGCCTAGGATGTAATATGGATTCCAAACTGCACTTTGGAACTCTTAACAAAATTTGCTGAAAATAGGGGTCTCGCTCGAACGCAACTTCCTTCGCTCGAGCAGACATGCAAACATGTGAAAGGCCGCTTGAGCACAACTTTCCTCACTCGAGCGGTCTGTAAACTTTGAAAAAGTACTGGTTATGTGAAATTTCCGCTCGACGAACCGCTCGAGCGTATGATTGATGTTTTTGCTCGAGCGGTCTGCAAAACATACAAACTTCTAGGAGCTTGCATTTCACGCTCGAGCGGACTTCTGGTCGCTCGAGCGGAAGTATAAGATCACAAAGTGGTCACTCGAGCGCAAGTTCTGTTGCTTGAGCGGAAGTGCAGAATTTGAAATTTCCAGACTACACTCCCAAGCTCCAAACTCGAATCACACACTTTAAAACTCATCTTTTTGGGCCAAAACTCCATAAAACATTTAGAAACTTGTAAAATACCATGGTTTGAAGATCATTTCACTAAATCAAGGCACCAAAGCATGCTAATTGATCAAAACTCCAACTTGAAATTTATGAATATGCCATGAACATGACATGCATGAATTACTTTGAACTTAGGCTTTCCAAAACATGATCAATTAAGGTCAAATGGTAAGAAATGTGGTGAACTCTCAAAACCAAGTCCAGATAGACACATGCATGTGAAAATCTTTAGAAATCTACTCAAAATGCCATGATATGTGCATGCATGATATGGTTCAATTCTCTTCATTTCTAACTCAATTCTTGTATCATCCAACTTAATTCTCTAGAGTTCATGTCCTACACATCATAATTGTACAATCTAAAGGTTGAATTCTTACCTAGGCTTGTCAATGAGAGAGCTAGAAGCTCGATCCTTGTATCTCTAAGTCCAATTCCTTCAATTTCTAGCAAATTCTTTGGTTGAGCTCAATCTCTCCTTTCTCTCCATCTCTCACGTTTGTTTGTGTGTGCTAGCTCAAAGATGTGTTGAAATGAAGGAAAAGAATGAGTGGAGGCATAATAGGTGCCTTATATAGGCTTGGATTAAGGAATTCATTAATTAGGCTTAATTGAGCACTAATTATTCTAATTAAATCATTCTGAATCAAATTCTAATTAAACCTACCATAATGTTCTAAAAATCCTAAATAGCACATAAATCAAGTCAATTTCGTAATCAGATGGCGATAAGGCTTTCAATTCGCAGAACGAAACAGAGATGCAAACAGGTATTCCTACGATAGACAAATATAATTACAAATAAGGCGATACACATGCAATTAATTCAGAATTTCACTTTAATTACTGAATAGGCTTATTTAATCATGACTTAACGTTAATCAAAGGTCGAGGTTGTTACAGTCTTCCCCTCTTAAAGAGCTTGGGCCTCCAAACTTGAGTTACCTTTATTTTGGAAGAACGTTGGGTTCAACGGAAACAAATCTGGATATCTCCTCATCATATCTTCTTTCGTTTCCCATGTAGTATAAGTTCCCTCATGATTTTGCCAATCAACTTTCACCAATGGAATTTTCTTGTTCCTCAGTCTCTTGATTCTTCGGTTAACGATTTGAATTGGCCGTTTTTCGTACATATAATCATCCTTTAAAAGTACATGTGTCAGCTTAATAATGTGAAATAGATCCCTCAAATAGTCCCGAAGCATTGAAACATGAAAGACAATATGTATATTTTTCATGACTACAGATAAGGCTACCCGATATACATTGGGTTAATTTTCTCAAGGATTCATAAGGCCCAACATATCTCTATCACGATCCAAACGCCCCTATAGGTTTAGCGTCTTAACCGGTAATCCTTGGATTATCAAAGACCTTTTAATAGAATGACATATAATAAGGGGCTGTACAAGCAAATATAGAAAATATACATTGTCCATAGAGCTATGTTAACATATATGAGACAGAAATCTTCAAAACAAACTTATATATATATGTGTGTGTGTGTGTGACGTCATAAATACATTAGTCTTATGTCACCCATTTACACAGATAAAGCCAAAAGGGAACTTAGCCCAACGTACAGATAAGAAAAACAAAACAAAAACATCTGTAACAAGGTTATAAAACTAGACATCTCAAAAGGGAACCTCCCTAGGAGGCACAGTGGTTGGCTGACCCAAAACTTCGGGCAGCAGCTTAGGCCTGGTCACACACTTGCTCACCTACATACATAATATAAGTAGTGAGCGGAAGCCCAGTGAATAATAACAGAATAAAGGGTTTAAATGAATGATGTCCATAACATAATCGAAAATCAGAGTTCATATCATAAATAGATTTATGTCTTGTTCAAACTACATACAGAAATCAGAGTTCATGCTTCATCATACATGGTACATCCAATAGTGTTATCATACTTGTCAGTTCTTTAAGGAACCTCCGGTACCGGGAACTTGTAATATACTTGAGCCACGGTATTATTACCCCTGGACAAGGGTCATGAGACCATGGTATTGTTACCCCCAAGCAAGGGCCTTGTGCTTGTAGACCACCGTATTATTACCCCCGGGCAAGGGCCCTGTGCTAAGGATGCCACGAATACTTGTCAAAAGTTGGACATTCATTCATTGATACAGAACATAACATTTCAGAAAGCAAATCATTTCTTGTCATATCATATAGGAAAATACTTAAACGTGAACATAGATTTACAAAGTTATTACTCACAGATGGCTCTACTTGCAGAACAAACAAATCAGATAACTTGTGGTGCATGACTTACATACACATAGCAGAAACACATAATGAAACATACACTCAGTTGGTACTTAACTTCTTTCGTTTCATTCTTAGTGTGTGTCTAGGTCTTAACCTCTTATTGAGTCTTAATCAAGTCCTAGGAATGCCTAGGATGCAATGTGGATGCCAAAATGCACTTTGGAGCTCTTAACAAAACTTGCTGAAAATAGGGGTCCCGCTCGAGCGGACATGCGAACATATGAGGGGTCGCTCAAGCGGCCTATAAACTCTGAAAAAGTACTGGTTGTGTGAAATTTCCGCTCGACGAACGCTCGAGCGTGTGACTGATGTCTTCGTTCGAGCACAACTCTTATCGCTCGAGCGGTCTGCAAAACATGTAAACTTCTTGGAGCTTGTATTTTACGCTCGAGCGAACTTCTAGTCGCTCGAGCAGAAGTGTAAGATCACAAAGTGGTTGCTCGAGTGGAAGTGCAGAATCTAAAATTTCCAGATTGCACTCCCAAGCTCCAAACTTGAATCATACACTTTAAAATTGATCTTTTTCAGCCAAAACTCCATAAAACATTTAGAAACTTGTAAAATACCATGGTTTGAAGATCATTTCACTAAATCAAGGCCCCAAGGTATGCCAATTAATCAAAACTCCAACTTAAAATTTATGAATATGCCAAGAACATGACATGTATGAATTACTTTGAACTTAGGCTTTCCAAAACATGATCAATTAAGGTCAAATGGTAAGAAATGTGATGAACTCTCAAAACCAAGTCAAGATAGACACATGCATGTGAAAATCTTTAGAAATCTACTTAAAATGTCATGATATATGCATGCATGCATGATATGGTTCAATTCTCTTCATTTCTAACTCAATTCTTGTATCATCCAACTTAATTCTCTAGAGTTCATGTCCTACACATCATAATTATACAATCTAAAGGTTGAATTCTTACCTAGGCTTGTCAATAAGAGAGCTAGAAGCTTGATCCTTGTATCTCTGAGTCCAATTCCTTCAATTTCTAGCAAATTCTTTGGTTGAGCTCAATCTCTTCTTTTTCTACCTCTCTCACGTTTGTTTGTGTGTGCTAGCTCAAAGATGTGTTGAAATGAAGGAAAGGAATGAGTGGAGGCATAATAGATGCCTTATATAGGCTTGGATTAAGGAATTAATCAATTAGGCTTAATTGAGCATTAATTATTCTAATTAAATCGTTCCAAATTGGATTCTAATTAAACCTACCATAACGTTCTAAAAATTCTGAATAGCAAATAAATCAAGTCAATTTCGTAATCAGATGGCGATAAGGCCTTCAATTCGCAGAACGAAACAGAAATGCAAACTGGTATTCCTATGATAGACAGATATAATTACAAATAAGGCGACACACATGCAATTAATTCAGAATTTCACCTTAATTACAGATTAGGCTTATTTAATCATGAATTAACGTTAATCAAAGGTTGGGGTTGTTATAGTCTTCCCCTTTTAAAGAGTTTGGTCCTTCAAACTCGAGTTACCTTCATTTTGGAAGAACATTGGGTTTAATGGAAACAAATCTGGATATCTCCTAATCATATCTTCTTTTGTTTCCCATGTAGCATAAGTTCCTCCATGATTCTGCCAATCAACTTTCACCAATGGAATTTCCTTGTTCCTCAATCTCTTTGAGTCTTCGGTTAATGATTTGAATTGGTCGTTCTTCATACATATAATCATCATTCAAAAGTACACGTGTTGGCTCAATAACATGCAATGGATCCCTTAACTAGCCCGAAGTATTAAAATATGAAAGACATTTTGCATATTTTCCATGATTGGAGGCAAGGCTACCCGATACATCAACGATTTAATTTTCTCAAGGATTTCATAAGGCCCAACATATCTCGGTGCCAACTTACCCTTCACTCCAAACCGTGTCTGGCCTTTTATTGGAGTCACTTTGATAAACACATGATCTCCAACTTTATATTCTCTATCACACCTTCGGACATCGGCATAACTCTTTTGGCGGCTCTATGCTGTTTTCAAACGTTGATGTATGAATTTCACTTTTTCAATTGTTTCTTGCACAAGTTCCAGCCCTAATAACGGTCTTTCACCTACCTTCGCCCAACAAATCAGAGAACAGCACTTCCTACCATACAAAGCTTCATACGGAGCCATACCGATACTCGAATGGTAACTGTTGTTATACACAAACTTGGCCAACGGTAAGTAGGTTTCCCAATTCCCTTGGAAATCTAGAGCACACATCCGTAACATATGCTCTAAAGTCTAATTGGTTCGTTCAGATTGACCGTCTATCTGTGGATAGTAGGCATTATTCAGTCGCAGTTCAGTTTCCAAAGCCTGTTGTAAACTTTGCCAAAACCTCGATATAAACTTTGCATCTCTGTCATATACAATAGACATTGGCATACCATGCAATCTCATAATCTCATTTATATAAATATTAGCCAACTTGTTCGCATTATAAATAGTTTTAACAGGTAGAAAATGAGCAGACTTAGTCAATCGGTCAGCAATGACCCAAATAGAATCCATACCTTGAGAAGAGCAAGGCAAACTCACAACGAAGTCCATGGTGATATATTCCAATTTCCATTCCGATATTGAGAGTGGCTGAAGCAATCCAGCAGGTCGTTGATGTTCAGCTTTAACTTGTTGGCAGTGCAAACATCTAGCTACAAAGTCAGCAATGCTCTTTTTCATTCTAGGCCACCAGAAATTCTATTTCATTTCATGGTACATCTTTGTATTTCCCGAATGCATAACAAATTTTGAATTGTGAGCCTCGGTCATAACACGTTTCCTTAAATCAGAACAATCTGGTACACAAAGTCTATTTTGAAATTTTAACACATCATTTTCAATCATGAATCCGGGCCTCGATTTTGAGTCAATTTCATCGAAAATTTTCCTCAAGAATTCATCTTCATGTTGTTTCTCTTTAATCTCTTCAATGATTGCAGGTTGAGCAGAAATGGCGGCTAAGATCCTGCCTTGTTCATGCAGTACAATTTCAATCTTATTCCTTTCTAGATCACATATTAATTCTCTCTGACTGGTGAGTAAACATGACAAATTACCCATGGATTTTCGGCTCAAGGCATCTGCAACGGTATTGGCTTTTCTCGGATAGTATAAGATTTGCAAGTCATAATCCTTGATCAACTCAAGCCATCGTCTCTGTCTCATGTTTAGTTCCTTTTGGGTGAAGAAATATTTGAGGCTTTTATGATCAGTATAGATAATGTCTGTAACAACTCAAAAATTTAAGTTATTCCTTAAATTTTATAATAGTATTATTTAATTATAAATGATTTCAAAAACAAATATAATTTTAAAATTTATATTATTATTCAATATTATTTTCTGAGTATTATGATATTTTTATTATATTTTTCTCTATATTCTTTCTAAATCAAAATACACTGAACCGTAACATTTTCTGTACAACAAGGAAACATGCCCCCCAATTCACTTGCTGACCACGCCTCCTCCCCTATATATAGGGATGATCACCATATACATCATCACCAATTCCAAGCTCTCTTATTCTCTCTCT
The DNA here is from genome assembly GCA_030407325.1 of Camellia japonica. Lineage (NCBI taxonomy): Eukaryota > Viridiplantae > Streptophyta > Magnoliopsida > Ericales > Theaceae > Camellia > Camellia japonica. The sequence goes on from JAPPVO010000019.1 coordinate 50,227,635, forward strand.
CTCTCTCTCTCTGCTTTTTAGTGTTTTTTTATATATAAAACTTTGAGTTTAGTTTGGAATATTTAGTAGGTCAAAGTGAACAAAAGGTAAAAGTTAGAATTAATATTAAGGTGAGTTATATTATACCTCGAGTCACCATTATATATTTTACGTATGTTTTGAGTTACCATAATTTATTTTACGCAATTTGTGTTTTTATAACTTACATTAATATTTCGATTACGTTGATTATTTTTTGAACTTTATTTGCTTAAATTGAAATCCATGGATATATTTGTTTAAATTTTATTAATTATTTGACACTGATTTTATAAGTAATTATTTTTTGTAGGTACCACCATGGGAGTCCCATCCCTTGGGGGACTTAAATAACCATTAGCTCTCTAATTAGTCACGTTGTGACCCTCTATCTGTCATGGATCCACTGACACTTTGATTTTTGGTGTGGAGCAAAGTACTGTACGGAGTTAAATGCTACACTATTGTGGGAGCCACCTCTAGAGTTCGTACGAGCCACCTCTTGAGTCTATACATCTGTTATGTTATGTACCGTGGTTATGATGTTTAGTGTGGAGCAAAGTGCTGTACAGAGCCAAGTGCTACACTATGGTGGGAGCCACCTCTAAAGTTCGTACGAGCCACCTCTTGAGTCAATACATCTGTTTTATTCCATTTTGTACCGTGGTTATGATTATTTTGTTTATATGATTTCTGTATTATATGTCACATGATTTCCGTATTATATACTCTGTATTTTAATATCAAGCTTTGTTTTAAGCCCAATAATTATCCATGGTGATTTTATACCATCATGCTCTCAGTATAATATTTCTCACTCTACCATGTGCTTATAGCTGTTTACCAATTTTCAAAAAATAATGCAATTCAGAAATAGTTTTTAAAGAGTCTTAGACGCGGAGCTGCGGAATAGACACACACAACACTTTTATAGTATTTATAATTCTATTCTTCATATGTAAATATCGGCCTTTTTGGTCAATAAATTTTATTATAAAAACAGAAGCTCCAATGATTATTTTGGTACCCTCACTTAAATTTTGTTTTCCGCTCGCGTTTAGTAATTTGTTTAAGAATTGGCCGGAGGTAACTTCAGTTACTGGCCATAACGATGCTTAACTCTTGAGTACGGGAAGCGGGTCGTAACAATGTGGCCAAATTTTCAAAGCAAATACCACAGCTGCTAATTCAAGGTCATGGGTTGGATAGTTCTTTTCATGAGGGCGAAGTTGTCAAGAAGCATAAGCAATCACTTTTCCCTTTTGCATCAACACACACCCCAAGCCTTTGTAGGAAGCATCACTATAAATTTGAAACCCATCAGTACCATGAGGCAAAGTCAAAATTGGTGCAATTACTAACCTAGTCTTTAACTTTTGGAAGGCTCTCTTTTTGATCAGTCCAATCGAATGGTGTAGTTTTCTATGTCAATTGAGTGAGTGACAAAGCAAGTTTGGAAAAATCTTTCACAAATTTACGATAATAGCTGCAAGTCCCAGAAAACTTTGAACTTCTGAGACATTTATCAGTCTAGGCCAGTCCACAATAGCTTCAATTTTCTGTGGGTCAACGGAGATACCATCCTTGTTGATTACATGCCTCAAAAATGCCACATTGTCAAGCTAAAATTCACATTTGGAAAATTTTGCATATAACTTCTTTTCCCTTAGGGTCTGTAAAGCAATTCTCATATGATTTCATGTTCTTCTCTATATATCATCTATGAATACAACAATAAACTCATCAAGGAATTGTTTGAACATTCTATTCATTAAGTTCATGAATGTCGTAAGTGCATTAGTTACCCCAAATGGCATAACTAAGAATTCATAATGTTCGTATCTAGTTCGGAAAATGGTCTTCTCAATGTCTTCTACTTTCACCTTTAGCTGGTGATATCCGGATCTAAGATCTATCTTAGAGAACACTTGTGCCCCCTGAAGTTGGTCAAATAGGTCATCTATTCGGGGTAGTGGGTACTTGTTCTTGATAGTTACTTTGTTCAACTCACAATAGTCAATACATAGCCTCAAACATCCGTTTTTCTTTTTGACAAATAACACTAGAGCACCCCAAGTGAAATGCTCTAGTTAATAAACTTCTTGTTTAACAGTTCCTGAAGTTGAGTTTTCAATTCTTTCAATTTAGAGGTGGACATTCTGTATGGGGTTTTAGAAATTGGTTGTGTCCCGGGTACTACATCAATGGTGAACTCAATTTCCCTATCAATTAACTCCCCAGCTAGGTCAGGAGGAAATACATCAGAAAATTCACAGGCCACGGGAATATTTTCCACACTAACACTAACACTATTCGATGACACGGTTAACACACAACACAAGTAGCCTCGACAACATTTTCTCAATAATTTCTTGGCTTTCATAAATGAAATCAAGTATAGTGGAGGAACTACCCCATTTCCAGTAAAAACAAATTCAGGTATACCAGGTGGTCTAAACACAATAGATTTACTCGCATAGTCAATGCTGGCACAGTATTTAGTCAACCAATCTATACCTAGAATACAAACAAAATGATCAATACTCAAGGGCAGCAAATCAACATACAATGTCATATCACCAATCATAATATCACATGCCGGGTAAATAAGCACATATCATAGAACCCTCAGACGGTGTAGATACAGATAGTAAACAGTTCATAGGTTTTAACAGTCTAGTTAATTTCCGAGAAAAAGCATGCAATACGAATGAATGTGTGGAACCAGAATCAATCAGCACATAGGCATTCTGAGTACAGATAGAGATTATACTTGACACCACTGACTCAGTATTCTGTACATCCCTAGGTACTAATACAAAAACCCGGCATTATCTTAAAGTTTCTCTCCTAGTATTGACTCTCACATTCGTTTTTGGTGCAGGAGCAGATCCGATTAAACTTGCTGCAGGACGGTGTAGACACCCCATTTTTGACCGACCTTAAGACTCAGATGTCACCGATTGAGCGCTCGGTGATGTTGCATTTTGTGCTCATTCAGAAGTCTCAGAGTCTCGGCCGTGAGCCCTGCCTCCAAACTTCCGGGCTTTTTCTGTGCCTTGCCTCGGTTTGTGAACCAGACTCGGTTTTCTCTGTTTCTCTTCCCAAAGGGAGGGAGAGGTCTCGTAGACTATCTCTCGGTGGCCGTGGGCTACATTTCGTGGTCGTAGGCCATTTTGCCCATTTCGGAGCCTGGTTCCCAGTTTTCGGAGCCGTCAGGCCGAGTGCCTCGGTTCGGGACCGCCTAACCACCTCCGTTTGCTCCGATTTTTGGCATGCATCTTATTTCCTCCCTTTTAAGGGACACTGTGGTCCGAGAGACCAACTTCGTGGTCGAACACCACTCCCGGTGCCTAACAGTCGGTTTTCGGGGCCTCGGACTGCGCGTTTCGGCCCCCGAACCTTCATTTTGTATCGGTTTTTCGTTCATTTTTGGTAGAGACCTCTATTTCATCACCAGGAAGGTCGTAGAAGGGTAGGAGGCCAGTAATTGTTCCAGCAACCAGTTATATTCCATTATCGCCCTCCGACGCCCGTTTTTCTCACTTCAAAGTCAATGTTGACCACCCTAGGGCCACTTTCCTCAACCCTAACCCCCATATTTGTGATGTACACATCTGGGAGGCCACCAATATGTGGTGGCCGGCCAGTAATTCCATTTGACCCTTTTGAACCCCTTTGAAAAGTGGGTTGTTCTCTCTCCTGGTTCACAGTTGCCAATTTTCAACCACAGGGTTGTGTTGAGGGCACATGGGAGGCCACTAATATGGCATGGCCGGCCACTAATATGGCATGGCCGGCCACTAATATTCATTGACCTTTTTGACCCTTGGCCGGCCGGCCATGGGGAGGGCCGGCCGGCCACCTGCAACCTCAATACCTGGCCGGCCTTGCTCCTTGCTGCAGGTACATTACAAAAATACACTTTTTTTCCCCTCAGATTCTGCATCCGGGGGGGCAATTTTTGGAGGGAAACTTGGAGTGGTTTCCCTCCCTTTTTTTCCCCCTCTTTTCTTCCCCTTTTGCCTACATATACAGCAGCTCCAGCCCCTTGCAAAGGGTTAGAAATTTTTGCCTTTAAGCCTCTTGCATTGCCTCTCTCCCTCTCTACACTTCAACCCTCAAAACATCCAAGTTCCTACACCATTTCTTCACCACCACCTAGCATCCCACCACCACCTCCATTCCAGCCACTTGGAGCTGTCTTCCAGAGCTGAGGAGCACCCAAACTTGGTCCAAGAAGTTGCTAAAGATTGGTTTACAAGGGTGTGTTACCATTTCCCTCTTTTGAGCTCATTTTTTGCATTATTTCTCAACCCTTCTTGCCTATACTTTTGAGCTCCGGCCATAACTGAAAGTGGCATTTTTTTTAGCTCTATTTCATCTTTCATTAAGGGCCTCTCACTGTTTGAGGCCCCCATTTGGTACCTACTTCATTATCCCTCTTATATGCCATTTCCTTGCATGTTGTTTTTGGCCTATATGTAAACTGTTTTAAGGCATGTTATAAACTATGAAGTAGCTTATTTTGAGCCCTTCTTCAACATTGTTGAAGGGCTCATCCCTGTTTGGGGCCTCCATGTATCACTTGCCATTGTATCCATCCTTTGGCCCCATTTTTGCATGATTCATTAGCCCTCTGTGCTTCTGTTTTTGGACTTTGGTCCAAACTGAAAATGGCCTTTTTTTGACCTTCTCTCCATGTTTCATTAAGGGTCTATTGCTGTTTGGAGCATCATTTGTATACTTTGTGTTGTAGCCTCTCTTTTAGGCCATATCTTGCATTGCATTTTGGGCATAGTTGTACACTGTTTTGGGCTCGGCCATTAACTGTAAAAAGTCATGTTTTGGGCCCCTCTTCAATATTGTTGAAGGGACCTTACCTTTTTGGGACCAGCATGTATCAGTTGCTTCTTTATCTCCATTTTGGCCCTTATTTTGCATAGCATTTTGAGCATACTTGTATCTGTTTTTGGGTTTTGTTATAAACTGTGAAACATCATATTTTTGGCCCCTCTTAAATATTGTAGAAGGCCCATTCTCTATTTAGGAACAGAAGCTTGCACTTGCTTCATTATCTTGCTTTTAGGGCCATTTTTGCATGCTAATTTAGCCCCATTTGTGCCCACTGTTTGGCCTTGATTTAAACTGTAAAAATTCTTGTTTTGGGGCTGCCTTGCTTCTGTATTTATACTTCATTTTCAAATTATGCATGCATTGCATAGCTATAGGCCATTTCATGCGCCAAATTTCAGGTTTCGGGACTCGTTCCATGCATTGGGTATCATTTCATCGTGTTTCGGGGCTGTTTTACATTTCATTTTGCCTCTGAAATTTTCATGTTAGTATGCCATTTTTCATGTTTTTCCATGTCTTGTTAGAGTGGCATTCCATGCCATAGGTTCGGTCCTCGGTTTGCGTGCACGTGTGCACGCATCTCAAGTTGTCTCATTTTCATCTAATGGCCTCTTATGTGAGTGTGGCTGAGGTCCACTTGTGTTAGTGTAAGTCCATATTGCATTGTGTATGCCATTTCATTCCATAGTGTTGTGTATGCTAGGATTGTATGTTAGCGCATTGTGTATGCCATGTTACCTCGTGCATCGTGTATGCCATTTCATAGCATGTTGCATGTTAGGATATATCTTAGTTGCATTTCATGCATGTCATGCATACTGCATTGTGTTCGGGATAGGAGTTAGCCCGAGCACGGGAAACGAGGTACGTTTCGTACTCCGAGTGACGGAACGTGTCTCAATTTCCCAGTCACCGACACTCCGGATTATCCATGATGGAGTTAGGTCTTGTTGAGTTTTCATATGCATTCATTCAATATTGAGTTGTGCAATTCGACTCCTCGGCCATCATGCATCGAGATGCGTGATTGGTGGCACGAGGATCGAGGCATGCATACAATTGTGAAAATACATTGCCATGCCCCCTTCCTGCTCTCTGTTGCAGCAAATCAAGAATCAGCAGTCTTCCGGGGCTTGGCGCGCTTTCCAAAAATTATTGCAAAACAGAGGCTAATTGGGGCATCACAGTGGATTTCCGCGCGAAGGCAACTCGGACATGCATCATTCATCATCCGAAGAAGAGTCAAGGCAGCCCCTGGCTTGTATACCAGTTTATTGCTTTCTTAGTTAATTTGTTAAATTAATTAGGATTTTGTACTTAATTCGGACTGTACTATTCATTTGGGACTGTATATTATTTTATTCGGACCCTCTGCGCGAGGGCAATGTTGTAATAAGTGTGCGTGTGTATGATGTATGTCTTCCAACCCCACGTCTTTCTTCCCTTTTATTTACCAGCTTATGATGGTTAGATTAGGGCATGTTTCAATTAGCATACAGTATGATAGCATGTTTGCATTCATTCATCTGTCTTGCATGCACCGGGCTCGGCGCATCATACAAATTGCATTTGTATTTCAATTCCAAGTTGAATACATGTTAGCTGTAGCATTCCATACGCCATGTTTAGAATAGCCGAGCCTGCTATAGTTTCATTATTGCATGTGTTGCATTAGGCATTTCTGTATAATTAGGATCATGCATGATTTCTAATTAGCTTCTGTTTTGGCTTGGAGTACTCGGTAAGTTTTTACGCTTTAGCATCCTTGCATGCGTGTGAGTGATTGCCATGATAGCATGCTTACCATGAGGCTATGTGCTTATGTGATATAACTGCCTGAATGCCTGTGGGTGAAGGTTGGATTATTTGGATTGGAACAAATCATCAAATGTTTGTTTTAAGCCCACTAGACAGTGGCAAAACCATGTTTTCTAAGCCCACCCGAGGGTGGCAAATCCACGTCTTAGCCTACTTGCGAGTAGCACCATCAAACCATTTTCACAAACAAACATGACGTGTTTTGTTCCAATTCAGACGACTCAGTCTATACTTGTATGCTGTGCGCATCACATAGTAAATCTAGGCTAATAACCGGAATAAGAGCACACAATGTTTTCAAAACTAGATATCATGGTTAGTAGAGGCCGATCTTTGATCGGGCGAGCGGGGGTGCTCACGAGGTGACCTTCCCCAATCGTACCCAAGTTCCCGAGCCGAGGCAACTTTGGTGATGACGGACACGTGGCCTTAGGCAAACGAGTCAGGGTTTCCTAAATTTCCCAAAAATAAAATATTTAGGTGGCGACTCTGTATCTGGCAAAGCAGTCCATGTTTGGCACTTCTTTTCTAAAAATCTGTTTTCTCAAAACGATTTGCCGGATTTGGACTCTTTGGTTCAGATTAAGAACCGTAACAAAAATCGAGTCCGAGCTGTAGCGAGGTCCCCCCGCGGGCCTGTCTACAGACGGGTAGTCGTGTTGAGTCTCATCGGGTAATCTCTAATCATGTGGCCTATCTTGCCACATTGAAAACAAGCACCAGACACACGGTGATACATGCCCCTATGCTTCCTTCCACATTTTGGACAAACTGGCATAGACCCACTGCTTTGGCTTGAGCTACTTGACAATCCAGTATTTTGCTTCTTCGGAAATGATCGGCCTTTCTTGAAATTGAATATAGCCATTTTACCTCTCCATTCAGTTGTTGGAGTTGTAGCTTGTTTCTTTGCCGCTAGAATGGCCTCTACCATCAACGCTCTATCAAGTACTTCCACATATGTAGGTAATTTCAGTACACCTACTCGGTCAAACACTTCTAAGTCTAATCCTCCTTCAAATTTCCAAGCTTTTTTGTAATCTATGTTAACCATATGAGGAGCAAATCTAGCCAACTTGGTGAACTTAGCCTCATACTCAGCTACGGACATCTTCCCTTGCTTAAGTACTTGGAATTCAGAAACTTTTCGGTCTCTAAAGCATTGGGGAAAATACTTGTTGTAGAAAATCTCATTAAACTGAGTCCACGTCATATTCCCATTATTAGTTGAGATCAGTAACCACCATCTCCGAGTTTCCTCTTTTAACGTGTAGGTAGCCAAAAGAACTTTTTGTGTTTTGGAGCTAGGAAACACTTCAATTCAAAGGACCCTGCTGTATCATCACTTCTTGTATTTTCCATTGCTATAAGGAAACAAGAGAACAATAAACATAGGCAAATAGTTCTTTTCACAGTGTTCGAAGCAGTCACTCCTAGTTCATTCATTTCAATTTTATGTGTTCATGTTCAGATGTAGTTTTCTCGTGTACAGAAATTAATACGTACTTACATATGCAGATGGAATGCCTCTAACTCTTACTAGGACATCCTATAACTCATATAGACTCATGTGTGCGGTAAAACCCGTGTTCTGATACCACACTGTCACGACCCAAACTCACCTCTATAGGTTTAGCGTTGTAACCGGCCAGTAATCCTTGGATTACCAAAGGCATATAATAAGGGGCTACAGAAGCAAATATAGAAAATATACATTGTCTATACAGCTGTGTTAACGTATATGAGACAGAAATCTTCAAAACAAGCTTATATATATATGTGACGTCATAAATACATTAGTCTTACGTCATCCATTTATACAGATAAAACCAAAAGGGAACTTAGCCCAATGTACAGATAAGCAAAACAAAACAAAAACATCTGTAGCAAGGTTATCAAAATAGACATCTCAAAAGGGAACCTCCCCAGGAGGCATAGTGGCTGGCTGACCAAAAACTCCAGGCAGCAGCTTAGGCCTGGTCACACGCCTGCTCACCTACATACATAATATAAATAGTGAGCAAAAACCTAGTGAATAATAACAGAATAAAAGGTTTAAATGAATGATGTCCATAACAGAATCAAAAATTAGAGTTCATATAAGAAAACAGAGTTATATCTTGTTCAAACTACATACAGAATCAGAGTTTATGCTTCATCATACGTGGCACATCCAATAGCATTATCATACTTGTTAGTTCTCTAAGGAACCTTCGGTACCGGGAACTTGTAATATACTTGAGCCACGGTATTATTACCACCGGGCAAGGGCCATAAGACCACGGTATTGTTACCCCCGGGCAAGGGCCTTGTGCTTGTAGACCACGATATTATTACTCCCAAGCAAGGGCCTTGTGGTAAGGATGCCATGAATACTTGTCAAAAGTTGGACATTCATTTATTGATATAGAACATAGCATTTCAGAAAGCAGATCATTTCTTATCATATCATATAGGAAAATACTTAAACGTGAACATAGCTTTACAAAGTTATTACTCACAGATGGCTCAACTTGCAGAATAGACAAATCAGATAATTTGTGGTGCGTAACCTACACACACATAGCAGGAACACAAAATGAAACACGCACTCGATTGGTACTTAACTTCTTTTGTTTCATTCTTAGTGTGTTTCTAGGTCTTAACCTCTTATTGAGTTTTAATCATCGCCTAGGAATGCCTAGGATGCAATGTGGATGCCAAAATGCACTTGGAACTCTTAACAAAATTTGCTGAAAACAGGGGTCCCGCTCGAGGGCAACTTATTTCGCTCGAGCGGACATGCAAACATGTGAGGGGCCGCTCGAGCGTAACTTCCCTCGCTTGAGCGGTCTGTAAACTCTGAAAAAGTACTGGCTGTGTGAAATTTCTGCTCAAGCGTGTGACTGATGTCTTTGCTCGAGCGCAACTCTTGTCGCTCGAGCGGTCTGCAAAACGTGCAAACTTCTGAGAGCTTGCATTTCACGCTCAAGCTCGAGCGAACTTCTGGTCGCTCGAGCGGAAGTGTAAGATCACAAAGTGGTCGCTTGAGCACAAGTTCCGTCGCTTGAGCGGAAGTGCAGAATCTGAAATTTCCAGACTGCACTCCCAAGCTCTAAACTCGAATCACACACTTTAAAACTCATCTTTTTGGGCCAAAACTCCATAAAACATTTAGAAACTTGTAAAATACCATGGTTTGAAGATCATTTCACTAAATCAAGGCACCAAAGCATGTCAATTGATCAAAACTCCAACTTGAAATTTATGAATATGCCATGAACATGACATGCATGAATTACTTTGAACTTAGGCTTTCCAAAACATGATCAATTAAGGTCAAATGGTAAGAAATGTGATGAACTCTCAAAACCAAGTCAAGATAGACACATGCATGTGAAAATCTTTAGAAATCTACTCAAAATGCCATGATATATGCATGCATGATATGGTTCAATTCTCTTCATTTCTAACTCAATTCTTGTATCATCCAACTTAATTCTCTAGAGTTCATGTCCTACACATCATAATTGTACAATCTAAAGGTTGAATTCTTACCTAGGCTTGTCAATGAGAGAGCTGGAAGCTTGATCCTTGTATCTTTAAGTCCAATTCCTTCAATTCCTAGCAAATTCTTTGGTTGAGCTCAATCTCTCTTTTCTCTCCCTCTCTCACGTTTGTTTGTGTGTGCTAGCTCAAAGATGTGTTGAAATGAAGGAAAAGAATGAGTGAAGGCATAATAGGTGCCTTATATAGGCTTGGATTAAGGAATTCATTAATTAGGCTTAATTGAGCATTAATTATTCTAATTAAATCATTCTGAATCAAATTCTAATTAAACTTACCATAATGTTCTAAAAATTCTAAATAGCACATAAATCAAGTCAATTTCGTAATCAGATGGCGATAAGGCCTTCAATTCGCAGAACGAAACAAAGATGCAAACAGGTATTCCTACGATAGACAAATATAATCACAAATAAGGCGACACACATGCAATTAATTCAAAATTTCACCTTAATTACTGAATAGGCTTATTTAATCATGAATTAACGTTAATCAAAGGTCGAGGTTGTTACAAATAGTCTTCAATCTGCATCTTCCAAAATCTGAAATTTGTGCCATTAACTTTATTCGATTCTAACCTTTTCGTTTGTAGCCATCGCTTTCACTCGAACCAATACTCTGATACCAGTTGTTAGGAATTGACCATTCCTAACCAAGATTGGTGAAACACGAAATAACAAACAAAGAAGAAAAATGAATCAAACAAATCAAACACACAAGAACACAAGGATTTACGTGGTTTACCTCAGAATAGGGCTACATTCACAGCTACTGCGGTTTTTCACTATGATCAGAAAAATACAACTCTTTCTTAACCTAAAAGAGACGCCCCCTCATCTGTTTATAAGTATAGAATTAGGGTTATGCGGAAGCATATAGGAATTATGAAAGTACCCAAACCCCCCATTGAACCTAGTGTTTGAGTGAACAGTAGGGTTGAGTGAACAGTACTTATTAGGGTCCACCGACCCAACAATAGGTTCTAAAAAGTATGGATGTCTATTTTTATTAAGGGGGGAAAATGAACTACAAATTACCAAGACGAATTGTGATAACATATTTGATTAATGGATTCAAACAATGACAAATTTTATAGATACTTTATGGATATTCGTACACTTGATATTTTTATGAATAATTTTATGGATACTTTTATGTATGATTTTATGGATGCGTGTTTGATTTATGAATTTTTTTATGGATGTTTCAAAGAAAAAGTAAATCTTTCAATGTACAGCGACGGGAGCCTAAACAACTCTATTATAGTTTGGCAACATGACATTAGAGTAATCTCATTTGTATAACAATGTATCACTAAACATGCACTTCACAAGTGGCCCAAATTAATTTCTTGTTATCATCTAATTGGATGGCAACATAATGATGAGGAAAAAAATATTGTCCAATAACATGGCACTGGAATAATTCAAATTAATTAATGTTGTATTACCGAATAGGCCCACCGCAAATTAAAAAATCATTATTTGGAAGAAAATGTCTCTGTAAATGTATGACAATTGGAGAGATCTATTTTTTCTGGCAACATAACACCAGAATAATGTAAATTATTTAGCACCGTGTTACCAAAATTAGTGGTGTAAAGAGATGAAATAGTTAATTTAAGGTTAGTTTTGGTAATATATTGGGGGTGTGAGAATTACATTTTTTTTAGTGGTATATGAGATGATGGGTGTAAAGAGGTTAAATAATGGTGTAAGTAGAATCACCCATTTCAAATTATGTAATGTATGGGTAGATGGATTTGCCCTTTTTTTGTTATTGTCATGGACGTGCATTGTGGGATTGAGTAAAGATTTTGTGGGATACATTGCTGTGCCATGTTTGGTAATTTGGATCCCATGTTTTTGGGTGTGAGAAATCATTGGGTTGGGGGAGGGATGGGGGAGGAGTATTATGAGTTAGCAAAGTAGGGTTTCGTTGTTCTGTTGGTGGTGATGAGAGCTGCGGTAAACGTCAGCATTGCTCATTGTTGCAGGTACGTTGTATATTTATATGTTTCTTATAGTTAAGACGACATTTCCCTCAGGGAACGTGGGCTCCGTATGGATTGATATGGATGTGGTTTTGTTACAATATGATCATCACAGGACAATTTTGAATGGTGTTGATGGGTTCGTTATGTTTGTGTGTTTGTTGTGGTGTGACCATTAACATGTGTTATTTCATGGGGTGATGTACCTACATGTGTTATTTCCCCCCCTTGTGTGTGCGGGGTAGGGGGCATTCAGTTTTGTTCAGTTCATAAGCCTTGATTCTTACCAAAATAATAATAATAATAATAGTAATAAATAAATAAACAAAAACTTGACTTGTTTAGGTTCGTAACATTTTTAATTCGAGTTATTAAGCCCGTAGGGCTGTCTCTACACTTAGTGCCTTAAAACCGTCTAGTTTGGGAGTCATTGGCCCAATACTTGCGACATGGGCTAATTAGAATGCTTAAGGGACCTAGACGTTGCACAGTTAAGGAAAAATAATGACTTGTTCAGATCCGTAGCCTTTTAAGCTCAAGTTATTAAGCCCATAGGGGCGTCTTCACACCCAGTGCCCTAAAACCGTCTGGTTTGGGAGTCGTTGGCCCAATGCTTGCTACATAGATTGATTAGAAAGCTTAATGGATTAAGACATTGCATAGTCTATAAAAAAATAAAAATAAATAAAAAATTGAGAATCCTAGTTGCAAAAGTTTAGGCTCTGTTTGGTAGAGTTTTAGAGCTTAAGAATTTTAGTTCCACCCTTTGGTTTGCACGTGATGTTTGCTACAATTTTTTAAAAATTAATTCCACACTCACTTTTGAAAACTCTGTCCAAGGTGGAAAAATTTGGGCTAACCGGTCATCCTCCTGGACGTACGGTCGGTTGACCAGAACAGTGCAATTTATTTATTTATTTTATTATTTTTTTTACAATTGCCACCTGTTATTTTTTATATTTTAAATAAAAAAATTCGATAATTTTTAAAAAAATTTATGAGCTTTGAATAGAATTTTAAATTGTGTGTTTGGTTATAAGTTGTAAGTTTTTGTATCAAATATCATATGTCACATCAAAAATTTTTCATTCAATTCAAAACTCTTTTACCAAACAAATTTTTCACATTTAAATCATAATTCCAAAACTCATAAACTCAAAATACAACTCCTATTCTTAAATCATATTTAGAAAATTCTACCAAATGCTACCTTAGTTTTTCTGTATATGTTGGGTGTTATTATGAGTTACACTGGGCTATTATAGTGGACAGTTAACTAATTATAGGGAATGCACTTTACACCAAGGGCACTGATGATGTGTTTACTAGCATTCACAAGTACAGGGGACTTAACTTTTGTAATAACTGAATTATGGTTCTTGCTCAATAGATTCCTTCATACTTGTCCACTGTGCCTTCAATGACTCATCATGTCTTAATATCACATTGTAGTTGGCACATAAGTTAATTGATAGTTGGAGTAGTGTGATTACTTATTGTTGTTGGGCAGATGTGAATATGTTGATATTTGTGGGTATAATTTCTGGAAACCCTCACGAGACTATACTTGTCCACTTGGAGTAACCTTGTGGTTTAAAGGTTTGTTGCATATGCTAAATGTAATCGTGGTCCCTACAAAAGTGACTTAGAGTATTTTCTTTACCTTATTTCTATTGTTTTGCTCGAGAACTAGCAAAATGTAAGTTGGGGAATGTGATGTAGGCCGAAAGGTACCACATTGAGGCCGTTTAAGTTACATTTATAGTCTTTGAATTTTGTTTATTTGGTGGAGATGATGTGTTTTGTGCACTTGTACAGATTTGGCAAGTAACACGCAAATTCAAGCAAAAAGTAAAGCAAAAGCAGATTCTCCGTGCGAGTAGTGAAAATACTCGACCTGCCACCTCACCGCTCGTGCGGCCCACCACCGCTCGAGTAGCCCACCTAGGGTTGCATGCACGAAATTTTCAGTCTGTTCAACTGGGAATAAAAAGAAGAAAAGAGGCTATTTTTAGGGGTCGAAAATATTTTAGAGAAAATGAGAGGCTAGGGTTTGAAGAAAGGGAATTCTCAAGTTTGAAGGATAGTTTCATGGAGGCTTCTTCTTCTTCTACTTCTTCTCACGCCTCCATGAGTGGCTAGGCTATTCTTTTCTAAGGTTTTGATGAAACCCTAACCAAGTAAATAGGTTTTTTTTTTGGTTTTTTTTTTATGTAATGATTTGAACAATTGTATGGTTCTCAAGAAATTTTCTAATATAATTTTTCATTATTTCTTTGAGTATTCTGCTTTCTGTGATTGTTAAATACTTTCCATACAATGGTTTTCTATTATTTCATGTTCAAGGTATGAGACGAGCCATATTACGAGGGACGAATCGTGTTGCTACCTTAGTTTAGAGCGAACGACTCGTACTACTTGAGATGGTTCGTACCTATACATTGAATGTGTTAATTCTCTTGATAAATGCTTCAAGCGTGTAGTTGTGAAGTATTATTTTGTTCGAACCATAACATAATTGATTTTCAAATTAAAACTGTATTTATGTAACTAGTGGTGAATTCATTACCCTAGATTTTTTCCAAAATCAGTAAATTCATCTTTATTTATAATTGCTAATTTATTCGCTTTGTTTAATTTAATTATCATTAGGTTATGAACAACCATCTTTTTCATCAAAATTAATTTAGGAATTTAAAAATTAAATTGGTTTAATTTCCAGTTTGTCCCTGTAGATCGATACTTGAACTTACTGTAATTCTAAGGAATTTAGTATAGGTTAGTGTTGAGATTGAAACAAATTAAAAGATTATTGGATAAAATATAGAGAATTTTAATCAAGGGAATAAAGTGATAATGGCATAATATTAGAGAGGTAAAGTGTAAATTGTCCTATTTATTTTGTTAGATGGGAGGAGTAATTTGATGATACCAGTTTTGTCGGAGGAGGAATGGGTCGGACAGGGCCCGGAGCTCCACATGATGATTGAACTTCGTCTTCCCAGTTGTACCTGCACCAAGTCCGTCAAGAAGGAACCCGGAGGTGGGGTTCCTTTTGTATATATATTGATTTCTTTCATACCTTTTTGGCGTCTTCTTCTTGTCCGGCCCTTGGGCCTAAGTTGGGTTAGGAATTGTTTGGACAGCCCATTGGGCCACTTATTTGGGGCTATGCCCATCAGTAGTCCCCTATTCCCAAGTGCAGCTTTAGTCCAACGAAGGGAATAAGAAAGAGTAAAGTAGTCCCCCAAGTCACGGAAGGAGGCAGGACGACGGTGGCCAAATTTATTGTGCAAATACGTGGGTGCTGCGATAGAGGTAGGACCGCCAAAAACCAACTGGGCAAGGCGCAGTGAGAGTTAAAGGGAGTAAAGTTGGAGATTTTGGGCCGGCGCAAAGCGGCACAGACTGCGTGCGCCGAGAGGAGTCGGCATGTGCAAAATTGTGAGGAATGTAAAGTGCTAGCCCTTGTGTAGAGCAATGCAACCGAGACTGAGGCCTTTGGAAGGTCGGTCGAGGACCTGGGCAGTCGGCTGATGGATTAGCTCGTACCGTAAGTTTGTACTCAGTTTGACTGAGGCTTTTTGGTGTTCGGTCTGGCCGAGATCTTGATGTGCTCAGGCTGGCTGAGGCTCTGTGGGTGCTCGGTCTGGGAGTCTTTTGTACACTCAGTCTAGCTAAGGTCTTTGGGCTCAGTTTAACTGAGGCTTCGGACGGTCAGCCGATATAGAAGAAGTTAAATACCTTACTTGTAGAATTAGACCCAGTCTTGTTGAGTTTGTTTAGCCCGTAGGGTCTCACTCGGTTTGCAGAGCGCGTTGGTCGGTCAGCTAATGGTTTTGGAGGTCGACTGATGATCGGGGGGTCGGACTATGACTGCTGGAAGTCTTGGAGGTCGGCTAATTTTTGGAGGTCGGCCGATGACTATTGGAAGCCTTGGAGGTCGGCTAATTTTTGGAGGTCGGCCGATGACTATTGGAAGCCTTGGAGGTCGGCCAAGCAATTTTGGAGGTTGGCGGAGTACTTTGGTGGTCGGCCAGTGCTCTTTGGCAATGGGCTGATGGATTTGAGATGGTCTATTGTTCGCGGAGCGAGTGGTGGAAGAAACGGTCCCTATTGTTGCTGAGGACGGCTGTTTGGACTTGATCCTAATTTTGATGGACGATTTGTAGAGGCGGAGGGGTAGAAATTGGTAGTTCTTGTTGGAACATGGCTTGGTTTTGCCCAATCAAGTGGTTAATGCTGTCGGCGTTTCTTCGTGAAGTATGGAGATGGATTGTTTAGGTTAGGAGGCTCGGCTGGGGCCCTTCTTGTTGTGCCTTGGATGGTTTGGTTGTTGCGTGAGCGTGCTTGGACACACTCGGTTTGGCCAAGGTCTTCATGCTCAGTCTGGCTGAAGCTTTATGTAACTCGGCCTGGCCGAGGTCTTCATGCTCACATGCTCAGTCTGGCTGAGGCTTTAAGTAATGCTCAGGCTAGCTGAGGTCTTTGGGCTCAGGCCGGCTGAGGCTTTGAGTAGCTCGGTCTGGCCGAGGTCTTCATGCTCAGGCTGGCTGAGGCTTTGAGTAGTGCTCAGTCTGGCTGAGGCTTTAAGTAATGCTCAGGCTAGCTGAGGTCTTCGTGCTCAGGCTGGCTGAGGCTTTGTGTAGTGCTCAGTCTGGCTGAGGCTGAGGTCTTCGTGCTTAGGCTGGCTGAGGCTTTGAGTAGTGCTCAGTCTGGCTGAGGCTTTATGTAACTCGGTCTGGCCGAGGTCTTCGTGCTCAGGCTGGCTGAGGCTTTGAGTAGTGCTCAGGCTGGCTGAGGCTTTATGTAACTCGGCCTGGCCGAGGCTGAGGTCTTCGTGCTTAGGCTGGCTGAGGCTTTGAGTAGTGCTCAGTCTGGCTGAGGCTTTATGTAACTCGGTCTGGCCGAGGTCTTCGTGCTCAGGCTGGCTGAGGCTTTTTGTAACTCGGTCTGGCCGAGGTCTTCGTGCTCAGTCTGGCTGAGGTCTTCGTGCTCAGGCTGGCTGAGGCTTTGAGTAGTGCTCAGTCTGGATGAGGCTTTATGTAACTCGGTCTGGCCGAGGTCTTCGTGCTCAGTCTGGCTGAGGCTTTATGATCTGAAATGTTATGAAATGTGCAACATAGATAAAAGAAGTTTGAATATCTTACTCATGACGTCCTTGAGGAGAAAGAAGTAGACCATTTGGATATGGCGGAGGCGCTGGGGCTCCGTCTGATTGGTGCTGACCACTGTTGCCGACCGACCACTGTTTGTGGCCGACCACTGTTTGCCGACCGAGCTATGTTGCCGACCGACCACTGTTTGCGGCCGACCACTGTTTGCCGACCGAGCTATGTGGCTGGGTTGGTTGGTGGTGCACAGGGCTCAAGGTGCAGGGATGCACGTGATGATGTGACATGACATGGATGTAAAGAAAAAAGAGAGAGTTAGTGGCTTGGGAAGTGAAGCCCATGTCTTCACGTGGGGCAATCTGGGCCTTTGATATAGATCAAATGGGAAATACCTGTCCAGAGCTTTGTTCTTGAACTTTTTGCTTGTGTGTTTGTTGTTGTTTTTTTTTTTTGAAGTCTTGACGACTTTGAATTGCTTGGTACGGGGGTTGATTTTGGTGCGTAGGTAGACTTCCGCAGTGCTCACCAACAACAATGGTGAGGTGAGTGAATCATGGCGCTGGCGAGAGAGGTGTAGGCGGGGAAAACGTCACCGCCGCCGATAGGATGCCATGAATCATGTGGTAACCATTCATTCCGACATTGAAGGTGGGTGAAAAGGAAGCTATTTCCGGTGACAATGAGCACAACTGCCAATCGAAAGAGTTTCCCACAGACGGCGCCAACTGATGATACCAGTTTTGTCGGAGGAGGAATGGGTCGGACAGGGCCCGGAGCTCCACATGATGATTGAACTTCGTCTTCCCAGTTGTACCTGCACCAAGTCCGTCAAGAAGGAACCCGGAGGTGGGGTTCCTTTTGTATATATATTGATTTCTTTCATACCTTTTTGGCGTCTTCTTCTTGTCCGGCCCTTGGGCCTAAGTTGGGTTAGGAATTGTTTGGACAGCCCATTGGGCCACTTATTTGGGGCTATGCCCATCATAATTGAACCGGTTACTTCTTATAGAGGTATATAGGTTTTGGCCATTGAACTAACTTGGGTGGTTGCAAGTGAAGAAGTATTGGGTAAAATATTGTTTAATCTTCGACTTGAACAATTAAGGAGGCTAGAATTAGGATTTTGATTTTTTGGGATAAAAAAAATAATAAATTTTTGAAAAGAATGCTTAATTGGAATACCCAAGCTCCATCCAAGGGTGGATGCCAGGGTTGGGCCGCCCCGTTATGGGCCAGGCACGGGAAACAAATTTACAACAACTGGTGTATCAATCAAAAGTTTCATGAAATTAAAAGTTAAGCGTAGTTTCACATTGAAGCATGTTGAAGTTGCTTTACAACTATAAATGGGATAAGGTTTTGGGTGAGGTTTATAATAAATTTAAAAGTTTGTGAACCAAAAAAAAAAAAGCACAAAGGGATATTTAAACCCCCCCCCCCCCCAAAAAAAAAAAAAAAAAAAAAAAAAAAAGAAGAAAAAAGAGAAGAAAGAAAAAGGAAAATGAGTCAATGTTGTTGAAGATGGCTAAAAGATGAAAGGAAGAAGAAATAAAAGTGGATGGAAAATATAATTGAGAAAATGAAATGACATATTTGAAATCCTTCTATAATAGTTGAAAATTTTAAATTTTGTTGTTTAAAATTTTAAATATCAACTTGATAAAATTTGAGGGGCTCGTGGAATCAACACATGTCTTATCATTTTGACAACTTGAATCGTTCATTTTGTAAAATGCTCTTTGAGCATATCATTCATTAAAAAAAATAAAATAGTAGTCAATCTCATAAGAGCAACTCCAAGAGTAAGAGGCAAAATGCCTTGCAAAAGTACACAGAAAAAGTACTCTTTTTATTTTGCCTAACTAATTTAGTTAGTATACATTCTAATCATATTATTTATTTTAACTAATCAATCAAACAAACTTAACTAATTTTTTAAAAATATTATAAACATAGATAAATGAATAAATAATCCTTTTATGACATGCTGCATAATGTGACATTTGTAAATATATATATATTTTTAAAATATATTAAATTATTTTTTTAAAAAATATTTTCAAATGGTAATATACAAACACAAAACCAAAATAATTGGATGCAATATACAAACACAAAACCAATTAAAAGAAAAGTAATTGATCAGATGAAGGGAACAATTTTAACAAGAACTGTTTTGCCTCTCAATGAAGGCTAGCTACTTGTGGAGAGCCAAAATTAAAATGAACATTTTGTCCCTTTTGATACAGAGTCCCTTAGAAGAGGAGAAAACTAATTAGCTTGTTTGCTTTCGTTTTTCTGAAAACAGTTTTCAGAAAATTCTTCTTTCTTATTTTTTGTATTTTTTTTTGTTTTTAATGATTTTTTTTAATATTTTAAGCAATTTTTTTAATTTTTAGATATACCTAACATAAATATACCTAAAAAGTAAAAAATTTGTGAAAAAAACCTTTTAAAAATTCACTAAATACCAAAAATACAAAAAAAAAAAAACGAGAATTCAGTACAATTTTTTGTATTTTTATATATTTATTAATTTTTAAAAAATATTTTTTCACAAATTTTTTACTTGTTAGATACATCTAAGTAAGGTGCATCTAAAAAACTAAAAAAAATATTTAAAATTTTAAAAATATTCACTAAAAACAAAAAAACACAAAAAACAAAAAATTCAATTTTCAAAAAACTCAAACCAAAACTGAATTGCATTAACAAAAATGCCTCGAGATGCTCTTTTGCCTCCATTAGATACTCTAACAGTAACATTTTTGTTTTATTGTATTTTCTCCATAAGTGATTATATAGTTAAAATAGTTAAAAGTTAAAAAAAATCAAAATAAAAAAATTAAAACGTGAAAAATTCAATTACATTAGCACAGTATCATATTATGCATATCGATAAATTATTATTATTTCCATATAATTATCTATTCAATTAAAAAATTATTCTCAAACACATTGAAATTATAATTATTTTTTTCCCCATAAGTAGCAGGTGGTGGTCAGAGTGATTAGAGAGTGAGAAAATAATAAAAAATAATTTTATAAACAAGTGAAATTAATATTTTTTTTTCATTTTAAAAGAGTTTAATAGTAAATTTTGTAATTTACAATTTAATTTATTTTTTTGTAAATATAAATAAATAAATATAAAACTGAATTTTGGGCTGTATATGTCGGTCATTCAATCTATCATCTGGCAACAAGAGTGAGAACAACGGTTGACAATCACAGCAGATAATGGTCATACCGGTTATCTAAGGTGTCGTTTGATAATACTTACGTTTTCAGTTTTCTGTTTATATTTATAAAAATTTTAAAAACTCAAATAAAAACTTGTTTGATAAATTTTTTGATTTATAAATCAGTGGTCTCAGTTTATAAATTTGCCCAAAAAATAAAAACACAAAAAATGTGTTTCCGTTTTGAGTTTTCAGTTTTTTTTTTACACCACCCAACACCAGCCACCACCCGCCACCATTTTCCACCATCGTCTTCTGCTACCACCACCCATTCCCCACCGCCACCTACCACCACCACTCACCACCCACCTGTCACCACCACCCGCCACCACCACCCGCCCCTCGCTGCCGCCGCCGCCACCACCACCACCACCACCCACTATCCACCTGTCATCCACCGCCACCCGTCACTACCATCCACCGCCCGCCACCACCACCGCCACCTACTTGCCACCACCACTCACCACCCACCTGCCACTATCATTCACTACCTGCCACCACCAGCTACTTACCACTCACCCACCACCACCATCCACCACCACCACCACCACCACCACCTACCACCATCACCCACTACCCACCTGCCACCACCACCACCACTACCACTCACTCGCTACCACTTATCACCCACCACCGTCAACCACCCACCACCACCACCACCATACTACCACCACCCACCACCACCCGCCACCCACCTGCCACCACCACCACCACCACCACCCACTCGCTACTACCTACCACCCGCCACTGTCACCCACCACCACCACCACCATCCGCCGCCATCCACCACTACCCGCCATCCACCATCCACCTGCCACCACCACCCACCACCCCATCACCGCCACCGCCACCACCGCCACCCACTCACTACCACCCACCACCCGCCACCGTCACCCACCCACCCACCATCACCACCCACAACCCACCTGCCACTACCCACCACTACCACCCATCACTCGCCACCGCCACCACCACCTGCCACCGTCACCCACCCACCCACATCGTCATCCGCCACCCACCTGCCACCACCACCACCACCTACCACTCGTCACCGTCACCCATCCACCACCACCACCTGCCACCACCATCCGCCACCACACCACCACTCACTCACTACCACCCACCACCCGCCACCGTCACTCACCACCACCACCACCACCACCACCACCAGCTACCCACTACCCACCGTCACAATTTTCCACCACTATCTTCCGCGGCCACTTGCCATTTCTCACTCTTTTTTATATTTTTAATTTTTTTTTAAATATTTTGTCAATTACCAAACGCGTTTGTAGTTTATGTTTTTCTAAAAATAAACAAAAAATAAACAAAAATCAATTTATAAAATTTTATAAATATAAAACTGAAAACGTAAACGTTACCAAACACACCATAAGTAATTGATCGGAATGTATAAATTTGAATAATTCGTACAAACTCAAATTCCGCGTGGAATATTTTTGCAGCACATTTGCTTGATTACACGTGCGGCGCGTGTGAGAGAAGGTTTTGAAGTGCGCGTAGTAATGTTGAGAGGGGGAGAAAGTGATGAACTTTATTGTACTTGCACTCAATTCAAGGTTCCACCTTACCTGCTGCTGCTGATGCCACACTCCTCCTCCTCCTCCTCCGTTACCGGAAAGACAAAGAGAGAGAATCAGACGACGGTGGTTGGTCACTTTCTCTCTCTAAAACCCTCAACTTTCTCTTTCTATATCTACACCTGCAATGCGTACAACTCTCCTCTCGCTCCTCCTCCTCCTCTGCTTTCTCTATCTACCTTCTTGTCACTCACTCTCTCTCCTAACCACCACCGACTCCAACAACCACCCCTTGGTGGTGGAGGACGCCAATGCCACTGCCGCCGAATCCAACTCTTCTCGCTCGAGATCTAAGGATGATAGCTTCGCTGACATCATCGATCGGGCACTCCAAAAGGAGTTCACTGAGAATGACGACGATCACTCCCAAGGTTTGTTTTTTTGTTTTAGATCTCACCTCTGTTTTTTTTATTTTATGACTTAGGGTTTTGCTTTTTTCTTTTTCTTTTTCTTTTTTGGGGTGGTAAAAATTGCTTTTTGGACATGGCTTCAATTGATTGCTTGTTACTACTAGGCATTGGGTGTGTGTTTGTACAATTCACTTAAGTTAAATGCAAGCATCTGAGCTATTTTCTGTATTTCTCTTATCAGCAATTTCTAGGATTTATGTACTTGTGATTGTCATAGCCTCACTGTTATGAAAGCTTGTACCACAGTTTGGTAGTTTCTTGCCCATGCGTTTTGAAATTTGCATTATGATTTTTGCGCAATTTCACTGGGTAGTGTTGTATTGTTATTATGTTAGATGAACAGACACTGGTATCAACCCATTTTCTATTTTTTTTTTTTTGTTTTGGAATATTGAATTACAAAAAAATAACAATTTTAAGACAATCTAGACTATGAACAATAGTTATAGTTGTGAGAAACCATTTTTTATTTTCATTTATTATTATTTTTTGTGGTTATATTTTGTCCAAATTGTTAAATTTTATACTTTGAACCCATTTGAACCCATGTTTCCTAGATATAGAGGTGTGAGTCGTGCAACCACTTAATATTTTTTAAAACCTAGAGGGGTTCAATTTGTATAACCTGAAAATAAATAATAGCTTATACTAGTATGTAATGGAGGATTTTGAAATCTATGGGAGGACGATCCCTCTTGCCCCCTCTAGGTCCATCCTTGATATACATTATATGACACCTCATTGAACCCCCGGAAGTGTATGTCTTTTATAGAAGAATGACTACTCATATACATATGCTAAACACACAAAAAATTATATCTATGTATTAAAAATCAGAAACTAAATATTATTAAAAATATAAAGTTGAAATGTCATCATTAAACAAACCAAAATTTTAGAAATTCCATGTAGTCTTTATTAAAATTAAACAATAACACAACATAATTCAACAAAATCAATTGATCCTAATTTTATACCCAAATCTTAAACATTAAGGTCAACAAAATCAATAAAAAGATTAAACAATAAAGGATATTAAAGAAGATTACGTCACCTAAGACTGAGAGTGAGATAGAAAACAAGTCTAAAACATAACATCACCTGAAAGAGAGAGAGGTGCCTCTGCCCACCACTTTTGAGTTTTGCCTTTGGGATTCTTTTACAAATGCATGTATTAATTAATTCATTGTAGCATATGATGTGAGCAAACTTTTGTATTTATCAATTTGTTTTATCTTCAGATTGTGAAAAGTAGGGGCAGATGTTTGTCTAGATGCTTTAGGAAAGGGGATAGAGAGAGGGCAGGGCAGGCCTATTCAAAACATGGTGAGCTACACTAGCAGATATTTGGCAGTTTAAAAAATTTCAGAGGGGATATGTGCGCCACCGATCATGTGTCATGTCATATACCAAAAACTCTTAGATGTAAATATTAGTTTGCATTACATTAATTAAATGAGATGCAAACTAATATTTAAGCATAAAATGAAAAAAATAAATAAATTAAGAACTCCTCGGACTCATAAACGGTGATAGGCCAATCATCAATCATAAAAATTAATTGGAGCTGCAACGTTGACCAATTACACAAGAGGGATTTCTAAGGGCTCACCGACACCACTCTGAAAAATTTAGTGGAGCCTCAATGATTGGCTAACTATTGAATTAATCATGAATATAATGATGAGTGTAACCTAACAATCCAGCTACATCAATAATGATGAGACCAAACTGTTGGGGAAATGATCAAATAGCATTATAACCACATAAATAGTTATATCATCATATTGCGAATCCTTTCATAGGATAGTATATGTTACCAAATCAATAATGATTTGATATTGATAAATGCAAAAGTATGTCCACATCATATGCTATAATGAATTAATTAATAAATCCGAAAAGAGGGGCAGGCTTAGTTTTGCAGCAGCAAAAAAAGAAAAGAAGGTATTAATTTGGCTCAATGGGATCTAGTTTTAAGTAGTTGTATTAATTTGGTAGTTTCTTGCCCATGCGTTTTTAAATTGTGCATTATGATTTTTGCTCAATTTCACTAGGTAGTGTTGTATTGTTATTATGTTAGATGAACAGACACTGGTATCAACCCATTCTCTATCTTTTATATTGAATTACAAAAAAATAACAATTGTAAGCCGATCCATGAACGATAGTTATAGTTGTGAGAGACCATTTTTTATTTTCATTTTTTTTATTATTTCTTGTGGTTATATTTTGTCCAAATTGTTAAATTTTATACTTTGAACTCATTTGAACCCATTTGAACAATAGTTATAGTTGTGAGAAGCCATTTTATACTTTGAACCCATGTTTCCTAGATATTGAGGTGTGAGTCGTGCAACCACTTAATATTTTTTAAAACCTAGAGGCGGCGAATTTGTATAACCTGAAAATAATTAATAGCTTATACTAGTATGTAACAGGGGATTTTGAAATCTATGGGAGGACGATCCCTCTTGCCCCTTCTAGGTCCATCCTTGATATACATTATATGACACCTCATTGAACCCCCGGTAGTGTATGTCTTTTATAGAAGAATGACTGCTCATATACATATGCTAAGCACACAAGAAATTATATCTATGTATTAAAAATCAGAAACTAAATATTATTAAAAAAATAAGGTTGAAATGTCATCATTAAACAAACCAAAATTTTAGAAATTCCATGTAGTCTTTATTAAAATTAAACAATAACACAACATAATTCAACAAAATCAATTGACCCTAATTTTATTTTATTTTTTTGATAAATAATTGACCCTAATTTTATACCCAAATCTTAAACATTAAGGTCAACAAAATCAATAAAAAGATTAAACAATAAAGGATATTAAAGAAGATTACGTCACCTGAGACTGAGAGTGAGATAGAAAACAAGTCTAAAACATAACATCACCTGAGAGAGAAAGAGGTGCCTCTGCCCACCACTTTTGAGTTTTGCCTTTGGGATTCTTTTACAAATGCATGTATTAATTAATTCATTGTAGCATATGATGTGAGAAAACTTTTGTATTTATCGATTTGTTTTATCTTCAGATTGTGAAAAGTAGGGGCAGATGTGTGTCTGGATGCTTTAGGAAAGGGGATAGAGAGAGGGCAGGGCAGGCCTATTCAAAACATGGTGAGCTACACTAGCAGATATTTGGCAGTTTAAAAAATTCCAGAGGGGATATGTGCGCCACCGATCATGTGTCATGTCATATACCAAAAACTCTTAGATGTAAATATTAGTTTGCATTACATTAATTAAATGAGATGCAAACTAATATTTAAGCATAAAATGAAAAAAATAAATAAATTAAGAACTCCTCGGACTCATAAACAGTGATAGGCCAATCATCAATCATAAAAATTAATTGGAGCTGCAACGTTGACCAATTACACAAGAGGGATTTCTAAGGGCTCACCAACACCACTCCGAAAAATTTAATGGAGCCTCAATAATTGGCTAACTATTGAATTAATCATGAATATAATGATGAGTGTAACCTAATAATCCAGCTACATCAATAATGATGAGACCAAACTGTTGGGGAAATGATCAAATAGCGTTATAACCACATAAATAGTTATATCATCATATTGCGAATCCTTTCATAGGATAGTATATGTTACCAAACCAATAATGATTTGATATTGAAAAATGCAAAAGTATGTCCACATTATATGCTATACTGAATTAATTAATAAATCCGAAAGGAGGGGCAGGCTTAGTTTGGTTATAGAGATGCAGCGGCGAAAAAAGAAAAGAAGGTATTAATTTGGCTCAATGGGATCTAGTTTTAAGTAGTTGTATCTTGAGGTGAAATGTTGTACTTTTCTTTGTTTCTCTCCCAATCACTTCCATAGAGATCACCTGCATAGAGATTGCTCTGCATTTCTCTTCTCATTAATGCACCTACAAGCGAAGGGGAAAAATGAATTAAAAATCTTCCCTCTCTTCCATCTATCTAACAAAACAATCTGTATTTGCACATGCGTACACATATATTAATATATATAGTATATAGTATGTATATTTCTATTTAATTCATTTCTTTGAGTTAATGTTAATGAAGTAATAGTTATTGTAGTGATACTTTGTTGGCTTTTAGGAATTTATTTATTTTTTTCACTGAATGAAAGTGAAGAGTTAATAATGCAGATTATATTTTCCTTAAATCTTATCCAACCAGAGGAGAAAAAAGTTTCCATAACTCTTTCTCTTGCAGCTACTGATCCTGGGAGCTTTAACAACAGCGTGTCTGAACAACAGGTTAGCAGTGTTATTTTTCTTTGTAATAATTGTGAATGTTGTACACATAGTTGTTTGTGAGTAACTTGGAAATGCAAGGGAAGAAGATATGGCAAACCAAGCCTTTGTCTCTAGGGATAATTCTATAATTTGGTGCCCTCTTTTAATTTTTCATGCTCCCTCTGTCCCACAATGTTAGTCTCTTTTCGTAATCCTAACTTTTTAAGGAAAAATGTAATTAATGAACTCAAATTCAAATATTAAAGCATGAATTTTCCACATTACCCCTATATTTTTACTTTTAAATTATTTGTAGGGAGTAATTATATACTCAAACTACCAAACCATGTTGAGATGCATGCAGTATTAGACTAGCTATTGAAGGGTTTAGAGGTCATGTATGAAAGTGGCCTAGAGGAGGGTGACTAGGACAATTCTTTTGTTTTTGACTTTGCTTTTGTTTCACTAGTCCTTATCCCCCAATCTCAATTTCTCTAACTCTTCTGTGTTTTTAGAAGTGATTCAACGTGTCTCACCCCAATCTCAATTCTTGTGGTATTTAATTGAATTATAGAAATATATATCTACCAAAAGGTTCAAGTTATGTTAACCTTTCTAAGTACTTTAGCTTAATTATCTTCAATTCAGTTGATTAATTAGATGTATCTTTTAATGTGAAGTCCAATGTTTGTACGTATATGAATTTCAATCGAAAGATGTTTACTCAATTTTCCATTGACCACAATTGAACGTACACACAATCTTTAGAAATATATGTTCATTCACATAAACAATTATAGAGATATCAATGATACATTCATATGATGCATTTAACATATACAAAGTAAGGAGCAAGAATGTAAATAGACAAATACTGACAACAATATAAATATAAAATTAATTAACCTTCGATTCTTGTTATGAGAAGCTGGCATTTTAAATCACGATATCCGACCCGAGAAGGAAATCAAAGTCAACCCATTGTATAAGCCAACTAGCTAAAAAGCCCTATGTAAAGAAATATTTTTATTCCTTTTCTTGGTCTGTTTAGAAAGACTAGTGGTAGGGCATGTGCAACAAATGTTTCTCTGATTTCTTTTTTTTAATAAAAATATACTATATTAACTTAAGTAATTCAAAACAGACAATAAACTTAAAGTTCAAAGAATTCCTCATATAGAGCATTGAATTTTGACCAAGTCGTCACCAAGGGAGCAATTTTCATCGCCATTCTTGCAATTCGTGAGGCTTGTTGAAACAACTGATTTTCACTATTTTGATTGAAAACAATAATCAAGAAAACCTTCTTAATTTGTTTCTTGGGTATTTGGGTGGTTTTGAAAAACCTTTACCTCAATTGGAATTTTTTATTTATTTAAGTATGTAATCAAACACTTATCAATAAATAGGCAGAAAGAAGATCAAAATTTTATGCTTCAGATATAATTTTTTTTATTAGAATAATGGATCAGGTATCATATTTTATCATTTGGGGTCCTGCTAAAGACTATCATTAGGCGTTCATTAAGGATCAAATGATGCCTGCCCAACAAAAAAATAAAAACCAAAATCAAATAATGCCACAAAATTTGTGAGGAAAACTCACACTATGTATCAATTTTATGGAAGACCATCATAGAAAATTAAGGACACTCATTTACTTTTCTAACAACAAATATCTCAATGAAACTAATTGTTTAATGATCCTACACAATTTGAGGATTGGATCATAAGATTATTAAATCATACGAGTTAGGAAAAGATGTGTAAATCTATTGTGTAAATGGAAGTCCTCCAAACTAAGAATCGAGAATTTAAATGAAGAAAATCAATTTTTATGGGCGGGCCCATAAAGCAAAGGCAAAGCATGCTTTATGGTCATAGTAGTTTAATGACATTTATGTCACTAATGGGATTTACCAAAAGACAAAACAACTAACATGTTACCGAAGACTTTTTTTTATCCACCAATTAGGATTAGGTTTTAAAAAATCTCTCTCTCACACAGACACACACACTATTATCTAATGTGTACACCTAATTTGGTATGAATGTAAAGCTCTGTCACACTTTTTTGATTTTTCAAAATTGCCTCCCAAAACAAGTCCACACTCTAGACGGTTTTAACCGTCGTTCATTTTTGCATCTGTATTGCATGTGTGCACAACTGCTAGTATATATACGTATATTCAATTTCAAAATAAGAGCTAATCCTCCTATAGAAAATATAAGAAAATTTTTTTTATAAAAAAATCAAATAATTTGAAAGGAAGTTTGAAGGATGTAATAAATACATGATAACCACATCATAACATTAATTAGAATGATTATTATTGGCAACAACCAACCCAAAACATCAATCAATGTGCTATCATTTTTCAAACAAGAGTTGTTTAGATGATTGTTTAAAACTAGTTAGAGTACGCTTGCTAGTTCATGCCCATGTTTACTTTTCTTGAATTTAGATGATTTTAATGACATTTGTGTCACTAATGGGATTTACCAAAAAGACAAAAAAGCTAACATGTTACCGAAGACTTTGTTTTATCCACCAATTAGGATTAGGTTTAAAAAAATGTCATATTCTCTCTCTCTCTCTCACACACACACACACATGCTATTATATAATGTGTATACCTAATTTGGTATGAATGTAAAGCTTTGTCACACTTTTTTGATTTTTTAAAATTGCCTCCCAAAACAAGTCCACATTCCAGACGGTTTTAACCCTCGTTCATTTTTGCATCTGTATTGTATGTGTGCACAACTGCTAGTATATATATGTATATTCAATTTCAAAATAAGAGCTAATCCTCCTATAAAAAATATAAGAAACATTTTTTTTTATAAAAAGTTCAAATAATTTGAAAGGAAGTTTGAAGGATGTAATAAATACATGACAACCACATCATAACATTAATTAGAATGATTATTATTGGCAACAACCAACCCAAAACATCAATCAACGTGCTATCATTTTTCAAACAAGAGTTGTTTAGATGATTGTTTAAAACTAGTCAGAGTACACTTGCTAGTTCATGTCCATGTCTACTTTTCTTGAATTTAGATGATTTTAGGTTACAAAAGTTGCACAAAGTTTTTAATTTCGTATGTATATATATGAAGTATTAATCAGGTACTTAAATGTCTTTAATAAGTAAGAAATTTTTTTTTTTTTTGATAAATGATAAATTTTTATTGAAAAAGCATCAAGATGATGCAAAGAATACAAAAAGACCAAAAGGGGAAAACAAAACTCGCCTAACCAATTACGTCATCCAAAAAATCTTAGAAAATAAATAGATCCGGATTAACTTTACACTCCAACCAACTATGCAAGATAACTAAGAACTGATTCTCCAACTAAAACACCGAATGCTCAATTTCTTGGAAAGTTCTCCTGTGCCTTTCCAGCCAAACCAACCACATCAAACAAAAAGGCACCAACGACCATAACCGGAACCATAACTAAAAAACCATGGACTAAATGTAAAGTACAGTTCACCTATTTTAAGAACCATGACCAAACCATGCATCGAGAAAACCAAACCAAACCAAACTATACGATTTGGTATAGATCGGGCCAGCTTACTTTGTTTTGCTCAATCCTAATAATGGATGCTCCTTTGCTGCCATAAAAGTGCATTTTATGAGTTCTTTATTCTTACTCGAACAAATTTCTAGCCTATTGTGTTTGCTGAATATACTTTTTTGATATGTTTGATTTCATCAGGCAGTTATGGAAACTGTTGCTAGAGTGAGGTCCAAGAAAAATGACACCAAGGAGGAGAAGTATGCCTTTCTATCTTTTATCTCTTGTCTTTCTATCCCGAGAATAGAATTACAGAACATACTGTTTTCAATTTATGTTCAATGGAAGTAGTTGATTAACAAAGTAAATAAAATTATGCTAATCCCAAATTTCCATGTTGCTGATATCTCTATGAGTTTATGCCAGGTCCTTTCAGCTTCATGATGTTTTCAATTTGGATAACGAGAATCGAGGAGATGATATGCCAACGTTGATAGATCGAAAGGTATGCCTTGTAGATGCCATTGGAGAATTCTGATAACATTTTACTTTTGTGCTGTGCTGTGATACGTGCAATTGTGTTCCAAGCTGTTGAAGTACTGATCCAATTGTAGGAAATTTTGTGCAGGATAATGTGTTTATTATATCAAATCCCAAGTCAAAGTTTCCTGTGCTACAGTTAGACTTAAGGTTTAGCTCTCTCTAGCTTGGCCACTGCCTGCTAATGACTTGTTAGCTGATCTAAAATGTTCATAAAAATATTTGGCAGGTTGATATCAGATCTTGTGGTTCTCATTGTCTCTGCAACATGCGGTGGCATTGCGTTTGCTTGTGCTGGACAACCGGTTGGCCTCTGATTCTTGTTCTATGCTGTGTTCACGATGAACTACTGTTTTTCCAAATGAATATACTTTTTTTATTTTAAAGTTCTTTAGGTTAGGGTGGGGTGAGGAGAGAGGGTTGTAAACTTGTTGATTATACATCCTCTGTATTTACTATTTATTTTGTGCTTGTAGATGTGATTCTTTGATTGACGTTAATGTTCTCCATATTAACCCTAAAGGGGGGCCTTATATGTGTTTTTAAATTTTGCAGGTTATTACTGGGTATTTGCTAGCAGGCTCTGTTATTGGACCTGGGGGCTTTAGTTTTGTTAGTGAATTGGTGCAAGTATGTTGCTTTTCTCCATCATGCCCAATAGCTAGCAGCACTGTGCTCAAGTTTCTAATCATCCATTCGATCTGCTTAAATTTAGAGAATTTGAATAGTTTCATTTGGGTGTTTAGGAGTACAATTTAGGTCACAGTGTGATTCTTAAGACACAAGTCATACTGACTGATATTTTACATGGGAAATTGGGCAAGGACATTAGCATCTGTAAAGCTGCTGAATCCATCCATCAAGTTTGGGTGTTTAAGTCCCTACTTCAATAGTTGTTATGCAGTTAGCCTCTGATATGCGGATTATATATATATATATATATTTTATTAAACCAGAGAGATCTTCTTCTCAGTGGTTTTCTTTCAAATTTGGGAGAAGAGGAGTTCAAAATCTGTTTGCAATATATGCTCAATTGTGAGGCGGTGTTTTGTCAATTGTCACATGGTTATGATACAGACTTAGATTAAGGTTCCATGTGTCTTTACATTTTATACTCTTTCATATATTTTTATCTTCCTACATGATTTCATGTAATAGTTCAACTTCTCATTAATATTGCATGTAGGTTGAAACAGTAGCTCAGTTTGGTGTTGTTTTTCTTCTTTTTGCATTGGGCCTGGAGTTCTCTGCAACAAAGGTTTGCTTATATTATTCTTCCTGAATTTATGATTTGCCAATTAATGTCATAAGCTGTGATTGATCCTCCATTTTGCCACTGCAGCTTCGTGTTGTTCGAGCAGTTGCAGTGTTAGGAGGCTTGCTCCAGATATTTCTTTTTATGTGCTTGTGTGGAGTAACAGCCTCGGTATGTCTAATTTCACCAGAATTTTCATGTGTGTGTATTTTGCATGCAGCATTGCTGCATTCTAATTATATGACAACTACTTCACAAATAAAGCTGTCTGGTTTAAATCTCCAATATCAGTGATTTAAAGAAATTAAATTTGTGTCTAATAGACTAGGAAGTTTCTCCATGTATAGAAAGCAATATTTATAATGTGAAGCAATATTGTGTTTAATAGACTAAGAAGTTTTAGAAACTTCCCCAAATCCCTTTTGCTTTGGCGTGATGGGGTTCAACATGAAATTGGAATTTCAAATATAGGGTATTGTATCATTAATATTTTCTTGTAAACAGTATTAAACTTTTATTAATCGACTGCACTTTGCCCAAAAACTTATTGATTGAAGGGAAATAAACATATATATACTACAAGTAGATTTCATTCGTATCTTAAATGCCTAAAGAGGCAAACACCCTGCTAAGTGGTATTTTATGATTGGTGTGACTCATTTTATGGAAAATAAAAATAATAGGGATCTCTGCTAAATGACCCACTGGATTCCTGTTCTTAAATGTGAATATAAATGTTTTTTAATAACAGAACGATGAGTATTTAGATGATTTTAATTAGTTAGATGATCTTCATATTATGGGCTGCTTGCATATTCGCAACCTGTCCCTTCACGATCTTATAATTGTTCCATGGCTGTGTGCTTTATGCAGTTATGTGGTGGTGAAGTCTCTGAGGGGGTATTCATTGGTGCATTCTTGTCTATGTCATCAACAGCTGTTGTAAGTATCTCCACATAACTCTTTCGATATTATTTAGCCAAAGCTATGTACTTTCATGGCTGTGCTTTTAGTGCTGTTCTACAGCTTGATTTTGTTTATCTGACTTATTTATACCTTTGTATGGTTTCTTTGGTTCCGAAAACTGGACTAAACGTGATCTTTTATCTAGTCTTAGGCTAGCAGTTTTCCATCCTACTTCCTATTGCATCATTATATTGGTCATCAATCATAAATTTTAAAGAATTTGTGTAAATCTAAGTTGCTCACTAACTTTGCTGGTAAAGTCTCTCGATTGTTGTACTCGAAAGGGGATGATCGAGTCCTCTCAAACTCATTGTCTCTTACTCTTCCTGGTTCACCTCAATAATTTTTATCTTTAGGCTTTATAAAACATTGACAATAGGTGGAGACCTCATTAAGAACATCCTACTTCCTATCTTTGGGTTTTAAAGAACATTGGCTACAGGTAGAGACCTCATGAAGAGCATCCTTTTCAATTTGGCAATATATCAGGCTACAAAATCTCATTCCCAAAATAAATGAAGCTTCTTCAAAGTTGAGAGCATAAATTAAGATTTGAATCTTCTATTATCCAAAGAACTATTAGTATTAATTGATATCTTTTTGGTAAGTACTATTAATTTTTATACTTGCCATGCCATTCATGCTCCTGTGTCAACGTGGGTGCCTTGTAGACATTTGTTTAAGTTTGCATCAGCCTCATGCGGATAGACAGGGTAGACTGTTTGACAGCATCAAAATTCAGATATCTTAATTATGTATAAAGAAATTGATCTTTTGAAACCTTTAATAATAATAATCCTGTTATGGGTGTCTTTGATCTTGGTTGCCTCTCTATTTTCTTTAAAGGGTTACATCTACCTTGGAGTTTTGGTTTTAATATTTTGGCTTAGTGAGCATAAGGGTCCCTTTGTTATTAAGCAATTCTTGTATTGTTTTATTTTTTTTGGTTTAATTTGTTTTCCAGGTCATCATTATGTAGTTCTTCTGTTTCTTAGCCACAGAATTGTTAAAGCTTCTTTCTTCTGATCAATGTGTTGAAACAATTTTACCTCATTTCGCTTGCAGGTTTTGAAATTTTTGATGGAAAAAAGTAGTATGAACGCGCTCCATGGACAGATAACAATTGGTACCCTTATCTCACAGGTCTTTATCTTTCTTCTGCTTCGTTATTTTTTTCTCTGGATATGATAATTTGTTTAAAAAAAATGCTTACTGTTTGATTGTCCAGATTGGATATGAGGGGCTGAGGAGAATATGTAATACGTGGGGATATATGATGGGATATAATATGCTTAGGATATGAGATGGATTATATATATTGTGGGATCACTTTTATTATGTTTGGTTAGGGTATGATATAGCATGAGATAAGAGGAGAGAGATTGTTTTTGACTGTTGGATGAAAGATGAGCATATATCCAATGGTGGGGGATATGCAGTACCATGGATGATATAATATCTAGAACTCCTATATTTGGAGCCACCAAACATGGGACAGGGAGACAAAAAAAGATGTAGGGTCCATCAGATTTCATATCCGGCCACCCCTTATATCCCCCAATCAAACCTCCTCTTAGTTACTGCTACTTGGTATTCACAAAATCAGTAAAGACTGCAAATCTATCATGCTTAGGACCTTTCTCATGTTCCTTTTTTTTTTTGGCCAAATAAATTATTTACTCTGAACTTTTGTGTTATTTTTTGCTTGCCAGGACTGTGCTGTTGGTTTGCTGTTTGCGTTGCTTCCAGTTCTTGGTGGTACTGCTGGTGCTCTTCAAGGAGTTGTATCCATGACAAAATCGTAAGTAAAGAACCTGAAGGGCTGACTTATGCTTCAATGCGAAGTTGATAGATGACATTCTTCTCCCCTTTTTCTGTGACCTTTTAAATTAGATCACCTGTAAGTGTTGAAAATCAATAACTTACATGGATGATTGAGTTGGCTGATGCAACAGTTCAGAAAGCAACGTCTTAGGCTTGACCATCTCCAGGCTTACTGGATGCATGTGGGCATCAGTGTATCAGTTGGTTGCTTTCATCCCTAGGTGCTAGTCTTAACTTGAAATGGGTTTGGATACTCTGGTTTAACCAAAATAAACCAGTAAGTAAATAAATTATAAATGAATGGCCTGATACTTATCCAAAAGATAAATAACTATATATACAAATGAATAATGTCCTGATGTTAATGTTTGTTGTTTCATTATTTTGTGTCATATCTGTACTGTGAACTGGAACAGAAGCGAGGACTCGGCATATTGATCCAAAGAACCAACAGAAAAATGGAAGCCCTAGATTTTAAATAAATTGGTGTATAAGGATATCAAACCATTAATTTTAGATATTTCATAGTAGTATTTCTCTTAGTACCAACTGTAGGAGTCTTTTGATTATGAATAAAAACCTCGATCACATTTTTATTCAATGCATATTATTTATTGGGGAAGCAAGTAATTACTGAATATTTGATTCCCCTTTAACCTGCTTAATTTTGTTTTGAGGGCTAGAACTCTGAATATTATGTACTTCATACTTTAGGTCATCAACTTTGTTTATAAAAGTTTTCTCCAAATTGCAGCAGGATATGTTTTTCCTACCATTGGGTCTTGCTTTAGGTCACACACATCTTGTGCCACTGTTAAATGCAGCCAACCTGTGAGTCTGCGACTTTATTTGGAGTATGCATTATGAGGCAGAAAGACAAACTACTTGGAAAAAGGTGTTGTCCCACTTCCCAAAATTCTATAAACAGCCTCAGAGTCTTCGTCCCACTTAGCTTTCAAGGAATCAAATGCAAACAGTGACTTATACTATTGAATATTGATGAAACAAATATACTGTAACGCCTCAAAATTAAACCCATAACTCATACATTCATAATACATGAAAGAGGTAACATATTCCATACATCAGAGTATTCTTACAAAAGTAATACATGTTGACAACAAAAGTAAA
Organism: Camellia japonica; assembly: GCA_030407325.1. Taxonomy (NCBI): domain Eukaryota; kingdom Viridiplantae; phylum Streptophyta; class Magnoliopsida; order Ericales; family Theaceae; genus Camellia; species Camellia japonica. The sequence goes on from JAPPVO010000019.1 coordinate 50,263,736, forward strand.
TGCCCTATAGGCTTACAACTTTCCAAGTCAACACTTGGGTCCAACAAAAGAAGAGTTCTAACTCTTAATACAAAAAGAAGTCCTTGGCTTGATTTACATGTAATACAAAAAGAGTGACAACACAAGATTGTCAACCTCTAAGCCTTCCAAGCTACGTCCTTGGAGGGGGCATATCACCTGAACCTGAAAATGATGTCCCATATAGGGTGAGCCAACGCCCAGTAGAGATATGTTAAACATAATATGAGTAATAACTAAAATATTGGCATTTGATAAATGTTTAACTCATATAAACAAGCATACATCTCCTTCTATTTCATTATCCAAACCAATTCATAGATATTGTTCCCTATTCAGCCAAACAGATCATGATGAGCCTACAACTCATATAAACAATACTTCAATGATTTAATTTCAAATGAGACTACAACTCATATTAACAATACTTCATTTCATCTACGTTTTTCAAACACAATTAGGATTTCGGGACTTTCACCCTGGACACTCCGGCCAACTTAGTTATCACTGGAGTCTATCCCCTATCTCCTCCCAAATCCGGTCTAGGAGTCCATCCCCGATCTCCTCCCAAACCGTAGAGTACACCTCCTATCTTCTCCCAAACAACATACATATACAATGTATTTAAACACTATCATATACAATGATCAAGCCAAGCACATATTCAATGTGTTATCCCATCCGTCATATTCAATGACATATTTATTTGATTAGTTTTAGTTCACCTAATCATCATGCAGTGTCTACAACAATCAAACTATCCTCCACCGATAGCCCAAAGCAATTATTTCTAAACAGATAATAAAATTATCAAACAGATAAATTATCTACAATTTCAAAGGTGAGTGATCATTCAATCCAACTCCACCATTAAACTTCATAATTACCCAATTTCATTATTTCCAACTCAATTTCATATTTCCATAACTTTCTCAAATTAATCATACAAATTAATTCATCACAATAAATTAGGGTTTTCCTCCCATCTTTCTCAATATTGACCCAAAGGTTCAAATATCATCAATAAACATCAACAACCTTATTTTAAGACCCAAAATACTCATGTATTGGTCAAAAGGACAAAACCCCTCTTTATACATTTTGAAACCCTAATACCCAAAATTTCCCAACTTCAACATTAAATCAAAATGACCACAAGTTTATGTCAAAGACCATAAATATGAGTAGTTATCCCTACCTCAAGTGAAGAGATCCAAGGGTGATGATGAAGAAATTCGGAGGTGCTCCAAACCCAAAGATTTTCGGATCTAAACGTAGCTCACACCAAGCTGTACACTTTTTACAAAGGGACAAGGGTGGAAGATCACTAAAGCTAGATCAAAATGTAGAGAGAGAGAGAGAGTTCTAGAGAGAGGAGCTCTCAAAATAGGGTTTTTGAAAGTTAAAGAGAGAGAGAACCGAAAAAGTGATCCAAAATATCTTCTCTCGGACTGATATAATACACAGTCCGCTCGAGCGTGGAACGCCCCGCTTGAGCGTCAGACACAGACTCACGCTCGAGCGTGAAAAGCGCCGCTCGAGCGTCGAATGCATACTTTCAGAAGTTTTGTAGACGAAGGTCCCCGCTCGAGCGTGAAGGTGGACGCTCGAGCGTCCGATGACCTGCATAAAAAAAATACTGAAGGTGTGATAATCCCGCTCGAGCGTCAAAATCCCCGCTCGAGCGGTGGAACAAAAGCAAAGGGCCCGCTCGAGCGTCAAAAGCCCCGCTCGAGCGTGAAGGCCAAAATCTGGGCATTAACTCTTGGTTTCCAAACAAAACTAACCTATTCAAATCTGCCCAACACAACCCAAGACTCAAATACAAGGAGTAAAGGATGGGAACGAGAATAAGACAATAACAAACAACCACGGAACCGAGTCCGGAATACGATAAACAATGTAGGGAAAATCGGGATCGCTATATATACTGTTTTCAATGAAACTTTCTAGTTACGCTTAGGTAGTTCAGTTTCCATTCTATGTATTACTTTCTGCGTCATATGACTTACTGTTCCTTCGATCTGATAATGGAATTTTTTCTCTTGAAAGCTAATGTGTTGTCTATTTATCTTGGAATCTTCATATTGGTGATCATTCAGAGCATGCTAGCTGCATATTTTGAAAATAGTGCAGCAGTGTTGAGCTTCATAGCTACTGATTATTGATGTCATTTTATGTACAACTGGAAACAGCTTTAGAGTCTTTTGGCTCTTCTAAATGAAGTATCACACTGCAACAAACAAATACAATTCATTACGGTCTTATTAGTACTTCTGGAAGTCTATGTTTGGGGTGCAACTGAGAATAAAATAAAATGATTCTCCGGAAGGATAAATTCTTTAATGAGCTGGCACCACAAATAAATTCGGGGCTTGAGGATCAGAATATGTAGCATTACCTAAAAGAATTTGAATGTATGGTTCTCATTTTCATTGTTGCAAATTTAGCACATCTGAAGTCCTTGGTGGCACACATTGATTGTGGTTTCGATATTATTGGATTAGTGTACAATTCTCGCCTCCTGCTTATATTGTTTTCCAATTCAATCTATTAAATTTCTTGTCCAGGCTGGTGCTTTTGATTACTTTTTTGGCCATTTTGTCAATACTATCTCGGACTTGTGTACCTTGGTTTCTAAAGCTGATGATTAGCCTATCATCACAGGTAACTTCTCCTAATATGATATGATCGATTTACTCCTGGACGGCAATTTCTATGTTTTGGGGCTTTGATTGAAATCTTTTTGTACAGACCAATGAACTTTATCAATTGGCAGCAGTGGCTTTCTGCTTGCTGGTTGCCTGGGTAAAGCCTCATTTCCCAATTCCCTTTCTAGCATATCATTTCATGCATTTCCTTCAATATTCTGTTTTTTGTTTTTTTTTTTGGGTTGGGTCTGAAAATATTTTAGATAGAAAAAACTAGTGTTTGCTCATCCCATCTTGAGTGGATACTTTTGCAAACCAATTATCTACTTGCCCACCATCTCTCCATAGTCCAAACACGTGCTCTTGCACAAAGTGTGCATGTGTTTTTCTGTGTATAATATGGATTATTTTGTCCTTTCAGTGTAGTGATAAGTTGGGTCTAAGCCTTGAACTGGGTTCCTTTGCTGCTGGAGTAATGATATCGACAACCGAACTTGCTCAACATACACTTGAACAGGTAAGATGCTCTAGTTGTTTACATTGTATCAGAAGCTGCGGAGGTGCCTGATTATTTAAGCTTTATGCTAGTTAAATGTTTATGAAATTCACTCTGAATCAAAGTTATGAGAGAAAAAAATTGTGATCTTATCAATAATTCATCTAAAATGAATTATCATGTAGAAACAGAAAGATATGCTTTGTTAGAATGTCTAACTAAAGAGTATATATTCAAACTAATTGCAATTCAGCCATCTTAAAAGTTGCTCGAAAGCTTGTAAATGTACTTGCTGCTTCAATTTTAAATTTACTCTTAATCCATGGATTTGTGTCAGGTATTCAGATCTACTTATATTCACTTTTCTCTCAGTATCATTTCATTCATTGGAGAAAGAAAGAACTAAAAATTGTCATCAAATGCTGATCCTACAACATCGTGGTTGACTTTTCAACCTGAGCTATGTGTTTTTTACGCTACAGCCAAATGTTCTTCTAAACTTCTAAGTTCAGTTATCCATCATATCCTCTGCTGGCTACATACACCCATACTAGTACACTATTTTCAAACTCAGATTTATTTTTATGCCCTGCATAAAGCTTATCTACAAATTGCATTTTCCAAATGATTTACACTCCTATTTGTATACAAGGACTAGACCATTTTGTAGAGCTTTCTTGTATATTCTATTATACCCTTCTCAATTGGTAATCAACCTGTGATGCTTTTTTTTTTTTTGACAAGTTCCACCTGTACTGTGATGTCTTTGTGTGTGGAAAATGGCTATTGGCGGCCATTAGATTTAGTACACAACATATATCTGTAATTTAAGAGAATACAAAGCTTGAGTGATGATTATGATATCATCTCCTTTTATATTAATCAATCAACTGTTACAAAAGGAAGCCCTAAGGCACTGATTAAGGAATTACCTTTTATATTGATTAACTAATTAAGGAATCACAATCAATCAATTACAATCTAATCTAAATAAGGAAGCAAGGAAATATTCTAACACTCCCCCTCAAGCTGGTGCGAAGATATCTCGCATGCCCAGCTTGCCTAGAATGTCATGAAATGGTTTACTCCCAACTCTCTTGGTGAGAATATCTGCAAGTTGTTCGCCTGATTTCACAAAAGGAGTACATATCATGCCGCTAGTGAGTTTCTCCTTGATGAAGTGGCGATCAATCTTAACATGTTTTGTCCTGTCATGTTGAACAGGATTGTGAGCTATGTTGATGGTAGCTTTATTATTACAATATAGACGCATAAAGTCTGTCTGGTCTACAAGAGTTCACACACACTTTGTGCCATAGTTTTCAACAATAGTCTGATCCACAAGAGTTCACACACACCTTATGCTATAGTTCTAAACTCAGTTTCTGCACTCGATCTAGCCACCACATTCTATTTCTTACTCCTCCAAGTGATAAGATTGCCGCCCACAAAGGTACAATATCTTGATGTAGATCTCCTATCAGTTATTGTCCCTGCCCAATCAGTATCTATATAGGCTTCCACTCTGAGGTGATCATGTTTGGAAAAGTAGAGGCCCTTTCCAGGAGAAGATTTCATGTACCTCAGAATTCTCATAACAGCCTCTAAATGAATTTGATGATGAGCATGCATAAACTAACTATATTGATAGTAATAGCAATATCAATATCAGGACGAGAGTGAGATAAGTAAATGAACTTACCTACTAGTCGTTGATAACTCCTATCAACAGCTCCTCCTTCATCATCACCAAGTTTTTGATTAGGTTCCAGTGAGGTATCACAGGCCTTACATTTAAGTATCCCTGTTTCCTTCAAAAGATCAAGAACATATTTCCTTTGTGAGATGAAAATCCCATCTTTGGAGTGAGCAATTTCAATTCTCAGAAAATGTTTCAAGTTCCCCAAGTCTTTGATTTCAAACTCACTAACTAAATATTTCTTCAACAGGGGTATTTCTTCACTATCATCGCTTGTAAACATTATATCATCCACATAAATAATGAGAGTTGTAGTCTTACCACATGAAGAATGTTTCACAAATTCCTGACTCTGTTTGAAACCATATTTAAGCATAGCCTGAGTGAATCTCTCAAACCAAGCCCTTGGAGACTATTTGAGACCATATAACGGCTTCCGAAGCATGCATACTTTACCCTTTGTTTGATGATCCTCAAAACCAGGAGGAATGTGCATATATACCTTTTCTTCTAGATCACTATGTAAGAAAGCATTCTTTACATCAAACTGATGAAGTGACCAATCTAAATTAGCTGCTAGAGAGAAGTATTCTGATTGAATTCATCTTAGCCACTGGTGCAAAAGTCTCTTGATAGTTTACTCCATAAGTTTGAGTGAAGTCTTTTGCCACAAGTGGAGCCTTGTAACGCTTAATGGAACCATCTGCTTTGTGCTTCACAGTATACATCCATATGCATTCCACCGGTCGTTTGCCCTCCTAAGTGCTATTCTTACGAAGTGTTTTCATTTCCTCAATCATGGCAAGTTTTCATTCAGAGGTAGCGAGAGCATCCTGAAAATGGTTAGGAATACTAAGGCCTTGTTTGTCATAACCTAAAAAAATCAAAAAGTCAAAAAGTCACTATTCTATTTAAGTTCCATCATCTTATTTAAGTCATATCACTTCAAACCCAACCTATACCCAACCCATGTTTCATAAAAAGTCAAAAAGTGCACTTATTTAGACATCCCAAACTACTCCTAACAAAAGAAATGTTTGACACAAAGGCTCTGTTAGAGAAAGACAAATGAGAGTAGGACACAAAGTTTGAGATATATAAGATCTCACACCCTTTCTCTTGGCAATAGGAATATCAAGATCAATAGTGTCAGGAATAGCAATATTAGTAAACTCAACAGAAACAAGAGGTTCAAAGTTACATGGACTCTTATCAGAAGCAGGACATGGCAGTGGGCTCGTAGAAGTGGTCTCTTGTATCCAGGTAATCTTCTGTCTTGTCTTTGTCCCTGACATAAACTTGCCCTTCCCTATCCTTAGTGGCATTGGATTCTATAGTCCCAGTAATAGGTGGTGCAAGAACTGTGAGAATATTAGAGAATTATGGAAATATGTTAATTAGGTTGATTGTGAATATTCGATTGATAGTAGATTGATTGTATAGGGTTCTTTCCTATTATAGATTAGGTTTAGAATTGCTATAAATATTGGTTATAATCTTTGTATTATGTACAATTGAGTATATAGAAAAGCTTTCAGGAATCTTACATGATATCAGAGCCGTGTGTGAAATCCTAGCGCCATCGTTGTCAACTTTGGTTCTAGCCTCTTCGGTTGAGTTCTCTTCTGATTCTTTCTGTGTTCTTAGAAGTCGCGATTGTATCGGAATCACAGTTTGCAATTCACCCATTTGGTTCGTAATAAGCACCTCTGTGTTCGACTCGCCTCGCATGATTGAAACTTTGGAATCTCGTGTCTCGTGAGTCTCAACCCTTTTTCCTCTGTGCATCGACGGCTTGCTCTGAACTGCCTCCTTCTGGACTCGCGATCCTCGTCTCTGTCTGAACACGTGATCGCGAGTCTTGACAACACATCTGGGTTCGACTTCTGGAGCACACGCAACATCTCTCTCGCTTTGGTTCACGAAGACTGCCTCTCTGTCTCTCGCGAAGGTCCCTTTATGAGTCGAAAGTCTGGTTCTCTCTCTTGCTAGTATTGAGTTCGTAAAACCCCTTTCTCAGTGGATCAAGCTTTGAGAAATCCATCTCCTTCCCTGACTTGTTTACTGGTGTTGTTATCTCTCGCTTAGTTAGGTTGAACCCACGGGTAATTGACCCATCTGGTATTATTTTTTTTTGGATTTATTAAGTTTAGACCCTTGATGTCTATTTTGTTTTATTTTGGGTTTATTACACTTGAGCCCCTCAATTTTCTGATTATTATAATGTCTCTGGCTTCGGATAAGTGTGTCTTCTGCCATCAGAAGGGCTATTGGAAATATCACTGTCCCAAGAAGGGATGTCTATCTTGTTTGTCTTCTCAGTAGTTTTCGATCAAGTTCTGTGCTCCTCCTCTGAGTACCGTTCGGCCGCCTGCCGGTTCTACTGTATCTGCTCCGGCTCTTGATTCTGATTTGGCTTCCTTGACTGCTCAGATTAGACAGCTTCAGCATACACTAATTAGTCAGCTTCAGCATATGTAGTCGCCCTCCCAGCCATCCACGTTTGCCTCTATTGTTTCCTCTCTTCCTTCAGGTTTGCTTGGGTCTTCTTCAAGTATTTCTTCATCTGTCTGGATTTTTGACTTCGGTGCATCTCATCATATGACTCCCCATTTCTCCTTACTTCAAAATTGTACTCCTCCCTTTTTTATTACTGTCAATGCTGCCAATGGGTCTGGTATGTCTGTTATATCTGTTGGGTCTATCCTACCGTCTGCTATGTCTACTGTCTCTATTCCATCTCTTTTTTATGTTCCTTAGTTATCTGTTAGTTTATTATCTATTAGTCAGCTTGATGTCTCTGGTTTTGATGTTATCTTTGCTTCTTCTATCTGTTCTGTGCAGGATCGGATATCTAAGCAATAGAGTGGGACTGGCCGTAGAGTTGGAGACCTCTATGTGGCAAAGAGCTTGCATCTGCCTATGGCCACCTCTTTGACTGCCTTTTCTTCTTTTCAATTAAATTTTCTGTCTAGTCCTTTTTACTTGTGGCATTCTAGATTAGGGCATTTGTCTGTTGATCGCTTACGGTCTTTAGCTCAGTTTGGTATATTGGGTAAAGTTTTTTCTAGTGAACTTACTGAATATCGGGGGTGTAAACTTGCTAAAATGATAGCATTACCTTTTCATAAAAGTACTATATCTGATACATCATTTTCTTTAGTTTATACTGATGTTTGGGGCCCTTCTCTTGTTCTCACCAAAGGGGGTTCTGCATACTATGTGTCATTTGTTAATGACTGCATCCGTTACACTTGGGTTTATCTCATGACTCATAAGTCTGATTTCTACCAGATATATCGTACTTTCCAGTCTATGGTCACTACACAGTTTGGGTCTACTATTCAATTGTTTCAGTCTGACTTGGGCAGGGAATACTTTAAAACTGAATTTTGTGAATATTTGGTCAAATTGGGTACCATTCACCAAACATCTTGTACTGATACACTTGCCCAAAATGGTCGAATTGAGCGTAAACACCGTCATCTCCTTGAGACAGCTAGGTCTCTCATTCTCTCTGCCTCCGTTCTGGCTTCATTTTGGGGTGAGGCAGTTCTTACTGCTGCTTTTCTTCTCAATCGTATGCCTACCCCTCTTCTTTCTGGTCGGTCTCCTTATGAGGCTCTGTTTTCTCAACTTCCTAATTACTCCCTCCTTTGTGTGTTTGGGTTTGCTTGTTTTATTCTTTTATCCCGTAAACATAGGACCAAACTTAGTGCCCGGTCTGTTCTATGTGTTTTTTTGGGTTATAGTCTCACTCAGAAAGGTTATCGCTGTTATGACCCTGTTTCCCGTCGCCTTTATGTCTTCCGCCATGTTGCATTTCTTGAACGTCTCCCTTACTTTCAGTTTCCTCCTCTCACCGCCCCAGTTTCCACAAAGGATTTGGTTCATATTGATCCATTTCCTTGTAAGGTCCCGTCTGATGAGTACATCTCCACAGTTCCTCCTAAGCTTGTTCCATCTTCTCCTCCTACTTTACCTCTGACTGGTTTTCCTTCTTCAGCTTTTTCTCCTCCTTCGTTGTTAGTTTATTCTCGTCGCAAGGCTCCTCCTCCTCCACCGGTTCTCTCTGCCCCTGCTGTTGATCCTCCTGCTTCTGACGACTCTGATCTTACTGCATACCGATATCCTACTCGAGCGCGTCATCCTCCAAACAGGTTGTGTTTTTCTAATACATGTTTTTCTGCTTCCTATCGTACTTTTTTGTCTGCTATTTACTCTTTTTCAGAACCTCAGTCTTACAAGGAGACCTGTTAGGATCCTCATTGGGTTCAAGCTATGGAGGATGAGTTGTCTACTCTATAGAAAATTAGTACTTGAGAGTTGGTTCCTTTGCTTGCTGGTAAGAATCTGGTTGGTTGCAAATGAATCTACAAAGTTAAGACTCATTCTGATGGTTCTCTTGAGCGCTACAAAGCTCTTCTGGCTGCCAAAGGTTTCTCACATGAGTATGGTATTGATTATGAGGAGACTTTTGCTCTTGTTGTTAAGATGATTATTGTCTGTACTTTGATCTCTGTTGCTGTTGTTCGTTTTTGGCCTTTTTATCAGATGAATATTAAGAATGTTTTTCTTAATGGTCATTTCATCGAGGAGGTTTACATGTGTCCTTCCCCTGGCCTTCACCATTCCTCTGGATAGGTTTATCGCCTTCGGTGTGCTTTGTATGGTCTAAAACAGTCTTCTCGTGCTTCGTATGATCGTTGTCAGACTGCCATTACTGAGCTTGGATTTCATCCTTGTGCCCAGGATTCTACTTTATTTCTTCTTCACACCTTTGCTAGATTTGTTGCGTTATTACTGTATGTGGATAATATGATCATCACTGGTTCTGACTCTTCTGCTATATCTGAGGTCAAGTAGTATCTTTTCCGCACCTTTGAAATGAAGGATCTGGGCCATTACGGTATTTTCTTGGTATTGAGGTCGCTTCTTCTCCCAAGGGCTACTTTCTCTCTCAGGCTAAGTATGCTAATGAGGTTATTCATCGTGCCGGTCTTACTGACACTAAGATTTTTGATACCCCCATTGAGCTTAATGTCAAGCTCAAAACTACTGAGGGTGTTCTTTTGGATGATCCTACTTTATATAGAGAGCTCATGGGTTGCTTAGTCTATCTGACGGTTACTTGTCCTGATCTTGTCTATGTTGTTCATGTGGTTAGCCAGTTTGTCTCTGCTCCTCGCTCCTCACATTAGGCTGCATTGGTTCGGATTCTTTGTTATCTTCGGGGTACTATCTTTTAGTGTTTACTATTGTCTTCTATTTCCTCTTTGGACTTGGTAGCGTATGCTGATTATGATTGGGCTGATGATGTCATTGATCGCAAGTCCACTTTTGGCTTTTGCATGTTTCTTGGTGATTCCTTGATTTCTTGGAAGAGCAAGAAATAGACTGTTGTTGCGCATTCCACTGCTGAGGCTAAGTACCGTGTTATAGCTCATGCCACTGCTGAGATTGTTTGGCTTCGCTGTCTCTTGACTGATTTAGGTGTCCTTAGTCTTCTCCAACCTCTCTTTACTGTGACAACCGCAATGCTATTCAGATTGCACATAGCACTGTCTTTTATGAGCAGATGAAGCACATTGAGATTGTTTGTCATTTTGTCCGTCAGCATTTGTAGTTTGGTTCCCTCTCGCTTCCTTTCGTCTCTTCAGCGTTGCAACTTGCTGATTTCTTTACGAAGACTCACACCACTGTTCGATTTCTGTTTCTTCTTGGCAAACTCTCAGTATTTTCTGCTAAAACACCTTAAGTTTGAGCAGGGGTGTGAGAATATTATATAATTATGGAAATATGTTAATTAGGTTGATTGTGAATATTCGATTGATAGTATACAATCAATCTATAGATTAGGTTTAGGATTGCTATAAATATTGGTTGTAATCTTTGTATTATGTACAATTGAATATACAGAAAAGCTTTCAGGAATCTTACAAGAACAACTGGTTCCACCATAGGAGCAACAGGGACAACGGGAATCTCTTCACACTAAGGCTTTCCCTGAAGGGATGACTGACACTGGAGAAGACAAGAAGTAGGACTGGGACTCAAATAAAGTGACATCCATGGATACAAACCACTTACGAGAAGGAGGGTGATAACACTTATACCCCTTTTGAGTAGGCGAGTATCCGAGGAAAACACACTTGAGAGAGTGAGGGTCCAACTTACCATAAGTAGGAGAATAATTATGGACAAAACAGACACAACCAAATATTTTAGAAGGAATGGAAAACAAAGACTTTGAAGTGAAAAGGACTTGAAATGGAGCTTGTTTTTGCAAAACATGGGTAGGAAGACAATTAATGAGATAGGCTGTGGTGAGAACGATCTCACCCCAGTAGGATCGAGGCGCACACATAGAAAAACACATGCAGTGAGCCATATGAAGAAAATGTCGATTCTTGCATTCTGTAACCCCATTTTGTTGAGGGGTATTGGTGCAAAATGTCTGATGTATAATGCCATGAGTGAAAAAATAGCTCTTTAACCTCGAATCGATGTATTCACCCCAATTATCAGAATGCAAGATTTTGACAATTGCCCTAAACTGAGTACAAATCGTTTTATGAAAATTTTAAAACACAGGGAAAACCTCACTTTTTTCTTTCATGAGATACACTTAGTACGAGAAAAATCATCGATAAAGGTGACAAACCATCTATGGCCTTTTAAAGACATAACATAAGATGGACCTCACACATCAGAATGTATTAAAGAAAAAGGAACTAAACTTTTATTAAGACTTGGAGCAAAAGAAGCTCGGTATTGTTTGTTAAGTTAACAATACTCACAAAGAAACTCAGACATATTATTGTTTGTAAAAACAAACGGAAATAAATGCCTAAGTAAATGAAAAGAAAGATGTCCAAGACGCCGATGCGACAACCATAAATCATCCCTGGTGGTTGGGAACTAGATGAAATGATGAGCAAGGTTGTTCGGCTGATCTAAGAAATGGAGACCATTTTTTGCACTACAACTACCAATTGTCCTCCTTGTGACAAGGTCCTAAAAAAGACAATGATCAGAAAAGAATGTCACACTACAGTTCAAATCCTTAGTAATATGACTCAATGATAGAAGTTAACAGAAAAATTGGGAATGTGGAGCACTAAAGATAGAGGTAAGGTAAAGGTGACATGAATTAAACCTTAACCAGAGATAGAAGAAACAGTACTATCTGTAATCCTAACTTTGTCTTGACTTGAAAAGGGCTAATATGCTGAGAAAGGTCGGAAGACCCAGACGTATGATCTAAGGCACCAGAATCAATAATCCATGGCAAAGACTTAAGGGAAAGAAAAACACTAGGAGGAGGCTATTACCTGAGCACGCAAACGACGAGGAAGATGCACTGGGAGCAGTAGAAGATCGGCGAGTCAGCAAATGATGCAAAACATCCTCAAGCTCAAGAGAAGTTATGCTAGACAAACTATCGGAAGTCGGACCAACTGAAGCGGAAGTAGAATCAAGGGTGTCAACGGCACTAGACTAATGGGCTCGTGGATTAGAGCCACGTCCTCTAGACTAGCCTGATCGATCGCCTCTAGTACCAGACCGATCACCCCGACTACCTGATGGAGCCCCATCAAGCTTCCAACACGTCTCATGAGTATGCCACGACTTGCTGCAGTAATCACAGAAACATAGTATCATTTCTTGAAGGATGGGAAAAAGGTAGTGACAAACCAGCCCCATCTCGAGAAAGAGCAGAAAGTAATGTTGAACGGTCTCCAGTAGCCGGTGGTAACATAGCAGAATGATGACTCTCCTCATTCTGTACATATGCAAAGGCCTCTTGAAGCGATGGAAGAATATCCATGCCAAGGACACGACTTTAGACCGGATCAAACTTCACATTGAGGCCTTCTAGAAACTTATAGACCTTCTCCTGTGCAAGAAACTTTTGGTAATCAACTGAGTCAACCGTACAAACAAGCTTGTAATCCAGGAGATGATCTAGGCATTTCCCACTATTAGTCAGAAGGGTGTAATACTAGAGAACTGTCTGCTCCCCCTATATTGAGCGCTCAATAGACCAGCACAGCTCAAAAGATTGAAAAAAATTCCCTTTTCGAGAATATGTAGTAGCGACTGTTTCCCAAATATCCTGGGCAGTATTCATGGATAAATAGCCTTCACCAATCTCAGGAATCATGGAATGAACAAGCCACCTCATGATTAAAGAGTTGGTAATCTCCCATTGGTCATAGCCTGGATCCGTAATACCTAGTGCTTGAATTCTCCTATTAACATATCCCATCTTCCCTTACTCTTCAGAAAAAGTGTCAAACAATGAGACCATGAAAGGTGATTCTGACCGTTAAACAAAGCGGTAGTGATTTTGAGGTTAGGGTTTAGGTTCTCAGATGTAGTAGTCATAATTGGACTGGAGCTTTCCCTTTTAGATGGGTGAGAAGTAGTGGTGGATTTGCTAGTTAGGTCAGCCATAAGAACTCTACAATTTCAACCCAAAAACCTTGCATAAATCATAAGAATGGAAAGAGGAATGGAATGGGCTAGAACAAGCAAAATCACATGCAGACCACTATGGGAGCATAACAATCAGATTAATGGGTCATCTATGGACCCATAAAATAAATCAAATATGGGAAAATGAACCTTTAATCAAAACAAGTGCTGAACTGTGTTTAAGAAAGTAGGGGGAAAGAAACTTGGGGCAACAGAAGATGGGCAGCCCTCAAATACTCATCTACAGGAGCCGAAATACACAGAGAGGCTAGGACAGCCCTCACAAGGGTTGACTAGGCCAGAGGGGCCTTCGGCTAAAGCTGAAACAACTCTGTGAGACCTTGACTGGTTTCGACAGATACTCAGGGACCAGCGGTGGAGGATGGGTGATTGGTGGCAACGATTGTGTGGGTGACGGTTTTTAGGGTTTTGACTTTGATACCATGTAATTTAAGAGAATACAAAGCTTGAGTGATGATTATGATATCATCTCCTTTTATATTAATCAATTAACTGTTACAAAAGGAAGCCCTAAGGCACTGATTAAGGAATCACCTTTTATATTGATTGATTGACTGATTAAGGAATCACAATCAATCAATCAATCAATCAATTATCAATCACAATCTAATCTAAATAAGGAAACATGGAAATATTCTAACAATATCTTGCTGTTTGAAATGTATGAATCTCCCTCTCTCTCAAAGTTGGGATGTGTGTTGGGAGGTTACTTAAAAAAATGCTGGGTTTATTCTTTTAACAAAATTGTGGTACTGATTCATATTTGTAAGAACTCTTGTATTTGTTTGGAATACTGCATTTAATATGTTTTTCTTGCTGTAACCTTTGTTGAAATACCATTAGTGCTTTATTTTGATATAGATCTCTCTCTCTCTCTCTGTGTTAGGTTGAGCCGATTCGCAATTTATTTGCTGCGCTTTTTCTTGCCAGCATTGGGATGCTTATACAAGTTCATTTTATTTGGAATCACATTGACATTTTACTAGCAGCTGTTATATTGGTGATCATCATAAAAACTGTTGTGGTTGCCACAGTGGTCAAAGGATTTGGTTATAGTAACAAGACTTCACTACTTGTAAGGATTTACCAATACTGGCATACTACATAATTTTTGCACCTTGGTTATTGATATCTCTGTTGACAGAAGGGGCCTTAGTTATTTGATATTTGTAGGTTGGAATGTCTCTGGCACAAATTGGGGAATTTGCTTTTGTTCTTCTAAGTCGTGCTTCTAATCTTCATCTAGTCGAGGTAATTCTTAAATTGTTAGCATTGTTTTGATTGATTGTTTCTAGTTATGAAGTACCGACACTTCAAAACAAGTGCTGTATCCGTGTCAGACGCACGGACACTTCAAGGACACGTGGACATGCCGGGGACACTTTGGGGACATACTAGGGACATGCCAAGTTTTTTTTTCCTATTTTATTTAGTACTTTTGATGAATGTTGAATGTTAAATGTTTATTATATTTTTGTTAGATTTAAATACTTAATAGATCATCCATAAAAATAAGTGTTAATTTAAAAGTGTTTTTTTTTTAAAATAATTTTTTTTTTTATAGAATTAGAGTTAGTTTTTGTTAATATTGATTGTTTGTAGATGTAATAATAATCTAGATAGCATATAAAAATATATTTTATTGCCATGTCCCCGCCGTGTCCGTGTTTCCATGTTTTTGAAATCGCCGTGTCTCGTGTCCGCATCCGCATCCGCATCCGCATCCGCATCCGCATCCGTATCCGTGTCTGTGCTTCTTAGGTTTTCAGCTTATGCTAAATCCTTCTTTGTGATGTCAATGTGTATATTGGACCTATTAGGCAAAAAATCATCAGCTTACATGGATTGCAATTGTGATTGAACTATTTAAACTTTGTCTAGTTATGAACCTTTTTCACCTATAAGCTTCAATTTTTAATTTTTATCTAGGTGTGCAATTTCTTGTATGCTGTGTTTGGTTAGGGGATTTGAAAAGAGATTTGAAAATGAAAAGAGAAAAAGTGTGTGAAACTAAGTGAAATATAGATATATTTTATTCACATTTCACCTACATTTTCTCTTTTCTTTTTCAAATCCCTTCTCAAATCCCCAACCAAACACAACGGTAATGTCCTATCAATTAGACATTGTAACTTAAAGTCTTGAAATTGTTGCAGGGTAAGTTGTACCTGTTGCTGCTGGGCACAACAGCTCTCAGCCTGGTGAGTAAAGCCATTTTGAATTCTATTGCCAGTGATACCATTTGAGTTTTTTTTGGTTCCCATTCGTTCTTTGTTTTGTTATATATATAAGGTAACAATCATTCTTTATGTGAGATGCTTATAGTTGTGTTGTGGACGCCACTCACTAATGGCAAGAATTGGATTAATAACATTCTCTCTCTCTCTCTCTCTCTCTCAAAGATCATCAGAAGAATATCATAGTATCACATTTTTATGATGACTGGGATCCCTTTTATTATCAGAAGTTTGTTTCTTTATTTAAATCAATGAAAGTATGCATGCTGACAGCAGTTATATAGGTGACTACGCCATTGCTTTTCAAGTTGATTCCTGCCGTGGTACATCTTGGAGTGCTGTTGCGGTGGTTCTCCCCTGATATTCAGAATGAGGTAATCACCTGATTGAAAAATGTCTCTGTTCTTTTCAATATTCATTTTCACCAAGCAAAGGATGTTGTGGTTTTGCCCGATCCTTCCCACAGTAAAAGAGTTTTTGAGATCTCTCTCTGGAATATGATTTCTCATCCCAGATTGGATTTAAAGGAGGTAGCCTGCGCGCAGACAGTGTTAAGCGTATTACTTTGATGGTCCAAGGCTCTCATCATGATTCATGATATTAAATATAAACATGAACCAGAAAAAATGCAAATTTTCGGGCTTTATTACCTGACGGGCTTCTTATGATGCTCTCTGGAGGACAGGTGTCTAAGAGTGCGAAGGAGGTTGACTGAGTTGAAACCGTTACTTTCTATTTTGAAGCTCCTTCTCCTATGTTGCTTGTTCTGCATATTTCTGACCAAGCAAGTGAAATGAATATGCCAACTGGGACTATGACGAGACAGTTTGGTAAATATGATTGGTATATGCCTTGCATATTAGTTTAGGTTATAGTTTTACTCCTACAGGGCTGTTTTTTTGTGTAAATAAGTGTCCATTTTGTAATGTAATAATTCATTTTATTTATTTTTACATGTTTTTTCCCCCAGTTATATAGTTTTTTTTGTTTACTTGTTTTTATTTTGATAAACGAAAATGGCGCTGTAATCAAATTTTCAAATTTATCAATTCAACTTCTTCCTTAATCATTCTCTGTATTATATGAATAGGATGGCATTTAATTTTGTTGGAGCCATTGACAGGATTTCAGGAAAATGAGGAAAATAACAGGTATTTGTCAACGCAATAATTTTTATTTTATTCATTTCTTCAATGGCAAGTGCTGTGAATAAGAGAAATCATTTTTTTTTTTCTGGTCACACAGGTCAATGAAAGGACTTGCAATTTTCTATAGAAAAAAATTTTAGAAAATGTTTTTTAAAGAAAATATTTTTTTATGTTTGGTGGCGGTCATGATGGGATGATGGGAGAAAGAAGAAAAAAGGAGGAGGTGGGTTCATGATGGCAGACGGGGGAAGGGGTGGGGACTGACTTATGAGGGAAATGGAGGGGCAAGGGAGGTTGGGGGAGGGGTGAGGCTATATGCACACACCTCACACTCTCTCCCCACACACTTAATGAGAGGTGTGGTGGAGAGAGATGTGTGTGGGAGGATGTGTATAGAGAGTGTTAGGTGTGTGTAAATAGATTTTCCCTTGGGGAGGGACGGGGGTAGTGGGGATAGGCTAAAGAGGGGTGGCGGGAAGGTTGTTAGAAAAGGCGAGCGGGTGAGAGTAGGGGCAGAGAAGGTGGCTGTAGGTAAGATTAGGGTTGAGAGGTTAGAGATGAGGAGAAAATGAAAATTGTGGCACGATTTAAAAAAAAAAAAAAATTTATAATACTAGTCTTTATAGTTTGAGATTTGTATCATTTTGGTTTCTGATCTTTCAATTATAATGCATTTGATCTTGAATTTTGAATTTTGTTCTAAATAAGAATAATTGAAGATAATGTTACTATATTTGAAGGGCGAAGTCGTCATATAACTTATTTTGTATTGGTTAATTTGTATGTTATTTGAATTATAATGGTATTTTTTTTTAATAATAATGTTAAAACTTTTTTGATTATGATGTTTTGTTTGGTTTGGTTTTTAAAATCTATTTTTAAATTTTTTTTTCTAAGAAATTAAAAATTAAATTGGAGAAAAAACTTAGAAATATACCATTTTTATATAATTTTATCTTTTGGGAGGTAAAAATATATATTTTTGATATTTATTTTCGTTAAATTAGTTTTTATTTTTTTAGAAGTTAAACATGGCGATAATTTCGATGTCATTATTAAGAGTAATGCTAGAGATTCTAAAAATTCGAGTACCAAAGTTTTTATCAAATGTCTCACTTGGGTGTGAGACCCACATGTGAGACATTTGGTAGAATTTTTATAATCTATAATTTTTGCATTATTAAACCAATTTATTAAATCAAAAAATTAAAAATTAAAAATATTTCATATATTAAACATATTGATTATACATTAAAAACCTAATAACCATCCAAAAATATCTATTAACAACAAATACAACCATCTATTACATAATAACTGTGGGGACATATTTTTTGAATAACAACACATGGCCGAGGTGACACCAAAATGCCAGCCGAGGTACCATGTGTCTTGGTCTTGACGCCGAAATGATCTCGGCTAGGCCGAGGTTATCTGCAGAGATATCAGAACCTGGGATAGACGGATAAGCTATAAGAGTCCTAGAATGGGAGGAGGACCTCAGCCTGGATAACGATAAAGCTCTTAGGGAGTTTATCTTTATCTATTGGAGAGTCCAGAATGAGCATTAGGCCAGAGTCCAAGGGAAGCTAGGCTTCTACAGGGATTAGGATAGTGCTAACTATAAAAGTAAGGCACCCTCGTGGGTCTAAGGTACGCTTTTTGTATTCTGGCTAGTGAATTAAGCACTATTTGCTATCTTTAAGAGATAACTGAGTACTGACTTGATCGTCGGAGTGCCTCCTAGTGGACGAACCACCGCTAGAATTCTTATCTTTCTGTGACAGGTTGTTCGGGTGTAATCTATTCTGCCGGTATTCTCCAGCTGAGTACCTGTTTGGCAATGTGGTCAGAAAACAGCACACACAATTTGGCGCCGTCTGTGGGAATCGAAGGAGAATAGATGGCCAACGACGGACAGAAAGAGAAAATTGGGGATGACATCCCTACTGAGAGTGGTAAACACATTAACCTTAACGTAGAGGAGGATAACTGGAACGAAGAAACTCGGGATCAGAATCCCGGAGAGAAAGACGTCGGCCAAGAGGGAGACGTACCAAATAAGGGAGACCGAGGCGGGTATTATAACGAGGACGACCTCCAGGTATGGAAAGATAGATGCCTGAGGAGGGACGGCGAGATGAAGGGAATGACGAACAAATTAGCGGATGTCACGACCCAAACCCGTCCCTATATGTTTAGCATCGTAACCGGCCAGTAATCCTTGGACTACCGAAGGCCTCTGAACAGATTAACAAAATTAAGGGGCTAGCGGAAGCAAATACATAATTATAGTTGTCCAATGAGCTGTGCTGACTTATATGAAACAGAATATTTAAAACTTTATATACATAACCGGTAGTCATACATTATACCCACACACATTACAGTATTTTAAGTACAGCCAACGACAACACATCAAGTCCTAAATAAACAGAAACCACAGAACTTAAATACAGGACGCTTCGGGAACCTCCACGTGAGGCACAATGGTTGGCTGACAACAGAACACAGATTTAGACAAAAGCCTTTATGCTCGGGCTCCAGAATGCTCACCTATACATATATATACACACAATGAGCTAAAGCCCAATGAATAACATTAAGGTAAAGGGTTTAGTGAACGAAATCCGAATGTATCATAAGCAGAAAACAGAACAGAGCATAATCATAATCGTTCTCATATCGGAACATAATAATGGTACATCCCATAGAACACATCACAGAACGTCTTCCGACTAGAGTAATCGGTTCCGGATACCGATTAAACACATATCACCATAATGAAGTGGCTAACGAGATCTCGTAAACTTGTATGTCATGGACCCACATTTTCATGCCGTCCCCCATGACTTGAGACTATCTATGGATGCCATAATAGATTTCAAACTTGGAATATTTGTTCACGAAAACATATATCATTTCAGAAATCAGAACTTATCATATTTCATTTGGAACATAATTCATATGAACGTATGTTTACAATAACGTTACTCACAGTGGTTCCAGTAAGCGATCAATCAATCCTCGAGTCTTGACCTACAATCACAAAATACATAACACAAGCACGTCTTATCATTACACATTCATGTGGCCAACACGGCTTAGCTTTCATTACGTTGGTTCTTGTTCTATCTTATCACAATGCTGAAACACACACACACTCGCAAATCCTTGACTTAGTACATTCGTTCCTTAGTGTGTTTCTAATCCATAACCTCATTACTATGGCTTAATTAAGGCTTAGGAATGTCTAAGATGCCATGGGGATGCCAAAACATAAGTTGTAATACTTGGTAAAATTTCTGAAAATGAGGTCCACGCTCGAGTGTGGCTTTCCCCGCTCGAGCGGGAATGCAGACAATGGAGCTCCGCTCGAGCGTGAACTTCCCCGCTCGAGCGCACTATAAAATTCGGCAAAAGTACTGGATGCACGAAATGTCCGGTTGAGCGGCAAATCCCTCGCTCGAGCATCCTTCAAAAATCTGGGTTTTCCAAAACAGGGTTTTGAGCTCCAAAAGCAATTTCAATGGCAAATTCGTGCATGGCTTGTTCATAAACTTGCAAAACTTATTCATAAACATGAATGTATGATTTTCATCAATTCTTTTTAGTCAAAACCCATGAATTTACCAAAATTAGAACCAAAACTTTCATGCATGTAGAACACACAATTCTTTTCTCCAAAACTCATGAAATTAGTAAATTTGAGCTTATCAACTCCATGCATGTAATTCAAAACATGAATTTCAATGATTAAACATGGTGTGATTCTAACATGCATGCACCAAATAACTCCCAAAATAAGTTAGATGCTCAAAATCAAACTCAAATAACAACCTCTACATATATATACACATGCAAGTGGAAGTATAGTCAAATCCTCCATCCTCTTCACAACCATATGTAAATTACATGCAAATGATCCTAATAACTCCATGAATGCATCTTTATAACACAACTTCTTCATGAATTATGGGTTAGATGCTCACCAAAAGCCCTCAATTACACAAGATCCTTGCCAAACTTGAGCTACTCTAGCAAAATTCTTCACTTCTTCCTTGAATCCACACTCTCTCTCTCTAAAATGGAGTCTCACTCTCACTTTAGAATGTATTCTCAGATTTTTGTACTAAGGGGTAAAAGAAATGAGCTCAAAATGAGTTTAAGGCCCATATATAAAGCTATGATGTCAAAAATGCATTAATTGGATTATTAAGCTAGCCAAACGCAACTTAACGAATCAGACTAAATCAATTTTTAATAAAATTTGCCATATGGTTCTAAAAATTCCAAATAACACATTGACGTAATCAATTTCGGTTTCGGATGCCGATAAGGCTTTCAATTTTCATATCAAAGCGAAAATCTAAACAGATATTTCTACAAGTGACAGATAGAAAGCCAAACCTCATGCAATTTACATAATAATCCCGTAATTTATTTTATTCACTTAATTAACATCCTTAATTACTGATTAGTAGCTAATTATGGGTCGGGGTTATTACAGTCTCCCCACCTTAAAAAGTTTGGTCCTCCAAACTCAAGTTATCTTAAAGAAAACGATATTCAACAGAAATATAACTTCAACTCTTTACAAAACAGAACGTAACCATGTACAGATTAGGGTTCCTATCAAAACAGAGTCTTATACACACTCAGGTTTTAGTCCAGAACAGATTCAGACACATGTTCATTTCCATATTCTTGTCCAGATCATATACAGACAGAAATCATAAGTCATGATTAAGTTTACGTGATACATCCATTAGCATTAACAGAACAGAATAGAACAGAACAGAACGTATACATGTGAGGTTACGAATAACCAGTTCCATAAAGGAACCTCCGGATCTGGGTAACAGAACAGAAGCTGAGCCCCCATGATGGAGCCTCCGGTACGGGTAACAGAGTGTAGACAGATATAAGTTCCATAAAGGAACCTCTGATACCGGGTAACAGCCAACAGATATTACATAATGCTAAGGATGTCACGAGTACATATCAGAAATTGGACAGTCATTCATTGTACAGAACATGACACTTTAGAAAATAGATCTCATTTTATCACACAGAAAATAAATGCAGTTGAACATAACTTTACTAAGTTATTACTCACATTACTTATATCAAATATTTATCGGACGTCATAAAAAGTTATCAGGAATGCCAGGCAACTTCGTACATTAACCCCATAGCAGTAAATGGAATTATGATGTAATCATTCATATACTATTTATCGGCCTCAGTTTCCACAGATTTAATTGTACTATATGTCAATACAGAAACAGTCCTACTGATTACATACAGCCCCAGGTAGTCAGAGTTTATAATCAAACCAGTCTGTTGTCACAAATCCCATCAGTTTTGAAGTACAGTAATACCAAAGCAATCATTCTCTAGTCAAACAAATTCAAGGTCGAAACGGTAATACCGGGTAATTAATCACATGTCATATATACAGTATTCCCATATTCCCCAAGCACAAGTTAACAAATTTCATAATCTCATTCACGTGTTTTCCCAATCGGTTATAGGCATATAGTAAGAAGCTATTCGTAATCACATAGTCTGCCGTTGACGGTTCACATTCTTCCTAAGGGTTCAAGATTGATTCTAATTCTCATTCGGTTAGTTCCCTTAGCAACACGGCCTTGTTATTCAATCATAAGCAACTCACAATCCCCCATAATGTAATCAATCAGATAATAGCTCTCAATAAGGGTCTCCTCAGATCAAATCAATGAAAGTTCAACCAGGTCATAGCAGATGCAAGTTCTACCCAGTCACATCAAATCAAAGTTCAAGTGTGAGTCATCAAACAAAAGTTCTCTCAGGTAAACAAAGGTCTCATCAAACCATAGTTCTATCACATTAGAGCAGGTAAAGGTTCTAGCCTTATTATTTCCTAACGGGGTATATTAATTCTATAGTTCATACTCCATTCACTTAGGTGCATAGTCAGTAGTTCTACAGTTGTTCCAAGTTCCTCGGTTCTCAAATCACATCAAAGTTATGTACCACAATAGTTCCTATCGAAGAGTTCAGGTCAAATACAATGTTACATTCTCCAAGTAAGTTCGCATGCGGGCGCACAGGTATGTAATTGTTCAAATCAAGAAGTGGGTTTCAAAGCGTTCATTAATCACAGTCCAGCCCCGTTAATTCTTCCAGGTTCATAATTCAATATAACGTAATTAGTTACTATCAATGTTCTCACTAGTTCCGTAATAATATAATTTCAGTAAATGAAGTCTTACTTCTTCAGATATCAAGTAGGAAAATTTTCATTGGCTCAAATCGTTTAGTTTTTAAGTTAGTTCAAATCTTAGCGATCCTCTAATGATAATTCCCTTTTTAGCAACCTCGGTTGAGTTCTAAATGATTCCAACAAATGGGTTCTATCTTAATCAAATAACACATAACATAACTGGTAACAAAACATGGGTGTAGACACCCCATTTTTGACCACCTTTAAGACTTGGACGCGACTGATAGTTTTGGAAGTTGTGCAGTGCAAAGGTTCAATTTCTTCGGTAAGGAGAGACTCAAAAGCTCAACTTCATACCCCCTTTTGGACCAAAACAATCTTGATCAAAAGATTTTAGACCTTAAAACCCTCTCTTTCAAAACGTTTTTGAAATAAAGTTTCTACGATGTTCCAACGCTCGCATTTTGTTAAATGTTGCGCTTTTCGGTAAACCGAGCAAGGACAAAGTAGAAATGAATGAAAGAGAGATGAAATCTTTGAAAAATATTTCAAAACACCTTACTTAGGGGTTTGAAGTTGAAGAAAAGAAGAGAAGAGGGAAGAAACCCAGTTGGGGGAGAAAATGGGCGTGAACTGTTAAGAAAGAGTCGAGCAACCCTCGCCGAATCGGGCCTATTCATTTGCATACTTGGAATCAAGATATGAGGCCACCACCGTTGGAAAGAAGACTTCCGGGGCTTCATTTTTCACTCAAGAATCTCCTAAAGCCAATTCCGGACGAGGGAGATATGGTTGATTGAAGTAGGGCATCACTCCGGTTGGACCGAATCTGCGCGGCTTCACCAAAACTGGCATAACTTTTTGCACAGGAAGAATTTTAATGCAAGGTTTGCGCCATTGGAAATATAACTTCTGGGGCTTCAATTTGGACACCTGGCAGGCCACCATTGGACTTCCCAATCACTGGCCGGCCACCTTTCTTTCCGGCAGACCCATTTTGTCCTGAAAAGTAGCAGGTCGGCCAGAAAAGGTGGCAGGCCGGCCACCTGACCCTTTTGAACTGGCCGGCCGGCCAAGAAAAGTAGCAGGCCAGCCACCTGGACTCTCTGAACCTGGCCGGCCATGCTCCCCACACCTTGTTCCTTCCAACTGTGCCCTCATTTTCCCCATAGATCCTGTATCCGAGGGGGGGTCTTTTGGGAGGGAATTTTGAATTTGTTTTTCCCCCCCTTTTTCCCTTCTCTCCCTCTATAAAACCAGCAGCTCCAGCTGCATTTTGGAAGGTTACAAAATTGGTTTTGGAGCTCTTGCTTACATCTCTCTCATTCCCTCTACTTCAACCCTCAAAACCCCTCAAGCCCTACACCATTTCTACCCCATCTCCAAGCCAACCAATCCACACTCCATTCCAGAAGCTTGGAGGCTCTTTCCAGAGGCTAGGAGCACCACTTCTTGGATCAAGAGGCTGCTAAAGTTTGGTTCTACAAGGGTGAGTCCCATTTTCCCTCTTTTGTGCACTATTTTGGTCTATATCTTAGCTCCTTGTGCTTACATTTTTAGGCTCCGACCCTAACTGGAAATAGTTTTATTTTGAGCTCTTTTTAATGTTTGATTAATGGCCTTTCCCTGTTTGAGGCTTCCTTCTTACCCTTTGTGTTTAAACCCTCTTTTAGGCCTATTTTTGCATAGTATTTTAGGCTTATTTGTGAGCTGTTTTGGACTTGGTCATAAACTGTAAAATATCCTTTTTTGAGCCCCTCTTCAACATTGTTGAAGGGCTCTCCTCTGTTTGAGGCCAGCAGCTATCACTTGCTTTTTTACCCCTCTTTTAGGCCCTTTTCTTGCATGTTGGTTTAGCCTTACTTGTGTTCACTTTCGTGGCTTATGTAAACTGTGAAGTCCTTTTTTGAGCCCCTCTTCAACTTTGTTGAAGGGCTCCTTGCCATTTGGGGCCAGCTGCTGTCCCTTATCTCATTTTCTCTTTTAGGGCATTTTTGCATGATTGATTAGCCCTACTTGTTTTCACTTTTGAGACTTGTTGCAAACTGAAAAAGGCTTGTTTTGACATCATCTTCATGTTTTATTAAGGTTCCATTTTTGTTTGAGGTCATATGCTATCTTGTATGCTTGGTTGCCTCCCATTTTGAGCCTTACATCCTAGCCCTTGTTGCATGCCTTGTTTGACCTTCTAGCCACTGGAATCTAGTGGATTTCCAGTGGCTTTGATGCTGTTTTGAGCCTCCAAATTAGAGGGGGGTGACCCCCTCTCACCTTGACTTGTTTGGTGGCCATTTCGGCCTTCCAAAGCGACCCTATCTCGCATGCTTCTTAGTCACATTTCAGGGTCAATTTGGTGAGTTTTTAGACTATCATATTTGATTTTCAAAGTTGGTTTGGGGCTGCCACATGTCTATCTTGTATGTGCCTAAGAACCCTTGGCCCTCTAAAGGAGCCCCTCATTTGTGCATGTGTTGGCTGCATTTCCATGTTATTTGGACATATTTTGGCATGTTTTATTTACTTTTTTTTTGGTGGTTTGATGAGTTCTTACCCGCTTCATACACTTGCCATGTAATCCATGTTTGATAGTCAAAATCGCATGCTATTTTAGGCCATCTTGCTAGCATCTTTTGGCCATGCTTTGAACTAGAAAGGTTCATGTTTTGGGACTGCCTTGACTCTGTCTTCATGCTTCATGTTCAAATAATGCATGCTTTGTATAGCTATAAGTCATTCCATGTGCCCTTTTGAGTTTCGGGTCTCATTCATGCATCGGTACCATATTACCATGTTTCGGGGCTGTTTAGCATCATAGTTTAGCACTGAAATTTGCTTGTTTGCATATCATGTTCCATGCCTTACCATGCTTTGGTAGAGTGGCATTCGTGCCTTAGGTTCGGTCCTCAGTTTGCGTGCATGTGTGCACGCATCTCGAGTGTCTCATTTTCATCTAATGGCCACTGATGTGAGTGTGGCTGAGGTCCACTCATGTTGGTGTAAGTCCATTATGCATTGTGTATGCCATTTCAATTCATAGCATTGCGTATGCTAGGTTGTATGTTAGAGCATTGTGTATGCCATGTTACCTCGTGCATCGTGTATGCCATTTCATAGCATTGTGCATGTTAGTTTGTATCTTAATTGCATTCATGCATGTCATGCATATTGCATTGTGTTTGGGATAGGAGTTAGCCCGAGCACGGGAAACGAGGTACGTTTCGTACTCCGAGTGACGGAACGTGTCTCAATTCCCAGTCACCGACACTCCGGATTATCCATGATGGAGTCTTGGTCTTGTTGTGTTTTCATGTGCATTCATTTATATTGAGTCGTGCAATTCGACTCCTCGGCCATCATGCATCGAGATGCGTGATTGGTGGCACGAGGATCGAGGCATGCATACATATGTGAAAATACATTGCCATGCCCCTTTCTTGCTCTCTGTTGCAGCAAATCAGAATCAGCAGCTTTCAAAAGCCTTGCACAGCATTCCGGCATCAATTGCAAACAGAGGCTAATTGGGGCATCGCAGTGGATTTCCGCGCAAAGCAACTCAAACATGCATCATCCATCATCCGAAATAGAGTTGAGGCAGTCCCTGGCTTTGCATGCCAATTTATTACTTTCCTAGTTAATTTTTAATTAATTAGGGTTTTGTATTTATTCGGACTGTATTTATTCGGGACTGTGTATTATTCTTTGGACCCTCCGAGCGAGGGCAATGTTGTAATAAGTGTGCGTGCGTGTGATGTATGTCTTCCAACCCCACGTCTTTCTCCCTTTTATTTACCAGCTTATGATGGTTAGATTAGGGCATGTTTCAATTAGCATACAGTATGATAGCATGTTTGCATTCATTCATCTGTTTTGCATGCACCGGGCTCGGCGCATCATACTAACTGCATTTGTATTTCAATTCTAAGTTGAATACATGTTAGCTGTAGCATTCATATGCCATGTTTAGAATAGCCGAGCCTGCTATAGTTGCATTTTTGCATGTGTTGCATTAGGCATTTCTGTATAGTTAGGATCATGCATGGATTTCTAATTAGCTTCTGTTTTGGCTTGGAGTACTCGGTAAGTTTTTATGCTTTAGCACCCTTGCATGCGTGTGAGTGACTGCCATGATAGCATGCTTACCATGAGGCTATGTGCTTATGTGATATAACTGCCTGAATGCCTGTGGGTGAAGGTTGGGTTATTTGGATTGGAACAAATCATTGACTGTGAGTTTTAAGCCCACTAGATAGTGGCAAAACCATCTTTTCTAAGCCCACCTGAGGGTGGCAAAATCTGCATTTTAAGCCTACTTGCGAGTAGCAAACCATCTTTCAAAAACAAACATGAAATGTTTTGTTCCAATTCAGGCGACCCGTCTATACTTGTATGCTGTGCGCATCACATAGTAAATCTAGGCTAATAACCGGAATAAGAACACATAATGTTTTCAAAACTAGATATCATGGTTAGTAGAGGCCGATCTTTGATCGGGCGAGCGGGGTGCTCACGAAGTGACCTTCCCCAATCGTACCCAAGTTCCCGAGCCGAGGCAACTTTGGTGATGACGGACACGTGGCCTTAGGCAAACGAGTCAGGTTTCTTAAATTTTCCAAAAATAAAATATTTAGGTGGCGACTCTGTATCTAGCAAAGCAGTCCATGTTTGGCACTTCTTTCAAAAATCTGTTTTCTCAAAATGATTTACCGGATTTGGACTCTTTGGTTCAGATTAAGAACCGTGATAATTAGAGTCCTTGAACTGTAGTGAGCCCAAGACGAACGAAACGGGGGACTCATACCCTCCCGGGGCGTTCGGGGCGCGTCTATAGTTTTTGGCGACCTTGCTGGGATTTAGAGAACTTGACTCGAACTCATGATATCTGGTTTTGGCTACACTTATGTGTTTCTTTGCATTACATTTACATTGGTGCGCCTAGGACACCGTGTTTTCCATCTGCTGTTCCTGAACGGTTTGCCGAAGGCTTGTCTTGTCAAGGCATGACCATAAGGCTGACCGGTTGTGGGCTCTGCCAGTATGGGAACACAAACCCCGGTTTTACCGGGGCACCCTTTTGACCATTCGACCTAGTGCATATCGAAATCCGTAGTGACCATTCCAAACTAGGATAGGTTGCTTACCCGATATAGGTTGTTTGAAACCGCTGCGTGCGTAGTGAAACCCTAGCTCCTGACAAAATAGGACAGGGAAACCCTACCCCAACATAGGGGTGTTTTGGCTCTCACTTATTTGTTATGTGCTTTTAGAGTGCGTCTCTATAGGAATGCATGTATTAGTCTACAAGTTTGGGCATCAGGCCTGTGGGCACCAGTTCAGTAGTTTGGGCATCAGGCCTGCGGGCACCAGTTCAGTACTTTGGGATTCAGTTCACCTGAGGGTATCAGTTTACGGACAGAATTTTGGCAGAATTCTGTAGGAGGCACAGTCATTCAGCTCTGCTCATATGGGTTTTCGTAAAATCAGGCTGAGATGCTGCATGTTTTCTCTTTTGCTAGGTAGTCTGGGAACCATAGCTTCAAAGGCTCCAATATCCCCCGGGTACACCGAACTTGTGTTGATAGACTTTGTCAGGTCAGAGATTCAGTTCAAGGGTAACCAGTTTTCCTTCGCCAGTGGTAAGGCAAAGAAGGGCCAGACAGGGTTCATTGGTTCATCTGATCCGACAGTCACCAGTCACATCATCAGTAGACCCGTGATGGCACTGGTTTCGGAAGAATTAGTGGCCGTGATAGCAGCGTTAAATCAGGGAACTGCTGTGCAGGATGAGACTAATGCTGAAACGCAACGCCCATCTGGGGCATCTGCCTCACATCTAGCTTCGGGGCCCCAGCCGAACTTTGACCCACTTCCGCCAGCTAAAATTTGCAGGGTCCGATCCCAAGAAGGGTTGACTCAAGCCAGGTGCTCAGACCCCTGGTGCAGCCTAATCGAGGCTTTATTCCCTTGATGTTAATGAGCTCGATCCGACCGCGGTGAAAATTGCGAATCTTAAGAAGCAATTCAAAAAGGCACAGGGCCTTAACTCCATTCCCGACATTGAGGATGGGTACACCGAGTCTGCCGTACGGCTCCCAGACAGATTCAAAATGCCAAATATTGGCCGTTTCGACGGGTCTGGGGATCCAATGGTACATATCCGACTTTTCTTGGATGTCCTAAGCCGATGGATCTGACTAAGCCACAGAAACTCTCTCTGTATGGAAGAACCCTGTCGGATGTAGCAGCCACTTAGTATGCCAAGTTGGAGGATACATTGAAGCAAAACTGGGAGGAACTGGCTGAGGCCTTTGTTGATCGTTATTCCTATAATACCCAAGTTAAAATGACCATCCAAGAGCTTGAAGCAACTTGCCAGAACCCAACAGAGCCTTTTGTGGAATTCGTTGCGAGATGGAGAGCAAAGGCAGCACAAATGACAGATCGTCGCCCTTCTGAGAGGGATCAAGTGCAGATGATGGTGCGAAACCTCGAGCATGATATGTTGCAAAAGTTGATAGTCATTTCACTATTCACTTTCAAAAGTTTGCATGAACTGGGGGTTCAGATCGAGAATGCGTTCAACAGTGGGATCATTCCCAGAACAAGTGAACCGACAAGGAGGGTGATTGCAGGAAGCACTAATGCTGGTAGTAGCACTATTCCCAAACCCACCGAAATCAATACAGTCGCCACAGCCGACCCTTTTGCCAATCCAAGCCTACAAACCGCCAGCCCAGCCCGAGCTCAAGGCAGAACTTTCACCCCCCTCTATATGAGCCTGACTAGCGCACTAAAAGTCTTGATGGAAAGAGGGTATCTCAAACCCCTCGATCCTCAACCTCTACCTAACCCTCTCCCAGCCAGACATAACCCTTCCAAGTACTGTATGTACCATCAGCAGCGCGGTCATGGCACCGACCGTTGCTACCGCCTTCGTCATGAGGTCCAAAATCTCATCGACAATCGGACGATAGCTCCACCTTCAGACCCCAATGACCGAACATCTCCTGCCTACCTCAATCTTATCCATATACTGCCATCCACCTATGACCCCAGCATATACATCACCCCAGCCCATCTACTCAAGCCTGAGGTGTTTATCCCAGAAAGCATGGACTTATGTATGATGGATGCACCTGAACCTCAATCATCTCAAACCCGTGAACCCACTACTTCTGAGCTGAAGAGAATGATCGAAGATCTTCAGAGAACTGTGACCGATCTGGCCTCCGGGACATTGGCTCCATCATCGACCACACCACATACTGGGAATTTCATGTCAAAAGGCCCCCCAGTCTTGGGACAGGCTGCATTTGAGAAAGGCCAATCCCTTGGCAAAGTGGAGGCAAGTGGAAAGAACAAGGTAGGGGCGGACATGGATCCCCATGAACATCTTCTGTTGGCTGTTGAGGCTTTGAAAGCCGAGGGACTGAACAAAGAGCAAGTGCTCGCAGTTGTTGCAAAGGCTGTGGATGACACTTTCGCTACTCAAGTTGGGGGCAGTCTGAATCAAAGGGAAAACCGGGAGAAGGGCCGTCATACTAGAGGCAATCCTTTCAGCTATAATCCTGCACTGGAAGAGATCAGCAAACCAGGCCAGCACCTGCCAATCCCTTTGCTGGTGCGTCCAGCAAAAATCCACAAACCCAGAAGTACCAACCCCGAGGTCAGAGGGTCTTTCATGCCCTCCATATGCCTTTGTCCAAAGCTTTCCAAATCCTTGCTGGACAAGGCCATCTCAAACCCCTTGAGCCTCGGCCTCTCCCAAATCCTCTTCCGGCTACGTATGATGCCGCCCAGTACTGTGCCTTCCATCAGCAAACTGGCCATACTACTGACAACTGCTTCTGTCTTCGCCATGAAGTACAGGATCTATTTGACAACGGGGTCATTGCCACGCCAAGCTCTGCAAAGTCTATCGGCACTGGATTGGTGAACTTGGGGGATAATGTTGTGATCGGGGGATGAACCACCTGTGGCAGCGCTTGATTAACTCCAGACGTGGAATGGCATGCATTGTTCTGAGCAATATGCAAATACCAGTTTTTGTGCTTTCGACTTGGGTATTGAGTCAGTCTTGTTTTGTACAAAGCCAGTCTTTTCTTACTGAGTCAGTTGAGTCTGTCTTGTGTACCGAGTCAGTCTTTTTTGTTGGAGTCGGGTGATTTCAGGGGTGTTACCTCGGACATCACTATCTTGTTTGTGTTTGTCTTTTCGTTTTGTCTTGATCTGTTTCTGCCACGGAGCCAGTTGTGCCAACAGATCTGAATGAAACAGCAGTGATTTTTACATCCTTGTGTTTACTTCTGCCTTGTGCTAGTTGTGCTAGAAGTTTGAATGAAACGGTAGCATTCCACCTGCTTTCTGTGCCTCGAAATTATTGCATTGACCTAAGTTTTCAAAACTTTTTGAACACTGCAGTGAAAATGAAGAGGAAGGAATTCCTCGGGATTTGCAAAAATTTGATCAATTGAGAGAAAGAGAGGCATGCTACGCCCTTAATGAATGAAATCATGCTTGTTAGTGTGAGTACTGGGAAGGATCCTGGCTTGATCCAGATTGGTCCTACACTGTCTTCAGCGCGAGCGACTGGTCGCTTCCTTAAAAGATTTCAAAAAATGTTTTGCGCGGTCCTGCGAAGACCTGTGTAGAATCGCTCTTGAGATTGTGCAGCTTAGGATCGCTCTCAGCCTCGAGACTCGACCCCTCTGCTTTCAAAACCTTGAATTCAGATTCAGAATGTTCAACGGTCAATCACGATGTGAGGCCTGTGTGGCCAGATTTGACACAGCCCTCGAACTAGGCAGGGAAGTCAGATCAAGAAGATCAGATGTCATCAAAGAAGCTTGCGAAGCTAGATCAGAAGCACCCCTCGAACTAGGGGCAAAAATGTCAAAGTGTTCGAAGATTCAAAAATTGGGGATGTCTCAAGCTAACAAAGATCGGCAGAATGCCAAATCCCAGAGGGAGGAAGAAGAAAGTATTGCAGAAGAAAAACTGAGTTCCGATCCACAACACTAGGGGCAAATTCAGCCCCCCATTGGATCGACTCCTGCATCATCAGCGAACAACAGCCATTCTCTTGGATTCATATGACTTCAGGATCTCAAAACCATTTGACATGGACAAAGCTACACTTTTACCCTTGAGAGGCTCGCTGGGCCGAAAACCCGGAAGGGCGACCCAGGCAAAAGTTAGAACAAGAAAAGAAGAAAAAGAACAAAAAAAGAAAAAAAGAAAAAATGCAAAAAAAAAAAAAAAAAGAAAAAAAGAAAAATGAAGAAAATGAAAAAAAGATGAAAAAGAAAAAAGAAGAAAAAAAAGAAAAACAGAGCTCGCAAGGTTGAAAACCCAGAAAGGCGGCCTTGGCAAAAGTTAGAGCGCAAAAGGAGAGGTTAATACCCGAGTGTACCTAACCCCGAACTACGTAAGGCTTGATTCCCATCTTTGGGATACGTAGGCAACTTCATTCTGAAGTCCAGCCGTAAAACACTTCAAATTCGATTGTGTCCATGTAATGGTTTTGATCATCTTTGCCTTTTTGTATCCGAGAGTTCGGTGTAATCGCTCCGAGGACTGACTACAATGCACTGCGGTGCATTCAACAACGGGCAACTTTCCGTTGCTATTCAATGCGCTGCGGTGCCATTCAAACAAGGGGCAACTTTCCGTTGCCATGCAGTGTCCTTCAGAAAGGGGTAATTTTCCTTCGGATCTGAGGTTGTGCATCTCAAGAGTAGGTTCCGTGCTCGTTCAAGCAGTGGCCGTTCGCGAAATAGTTTTTGAGATTTTTTACTGAGGTTGACTAATTTTCTCGAAAAGTATTCCATTTTTCAAAACTGGACCATTTCTTGGACCCAAAAAAGGAAAATTTTCAGTGCTCATAGCCTGACTTGCATGATTTTAAATCAGAAAATTGAACAAGCATGTTAATCTAACTCTCATTTTGGTCAAAATTGTTTTAGTAGAAAGCCAAAAACAAAAAATGGTCGAAATAAATTAGGGGCACAGTTGAGTCAGGCGTTCTGTCTTTTCCCCATTGCCACAATACCTGCCAAGAAGGGCACTCTACCTGCCAGAAAAGGGCACAACTGAAGTTAACAGCAAAAGGGCTGAAAGCTCTCTCACCCTCCGAGCAATGAGGTATCAAGCCAAGTGCGAAGCACGAACTGGGATGGATCAAGACATTCCACTCCCTCATCTGGACAGATCTGATCACGTCCAAACTCCCCAGCAGAGCATCGTCAACCGATGTCAGCTGCAGATTTGCTACACACCCAGTTGTAGCACAGCCCCTCTGGGAGGAACTCACTAGCTGCGTGCAGAAGAAGAAGAATCTAGCGGAATGCTAGGGGCAAGAGCCCACAACTTTCTTTATCCATCAACCACCCAGGGAGGGATTTAAAATGAGAGATTGAAGAATAGAGAGGTGTGCGTTGAGAGAAAAAGTGAGGAAATGGCTTTTTTCAGAAAAACAGAGCTTGAGGGCCGAGTGATGTGAGAATCACAAATGAGAAAGGGTAGGAAACAATACCCGGAGAAACTGGCTCCTCGTGCACCGAGAGGTCTCTCGCCTTTGTAACACAGCTGAGTGTTGTGTTGTGCGTTTTGTTTGTCTCGTTTCTTGTTTTAAGTCGTTTGAGTGTCAACAAATATGTTTAGGTCATTTTACCTTGTTTTTCTTTTGTTGAGTTGTGTTTAGGTCTTCTACCTTTGTTTTCCATTGTTGAGTCGTTTTGGCTGTGGTCAGTTGTAGGCTCAATACCGGTTGAGAACCCTTTTCTCATTTCAATTTCAAAAATCGTTTTGTGCTCAGAGTGCCGTGTCGTTCTCCACATTTGTGCAAAAAAGGATCAGTTCTTTCATAAAGCCGCAGGGTTAACCCAGGTCATGTCAGAATAGTAAAACAAGGACCTATCTGAAGCTATTTAGGTTCCAGACTGCAAAGAAAAAGAAAAGAGGGAAAATTTGGAGCATCGTAGCATGTTTCAACTTTAACAAAATCCGAGACTGCATTCCAGGTGCACCTTCTCAAGCCTCGCTGTTTCTCTGGAGTATGAGTGTATCTCGACCCCAAGTGTAAGCCTGCTTCAAGTCAGAATGGCAGTCCAAGCAGCACCCAAGGGTTTCATATACAGATGTTATCTCTCGCCAATATGAACATGGTGTGCCCTTTTTGAGCTGAGTGAGTTGCGAAGTCCTCTAAGAGGCAAATCAGAGGCACCAGAGTACATATTTGATGCTCCTCTATTGCATAGAATGTGAACTTTCATATACACTGTTGTTGCATGCGTGCCGCGCATCATTATGATTCATGCATAGAATATGCTTGCTTTCGATTCCGCATAGAATATGCTTTGCTTGATTCATGCATAGAATATGCTTTCAATATTGCATAGAATGTGCTTCCATACTTGCATAGAAGATGCGTTTTATCGCACTTTCTTGTGCATTTTATCTCGCTCGCACTGTCTTGTGCACTTACACTTTGTATCTCACTAGCACTGTCTTGTGCATCTTGTGGTTGTATCTCACTCGCACTATCTTGTGCATTTCAAATCACTCGCGCTGTTGAGCGTATCGCGCTGTTTAGCGTATCGCACTGTCTTGTGCATTTCAAATCACTCACGCTGTTTAGCGTATCGCACTATCGTGTGCATTTCAAATCACTCGCGTTGTTTAGTGTATTGCACTGTTTTGTGCATTTCTAATCACTCGCGCTGTTTAGCGTATCGCACTATTTTGTGCATTGTATCATTCACGCTATTTTGCGCACCTCAATCGCACTGTTTTGTGCAGTTTATCATTCGCGCTATTTTGCGCATCGCACTGTTCTGTGCAGTTTATCATTCACGCTATTTTGTGCACCTCCATCGCACTGTTTTGTGCAGTTTATCATTCGCGCTATTTTGCGCACCTCCATCGCACTGTCTTGTGCATTGCATTCATCGCACTATTTTGTGCTTTGTATATCACATCGCACTATCTTGTGCATTTCAAATCAATCGCGCTGTTTAGCGTATCGCACTATTTTGTGCATTGTATCATTCGCGCTATCTTGCGCACCTCACCTGCACTTGTTAGTGTATTGCATCGCGCTATCTTGCGCCGTGACCATTACTTGCATTGTGCATGCATTTTATCGCGCTATCTTGCGCACCTCACCTTTAGCATTGCACTGTTTTGTGCATTCACCCTACTCGCACTGTTTTGTGCACCTTTTATTCGCACTGTCTTGTGCACTCACCTGGTCCAGGAGACCTTAAATCCTCCGGTCTAAGGAGACCGTAAATCCTGCATCATCATTCGTGCTGTTTTGCACATCGCACTTGCATTTATTCGCACCGTCTTGTGCACTTTCCGGTCTAGGAGACCTTAAATCCTCTAAAGGTGCAATTCCTTTGGTGTTTGTCGTGCCCGAACGACTTCCGGTGGTCTGGTATAGCCACCTGCCTGTGTTTGCGGTGAGTTCCTAGGAGACCAACTGAAACGGTGGAAACTAGAGTTCGAATGGCTTGTGCCTAGAATGCAAAGGTTCGGGATTTCCGAGACTAAAGTCTGGTTTAAATACCCAGGGGTATATCCTCGGCTTGAAATCTGTATGGCAGCCCCATAGATTGAGATAGCATCTGTATGCACCTCAATTCTGGATACTGATCCAACCTAATCTGTCACCCTGTTGGAGAATAGGAAAAGTTGCAACCATAGTCAGGGAGAAAAGTAGTACCTGTGGTTCAACTGAGAAGAAGAGGAAGATTCCCACATCAGCATGAGGTAGGACATTGTCGAGGTAAGTCATTGCCGATTGCCCCCGTAAGGTACCTTTACCTCTTAGCTATTACATTGCATCTTAGCCACTACATTGCAGTGCATTGCATGAATCCTCAATTTTCAAACCGGCTTCGCGTAGCGTATAAGTCCAATTATCAAATCGGTTTCACGTAGCGTATAAGTCCAATTTTCAAACCGGCTTCGCGTAGCGTATAAGTCCAATTTTCAAACCGGCTTCGTGTAGCGTATAAGTCCAATCTTCAAACTGGCTTTGCGTAGCGTATAAGTCCAATCATCAAAATCTTCCCGCATATCATTTTATCCTGCCCCTGAACTACGCTGGTTTGATTCTTTGCAAAGGGATACGTAGGCAGCCTGTGGGCGCAACCATCTATTTGTCTGTACTTTGTTTGTTTGTCCAAGTCTTCGGCCTTGTCAAAAATGGGTCGTCTCTGGGTTTTGACATTCACTCCCGTCACTTCTTGACTTCCGAGTTCTGTCAAAGAGGGGCAACTGTAGACACCCCATTTTTGACCACCTTTAAGACTTGGACGCGACTGATGGTTTTGGAAGTTGTGCAGTGCAAAGGTTCAATTTCTTTGGCAATGAGAGAGTCAAAAGCTCAACTTCATACCCCCTTTTGGACCAAAACAATCTTGATCAAAAGATTTTAGACCTTAAAACCCTATCTTTCAAAACGTTTTTGAAATAAAGTTTCTACGATGTTCCAACGCTCGCATTTTGTTAAATGTTGCGTTTTTCAGTAAACCGAGCAAGGACAAAGTAGAAATGAATGAAAGAGAGATGAAATCTTTGAAAAATCTTTCAAAACACCTTACTTAGGGGTTTGAAGTTGAAGAAAAGAAGAGAAGAGGGAAGAAACCAGTTGGGGGAGAAAATGGGCGTGAACTGTTAAGAAAGAGTCGAGCAACCCTCGCCGAATCGGGCCTATTCATTTGCATACTTGGAATCAAGCTATGAGGCCACCACCATTGGAAAGAAGACTTCCGGGGCTTCATTTTGGACTCAAGAATCTCCTAAAGCCAATTCCGGACGAGGGAGATATTGTTGATTGAAGTAGGGCATCACTCCGATTGGACCGAATCTGCGCGGCTTTACCAAAACTGGCATAACTTTTTGCACAGGAGGAATTTTAATGCAAGGTTTGCGCCATTGGAAAGCTAACTTCCGGGGCTTCAATTTGGATACTTGGCCGGCCACCATTGGACTTCCTAATCACTGGCCGGCCACCTTTCTTTCCGGCAGACCCATTTTGTCCTGAAAAGTAGCAGGCCGGCCAGAAAAGGTGGCAGGCCGGCCACCTGACCCTTTTGAACTGGCCGGCCGGCCAGGAAAAGTAGCAGGCCGGCCACCTAGACTCTCTGAACCTGGCCGGCCATGCTCCCCACACCTTGTTCCTTCCAGCTGTGCCCTCCTTTTCCCCCCAGATCCTGTATTCGAGGGGGGGTCTTTTGGGGGGAAATTTGAATTTGTTTTCCCCCCCCCCTTTTTCCCTTCTCTCCCTCTATAAAACCAGCAGCTCCAGCTGCATTTTGGAAGGTTACAAAATTGGTTTTGGAGCTCTTGCTTACATCTCTCACCTTCCCTCTACTTCAACCCTCAAAACCCTTCAAGCCCTACACCATTTCTACCCCATCTCCAAGCCAACCAATCCACACTCCATTCCAGCAGCTTGGAGGCTCTTTCCAGAGGCTAGGAGCACCACTTCTTGGATCAAGAGCCTGCTAAAGTTTGGTTCTACAAGGGTGAGTCCCATTTTCCCTCTTTTGTACGCTATTTTGGTCTATATCTTAGCTCCTTGTGTTTACATTTTTGGGCTCTGACCCTAACTGGAAATAGTTTTATTTTGAACTCTTTTTCATATTTGATTAAGGGCCTTTTCCTGTTTGAGGCTTCCTTCTTACCCTTTGTGTTTAAACCCTCTTTTAGGCCTATTTTTGCATAGTATTTTAGGCTTATTTGTGAGCTGTTTTGGACTTGGTCATAAACTGTAAAATATCCTTTTTTGAGCCCCTCTTCAACATTGTTGAAGGGCTCTCCTCTGTTTGACGCCAGCAGCTATCACTTGCTTCTTTACCCCTCTTTTAGGCCCTTTTCTTGCATGTTGGTTTAGCCTTACTTGTTTTCACTTTTGTGGCTTGATGTAAACTGTGAAGTACCTTGTTTTGAGCCCCTCTTAAACTTTGTTGAAGGACTCCTTGCCATTTGGGGCCAGCTGCTGTCCCTTATCTCCATTTTCTCTTTTATGGTCATTTTTGCATGATTGATTAGCCTACTTGTGTTCACTTTTGAGACTTGTTGTAAACTGAAAAAAAGGCTTTTTTGACATCATCTTCATGTTTTATTAAGGTTCATTTTTGTTTGAGGTCATATGCTATCTTGTATGCTTGGTTGCCTCCCATTTTGAGCCTTACATCCTAGCCCTTGTTGCATGCCTTGTTTGACCTTCTAGCCACTGGAATCCAGTGGATTTCTAGTGGCTTTGATGCTGTTTTGAGCCTCCAAATTAGAGGGGGGTGACCCCCTCTCACCTTGACTTGTTTGGTGGCCATTTCGGCCTTCCAAAGCGACCCTATCTCGCATGCTTCTTAGTCACATTTCAGAGTCAATTTGGTGAGTTTTTAGACTATCATATTTGATTTTCAAAGTTGGTTTGGGGCTGCCACATGTCTATCTTGTATGTGCCTAAGAACCCCTTTGTATGCCCTCTAAAGGAGCCCCTCATTTGTGCATGTGTTGGCTGCATTTCCATGGTTATTTGGGCATATTTTGGCATGTTTTATTTACTGTTTTTTGGTGGTTTGATGAGTTCTTACCCGCTTCATACACGTTCCATGTAATCCATGTTTGATAGTCAAAATCGCATGCTATTATAGGCCATCTTGCTAGCATCTTTTGGCCATGCTTTGAACTAGAAAGGTTCATGTTTTGGGACTGCCTTGACTCTGTCTTCATGCTTCATGTTCAAATAATGCATGCTTTGTATAGCTATAAGTCATTCCATGTGCCCAGTTTTGAGTTTCGGGTCTCATTCCATGCATCGGGTACCATATTACCATGTTTCGGGCTGTTTAGCATCATAGTTTAGCGCTGAAATTTTCTTGTTTGCATATCATGTTCCATGCCTTACCATGCTTTGGTAGAGTGGCATTCGTGCCTTAGGTTCGGTCCTCGATTTGCGTGCATATGTGCACACATCTCGAGTGTCTCATTTTCATCTAATGGCCACTGATGTGAGTGTGGCTGAGGTCCACTCATGTTGGTGTAAGTCCATTATGCATTGTGTATGCCATTTCAATTCATAGCATTGCGTATGCTAGGTTGTATGCTAGAGCATCGTGTGTGCCATGTTACCTCGTGCATCGTGTATGCCATTTCATAGCATTGTGCATGTTAGTTTGTATCTTAATTGCATTCATACATGTCATGCATATTGCATTGTGTTTGGGATAAGAGTTAGCCCGAGCACGAGAAACGAGGTACGTTTCGTACTCCGAGTGACGGAACGTGTCTCAATTCCCAGTCACCGACACTCCGGATTATCCATGATGGAGTCTTGGTCTTGTTGTGTTTTCATGTGCATTCCTTCATATTGAGTCGTGCAATTCGACTCCTCGGCCATCATGCATCAATATGCGTGATTGGTGGCACGAGGATCGAGGCATGCATACATATGTGAAAATACATTGTCATGCCCCTTTCTTGCTCTCTGTTGTAGCAAATCAGAAATCAGCAGCTTTCAAAAGCCTTGCACAGCATTCCGGCATCAATTGCAAACAGAGGCTAATTGGGGCATCGCAGTGGATTGCCGCGCAAAGCAGCTCAAACATGCATCATCCATCATCCGGAATAGAGTTGAGGCAGTCCCTGGCTTGCATGCCAATTTATTACTTTCCTAGTTAAATTTGTTAATTAATTAGGGTTTTGTATTTATTCGAACTGTATTTATTCGGGACTGTGTATTATTCTTTTGGACCCTCCGAGCGAGGGCAATGTTGTAATAAGTGTGCGTGCGTGTGATGTATGTCTTCCAACCCCACGTCTTTCTCCCTTTTATTTACCAGCTTATGATGGTTAGATTAGGGCATGTTTCAATTAGCATGCAGTATGATAGCATGTTTGCATTCATTCATCTGTTTTGCATGCACCGGGCTTGGCGCATCATACTAACTGCATTTTTATTTCAATTCTAAGTTGAATACATGTTAGCTGTAGCATTCCATATGTCATGTTTAGAATGGCCGAGCCTGCTATAGTTGCATTTTTGCATGTGTTGCATTAGGCATTTCTGTATAGTTAGGATCATGTACGGATTTCTAATTAGCTTCTGTTTTGGCTTGGAGTACTCGGTAAGCTTTTATGCTTTAGCATCCTTGCATGCGTGTGAGTGACTGCCATGAATAGCATGCTTACCATGAGGCTATGTGCTTATATGATATAACTGCCTGAATGCCTGTGGGTGAAGGTTGGGTTATTTGGATTGGAATAAATCATTGACTGTGAGTTTTAAGCCCACTAGATAGTGGCAAAACCATCTTTTCTAAGCCCACCTGAGGGTGGCAAAATCTGCATTTTGAGCCTACTTGCGGGTAGCAAACCATCTTTCAAAAACAAACATGAAATGTTTTGTTCCAATTCAGGCGACCCGGTCTATATTTGTATGCTGTGCGCATCACATAGTAAATCTAGGCTAATAACCGGAATAAGAACACATAATGTTTTCAAAACTAGATATCATGGTTAGTAGAGGCCGATCTTTGATCGGGCGAGCGGGGGTGCTCACGAAGTGACCTTCCCCAATCGTACCCAAGTTCCCGAGCCGAGGCAACTTTGGTGATGACGGACACGTGGCCTTAGGCAAACGAGTCAGGGTTTCCTAAATTTCCCAAAAAAAAATATTTAGGTGGCGACTCTGTATCTGGCAAAGCAGTCCATGTTTGGCACTTCTTTCAAAAATCTGTTTTCTCAAAATG
The DNA here is from genome assembly GCA_030407325.1 of Camellia japonica. Lineage (NCBI taxonomy): Eukaryota > Viridiplantae > Streptophyta > Magnoliopsida > Ericales > Theaceae > Camellia > Camellia japonica. The sequence goes on from JAPPVO010000019.1 coordinate 50,304,460, forward strand.
ATTTACCGGATTTGGACTCTTTGGTTCAGATTAAGAACCGTGACAATTAGAGTCCTTGAACTGTAGTGAGCCCAAGACGAACGGAACGGGGGACTCATACCCTCCCGGGGCATTCGGGGCGTGTCTACAATGGGATGAATTGAGTCCATCAATCAAAATCTTTCAAAGCCTCAAGGGCTGTTTACTAACATGTATATAACACAAAGGATGACATTCTTGACAGAACAGAGGAATAACCGCCTCGGAATCGAAGCACACCCGTTCATAACTGTCAGTGGCCGACCCAGAATCGGTTAGACAACCCACCCGTACAAGACCGTCGGTGGCAGAACATACTCCACCCGTACAAGACCGTCGGTGGTACCATCCGTACATGACCATTGATGGCAAAGAGATATCTCAACAAAGGTGCTACATAAGTTTAACGTCCCCTAGCACAAAAAGACCTTTCAAGAATGTCATCAAAACAAGCTAACACTTGATACAGAAACTAATGGATAATCATTCATGTTAGATTAAATACTCTTCCAAAACAAAGCAAAGCAAAACTTTATCAACACATTATAACACAACTTTATTTAAAAACAAACACCCACACATAAACTGTTAACTTCAAGCAGTCCTACTTGTACATAAGTACTATCATTAACCAATTAAATTTTTTAAGCTTTCTCTTAGGTTTTGGGATAGTCTTTTATTTAATGCCCAAACTTCTCACATTTCCAGTAATTTGATGACACAGTCCCCGATAGATCTAGTGACATATAACATACTAGGATAACTTACTTTTCTTACAACTTTACCTGGAATTGCTCGTCTTTCCTGCCACAAAATTCTTGGTTTTCTCCCTTGGTTCACTTTTCACTTCCACACTTAATTCTCCCTTTTGATCTTGCTATGTGCGGTAGGATTTACAGCTTTCACTACGTTCTCTAGTACCTCTTCTACTTAACCTTATCATTCTGATAAAGTTTCAATTTCCACTTCATTCATATTTTTTTTCACCACCTCCTCCTATTGACAGAAGGGAAGGGTTAAGCACAAGAAAGTGGTTGACAATACTTGGGTTGATTCATTGACTTAAATCATATTACAAAGCACATATCATATACAAGTAGACATACACACATAGACATATAAGGACACTGGTAGGGTGACCTATTCATTCCCAAGGAATTTACCAAGAATTTCTGACTCGAAGCACGCTGGCCAAACGTGATTCCAATCAGACTTTCAAGGTCATTCTACAAAGGCATGAGACTCTACGGTTTACTATTCCACATAATAGGTTCCCACTAAAATGTACTATTACACATCAAATGACTTCTCTCGTCCTCAATCACCATAGTTCCACGCATCTCGTTGATCATCAATTCCTCAATTTTCCAAGTATTCTCATAGTCCAGTTTAATATATAGTGCATATTAGCTTCCATGACCTTCATTGAAGACTCTAATTTTGCATAATACTATGTTTCCACAAATCAACATGCCTATTCACACCAATGCTTTAGTCAAACTCTTGATTCCCTCATAACATTAGACATTTCGCACATTTCTATGTCATTGTTACCATATCATAATTAGCTGGTTCAGGTACATGTATTTGCCCTTGTTGCTGTTGTTTCAGATTTTCGGTTAAGGCTTCAACCATTTTTTCTATTCGGCTAATTCTAGCGTCAGAAGATTCAGATTCGTCTACATTCCTTGTCCTTTCCATCGGCTACACACAAACAGGGTGCTTATTAATATAAGGAAAGTTCTCACTGTTCTCACATTTCATTTCATATCAGACGCGTTTATACTTTCATTTCATTTCAGATACAGTCACATGATCCTTTACTCTCATACGTTCATGTTCACATAGATTCCACATTCGGTATTGAAATTAACATTACATGTTATTCCACTTAACTTCTTTGATCATGCACAAAGTTTCATTTCAATTCATTTTCAATAAGGACGTGTTCATAATAGTTCATACACTTAAACATGGTAATGCAATATCCTTACTTCATTTCTAATACATCCTATAGCTCATATGGACACGTGTATGCGGTATAACTCGTGCTCTGATATCACTCTGTCACGACCCAAACCCGCCCTTATAGGTTTAGCATCGTAATCGGCCAGTAATCCTTGGACTACCGAAGGCCTCTGAACAGATTAAAAAAATTAAGGGGCTAGCGGAAGCAAATACATAATTATAGTTGTCCAATGAGCTGTGCTGACTTATATGAAACAAAATATTTAAAACTTTATATACATAACTGGTAGTCATACATTATATCCACACACATATACAGCATTTTAAGTACAGCCAACGACAATACATCAAGTCCTAAATAAACAGAAACCAAAGAACTTAAATACAGGACGCTTCGGGAACCTCCACGTGAGGCACAATGGTTGGCTGACAACAGAACACAGATCCAGACAAAAGCCTTCAGGCTCGGGCTCTAGAATGCTCACCTATACATATATATACACACAATGAGCTAAAGCCCAATGAATAACATTAAGGTAAAGGGTTTAGTGAACGAAATCCGAATGTATCATAAGCAGAAAATAGAATAGAGCATAATCATAATCGTTCTCATATCGGAACATAATAATGGTACATCCCATAGAACACATCACAGAACGTCTTCCGACTAGAGTAATCGGTTCCGGATACCGATTAAACACATATCACCACAATGAAGTGGTTAACGAGATCTCGTAAACTTGTATGTCATGGACCCGCATTTTCATGTCGTTCCCTATGACTTGGGACTATCTATGGATGCCATAATAGATCTCAAACTTGGAATATTCGTTCACGAAAACAGATATCATTTCAGAAATTAGAACTTATCATATTTCATTTGGAACATAATTCATATGAACGTATCTTTACAATAACGTTACTCACAGTGGTTCCAGTAAGCGGTCAATCAATTCTCGAGTCTTGACCTACAATCAAAAAATACATAACACAAGCACGTCTTATCATTACACATTCATGTGGCCAACACGGCTTAGCTTTCATTACGTTGGTTCTTGTTCTATCTTATCACAATGCTGAAACACACACACACTCGCAAATCCTTAACTTAGTACATTCGTTCCTTAGTGTGTTTCTAATCTATAACCTCATTACTATGGCTTAATTAAGGCTTAGGAATGCCTAAGATGCCATGAGGATGCCAAAACATAAGTTGTAATACTTGGTAAAATTTCTGAAAATGAGGTCCACGCTTGAGTGTGGCTTTCCCCGCTTGAGCGGGAATGCAGACAATGGAGATCCGCTCGAGCGTGAACTTCCCCGCTCGAGCGGACTGTAAAATTCGGCAAAAGTACTGGATACACGAAATGTTCGGTCGAGGGGCAAATCCCCCGCTCGAGCGTCCTTCAAAAATCTGGGTTTTCCAAAACAGGGTTTTGAGCTCCAAAAGCAATTTCAATGGCAAATTCGTGAATGGCTTGTTCATAAACTTGCAAAACTTATTCATAAACATGAATGTATGATTTTCATCAATTCTTTTTAGTCAAAACCATGAATTTACCAAAATTAGAACCAAAACTTTCATGCATGTTAGAACACACAATTCTTTTCTCCAAAACTCATGAAATTAGTAAATTTGAGCTTATCAACTCCATGCATGTAATTCAAAACATGAATTTCAATGATTAAACATGGTGATTCTAACATGCATGCACCAAATAACTCCCAAAATAAGTTAGATGCTCAAAATCAAACTCAAATAACAACCTCTACATATATATACACATGCAAGTGGAAGTATAGTCAAATCCTCCATCCTCTTCACAACCATATGTAAATTACATGCAAATGATCCTAATAACTCCATGAATGCATCTTTATAACACAACTTCTTCATGAATTATGGGTTAGATGCTCACCAAAAGCCCTCAATTACACAAGATCCTTGCCAAACTTGAGCTACTCTTAGCAAAATTCTTCACTTCTTCCTTGAATCCACACTCTCTCTCTCTAAAATGGAGTCTCACTCTCACTCTAGAATGTATTCTCAGATTTTTGCACTAAGGGGTAAAAGAAATGAGCTCAAAATGAGTTTAAGGCCCATATATAAAGCTATGATGTCAAAAAATGCATTAATTGGATTATTAAGCTAGCCAAACGCAACTTAACGAATCAGACTGAATCAATTTTTTAATAAAATTTGCCATATGGTTCAAAATTCCAAATAACACATTGACGTAATCAATTTCGGTTTCGGATACGATAAGGCTTTCAATTTTCATATCAAAGCGGAAATCTAAACAGATATTTCTACAAGTGACAGATAGAAAGCCAAACCTCATGCAATTTACATAATAATCCCGTAATTTATTTTATTCACTTAATTAACATCCTTAATTACTGATTAGTAGCTAATTACGGGTCGGGGGTTATTACAGCGGACTTGCAATCAGTCGTTGATTTCATGATGCAGAATAACGTCATGCAGCCACCGTTTCCGTTACAAGATACGCCGATTCCAGCGGCCAAAAAAGATTACCAGAAAAGTGGGCAGAAAACAGTTCCTACAGTCCCTCAGCACGACAGGACTAAGGAACATTCTCACCGACCTTCACGGGAGGTCGGGCGAGGAGAGTCGATGAAGAGAGTCTTGGAAAACACATCGTACCAAAGAAGCCTATGCCAAAGAACATCGACATGCTCAAGGGAAGGAGCTTTGTTTCGACACGACTAGTGGAGGAAGGTCCAAGAGGACTCATAATGACATCGGGAGTAGTGCACCAAAGAGGCTAAAATCCGATGATAGCCGAGCTCCTGGACGGACCAAGGAGGATCTGAGAGATTACCTCCAGAGGAAGCGACCAGATGCCGAGGTAACCTCTACGGTCAAACCGAGAGCCGTTCTCAGTAGAATTGGACAAATTTGAGGCCCCAAAGAGGTTCCACATGCCGAGATTCCAGATATACGACGGTAAGTCTGACCCTAACTTTCACGTCGGCTTGTATCTGAACTCAATGGCACTGTACACCGAGAACGAGCCGTTGCTCTGCAAGGTGTTCCCCTTATCCTTTGGGAAAATCGCATCAGACTAGTTTCACAAGTTGCCAAAAGGAACAGTGAAAAGCTGGGAAGGCCTGGCCGAGATGTTCGTGGCCAGGTTTGTGACAAACAAACTACAACCGTTAAGGGTGTGCTCTCTGATGGCTCTGAGAATTGGTGAGGACGAAAGCCTTAGGGCCTATGCCAAAAGGTTTTATGAGGTGTTCAACTGAATACTAGGATACAACCAAGAGGTGGCGGTCTTCTTCGAAAATCATTGGCAAAAACACTGCCAAAAAGTATGGAGAAACTTATGGCCAGGATAGAGAAGTATGCGAGAGTCGAGGAAGATACGCCGGGGACAAAGGCGTCAAAACAAGAGAAGAGAGAAACGGCTCGCCGAAGCAAGGCCGAGGTAACACTGGATACAACAAGCAAGAGACAGGACTGAGGGCTGCACAGACAGTCACAATCGTATTCTGAATTTCGGTTTACAAAGTCTTGGAAAGAATCCGGAATTAGTCCTATTATAGAGCTCCAGAGAAGATTCCTGGTGAATTTATGGAGTCTGGGAAAGCATTGTGCCTACCACAATGAAGATGGCAATCTGACTCAAGGGTGTAAAGCCCTAAAGGCACATCTGGAAGACTTGGTAAGACAGGGTCATATAAGGGACCTGGTAGATGAGGCCAGGATAAGGGAGGAGCAAGCAAGACTGCCTCAGGCACCGGCAGCACCACCTCCTCTAACACCACAACCGCAAGCAGGCGGACCTCGAGAGATTAATGTGATTCACTCAAAGGTCAACGAGAACGAGATACGTGGGGAAACTCAGAAGGTAAAATACTTACAGCATGTGCATCAGGTCCGACAGAAGAGACCTAGGGCAGACGAGTGCCAGGGACCAATGGTCTCATTTACTGAAGACGACCTAGAGATGGTACAACATCCACACAACGATGCCTTGGTAATATCCCTCCAGGTTGGAGAGTGCCAAGTGAAGCGAATTCCAGTCGACCAGGGCAACTCTTGTGACATCATGTATGTCAGGTGTTACAAGGAGCTTGGCCTTCACCAAGATAATCTGGAACAATCCAATGGTCCAATGGTTGGGTTCAACGGAGTGCCGACGTGGCCCTTAGGAGCAATAAGTTTAGAGGTGCAGGCTGGCACCAAGAAGCTAAAAACGGAGTTCACAATAATTGACACCCCCTCCCCTTACAATGCTATCCTGGGAAGGCCGTGGCTGCATGCAATGAGGGCTGTTCCCTCAACATTGCACCAGCTGTTGTGGTTCCCAACAGAACAGGAATTGAAGAGGTCAAAGGGGATCAAGTGCAGGCAAAGAATTGCTCCATGGCAGCAATGAAATCTACCTGCAACATACGGGAAGCAGAAATAGTAGAGATTGAAGATGAGGACATGGAGGTTCTTGAGGATGTCGGCAAAGAACCAACCGAGAAAAGTGAGGAAGCCATGAAGAAGATCCTAGTCCAGGAAGGGGATGAAGAACACTTCTTCATTTTCGGCTCAGGCTTGGCCGAGGAAGAAGAAAAAGAGTTAGAGGCGTTCTTGAGAGCAAACATTGAGGTGTTTGCCTAGACACCATACGAGATGCCTGGCATTGACCCCGAGATCACTTGCCATAGACTAAATGTGGACAGGTCGGCCAAACCTGTCATCCAGCGAGCAAGGAGGCCTACGTTGATACATGTTGTGGCAGTAGAAAAGGAAGTGGATAAACTTCTTGAGGCCAGAGCCATTCGAGAGGTAAACTACCGAACATGGTTATCAAACACGGTTATTATGAAGAAAAAGAATGGGAAGTGGAGGGTCTGTATGGACTTCACCAGCCTGAACAAGGCTTGTCCCAAAGACAGTTTTTCACTCCCCAAAATTGACCAATCGGTGGATGCCACCTTAGGACATGGAATGATGAGCTTCCTAGACGCTTACAGGGGGTACCATTAGATAGCCATGTACCCTCCAGATGAGGAGAAGACTGCATTTATCACTCCAAAAGGGTTGTATTGCTACAGAGTAATTCCTTTCGGGTTGAAAAATGTAGGAGCAACTTACCAGAGATTGGTGACTAAGATGTTCAGACATCTAATAGGCAAAACAGTGGAGGTATACATTAATGACATAGTCGTGAAGACCAAGGAACCTGAAGATCATCTGGCCGACCTGAAAGCAGTCTTCGATATCCTGAGGACATTTCGGCTCCGACTCAATACGTCGAAGTGCGCATTTTGAGTTGGGTCAGGAAAGTTCCTGGGATACTTGGTCACTTGAAAGGGCATTGAGGCAAGCCCGGATCAGATCAAGGCCATCTTGGAGTTGAAGAGCCCAATGTCGGCAAAACAAGTGCAGATGTTGACTGGAAGGACTACAACCCTAAATAGATTCATAAGTAGAAGTTCTCACAAATGCAAACCTTTCTTTAGTTTAGTTGAGAAAGCCACAAACTTCTTATGGACAGAAGAGTGCGTAGTCGCCTTGGCCGACTTGAAGAAATACTTGACCAACGCTCCAGTTCTCTCAAATCCAGTACCTGGAGAGGAGTTGTTCTTATATTTGGCAGTTTCAGAGCATGCAGTAAGTGTAGTGGTAATCAAAGAAGAAAAGGGAGAACAAATGGCAGTTTACTACGTGAGTAAAACTCTAGCAGATGCAGAGACTAGATACTTACCCTTGGAAAAGCTGACACTGGCCTTAGTAATGGCTTCCAAGAAACTGAATCACTACTTTCAAGCCCATAAGATTGTGGTATTAATTGAGCATCCTTTGAAGTCCCTGTTGCAGCAAGGGGATCTGACAAGCAAGATAGCCAGATGGGCAGTGGTGTTGGGCCAATACGACCTGGAATTTAGACCTAGAACAGCAATCAAAGGCCAGGTTTTGGCCGACTTTGTGGCCAAGTTCACACCAGGCGCCATTATACATTGGGCTCCATTGAGCCGGGGTATATGATGTCCAGGTAAACAAGGAGAAACCCAGCGGGAGATAGCAGAACAAAAGAAAAAAGAGAAACTCAGGCCCTGCGGTATTTGTGTCGGCGACTCCTTTCGCTTATTTGTTGATGGGAGTTCAAACCGACAAGGAGTGGGGGCAGGAGTAGTGCTAGTATTGCCAGATGGGCGGATGCTGGAACAATTCATTCATTTGGGGTTTGAGGCCTCAAACAACGAAGCAGAATATGAAACACTGATCGCAGGGTTGAAATTGGCAGTAGTAATGGAAGTCGACGAGGTGATGGTCTTCTGTGACTCCCAACTTATCGTCAACCAGGCAACAGGCAAATACGCAGCCTGAGATGAAAGGATGATGGCTTATGTAAAAGAGGTAGGCAGACTAGTAGCCTTATTCCAGAATTGCCGACTACAGCAAGTCAGCCGAGATGACAACTACCATGCTGATGCCTTGGCCAACCTGGCTAGTGCAATGAAACCAGGAGAGGTAAGGACAATAATGGTTGACTATTTGTCAGGTCCAAGTATAGAACAACTGAACACAGAGTATGAAGCAATGTGTGTGGAGATGAGACCAAGTTAGATGGATGCGATAATAGTATTCCTTAGAGAAGGAAAATTGCCAGATGATCGTAAAGAAGCACACAAGATCAGACTGAAGTCAGCAAGATTCAGTCTGACAGCAGAAGGACATCTCTACAAAAAATCTTTTACTGGTCCCCTCTTGAGGTGTGTACATCCTTCACAAGTTGAAGACTTCCTGTATGAAATACACGAAGGAGTGTGTGGAAGCCACGCATGGGGCAGGTCGCTTGCTCATAGGGCCATTACTTAGGGCTATTGGTGGCCCTATATGCAGAAAGATGCTGAAGCTTATGTCAGAAAGTGTAAGAAGTGTCAGAGGTTTACACCTTTGATACACCAACTAGCAGCGGATTTGAACCTAGTGTCTAGCACTTGCCATTTGCCCAATAGGGCGTGGATCTTGTTGGACAACTGCCACTAGCAACTCGACAAAGGAAATTTCTGCTAGTGGCAACAGATTACTTCACCAAGTGGGTAGAAGTTGAACCCCTTGCAAAAATTCGGGACATTGATGTAAAGAACTTCATATGGAAGAACATCATCACCAGGTTTGGGATCCTAAGGGCGATAATAGCAGACAATGGTACGCAGTTTGACAGTAAACTAATCAAGAGCTTCTGTGCAAAATACAAAATCAACAACTACTATTCCACTTCAAGCTTCCCTCAAAGCAATGGACAAGCAGAAGCATCCAACAAAACTATCTTGGATGGGATTAAAAAGAGGCTGGAAGCAACAAAGGGTAAGTGGGTGAATAAGTTGCCCAATGTACTCTGGGCATATCGGACTACGCCGAGAAAATCAACTGGGGAGTCCCTATTTGCCATGGCTTATGGCACAGAAGCAGTTATTCCAATGGAGGTCGGCATCCCAGGGATAAGAATCCAGGGAGTAGAAAATGGGACTAATGAGGCATTCTTGGCCCAAGATCTGGATCTGTTAGAAGAAAGAAGGGAGAAAGCAGCAATTCAGCTGGGGGCATACCAGCAGCAGCTTGCTAGGGCTTATAATAAGAAGGTCAACCCACGAGAGTTTCAAGTCGGGGACTCGTCTTAAGAAAGGTCGTTGGCAACAAGAAGGATCCTAGAGAGGGCAAGCTTGGCCCAAATTGGGAGGGGCCTTATAGAATCATCTCGGTCTTGGGCAATGGGACATATTAGCTTGAAGACAGTGACGGCAAAGAGTTGCCAAGACCTTGGAATACTTGCAACTTGAAGTTTTTCTATCATTAGATTTTTTGTTTTTTAAAGTTTTTTGTTATTAGCTGAAGTAATAAATAAAATTTTAGCTCGATTTTTAATTTCAAAACTTGTGTAATACGACTGACCAGCTGCTTGGCGATATTTCTAAGTGAAACATGACGAATAACTTAGACTTATTATATGGCAGAGTTGAATTATACTTGCATATAATAGAGTTGAACTAAGTTGGCGATATTTCTAAGTGAAACATGACGAATAACTTATTATATGACAGAGTTGAATTATACTTGCATATAATAGAGTTGAACTAAGTTGACGATGTTTCTAAGTGAAACATGACGAATAACTTAGACTTGTTATATGGCAGAATTGAATTATACTTGCATATAATAGAATTGAACTAAGTTGGCGATGTTTCTAAGTGAAACATGACGAATAACTTAGACTAATTATATGGCAGAGTTGAATTATACTTGCATATAACAAAGTTGAACTAAGTTGGCGATATTTTTAAGTGAAACATGACGAATAATTTAGACTTATTATATGGCAGAGTTGAATTATACTTGCATATAATAGAGTTGAACTAAGTTGGCGATGTTTCTAAGTGAAACATGACGAATAACTTAGACTTATTATATGACATAGTTGAATTATACTTGTATATAATAGAGTTAAACTATGTTGGCGATATTTCTAAGTGAAACATGACGAGTAACTTAGACTCATTATATGGCAGAGTTGAATTACACTTGTATATAATGGAATTGAACTAAGTTGAATTAACCTGAACTTGCCATATCGGCAAGGTCAAACACAGAATGAAACTAGGCACATTTGAGTAAGATTAACAGAGGAACCAAGGTTGAGAACCTCGGCTAGTCTCTGTTTGAATATAACTTTGGCAACAAGGTCATAGCCACATGCTTAATGAGAACCTAAGTGGAACTTAAGTTTAGGGGGGTAGAGAGCTGGAGAATGATACTTGGGAGTTGGAATTCACAAGTTAAAGTTGGCTCAACACTTGTTGAAATTTTCAGAAAAATTTACATGTTGAAATTAAACCGAGGTTATGTTGAAAGAAGTATCTACATACTTGCCAAGATTACCAGGTTGCCAAAACTTGGAAAACATTGGGGACTGAAGTCTTGATAGAAGACAGTAAGTAAAACGGCAAGTTTTAGATAAACACTTGTGAAAAGTCTAAATTACAATGTTTTTTAAGTGTTAAGACAAGGTCGAGATAAACATGTTGGAAGTTATGTCCGAGGTATTTTTTACCCAAGGAGACTGCACAGATAAGCTGCATTTTTTGAAATGTACAGAAATATTCTAAGTATGGAATGACACATAGAGGAAAAGAAGGCATACATTCAAACACTTGGAAGAAAATATAAAGACTTGCATTCAGATAAGGAAGTTGTTCAGATACAAAAAGGCATTTCGGCCTGACATAGAAGATTACTTGTTCAATTACAAAGAGTAAAGAGGAACATCGGTCAAATAAAAGCTATACATCGTTCGAGAAACAAAAATTACAATTACATAGAAAATAAAATCTCCTAGCAAGACTACTCGGCTTCGGCCCCAGAAGACAACTGGGGAATCTTTTCGGCAGCCTTCTCAGCCTCGTGCTCGGCATCGATCTCTTGTAGAGTATGATCGAGGCTCTTTTTGGCGATAGGCAACTCAGATGTTGTCTTCTTGAGCGAGGCACCTTTTGAGACCTTGTCCTCCTCATCCTGAGTCAAGTCCAGGACTTGTTCGTTCAGAGTTTGGGACTTGGCCCTACCAGGAACTTCAGCATCAGCCACCTTGGCATCTTCGTCTTCAACTTCCTTTCTTTCTTCTTCCCCCCTAGCCTTAACCTCAGATTGGCTTGAAGTGAGAGGGAATGGTAGCGCAAGTCGGCCTGTATCTCTGAGAGGAGAGTCCTCGGGGACAGCCAACTCCTTCAGAGCAGCCATCCAACCAAGGGTGTAACCCTTGTTGCACGCCTCTCTAACTTTTTTTTGCAGTCCTCGCGGACGTTGGCCACTCCCTCGACATAGGCCTTCTCGTTTGCCGCTTTGATCTCGGTGGCTTTTGTGGCCAGGGTATCTCGGAGTTCGGCTTAGGCTTCGATCGTTTTTGCTTTGGCCTCTTTCTTCTCGGCCTTGAGGACCTCAGCAATAGCCTCTGCAGCCCCGGTCCTTTCGTCGGCCTTGTCTTGAGCTTGCTTGGCTGCCTCGGCCTGATCTATCAAGGCTTTCATCTTGGCATCGGCTTTGTTTAGGGACTTGAGCAAACCAGCAGCCTCCTTGGTCTTTTGGACCAACTCCTTCTTCATTTTCTCTGCTTGCATTGCAAAGGAGTGGGCATGCTGGATTACCTAGAAAAAATGCAAAGAACAGAGTTAGTAAAACTTTTAAGTATAAAAACAGAGAATACAGAGTACTAAGTGTTAAGGATTTACCAGTACAGAGTGCTGCAACATTAGAGCGAAATTTTCGTATTCGCTGACCTTAGCATTGCGGTTGAGGTTGTTGGAAAGGAGCAAGGCAGTAGAGAGGGTAACGTCGACCTTGATGTTAGTAGCGCTATCACCGGCTCTAACTGGCTTGTCCTCGATTGTGATGGAGGGGGCCCAGGGGTCATCAGATTTGAGAGAACCCGAGATAGCTACTGAGTTCGACCTCGACTTCTTTGACTTAGTGGATTCGGAGGGGACAGCTTCGGCGGGCCTCTTCTCGGCAGCGGAGGAGCTTTTTTCTGCCTCGGCCATTTTTGAAATTGGCAAGGTATCCTTAGAATCGATCTGAGTCACCGTTGCCTTTGCTTGTGCCTTCTTCAGCCTTTTTGGCTTCGATTTTTGCTGGGACCGAGAGGGCAAAGATTGGACTGTGATGACATTGGGGATGTTGGGCAAAAGGTCATCTGTAACAGCCTTCTTGCGACCCATCTCGTCGGCGGCAACGGCGACAGTGACCTTAGTGCCGAAGTGGATCACTGGAAGTGCAGTTGGTGGGTTGGCTGGATCGTAAGCTGACGCCTTAATACTTCGGTGTCTTCGGTTACGAGTTCTGCCTGCTGGGGCAAGCAGTGGGGCTCGACGTCGGCGTTGGCGCTAAGAGGGTGGAATCAGTTGTGGAGCAAAAGTTGACGGCTATTCTGTTGGGTCAAATGTTGAGGCTTGATCCGGCCTTGGTGATGAGGTAGTTGGGGGAGTTGTTGTAGAGGGTGGAGACCTGCTCTTTTTGGGGACGTTGGGCAATATGGATTTGTTGGTCGGGATGTAGTTCAGAAGTAGAGGAGCCTTGCACTGATTAACAGGCAAGTCCAGCAGCCTCTTGAAGTCCTTGCTGGGGAAAAATGTCTTGCAAAAGTCTTTGGGAGGCTGAGGAAGGATTGCAAGTAAGAAACAGATGTTAGAACATACAAAAATATCAAAATATAAAGACTTAAAAGCAAGTAAAGTGACACTTGGCTCTTACCATTTCCCTTTGTGAACACTGTTCGGCTTAAGGGGTAGAGGTGAATGTCATTATCTGGTGGGAACTCCCAGTTGCCTGAGACGATGAAATAATCGTTTCCAGCACCCTTGTTGGAGTCTGGGAGGTCGGCGATGAGTTTGTATTTTGTGGATCTCGGCTTAAGGTAATAGATGTATAACAGTATTGGATATCGGCTAGGGTTATCCTAGCGTTTTCTTGGCTAGTTAAGGCAAATGATACCGTTGATGACTCCGTAAGAGTTAATGGCTAATTACATCGGGTTAAGCTTATAGTAGTGAAGGACTTGGCGAAAGAGGATGTTAAGGGGGAACCTAAGCCCGCACTCAATGAAGGCTACTACTGGGAAGGGCATGGAGTCGTCTTTGGACATGATGGAGTCCTCCTCCCCAGCCAATCTAAGATGAAAGTCGGCAGGGATGGAAAACTCTTGCCTAAAGTATTCAAGCTTCTCTGGGGTGTCTACCCTCCACCTAAACATACCCATGATGTCGGTTAAGAGTGGCAAGAAGAGAGTTTAGAAGAAAATGGTTTGTATGGGTTTAAGGGACCTCGGCTAAACCCAAAACAGAAATGGGGGCAAGGGTTTTTTCAAAGATCAAGGGAAGATTGTTACAGTTTCCCTAAAGTTTGTGAGTTCTAAGGCAAATCCCAAACCTAGAGCTATTGAAACAGAAACTAGAAGCAAGAATTTGGAAAATAAGACAAAAAGAAAGCAGAAAAGTAATGTGATTCAGAACCCAGAAAGCAAAAATCAAGAACGATTGTACAAAAATATGTGCAAATGAGCAACAAGCCAAGAACAATAGCAAGATAGCAAGTGTATGAACCAAATGTGTACCCAGAAAAAGATGGCACAGAAGCAGGATGACAAATAAATATGATGAAATTCAAAAACATAGATGAGGAATTCAAGAACTTGAAAGCATTCACAAAAACAATGTACAAGAGTAACAGAGTTCGAAGTAAGTCAAAAATCTGAAAAGAGGAAAAAATAGTAACTTACCAAAAAAAATGGCGCTGAAGTGAGATTTGCCGAAGTCAAACGACAACGGTGAATGGAACGGAGCGATGAATGTTTCACTGAAAGGGATGAACGGAGCAGGTTGTAGAGCTTGGGAGCTTGAAACAATGGAGGATTTGAGAGATGAGTGTTAAAGAGAGAAAGCTTGGGAGAAGACGAAGATGCAAAAGTGAAAAGAGGGAGGGAGAGAGAGAGAGAGGTGTTTTTGATTAAAACACGAAAAGGCGGCAAAATCACAATTAGTGTGCCTAGGACGACGTGTCTGTCAGGCGGCGCGCGCAGAAGCGACGCGACCTGATAGCGCGTTGTAACAACCCCCATACTGTTTACCGATAAATTACTGAATTACATACTAATTTCTGCTAAACTGGACTGCTTATGACTGATAATTGAACCAACTGAAGTACTGCATGGACTGATTGAAAACTGAAACTGAATTGACTGAGCATAGCTATTGTATTGCATTTTTATCTTTTCGATTAATTGATTATCTGTTCGTGTTTTTATGTTTAAACTGCAAATTGAAGGCCTTGTCGGCGGCCGAACCGAAAATCGTTTAGTGTTTTATGATCGCCGTGATTTATGCGATTTTATGGTATATTTCTTGAAAAACTGATTAGGTATGATTATTAGATTAAATATTGATAAAATGCTAAGTTGGCCTTATTTACTAAATTGCCACCCTTAGTGGACCACTTAGAATATTATATTGAGCCTTATTGCATGTTGATCAAATCACTTCTTCAGCCATTTGTTGCCTAAACCGATTTTAGAGAAAGAGAGTGAGAATTAAACTCAACTTGGGGAAGTAGCTTGAATCTTGAAGAATTGAAGTGTAAATTGGCATAATTGAGCTCCTAAACCTTGAATAAGACTTAGGTAAGAGAATTCATCCCTCTAATTGTGAGTTAGAGCTAATTCTTGCATGCTTCATGCTTCATTTTAGAATTAAGTCATGTTGTAGCTCATACATGGTGAATTATACTAGAAATCATGCATGCATGTTTGAATTGATGAATTTTGAGTTGAGTTCATGACAAATTGTACATGCATGCTCATGTCTAAGCTTAAGTCCATGATTTCAACTTATTTTTGGTATAAATGGCTCACTAGAACATCAAATTGGAGCTTTGAAATGGTTTAATTTCATGCATGTTTGCATGTTCTTCATATTCTTGAAATTGGGTTTGAATATGGTTTTAATTGACTCACCTTTGGGGCTTGAATTCATAAATTGAGCTTTGAAACTTGTTATACATTGAATTTAGATATGTTTTCCAGAATTTGGGCCCAAGAGGTCGAGTTTGGAGTGGTAGAATGCTTGGTTTGAGCTTGGGAGGCAAATCTGGAAATTCCAGATTTGGCTTTCTCGCTCGAGCGAAGGATTCCTCGCTCGAGCGAGCACCTTTGTCCAGGGCTCCGCTCGAGCGAGCATCGAGCGATCATCGCGCGTAAAATCACAGCATCCAGTATTTTTACTGTTTCGACAGACCGCTCGAGCGAATGATTTCTCGCTCGAGCGAAGCCTTTGATTTTGGAAGCTCGCTCGAGCGAAGGAAGGCTCGCTCGAGCGAGGCTCCTATTTTCAGCAAACTTTGCAAAATATTTTCTAAGTGTATTTTTGCATCCTCATCCCATTCTAGGCATTCTTAGGCCTAGTTTAAGGCATCTTAATGAGGATATAGATGTAGAACACACCCAGGCAAATTAGGGATTAAGTTATGATATTTCCCAACTGTGTAGCTTAGTGTGTGTTCAACCTGTGAACTGTGTAGGGTTGGCGACTGGGGAGACACGCTCTAGCATACTGTAGCCCAAACTCTATGAGTAACAATTGTGTAAAGATATGTTCAAAATGATTATTTTTCGAATACTGAACTGAACTGTTTACTGAATTGGTATTATCTACTGGATGAATGTATGTCCTTTATTTCCAAACTGTACTGTGGCATCCTTAGCACCTACTGTTTACTGTTACTGTTACAGAGATCTCTGTCGGTTCCCTCGTGGAACCACTACTGTTTACTGATTGATGGCCATCATTACTGTTTTACTGCTATACTAATGGATGTACCACATATGACTGAATAACTGTTCTGACTGAAAGACTGAAATACTGTTTAATGAACTGTTTTCATTACTGTAAGGGCATTTCATTCCTAACCTCTTTATGCATTATGTTATTCACTGGGCTTTAGCTCACTGTTTATATATATATATGTAGGTGCTCAGCCACCAGATCGGAGCTAGGAGCGTGGGTTAGACTCCAGTTTTGTCAAGCCAGCCTACGTGCCTCACTGCGAGGTTCCAAGCCTATTATGCTATGGCTTTGGGGTGCTTTGTTTTTCCCCCGTCTGTCTCCGTACTGTTTGGATTACTGTATAGACTGTCAGCTACTAACTGTACTGCTATCAAGGGATTAGGTCCCTGCACTGTGTGACTGTAAATTTTGTATAAACTGTACTGTTTTACATGTGTGAATGCATGAAAAATCTTTTTGGCATACAGACTGTCACAGCTCAATGGACATTATTTAATTACTGTATTGGCTTCCGCCAGGCCCTGAACTCTGTTTTACTGTATTACTGTTAAGCAGGCCTTCGGTAATCTCGGATTACTGGCCGGTTACGGTGCTAAACCCATAGGGCCGGGTTTGGGTCGTGACACGCGTGTCAGGTACTGTTCAATAGGGAAAAGATGCGTGGCAAAAACAGTTGAGTTACTGTGCGTGACAGCTCATACGCATGTAGAAACTCTTGGAGTTCTTGATTTAATGAAGCAAAGACCTCGGAGTAGGGAATGATCTTGGTTAAAGAACTTAGAAAACTTGGTTCTAAGGCATTAATAAAAACAAACTACAAGTCTTGGCCATATGGAGCCGATGAACGACGACCTCGGTAATGGGGATAGAGCAAGCTTAGCCGACGTGCTATATGGACAAATGATATAGGTTCCATCACCTTAGGATTCCGAGGTATTAGAACCTAGGGGGTAGTTGTGGGGACATATTTTTTGAATGACAACACATGGTCGAGGTGGCACCGAAGTGCCAGCCGAGGTGCCATGTGTCTTGGTCTTGATGCCGAAATGATCTCGGCTAGGCCGAGGTTATCTGTGGAGATACCGGAACCCGGGATAGACGGATAAGCTATAAGAGTCCTAGAATGGGGGAGGACCTCAGCCTGGATAAGAATAAAGCTGTTAGAGAGTTTATTTTTATCTATTGGAGAGTCCAGGATGAGCATTGGGCCAAAGTCTAAGGGAAGTTAGGCTTCTACAGGGATCAGGATAGTGCTTACTATAAAAGTAAGACACCCTCGTGGGTCTAAGGTACGCTTTTTATATTCTGGCTAGTGAATTAAGCACTATTTGCTATATTTGAGAGATAACTGAGTACTGACTTGATTGTCGGAGTGCCCCCGGGTGGATGAACCACCGCCGAAATTATTATCTTTTTGTGACAAGTTGTTCGAGTGTAATCTATTCTGCCGGTATTCTCCAGCTGAGTACCTGTTTGACAGTGTGGTCAGAAAACAGTACACACAATAACTGTAAAAAAATATCCACAAAAATAACCACAAATTACATGATCATCATCCAAACACATACTAAAAATTAATTTGATAAAAAAAATAAAAATATAAAAGATTTATTATTTTTATATAATTTTATCTTTGGTGAGTAGATATAATTTTTAAAAATTTAAAAATATTTTTTTGACATTTATTTTTGTCAAATTAATTTATATTTTATAAAGTTAACAACTTCGTCCTTAAAATGGAATAATAATGTTTTCAATTATTCTTACTTAAAATGAGATTAAAAATTCAAGATCAAATATATCATAATTAAAAGATTAGTAAACAACCTCCTTACCAAATTAGTGTTCGTCTATGTGAGGGAAAGCTTTGTTCTATGGAAGTGATTTTCACCTTGTTAGGGTTAAGGAAACGGCTCATTCATTCTGACAGTCAATTACTTAAGTTGAGTTTAAAACATCACTTCATATATAACATAGATTGGGAAAATCTTGGATTGGATTCCTCGGTGACAGAGAGAGAGAGAAAAAGAAATATGCCTTTTCAGAGAGAGAGAGAGAGAGAGAAAGAAATATGCCTTTTCCCTTTGTTTTTTTTGCCTTTCCATAGCTTTCAAACATGTTGATATTGTCCCCACTTTTTTCAATGGTTTCCAGACAAAACTGCAAGTGGAAACCAATGACAGAGAGCTCTACAAGGTTGTAGTGTCATCTATGTCTCTTCTGAAAAAAAAATAAATAAATAAAGAAAGAAAGAAGGGACAAGCTTTGTCTTTTCTCTTTTCACCATCCTTCTTGTGATAGCAATAGCATTACTCTATAATTGAAGTTTTGGTGTGTCAACTTCTCAATCACACAATTCTCACTTGTACAAATTCAACATAACGATCTTTACTTCTAATCTAAATTCTTAGCCTTATGTCCATCTATTCACCATACACTCCTTTGTCTAGGTTTGGGATAAGTTTGTCTAGGTTAGTTCAGCATAAGTGAGTCACAATTCCCACCTCTGTATAGTTGAAAACAAAATGAAAATTAAAAAAATTAAGAGTAAATTATGTAAATGGTCCTATAGTTTATACGATGTGTCGATTTGGTCTATATTATTTTAATTTGCTTGATTTTGTCTCCTTAATTTAATAGATTATATCATAATAGTCCAATAAATAACGGCTGTTAGGTTTGGTAAATGATGTGTCAATTTGATCCCTCTAGTTTATACGATGTGTCAATTTGATCCCTATTAAAATCAAGCAAATGAAAACAACAAAGACCAAATTGACACATTGTGTAAACTACATAAACCAAATTGACACATCATTTGAGCATGTTAGGACTTTCCATCCATCAAACCTAACAATCATTATTTATTAGATTAATATTATACAATTCATTAAATTAAGGGATAAAATCAAATAAATAAAAATAATAGGGATTAAATTGACACATCGTGTAAACCGAAGGACCATTTACATAATTTATCCAAAAAATAAAATTAAAATTAAAATCGCATTAGGGACCAAAAATTAAAATTAAAATTTACACAATATGTCAATTTGATCTCTGTCAAAATCGAGCAAATTAAAACAAGAGGGACCAAATTGACACATTGTATAAACTACTAAGACCAAATTAATACATTGTGTAGATTTTTCATCCACCAAACTTAACAACTGTTATTTCTTGGACTAAATGACACAATCTGTTAAATTAAAGAAAAAAATCGAGTAAATTGAAACAATAGGGACCAAATTGACACATCGTTAAACTATATGGACCATTTGTATAATTTACCCATCTTTTAACTATCCCAGTTAACTCCCTAGATTTTGACTCAAGTTGCAATTACGTCCATTTGGATAACATTATTTAAAAAAAATTAATGGAGAATAGATAGTATTAATTACACTTAGCACTCTTATAGTTTTACCAAAATTTTACTTTAGTTTTTAATATTCTTCTACTTTTACTAAAATTTCACTTTTTAGTCCCTCCATTAGTTTTTGAAATGGTGTTGTAAGATTGGCCCAATTGCAATTTGTCTCAAAATCTAGGAGTGAAATTAGGTATAAAGTATAAGGTTCAACATGAGATTTTCCAAAAAAAAAAAAGATAAGAATAATAATTCATTCTATTCACATTTTACATTTTTTTTTTCTCCATAAATTCTTTCCAAAATCCCAAAACAACTTTCCTATTAGTCTTATTTCTTGAAAACCAGAAAAAGAAAAACAGAACATGTTTTTGCAAAGTTCTGTCAAAAGTGTTATGCGTAAACATCATTGAGATAAATTTTCAATCATTGATGGCATATACCCCTCATCAGTCAGGAAAAAAAGAAGAGAAAAATCTCAAATCAGAGCTCACAAAGCTATTTGGCTTTCCATTTTGGTTGGCCCTTTTAGATTTTTAGAATGGCTTTGTAGAAACAATTCTTCACTACTATTCTGTATAAAGAAATTTGGTGTTTGGATTTTAAATTTTATAGAGGAATTGGGAAGATAAAAAGAAGGTAAATTACACTTTTTATTCTCCAACTATCACTTGAATTTTACTTTGGTATTTTATCTTTTAATGGTAACAATTAAGTTTTTAGGCCTCAACTCTATTTCAATATAGTCCTCCCGTCATCCCACCATTAAAAATTTGGATGGAATGTGCTGTTGTGAAGGCTATGTGAGCAAATTTTAGGGGCATTGAAAGAAAAGATTTGTATGAAAGATTCACTCAATAATTTTCATTTATATTTTATTTTGATATCTCATGTTCCAGTGAAGGACGCATAAGCACATTTATATTCATTGAATTTTTTTTTTTTTTTGAATGAATTACATTGTTGGTCCTTCTAATTTGAGCAAAGTGTCACTTTAATTCCATAGTTTCCAATTTGAACGATGCATTTTCAATTTTGTTGCAATGTTGTTCCTCCATCATGTGCCATTAACATTTTGAATTGAAAAAAAACACGTATAGTTTCTTTTGAATTCCACGGTGGTCCTTCTAATTTTGTATTTGATTTTTTTTTTTTCCATTCAAAATGTTAACGGCACATGATTGAGGGATGACATTACAATAAAATTGAAAGTATATGGTTCAAATTGAAACTACAGAGACAAAAATGATATTTCGATTAAACTAAAGAGACTAATGATGTAATTTATCCAAAAAAAATGTATGAAAAAATTATGTGAAAATTGCATTTCAGTTGGACAATGAGAAAATAATTCCATTACCATGGCAGTGCAAGTCTCTCATCTATATGGTGCAAATTTTTTTTGTGTTTGGTACAAGTTTTTCATGTGTGCCAGATTTACACAAAAAAAAAAAAAAATTCACTTATAGTGTAATTATTTTAAGATTGTCCCACTCATTTGCAATTTCTCCAAAACTCATTCTGTAACTTTTATTCAAATTTCACTTTATACCTCATATTTTAACTTTTATACAAATTTTAAATGGTTTGAAACACCGTACTTAATTGATGCAATTAAAAGATGAGAGACAAAGTAAAATTTAGGTAAATGTTGAATGATGAAAAGTATAATTTAAAACAAAAGAGGGTTTTTGATCCATTCACTTTTCCTTTCTTTTGATAAATTTCTTAAAACAAAATTAAAATCCAAATACAGTCTTCAAACTCTCTCTCTCTCTCTCAAAAAAAAAAAAAAAAACTATGTCCTCATTAATTTCCTTTGGGTGAAGAGTGGGTGCAATCTCTATAAAGATCAGAGTTGGATGTAATGTAACAAAGGGGTAGAGAAAAGATCTGCAAAACTGGAATATCTTGGATTATATATTTATATTGTATTTTATTAATTGAATAAACAAGAGAACAAACTAAATAATAAATATCGCAGGTCCAACTAGATCTCTGCAAAAATTGATGCATGAATATTTTGGCTTGTAGTATATATAGAATAAATTATATTTATTTTTCTTGAAGTTTAAAAAGGAATATAATAAATTTTACAAGTTTGACATAATTACACTGGGTCCCTTCAGGTTTTAATTCATATAATACTCATCTCTCATTCTCATCAGAAATTCGTTAGTTATATGAATGAAAAAATAATATTATCATTCTTTTATATTGAAATATATATATGTTACCTTGTGTATCTTTGTATCTACATATCATCTGTATTCATTTTAGTCTCTTTAACGTTGCAAAAAAAAAAAAAAATCAACGTAATTATATCAAAATTATATAATTCTCCTTTGGAAATAGAATGTTTTAGTAACTTTTTGATTTTTTACAAAAAAATGTGTAAAAAAATAAAGAAATTAATGTGATAGCTTATAGTAATTTTTTGACTTTCTAACTAAAATACTAGTCTTCAAATGAGAACCTCAAGAAAAGTCAATTTATTTACCATATATTATATTATGCGGAGATACACATGTCTATGGCTTGGTTTGGGAAGTGGGTTGGCTTTTTGGCTTTTTGACTTTTTTGGCTATTTTAGCCTGGGCTTAAAAGCTTGGTTTGGGAAGGGCTTTTTGACTTTTTGGCTTTTTTAAGTTTTTTTGTGAGAGAAGAATGTAATGATTATGGGTTGGATGTGATGTTTTGTTTGTTATGGCTAAAATAGCCTATTTTGTTTTTTGTGACTAAAATAGCCAAAAAAGCCTACAAACCCACTTGCCAAACACAGGCATATAATTTTCTTTTGGGTAAATTATAAATACACCTCCTGAGGTTTAATTAAAATATAAATCGCCCATGTGGTTCTGAAAATTATATTCTATTTCTTGAGGTTTCTAATTTCATAAAAAATCGTCTATTTTATTAATAAATTATCAAGTCAATTAACAATTTTTAATGATGTTATAAATACGTTTCAATTAATATTTTAAATAATTTTATTACTGTATAGGAGAGTAATTATGAATTTTTTTTAATTAATTTTGTTAAATAAAAAAATTTAACAGGAAGATATTTATAATTTTTTAAACTATAAGAAACAATCTATATTTTAAATAAATCTCAAAAAATATATTTATAATTTATCGTTTTCGTTTCTTCGTACATAGTTGATAGACAATAAATGAGGAATTGTTGATTGTGATTTAGATTCTTCAGATAGGTATAAGATTTATCCTCCTAAAGCAACATGTGGAAATCCAAACCAACATATATGTGAGGGGTGATTGAGGAAAAAAATAAAAATGATTGACACCACATTGATTGTTACAGGCACATAAAGAAGTCAGGCCTGGTTGTTGATATGTCACTGTTTCTTGAAATGATCCTTAAATGTGACATATCATTTGTGTTCAAGTTACTTGCAACATGGCATGTTTGTCTTACATGATGCTTTTTGGGGTTGTTTTTTTATTTTATTTATTTTTTCAGTTTTTACTTCAAGGTTTTTTTTTGTTGGTTTTGTTTGGTTGTGTCCTGTTTCATATTTACGTCTCATTTGGTAATTTTTTATTTTAGTTAAAAAATTAAAAAGTCATTATAAGTTATCACATCACTCTCTCTATTTTTTATATAATTTTTTATAAAAAATTAAAAAATTATTAAAATAATTTATTTTCAAATGAAACCTAAGCCAAATAAAATTTGATGATGTTACAATCATCTCTACAGTAGTCTACGTGTACAAAAGTGTATAGAAATTTTAGACACTGTTTGGGAAGATTGTTTGGGAGTTTTTTTGACTATTTTAGTCACAAAAGACAAAATAGATTATTTTAGCTATAACAAACAAAATATTACATTCAATCCATAATCATTACACTTTTCTCTCACAAAAAAAGTCAAAAAAACCAAAAAGTTCTTTCCAAATCAAGCTTTTTAGCCCAGATAAAATAGTAAAAAAAGCTAAAAAGCTAACCCACTTCCCAAACGAAACCTAATAAATTTGAATTACAAACTAATTTTTTCCTGCACTTTTCTATAATAATATATTATTTTCTATAATAATATATGGAACAACTTTTAAACCTAAGGTTTTGAAATGTTTTTCAATCTCCCTCCTAACAGTTTAAAAATGTTAAAGAGGGGTACGTGCCCCTCATGTGAAGCAAATAAAGAGTATATGTCCCTGTTCTGGTCAATAGTGTATGGTGTCAAGCGTATTTGGTCCTTTTACCCACCCAAAAAAATAAAATAAATCGTATTTGGTATATATAGTTTAAGTTCAATGTCAATTTGGTCCTTTCATCTAAATTATCATAAATTATTTCTACGTGTACAATTCAGGAAGCTAACACATGTCACAAAATTTTAATGTCCAATTTGTACGGAGTGACTAACTTAAAACTGATCAATTTAAAGTGTAGAGATTAAAATAAATTGTTCAAATTAAATGTACGGGGGAGAAATAAACTTGCCCGTATAATCATGTTGATCAAGCAAAAACACAGAGAATTTAACGTGGTTCGGCAAATTGCCTACGTCCACGAGCTACAGATTTATTATATTGAACAAATGACAAGAATTACAATCAACTCTCCGTTATTTACTCTCTTCTCTCTATATGCTTGTCCCCTTATTTCCCTCTCCCTGGCTTCTTATATATAGAGATTACAAATGCAAGAGAGAATCCTGGGATTGAGCTGGCCGCCAGCTCAATCCTACTTTTGGTCACTTTCTACACATGGCCTCATGGCCTCACATGACCATATGGCCTCAAGGCCAGCTCTTATGGCATCATGGCTGACAGACCTTTACAGGTTGGCTAGAATCTATAGTCACTTTACAACCAATCTCCATAACCGAATTACCAGTCTGACCGAAGTACATGTTAGTTAGGCACTTACTTCTCTCTTATCTCGGTTTCCTAGGCTAAGACCGAGCTAACCATAAGAGAGTCGAGCCGAACTGTCTTCAGAGCTATGTCCTCACAAGGACTTGGTACAACTCGGTTTTCATACGCCTCGACCGAACTCACCGCCGAAGTCCGAACTCCCCTCAGCGTCTTACTCAACCGAGGTAGAAATAAAGCTTTCACCGGACTAACCATCACGGTCGTATGACCGGTCTAAATCCAAGTTTACTTTCCCAGACCGGAGTAGCTTTTACACCCAGCTACTCCGGCCCTTTGCACTGCGGCCCATAACGGCCCAAAACCCGACTTCGGCCCAATTTGCATTATTTACCCTCTCAATTGCCCCTTAATTCCTTCTGCGTAGCATGATAGGGATTACCTACTTAACAACCGAGCTAAATCTTGTAAGTCTTCCCAACCGAGCTACAATCCAATAGCTATTCCAGCCGAGCTACAAACCTTTTAACTTCTCCAGCCGAGCTAAAACCCTGTAAGCTTTTCCAACCGAGCTTAAATCCATTTAGCTTGTCCAGCCGAGCTAAACTCAAACCGAACTATGCACGTCCGGTCAAAACGTCTCTTCAAATGCGGCGACTGAAACGCTTCCCTTTCCAGTGCCACGTGGCAACCTCTGATTGGACCTCCAAAGCGGTGCAGCCGCCCTCGTACTCCGCAATTTTTGAACAGTTTCCCGCCTCTCCTTTCTTCCAAAACAAAAAAGCCTTTTCATTCACTCTGAGTCACATACTGCTCCTACTCTCAGTTCTTTGCTGTTCTTGCATCCGTGAAGCTTGTTCTTGCTGCCGTCCGTCTTCACTCCATTTTACTTCCTTTTTCCCAGGTAAGCATCACGATTCTGTTCTTTTCATTTGTTTTTGCTTTCATTCAATCCATTGCATATCATTTTTGAAAAACACTTCCTGCTGTTAGTTTTGTATTCTTTCTGGAAAACTTAGACATAGAACATATGAATGCACATAATAACCTGTAGAACACTAATTTTGATCCAAAATCATGAAGCAACCGAACTAGGCAACTGTTTTTGCTATATTAGAACTTAGGTAAACTGGAACCGAACTAGCACTTGTACACATCACGGTAGTTTCAATAGGCCACCCACGGATTCAGACTTAGCCGAGGTAGAGATGGCCCGAACTAGAGAATCTCTGTGCTCAACCGAGATAAGCCTTGGGGGCTAAGCCAGCTTTCTCAGTTTCTAAGCCGAACTTAGAAAGCTGCCCCTTGATGCTTAACCGGAGTAACGAACCCGTAGGCAAAAACCGAGATAACCAAACATATGGGTTATAATCGGGCTTTAGAAAATCTTTGCCCTCGACCGAGTTAAGCCTTGGGGGGCTAAGCCAGCTTTCTCAATTCCCAAAACGGACTTAGAAAGCTGCCCCTTGATGCTTAACCGGAGTAACATCACCACAGATAGAACCGAGGTAATCAAGCATCTTGCCTAACCGAGATAACATGGACCTTTCTGAAGCCGAAGTAGATCATGTAGCATCCTGTTGCCGAAGTAAGACTTGCCTTTTCTGGCTTTATTTTTTGTAGCACGGTCCATTGATCGGTGCTTAACCCCTTGTTTTCAACTTTGCAGACTTTAGGTTGTCAGGCACTCCACTGCGCTCAACCGAGCTGCCGCACACATTTTTTCGACCGAGATCATTTATTTTAATTTATACGATAAATGGGGAAATATAGGTTCCTTGTAGAAACCCCAGGAGGCCTAGCCGAATTCAGAAAAGACTACAATATTCCAGCCGATGTAAACCTCACCTTAGCCGAACAAGACATCGACCCATGGGCAAAGAAGGCTTCGTACCTTTCACCCTTCAATCCATAATAGAGACCGGACTTAATTCCCGGTCCAGCCCTTGATATGTGAATTCCTAAGGCAAACCAGACTCTGCCCAACCCAACTATCCACCAATACATACCGAATATAATGGGTATAGCCGCACTGAACCACCAAACCGGTCTCAACCTCGGTTTGGCCGAGATACTACACCAATACTCCATAGGATCTAAAAACGAAGGCTGGTGTTATTACTTAAGAGTGCGCCGTGGCCGAGAAAAAATAATAAAACATACACCGGACAAGGACTTAAACGACGATGACTTTTTTTGGGTCTCGGGGAATTTCGAAGACCTTCAAGCCCAGATTCCAGGCTGGAGAATAAACTGGAAAATGGGGGAGCCTGGTATATATGCTTCGGTTGCACTTCATTTTTTTTTATTCCGGCTTTCTTGTCAGAACCGAACTAACAGTTTGCTTTATTTTATTTTTTGCAGATAAAGCCCATATTCTTTCAAACTACGGCTACCCCAACCTCGGCGTTCTGCGCACCGCGCTAAGAGTAAAGGAGAGAAGTTGGGCTAAGCTTTTAAAGTTCGAACCGACTTACCGCTACTCCGGTCGCCGAAAAGCGAGGGTGACTGACTTCCTCCTCGAAGACGCACCAGAACCGGACCCTTCCTTGCCCCAGATCAACCTCATACCACTCACAGCCGAACAAGAAATGGCTAAGAAGAACAGGTTGAAGGCCCTCCTAACCGCAACCACCCCACCCGAAGTACGAGTAACCGGCCAACCCACTGAAACCGTGGTGGCCCTTCCATCCCAGCAGCCATCCTCTTCGCGCCGAAACAAGCGTGCTCGGACTTCAGAAACCGAGCCACGTCTTGTTGATGAAGACGAGACCGTTCTTCCACAAGTCTCTCTTCCAAGCTCCCAGCAAAACCTCCAACTGGAGTCATCCGCCCGAACTGCCGCTTCATCAAAATGGGCTCCTGCCCTTTCCTTCGACAACCGAGACATCACTACTGATGATTCGGTGATCTCAGAGAAGGACCACTTAATGGCTTTCAACCTAGCCAAAAGTGTGTGTCTTCCAAAAGATATGGAGCACCACTACAAACAGCTCAACACCGAGCTAAAATCAGTCCGGTCATCCACTAAATCCATGATCCTGGTAAGCAGCTTCTATCTTCTAAGTAATTTTTTCCAACTTTCAATCCGGCTAACTGTTACTTCTCCTTTGCAGGCCATTCAAAAAAACCAGGTCACTCACAGGAGGATCATGGAACTTCGGCATCATACAAGGGAGGCCATGGCTGAGGCTGAATCAAAAACGGCCGAACTAGAGGTGGCAAAAAAGCAACTGGCCGAGCTCCGTGCTGAAAACGGTCGGTTGACCGAGGTCGCCAATTCGATTGAAGCCGAAAAGAAAAAATTGCCAACGAGGCAAAAGATAGGTATCTGCGCGTCTTATCTGCGCTTGAGAAGAAGAAGGATACCGAGATAAACCAGCTGAAGGGGGAGGTGAAGAAGGCCGAGAAGCGGGGCTTCAAGGACCGAAGTCGCCTACACCCTGCAGTGCGACGCAGCGAAGGATCTATTTTTCAAATGCGGCTGGAGGGCTGCGGTGGAGAAGCTCGGTTGTACGCCTGACACCGAGGTCTACAACGCCCCACCGTACTCCATTCCTTCTTCACTTTCACAATACGCCGCCGATCTCCAAAGGCAGTTCCTCGAGGGGTCAGATGATGACGATGATGATGATTCCGAGGAAGATGAGCAAAGTCCCACCCCGGTCATCAATGAACAACAAGATGATCAGTTAGTTCGGTCGGAGCCAGTCACTGAAGATCGAAGGGACGAGCTTCCATCCGGTGAGACCGAGGTTCGAGTTGAGACTCAGGTTCAAGATGAGACCGGTCTCCCAGTTCAGACCGTGCTCCCAGCCGACACCGGACTCCCATCAAACACCGGTCTCCCGATAAATGCGGACGATGAGTTTGATGCCGAGCTAGATGCGCTTCTTCGTTGATTTTTCCTTTTTTCTTTTTCTTGGATTTTGTAACCGGGCTGTAGCCCCTCAATTTGTACTTTTTCTTAGTTTCAATGAAAAAAAAATTTCTTCAACTCTTGTTTCGGTTTTGCGTATGTATGCCTGTACTTGTAATGAATTTTTCTATGAACTTTTTGCACAACTGTGAGCTCGGTTTAACTATCCAACTTACTAGCCAACCACTCTTCAACCGATATAAACACTTTGGCTGAAGAGTAACCAATGTTGGTTTAATCCGGCCGTACACTTACTTCGGCTGAAGAGTACAAAGAGTTGGTTTAATCCAGCCAACCACTCTTCAGCCGAGATAACCCACTTCGGCTGAAGAGTACAAAGTGTTGGTTCAATCCAGCCAACCACTCTTCAGCCGAGATAACCCACTTCGGCTGAAGAGTACAAAGTGTTGGTTTAATCCAGCCAACCACTCTTCAGCCGTACCCATACTTCGGCTGAAGAGTACCAAGTGTTGGTTTAATCCGGCCAACCACTCTTCAGCCGAGATAACCCACTTCGGCTGAAGAGTAAAAGTGTTGGTTTAATCCAGCCAACCACTCTTCAGCGAGATAACCCACTTCGGCTGAAGAGTACAAAGTGTTGGTTTAATCCAGCCAACCACTCTTCAGCCGTACCCATACTTCGGCTGAAGAGTACCAAGTGTTGGTTTAATCCAGCCAACCACTCTTCAGCCGAGATAACCCACTTCGGCTGAAGAGTACAAAGTGTTGGTTTAATCCAGCCAACCACTCTTCAGCCGAGATAACCCACTTCGGCTGAAGAGTACAAAGTGTTGGTTTAATTCAGCCAACCACTCTTCAGCCGTACCATTACTTCGGCTGAAGAGTACCAAGTGTTGGTTTAATCCAGCCAACCACTCTTCAGCCGTACCCATACTTCGGCTGAAGAGTACCAAGTGTTGGTTTAATCCAGCCAACCACTCTTCAGCCATACCCATACTTCGGCTGAAGAGTACAAAGTGTTGGTTTACTCCAGCCAACCACTAAATTGGTTTTTCCAGCCAACTTAGAATAGAATGTTTGGTTATTCCGACCAAATGTCCTGCAGCCTTATCCGGGGCTTAGGATCATAGTTGGTTGTTCCGGCCAACTATGTTTATAAAGTTCCGCACTTACTGAAGTGGCTTTCTACTGATAACAGTCACGTCGTAGAAAAATCGATTTATTTCATGGTAAAAACTGATACATACTAGAAATAAAACAACTTGAGATTGGCAGTATTCCATGGTCTGGGAATTGCTCTGCCATCCTTATCTTCTAAGTGGTATGCCCATTTGCCTGCTAACCCGACCACTTTGTAAGGTCCTTCCCAATTAGGTCCCAACTTGCCATCTCCTGGAATCAAGGTATTTCCCATCACTTTGCGTAACACCCAGTCTCCGATCTTGAATTGCCTTGGATGTACTGTTTTGTTATACTTTCTGGACAATTCTTGTTGGTAGGAGGCGATGTGAGCCAATGCTCTGTCTCTTCGTTCTTCCGCAAGGTCAAGTTCCAATGTTATGGCCTCACCATTCAATTCTGGATCAAAGTTTTCGCTCCGGATTGTGGGGAGGCCAACCTCTAATGGGATGACTGCTTCCATGCCATAAGCTAAGGAGAATGGTGTTTCTCCTGTTGATCGTCGAGGCGTGGTGCGGTAGGCCCATAAAACATGAGGGAGCTCCTCTGCCCACTTCCCTTTTGCTTTTTCTAACCGTTTCTTCAATCCATCCAGGACGACCTTATTCGACGCCTCCGCCTGACCGTTTGCTTGAGGATATGCCGGCGTAGAGTTGTAGAACTCTATCTTGTACTCCTCACAAAAGCCTCTGAAAATCCTTCCATCAAACTGAGTGCCGTTGTCCGAGATTAACGCCTTTGGTATGCCAATCGAGTGATGATATTCTGCCAGACAAACTTCTTACATCTTTCTCCTTGATTGACACCAAGGCTTCTGCTTCCACCCATTTTTGAAGTAGTCGGTTGCGGCAAGAAAGAACTTTCTGCTACCCGGTGCGGTTGGAAGTGGCCCTACTATGTCTAAGCCCCACATTGCGAAGGCCACGGGCTAGTTAAAGGTAAGTTTTTGAGGACTGGCTGGTTGTGTGGTGCGCGAATTTTTGGCATTTTTCGCATTTTTTTGACATACTTCTCCGAATCTGCTTGCATGTACGGCCACCAATATCCTTACGAGATTGCTCTGTATACCAATGATCTGCCTCCTTGATGGCTGCCACAAACACCCTCATGTATTTCGAATAGGAATGCTTCCACTTTGCTGGGGTGAACACACTTCAAGTAAGGTCCTGAGAACGACTTCTTGTACAATGCCAAGGATGGGGAGAGCCAAAATCGCAGGGACTTTGCTCTTATTCTGTTGGCCTCTTTCTTCTCTATTGGTACGGTGCCGTCTTCTCAGGTACAGTATGATGGGATCCATCCAAGAAGGGCCTAACTCCGCACAACGTACCTCTTCCGCTGCGAGGTCCTCAATGCTTGGTCTAGGCAGGTAGTCGATCAACAATGGATGGGGGATGGAGATGTCTGCCATTGAGGCAATGCCTGCTAGTTCGTCCGCTCTGCTGTTCTCCTCCCTGCCAATCTGCTCTATTCGCACCATTTCGAATTTCTTTATTTCGGCTCTGACCAACCCTTGATACTTAGCCATCCTATCATCTTTTGCTTCGTAGTCGCCAGATATTTGGTTTACCACCAGCTGCGAGTCGCTGTAAACCATCAGCTCCGTTGCTTTTAAGTAGAATGCCGACTTGAGACCTGCTAGAAGTGCTTCATACTCCGCTTCGTTGTTCGACGCTGGGAAGCCAAGGTTGATCGCCTGCTCCACCACTAGGCCGTCTGGAGAAATGAGGACTATACCAAGTCCTGCTCCATGCCTGTTTGATGCTCCGTCCACGAAGAGCTTCCACATCTCCCCAACAACAACTTCCAGCAAGTGGCGGGGTCAGCTGATGCCTTGGGATCTTCCAAGTTGCTGGTGCCCTCTTCAGAGTCCATGCTCGTTGTCTCCCCCTTGTTAACTGATTGCGCCAAGTCGTCATTTGTTGGTATGTCCTGACTTGGTGAAGCATGACTTGTTTTCTTCCTTCTTTCGCTACCCTCGGTCTGCCTTGGGGCCTGACTGATCAACCAACACTAGGGGTTGTTATTCCGACGTCAACCTCCGTTCTTAGTTCGTTGTTTTTTCAGTTAGGTCGACTGGGCAGATGTGATGACTCCCTGGTGTGAATTCTGCGACGAAGTCTGCCAATGCTTGCGCTTTTATTGCGGTCCTTGGTCGGAACTTGATGTCGTATTGTCCCAACTCTACTACTGCCCACTTCAGAATTCGTCCCGAGAAGTTCGCCCTTTCAAATAAAGCCTTTAATGGGAAGGCTGTGAGAACAACTATTGTGTGGGCGTGAAAGTAGTGTGACAACTTTCTCGAGGCCATCATTAAAGCCAATGCCAACTTCTCCAATGGCAGGTACCTTGTCTCGGCGTCCAGTAATGTCTTGCTGACATAGTAGATGGGAAGATGTTGGATTCCCTCTGCGCAGACCAACACTGCGCTAATTGCATGCTGCGAGACTGCTAGGTATAAGAAGAGTTCTTCCCCAGGAGTTGGGGTTACAAGTAGGGGTGGAGAAGACATGTATTCTTTCAAACTCTCCAAAGCTCGGTCGCATTCTTCGTCCCACTCAAACTTAGCTTTTAATGACTGAAAGAATGGACGCAATCTGTCTGAAGACCGGCTGATGAATCGGTTAAGTGCTGCTGCCATGCCGGTGAGATGCTGCACTTCTTTTACTGAGTTAGGCCTCTCTAATTCCTGAATTGCTTTGATTTGGGAGGGGTCCACCTCAATACCCCTGTTGGTCACCAGGAAACCCAGAAATTTGCCAGACCCTACACCGAATGCACACTTAGAAGCGTTAAGGCGCAACTTGTGTTTCTTCAGGATCTGGAACATCTCATCTAGGTCCTTTAGATGGTCATCCGCATCTTTGCTTTTGACCACCATGTCGTCGATGTAAGCCTCCATTGTTCTTCCTAACAATGGCTCGAACATCTTTGTGACCATTCTCTGGAACGTCGCCCCCGCGTTCTTTAGGCCAAAGGGCATGACCTTGTAGCAGTATAGTCCTCTTGGGGTGGTGAAGGATGTGACTTCCTGGTCTGGTTCATGCATGGCGATCTGGTGGTAGCCTCTGTATGCATCCAAAAAGCTAAGTCGGTTGTGCCCCGCCGTTAAGTCTACCAATTGGTCTATCCTTGGTAGAGGAAAGCTATCCTTTGGGCATGCTTTGTTAACCGTTTTGTAGTCGACGCAGACACGCCATTTGCCATTCTTCTTTGGTACGACGACGGTGTTGGAGATCCATCTTGGGTAGTGCACCTCTCTGATTGCCCCTGCTTCCAGCAAGTTTCCTACCTCATCTGCCACTATTTCGGCGTGGTGGAGTGCCGATCTGCGGGTGCGCTGGATGATTGGCCTGGCTGAAGGGTGGACATTGAGTTGGTGACAGATGAAGTTAGGATCGATGCCTGGCATGTCATACGGGGTCCAAGCGAACACTTCGATGTTGGAGGTCAGAAATTCCAAGACCTCCAATCTCTCAGTGCTGGACAATGACGATCCGAGCAAAAAGAACTTATCTGGGTTCTTTTCATTTACTCTGACCTCCACTAACTCCTCCACCGCTTTTTGATTAGCCGCTTTGCCAACATCGGCAAATAGCTCGTTACTCTCAGGCTCTTCCACCGAATGAACGTATCCTTTGGCGGCGCGACTGCCATTCACCGCGACAAAGCACTGCTTTGACATGAGTTGATCTCCATAAACTTCTTCTACTACTCCGGTATCGTTGGGGAACCGCATCACTTGGTGGTAGGAGGACGCCACCGAGCGCATGGCATGCAGCCATGTTCTGCCCAAGATAACGTTGTAAGTGGAGGGAACTTTTAACACCCAGAACTCCACCTGTTTCGTCACACTCCCCGCTTTGACTGGGAGGATTATTTTGCCGACGGGCCATTCTGGCATGGAGTTGAATCCAATTAGGGGAGAGACGGCAGGCGCCAAGTCTTTATCTTGCAACTTCATTTGTTTGAAGGTTTTGTAGTACATGATTTCACATGAACTACCCTGGTCAATCAGGATCCGCTTGACGTCAAAATCTGCGACTCGGAGAGTGACGACCAAGGCATCGTTGTGGGGACAGTATATTCTTGTCAAGTCTTTATCCGAAAAAGACATGACATTTGCGGCCTCTGTCTTCCCCTTCTTGGTGGCTGGTTGGGCGCTCAGCACTTCTCTTAAGTGCTCTGCCTTTTTGATTGATCCTCTGAGCTCACATACTCGTTCAGGTTCAAAGACCCCGCGTATCACGTTGATAACGCCTTGAGGCGGAGCGTCAATCGGCATTCCGTTGGGGTTGTGATGGTCCTGGGGGGCGGGCTGCGCTCCTCCTTCGATGTATGCATCTAGGTGGCCTGCCGCCACCAACTCCTCCAGATGCTGCCTCAAGGGTGTACAATTCTCAGTGCGATGCCCCTTTTCTTTATGGAAGGTGCACCGTGATCTGTCGTTGTAATCTTTCTGAGCTGCGCCTAACCTGGCTGGCCACTTGACGAAAGGCTCGTCTCGAATCTCGCTAAGTATTCGGTAGATTGGTTTCTTGAATACCGTGGTTATGGCAGTGCGAACTCTCAACCATCTCTTGTCTTGGTCCTCCCCGTTGTCTCGCCTGCTTCGTTCGTTTTGGTTCGGGCGATCTACCGCATTGACCTTTGCTGCGGTCTTTTTTTCCGGCACTGAGGTTGCGCCAGATTTTGTTTTGGCGTGGGCGCCATCCTCTTCTACCCTGATGTGCTGGTGCACTCTCTCCATCAAGGCCTCCATGGTGAGGGGTGGTGTCATGGTGATAGAGTCCCTTAGTCTGTTGCCTATTGGAAGGCCTCTTTTGTACTGTGCAATGGCGAGATTGGTAGGGCAGTCTCCAATCTGGTTGAAGGTCTCCCAGTAGCGACTGTTGTATGATCTTAGGGTCTCCTTGTCGCCCATGTCGATGGAAAGTAACTGGTCGATCTCCACCGGAGTTTTAGTATTCGTTCGGAACCTCGTCACGAACGCCTCCGCCAATTGCGCCCAGGAGGCTATGCTGCCCTCTGGGAGCCTCTCAAACCAAATCAAGCCTAGATCGCCAAGGCTCGAAGGAAATATGATGCACATCAAGGCTTCGTTCCGCCGGTACACAGCCATGACCTGGCGAAAGTGACTTAAGTGTGAGTAGGGGTCTGTCTTCCCTTCGTAAGTAGTAAATTTGGGCTGAAGGAAGCCTGGTGGCAGGGGCGCGTTCTCTATTGCTGGGACGAATGGTGAGGTCTGCAGCCTCGCCAATGCCTTGTCCGTTGGTTCGTAAGCTGGGCGTGGTATTGGCATTCCAACCTCGACGCTTCCATGCGTCCGAGGAGCCAACCTCACCAAAGCAGAAACTCTGTGTGGATCGCGCGCCCTGGCATCCCCCTCCCATTGCGCCCTCTCTTCAAGCATGGTTCGCAGGTCGGATGATCTGGGCAACTCCGTCTGTCTAGACCTCGTCTGGTGTGTATGCGACGGCCAATATGTACTTCCCTCGGTGAATGACCTCTCGATCGATCGTCGTCCTCCGTCCTGGAGTGGCGAGTTCTGGATGACCTGGAATGCGTATTTCCTGTCCCGAAACTTCTGTTCTCCGCTTGGGAGGGCGTAGAACTTTTACTACGACCTTCTGAGTGGCGAGACGGCGTCTTGTTGTTGCGCCCCTCTCCTGTCTCCACTACTTTTCCTTTTACCTGGCGTTTGAGAGATTCCATGTCCACCGCCATCCGCTGTATCAACTCGTCTTGTTCCCTGACGCGATCCTCTAGAGTTTGAGGATCAATCCTGCGCCTTCGTCTTTCTGGGCTTTGCGATCGAGAGTGATGGGGACTGTTATTCCGTCTGCGTCCCCTTGTATCCCTCCTGAAACTCAGTCTCTGTGGTTCCAGGTACGCCATGGGTGTGACTAAGGGTTGGCCTTCGCGCCTTGCGCCTCCTTCTGGAGTTAATCCGTCAACGGCGGACTGCGGTAACTCTTCGTTGTTTGCCATTGATGTTTGAGAGAAAAAGCTCGATCAAGAGGTTGTTCTTGTCTGTTGTTCCCACAGACGGCGCCAATTGTACGGGGGAGAAATAAACTTGCCCGTATAATCCTGTTGATCAAGCAAAAACACAGAGAATTTAACGTGGTTCGGCAAATTGCCTACGTCCACGAGCTACAGATTTATTATATTGAACAAATGACAAGAATTACAATCAACTCTCCGTTATTTACTCTCTCTTCTCTCTATATGCTTGTCCCCTCATTTCCCTCCCTCCCTGGCTTCTTATATATAGAGATTACAAATGCAAGAGAGAATCCTGGGATTGAGCTGGCCGCCAGCTCAATCCTACTTTTGGTCACTTTCTACACATGGCCTCATGGCCTCACATGACCATATGGCCTCAAGGCCAGCTCTTATGGCATCATGGCTGACAGACCTTTACAGGTTGGCTAGAATCTATAGTCACTTTACAACCAATCTCCATAACCGAATTACCAGTCTGACCGAAGTACATGTTAGTTAGGCACTTACTTCTCTCTTATCTCGGTTTCCTAGGCTAAGACCGAGCTAACCATAAGAGAGTCGAGCCGAACTGTCTTCAGAGCTATGTCCTCACAAGGACTTGGTACAACTCGGTTTTCATACGCCTCGACCGAACTCACCGCCGAAGTCCGAACTCCCCTCATCTTACTCAACCGAGGTAGAAATAAAGCTTTCACCGGACTAACCATCACGGTCGTATGACCGGTCTAAATCCAAGTTTACTTTCCCAGACCGGAGTAGCTTTTACACCCAGCTACTCCGGCCCTTCGCACTGCGGCCCATAACGGCCCATAACGGCCCAAAACCCGACTTCGGCCCAATTTGCATTATTTACC
This sequence comes from Camellia japonica, assembly GCA_030407325.1. Lineage (NCBI taxonomy): Eukaryota > Viridiplantae > Streptophyta > Magnoliopsida > Ericales > Theaceae > Camellia > Camellia japonica. The sequence goes on from JAPPVO010000019.1 coordinate 50,340,936, forward strand.
CTCTCATTAAAATAAATAACCAATGCAAAATTTGTATCAAACTATAATAGTTAAAAATATAATTTACTGTTTAAAAAACGAATGGAGTACAAGGGAATATAGAAGGTGCCCACAAAGAATGCCAACATTTTCTAAAGCAAAACTACAATGGAGTAACTATGAGGCAAAATTGGGCCAAAAGTGTCTGAAATTGAGCATGTATTTCTTCATAGCTTTGGGACAGTGTACCTAAAAATAATTAAAAAAAAAGCAAATAGCTTGGGGATGAGTTTCCTTACCCTTTTCTCATCCTTGGAATAATTTTGAGAAATCTCAAATATATGTACGTCAGTCTATTAATTACACATTCATATTTTCCATGGACACTCTGGTTATTGTCTCCATTGTGGTCCTACTTCAATGGTCCAACCTAGAAAGGGACACAATGGGTGAATTATATATTTATATCTATATATCTATATATGATAAATTTGGTAGGGTCGACTCTTGTAAGATAAATAATTTTGTTACTAGGATTCTAAAGTATGACAAAATTGTACATTGCTGAAGAACATGCTGTTGGGATCTTGGATAGATACTCTCACGGTGTACATGTAAGATGTGTGATTAAGAAAACATAATCACGGATTAGCATATTTAGGTAGCGTTTGGTAACGATTACGTTTTTTATTTATGTTTATAAAAATTTTATAAGCTAGTTTTTGTTTATTTTTAGAAAAAACATAAACTACAAACGCGTTTAGTTTGAACAAAATATTTAAAAAAAATTAAAACATAAACTAAAAAATATGTTTGTTCAAGCCTAAAATATTTATATTTATTTTTTATTATTTATTATTTATGACAATGGGATCATACACATTATAATTGAAAAAAAAATTAATTAAAAAAATTAATTGGAAAAAAAATTAATTGAAAAGAAAATTATTTGAAAAAAAATTAATTAAAAAAAATTGCCAGTCAAATTTTTAAATTTCTGTTTAAAAACCAACATAAACTCATTTTTTGAGTTTACGCTTTTTTCTCAAATTTATAAACTGAGACAACTATTTATAGAGCAAAAGAATTATCAAACAAGTTTATATGACAATTTTTAAAATTTTTGTAAATATAAACTGAAAACTGAAAACGAAATAGTTATCAAACAGGCTCTTAGTATGTGTATTTTCCCTTGAAGTGACAGAAATTGGGCTTATTTTGCCGTCGAAAATTTATAAGAAGAAAAATATAAAAGAATCTAGGGTAAATTATACTCGCATCTCTAGAGATTTTGAGAAAATACAGTAAGTACCTTAGCTTTAGCATAATTATACTCATATCTATTTTAGTAAAGTTAAAAAGACAGAATTTATGCAGATGGTATGAAAACTCATCTCTCTTTTAGTAAGAAAAAATGTTTTTTTGTGCCAAAAAAAATGACTACATCATTTTTCCTTCATATGATTATACAAACAAAAAAAGAAATTGAGTGTTATATAAATTAATTTTAAGAAAATGAACATAATTATATGTGAAAATCTTTGTTCTATATGCAACGAAATACATATGGAGTGTGAAAGACAAATGGATAAAAGTAGAACAAAGGATAATGTTTAGTCATCATCAGATAGTATGTCTAAGGGAATGTATTTGGAATGCCTAATCATATGGAAACCAAGTCTATCCACTTCCAATGCTCATAAATTGGGTAAATTACACTGTTGGTTTCTTTAGTTTATTCCTTATAATTTTAATTTTAATAATTTAAATCATACATTTTTAGTTTTGTTGCAATGTGATTTCTTCATTACTGTTAGAATTTTAAATGAAAAAAATCATATATAAAACTAGGGGGACTGAGGTGAAATTCAAAAGAAACTACAGATATCACCAGCGTAATTTACCAATTTAAATTTAAATTTTGATTTGGAGTTTTGACTTTTTTAACAGTTTTTAAAATTTTTAGATTTTTAATTAAGAGATGAAAAATGTTAATGTGCTTAGAAATGACTGTTTTAATTGTATAAAAAAATGTGAATACTTTTTTTATTTTTTTAGTGATAAATTAAATGAAATATTTTAGAAAGTGATGGGAAAATGGAACCTGAATCACGGAAATGATACTGAAAATAATAGTTTGGAATACATCAACATAGATTAGGACACAATTGGATAGTATATATATATATATACACATAAATGAAGACAATTGAGGAAGATAAATGAGATTTTGAAGTTCATTTTGGCAAAATTGGTCATGGTTTTGGTGGTTTATTCTCTCAAAGGTTCAGTACAAACTTCTATCATCCATACAAAACATGTGAATATATATATATATATATATATTTAGCGCGAGAGAGGGAAACATTTTTATTTTTACGACTCGTTGATAGCTACAAGTTGTAAGAGTAATATTAGAAATTTTAAAAATTTTATTAAAATTTTTATCAAATGTTTTATATGGGTGTAGATCCACACAATGTGAGTCTTACATAATATGAGTCACATGCAAATCCTACACTCATATAAAACCTTTGATAGCACTTTTAATAAAATTTTTTAAGATATCTAACATTTTTTTGAGATTGTAAAGAAGACATGTATTGGTGGTTCATAAGTAACTTTCTCTCAAAAGTGATCATCATACAATACGACAAAACAATGATGAATTAATTTTTGTTAATAAAAAAATAAATAGATTACCATAGGGGAGAGAGAGGGTTAAGTATGGTAGTTACATTGCTCTCAAAGACGTCTTCCATCATGTCTTGTTGTATCTCAAAAAAATAATAAAATTACATATATCTTATCCTTTTTAAATCTGTTTTAGAGATTATAGTGATCTAAATGTTTTGGTGAGCGTAGTCTAAAAAGTAAACTGAGGCGATCTTTGAAAAATTGAGACCGTTTTTGAATTTTTTTTAGTGGCTCTAATACTGCAAATTAGATGGTTAAATCATTTTTTTAGCGAAAGTCTTATCTGTTTTATTGCCTCTTTTTTTTAAAATGTTTTTACACTATTGTGGTTTTATTTTTATTTTTTTAATTTTTTTTTGTATGTGAATGATATAGAAGTTGAAAAAAAATAGATTACTTTTATTTGATACCAAATAACTTTTTTTTTTTTTTATAGTAGCTAATATTTGGTGGTGTAGGTAGAAATATTATTCACTAACAAGAAAAGATTTTAGGTCATTTTAGTTGGAAAATGGTTGATAACCATCCAAAGTTTCAAAGCTTAGAAAATCAAAATTTTGAGAATGACCAAATCTCCAAAACTGTGTTTCAATAATAAATTTGTTGAGGGATTTGTGAACAGGAATGAAAATATAAGGTAAAAAAAAAATCTTATATTTCATTCATTTTTTTCTATATTTTTTCTCTTTAATTTGTTTTTTTTTTTTTTTTTATCGAATTTATAATCCAAACGCAAGCTAAAGTATTATCTTTATTTTATTATGGTGATATGCATGTCCAAGGTTTCTCATTATATATTTGAATTTGAATGGTTTTGTCCAGTCTGTTCTATTATGTATTTGCTGACACCTTATTCAATGCCTAATGTATGAAATAAACTTCAATTTTACTTGTTTCTTTATTTTGAAATTATGATAACATAAGTTATTCGCCCAAAAAAAGAAATTATGATAAGTAATGCTTGCCTTATCCTCTGCATCTCTGTATCTATTTAGGTACAATATTAAATATACAGCATAAAGGCTTTCATGGAAAAATGTAACCTTCTGTCTTTTTCAGTGACTTTGCTGCTAATTTTGGACTGGAGTGGAGGATGCACCATCCTAATTAAGAGAAAAATAATAATTCTAATAATAATGCCAAAGGCAAGTTTGGAAACGTATTAAAAAAATTAAAAGTTATTATTAATAAGTCTTTTTTTTTTTTTTTTCTACTCGCCTTTTTATAGAAAGTAAGAAAATTCATAAAAATAGATAGTTCTCAAAACAATTCTTAAGTATTTGGAGATTTTATTTAGAAAAATACTCAGAATAATATTAGATAATTGCAATTTATTTTAAGCGTGAATTTCGTTATACAAAATTGAATCCACACAGCACATTAATTTCTAGGTAAATTTTTGAAAATATTTTCTCATTCTCTAGCTTTGTGTGGCACTGAATCTTACTTTGGTCTGTACACTCGTGATAGTCAACCCCTTATACTTTTAGTCAAAACTCACTTTAGTCCCTACACATAAAATTGTGACAGCCAACCCCTGCACTTTTGGTCAAGTGTCAATTGCCCCTTTTGTTACTCCATTGTTTAAGTTTTTAACAGAATCTAGTCATATAACAAACATATGACTACAAAATGAAGGCAAGAAAGGAAAATCATTCTCATTTTCCACCAATATATATTTTATCCCACTTGATAAGCATGTGAAAGTTATATAATATAATGTGTGTGTGTGCGTACGCGCTGAAAATTAGGACGAAGAGGTAAGAAAGTAGGTTTTTGAAATAAATTTTAAAAAAAGGCAACAGAGAAATTGAAGACTCTGTTATTGTGGAAAACAAAGCTTTATTATTCCAATTTTTGCAAAATCCTAATTTATTTCTTTAATCATTCATAATTTACATTTTATTTTAGCTAAAATACAATCAAAATTTGATGTAAATTTTAGGATGAAATGTGTATAGACGGAAAATTTGGATGATTACTTGTTACATTACTGCTTTTTGTTAAAGACTTATATGATAGAGTAACAAAATAGAGATATTGACACTTGAGTAGAAGTGTAGGGAGTTGATTATCACCATTTCATAAGTGGAGGGAATTAACTGTCACGATTTCATGTGTAAGGACCAAAGTGGGATTTAACCAGAAGCGTAAGGGGTTGACTATCACGATTTCATGTATAGGGACCAAAATAAAATTTGGTGTAAAATGTAAGGGTGCAAAGTGTAATTTACCCCATTTTTTTTTTTTTTAAATCTCTACCTAAAATCATGATTTAAATGCAACCTAAAGGTAATTCCTAAAAACAATGATTTAAATGCAACCTAAGGGTAATTCCTAAAAACAAAACTACTTAGACGCCATTTGGCATTGACTCTTTTAGTTGGCTTTCTTGAATTGAGACTTTTTTAGTTTGAGATTAAAGAGTTCGTTTAGTTTGATTTTTTTGTTTTTTGACTTTATGAGAGAAAAAGTGAAATGATTATGGTTTGGATATAACATTTTATCTTATTGACTTATTTAATCTATTTTATCTTTTGAACCTTTTTAGCCCAATTAAGGTAGCCAAACGACAGCTTTAGTTTCTTTTGTGTTTGTTTTTTTCCCTTTTTTTTTTTTTTGTCCTGCAGTTATTGCTGTGAACAAAACCATCAGTTCTAAAGAAATGAAAGTTTACCTAAAAATCTATTAATTTAAAGCTCCAATTCAATGTGATCTAGTTGAAAAGGAGACAAAAGTAGTTAAGTTAGGTATAGATATGATGGTGTATTCTTTTATTTGTTGAAGGTGGTAAGGTTGGCAATGTTACCAAAATGAACATGTTGAACTCTTTAATCTCTCATTATAATAATAATTGCACTGGTTTTGCCTCTTATACACTAATTACCACAAGAGTAATATTATATAAATAAAAATATATATATTTTTTTTTTTTTTTATATACAGAATGATAGATATGTCTGTATTGTAAGCTTATCACTTCAAAATAACGAATCCATGAAGATGTAAAAATAGTTTTTCCCTTGGTACAATGGTTTTGGCCTATAGCTCAATTAAATGAACCCACATGTACCAATGTAAAACAAATTGAATTATTCAAATTCATACTCGACTTGTTAAAAAAAAAAGAAAAAAGTTAAGATTGACTTCTTATATAAACAAAACAATACATTTAAAATTCGTGAAATTTTTAGTTAAACTTAAATAACTTAATATACTTGACTTGAGAAGTTATGCACAATATAAAAAAACTAAATTACTTGAGTTGCGCTAATTATCAGTTTGATTAGATGTTTTGAATATTGACTCGAAACATAAAATAAAATAAATTTGAACATTTTTAATACTTGATAAATTTGAACAATCTATTACTCGGCTCGATTTGAGTTATTTACAGCCCGACATTTGATCCATGTATCAATCAGTACTGATGGCTACTTCTGTAATCTCTGTTATGGTATTCAACAACAAATCTGTTCATTCAAATTAGAAAAGAATATATATATATACTGATACAGAACATACATATTATTAACTGTTCTGTTAATCCCATAACTAAAATAACATGTTCTCTGATCTAGTTGAGCTTGGAGGCTTAAAATGACCTCAAAATCATAATTTCAGTGGTTTCAGATAACGCTAATAGGTCCGATTAGGAGGGGACTAGATGATGATGATTTTGTTTGATCTGTTGGCCTTGGAGCTGCCAGTTTGAGCTCCAAATCAGGAGCTGAATTTGCAGAATTAATGGGCTTTGTTTGAATTGTTGCAGCAGCCGATGATTTCAGCTGTGAATTGGGTGATCCAAACAGCCACCTGGGTGATGATTGAGAGCAGTCAGTTCTTGAATGTTATGGGAGATGAGAGGCAGAGTGGTAAGATGATGTTGAGCTTCATGGTATGAGCTTTTCATGCTAAGACACTGAGCAAGAATAGCATCACTTGGTTTGGAATCAGAGTTGTTGCTACTTGAAACCTGTCAAGTGTGAGGCAGAGATTTTTATTATCTATTTAATTTTTATCAATGTTTCATAGTCATATATCAAATCTATATAGAATGATGTGTCAAATTGATATTCGTTCATTTTAAATTAAAAGGCCCATGAAAATAACTTCTTATTTCAAAACTCTCATCGATACATCATTCTAGTATGTCATATTTTTTTTTTGGGTACGAAATTTTTGTTTGCAAATCACTTTCCAGGATTATAGGGAGGAGAATAATACCATGTCGAAGAGGCTTGAACGCCGCTTCTTCTTGTTGAGGCTTGCCTGCCGGAGAAAATACTTTTGAGCATGACTGGCAACTTGGGTCGGAGTCCTTGTAGTCACATAATTTCTTGAAATTCCTCTCCAGTCACCCTTGCCTAGCTTCTCTAGCCCAGACAGAAATGTCCGGTGCTCCTCCTCCGTCCATGGCACTCCTAATCATCCATCCATAAAAATATGTATTGAATATGAAATACCATAAGAACATTGGAAATTTGGGAATTGGAAAATATGAGAATCGAAGAACAATTTTTTTGGGTTCAGTTGTAGATGGGAGTGTGATAACTAAACTCAAAATTAATGGTCAAGAAAATGTGAGAAGTATAGGATGTTAAATTGGGGTCATTGAAGAGCAGACACTAGCATAGTACTTTGGATCCATGAAACCGTGAATAACTCGAGAAAGGGTGGTTTGGCCTAGCGGTAAAATTTGTTGTTAGTGGTGAAACAGGTTTTTTTTTTTTTTTGGGGTGAATTTGTGAAATAGGTTCAATTCACAGAAATAATCTTTAAAAATAAGGATAAGACTATATACATCTTGCCTTGTTTTCTAGGCTAACCCATTTTAATCTAGGATAAATTGAGGGACATATTTGGTGGAGATAAACAAAAGCATTTATGTGATGATTATGTGAACCAAAAAAAGAAAGAAGAAGATGATTATGTGAACCAAACCCCCTACTTCTTTCTCCTTCCAAAAGAAAAAGAACCCAAAAAGAGAATAGAAAGAGACATCACATGCATGATACTAATATAAGGCTCCACATATACCATAAGAGAACTAACAATTAGAACTATTATTTTTCTTCTCAAAACTACCAAAAATCCATTAAAAGCCAGTCATGTAATTAAAAAAAAAAAAAAAAAAACAGAAATTTTCATACCCTTCTTTCTTTCTTGGCTATGACCTAAGAGACCATCGGAGAGATAACCGATGGAGCTCTTATCTGAATTTTCATGGATGGAAACTCGCGAAGAAGACAATGAAGACGAAGGGGATGGCGATGATGACGAAGACAAGCAATCCATGCTGATACTCTTCTTCATCATGGCAATAGAAGAAGATGAAGAAGAAGACAAGTCAAGTTGCACTCCAAAGAGCCTTAGTCCACCAACAACAGTAGCTCTATAAGCAGTGCATGTTCTTGAGTTATGACCTATGTTTCCACAATGTGAGCACTTTCTTCCCATTTTTTTTTTTTTTTTTCAAGTTCACAAACTAAAAATGGCCGACACCTTCAATACCCACATCCACAGAAGAGAGAGAAAGAGAGAGGAGAGGAGAGAGAACTGGAAAAATAATTAAAAGAAGTATGTTTGGTGGTATATATGATGATGTGTTTGAGGTGGGGTTATTGAAAATGGATGCACACCAAGAGTTGATGATTGGAGATTGGACAAATTTTGTTTTGGGTTGGATATTTTTCCAACTTGAGAGTTTCTTTTTTTTTTTTTTTAACTAAAGAAAACAATTAATTGTAGTATATAGGTTGTCTAGGATGAAACAAATTAAGAAGAGAAAAAAAAAAAAAAGAAAGTGATGCAAGTGGGATATATTTTTCTCATGAGTTTGGTTAATGGCAGTGAAAATGGGGGACCCCCCATTTTTGCCTTTTTATTACCATGCATTGCATGTGGTGGTATATACAAACATATACATACTTTAAAAAATATATGCTGTTTGTGAATTACGGTGTCAGTACACACAAACATGAAGTGTTCTTCTTGTACATATCTCAAGTTAAATATCGACTGATTTGTATTCATTTTTTGATCTCTTGACATTTGTATGTCTTGATCGATTTAAATTCTCTTCATTACATGATTAAAATGAGAATCATAGATATTGACTGATTCACGATACATATCAACCTAATTATAATTGATTCGGTTGATTCAACTATTATAAAACTCTTTTTTGTAGTGATAGTATAAAAAATTACGTTATTCGATTCTTGATACATATTAATCGATACTTCTGATACCGTTGTATCATGATAGATATCAAATTATCTTCTAATATTACTATTTAAAACTTTGATTAATAATCAAGGGCAAGAGGGGGGGACGTGTGACTTAACAAAAGGGAGAACAAGTAAATTATAGAAAATGAAGACTTAGAAAGTTAAATTTTGATAAACCAACAACACTTTCATAGGAAAATCATTAAAACCATGTCCTTGATTTCAACATCCAAAGATTTGGGAAACAAGAGAATAGAATATTTGAGGACAATTTTGGTTTGAATACTTTAAATTTCCTGGTTACTTCCAACCCAAATTTTACGAAGTAAGATTCTGTATGATGAGTCAATGAATATGTCCAAAATGTTAAAAGCCCCAAGACAAAATAATCTTCAATGATTTGTAAAAACAAAAAACTCTATCTATGTCCTATCAAATTGTCATCCATAAAGATCAAAGAAGAAACGCTCAAAACATCCAAAAAAACCAGTGGACCAAAAGCCCAAAACGTATACCATTTCTTTCTGAGAAAATTCAGATTGGTTCTTGCTTGTTTAGGTAGGTTCATCACTGCTGTATTAGTGTTCATTGTGGGCCATTGTCAGATTAGACAAATTATAGTTTGACAATAATCATCTTTCACATTATCTATCTAGAATCATCTTTCAAATCAAATAATGTAAAAAAAAAAACAAAACAAAACAAACAAACAAAGAAAAAAAAAAAAAAGAAAGTGATGCAAGTGGGATATATTTTTCTCATGAGTTTGGTTAATGGCAGTGAAAATGGGGGACCCCCCATTTTTGCCTTTTTATTACCATGCATTGCATGTGGTGGTATATACAAACATATACATACTTTAAAAAATATATGCTGTTTGTGAATTACGGTGTCAGTACACACAAACATGAAGTGTTCTTCTTGTACATATCTCAAGTTAAATATCGACTGATTTGTATTCATTTTTTGATCTCTTGACATTTGTATGTCTTGATCGATTTAAATTCTCTTCATTACATGATTAAAATGAGAATCATAGATATTGACTGATTCACGATACATATCAACCTAATTATAATTGATTCGGTTGATTCAACTATTATAAAACTCTTTTTTGTAGTGATAGTATAAAAAATTACGTTATTCGATTCTTGATACATATTAATCGATACTTCTGATACCGTTGTATCATGATAGATATCAAATTATCTTCTAATATTACTATTTAAAACTTTGATTAATAATCAAGGGCAAGAGGGGGGGACGTGTGACTTAACAAAAGGGAGAACAAGTAAATTATAGAAAATGAAGACTTAGAAAGTTAAATTTTGATAAACCAACAACACTTTCATAGGAAAATCATTAAAACCATGTCCTTGATTTCAACATCCAAAGATTTGGGAAACAAGAGAATAGAATATTTGAGGACAATTTTGGTTTGAATACTTTAAATTTCCTGGTTACTTCCAACCCAAATTTTACGAAGTAAGATTCTGTATGATGAGTCAATGAATATGTCCAAAATGTTAAAAGCCCCAAGACAAAATAATCTTCAATGATTTGTAAAAACAAAAAACTCTATCTATGTCCTATCAAATTGTCATCCATAAAGATCAAAGAAGAAAAGCTCAAAACATCCAAAAAAACCAGTGGACCAAAAGCCCAAAACGTATACCATTTCTTTCTGAGAAAATTCAGATTGGTTCTTGCTTGTTTAGGTAGGTTCATCACTGCTGTATTAGTGTTCATTGTGGGCCATTGTCAGATTAGACAAATTATAGTTTGACAATAATCATCTTTCACATTATCTATCTAGAATCATCTTTCAAATCAAATAATGTAAAAAAAAACAAAACAAAACAAACAAACAAACAAAGAAAAAAAAAAAAGAAAAAAAAAGGCAATTTACAAATGTAATTTGTTTATTGTGTCAATTTAGTTGCTGTAATTTTAATTATATAAATTATGTTGTTTAATTTTTTATATTGTGCCAATTTAATGTCAGTAGTTTTAGTTATATAAATTTTGTCCTTTAATTTTTTTTTATATTATGTAATTTAATTCAATTGATAATATTTGTTGAAATGGTCAATTTTAAAAATGAATAGACTATTTTAATGATTTTTTTTAATACTATTATACCCCTAAGTCAAATTACAAGGGAGGGGGCGCAGGGAGAAGTGGAGAGGGGGTATCGTGGAGGGAAGGGAAGGAGAGTAGAAAACAGGAAGGGAAGGGAATTAATTGATGTGTCCAAAGAAATAGAATAACATTCAAATTTGGGAATTAGATGTCCAAAGAAAATGGATATCCAACAATACTTTTGGGAGGCACGTAGAGGCTTTCTTATTTTAAATTGGAGGTTTATTTTGAGAATAATGTATAAACTATTTTTAATTTAATTTCCTAAAAGATATTATCGATTAAATTAAATTGACACAATGTAGAATATTGAAGGGTAATTTCAATGTAATTGAACTATTAAAATTAAATTTACACAAGAGACAATATATCTATGAATGAAGGATGTAATTTGCCCAAAAATAATTACAAGCTACAATTTGAGATCTAATATATGTTAGTTTCTTAAATTTTGGATCTTGAATTAATGAAGAGTAAGAAAAATAAATACTTTACTTCATTTTCATCTTGTCTTTTTCCTTTTCTTTTCATTTTGCTACACAAATCCTTCACTCCAAGCATGACCTATGTATGGTAAACCACTGACTTTTAGAATAGATATTGTTGTCATTAACAAAATCTTGGACTGAATTAATTAAAGGAGAAGACAGGATTGTTTCCCATATATAAGTAAACATTATTCTTGTATGTCAATTGATAGATGTGGACTGAGATATAAATTATTGGATATGGATATCTTCCACTACTATTTTTTTTTTTCCTACATCTTAATTAATGGTTTATTGCTTTGGCCAACTTGTTAAGGATTAGTAGTTACTTGTTTTTATAGTCTCTGAAAGCCAAGTTGAGGTGTTTTTTTTTTTTTTTTTTTAATTTTTTTTTTTTTAATGTGCTCATCTCTGTTCAACTAGAAAAGAAAACACCTTCATTTCCTTATTTCATTTGGACCCATTTGGCATTATCATAGAAAGGAATCTTCACATAAAGAATAAGAAAATTATTTGAGAAATGAATAAGGAGCTGCTAGGATGTCACAATTTTTTCGGGGGCTTCGTCTTAATTAATGTATAGATACATGTAGTTCTTTTTATTTTTTGTTTGATTGGCGAAAAAGGAGTATATTGATATATCAATATAATATAACAAGGTAAAGAGAGATACATCAATAATAGGCAAGAAAGGAGGGAGACTGTATCAATGCTTGCAACATACATCCCAAATAGGTTGACACCTATAAGCAAGCAAAACAAGCGCAATCCCTTTACAAACACAAAGAAAATAGAATCCCTTTACAAACACAAAGAAAATAGAAGACGATATGCCAAACTAAAACACTAAAACAACTACCCTAAAGTAGCCACAACACAAGGGAGATCAAAAGGTCAAAGAATAGGAGGTTGCCTCTTTTTGGCTTTGATAATCCAATCTCCAGAATATGGAAAAGGAAGTCATGAATGGTGTGTTGGAAAAATTAAACAGGATTTACTGTCACAATAAAATATTAAACTAATAATAAATAATAAATAACATATAAATATTATTATTAGAGAGAAAAGTTTAGAGAAGCATGCATGGTGGTTGAGACATGCAGATTGTGCTCTCTTTAGGAACGATACATCCCTTTTTGCACCGAGTTGAATGGTGTTCGTCCCCCAAAATACAATGACCTTTGAAATCCCTTGTGTGCAGAAAAGTGAATTTCACGAACCTTAAATTGCCCAACATTCACTTGTAAGCTCAATACAGTAAACTCACAAAAAAAGAACATAGTAGAACAAGAGGTGAAAAAAGACTTATTTTCTATGTGTTTTGAAACAAAGTTGAAATTTTATTAATATATACAATTAAGTAACAATAAATTAGATATTTAGAAGATATTATAGGATAACCCAAAAGACTAAGAGACTAATATTAACGTTATAAACTAATTCCTAAAGAAATGCAAATATCAAATAAAGTAACATTAAATAAATTAAATTAAATACAATTTTAAAATTACAAAATAGCATGGTGGAGCCGGAGAACCCCGAATTTGCTTGGATCCAGAGGCAAGCCTGAATTTTCACATCTTCATTGAGTTTTTCCAAGCACACTTGGACTTGGTTGAATATATATGTTGGACAATTTTCACTGTATTTAAAAAATAAATTATGTTTGTATACTTAACAACAAACGGAATACAGAAGAAATAAAGGAAATGAGATAGATTGTTTGATTACAAAAATCAAACCAGTAAATAAATAAATTAAAAATTAGATTTTTATTTTGTTACAAAAAACAAAAACAAAAACAAAAACAAAAACAAAAACAAAAACAAAAACAAAATCAAAATCTAATATAAATAAATAATAAAACAGAAAAATAAATTAACAACTTACTTTATTAATTTCTCGAATAAAGTTTCGATCAAGTCTAGTGTTTAACATTGTGTCCTTAAAGACAGATTCGTCCTCTCCATGGTGCTTTCAGATTGTGGACGTCTATCTCTCAGGATAAAATGATCAATAGTGAATAGTAGCAGCACTACACACTATTCACACAACGAACACACTAAGTGTTTACACTCTTTCTCACAAGGAAAATACTGCAGCAAAATACAGAGAGAGCAGGCAAAACTTGGGATGAAAATTGGAGTGAAAAAATCAAATGAGAGACTGCCTATTTATAGATAGAATGATGGTCTTTCAGTTTGAATTCAACAGGTATGGCACCTATTTGGACAGATCTGGTTTGATTTTCAAACAGATAAAAAACTGTTTTGGGTTTGAACAGATTTGGATCTGTTGGACAGATATGGAACTGTACAAAAATTCTGAAGAGGTGCAAACAGATTTGAATTCAAAAATTGAAATTAAACTAGATAGATTTTCAGAATTAATTTCGAATTCTGGACAGATTTTATTTTACCAAAAAATAAAATTAAATTCAAATGTTTTTAGCCCAAAAAAATAAGTATTGGGTTAGACAAGCCCAACCTAACCTCACACCACGCGCCCAAGCCCAAGCCCAGCCCGCCCGATCGACCGGCGGTAGCGCGCGTGTGTGTATTGTTTTAGGTCCAATAGGTTTAGCCCAATTTGCCAATAATCTCTTTCTTCAACAAAGTTAGGGTGTCCCTTGGGGCCCTCCCCAAGTTACAAACCCGTGCCTTATAAACCCACATAAGTTTGCCCACCAAACTAATGTAGGACAAGCCTTAAACCAAACCTTAAAGAATTTCCACCAAAAACTCCATTTCCATGGAGCTCACTTTGGCTTCAATTTCCTATTCAACCAATAATGATTTTGAGCAACCAAATATACTACGTGAATCACAACGCGACATAGAACACGTTACAACTTAGACCCGCCAACTGTGGCGCATGGGTCCCACCTAAAGAATAGGCCAAAGTTGAGGAAAAATCATATTTTCCAAAATCATTTCTAACAATCCCCTACATGAATGGAATTTGATGACAACAGAAATGAAACAATATGCAGAATTTTTTGAAAGAGTGTAAATCGAAAATATCTTGCATCAGGATAGGTAGCTTTCGGCCTTGAACCTTCCCTAATGATAACCTATCGGACTTACTAGCTAACTAGTAGACGCGATGCCTTGAATTGTTCAGCCGTTTGTGTAAGCCAAGATAATAGATTTCACACAAAATATCTTCTGACACATTGTGGTTCTCACAGTTGTATTCATTTTGGCCTTGAACGCTCCTGGTTGTTCGTGAGTGCTTTTAGAGAATTTAGCATCTTCATTCTCATAGAACTGGCCCCAGTTCGACACTCATATAGGTGATTCTTATTGTGAGTATCTCTTATACTCATCTTGTTTTTTATGCCTAAATCAAGATAATATGTAATCATTAAAAGCAAAGCTTATCCTTAAATCCCTGTATACAACACATGTTGTAGATATCACTCTCACCATAGGAATGAGTAGGGAATTTTAATCCCCTGGTAATTTCTGGCGAGCCACACATAACTTAGTTATCCCTTTGAACTTAGTTCTTGGGAGCTCCAGTCATTTAAGTAGGGTTACTATTATGATGACTCTTATGTAATAGGCTTTAATCCCATCCCCTTTGATGAACTATACACTTACTCTTTAGTCAAACCTTTTGTTAACGAATCCGCAATATCCTCTTTAGATTTTATATAATCTATTGAGATTATTCCACTTGAGAGCAATTGTCTTACGGTATTATGTCGACGACGAATATGTCGTGACTTACCATTATACCTATGATTCTGTGCCCTGCCTATTGCAGATTGACTATCACAATGAATGCAAATAGCTGGCACAAGTTTAGGCCACATTGGAATGTCTTCTAAGAAGTGGCGAAATCGTTCTGCTTCTTCTCCTGCTTTGTCTAAAGCAATGAACTCAGATTTCATTGTGGATCGTGCGATGCATGTTTGTTTTGTGGATTTTCAAGAAACAACAGCGCCTCCCAGAGTAAAGACATATCCACTAGTGAATTTTGAATCTTTAGTATCCGATATCCAATTGGCATCACAATAACCTTCGAATACTGCTGGATATCGAGTAAAGTTCAAACCATGATCATGGGTAAATTTTAGATATCTAAGAACCCGAATGATCGCTTTGCAATGGTCTTCTTCGGGGTTACTAGTGTACCTACTCAATTTACTGACAACATAAGCTATATCGAGACGAGTACAATTCATTAGGTACATTAGGCTTCCAATGATTTGGGAGTATTTTAACTGAGACACCGCATCATCTTTATTTTTTGAAAAATCTTGATAAATTTACCAAGAATTTTCTGATTGAGATAATGCATATTCGTCAAATGTTTTAGTAATTTTCATTCCTAATATTACATCTGCGACCCCCATATCTTTCATAAATCTTTTGTTCAGCATTTGCTTAGTTGATTTAATCATGTTTTGACTGCTTCCAATGACAAGCATGTCATCCACATAAAGACAAACGATGACATAACCTTTGTCAGTGTTTTTAACATAGACGCATTTATCACATTCGTTTATCTTAAACCTGTTAGTAAGCATAGCATTATCAAATTTTTCATGTCATTGCTTAGGAGCTTGTTTTAATCCATAAAGAGATTTTACAAGCCGACAAACTTTCTTTTCTTGCTCTGGCACTACAACCCCTTCGGGTTACTCCATATAGATCTCTTCATTTAGATCACCGTTTAAGAAAGCTATCTTAACATCCATTTAATGTATTTCTAAATTATACAATGCTGCTATAGCAATAAGCATGCGAATGGATGTTATTCTTGTCACAGGGAAATATGTGTCAAAATAGTCTAGACTTTCTTTTTGTCTGTAACATTTTACTACAAGTCTTGCTTTATACTTGTCTATTGAACCATCTGCTTTCATTTTTCTCTTGAATATCCACTTATATTCAAGAGGTTTAGAACCAGGTGGAAAATTCACCAATTTCCAAGTATGATTTTGCATAATGGATTCAATTTCATTATTAACAACCTCTTTCCACAAAGGTGCTTTAGGACCTGTTATTACTTCCTTAAAGCTTTGATATTCATTTTCTAACAAGTATGTCAGAAAATCTGGATCAAAGGATTTTGATGTTCTTGCTCTCTTACTTCATCTTGGTTCATCATCAGTTAAATCTTGCTGGTCGAAACCATTACTAGTCTCTTGCGTTTGATTGTCATTAGTCTCTTGACTTTGTGTACAATCATAAGTTCTTTTATGTGAACTTAATTCATGTCCTCTCTTGTAAGGAAAATCATGTTAAAAAAATACAGCATTTCTTGACTCTATAATAGTATTCATATTTATATTAGGTATTTCTGATTATAAGTCAAAAACCGATATGCACTACTATTCTGAGCATAACCAATAAACACACAATCCATGGTTTTTGGTCCTATCTTAGTCTTTTTAAGAACATGAACTTCTACCTTTGTCAAACACCCCCACATTTTTAAGTATTTGTAGGAAGGTGGTCGTCCTTTTCACAATTCATAAGGAGTGCTGTTGGTTTTTTTTGTGAGGTATTCTGTTAAGAACATAATTAGCAGACAATATTGCTTCCCTCCCCTCCCCCCCCACAAGTTCTGCGGTAAGCCTGAACTTAGTAACATGGCATTCATAATTTTTTTAAGGGTTCTATTCTTTCTTTCAGCAATTCCATTTTGCTGTGGAGAATAGGGTGCTATAGTTTGGTGAATAATGCCATGTTGTGCACAAAATTCATTTAATGGTGCATCATATTCACCACCCCTATCACTTCTAACAATTTTAATGGTTTTACCAAGTTGATTTTCAACTTCAGTTTTGTAGAGTTTAAACATTTCTAAGGCTTCATTTTGATTTCTAAGTAAGTATACATAACAATATCTTGTGCAAACATTGATAAATGTTATGAAATACTTCTTGCTTCCTCTAATTTGAACAAATTTAAGATCACACACATCAGTATGAGTTAATTTTAGAGGTTCGGTTTTTCTTTCAACCGATTTAAATGGAGCCTTAGTTAGTTTCGCTTCTGTACAAATCTCACATATGTGATTAGGATCAATTTCAAACTTTGGTATATAATCCAAACCAATTAATCTACGTAAAGCATCAAAATTTACATGTCCTAATCTACCATGCCATAAATTCGACTCAAGAATATAAGCAAAAGATGTGTTATTTTTATTAATAGCAAGTTTTGGTACAACCGTCATTACATTCAACTTGAAGAGACCATCACTCATGTATCCCTTACCAACATACATACCACTCTTTGTTAATACAAATTTATCAAACTCAAATACAAGCCTAAAACCATTTTTACTTAACAAAGAATCAGAAACTAAATTCTTTCGGATATCTGGTACATGGAGCACGTTGTTGAGGGTTAGTTAATTCCTTAATGTCATCTTCAAGATCACTTTTCTTTGTCCAGCCATAGTAGAAGTAGAAGAATTTCTCGTAAAAAGTTGTTCACCATTTGCAGCCTTATTGTAAGTTGTGAACATCTTCTTGTCCGCACAAATGTGATGAGTTTCCCCAGTGTCAACCCACAATTCCTTGGGATTTCCAACCAAATTTGCCTCAGGCACCACAATAGAGAGATTGATGTCATTTATCCCGTCAGAGATGTAATCTAACTCTGTCACATTGGCTTGATTGGTAGTTTTCTTGCTTATACTTTCACAATCCTTCTTAGGGCGACAACAATCAGAAGCTCGATATCTAGTCTTGCCACAATTATAGCATTTTCCTTTGAACTTCTTATTGTCATTGTTGTTGCCTTGTTTAGGACCATCTCTAGCAAACTTCCTCTTTTTGTTATGTGGTTTGTGCACTTGTTCAACCACATTAGCATTGGATTCAATGGGATTTTTACCATCCTCTTTTCAGCCTTCGGGTTATCTTCCTCAATTCTCAGTCTTACAATAAGTTCATCCATGATTATCTCTTTGCGTTTATGTTTTAAATAATTTTTGAAATCTTTCCAAGTTGGTGGTAACTTTTCCACTAAAGCAACAACTTGGAAAGATTCGTTAATAGACATACCTTCAGAATGAATATCATGCAAAATTAATTGTAGACTTTGAACTTGAGAAATTACCGTCTGGGAGTCTACCATAACGAAGTCTAGAAATTTACCGACAACAAATTTCTTTGCACCGGCATCCTCTGTCTTGTATTTTTTCTCCAAAGAATCCCACAATTCTTTTGTTATTTTCAAAGGGCTGTAAACATTATATAGCATATTGTTAAGGCCATTGAGGATATAGTTTCTGAACAGAAAATCAGAATGTTTCCAAGCGTCTATAGCAGCGACAACTTGCCGATCACTTTCATTCTCTCTAAGTACTGGAGCCTCTTCACAGAGAAACCAGGCTAGATTTAGAGTTGTAAGATAGAACAGTATTTTCTGCTACCATCTCTTAAACTCAGTGCCATTAAATTTTTTCGATTTTTCTCCATAATTTATTGGAACTTAAACATGGTTCTGGATAGGGACCGGAGTCGTTGTAATGATCGGATTTGGATTACTACTTTCATCAGCCATAATATCTGATTACAAAAATCAGAAAAATCAAAACACAAATTAATTTTCTAGTTACTAAAACTAGAAAATATATTATAACACAAAATAATTTCATTTTCCTTGTTATTAAAACTAGAAAAATAAAATACCATAATAATTTTCTACAACACAAATTACTATTCTACAATTGTTAATGACACCAGTATATTACTACTAATTGTCAAAGAAAATAAACAGTATATTACTACTATTTGTCAAATAGTATATTACTACTATTTGTATTTTTTAACCAGAAAATCACTTTGTGAAAGCACAGAAAAATAAATACAATGAAGACACCAAAAATAGTCTGTCTTAAGATTGTTGGACAATCTTCATTGTATTTAAAAAATAAATTCTGTTTGTGTGCTTAACAACAAACGGAATACAGAAGAAATAAAGGAAATGAGAGAGATTGTTTGATTACAAAAATCAAACCAGTAAATAAATAAATTAAAAAATAGATTTTTATTTTGTTATAAAAACAAAAACAAAAACAAAATCAAAATCAAAATCTAATATAAATAAATAATAAAACAGAAAAATAAATTAACAACTTACTTTATTAATTTCTCAAACAAAGTTTTGATCAAGTCTAGTGTTTAACACTGTGTCCTTAAGACAGATTCGTCCTCTTCACGGTACTTTCACATTTTGGACGTCTATCTCTCAGGATAAAATGATCAACAGTGAATAGTAGCAACATTGCACACTATTCACACAACGAACACACTAAGTGTTTACACTCTTTCTCACAAGAAAAATAATATAGCAAAATGTAGAGAGAGCAGGCAGAACTTAGGACGAAAATTGGAATGAAAAAACCAAATGAGAGACTACCTATTTATAGATAGAATGATGGCCGTTTCAGTTTAAATTCAACAGGTATGGCACTTGTTCAGATAGATCTGGTTGATTTTCAAACAGATAAAAAATTGTTTTGGGTTTGAACAAATTCGGATCTGTTGGACAGATATGGAACTGTACAGAAATTCTGAAGAGGTGCAAACAAATTTGAATTCAAAAATTGAAATTAAACTGGACAGATTTTCAGAATTAATTTCAAATTCTGGACAGATTTTATTTTACCAAAAAATAAAATTAAATTCAAATGTTCTTGGCCCAAAAAGATAGGTATTGGGCCGGACAAACCCAACCCAACCTCACACCACGCACCCGCGCTTGACTGACCGGAGGCGGCGGTGCACATGTGTGCTTATTTTTGGGTCTAATGGGTCTAGCCCAATTTGCCCATAACCTCTTCCTTCTACAAATTTGGGATGTCTCTTTGGGCCCTCCCCAAGTTACAAACCCATGCCTTATAAACCCACATAAGTTTGCCCACCAAACTAATATGGGACAAGCTTTAAAACAAACCTTAAGGAATTTCTACTAAAAACTCCATTTCCATGGATCTCACTTTGGCTTCAATTTTCCATTCACCCGATAATGGTTTTGAGCAACCAAATATACTACGTGAATCGCAACGCGGCATAGAACGCGTTACCACTTAGACCCGCCAACTTTGGCGCATGAGTCCCACCTAAAGAATAGACCATAGACCAAAGTTGAGGAAAAATCATATTTTCCAAAACCATTTCTAACAATATATGCTAGTAAAGCATGCCCGTACAAGGCACGGGTTGGTTACACAAGATACTTGAATTTTATTTTTAATTTGAATAAATTATAAATATGCTTTCTAATATTTGTAATACAACCATAATGATGTAAACTTTTTAGGTGTTCATCTTTTTAGTCAACTGAACATAAAATTTAAATTGACGAAATCTAAAATTGCAAATTTATTTTGTTATAAATGTAAAACTCTATTTTTTCTTCTTTTCTTTTTAGGGGGTAATAACCATGCACCATAAGTTTTTTTTTTTTTTTTTTTTGGAGGACTAATATTTAATTTTACAAAAGCTCAATAAGCATTCCATTAGTTATGTATCAACGTTCTAACAAAAATACTTGTATGCATCAAAAACCCCAAGTTCAGAGGGGTTCAATAGTCAAAACTTGAGAATATACCACCCATACAAACAATCACTTCAAAATCACTTTTAAAGAAAATGGAAAAATACTATGATATAACTTTACAACAAAATGTGTGTCTGTCATAAAATGTAAATTTTACCACCAAAATTTGTAACATCAACTAGAAAATGAGTAACTTGGCAACAAATTGGTGTAAAAAATGTTCAAATTTTGGTTATGGTGCAAAAATTTGTGACTTAGTTACGACATTTTTTATTACACCAATTTGTATCAAGATTATACATATTGTGGTTAATGTTGCAAAATTTTGTGGTAAAGTTTTTTTTTTTTTTTTGGCTGTGATAAGGTGCATATGGTATACACCTTTAAATGGGTGCATATTATAGTATTTTCCAAGTAAATAACTCTACAAAATCCCAGCTTTTAATTTGTTTTTTCATCACATGGTCTATGGGCACGGGTCAAATGTTCAAATACAAAAAATTGTATGAAAACATGTAAGTTAATTAAATTATTTAAGTTGATTATTACTTGTGTACTATCTTTTATGAGAGCATAGACGGCTTAGCTTTTTATAAATTTTAGGCACTAAAATTTAAATGAAGCATTTTTATATATTTTATGCGTCTTAATATTTTAAATTAAAATATTAATAGGCTTCGTTTGGAAAGTTGGGTTAGCTTTTTGACTTTTTGGCCCTAACTAAAAAGTGCGTTTAGGTTTTTTTTTTATTTTTTTAAACTTTTGTGAGAGAAAAAGTGAAATAATTATGGTTTGAATGTAACATTTTGTCTTATTGACTTTTTAACATATTTTATCTTTTTGTGGCTAATTTAGCCAAAAAGCCAAAAAAAATCAACATCCCAAACAACACCATAAATAAATCATTAAGTCAATTAATATTTTTTAATGATATAAGAAATATCTTTCAATGAATAATTTTGATAATTTTATTGTTGCACAAGATAGTAGTTATTTATTTATTTTTGTTGTAGTTGTAATTTCTAGTATTATAAGGGCAATTCATATTTTAAACAAACCTCATGGGTGTATTTTTAATTTATTTAAAAACAAAATATTTATATTTTATTATTGACCAAGTTTTTCTGTATAATTATGAAAAAAACTATCGTCTAAATTAGTGCCAGCAATATTGGTAAATATTACTAAAAATATAGGGCAAAATGGAGAAAAAAATACAAGCCTCTTTGGTCCCGCTCGGTACTTATCTCAGCTAGCTATGCCCTCAGTTCTTTCAGCTTGGTGTCCTTCGCGTTGTTATCAGCAATGGCCATTTTGGCAGTCTTCCTCAAGTCCAGCACATGTTGATGTGCCACTTGACTTTTCTTTACGACTTGCGAAACACATTGAATGTTGGGTAACTGAACAAATAGTTAGAAAAACCAAGGAGAACAACTAGAGACTTATAACTCACCAAAACCAGAGACTTAGTAACCAACCTGATGGCCTTCAAATCAGTAAGCTGCTTATGTCTCTCCATGTCGACAGGAAAGCAGAGACCCTTGGCTTGGTTAAAGGCCAATTTGTGGTCCTTATCAGCGCAGACCAAATCTGATGTGGTCACAGATTAGCCTTTATAAGTCAATATCGACACCCACACTGCGGGGGTGGAGGGGTTAGCCCGTTCGGTCTGACGGCCCTCCAATGGAGTATCCAAATCAAACAGCTCGGCAGTTCGCTGCTCAGTCTCTTCTTCGTCCACCAGGCACTGTTTGGTAGGCGTAGTTTGAGCCCTTTTACTAGGCTGAAATAAAGAAGCCCTAGTCGTTGGAAGGGCAACGACGACGGCCCTCCTTTGGGGTAATTCTATTTTCACACACTAAATTCTCTCCGTGCATATCTTTTCTCTAGATACATACTTAATGAATTTTGAAATCTTATGATTTGCTTAGTACACATCCTACCCTACCAAAAATACCCTCACCTTCTTCATCATTCAAACCCTAACGCTAGCTCCTTAATTCTTATCTTCTTCATTCATGGCCGACCAATCACCATCTCCTCTGCCGGAAAACTTGTTTCACCACCGCCACTTATGCTTCTACCGTCGTTTGCTACCATTAATAATCCATTTACTCCATAGCATTACCCACTATTTCTTTCTAAACCCTAGGCACCCGACTCTTATATCTACACTACCCTATTTGCTATGAATATGGGTTCTTTCAATAAAGAGGATAAGGAGGATGACGTCGAAGACAAAGTTGGAAAAGATGGCACCGCAGAAAGAGTAGTGGAGATCATTGTCGCCAAGGGAGTGGTGGGAGATTACAGCTTAGGAATTAAGATTTTGGATGAGGAAGATAAGGTTATTTTAATAATTTTATTCTTGGACAAAATTGTAATTAAAAAAAAAGATTCATTAAGTGTGTGTACAAAGAGTATACAGTGTGTGGAAATAGAATTAGCCCTATTTTCAAAATAAAATATTCATGTTTCATAACTGACTAAGTTTTTCTACATAATTATGAAAAAACCTTCATCTAAATTAATATGAGCAATATTGGTAAATATTTCCAAAACAAGAGGGCAAAATGGGAAAAAAGTACAAGCCTCTTTGACCAAAGCTATTCTTATATATATAGATATATATCAATAATTATCAAGCTTATATCTTAGAGTGAACTCAAGATAGAAAATGAAACTTTTATTCATCTTTTGAGGTTCGAACATATGACTTTCAATATATAAGTAATAGATCCTAGCCAACTGAATCAATCCAAACACTAACCGTATTATCAGTAACATGAAATAAAAATAAGAAGCGAGACTCATCAAATAATTGATTAATAACCATGTAAAGTGTGGTATCTTATAATACTCAAATGATGACCCTAACACGGAACCGAGATTTCATCATTGCAGGGGCTAAATGTCAAATAATATTTTTTCACTATATAGACAAACACACATATATGTACAATACGATATATATACACATAAAAAAAATTCAATATCATAGAAACAATCTAATAGGAAGAATAAATTTTTTAATAGAAAACAAAAGGAGAATGCAAGATAGGAAAAAAATGAAATATACATCTTTTATATTAAGAGACCATTTTATTTATGAAATAAGATATATGTATATATACATTTATAAGTACTATAACAGAAACATGAGTACCATAGCCTCCCATAATCTTCTTTTAGTTCCATTCGTGAGCGTAACAGTGCTGTTTGAGAAAGACTTTTTAAACATATGTGACTTTAGTTTTAGAACACAAATGCTGGTTATTTGTCAAAGTGAAAGGTTAGGTAAAAATTTTAATGAGTGCGTTTGGTTTGAGTTTTTTGAATTAAGTTTTTTGAACATGAATCTTTTTATTTTTTGTGTTTTTTGTTTTTAGTAAATATTTTTAAAATTTTAAGCATTTTGTTTACTTTTTTAGATGTATCTTAGTTAGATGTATCTAAAAAATAAAATATTTGTGAAAAAAATATTTTAAAAAATTAATAAATACACAAAAATATGAAAAATATACTAAATTTTTATTTCTTTTTTGTATTTTTTGTATTTAGTAAATTTTTTAAAGATTTTTTCACAAAAATTATACTTTTTAAGTGTATTTATGTTAGATGTGTCTAAAAATTAAAAAAAAAAAATTGTATAAAATATTAAAAATACGAAAAATAAGAAAATAAAATTCTTAACCTTCGTATATAGCTTTCTTAAAATTCCTAACATTCTTCTTTGTCAAAACAAGTTACAAATTGAGATAATACTATTATAAGATAGTGTTGAATCTTTTCAATCAAATTGTACAAGATAAGATATATTCATTTTAAAAATGTTAGAAATTTTAAAAAATTTATTAAAAATTTTATTAAATGTCTCATATAAGTGTAAGATCTACATAAAATTCATATTATATAAATCTCATACCTATATAAAATATTTAATAAAAATTTTAATATAATTTTTCAAACTTGTAACATTACTCTATTCATTTTATGCCCATTGAAGAATAACATCAATTCATTGGTCAAAATTAGATCATTACATTAGCCAAGGTAAGTTGGGTGGGCACTACCTGCTCTCCAACTGATTGTGACCTCTAGGAAAAATGACTTCTTTCTTGGCTGTGCTTGACACCCTCTCAATCACTAACTCTCATTATACTTACACATACGTGGAGGGTGATGATTAGAGGGGAAGAAAAATAAAAAAATAAAAAAATAAAAAAATAAAAAAATAAAAAAAATAGACCAATCAAAAAAATGAGGGGTCAAAGGGATGGAGAAAAAGGGGATCTTGATCATTTTTCACCAAAAAAATGATTTCTGAAGTGCCACTTCATGCTTTTCTAAAGGGTCAAAAGTTGGAGCCGACATGGCTTGGGTATGGGCAGATTTGGACTAGTTGATACTGAATCATTTCTCAAGCTCAGTTCGGTTCGGGATTGGATCTATACTTGTTTTTAAGTTTGTCTAAAATTAAAAGAAAATTTTTTTAAGTCCGCCCACGTGTTCTTGATATTTTTTATTCCATCTGTCTCAACATATTCGTCTCTCATTTTATTTTTTATTATTTCAATATATTATTTTATTTTCAAAAATTAAAGAATAAAATAATATGAATTTATTATTTTATCCTTCTTTTAAATTTATTAGTAATACAAAAATTATAATTATGATAATTGATATTTCTAAAAAAATATACTATCAAAAAGTAATTTTAAAAAATTAATATTTTTAAAATGTAATAATTGTACTATGAAAAAAAGTTAAATTTTCAAAAATACTATTATTTTGGGACAAAGGGAGTAATATAAATATATCTTTTTCATATTTTTAAAATAAAAAATAATAATTAATTTAATCATTGGTGTGCCTCTTTAACCTAGTCAAGTCTAGTAGTTTAAAGTGTAATTTTGTAAAAATAATTATAAATTAATGAAAATTTTTATAAATATTAATAATTAAAAGGGTAAATTACACCAGTTGTTCCTATATTTATCTTTTGTGTCATTTTGGCCCTTGCACTTTTAATTGATTCAATTTTAACCCTTAGTTTTATATTGTGTTTCAATTTGGTCTAATTAATAATATCGTTAGCGTTTTTTAAGAAAAATTATCAATAAATTAGTTAAGATTAACTAACTGAGTTGAGTAAGTTTATCATATTGCTCTTAAAAATATGGCACGTAGCACTTATGTGCGTATTTTCAATAAAAAATGTTAAGAATTGTAATCAATTGAGACAAAATCATAAATTTAGAATCAAAATCAAGTTAATTAAAAGTACAAGGACTAAAATGACATAAGGAGTAAAATACGGAGACTACCGTCGTAATTTTTCCTAATTAAAATTGTATAATTATTCATTAATTTGTATTTTTTTTTTTTTTTCAAAATCTCACTGGAATTCAATTACCCCTAGTTTAGATTTATAACTAATTTGTTACATAACTAGTAATACATAATTTATGCTTATAAAAAAAATAAAATTAAACAATGTAAAACATACATATGACTGTGTATATATATATAACAAATATGTTGTATAGTATAATTTGTTGGTGAGGCGAGGCGGGCTTGAAATATTCTTTCTAAACCCGGCTCATAATATAATTGGACCAATAAAAAATTCTCACCCCAAATGGGCCTAAATCCATTGCTTGGATGGCTTAGGGCTTGGCCAGCCCAGTGGCCTTCTTGACAGCAAAAGTTGTGGTACTCTCAGTCTCACTACTTTACTTTCTAATTTATCTTTCACTGCCAAATTAAGCTATTTTAAATCAGAAAGTGCAAAGGCCAAGACCCATTTTCAAATGGTCAGTTTGATCATTTTTTTAAAAAATATTTAGAAGATAATTTATTAATATTATACATTATATTAGATATTCTTATTTATGAATCAAATTTTTTTTTTTTTTTTTATATTTAATCAAGGAAGTTCTAATTTATATTCTTTATATTGTTAAGGCATACAATGAGAGAAAGGCATCCAAGTTCAAATTTGGAGATGTATCAGAAAATTTAGTTAGATATATAAACAAACTCTCTGTACAAAATAAACCATTTCTGGAAAACCACTTAATGATTGTAAAAAGTTTTTCTGCCTCCTTTAAGTTTGAAGATACAATTGGATCAAAGAGAAAAGGTTAATGGGTTCGTGAATCTTAAATTACAATAACAGAACACTTAGAGCAATTTTTTTCATTTTTGGTCTTTAAAATGAGAAAAAAAAAATTAGAATAAATTATAAATACACCCCCTGAAATTGTTTAAAATAGATGTAGCTCCTTATAGTTTGAAAAATTACAAATACCCCCTCCTGTCAGAATTTATTATTTAACAGAATTAATTAAAAAAATAAAATTTCTAACTACTCTTATATACAGTAATAAAAATACTTGAATTATTAATTGAAATATATTTATGATATCATTAAATACTATTAATTGACTTGATGATTTGTTAATAAAATAGAGCATGTGTTGTGAAATTAAAAATTTCAAGAGGTCAGATGTAATTTTTCAAAACCACTGGGGTAGTTCATATTTTAAGCAAACATCGGGAAGTATATTTGTAATTTATCCAAAATTTGTAAAACCATGTTTTTAAATTTTGAATTTGTGCAAAGAAAATAAAAAATTAAATTAGCCTCTACTTCAATTATATTTTAAGCAAATCTCAAAGTATATTTGTAATTTACTCAAAATTTGTAAAACCATGTTTTTGAATTTTGAATTTGTGAAAAGAAAATAAAGAATTAAATTAGCCTCTACTTCAATTATTTTTTGGGAGGAATTACACGACATGTGTTAGTCAAAAAAATATTTACAAGAAAATAAAAAATATTATAAATATTAATGATTATAATTATAAATTTTTTTATTAATTTATAAAAAAAATTCACTGCCACTGCCAATGCCAAGTAATTCTCTCTATTTTTTTTCCTTTACAAATATCCGGAGATAACTTTAATGTTGTGTTTGATTGGGGAATTTGGAAAAGAAAAGGAAAAAAGTGTGTGAAACTAGGTGAAATATAATTATATTTTATTCACATTTCATTTATCATTTCTCTTTTCTTTTCAAATTTTCCAACTGAAAAATTTAGAAATCCTCTAGATATTGATTTATAATTATGTATCAATTTTAATGAGTAAATAGCAATCCTAATCAAATAATCAAAGACAAATCAACACAACGATTTAACGTGAAAAAACCACAGTTGGAGCGCCTCCAATTGTGATAAAAAAATTACGGGCAAAAGCCACAAAACAATCCACTAAGAAGACAAAAGGAATTACACAAGTGAACTCTCAATTACCTAGGGAATTCACGCCCGAATTGAACCGACCCCTATATGCCTCTTCTACCACTTTTTATTCTTGGTAATCCCGTTTGAAAAACTCCTTTCAATTGTAATTTTATTCGATCTTGTATTTAAATGAGGTTATGAATTTTAGATGCGAATCCAATCCGAATTGCACCTTGTAAAGATGTTTCAGAAGTTAATTGAAGTTAATTCTTTCATGTTTGCCACTTCGCTGACTATGTCGGGGATCGAGCTGCCCGATCAGCTCGCGGGGGTCCAGGAGGCAACGCCCCCTTGGCGGGGTCAAAGGGCAACACCCCCGAAGCAAAATGCAAAAATGCATTCGAAGTTGCTTGTCCGCTCGAGCGACCATTTGTGCGCTCAAGCAGAGAATGTTTGGTTCCAGAAGTTTAACCTGTCGTCAAAAGTACTAGAAGTTGGGATTTTACGCTCGAGTGAACTTTCCTGCGCTTGAGCGAGGTACGCTCAAGCGAAGATCGTGGATCAGTTTTCTATAAATATGTGGTTTTATCTGTTTTTAGGGTTACATCTTCCAGATCTTCTTTGAGGGTTCTAGGGTTTTTCTCTGGTGCTATTTTGCTAGTTTTCTTTGATATTTGATTGAGTATTCAACTTATGGTTTAAGAAGTATACATCAAAGAATTGTTTGTTTATTCTATACAAAAGAGAGTGTTCTTATTCGGTGGATTCTAGAGAATTCGGGCCTGAAGTTTTGGTGGATTCCCGCGTGGCTCATTGTCGTGATTCGACATCGGCGTTGTGGATTCAACGTTGAGCAAGATGATTCCGAGGTGAAGACCGTGGTGGAAGAGGCATATAGAGGTCGGTTCAATTCAAGCGTAGATTTGCTAGGTAATTGAGAGTGCACTTATGTAATTCCTTTTGTCTTCTTAGTGGATTATTTTGTGGCTTTGACCTATGGTTTTTTTATCACAATTGAAGGCGCTCCAATTGTGATTTTTCCACGTTAAATCGTTGTGTTGATTTGTCTTTGATTGTTTGATTGGGATTGCTATTTACTTATTAAAATTGATACATAATCACAAATCAATATCTAGAGGATTTCTAGATTTTTCAATTGGTATCAGAGCAGGTCGCTCAATTTTTTTTAAAACTTTTGGAGTGAGATATTGTTTGATTTGTGATAATTGATTCAATTCATGAAGGAAATTCTATGGTTCGACCACCCCTACTTGACGGATCTAATTATTCTTTTTGGAAAGCTCGGATGAGATCAGTTTTAAAATCTATTGATGAAAAAATTTAACAATCTGTCATGTATGGGTAGACTGAATCAACGATTACCGTTCACTACAACAAAAAAACAGAATTGGCGACCAAAAACTGAAATTTCGTCGCTGAAAGTGCATGAAATGGCGACTAAATTGGAATTTGTCCGCCGAAAAGCAGGTTTTTAGCGACTAAAGAGTTTAGTCGCCGAACAGCAGGTTTTTTAGCGACTAAAGGAAGTTTGTCGCCTAATATAGGGTTTTCAGCGACTAAAGTTTGTTTAGTAGCCAAAGTCACGCTTTTTAGCGACTAAAATAATTTAGTAGCGAAAAGGTATGGTTTTGGCGACTAAAAACAGGTTTAGTCGCTGATTATAGCAGTTTTGCCGACTAAAAAACAATTTAGTCGCTGAAAGTGGGGGTTTTGCCGACGAAAATCCATTTAGTCGCCCAAAGTAGGGTTTGGCGACGAAATTCTTCTGTTTAGTCGCCAAAAGTGCTAATTTTTAATTGAGAACTTGTTTTTTTAGCGAAAATAAATTAATAGCCCAAAATATATAATTAGCGACTAAATTAGGTTTTAGTCGCCAAAAGTTGCCTAATTTTTTTTTTTGTAAATAATTTATTTTTGACAAATATAATTGATTAAAAAAATTATATTATAAATATTATTTGTATTAATTGCGGTTATATACTATATAATATATATATTGCATATATGTTCATGTGATGATGTATTGCATAGTGGAGGGAGTGTTGTGCAAAGGGTTTGGCGTATGAAAGTTGGAAAGTCGCAAGTTCGAACTGTTGGGGCAGCAGAGGCAAAAAAAAAATTTCTGAAAATACTTTCAGCGACTTAAAGTGAATGGTCGCCAAAAGGTATAAATAATAAAATAAAAATAAACTATTGGCGACTAAACAGTTTAGATCGGCAAAGGTATAATTTCCAAAAAGAAATTGACTATTGGTGACAAAATATTTAGTCGCTGAGACATAGATATTGGCGACTAACAGTGTTTTAGTCGCCAAAGGCATTCGCGACCATGTATTGGGACAAGACGGCGACTAAATTTTTAGTCGGGAAAAGTGAATTTTGACATTTGGCGACTAAAATAACCTTTGGCGACTAAAAATTTAGTCGCCAAATGTGTTTTTTCTTGTAGTGGTTGATGGAGTAACTTTCCCTAAACCAATTGATAAATGGGACCCAACTGATTATCAAAATAGTAGCTGGAACAGTAAAACTATCAATTCTCTTTTTTGCGCCATCACACCTGAAGAGTTTAGTCGAATTTGCAATTGTGAAGTCGCAACAAAGGCTTGGGATATCTTACAAACTATTCATGAGGGCACTCCTTCTGTTAAACACTCAAAACTTTAAAGGCTCACGTCTAGTTTCGAAAAACCTTTCTATGAAAAATAGTGAGACCTTTGATGAATTTTATGCAAAATTGAGTGACATTGTAAATTCCAGCTTCAATTTAGGTGAAAAAATACTAGAATCCAAGGTTGTGGGAAAAATTTTGAGATCCTTGCCTGACCGGTTCCAACCAAACGTTACAACTATTGAGGAGGCTCAAAATATTGATAACCTCAAGTTAGATCATTTGGTTAGAAATCTTCAAACTTAGGAGGCACATAGAAATTTCAAAAATAAACAAAAAGATGATATTGCTTTTAGTAGTGCTCATACAGTTGAAAAATATTCTGATGAGGATTATGAGATTGATTCTAAGATTACGAATACTTTCGTAAAACAATTTAAAAAGTCTTTTCTAAAAAAGAATCCTAATCTTTTGGAATCAACTCATAAATCCAAAGGCAAAGATAAATTCAAAATTAATTCTATAACCTAGAAGAAGAAAGAAAAAATACAAAGGAACTCTGAAAGAGTCCAATGCTATGAATGCCAAGGATTTGGCCACTTTGCTCAAGAATGCCCTACTTGTTTGAGGAAGAAAAAAGCATTCGCTATCACTAGGGATAATGAATCAGAGTCTGATAAAGATGAAAGTGACAACGAAGCACAAGGCGAAGAGGGGCATGAACAATTCCTTGCTTTCATGGTGACTTCCGAAACTAAAGGACGAACAGAATATCCGAAGAGACCAGTTGAGAATAACACTGATGATGAATCCTCAAGGAATGATGATAAAGAGCTTCAGCAAGCTTATGAAAAGTTGTATAAGGAATCTCTTAACTTATCCAAATTGAATGACAAACTCACTATGAAACTCAAAACATGTGAAAGTGAGAATGTCAAACTAAATGAGGAGATTTCCAAGGCTAGGAATAATGCCGTCAAGATATCTAATGATCGACAAGCTCTTTGTGCAAAACTCTTGATTTGTGAGACAGAGAGGAATGAGCTACAGCAAATCTATGCAACGTATGAAGAAAAATTGAAACTCTCGAGATGTCTCAAGTTGCCTTGGAGGAACTAATGATCAAGAAAGAGGAAGAGCTCAAGTGTGTTATGGCTACTATTGGTCTTTGGAACAAAGGAACAAAGACTTTGGACAATATCATTGGGTCTCAACAAATTTGTTCTGACAAGAGTAGCATTGGCTTTGGTGGTAAGAAAGAGCAAAAGCAAAGTGCATCCACATCTCAAGATACAAGAACTCAAGTGCAGGGGGAGCATAAGATTCAATCAGAGGAAACACTTCTCAATCTTTCTAGAGTTGGTAAGGCCATAAAAAAGAAGGTACACCCTATTTTTATTTGTCATCATTGTAGTATGTATGGTCATATTCGCCTTTATTGTTATGAGCTACATGGGAGAATGTGTCATAGAGATGGAAGAAATTCCAACATCTCGTGGGGTAGGAGACACTTCATTGGTCGTAATAAGGTTAAAGGTCATAATAGACCTTGCTATTTTGATTTGCTTGAGACCAAACATGAAACAAGTTTGCATTTGTCTAGACCTTGGAGTAAGAGGTTGGAAACCAAGTCGAGACAGGTTCTCATTGAAGGGGAAGGGAACCACAATGTCAAGACACCACCCAAGAATCGTAACTCTCACAACTTTGTTCATACTAAAGCGGTGGGTGAGAAAACTTGACTTGTGTTAAGTTATTTATTCGGTTTTTTTTTGGGTTTCTGTGTGTTTTTTTCTTTTTGGGTCATTTAATGTGTGATATCATTTAGTGTCTGCTTGTTCATTTCATGTCTTGCTTTAGTTTAGAAAAAAAAAAAAAAAAAAAATCCTAAAAGAGTTTCTTAGTATGGTTTTGCAAGCTTGAAATTTTTGAGAAGTTCTTATGGCATATTAGAATTGATGAGAATATCTATTACATGTTAATATGTATATACTTTCTATGGTCATTACTCATTTCAGAGTGTGTGTTCTTTGATTAGTATGTCTCATTCTGTACACACTCTTGGATTAGCAAATATCGAAGTTTTCTGCCATAGTGATCATTTTTTTTCTATGGACTTCTGGATTGTATCTTTTGCTTTTCTATAGGAATTGACCTATACTATCATATCATTGGTGATGTTGAGTCTCTTAACCACCTTCTATCTTTTTGCATCTCCACGGCTTTCCCCTCTGTTCTTTATAGTCCAGCCATGAGGAAAAGGCTACCTCAGAGTCACCAACCAGGCTATCCTTATTATATCCATGCTTCTCTGGTTCGGTTTCCGTACTCTTAAGCATGTCAGCCGCTAATGAGTGTGCAAAAGAAAAAAAAAAATGTGCACAAGAAAGGGAAAAAAATGTGCAAAAGAAAGAAAAGAAAAAAATGTGTAAAAGAAAGAAAAAAAAAAGGATTCATTGATTGAGGGGAACCTTCGCTTTTACTCACTAAATATTTCTTGATTCCTAGTGGTTTGACTTTCCGTAGTTATGCTTAGATTCTCTTGCCAGAGGTCCAGCTATCAAATCACTACTAAGATTTGAATCTTGTGGTTGTCAAACTCCAAGAGTCACACACATACACTTTTATCATAGGATCTATGCTTTTCATATAATACATCACTTTCTTTCATGAGGAATCTTCTACAGGCTGTGCACATTATGTTTTCAAGTAATTGTGTTTCTTGGATAATCTTGTGTGTTTTTAAGATACAAATATGAAATTCCTTATTTGTTTCACCATATTTTGTTTTTGTCTTTTTCTTCTTGTTCACTGTTTTCAGTGTTTGTGGTTACTTTTAGTGAGGGGGAGTTTGGTTCATCTTGGATTGGTTTGGTAAGGGTGTTTGGCATTAGTTGGTTTGTGTGTTGCTATCCACTGCTTGTTTATTGCTTACTTCTCGCAGGTTATTAATTTTTCCATCATCTTGTCCCTGCTTGTGTGGTTTTTGATCTTGCTTTCGTTGTTAAAGCTTCCTTTGTCAATTCGTGACAAAAATGGAGAGAAATGTTGTCGGGTGCATGTGTCAGGTGCATATGTCTTAGTTTTTATGTTTTTATGCTACATGTTCTTAAAATCTCCAATTTATATTTATTCATATTTTCATCTCATGCGTCAAGATAATCTTGTCATATGCCTATTGCTTTTTCATATACTCTTGTGGCACTAATAGTTGTTTTGAAGATTGTAGCACCAATAGCTGTTTTACATATCATAACCTTGAGAAAAAAGTTTGTTTTTGTTGACTGTAATGGGTTGGGGTGATTAGAATTTTATTTGTTAGGTGTGTTTTGTCACGGCATTGCCAAAGGGGGAGATTGTTAGGTTTTTATTCTTGACAATCTCGTTTGACAAAACTCTTTTTAATTGTAATTTTATTCGATCTTGTATTTAAGTGAGGCTATGAATTTTAGATGCGAATCCAACCCAAATTGCGCCTTGCAGAGATGTTTCAGAAGTTAATTAAAGTTAATTCTTTCATGTTTGCCACTTCGTTGACTATGTTGAGGATCGAGCTGCCCGGTCAGCTCACAGGGGTCTAGGGGGCAACGCCCCTTAGAGGATCCGGGGCAACGCCCCGAAGCAAAATGCAAAAATGCATTCGAAATTGCTTGTCTGCTCAAACGGCCGTTTGTGCGCTCAAGCGGAGAATGTTTGGTTCTAGAAGTTTAACCTGTTGTCAAAAGTAATGAAAGTTGGGATTTTATGCTCGAGCGATCTTTCTTACGCTCGGACAAGGTGTGCTCGAACGAGGTACGATCGAGAAAAACTTAACACCAACTACACATAGTATAAAAACATCAACCCTTTGTTGAAATCAATCACAGTTCAACCCTCATGTCAGGCTCAGCCATGAGGCAAGTCGAGCAAGACTGCCACCTCGGCGCTTGAATTCTGTTTGAAAAATAAAGTTCAAAAATAATTTTGATTTTAAGTTATATTTAATTAATTATTTTGGTCTTAAATTATGTTTGGTTTATTAAAATAAAATTAAATGAAATAATCATTCTATCATAATATTCATCCTCACATTTGATTTATTAAAATATAATAAAAAAATATTACAAACGAAATTGTCATTCATCATTGTGAAGGAATAGACTTATGGATGACCGTTCCATTTAAATTAATTTTATTTCAGTGAACCAAACACTACATTATAGTATTAATAGTTTAAAATAAATTTTTATATAATTTTAAAAAATAAAACAATTGAATTAGTGAATTATTTAAAAGTAATGGATGGTTGTTTGCCAAATGTATAAATTATTTATAGAATATTATTTGACTATACCAATTACAATTGCTTATAGAGAAATAATTTTTTTTTAAAGTTGAAATTAATCAAATTTTACAATTCAATTTATTAGGTCGGGAAAAAATGTGAATAAATTAACAATATTAACAATAAAAAATGTTCAAAAAATTTATTTTAATAATTATAATTTACGTCAATTTCCATGACTATGATTTATGATTTATGTCAACTATAAAATTCATATAAAATTGCTCATAAAATATAATATTATAATTATGCTGAAAAATAATTTAAAATGGATTTCTCAAATAATATTTTAAGTGATTTCGATAGGTAAAAAAATAGAGATTTTATTGTTATATATACAACAAATTTTTTGAAGGTACAAGCAAAATAATAAATTTAAAAAATTGAAAGATTGTTACTGTTTTATTAATATATATTTTTTAAAATATGTATGTAGACCGAACCTTATTTTCTAAGTTTGTCTTGGCCCCAAAATATCAGAACCGGCCTCATATGTGTCTACTAACTAAAGGTCGTCTAGATGCCTTAATATTTTAAATTCAGAAAATTTATTTAAAAAATTAATTAAAAGTATTGATATGTAATTTAGATTCATTTTATATAAGGAAAATTCTATTTCCACACACCACATTGTCTCTATCTACACACTTAATGAACTTTATTTTTATTACAAATTTACCTTTAAATAAAATGACCAAATAGACATCTATCACACACTTAAACATCAAGCTAAAGATCTCTGCACACAATTTCTTATTTTATGCTCTTTTTTTTTTTCTCCAACTTTGGGTATTATACGTGAAATAATCACTGTTGATTTTTTATTTCATAGTTTTTTTCCCTTCTTTGCTCTGTTATTCCCATTTGTTCGATTCTTTCTGACAGATATGTATACACAACACTCTTGAATAGACCCTGAAGTGAATAAGGTTTTTAAATCCTCAACCAAGACTTGAAGAGAAAACCCAGATCAATTTTTTTAGGATTTTCATGCCAGTAATCATTCAGAAGTCAACCAACCCAATCATCAACACACACAAACCTCCAACTGGGTAATGATTGAAATCCAGTTGCTAGTATCTTCATATAAACCATCCATTTTTGCAAGCAAAACAAAGTCAAACAAAACCCTCCTCTCAAAATGAAATTAAAAATCAGTGTTTGGGTTTTACTAGAAAAGCAACAATCTGATCAGATTTCAAAGATTTCTCATCAATTGACCAAACTAGTCCTTTCAATTTACACTCCTGCAAACAAAGAATCAAGAAAGATATACAGAATTATATATAAGCTACCATATCAAATGATAAATTCAAAGAAATGAGAGCCTTCCCAAGCGTTAAACCCTACTAGGCATGGTGGAAGTTCAGAATTTGGTCTTCTAGTTTTCAAACAGTGTGGAAAATGGAAGGAAGGGTATTTGGTGTGTGTATAATAATATTGAGTGAAGGTTGTAATTGTAATTTTTAGTGTATACATTGAGAAAATTAATCAATATATAAATTAATAGGGATGTATATTGAGAAAATATATACTCTGAGTTATTTAAGTGGATAGAAATAAAATTTCCCATAGATTTTAATCATTTTATAATACATTTATTCCCATTCCACCCCATACTCAAATTTTGAGCATGAACCTAGATTCAAATTCTTGCTGGAGAGTTAGGCCCCGGTTTGGGAACTTAGCTATTTTAACCTGATTAAAAAGTTATGTTTATGATGATAATTGATTTTTTTTATTTATTAATTTGATAGTTGTGAGAGAAAAAATAAAATAATTATAGTTTAAATGTAATATTTTATTTTATTAACTATATTATTTTTTTATTAATTATTTTAGCTTTTAGAAAGATGATTAAAAAGCCCATTTTTCACCTTTTTATATTTTAAATCACGTCATCTCTCTACTGTTTTACACATATTTTTTTAAGGGAAAAGATTTTCCCCCCGAATGAGCCCGCCCCTAATGTCCGATTTTCAGAGAAGAGAGAGAGAGAGAGAGAGAGAGGAGAAAGAGAGAAGAGAGAGGAGAGGGAGATCGTCGCTGTCGCCGTCGCTGGTCTGCTCGTCGCCGTCGCCTCGCTGCTCTGCTGTCACCGTCTGCTCGCTGATCGTCGCCTCCGCCCTCGTCGGCCTCCACCGCCTCCGCCCCTCCTCCTCCATTTTTTAGGCCCCTCCAGTCCTCCCCTCCCCTCCTCCCCTCCTTCGTCTTCTTCTTCGTCTGCAGAAAAAAAAAAATACAAAATACAAAAACGACGCCTTCGTCTACAGAAAAAAAAAAAAAATACAAAAACGACGCCGTTTTATATATTAGGGGCAGTCGGAGCTCCCATATTCGAGGTCCCAATCACTTCTCTTTTTTTAAATAAAAGTTAAAAAATTAATTTTTAATCAATTTCTTAAAAAAAAAAAAAAAATCATATCCCAAGCAGGGCCTACTGATCTAGATGAGCTGTGGAAAAGGATAATAAAGAAAATAAAGATGCTGGAAAAGACTCAACAAAGATAAAGATAGTGGAAAAAGACAAAGGTAATGTGCTCATGTGATAATAAAGAAAATAAAGATAGTGGAAACGACTCAACAAAGGTCCTGTGCTCATGTGATAATAAAGAAAAATAAAGATACTGGAAAAGACTCGACAAAGATAGAGATTGTGGAAAGAGACAAGGTTCTCATCACTATTTTTATCGTTATTGATTTTTTTTTTTTAATATGGAGTATTTTGAGTCAATTTATGCTTATCGGATTAAGTTTTTATAGACCGAATAAGTTTTTTAAACAGGATTTATGTCTTGTAGTCTGTGGCTTCAAGATATGTATTTGCTGGTTAGGGGATTCGAACATGAGACTTAGGAGAGAACAAACCTCCTGGCCCTAATCGTCACTTACTAGGCCAACCACCCTATGATTAGGGCTGCAAACGAGCCGAGCCGAACTTTAGTATGTTTCAGCTTGTTTATTAAGATTTTAATGAACTCGAACTTGAGTTCGAACTCAATAAAAATTTAACGAACCGAGCTCAAGCCGAGTTGGCTTAGATTTGATTCGAGCTCGAGCCTGAGCCTAAGCCTGAGCATGTTCACGAGCCTTAACGAGTCAAAAAATTTATAAATTCATATTTACATATGAGATTAAAGTTAAATTAAAATTATGATTATACAATTATATATACAATATATATAAACATACTAAAAAAAAGTCAATATTTTACTAAAATAATAATATTTACTACCACTATTATATAAATGTACTATCTATAATTAAATATTATTTTCATTTATATTTTTTAAATATATAAATAACATATTTATCTTATTTTTAATACATATTTTTACATTATTTAATATATAAATAATAAATATTAAACGAACCAGTTAACGACCCAAACTTACGAGCTGAGCTTTAAAATGTTTGGACTTGTTTATTAAAAATTTAACGAGCTTAAATTCGAACTTGAACTCAAAAAAAATTTAACAAACCAAGTTCGAACGAATTTTACCAAATTAAATTCGAACTTATTTACGAACGACTCTGTTCATTTACGGTCCTACCTATAGTTAAGGTATCTACTTCTGTTCTTTGAGAAAAATATGGTCGTCTTTCCAACAAATTCATTTGTGGCTCAACTTCAAATTTATTGGGTCAAACTCTGATATTTGGTTTTGAATTTTTAATTCATATTTTTTAAAATACTTTTTTTTTTTTTACTTTTTGAATTCTTTTAAATTAGATATACTTAAAAAATATATAATTTATATAAAAATCTTTAAAAACTTTATCGAATATAATAAAATATGAAAATATATTACATTTTTATTTTTTTTATATTTTTTGTCTTTGCTGAATTTTTTTTAAAAAAAAAAATTATAAATATTATACTTTTTAAATGAATTAGATTAGCTATATTTAAAAAATAAAAAAATTACATAAATCATTTGAAAAATTCATTAAAAATAAAAAATTTAATTTAAAAAAAAACAATGCCAACCAAACATTTTAAATGTTTTTAGATAATAAGTGTGAGGTAATAAGTGACCTCTTGTAATACTATGAAACCATCAAATAATCATTGTTATTTGAAGACTTTACTCCGGTGGCAGAAAATGTTGGTGTGGAATGAATGAATGAAACTTTGACCGATACTGACAAATCAAAACCTCACAATGGTATGATGCAGTTCGGTAGGATTGTGAAAAATGTTTATAAATTATAACTTAATAAATTATAATTTATAATTGTGAATATAAATTGTTAATTTGTTTATATACAATTGTGAGATTATGGATTTAAGCAGTAGAGTAATATTTGGTTAATAAACTGTAAAATATTTTATTATGTAATTATTTTTTTTATTCTCATATGATATAAAAATGATTATTGTCATTTTTTTTAGTTTTAATTTTAAAAAATTATTTCATCAATAAAAGTTAATATAATTAGTATTATCAAAAATTATCATTTCATTTTTTTCATTATAAATTAATTAGTGTCAATTAATGGCTTAATTAGCATCAATTAATACTAAAATTATTAATAGTATCAATTAGTATAAAATTATTTCATTTTTTCATTATAAATTAATTATTATTATTATTTCATTTTTTATTTTTAATTATTATTATTATTATTTTATTAAAAAAACACTGAAAACTTCCAAAACAAACAAAAAAAAAACACTGAAAACCCTAGCTTTAGCAACGTAGCGGATCGCCTCGCATGGCCGATCGTGATGGGGCACAGAGAGAGAACAACAACGTAAATCGTAAAGAGAGAGTTAGGGTTTTGTCATGCCGACAACCCCTTCTTCTTCTCCTCTTCCTCATCTCACTACCGGTGTCGATCGCGAAGAGGGAGATAGAGCTAGGATTTGTCATGCTGTCGATCGTGAAGAGAGAGAGAGAGAGAGAGAGAGCGCGCTAGGGTTTTCTCATGCGATCGTCACCGTTAGGGTCTGTGGTTCAGATCGCGATTGAGAGATCGTAATGGTTAGGGTCTCTAGTTTAGATCACTCACTGTGAGTGATCGAAGAACACCGGAGAGAGAGAGAGAGAGAGAAGAGAGAGACAGAGCTTTGGTCTCCGGAAATCTCCCTGGTTCGCTGAAAATCGCCTCTCCTGTTTGTGTGAGAGAGAAAGGATGAGTGTTTTTGGTTTATATATATGGTACACTTGTAATAACTAGAAATTGTGAAGGCCATTTAAGTCATTTTACGCCCCCCATTTCAACTGCGTGCATAAGCTCAAATCAAGAAGCACTCCCGGAATTGCTTACAAATTTAAGTTGAACATGGCTTAATCAAAGCTATAATCTATCCCTTTAAGTTTTACCAAATTCAACAAAATAACTCAATTTAAGCTGCTTTTAAGTGCTACCAAACAGGACTAATGTGGGTGTTTGGAAAGTTGTTATTTTAGTTTTTGGTTATATTTTAGTAGGCTAAATTTTTGTGTTTGAAAAGATGATTAGATTTTTTTGTAATTAGATGTAATATTTATAAAAGAAAAAATAAAATAATTATAGATTTGATGTAACATTTTATCTCATTAATTATTTTTGTCTATTTTATTTTATTTATTTATTTTTTTTGTGAATTTTAACCTAAAAAATGCTAAAATTTTTCTTCCAAACACCCCCCAAAGTCACAATAATTGAAGAGCACCGAAGGGAATAAAGTCCCAATAAATCCAAAGTCACAATAATTGAAGAGCACAGAAGGGAATAAAGTCCCAATGAATCCAAATCCATGAAGACACAAATTATATGAAAGGTGGGAATCATTCATGTGGGTTACTGTACAATTCTATGAGGTGGCAAAAGATTGATCAATTTCACTATGAGCAATGTTACATTTACATATCAGAATTTTTGTTTAAAGTTTTTTTTTTTTTTTTTTTTTTTTTTTTTTTTTTTTTAAAAAAAAAAGTAATAATGAGAATCAAATTAATTTTAAGTATAGGCCTTGATGAGTAACAATAAATACGGATCAACTATGAAGCACGGGAATGAATATTGGTACAAGGATATTACAGATACGTTGATATGACAAGACTTAAAAAAATAGAATACATACATTAGGGTACGTTAATAAATATTTTATTTTTTATAATTTATAATTTCAGATTCAACATACAATTAAAGTTCAATACCAAATTAAAAAGAGAAATTACAAAATCAAAAGATAAATCATAATTCAACAATATCAATACGAAAGCAAAGTCTATAGGCTAATTTAATGTTGTTAAATATGAGAAATTATAAAACAAAATTTCATTCTAAAAGCAAACTAAGCAAAATTTGAAAATTTGAAATTTCAATTTTCACTTCCATCAGTTTCATCATTGAATCATACATCTTTCATCTATGGCATGTCAAGGAAAGAATTTGCAATTTCAAACAAATTACAACTCTCTAATAAATTAAACTCCACCAATGTTCCATAACTTGGTGTACCCTGATGTACCCATTCCATACCCACGAAGTACCCACAGAGTATCCAACTACCAAAGAATGTATAAAAAGTACTCGGTACGTATTTTAAGTACCTAGTACGTATGCAACCCTATCGGTATGAGTATCAATATCTAGTACAAATACAGCAACATTTTCAGAGTATCCGTGCTTCATAACGGATTAGTCTAAGCCCATTAACCCAACTCAACCAAGGCTTAAGGCTCAAGAGAGAACGATCGACCCACCAACACACCAACAATACTCACTTAGTTCAAGCAGAAAGATAAACTTAAACCAAGTAACTAGCTATGGCAGTCAAGGATGACCACAACTTGACCGACCAGGTTGGCCAAGGGAAACCACAACCCAGGCCAAATGGGGAAAACTTGGAAGATAAAAACGCACGATCAATCACCATTGCATTCCGTACCAAATACAACAAAGACTTGTAGAAAACATATTATAGGGGTGTTTGGCAGGTGAGTTTAAAGGCTAAAATAGCCTCAAATTGAAAATAACCACACACAAAAAAAATGTGCAAACAAAACACATCTACAATAGGTACACTGCTAGGTCATGCGGGTTGTGCCAGGGTTGCCAGGTACATGAAAAGACAATTTTGTCCTTGAAATTTTTTGAAAACCATACCAATTATTCAATCATTAGGGGCAATTTTGTCATTTCTTTTCCTACATCGTTTCAAACATATTTTTCAATACAACAATCCAACAAAAAATTCAACCTATTTTTCCAAACATAAAAACTAAATAACTTACTAAAATAGTCAAAAAACTTAAAAAGTAGTCACTTTACAAACGAAACCTGTATATCTCATCTATCCCTTGCAATTTGAGCATGCTACCAAGACAAGAAAGTATTTGAGTTCTATTTTTAGGCCTATTTTAGGAAGTAAATTAAAAGTTAATTTTTTGTTTTTTTTTTTTTAAACACGTGTAAAAAATAAAGAGGTGATGTGATCTAAAAAAATCAAAAATTAACTATTAACTTTTAACTCAATTGCCAAAATAAACCTTAGAGAGCTGACTTTGTCATCAAAAAGCCCTTGAGAAAAATTTAACCTCAATAGTTATTTTCAGATTGATTCAATTTATGCAAAGTTTTAGCCAAATTCATATTTGGATTGGATAATGAAGAGGACAATATATTCCAAACGAATATGGATTGATGACCTCTGGAGATAGAGACTAGCATGACCCATTTGGTATTATGTAATCACTATTGAGGTTTAAACTGGTGTTTTGAAATTAAAATTTTTGATATATTATATTAGGTGTCATTTATTTTATTTTTAATGTCATTTTAGTTTTTACATTTTTAATTGGTTTAAAGTTAATCTTAATTTTAGATTTTATATTAATTTGATCTAATTGATAATATTACTAATGTTTTTGATAATATATATATATATATATATTGATGACTTGGGAGTGGTTTGGGATATTCTAAATAAGTGTACTTTTTAATTTTTCATAAAAAAAAAGTGTAAAAAAGTAGAGAAAGTAATTAGAAAATAGAGAAAAAATATTGATAGATGTTGATTTATGTGACCCAAATAAGTACATATATGTAAAAAAAAAAAAAAAAAAAAAAGAGTACACTTTTTTAGTTCTACCCAAAACTCTAAAAAGCTAGCTTTTTTTGTGACTTTTTTGGCTAATAAAGTTAAAAAAAAAACTGACTTTTTACTATTTACCCAAAACACTTACATTTATTTATGAAAAATATTAAAAATTATAATCAATTAAACAAAATTAATTATAAATTCAGAATTAAAAAATGAACCAATTAAAATTACAACAAACACCCTAAAAAACAGAAAGGATATTTAAAGGGAGCGCAGATAGCGGCGGTTTGTTTATTGCGGGAGAGAAAAATGGAAATGGTAGTGAGTAAACAGTGTGACGCCGTCTGCGACAGGAGGTTGAAGAGAGAAGACTGTGATCTCACCAAACATGACCCCGATTTCTCCCAATGGAAGGTCTTCCTTCTCTCTCTCTCTCTCTCTCTCTGGAACCCATTTTTTAAATGTAATCACCACTAGTGAATGATCTATATACCAAAAAATTGTTACTTGAGCGAAATAGGTGTTAGGGGATTTTTGTTTTGTTTTCTCTTTTTTTTCGGGTGGGTTTTCTTTCATGTGGAAATTTGCTGCATTGGTTCTTTGAATGAGCATATACAAGTTCATAGACAATACAATACACCATGAAAATGCATATATATATATATATATATTCACCTTA
Organism: Camellia japonica; assembly: GCA_030407325.1. Classification (NCBI taxonomy): domain Eukaryota; kingdom Viridiplantae; phylum Streptophyta; class Magnoliopsida; order Ericales; family Theaceae; genus Camellia; species Camellia japonica. The sequence continues at coordinate 50,384,932 of JAPPVO010000019.1, forward strand.
TGAAATAAAGAGATCTTCCATTCTCTGTCCTGCTTCATCACATGCCAACATTTGTGAAAATGGACTGGTGACTATACTACAGACACTGGTAGGCAAACAAATTTCTGGTGAATGTTGGTCTTTTTGATCAATGCCCACAAATTGAATGCATGTCATAGGGGAAACACCATGGTATATGCATCTTATGACGAAAGAAGAAAATGACATAATTTTATACTTTCTGATTTATAACTATAAAAATTTTTTGTCATAAACGAAAACAACATGAAGTATTACTAAACATCTCATGAGTCATAACTAAAATAATGTCATAATTAAAGAAAAAAATTGGTTGTAACTAAAAAAAAAATGACATAACTAGGGTGCATATGGTACACCCCTTTCAAGGGTGTGTATATTAGAATTTCCCATGTCATAGATAATTTTGGGTTAATTTTACTTTTATTTTATATACTATCATCATTTTTTCTATTTCATCCTTAAAATATCAATCTTTAAGTTTTTAATTTGAGTTCATGTGGTCCAATCGGAGAAGATTGTACAAATTACTACCAGTTTCTAATTTGATGGGTAAAATTGTTATTTAAGAATTTGAACAACTTAGCCATACAATTAGACACTTATTTTTCTTGCTAATTTCAACAAACTACACCTTACAACCAATTTGATGAGTGTTTTGTTGTATGATTTATGCTGTCCAAGTTGTAATTACATTTTTGCCCTTCAAGATTGGCTTCAACAATTATTGATTTGTACAATCATCTTCAATAGGACCACATGAATTGAAATAAAAAATTTAGGGACTAAATATAAATTGATAGTTTGTAGATAACATAGAAAAAATGATGATAGTTTTAGGGGTAAAAGTGAAATTAACCCTGTTAATTTTTGAATCCTTATTTTTTGTGGATGTCAGGACTTTTCGAAAGGGCTAAAAGTTGTTCAAAATAAAGAAAATATATGGAAATTTAGTTGAAGGTGCTTGATTACATCAAACTGGTTAACAACAGAAAATTTCTATATGTAACTGTGAAGTAGTTTGGATCCTTAAAATGCACATGCATTTTCTGGGATAACTGGGATAATGTATTTCATTCAGATTATGCTATGTATATATTTGTTCAGGTTCTCGTTGGGCCTTCTGATTGGGAAGACCATTCCTCGGGGAAGGAAGGAGCAGAGAGATACAGGGTTTACAACCTCCCAGATTGTTCTTCATGTTCGGGTCTTTATGAGCTTGGCATAGCTCTACCATGCACCCGTTCAGGGCGTGAGATTAGCAAGCTTTACCCGGACCATATAATTCCAGTTTACCTTGGACAATCTGACGATATTAGGTATAGACTACAACGTTATGGCCGTGAAGGTGCTCATTTAGAGAATGGAAACTCAATTGGATTATTTTCGAATATATTTTCGAGAGGCTGCGCTATTGTGTATAGATGGGCTCCTGTAAGTACATATTACTTTTTGTTTTTGTTTTTATTTTTACTGCTTGATGGTTAATCTGGTGATTCTGAATCAAAGAGTAGACATTGTTACCATGTAGATTAATGAGTACAGAAAGATCGATAGAAGTTTGGAAACAGAAAAACTATATTTGTCAGAATCAAAGACCAGTGATCCTAAACAGATGAGATATATAGATTTTTCTACCTGTTCTGTTCTTTTATTAATTGTGATTATTTGTGCATGGAGTCTTTTATCTGATTCTTGCTGTGCAAGGGTGCATGATTAGAATTAGTTGCTTCTCACAGAAGATTTTGTTAAAATTTCTATTCAAGATGCTGGAAACAATTTAAGTTTCTCTGTCAGAAATCAACTGTTGCTGTTAGAAAATTTGAATTGGCTGGAAGGGTCATGTTATAAAGGGCTCACACCTCATATATATGCAGATAATTTATGCACATACTGACAGACACGCATATAGACATATATAACAGCAAATAACCATAAACATGCACTAAATGTCTACATTTTTCTGGACTATGCTTAGCTGTCTTGAGACTGAGAGTCTCCTAGTATGCAGTGGCATAGCAATGTATTGGGTGGGTTCAATTGAACCCACTGAACATTTTTATTTTTTATTTTTTTTTTCTTAAGGATTATGTAGTATTATGTAAATTTTTGAAAGGTTTTTATAAATTGACACCACTAAAATTATTAAAAAATAAATAAGATGGTGTCAAAAATGATTTGCAGACATAAAGTTTATATAAAAAAAAATTAATCCAAAAATAATAAGTCACATTGTTCTGCATAAAATTTTTGTTTATATATCATTTATTTATTTATTAAGTAGAACTTAATTTAGAGGTAACTTCCTTTTTAAGCATGAGATTCTTTAGTGCTTACGATTTTTTTTCCTTACATGTAGGTTTGTTTGTCTTTTTATTCTTCTTTCTTTACTCTCTCTTTTCAATCAATGTAATTTAGCAAGTTTGGATTATATACACAATGTTATTGTTGAAAACCCAAGATATTATATTTATATTGTAGTATATTATGTGAGTTTATTTTTGACGTGTACAAGCCCACAGAGGCCATGAATCACTATAAACAACCCAAGCCCATCACTTGGAGCCCAATGCATAACCCAGCTGGTGAGGTCCAGAACAGCTGGAATCCAACATGGCATAAAGAGCCAATGACATTCAGACACATGGCAGGTGAAGGACGAGCCACATCAGCAGACAAAGATCTGCAAAGTTATTGCCACTGCACATCACCATTAATGCAGCCCATCACAGCATTTATTACGACAACACCTCCCCGTCGGAACAGGACCCCCTTACCCTGAACAAGGTAAGCTACAGCATAGACTTTCGGCGAGGAGGGCAGGTCGGAAGGGACAGCGAAATGATTACCAAAGGATATAAGCAAACGTTGAAGACAAGAAGAAGGTTAAGCTTTTCTATCTCCAATCTCTCTCTCTACATTCTACTCCTCTTTCTAACTTGCTCGTCGGAGGGTTCACTGGGGGACTACCCCGTTCCCCGTTGAACTTGTTTGCAGGTGACTCGGTGGGCTAGACCATTTCTACGTGGGCCTGAGGAGCTTGGACGAGTCCGATCCATCCACTGGACAAACTGCACTATCAGTTGGCGCCGTCTGTGGGAACTTGGTTTATCCGTGCGCCAGTTGTGTTCATTGTCGCCGGAGACCCTGTCCCAGTAACCTTTTCCTCTCACCCATCAAAGTGTATGGTCACGACTAGATCCATGGCTTCTCACCATAATGCTGCCGATCATCAAACCGACCCTCCCAATCCAAACAACCCACCACAGTATTTCATCGAGCTTACCAACAGCATTAACCGCATGGCCGAGCAAAACCAGGCCCTGATCAATGCTTTACTCCAAAGAAACCTCCCCATGCCTCCTCCACCACCTCCAGATATTCCACCCAACCAAGAACGAGCCCCGGGCGATACTGTCCCGCAACCCTATCCACCCAACTTGGAAGGTTTGCAACCTCCTCCCCCACATATAAATCCACCTCCTCCACCCCCACATCCATCGGTCATAGCACCAGCCCCTGAAGGGGAAGCCAGCAGCGTCCAGCCCCTGTTTCCCTCCGGGGGTGACAACGTTCCCCTCTGGGACGCTGAACTTCGAGCCATGAAGCTCCAACTCCAAGGGGTCATGCAGAACATCCAGCATAAACCCTCTACCACGGCAAACTCACCATTTGTTGCTTCCATCCGGGACAAACCTCTGCCCGCCAAGTTCAAGATGCCCACCATTGATTCTTTTGACGGTACGACGGATCCAGTCGACCATCTGGAGACCTACCGAACCCTCATGATCCTCCATGCTTTCCCTGACGAGATCATGTGTCGAGCTTTCCCCGTGACACTGAAGGGGTCAGCTCGACTGTGGTTCAGCCAGTTACCGGCAGACTCCGTCTCCACTTTTCAGCACCTCAGTGACTCTTTCCTGAGCCATTTTATTGGAGCCCAGCGCCAGCGACGCCCGGCCACCCAACTCCTCAACATTCGTCAGACCGAGGGGGAATCGCTGCGCAGCTTCGTTACCCGCTTCAACACCGAAGCCCTGCAAGTAGCGGAAAACGACGACAAGGTCATCCTCACGGCTTTCATGGCCGGTCTGCGGTCGTCCGATTTCCTTTTCTCCCTCTCTAAAAACCCCCCGACCTCCATGGCAGCCCTACTCTCCAAAGCCCAAAAATACATGAATGTGAAGATTCACTGGCCGCTCGGCAGGATCCAATAACTAAAAACCCGACCCCCAGAGACAAGAGAAAAGACTCAGAACCCAGGAACGCCCAGTATAATAGCCAAACACCCCACTATAACGACCGACCCCCCAGCTGACCGGTCGGCACCCCCGACCGCCCGGTCGGTTCGAGCGGTACACACCCTTAATTCTCCCATGGAACACGTCCTCAATCAGATCCAGCGGGACTACCCCCTCAAATGGCCCTTGCCTTCACGAACCCCTTCCAATCGGAAAAATCAGTCCAAATATTGCCGTTTCCACCAGGACCATGGCCATAACACTGACGAGTGCATTAACCTCAAAGATCAGATCGAGACCTTCATACGTCAGGGACGTCTTAGCCGGTTCACGGACACCCGCCCAGCAGAGGCAAAGAACCGAGCCCCTCAGAAACAATCGCCGGCGCACCCACCCCGGCAGCCAGCCCCACCTAACCAAGGCCATGATCGCCCTCCGCAACAGCCTCGACCGCCAGGTAATCCCCCTCCACCAGTTGGAGAGATCAGAGTTATTTCAGGCGGCCTTGCTTGTGGGGGACCATCCCGCTCAGCTCAGAAGGCAGAACTCAGAAAAATAAGGCAGGCTCAGACAAAGCAGTGGCAACGGTGGACCGACCCTCTAAACAGCCGAAACAGTGGACCGAACCTATCACCTTCACGGACGCCGACTGTACAGGCATCCGTTACCCACATGATGACCCCCTTGTCATCTCTGCCATCCTCTCCAACTACAAGGTCAGACGAGTTCTCATCGACAACGGCAGCTCTTCAGACATCATCTTCCTCAATTGCTTCCGCCAGCTCAAGATTGGGGAAGAAAGTTTGTCTCCTCTCCAAACCCCTCTGGTCGGTTTCACTGGCGACCGTGTGACCTCCATCGGTTCCATCGATCTCCCTATCACGATCGGCGAATACCCACGGCAGACCACGAAGTTGCTCACCTTCCTTGTGGTCGACTGCCCATCTGCCTACAACATCATCCTTGGCCGCACTGCCCTAAATGCCTTCCAAGCCATCACATCCACCTATCACCTTGCCATCAAGTTTCCCACCGATCTCGGGGTCGGAACAGTCAGAGGAGAGCAGACCGTGGCCAGGGAGTGTTATGTTGCCTCACTCAAAGAAGTCAAGCTGAAGGAGGCAATGATCATCGAAGGACTTGACGTCCGAGATGAGGACGAGCTGGTCAGAGGAGAACCTGTGGAGGAGCTCGTTGAGGTTCCCATCGACCCCACCAACCCAACCAAAACTGCCAAAATCGGCAGCCAACTATCCCCCAAGCCAAGGCCGACCTTACTCTGCCCTCCTGACCGAGCACAATGATGTATTTGCCTGGACCCATTCAGACATGCCGGGTATTGACCCCTCCTTCATAACCCATCGCCTCAGCATCGAACCCCATTTCCGACCCTACCGCCAGAAGCAGCGCATCTTCCATCCGGAGCGCAATACTCTTATTGCAGCAGAGGTCGATAAGCTCCTTGAGGCCCAATTCATCACAAACGTGGACTACCCTAAATGGCTGTCAAACGTGGTCCTAGTCCGCAAGAATAATGGCAAATGGCGACTCTGTGTCGATTACTCTGACCTGAACCGAGCTTGCCCCAAAGACAGCTATCCTCTTCCCCGCATAGATCTGCTGGTCGACGCCACGGCCGGTCATCAGATGCTCAGCTTCATGGATGCTTTCTCTGGGTACAACCAAATCCTGATGCACCCGTCCGACCGAGAACATACCTCCTTCATTACCGACCGAGGTACTTACCACTACCGTGTGATGCCATTCGGACTAAAGAATACTGGAGCCACCTACCAACAGTTGGTCAACGCCGTTTTCCATCATCAGATAGGTCGGAATATGGAAGTATATGTCGACGACATGCTAGTTAAGAGCAAACTCTCCACTGATCATCTGACCGACCTGCGAGAGACCTTCGCCACCCTACGCAAGTACCAAATGAAGCTCAACCCAGAGAAGTGCGCCTTCGGCGTAGGATCTGGGAAGTTTTTGGGTTTTATGGTCAGCCAGCGCGGCATTGAAGCTAACCCCGAAAAGATCAAGGCCTTGATTGAGATGCAGTCACCCAGAACGGTTAAGGAGGTTCAAAGGCTCACTGGCCGAGTTGCAGCCCTCAACCGCTTCATTTCCCGCGCAACAGACAAGTGCCTACCATTCTTCAAAGTCCTTCGGCAAACTTTTGAATGGACAACTGAATCCGAAGAGGCTTTTCAGCAGTTGAAGCAGTGCATGGCCAATCCCCCCTCCTTTCACAGGCAATCACGGGCGAGCCCCTCTTCCTCTATTTAGCCGTGTCAAGCACCGCAGTCAGTGCGGCTCTTATCAGGGAAGACGGCTCTGTCCAACGGCCGGTCTACTACATCAGTCGAGCTCTCAGGGGAGCGGAGCAGAATTATCCACTGTTAGAAAAATTGTCCTTGGCATTGGTCACCGCCTCCAGACGGCTCCGTCCTTACTTCCAAGCCCATTCCATAGTAGTCCTCACCGACCAACCCTTGAAGAAGGTCATGCAGCAACCAGAACTCTCCGGCAGACTCATGCAGTGGTCAGTGGAACTCAGCCAGTTTGACATCACCTACCGGCCGCGAACAGCAATTAAGGGACAGGCTGTCGCAGATTTCATCCTGGAATTCACTAATCCTATCCCAACCACTGCCCCTCCACCCCCACCAACCCCTACCGAGCCAGAAGACCCTCATTCTTGGACTCTCAACGTCGACGGATCATCCCGCAGGGAAGGTAGTGGGGCTGGCCTCATCCTCACCACCCTGAGGGCGGTTACTTCAAATGTGCTCTCCGTTTCTTGTTTGCTGCCAGTAACAATGAGGCCGAATATGAGGCATTGATAGCAGGTCTTCGCCTAGCCAGGGATATTGGTGTCAGCCACATCCGGGTGTTCAGCGACTCCCAGCTCATCGTCGGACAAATCACGGGGGAATTCGATGCCAAGGAGGACACAATGCGGGCTTACAGGGACATTGCACTTCCCCTTGTTCGCCTCTTCAATACCTTCCACATCAAGCACATTCTCGGGCAGAAAACTCCAAGGCAGACGAGATGGCTCAGTTGGCTTCCGCAGACCAGTCCGACCTCAGCCGGTGTCCGCCTCGAATACCTGTCCCACCTGCCATTTCCCCCGATCAGCAAGAAGTACAGTTCCTCCAAAACGAGCCCATCCCTTGGGCGTCGGACATCTTTCTATTTCTGACAACGGGGGAACTTCCAGACGACCAACAGCAAGCCGCCAAAGTCAGGGCCCGGTCGTCCAATTACATCCTCGTCAGTGGCATCTTGTACAAACGTGGCTTCTCACGCCCGTATCTGCGATGCCTCAATTCGGCTCAAGCAACCTATGTAATGCGGGAAATCCATGAGGGAGTTTGTGGTAATCATTCGGGCGGCAGGTCTCTAGCCCACAAAATACTCCGTACTGGTTATTTCTGGCCAACTCTCAATCAAGATGCGACAGATTTCGTGCTCAAATGTGATAAGTGTCAACGTTTTGCCAACATCCCCATGCTCCTCCTACAGAGTTGATCACACTTTGCAGTCCCTATCCATTCGCCAAATGGGGAATCGACTTGGTCGGTCCACTTCCCACCGGCCGAGGCCAGACCAAGTTCGCGATTGTCGCCATTGATTACTTCACCAAGTGGGTAGAGGCAGAACCCCTTGCCACCATTACCGAGCGGAACACAACCAAGTTTATCTGGCAATCGATCGTTTGCAGGTTTGGCATCCCTCAGGCCATCGTCTCCGACAACGGCAAACAATTCGACAACGCCAAGTACAGGAAGTTCTGTGCAGACCTCCAGATTCAACCATGTTTCTCTTCCCCCGGTCATCCCCAAGCCAATGGCCAAGTTGAGGTCACCAACCGTTCTCTTCTGAAGATCATCAAAACTAAGCTAGAAGCTGCTAAGGGACTTTGGGCTGAGGAACTACCGAATGTACTCTGGGCTTACCGAACTACAGCTCGGACTCCCACTGGGGAAACCCCTTTCCGCTTAACATACGGCGCTGAGGCGGTTATTCCGGTGGAAGTCGGTCTGCCTACTCCCAGGGTTTTACATCCGGATCCAGCACTAACCGAAGAGCTCCATCGGGCAGACCTGGACCTAATTGAAGAGCTCAGAGAGACCGCTGCTGTCAGATTGGCCTCATACCAACAGAAAATGAGAACACACTACAACCGCAAAGTCCGACCAAGGGAGTTCGCTGTAGGGGACCTTGTCTTGAGAGAAGCAACTCTTGCCACCAAAAATCCGACTGAGGGTAAACTGGCGGCCAAATGGAGGGACCTTACGTTGTGAAAGCCCGACCACGTCCGGGCACTTACCGACTTCAGGACATGGAAGGTCGAGACCTCCCCCACCCCTGGAACGCTGAACACTTGAAGCGCTACTATCAATGAATTCCTACTTTTGTATTGCTCAGTTGTTGTATTTTCTTTTTGATGCATAATATAAATTTTGATCGATCGGACTACACTGTCCATGACAACCATTTTATATCTCAGCTATCTGTGTGTTGTCTCAATAACATTTTTATCTGCAGCACTTATAAAAAGCCTCAGCCAGACTGAGCATCAAAAGCCTCAGCCAGACTGAGCACCGCAAGCCTCGGCCAGACCGACCGCCAAAAGCCTCAGCCAGACTGAGCATCAAAAGCCTCAGCCAGTCTGAGCACCGCAAGCCTCAGCCAGACTGAGCACCGCAAGCCTCGGCCAGACCGACCGCCAAAAGCCTCAGCCAGACTGAGCACGAAAAGCCTCAGCCAGACTGAGCATCAAAAGCCTCAGCCAGACTGAGCATCAAAAGCCTCAGCCAGACTGAGCACCACAAGCCTTGGCCAGACTGAGCACGAAAAGCCTCAGCCAGACTGAGCACTAAAAGCCTCATTCGGACTGAGCATGAAGCACTCGGCTAGACCCAGCCTCAACCAGCCTAAGCATAACAAGTCTCCGCCAGACCGAGCACCACAATTTCAAGTTTAGACTAAATTACTTACAACGTCAGTGAATCATAGCTTAGCCCCAACTGAGCACGCGTGCAGGACTCGGTCAAAGCCATCTATGCAAACTTCAAGCTTGTGGAATTAGTAGACACACTTAGTCACAATTCCAGGTCTAAGTCTTTACACCACTCTTTGCTTAGTCAAATTCCAAAGACGTTCTTACACGTTTTCTTTACAAGTCAGGTTATTTTCTTCTCAATCAAACTCTTACAAGTCAACCTGTTTCCTTACAAGCCAAGCCCTACTCCAATAAACCACTAATCTCCTTCAGCAATGTGGCAAACACAAACTTATAATTTTATTACATTTTAAGTTTCACTCTACACTGAGGAGTTCTTAAATTTAGTCCTTATTACAAGTTTCACTCCACTTTGCACTTCACAATGAGTTATACACACGCCTCGCCCACGCCTCATTCATTTCAGTTGCACAAGCACAGACAATCAAATGAAAACATAATTGAAATTTTATTTATTCAGAAATTTGTACATGAGTTCATTACAGCCATTCAAAAAAAAAACAAAAAAACTCTGAAGTACAAACTTCTTCACTCCACTTATTCCTCCTCACTGGAGACGAGGTCTTCTTCCTCAATACCCTCATTCAGGGGGGTCTGGGCCACATCATCTTCACCAATTGTTACACTACTGAGGTCTAAGTCTGGGAACAGTTCTTCAGCTCTACGTTTGAACATCTTCCAGCCACTGTCCCAGAACTCAGCCATTTCGTGTTTGTAGAAGTCTGACTGCTGGAAGTTCTCAATAACTTCTGCTTCAGTTCTGCCTCCAGTGGTCGTCCTCGATGGGCCCGCCCCCCCAGACTCTTACCTGGCCAAGCTGCTAGCGACCGCGACATCAACTGCCATCTGAAATTCAGCAGACCCTTTGAACTGCTCCACTGCTGCGACGCACAGATCGAGGTAAGCCGCCCTTTCAGAGGCTGCCTTCGCCCTCTCTTCGTCCAGCTCCTTCAGGGTCGCCCTTTCAGACGCCCTTAGCTCTCTCTTCTCTCGAACTCCTTCTTCAAGGTCTCCCTCTCAGCAGTCGCCTTGGCTCTCTCTGCCTCTAACTCTTTCTGAAGGCTCTCCCTCTCTTCCACTGCCTTTGCACGCTCGTCCTCCAGCTCCTTCTGCAGACCGCCAATCTTAACGTCTGCCTCATCCTTCTGCCTGACTCACTCTTCTCATTACTGCTCATCGCCTCTTCATGTCGTTCGACTGCGACTGCGACCGCGCAGGCTTTTTGGGCTTTATCCAACCTCTTCTGCTCGCCAGCCAGTTGGAACTCGAGCGACACAACCTGGCGGCGTGTGTTCCCCAACTCCACCTTGACCGCTTGCAGATCAGCGTGGGCACTCTCCCAACTTGCACTCTCCTTCTTCAACTTTGCAAGCTGAGTCTTGGCCTCATTTGCCTTAAGTTTTGCAGCCCCCGCCTTCCTCAGCAGAGCCCCTGCTAAGGTGGTTACCTCCATTTGAGCGGAGCATAACCCCCTCAGCAGTTCAGCCTCATTGAATCTGGCTGCTGAGCGCAAGGTCGCCTCTTCCATAATCCCACAAGGCGGTCTGCCCCTGCCTTGGCTGGGCCTTCTTCTCCCTCCAGCCGCCCAGTCACTGCACAAGCGTGGTAGATCGCAGTAGTCAGACTGACTCCCCCTCCTGGAGGTGCAGGACCCCCCTGGGGCTGTTCTCCCCTCCTGGGCTCAGGGCCAGTTGCCCCACCTTCTACTTGCACTTCAGGGGCAACCCTCGCGACCCCTGCGGCGATCGCCGCCACCACTGGAACGACTTCCATGACCTCTGAGGCAATGTCCACCACTTCTGGGGCAATTACGCTTCTTGGGGTCTCCTCCACTTCCCCTCCCTCTGCCTCCTTGGTCGTACTGGTCTCTTCCACCCTTACTTCCCTCCTTCTCTTCTGGGCAGGCTCTTCTTCACTCCTCCTCACCCTCCTCTTCTTCTTCTTCTTCAAATCATCTCCTACCTTGTTCGCCTGTTCTTTCACAGGATCCACTGGGGGTGGTCGGGGCACAAAACTGCTTAAGTCTTTCTCTCCCAACGGTTTGGGGCGCGGTCGGATCCGCTCTTTTGCGACCGGCTTCGGAGCAGGCCCCAGTTGGGACTCTTTATACTTGTCCGCCCGCGCGAACAACCTCCGTTTCCTCCTCCTCCGCCGCTTTCCTCTGCACCTCTAACTCCTCCCTTTCTGGACCCCCTCCCAGCGGTCGCGGTCCCAAGTTTAGGGCAAACAAAACCGACGGTAGGACAAGCTCGTCCCACCTTATTCCTTTCTCCTCCCTCTAATCCCTCACCCTCTTCACTCGGTCCTCAGTGGCCTTGTCCAGCTTGGGCTCGACCGATTTGGTGGGCACCTTCCAAGTTGTACGAACTCCCGCCCCGCCGTTTGCCGCCACAAAGAACCACCTTGGCCTCCAGCCTTTTACCAAAGATAGCAGACCCGCCACCAGACCTCGCCAGTTACTGCCTGCAGTGTAACCCAAGTGTCCTACTGGCCGGAGGCCTTGTAGCACGAGAAGAACTCATCTACCGTCAAGGCCAACCCTCCCGTTGCTTGCGGCCAGGAACTCGCGCACACCATCAATATTTTCCAAGCGTTTGGCATCAACTGACCTAGCGCCGTATCTAGTTTATTCAACACATCAACCACAACTTGAGGCAGCGGTAGCCTCACACCTCCCCGCAATGCCTCCTCGTACAAGCTAAATTCCCCCGGCCGTACATCCGACGCCCTCTCGGTAGATGTCAGCAGCCTCAACCCTATTTCCAAAGGAATCTGGTACTTTCCCCTTATTCCCTCCAACTCCGCCGGTGTAAGAATGGATCTGTCCGCCTTTGTATGCCAGTGATTTGGTTCTGCCTGGCTGATTGGCCTTGGAGCCGCTGTCATGGTGGAACCATGGGATCGTACCACCACCTCCCCCACCCTCTCCGTCCTGTGCTGCTGCGCCAACTCCACTGCATCATCATCACCCAGTGGATCCACCCTGGCATTCGCAGTTTCCTCTTGGGCCATTTCAATGGTGTGTCTGCGAATCGCTTCGGATGCAGGTGCAAGGAAATTGAAAAAGTGTTACAGAGTGTATCGTGAGCAATAAAGGAATTCACACTTGGAATGTTTTGATTTTTTGTAAACAAGTAGGTGAATCGAATGATGCCAAAAGCCCACGGTTTGCCCGTATTCCAAGGATCCCAATTAATTTTTGCCAATTTGAAAACTTTTCAAATCATCCACCAAAACTGTCTCTTCAACACCCCTAATGACCTAACGTTTCATTTCTGATCCAACGCCTAATCTTTCCCCCCCACGGGATGTTGCCACGTGTACGACCACGATCCACTGTCTCCTTCCCTTACCCTGTCTTTTCCATTTCAAATCACCACGTGACACGCCGCCTCTTGAGCCCCACGCCCCTCCACTTCACCCTTCGCAGTCGGCCAACCCTCATGGTCGCCCCTCCTTGTGGTCGACCTTCCCACTCGGCCAACATTCGCGGTCGACCCTCCTCGCGGTCGGCCCTTCCACTCGATCACCCTGCCCGGTCGGTCCACCTCCCGGTCGGTCCACCCTCTCGGTCACCCCCGCCGGTCGACCTCCATACAACCACCCCCTAACACCCTCACCTTCTTCATTATTATTCCCTTCGCTGGACTAAAGCTGCACTCGGGAATGGGGGACTACTGACGTGTACAAGCCCACAGAGGCCATGAATCACTATAAACAACCCAAGCCCATCACTTGGAGCCCAATGCCCCAGCTGGTGAGGTCCAGAACAGCTGGAATCCAACATGGCAATAAAGAGCCAATGACATTCAGACACATGGCAGGTGAAGGACGAGCCACATCAGCAGACAAAGATCTGCAAAGTTATTGCCACTGCACATCACCATTAATGCAGCCCATCACAGCATTTATTACGACAACACCTCCCCGTCGGAACAGGACCCCCTTACCCTGAACAAGGTAAGCTACAGCATAGACTTTCGGCGAGGAGGGCAGGTCGGAAGGGACAGCGAAATGATTACCAAAGAATATAAGCAAACGTGGAAGACAAGAAGAAGGTTAAGCTTTTTTATCTCCAATCTCTCTCTCTACATTCTACTCCTCTCTCTAACTTGCTCGTCGGAGGGTTCACTGGGGGACTACCCCATTCCCCGTTGAACTTGTTTGCAGGTGACTCGGTGGGCTAGACCATTTCTACGTGGGCCTGAGGAGCTTGGACGAGTCCAATCCATCCACTGGGACAAACTGCACTATCAATTTTTATTAACTTTTGTAGAGTTAAAAATATGAGATAATGATATCGATGACAACTAATTAAATGAAACCACTAAAATAAATTTTTGACTATACCAATGCTAGTATGTATACCGAGTTTATGTGTATCATATAAGAAGTCCTTAATTATCTCTCTCATTCATTCCCTTTCTGTAATGTTAAACAGATGAAAAGTAAGAGGGAGGCTGAAAAAACAGAAGCTTGGCGGCTTGACAAATTTAATTATGCATGGAACAAAGGCAATAATGGCGTACGTCGCGATAATGATATTCTCAAGAAACTTGATCGAAGCACATCAAGCAATACCCAATTGCTCGCTATTGCCAAGAAGCTCCAGAATTTCCATCAGAAGAAAATAGGTATCAAAATTGACGCTTGCAAGCCACTTCTGTTGGAGAATGGATCCAACATATATACTAATCTGGACAGCAATGATTTCCCTTCTCGAATTCTCAAAATTGGTAGATCACAGCCTAGACTAGTTTCACTGAGCTTTGGTTTCAACGAGGACACCTCTCATATTTGTGGGGTTGCCTTAAGTCATGGATCTGTTTGTAGAAGGCCACCAGTTGAAGGAAGAAAAAGATGTGTTGAGCACAGAGGAATTAAAACCAATGGTTTAGCCTCAAAATTGATTACTGAGGGCTCATTTTCTATTTGTGGAATTACCTTGAATGATGGAACTCCGTGTGGAAGACAACCAGTCCAAGGAAGGAAAAGATGTGAAGAGCACAAAGGAAGAAAGATTAAAGGATCATCCCTTTCTGAGTCAGTAACAGAAGAGAAACAACGCTATGTACATGGTCCAGTTTTGGGTCCAAGTAATGATTATGGGCAGATTTCCTCGGAATCCCGTAAATTCCATATACCAGAATCTCCAGTTCTCTCAAAGAGGTCTGTTATTAACCAGAATTTGGACACCATTTGTGGGGTGAATTTTCAAGATGGAACCTTCTGCACAAGGAAACCTGTGGTTGGAAGAAAGAGGTGCGAGGAACACAAATGGATGAGGGTTAACGGGTCCAGGTCTAAGCTACCGGTTGCAAATCTACCCAGTGTGTTTGATAGTTCAGGTATCAGTTCTAGTAGTGGTCAGAAACATTACAACAACTCTTATCAATCAGTCTCATACAAATGCGTTGTCAATGAAAGTTTTTCTTCTACTTGTGAAGCTACCTTGGCTGATGGATCCTCTTGTAGAAGGCCACCAACTGAAGGTAGAAAAAGGTGTTGGCAGCACAAGGGCATGAGGGAAAATAGTGCAAGTTCTTATAATTTCACCTCTATGTATGGAGGGTTTTCACCAGATATATGTGGTGCTCCCTTGCGAAATGGATCCATATGTTCTAGAATGCCAGTCCACGGAAGGAAGAGGTGTGAGCAGCATAAGGGGATGAGAGCCGCCTTCTGAGAGGAACATTCTGGAATTAGAGTCTTCCAAGAAGAAGGAGCTATCTGTGTATTCCTAATAAATAAAATCGTAGCTTGTTTTCCTTTGGAAGATGGTCATTACTCATCTATTTTCTAGCTTGCTGTTGTGTGTAGGTTTCTTCATGCCCATTAAATAGTAAAGGGCATTTCTAGATTGCTGTTGATTGGAGTAGCTTGGTTTGCATGCATGTAATTGTTACTCTGTATTATGAGATGTTATCTTGTTGAATGCATTAACTGAGGATCCTTAGGACCACATTCATTCTGTTTTCTTTGGATGCACCTGAATCTACTTTGAATTTGTTTGTTGTACTATTATGTATTGAAAAATGTTTTGGAGCTCTAATTCTAGAGCTCTAAAGCCAGCTCTAATGAGCTGGCAGTGGGTCCCACTCACTGTGATGTGATACTTTGGTCTTGGTTTGTTTTGTTTTGTTTTTGTTTTTTTTTTTTCCTTACCATGCAATTAGTGCTCCATTAGAGCACCAAAATTAGTGCTACGAATCATTGATGTTATGTACTAATATATAGACACATTAGTATCTCATCTACATTTTTTTTATCTTTTCAATTTGGACTTTAATTACGAAAATACCATTTCATTATAGGGACACATTGTATTTTACTCCCTTGAACTATTTCTCTACCCCTTTGACTAAAAAATGTTACACTTTCTCACTTAGAACTATTAATTTGTATGATAGTTTATATCAATGTAAACCTCTGATTAAGAATTTGTTATATAAATGGGAACTTACGTATAGGTCCTAATAGGTGGACTTATTGTCTAATAGGTCCTATGATAATTAATGGCTTTTTTTTTATCAAACACTATTAAAAAAAGGGTCACTAATTGTTAATTTTCAACGACAGTTTAAAAAATGTCATAAAAAATGTCACTAATAAGTTTTAGCGATAGTTTAAAAAAATCATCACAAAAAAGTCGCTAATTTTCAACTTTTAACGACAGTTTAAAAAGTTTGTCACAGAAAAATGCTACTAATTGTAAGTTTTAGCTACAATTTATAAAATTCATGACAAAAAAAAAGTCATTAATTGTCAATTTTTAGTAACGTGTAAAAAATCATCACAAAAAAATTATTTTTAACGACGATTTTATTAGGATTTATTTTTAATAGAACTTGATGAGAATTAAGTCTAATTATTATAATCTATTGATAATTTACCCTTATATAAATTGATAAAAAAATTGACATGTGACTTGCATATCTTACCTAAAATTTGTGAACTACTTAAATAAACTTATTTTTGTTTTTCCTTTCTTTTCTTTCTTTGTTCTACCCATATCTACCATTATTGCTGCCTTGAGTAGGAGATTGAAGGGAAAAAATTGAATAAAAAAGGAATAATGTCATTTTAGGCATTTTATAATATTTGAGATATTATATGCAAGTTATATGTCAATTTTTCATTTATTTATATAATGGATTCTTGATAAGTGATTACATTGATACAAATTAATAGTTAAAATTAGCAAAATATGATATTGAAGAAATAAAGTGATATTAAGTGATAGTTTTAGGAGGTAAAGTAGGATTTATCCTACAAGCTAAAAGGGTATTTTCATCAAAAATGTCCAAATTGAAACACATTAGTAGATGAAGGGAGTTAAATGTTGCCGTTTTTAGTTCAGGAAAATAAAATGATATAGAACAATAATTGAGGTGATAAAATTTAATTTACACTTGAAAAGAAACATGGCGTAAAAGAAGTTTTTATTTCTACACACTACAAACTCCCTGGACATATCTTGTTTCCTTGCACACACTTAATGGTTTTGTAACATCAAATATTTTTCAATCCATTTATGTCAAAAACACCCTTGCCTTCTTCAAACCTAACCCTAACCCTAGCCACCACCCAACCTCACTGCCACCTCCATCATCTCCATTATCCATTTTTGCCACTGCAGCCTCGTCGATCCCCTCAGCTCCAGCGACTCTCCTTGCCACCTCCAAAACCTTCTCAGTCCCCCGTTCCTCTCTAACCATGTTGTTACCACTCAATCCATCTCCACCGCGATTTCTCTCTCTGTCACAATCACAATCAATTTCAATTTAAAAAAAAATAAATTAAAAACAATATATCAAACAAGTTTTCGTTTTCGTTAATTTTCATTTTCATTTTCAATTTTCAAAAATAAAAATAAAAATAAAAAACAAGAAACAAAAACCAATCCTCGTCCCTCACTGACCATGCTGCCACCACTCAGCCCATCTCCAACGCGATCTATGTCCTTCACAATCGCAATTAATTTCATTTTTTTAAAATAAAAATAATACACCAAACAAATTTTTATTTTTAATTTTCAAAATAAAATAAAAAATAAGAAACAATAACGTTACCAGATGACATGTAAGATTTGAGATGAAGAAAATAAAAATATTATAGTAACTTTATTTTTGAACAAAATAGTAATAAAAAAATAGCATTGTTATTTAGGGTCGATTATCACAATAGCGTGGGAGATTGATCGAATGTGGCCCATATGATTAAGACGAGATGGTGTAAGTGGAGAAGTGCGTCTGGGGTATTGTGCGATAAACGAATACCCATTAGACTTAAAGGTAAGTTCTATAGAACGACTATTAAACTAGCAATGTTGTATGGGATGGAGTGTTGAGCAACTAAGAAACAACATGTAGATAAGATTAGTATGACTAAGATGAGAATGCTAAGGTGGATGTGTGGCAAGATTAGACAAGACATGACAGAATTAAGAATGAGTGTATTTGGGAATGGATAGGAGTAACACCGATAGAAGATAAGTTGAGAGAGAATCGATTGAGATGGTTTGGTTATATTCAACGGAGACCAACAGAGGCAGTAGTGAAGAGATGCGATGTTGTAAAGGTAGATGGAAGTGTTAGGAGACAGGGTAGGCCTAAATTAACGTTGATTAGCGTTGTAAATAGAGATATGGATCTACTTAATTTGATTAATGAAATGGCCTTTGATAGGGCCGCGTGGAGAAGAAGAATTCATGTAGCCGACCCCATTTGATGGAACTTGAGACTTGATTTGGTTTGCTTTGGTTATCAATCGATCATATCACTTACATATTATTGAATTTAGAAAAATTGGTCGAGAAAGTGAACTTGTATATTATTTTTCATAAAAAAATCATTATATATATAGACAAAAAGTGCTTTAGGTATAAAAATAGAGAGTGTGTTTGGTTTGTGTTTTGAGATAAATTTTCAAAAAAGAATTTGGGAGAGAGTTTAGAAATTTTTTTAGTTTGTTTGGTTGTATATTTTGAAAATAGTTTTGGAGTTTGAGAGTTTTGGATGATTTGAGATTTTATTGTATTTGAGTAGATGTATATGAGAGAAAAAGTGATTGAGAATGAGAGAGAGAGAAAAAGTGATTAATTGATAAGTAGGAGAGAGAAAGTGATTTTAAAAAAAAAAAATTCAAAAAATTTAAATCAAATAAAATTTTGAAAACAATTCTGCTATGTAGCTCGAATTGTCTCGAATGGCTCGATCCCTCTCTCCCCCTCTGTTCATCTCTCTTTCTTTTCCTCTGTTCATCTCCCTCACTTCCTCTATGTTCATCTCCCTTTCTCTTCCTCTGTTCATCTCCCTCACTTCCTCTATGTCATCTCTCTTTCTCTCGCTCCGTTTATTTCCCCACTCCCTCTGTCTGTCTCATTCCCTCTGTTCATCTCCTCATTTGTATCATCTCCTTCAAGATTTCCATTTCCTTCCCCAAACTCAACAATCCAACAAAAACAAAAAAAAAAATAAAAATGACCAATCTAAACAAGTTGACATTTTTATACATGCCAGAGTGTGCCCCAAAATTCAACTCAGTTTGAGTTGATTCCAAAGACTATAATTACTTGAAATAGAGAATTTGAGAAAAAACAATTACAGAAACATTACAAACATATTCTCAAAAAAAGTCACAAAATTCTCAAAAAAATGGAGCTCTGAGCTACAAAATTCTCAAAAAAGAAAAAAAAAATAGAAACGAGAGAGAGAGAGAGAGAGAGAGAGTAACTCCATCACTAATATGAAGAATTTAGTTGTAAATCTACATTTTTACTCATAGCATTATATTGGAAGTAGAGCTCAGATCACAACATGCAGACATAAAAATCAACAAAAAACTTCACATTCAACTTGAATCAGAGCTGCGTAACAAAAAATCTATACAAATACACATTTAGTCCATGAGAATCGAACCAAATTTCATTAAAAAAACAGGGGGGAAAAAAGTAAATAAATATATACACTAAAATGTCGGTGATTAACAAGTGTTTAAAAATAGACTAGCTCAGAGCTTACCGTCGGACTGATCTATGTTGCCATTGATGGAGCTCGGTCCCAATACCAGAATGCCGACAACTAGCACCACCGCTACCGCCATCACTATCACAAACCCCTCCACCCACCGGCGCTGCCATTACCGTCGCAAACCCATCGCGACCCTCCTCTGTGTATATACACAGACCTGTCTTTTCCTCTCTTCTTCTCTCTTTCTCATTCTCTCATCCTTTTCCCCTGTCTATTTAAGAGAGAGAACAGAGAGAGAAAAAAAATTATTCAAAATCACATCATTTTAGATATTTGAGCCAATGTATTTGAGCCGATTATATTTGGATGCCCAACCAGCCCAGCTCAGAAATTCCTATATGACAACTAAAAACATGGAAAATGCGTTGAAACCCCAGTGGGGTACTGGGGGTCCTCTTTGATTGGAGGGAAAAAACTGTTGTTGGTTTTCTTTTTTTATATTATTTTCAGTCAATAGGGAGCCGACACCTCACTAGAGATTGTCAGTGGGGTCGGCTCAGTCGATAGCACAACTCTAAAAACATAGCACAAAGTATTGCCACGTGGTAGCTGTGGCCCCTATGCCTATGACTTTGGTTTTTGTCCCCTCGGAATTTCCTCCGAAAAATATACATGGCGAAGCAATAGAGGAACCAGACCAATCGAGTTTATATTCAATTTTCAGTCTCTACTAGTAATAATAATACTATAATCCCCCCACGACGACCTTTACGATGCCCACAAGCGAATTGCGGTGCTCTCCGGCGCCGCCACTCCCGGCGGAGACCGACCACGAGGAGTGGGTGTGGCCGCAGATCAAGGCGGAAGCACGGCGTGACGCGGAGGCGGAACCGGCGCTGGCCAGTTACCTGTACTCGACGATTCTGTCACACTCGTCGCTGGAGCGGTCACTGTCGTTCCATCTGGCAAACAAGCTGTGCTCATCGACACTCCTATCCACTCTCCTCTACGATCTCTTCCTCAACACCTTCTCCACCGACCCCTCCCTCCGCTCCGCCACCGTCGCCGACCTCCGTGCCGCCCGATTCCGCGACCCCGCCTGCGTCTCCTTCTCCCACTGCCTCCTCAATTACAAAGGCTTCCTCGCTTGTCAGGTCACAATTTTCACTTCTACTCATTGTTTCAACCAATATTTCCAATTTTTAGGGTCAAAATCAGCTAATTCGGTATTATAGAAAAATGATATTTTTAGACCTACTTTCTAAACTCAGGGCTGATAATTATCTTCTTGACAGTTTGCAGTTTAATTTTTAGGCCTTACATAGTAGTGGTAGTAGTTACAAGTTCTAAAAAGGGTTTTAATTGGGGATCGTTTCAATCAAAAGATAGTTAATTTGGGGTATGGCTAAGGAAAAAAGAAAACATAGTCTAGTCCAATTCAGACTAAATCATATTGTTCTATTTTTATTTTTTTCGTTCAATCTTGATTGTAAGCATAGTTAAATCCAATGGCGTCGTTAGGAATTTCACTCAATTATGAGTGTCATTATATCCTATTTTTAGTTTATGGTATCACAACCTATATGAGTACTAATGGTTGATTAGCCAATTTGAAGATAATTATTAAGAAATTAAGTAATACAAATCTTGTCACATACACTGAAGGTGGAAAAAAAAAAGGTTATTTCTTTTAGTTTTATAGAACTTATCAACATTAATGCTCAAATGATGCCCTATAAATTTTAATTTTATATATTCTCAGTCACATTAACAAAAGTAATTTAAACTAATTGAGAGGGGAGATTTGCGCCAGACAGTACGGCCAAGCTAAGTCAACGTCAGACATGACGGACGCACGGCGCCGAGCTAACTCCTATTGACGCAGCCAGCAGCCTGACTTGCGCGGCCGGAGAAGTTGACCGGCCAGGCATGGGCTGGCCTAGCCGAGCTGCGATTGCACGTATTAGACGGAGCTCAGGGTAGCGAATTTTGACCGAGCTAAAAGGTAGCCCGACCTGGACAGTGGGCGCGATCAGGGCTGGCGCGCCTTGGACCAATCAGTCGATATAAAGTGGATTCATGTGACCAAGATTGAAGGTAGAACGGTTGGAGGCCGGCATGCCTCGCAACCGGGTGGTTGTGGTGAACCGGTCAATAATAGCTCGGCCGAGGTGGTCAGGTTCTCGCCCGATTCCAAGTTATAGGTCGACGACGCATAGCTCGGTTATGTGCATGTGGGGGCAATTCTCCATAAGAAACAGGCCGGTCATGGTACTCCGGTTGAGTGTGCCACCTGGGCCCATGGCGTGAGGGAGAGGACATCTGCTCCACGCACGCCTCAATACCGTTGGATAGTTCTGTGTGTACTGGTGGGAGGACTAAGCCTTTACACGCTTAAGGTGGTGAGAGGCGCGCACTGCCACCTGTCCAGGGAAGAACAGCAGAGGTAGTGCGCGCATAATCTTGGGGCTGCATGGCCAGCCTAGAAATATGGAAGAAGACGAACGTTAGAGGTATGCGAATTCACTCCTCCACAAACACTTTCTCTCTGATAGCCTTCTTCTTCCTTAAGTGGTCTGACTTGATCGTCGGAGGGTCTTTCCGGCACACCACCGCCGGGCAGCTCACCGTTTTTGTATTGCAGAGATGGACGCCGTCGCAAGAAGCTTGACGTCCAAGGAGTACGGAAAGCAGAGGATATTTAGCCCCCGTACAATTGGCGCCGTCTGTGGGAAGTCTTTGTTAATCGACCCTTGTTCTTCGAGCTTCTTCAACTATTTCCATGGCCAACAACGACGAAGTTCCGCTGTCTGTCGTCGATGGTGTTACTCCAGAGTATGTCCGCCGGAGAGAAGGCCCCCCCGCATGTTCCAGCTATGGCGGGTCTGGAAACTTCCCCGCGAGGTGCGCGAGACAAGCGTGGGAGGAGTTCTGATCGCTCGCAGAGTCCAGAGGGCCGCCGACGCCGGGGGAAGTCCCGTGAGCAGCGCCTGGAGCACAAACTCAGAGACCAAGACGCCCTCATTCGCAAGATGGCGGCGGAGATGGAGCTGCTTAAGCGTCAAATTAAGGGGAAGGGTGTTGCTGGGGAGGGCAGCCTCGGTGAGCGCACCTTTTCCCCTCGTTCTAGCAGTCACCGCCAAAGGAGGACTCACTCTCTCTCCATCACCAGGAACTATGAGTTGGAGATTCCGACCCACGAGAGGGCAGATCCTTCACTCGCGACAGCACCTACCGCCCTCACGCCCGTCGTCGACGTCGCGATACTCTGCTCCTCCCGTTCCAGGGATCTCAGGGATGTGTTGGAGGAGAGAGCGCGCCGTCGAGGCTCAGAGGGTGCCGGCGCTCCAGAGGTTGAGTGCCCCAGTTCATTGCAGTGAAGAAATGGTGATGCCGGCGCCCAGAGTCGTGGCCCCTGCGCTGGTGGACAAAGAGCTGGCAAGACTTACAGTCACGCCGTTGTCCCCAGAGATTGAGAGCGCCCCACTCCCTGCCGGATTCCACCAGCCAAAGTTCACTTTGTACGACGGCAAGACGGATCCGTACATGCATGTGAGTCATTACCGGCAAGTGATGGCTGGCCATCGGCGAAATGACGCCTTGATGTGCCTCATATTCCCAGCAAGCTTGGGAGAGCTGGGTTTGAAGTGGTTCGAAAGGCTCCCGGAGGGGAGTATTGAGGGGTGGCAGCAACTAGCGGAAGCCTTCGTCACCAGATTCAAAACCAACACTCGAACGCCGAAGGAGGTCGACCATCTCCTGGGCGTCAAGATGGAGTCTGGATGTTCATTGAAGGCATACAACGCGAAGTACTGGGAAACTTACAACGAGATCCTCGACTGCCCTACCAATCTGGCAATTACTCAATACAAACGGGGTCTCCCAGTCGGGCATAGGCTGCGAGATTCACTTACGATGCACCAACCTACAACCATGGAGTCTCTAATGCAACGGATCAATGAGCACATTCGCGTGGAGGATGATACCGCCTCCGCGACCGAGAAGGGTAATCCGGTCGGGGCGGACAGAAAGGTGGCAGGAAAAGTTCAATCGGTCGGGCAGGAGGATAACCGCCCAAGCGACCGGTCAAAAGATCAACGCCGCGGACCAAACCGCGATGACCGAAACAAGGGTCGCAGAAACGACCGAGCTGACGCACCCCGCGACGCAGCGGAAGATGCCAAGAGAAAACTGAAGGCGCAAACAGGAATTACCACGGTCTTCAAAATTCCCATCTATCGCATTTTGAGCGAGATCCAAGGTGAGCCTTTTGTCCGTTGGCCGGCCAAGTTAGGGAGTGCGTAGCGAGGCTTCAATCCAAAATATCGCTGCACCTTCCATGAAGAACGGGGGCACCGGACAGAAGACTGCTTGCCGCTCAAACAGCACTTGGAGGAATTGGTGGCGGCAGGGCATCTTGACCAATATATAGATGTGGGGGTCAAGGCCGCGCCAACTGGACAAATCGAGCCTAATGGAATGGCTGCCCTAGAGGCGCCCCCACAAGGTGTAATCAACGTCATCCACGGCATCATTGAACCAGCAAGGGTCTGCGAGCTTAGAGGGATGATTAAGAAGGCCGAGCACATGAGGGAAGTGCTCTCTGTCTAGCCCGCCGTGAAGAAGGGAAAAACCGAAGAGGGACATCCTTTCGTTCTCGACCAAAGACTTGGAAAGGGTTCAGATGCCGTACAATGATGCCTTGGTGGTGACTCTTCGCGTCAAAGACTTTGATATCAAGAGAATCCTGATCGACCAGGGGAGTTCGGTCGAGATAATGTACTATGACGCGTTCAAACAAATGAAGTTGGAAGACAAGGACTTGGCCCCTGCAACATCTCCTTTGGTCGGCTTCAACTCGCAACCAGAATGGCCGATCGGAAAGATCATTTTGCCGGTCAAAGCGGGATCGGTTGTAAAGCAAGTAGAATTCTGGGTGCTCAAAGTTCCGTCTACTTACAATTTGATCCTGGGCAGAGGTTGGTTACATGCCATGCAAGCAGTAGCGTCAACTTTCCACCAAGTCATGCGCTTTCCGGCACCAAGCGGGCAAATAGAGGAAGTTTGGGGAGACCAAGTGATGGCAAAACAATGCTTCGTTGTGGTAAATGGCAGCCGAGCAGCCAAAGGGTTTGTCCAAATGATCGAGGGGCCCGAGGGAAAGGAGGTCCTTGAAGACGTGGGAAGAAAGGCCGAGGAAAAATCGGTCGAAGATTTGGTGGAAGTGCGCATTGACGAAAACGATCCAACTAAATTCTTCCTCCTGGGATCATCTTTGTCTAGCGCCGAGCGGGCTGACTATGTCAACTTCCTGGTTTCCAATTTGGAGGCCTTTGCCTGGACGCCTTACGATATGCCTGGCGTCGACCCGAGCTTCGTTTGTCATCGGTTGAATGTCTTCCCCAATGCGCGGCCAATCATCCAAAGGACGCGCCGCTCAGCCTTGCACCATGCTGAAGTTGTGGCGGAAGAAGTGAAGAACTTGTTGGAAGCCGGGGCCATAGAAGAAGTGCAATACCCTCGGTGGATATCCAACACGGTGGTTGTTCTCAAGAAAAACGGCAAGTGGCGAGTCTGCGTTGACTACAAGACCGTCAACCGGGCTTGCCCTAAGGATAGCTTTCCCCTCCCTCGAATTGACCACTGGTGGACTTAACCGCTGGCCATCAGAGGTTTAGCTTCCTGGATGTATATCGCGGCTACCACCAGATAGCCATGTATAAACCGGATAGAGAGATCACGTCGTTCACCACCCCCAGAGGCTTATATTGCTACAAGGTCATGTCGTTCGGGTTGAAGAACGCCGGGGCAACCTTTCAGCGGATGGTGACAAAGATGTTCGCTCCTCTCTTGGCCGAACAATGGAGGCCTATATCGACGATATGGTGGTGAAGAGTAAGGAGAAGTCCCAACACCTCGCCGACCTCACAGAAATGTTCGCCATACTTAAGCACCACAAGCTTCGTTTGAACGCCTCCAAGTGTGCCTTTGGAGTTGGCACTGGGAAGTTTCTGGGTTTTCTGGTCACAAACCGAGGAATTGAAGCCGACCCATCTCAAATCAAAGCAATACAAGAGCTGGAGCGCCCAAACTCCACGAAGGACATGCAACATCTTGCCGGATGGCAGCCGCGCTGAACAGTTTATCAGCCGGTCTTCGGATCATTGCAGGCCCTTCTTTAAAACTTTGAAGTCCAAGTTTTTCTGGGATAACGAGTGCGACCGCTCTAGCAGACCTGAAATGTATCTTTCTTCGGCCCCTATTCTGGTCACACCCAGCCGGGCGAGGAGTTATACCTACTTGGCTGTTTCTCAACACGCGGTAAGCGGGTATTGGTTCGTGCTGAAGGCATCCAGCACCTACCGATCTTCTATTTAGCAAGACTCTGCTCCGGCCGAGACGAGATACCTTCTTTTGGAAAAAATTGGCGTTGGCCCTGATGATGGCATCCAGAAAGCTGGCACACTATTTTCATGCCCGTACAATAGTTGTGTTAACCGAGTTCCCGCTCAAGGTGCTTTTTGAAAAGGCAGACTTCACTGGGAGGATTTTGAAATGGGCCGTGGAATTGGGGCAGTACGACATCAAGTTCCGACCACGCACCGCAATCAAGGCTCAAGCACTTGCAGATTTCGTGGCGGAGTTTGCCCTTGGGACGCATCCGATCCGCCCGATTGATTTGGTCGGTGCGGATTTAGCACAACCCATGGTTCTGGCAGCAGAGACAAGTGTTGGCTCCCAAATGGGAGAAGGGCAAAGTTCGACCGAACTAGGAAAGTTCGACGACTTGTTGGAAGATGAACCCAACGAAGACGTGGAAAAAGACCAGAATGAGCCGACCAGAAACTTGGAATTGAGAAGTTCCCAAAACCCGTCTGATTGCTGGAAGTTGTTCATTGGCGAGATGTGGAAGCTCTTCGTCGATGGGGCGTCCAACAGGCATGGTGCCGGGCTAGGAATTGTGCTAACTTCACCGGATGGGCTGATTATTGAGCAAGCAATTACGCTCGGCTTCCCAGCGTCCAACAACGAGGCAGAGTATGAGGCCCTCCTCGTCGGACTAAGAAGCGCATTAAGAATGAAGGTCACAGCCCTTATGGTGTTCAGTGATTCCAAGCTGGTGGTCAATCAGGTCTCAGGGGAGTATGAGGCAAGGGATGAAAGAATGGCCAAGTATCAAGCGTTGGTGCGTGAAGAGATCAAGAAGTTCTCTGCGATAAGAGTGGAACAGATCAACCACGAAGAAAACAGCACGGCTGACGAATTGGCTGGGCTCGCCTCCACTCAGACAGCTTTTCCTAACCCCTTGATGATAGAGTTTTTACCTCGGTCAAACATTGAAGAACCAGAAGCAACCGAGGTATTCTGCACCGACTTGGGTCCTTCCTAGATGGACCCCATTATCGCCTTCCTGAAAGATAGAATTCTACCGGAAGCAAAGAAGGCGGCCCACAAGATCCGGGCAAAGTCAGAGCGGTTTTGGCTCTCCCCATCCGGAGCATTGTATAAGAAGTCTTTTACGGGCCGTATTTGAAGTGTGTCCACCCCGCCAAGATGGAAGCTTTTCTCTATGAGATCCATGAAGGCATCTGCGGCAGCCATACTGGCGGCAGGTCTTTGGCATACCGAGCAATCTCTCAGGGTTATTGGTGGCCGTGCATGCAGGCAGACGCGCAGAAGTATGTTCGCAGATGCGAGAAGTGTCAGAAGTTCGCTCACCAGATCCACCAACCGGCTAGAGATTTGCTCCCACTCACAAGTCCTTGGCCGTTCGCGCTCTGGGTTGGATATTGTTGGCCACTCCCGGTGTGCACCGGGCAATCGCAAGTTCTTTTATCGCCGCCACAGACTATTTCACCAAGTGGGTTGAGGCCGAGCACTGGCGACCATAAAGGAAAAGGATGTGAAGAAGTTTGTTTAGCAAAACGCCATCACTCGCTTCGGTATACCCAGGGCCCTTATCTCAGATAATGACACTCAATTCGATGGGAAACTCTTTCGCGAATTTTGCGAAAGTTGAAGATTGAGTTTTACAATTCGACGCCGGCCTATCCCCAGTCAAATGGTTAAGCAGAGGCCTCAAAACAAGACCATCTTGGATGGGCTAAAGAAGCGGCTTGAGAAAGCCAAGGGGAAATGGGTTGAGGAACTCCCCAACGTGCTCTGGCATACCGCACTACGCCAAGACGGTCGACCGGGGAAACACCATTCGCTTTGGCCTACGGCATGGAGGCAGTCATCCCGTTGGAGATTGGCATGCCAACCATCCGCTCTGAAAGTTTCCAGCCCGATCTGAACAATGAAGCCGTGGCATTGGAATTAGACCTTGCTGAGGAAAGAAGGGAGCGGGCGCTAATCCACATCGCAGCTTATCAACAAGAACTCTCCAAAAATACAACAAGGCGGTGCACCCCAGGCTATTCAAGATTGGGGACTGGGTCTTAAGAAAGGTGCTTGGCAACACGGTGGTCCCTGGCGAAGGAAAGCTCGGTGCAAATTGGGAAGGACCATACAAGGTGATTGGTCTTGCTGGCAAAGGGGCATACCATCTGGAAGATTTGGATGGCAAGGCTGTCCCCAGACCGTGGAATGCAGCCAACCTTAAGGTCTTTTACTTTTAAGATGTAATTGCTTGTACTGTTTAGCTTTTCTGGACTTTTAGCCTTTTGGCACTTGATGTAAAAGACAGCAATGCTTTTGTAATGAAAAATGGCCCTCTTGTTGTTTGGTATTACATCTTTGTCCAATGACATAGCAAGATACAAGACAATTCGGGATGCCAGGGGCAAGGAGACCGACCTGAATGGGACCGGACTGATTTCCCCTCGCCGGAAGGGAAGCTGGCCGCACAAACGGTTGGAATGCAGTATAGACCAATTCGCATCAGGGCCGAGCTGATTTTGCTCGCCCTGTTGAAATGTTGGCGTCCTGACCAACCTGACTAAAACATTGGTGATTTGCCCAATGTAAGGGCCGAGCTGATTTTGCTCGGCCCAGTGGCATATTGGTGTCTTGTCCAATATGGAAGCCGAGCTGGTTTTGCTCGGCAGAATTTGCAATTGGGTTTTGTCCAACCGATAAGAAGCCGAGCTGGTTTTGCTCGGCGGAAATTTGAAATGTTGGCGGCTTATCCAAGTGATTTTGCTCGGTTACATTGAAGTATTGGAATTCTATGTAGTCCGCAAACCTGTCAAGCCGAGCAGATTTAGCCCGGTCCACTTAAAATATCAGTTCATTCTAAAGTGCCAGGAGTCGAATTGCCAGTTGTAATTAGAATACGTTAAAGTGATTTTAGCCCAGTATGCAGCTTAGCCGACCTGGCAGTTGTGATTTGTCAACGATTGAATCAAGAAATTCATGCACAAGCCAACCGAAAAGAAATAGGCAACGAACGAGCAAAAGTTGAAAGTTTCATTGATACAAGAAAGTTAAGTACGAAAGGGGGACATAGTCCGTTACATTCCAAACCAAAGAAATAAAAAGAAGAAAACAAAGAAAAGCAGGAAAATGAAAGAGGAAAATCATCACTCCAGTCCAAGGTTCTGCGGCTGTCTCCTCCATCTGCCGGCGGCGGCGATTGTCTGCTCGGGCAGGATCTCTTCGGCTTCATTGTCAGTGCCTTCCACCGTGACTACCTCCCGATCAATAACTTCTTCATTTTCGGCATTTGGAGATGCCGCAGGAGAAGAAGTTTGTTCGGTTTGCTGCGCGGCGGCGGCTTCTTCCTCAGCCTCTTTCCTTGCCTCTGCAATAAGTCGGTTTTGTACGGCATTGGCATACGCCTGCATGTAGACCGGGATATACGCAGAAGGCGGGTTGATGAACATGTCAGAATCCTGACCAAGACCAACTTTCTCCACGGCGGCTTTCCAGCTGCACTGGAAAAAGATGTCCTTGGTCGCTTGGACTTGACGCTCATAGGTCCTCTCCCCTTGCGCATATCCACGGTCTTCTGCATCGTCAATCGCCTTGTCCTTTTTCTCCTTGTGGGCATCACGCAGCTTTCGGAGCTCGGCAAGGAACTGAGCTTTGGTTGACTTCACGGCACGCTGCTTGTCAGCTTCTGCTCGGTCACTTTCTGCCTCAGATCATCCCGCTCCGCCGCGATAGCATCCTGCGCGGCCTCAGCTTGATATCTCGGCCTTTTGGCCTCGTTCTCGGCAATGGCCCCGCGAAGACTCTGCCGCACTTTGATCATGCGATCGTGAGCGAGTAGTTCTTTTGCGCGGCCTGCGAACAAGTGGAAGATCGTGAGTGTCCGAGAAACCGAGCAAAAACCGAGCAAAAACTTCGAAGCAAAAAATGGGGTACTTACCAGCACTATGGATTTTGCCGCCAAGCGAAGGACCTTGAGGTCGGAGAGCTCGTCATGTTTTTCATATCAGCGGGCAAGATCAACCCCTTGGTCAAGTTGAAACCAAGTGAGTAGTCCTTGTCCGCGTAGACCGAGTCTTCAGCAGAACTGCTCGGCCCTGATACTTGAACTCGGGCGCCCAGACCGGGGGGGGTGGCTGGGCCCTTGCCCTTGGATTTTGGCGGCCAGTGGTTGCTCGGTTCTGGTCCCCGATCTCGGTGGAAGCGTTATCTGTGGAGTCGTCGTCCACAAGTTGCTGCGCGGCCTGCTCTTTCCTCGGTCTTTTCTTGACGACCAGCCGGTTGTTCGCTGGCAAGGGCCAGCACAGCTTCTGTTTGACCAGCCGGGGTAGAGGATGTTCCCCCGGTTGCTCTGGAGGTTGGGACTCTCCTTCCTCTCCAGTAATCATGACTTGATAGCCCTGATCTCGCCATTTCCTGCTCGGCGGTAAGAGGAATGAGTCTGATCGGTGGCAAAGTTGGATCTGGTTCTGGGGATGGCGCACGCAGGAAGTCGGTAACCCGGCTCTTGCGCGATGCGGTGTAGTGGTAGGTCTGCTCGAAACCGAGGAGTTTCGATGCCTCTCTTTCCTCGGCTGGGTGACGCAGCAGAGCTCGGATGGCTTATTGGTTGGCCTGATGGTAGTCTGCTGCCAAGTGCTTATCTGCAAGAAAAAGACAAGTGTTAGACCGGTGAAACAGAATAATAATGAGATGCAGAAAGAAGAGTGTGGTCAGCCGGGCTACTTACCACCACGGCCGAAATCTTTCCTAATATACCATCCCGGTATGGGTGCCTCGGTGTCTTCAAAGTGACCGGACACCCACAAGAAGTCGTCGTCATTAGTCTCCTTGTCCGGGTTGCCCTCTATGAGTTTTGCTCGGCCCTTTTTGACTTTGAGGTACCAGCAAAGCCCGCTCTTATTTCTACTTAGACTATATTGGTGGAAAATCTCAGCCAGACCGAGATTGAGACCGAGCCTCCGGTTCAGCTCGGCGACCCCATTTATTATCTTATAAGTGTTGTTGGAGACTTGGGTCGGGCAAAGCTTTGTCTGCCTCAAAAATTCGCAGATCAAAGGTTGCACGGGGAAGCGAAGCCCTCCTTCAACAATGGAAACGACCGTGAATGGGCATCGGTCTAAGTCTCCCCATGGTGTGTCTCCTTTTTTAGCGAGCTCTAAGATCACGTCATTCGGGGCGTTGTACTCCCTACGGAACTCGGCCATCGCACCGGGCGTGCTAACCATAAATCGGTACTTCCCCATTTATGTTGGTCTTATTTGGTTTTGTATCTCGGTCAAAAATGTTTTGTGTTTGCTCGGACTTTGAGCTCCACCAATTATAATGCTAGACTGAATTGGTCGGTCCTATTTGTTCTGCATATTAAAAAATAAGGCCAAGGGTTAGCACGGCATAAATTGCGCGGCCCATATTGGAAATCCTAGCTCGAAGAAAGATTCTAGGCGCTAGGCTGGGCTAACCCCCTATCTCGGCTCATCTACATGGCTGATTTAGCCTTTCCGATTTTGCTGTTGTTTCGGCTCGGTCAAGGCAAGTTTTAGCTCGGTTCAGTTCAAGTTACGGATCTAATTGAGCTTTCAGCCCGGTCAAGGCCCCGTGTCAAGATCTCAAGCTTTTAACTCGGTGCCGTCTTGCTTACCGGTCAGACTGAGTTTCCAGCTCGGCTGCAGCCTCAACGAGAAGCCATGAACCATTTTTTGACCGGTTGAAGCCCTAATTACGGATCTAAATGAGTAGTTAGCTCGGTTTCGCACAGTGTTCATCATGTTCGTCTAGTTCATCCTATGTTCAAGGCATTCATTCCAACTAAAAGGAATAGGGGCACGAAGGCCCTATCCAGTCTTTCATTTCCATTTGGCCTAGGGTGTAAAGGTTCTACAAATAAAGGACAACACAAGAAAGACGAAGAACACGATAGTACAAACATGGAGCATTGGAAAATGGAAACCGAAAGCAGTAAAGGGGTAGAAAACTTACCAGAGGCAGATGAGAGGGTTAGTGCAACCTCAAGAGCTTGACTGCAGCCTTCGAAAGGAACGGAAATGGGGATTGGAGCTCAAAGACAGAAATGGAGAGGTTCGAAAGCTTTGGGGGCTAGGGTTTGAAGCTCTGTGAGAAAATGGGCAGTGAAGGTTCGAATGACCCTTGGTCTGTTCATAAAAAGGGGGGGAACAGCCCAAACGGCGCTGCCGTTTGAATTCTGCGCGTGCAGAACAGCTGGTTGCACGACCCAATGGCGTGGTAACACGTGGCACTGAGAGAGCGGCTGTCAGTACGGCTGTACGGCCATTGACAAGACTGCTGAAGTGATTACCGACCAGGAGGATTGCTCGGCGACGGCTTTTGACCCTATTCGTGCTCGGCTTACTTCGTGCTCGGCTTACAAATGACGCCATCGTGCCCGGCTCTGAGGTGATGCAAATAATGGACCGTTGGCTCGGTCGCAGGGATAAACCCAATCACGATAGCTCGGATGGGTTTAAGGGGCAATTGAGAGGGGAGATTTGCGCCAGACAGTACGGCCGAGCTAAGTCAACGTCAGACGTGACGGACCGCACGTCGCCGAGCTAACTCCTATTGACGCAGCCAGCAGCCTGACTTGCGCGGCCGGAGAAGTTGACCAGCCAGGCATGGGCTAGCCTAGCCGAGCTGCGATTGCACGTATTAGACGGAGCTCAGGGTAGCGGATTTTGACCGAGCTAAAAGGTAGCCCGACCTAGACAGTGGGCGCGATCAGGGCCGGCGCGGCTTGGACCGATCAGTCGATATAAAGTGGCTTCATGTGACCGAGATTGAAGGTAGAACGGTTGGAGGCCGGCATGCCTCGCAACCGGGTGTTTGTGGTGAACCGGTCAATAATAGCTCAGCCGAGGTGGTCGGGTTCTCGCCCGATTCCAAGTTATAGGTCGACGACGCATAGCTCGGTCATGTGCATGTGGGGGCAATTCTCCACAAGAAACAGGCCGGTCATGGTACTCCGATTGAGTGTGCCACCTGGGCCCATGGCGTGAGGGAGAGGACATCTGCTCCACGCACGCCTCAATACCGTTGGACAGTTCTGTGTGTACTGGTGGGAGGACTAAGCCTTTACACGCGTAAGGTGGTGAGAGGCGCGCACTGCCACCTGTCCAGGGAATGACAGCAGAGGTAGTGCGCGCACAATCTTGGGGCTGCATGGCCAGCCTAGAAATATGGAAGAAGAT
This sequence comes from Camellia japonica, assembly GCA_030407325.1. Taxonomy (NCBI): domain Eukaryota; kingdom Viridiplantae; phylum Streptophyta; class Magnoliopsida; order Ericales; family Theaceae; genus Camellia; species Camellia japonica. The sequence goes on from JAPPVO010000019.1 coordinate 50,417,777, forward strand.
GAACGTTAGAGGTATGCGAATTCACTTCTCCACAAACACTCTCTCTCTGATAGCCTTCTTCTTTCTCAAGTGGTCTGACTTGATCGTCGGAGGGTCTTTCCGGCACACCACCGCCGGACAGCTCACCGTTTTTGTGTTGCAGAGATAGACGCCGTCGCAAGAAGCTTGACGTTCAAGGAGTACGGAAAGCAGAGGATATTTAGCCCCCGTACACTAATCAAATTACAAGTACAAATAAAAAATTCAATAAAATTGCTATTGTTATGGTTGGAACAAACATTAGGGAGAGAACAAATGAATGAAATGCTATGAGAGAGAGAGAGAGAGAGAGAGAGAGAGAGAGAGAGGAAAAAACATGAGGGAATGCAACAATGGTTATTGGGGAATGAAGCGTTGAGAGAACATATGAATAAACAAACACTAAACTTGGTTAAGAAAAGGTAACATTTGAATAGACGAACACTAAACTTGTTTAAGAAAGGAGTAAAGTTATACAAACTAGTAAAATTTTATAAAACAAAAAGTATATATTTTTTTTGATATGTTATATTACTAAGGGTTGGTTTGGGAAGTGAGTTGGCTTTTTAGCTTTTTTAGCTATTTTAGCTTGGGCTAAAAAGCTTAGTTTGGGAAGGATTTTTTGGCTTTTTTGATTTTTTTTGTGAGAGAAGACTGTAATGATTATGGGTTGGATGTGATGTTTTGTTTGTTGTGACTAAAATAGCCTATTTTATTTTTTGTGACTATTTTAGCCACAAACCATCTTGCCAAACGAACCCTAAAGGAGTTATGTTTTAATTTTCAAATTTCCATTATTGTATTACACATTTGTTAGTAAAAAAATTAAAAAATTGGATGACATTTTCCTTGTAAAATATTGAAATTTTGTGTATATATATAAACTTCATTGAGTAAATTTGTAGAACTCCAAAATTTATGTTGTGTTTGAATGGGGGATTTGAGGAGGGATTTGGAAAGGGAAATGGAAAAAGAAGGGGAAATGTGAATAAAATATACTTATATTTCACCTAGTTTCACACATCTTTTCCCTTTCCTTTTCCAAATTCCTCCCTAAACCCCCCAATCAAAAACAGCATAAATATTTTGTTCCTAGATTCACCGGGTTCATTTTACTAAAACCCAAATTGAACAAAATTCGAAAAATCATAGTAGTTATGGTTTTGTTTTAAAACTAATTATATACATATACCCAACTTTTGTTATTTGAAACCATTTTAATATGGTGGACAAGCATGTGCAAGCATCTTTATGTATAAGGAAGGATAGAATAGTTATAAACAATTATCTAAAGTTGTCAATAATTTGAGTAATGTTACTTTGTATACCACATTGTGTTTATTACTCATAATTGCGGGATACATAATATATAAACATTTTTTATAACATTATTTGGTGTGAGCATACGATAAATGATAATATATTTTTAGAAACCGTAGTTCTAAATCAAATCTTCACTGGCGTGTGATTTAATTCTAAAATTTTGATGACTTTGATTGATTCAATTTTTTTGAAACCATAAGCAGTGTAGTGATTTGATCCTTTGTAATGGAAACAAAGGGGTTATAATTTCAGGCACACCGAGTGGCTAACAAGCTGTGGACTGAGTCCCGGAGGCCACTAGCGCTAGCACTCCAATCCCGAATCTCTGACGTATTTGCAGTAGACATGCACCCGGCAGCAAAGATCGGAAAAGGAATACTATTCGATCACGCGACCGGGGTGGTGGTGGGAGAGACAGCGGTGATCGGAAACAACGTATCGATCCTCCACCACGTGACATTGGGTGGGACTGGCAAGGTTGGAGGGGACAGGCATCCGAAGATCAGTGACGGGGTGTTGATTGGCGCTGGGGCGACGATACTGGGGAATGTGAGGATTGGAGAAGGGGCGAAGATTGGGGCGGGGTCGTTGGTGTTGATTGATGTGCCACCGCGGACGACGGCGGTGGGGAATCCAGCGAGGCTGGTTGGGGGGAAGGATACACCGGCGAAGCATGAGGACGTGCCTGGGGAGTCTATGGATCACACCTCCTTCATTTCCGATTATATCATTTGATTTTGGTTTTTGATCTTATTTTTATTGTGCCTTTTTAATTTTGTGGGTTTCATAGTCACTTTGCTAAATGGGCCGGGTCTGTCCTGCCCCGCACATCCCTATTTATATGATGTATTGTTTGTTGGTTCACAAATGAGTTTGTTTTGTGTACACACCAAACGTGTTTCGTGTGTAAAGATCTATGGCTTATGAATAAAAGAAAAAATTAGTATAAACCTTCCTTTTTTTGTAGAGTTTTTAAATTTTTGAATCAGTTTTAAAAAGAAAGAAAAAAAATAAAATAAACATGTTTATGTTTATATATTTTTTAAAAATATTATGTTTGCCACATTCATGTTAGCTCTTGTTTAAGCAAATGAGGAAGACCATGTTGACGAATCACCGGTTGACCATGTTTTTAAAATATTATGTTTATTTAGTTGTGTTCCATTGAGAAAATGTCAGCTGAGCCCATTGCTCAGATTTAGGAGGCCTTAATGAATTTTGCTCTGATACATTGAGATGATATTGTGCTTGAAGACCATGTTGACGAATCACCGGTTGCTCTCAACCCGTTTTACATGGGCCGAGGTTTACAAGCTCCCTACACCATCGCCACCGCTAGACAGGCAATCTGCAACAAAATATATGCTTGAGGGGAAGAATAGGATTGGTGGGTTTTGCAGTAGAATCCTTCCAGGCTTGAACAGACAGATAGGGAAGCCGGATATGTGCTTGACACGAGGTACATGCTTCATGACATTGATCAGAATGCTAAAGACCAGGCCCTAATTCTTGCATAGCATCAGATTGTAAATTATGCTTATTGGAAGTTTATGCCTAAATCATACATAGTACAGAGAAGTTTCACCATGCCTTTTCAAGTAGCTTCATTTATTATGAACTGGTCTTACAACTTCATATGTACAAACTGTAATTGCTCCTGTCATGTTTGAAACACATGGTGGAACTATCAGAGGATAGCCATTGGACACAGAGAGAAAGGGAGTTCATGATGCTATGTTAAAGCTTGAATAAATGGTATACACATTATTGAATGGCCTCAAAGGTAGAATAGACTTGAAGGAGCAATGGAGAAGGCAACAATAACTGGGTAAAAATGAGCGGTGTTGGTTGAGTTTGAATGTTACTACGAGTGCAGGGACGACGGTTGGCTATTTCTGTTGTTCGTTACCATCTCTATAACAGCTTCATCTCTTGACGGAACTCTCAGGTACGATTTCATTACATCATATACAGTAAAGCCTATTGCAACTGATGGTACAACCTGAATCACACAAACCAATCAACAATTCAATTCAGATCACAAGCAGAAAGAAGAGCACACCATGAGCTGCTTATAGATTCTTCTTTTTTTATTTTTTATTTTAGAAATCTAAGCTGGAGTGACTGGTGCAGCTTCTGCTTACAAATTATGAGGCAGAAATAGCATAAATAAGCTAAAACAAAGTTGCTGATTGGGAAGCAGAGAAGAGGTATTTTCAGCTTCTGCTTTCTAATTATCAACTTTCAATTTGTCAACAGCTACACCAAGCAGAGCCTAGTATTCCCTAAAATGAAAACAGTAGTCACAGGATCGGTAGAGCCAAACTGACTGACCCACCTTGGTCGGCTAGGTCAGAGACAAGCTCGGCCCATCTATCCCCTTTTGCATAGTTTTATTGGTTCAGAGCACCATATGCACATGCCACGTTGGGTGGTGGTGCTTCAAGCCTATTGAATAATTTTCGGAAGAGATGATCCTCTTTTAAGTTAAACAACAGTGAATCTTACGTCACCTTCATGTAGTTGATGCTGAGCCCTGAAAACAATTGCTTCCATCCTTGCCTTTGGACAATCATAACAAGGCTTTCCATTGTCCCTTTCATGTCTCCACTATTAGATGCTGAGAGTCTTTGGACCTGTCAAAGGACAGTTTCTTTTGTCTCTTTATCATTCTAAAATTTCGGTTGTGCAAAGATGCAAGAACCACAGACACTGCGATATGCAATGTGAGAGAGAGAGAGAGAGAGAGAGATTACCTGCATTTGCCGCCTAACAACATCAAGTGGGTATGTGAAAGTCTGACCCAATAAACCTGCGACAGATCCACAAACTAGTTTCACCGTGATATCTTTCTTGTGTTTCTCGGGGACACGGCCTTTCATTTCCTCATAGAAATAAAACTTCAAACCAGAGTAAGGAAAGATTCCATAGAGTGATGGAGCTGAGAACGGCGTTAAACATGTAAATTGCATAAACCTCACTCACAAGGATATATAATCAAAACCATGGAAACATCACAATTACAACATACCCACACCACGATAGAGGCCTCTTATCCCGGACTCTTTGTAGGTCTTTGCAAAACAATCCACAATTCCTCTATAAACTTGGTCACTATGAACTAGCCCTTTCACATTTAACTTTGATGGTCCCACAACCTGCACTATCAAATACAAATCAGGCTTTTAATTTGAATTCTCATAGATAAGATATGCATTTAGGAGAGATAAAGAGAGAAAACTGGAACCAATAAGTAAATAAAAAAGGATAAATTCCATAAATGGTCCTTAAAGTATAACATATATTTCATTTTGGTCCTTAATCTTTAATTTATGTGAATTACATCCTTCCTTCACACATTAATTCAACATAGTCCCTCCCCTTAATTGTTGTCTAAAAACATATGAAAATACTTATATTAGCCTCATATCAGTTATTGAAAGGCATCAAGGACATTTTAATATGTCTATTTACGTAAAATACTGTCAAGAACCAAACACACTATCTATTTGGCTTTCGGCAATGGAGTGAAAGGCTTTGATATGCATTTCCATGTCTCTCACGGTTCATTTACGCAGAAAATGAGATAAATTTCTCCCAACCCCCTTCAAATTCCTAATATGAGGCCAGCGTAAACATTCTTAGTGTGTTTTTTAGAACACAATTAGGGTAGGAACCATATTGGATTAATCTGTGAAGTTCAAGGATGCAATTGATACAAGTTAAAGATAAGGGATTCAAATGAAATAGGTGGTATACTTTAGAAGGTCATTTGTGTAATTTAACCTAAAATAAATAAATAAAAAATAAAAAAACACATTTCATTTCTGAGGAGCCAAATTAGTGGTTGTTGTTAGAATAGGAATTTGTTAGAATAGGAAATATTAGAATAGGAAATAATAATTGTATTCTTATTATCTTATTTATGCCTTTTTGGTTACTCAGAATTATGCCTGTAATTCGTCAGAATTATCAATATAAAAAGGAATTGAGTCTAACTCATCCCACTCTTTCTCTTCTCTAAACCTATATGGTATTTCAGCCTCAATAGGAGGAACCTAACACCATTCAAACAACACCATAGGACTGCCCAGGCCACCCGAAGGCAGCCCTTGGCGATTCGGCCTTCACCCAACTAAGCCGAAGGACAGTCGGCTCTCTCCAGGGCAACCAAAGCAGCCTCTACCCTCCTCTAGGCCTGTCAGCAGCCCTAGCTCATCCATATAGGTCTGTTGGCACTCCTAGAGTCCTCATAGACCTCGTCTGGTTCACCTCTGCTTCTGTCGGCTTTCTTGGAGGCTTCGTCGCACTCGTCTGGTCTACTCCTGGTTCAGTCGGCACTCGTCCAATCTACTCCTGGTTCAGTCACACTCATCTGGTCTACTCCTAGTTCAGTCGCACTCGTCTGGTCCACTCCTGCTTCCGTCACACTCGTTTGGTCAACCCTTGCCTAAGTCGCACTCGTCTGGTCATCTTGGTTCATTGGTGTGTTGACTGGGGTCTAATACATGGCCTGACCTTGTCATCTTCCCTGTTTCTTTCTTAATACATAAAATATATATATATAAATAAAATAAAAATGCAATAAAAAAATAAAAAAAAAAATTTAGAGAATCCTTTATGAGTTCTTAATCCTTTATGCTTGCATCGTGGTAGTTGCGTCTTTTCTTCCATTGTTATCTTCCAGGTTTGTAATTGGCATTGTGTTCGAGAGTTAAAAAGTAGAGTATCCATGGCAGATTCCCTTAGGAATCCACTACTTCTCAGCCACCTAAGAGCAAGAGTTCCATTATACCTTCTACTATGACTGATAACCTCAACCCTAGCCTTAAGATCAACACCTCTATATTCAATGGTCAGAATTATCTCGCCTGGTCGTAGAGTCTGACTACGTTTTTGAAGAGAAGAGGGAAGATGGGTTATGTTGATGAAAGAATACAGGCACCAAGTACCACGGATTCGAGTTATGACCAGTAGGAGATCACCAACTCCCTAATCATGGGTTGGTTAATACATTCTATGGTCCCGGAGATCAGAGAGGGCTATCTCTCTATGGACACTGCACAGGATTTTTGGGAGGCAGTGACTATCACTTACTGCCGGAAGGGGAACTTCTCCCAGGCTTTCGAGTTACGTCGCTCCATTGAAAGGTCGGTACAAGGTGAGATGACTATTCTTCAATATTTTACCTTTCTTAACAATGGATGGAAGCGACTTGATCACCTTCAGGATTACAAACCTGTTTGTTCCACTGATTCTGTTGGTTACCGGAAGTTTGTGGCACAAGAGCGGGTCTTCAAGTTCTTGGAAGGCCTAAATGTAGAGTATGATCCGGTTCGGAGCAAAGTACTTGGCATGGATATGCTTTCTTCTCTTCAGGAAACCTTTGCTTTTGTGCAGAATAAGGAAAGTCGCCGCTCTGCGATGCTTCCTTCTGCTAATACTGATCGCTCAGCCTTGGTTTCTGCAACCCCTCGCAATACTCGTGGTTCTCGTCCTTCCTCTAAGAAGGATAATCTTTTCTGTGACTACTATTGTAAACCTCTACACACACGAGAGACTTGTTGGAAGCTGCATGGGACCCCCTTTGGTGGCCGAGGAGACCGTCATAATACTCGAGGGGGTAGGTCTGGTTAGTCTAGAGGCCGCGAGGCCAATGCTCGGGCACATCTTTCAGACACTGTTGAGCCACCATCTTCATCTCTAGTTGTTTCTCCTGCTGCTGATGTCTCGGGGTTATCTGCCTCGGATTTTGAGATTGCTCTTCGCCACTTGCTAGACCGTCGAGCCTCCACTTCTGCTACAGGTGCACCTTCTTCTTCCTTTGCCAATTCAGTAACTTGGCTACCTCCCCATGTGCATTACTATCTCATACACCTGTACTATGGATTATTGATTTTGGTGCTTCTGACCATATGTCTAGCTCCTCTCATTTATTCTCTGAGTATAACCCCTCCTCAAGTCAGGAAAAAGTGCGTATTACGGATAGTACTATGTCGTCTGTGTCAGGGACAGGTTTAATTCATGCCACCTCTTCCCTTCCTTTGTCCTCTGTACTCCATGTTCCCAATTTTAGTGTTAATCTTTTATCTTTGAGCCGTATTACTCGTGATTTAAATTGTAGTGTGACGTGTTTCCTGATATTGTTGTTTTCAGGACCTTATCACGAGGAAGATGATTGGTAATGGTAGAGAGGAACATGGTCCCTACATTCTGGATCAAACAGACAAGCTGGCTCATTCATCTATCCAGTCACCATTCACCAAGGACGACATTTGGCTTGGGCACCGTCGCTTAGGACATCCCTCTTTTTTATTACTTAAGCATTTATTTCCCTCTGTTTTTGAGAAAAATAATGTGTTAGATTTTCAATGTGAGTCTTGTCAACTTGGAAAATAACACAGAACCTCTTTTGCTCCTTCTCTTAATAAAAGTTTAATTCCCTTTTCTTTGATTCATTTGATGTATGGGGTCCATCCTGTTTTGTGTCTTTAACCGGTCATAAATGGTTTGTTACCTTCATAGATGATTGTTCCAAGGCCACTTGGGTCTATTTGATGAAAGATAAAAGTGAGGTTTTTTCTGTGTTTCAAAACTTCCATAAAATGATTTGTACTCAATTTGAGGCGGTTGTCAAAATTATACGTTCTGATAATGGGAGGAATATATTGACTCTGGCCTTGCCACTTACTTCGCCACACATGGCATTATTCACCAGACTTCATGCACTAATACCCCTTAACAAAATGGTGTTGCCGAACGCAAAAATCGCCATCTCCTTAATGTCGCCCGTTGTCTATCCTTTGAGATGCGGGTTCCTAGATCCTATTGAGGGGAAGCGGTTCTCACTGCTGCTTGTTTGATTAATCGTCTTCCTACCCATGTCCTTCAAAAACAAATACCTCTTCAAGGTTTGCTCAAGCTATGCTAAAATATGGATTTAAGCAGAGTCAAGTTGATCACACCTTGTTTGTGAAACACTCCTCACATGGTAAGACCACAGCTCCATTGTTTATGTTGATGATATTGTCCTGACAGAGGATGACATTGAGGAGATCCCTCAATTAAAGGAATACTTAGCCAAGGAGTTTGAAATCAAAGACTTGGTTCGTTTGAAGTATTTCTTGGGTATCGAAGTAGCTAGGAGCAAGGATGGCATCTTTATATGTTAGAGAAAATATGTGCTTGACTTGCTAAAGGAAATTGGACTGCTTGGAGGTAGATCATGTGATACATCTCTAGAACCAGGCTAGAAGCTTAGTGAGGATTAAGACGAAAGCCAGTGGATAGGGGGAGATAGCAGAGACTAGTGGGCAAGCTCATATACTTATCCCACTCACGTCCAGACATTGCCATTGCCGTGAGCGTGGTAAGCCAGTTGATGCATGCTCCTAAAACTTCACACTTAGAGGCAGCTATGAGAATCCTGCGATACTTGAAGTCTTCTCTGGAAAGGGTCTCTACTTTTCAAAATATGGCCATCTCAGTGTGGAAGCATTTAATGATACAGATTGGGCAGGATCAGTCACTGACAAACGATCAACTTCTGGATACTGCACATTTGTTGGTGGTAACCTATCACATGGCGAAGTACGAAACAGAATGTGGTTGCTCGATCTAATGCTGAGGCAGAATTCAGGGCTATGGCTCAGGGGGTATGTGAATTACTATGAATTAAACTATGATTGGGAGACTTGGGAATTCATCAGACTAATTCCATGTGACTATACTGTGACAAAAAAGCCGCAATCAACATAACTCATAACTCATAATCCAGTTCAACATGATAGAACTAAGCATGTGGAAATTGATAGGCACTTCATCAAGAAAAAACCCACTAGTGGCACTATATATATTCCATTTGTGAAGACTGGAGACCAACTAACTGATGTTCTCACCAAGGGACTAAGGAGTAAATCCTTTCATGGCATTCTCAACAAACTGGACATGAGAAATATCTTCGCACCAGCTTGAGGGGAGTGTTAGAATAGGAATTTGTTAGAATAGGAAATAATAATTGTATTATTTAGAATAGGAATTTGTTAGAATAGGAAATAATAATTGTATTATTATTATCTTATTTATTCCTTTTTGGTTACTCAGAATTATGCCTATAATTCCTCATAATTATCAATATAAAAGGGAATTGAGTTTAACTCATTCCCTAACTCTTTCTCTTTTCTAAACCTACAGTTGTTACAGGTACAACACCATCTGATGCATGATTTCTGCCATGGGGGTTTGGCTCCTTCATAATTTGTGAATGTGTGTGTGCAAGACAAGGGGGATGGAAGAAGCATTTATAGCGATGGGAAGAAAAATAATGATCACATTATATATATAATTAAATATATTACCTGGTATGCCAACTTAGTCCGAACTAAATCAAGCGGATAAGTAAACAGCACAGCAGTTCCTCCAGCAAATGATCCTGCCACAAGATCAAGGACGGGGCCCCTTCCAACACCGGGGAAATTTTCTATAATCCATCGACGATATTGCTCATAAGCCATAAAATGCAATGCTGCATAGGGAACAATTCGAGCAACACTAGCTCCATTCCCTCTGAAGATAAATTCTCCTCCATAAGCACAAATTCGATTGAATTGCAAGCCAAATTTACATAATTAAAAAAATGCTAAAAATCATAAAGATAGGAATGGAGATTTCCACCTGTAAAAGCCAAGCACACCTTCTGTTCTCGCAATCTTCTTAAATGATCCCAATAACCCTACACTATGAAATTCTGCTCTTCTGGTCTGAAACAAGAAAATAGGGAAAACTAAAAGAAAAATGAGTTTTCTAACCTTTACGGATTGTTTGTTTCCTATTCAATGTCTAGACAAAATCCAACTTCACAATTTATGCTTGTAATAGATAAAGAGTTCATATTTCCAAATAATGCATTGATAATACATTCTTGATCCCCCAATGTTGGTGCAATCAAGATGAGTTTGGTAATGAGCAATTTTCTCAGGTTGGGTTTCATTCTGGTTCCCTTGATCACGCTTCTCAGTTCCATTACACATATGCCAACCCATAAGGCCATATCACACTTACCATTGGCTCGACTACAAAGTTCATGAACAACCACAAGAAGTAAAGAAAACTGAACTTTTCCTCTATAAGAAACTTCAATCTGAGCACACTTGGCATATATTTTACCAACTACATCAACCTACATTAGCCTGCATATCAGATTATATCACAAATAACAATTGGAACTCACAAATCACGGCACTAGTATTTGAAGATGTCATCACAATTTTAAAGTGCCCCTTCATTTTCATAAAATCTAAGCAACCTGGTTTTTAGAATGGGATCCACATCCCATCCACTTGATACTAATCAGGCCATCACTCTGTTAGGGAACTACCTACTATATAGTTACTAATAAAACCTTAAAACACTCATCAACAGAACATTATAAATCTGTACTGGAAAAAGAAATCCATATACTAGCTGATCACATCTACCTAGCCTCAACCAACAACACAAATTAATTCATAGTCTTTATCAACAAAATTATCCAAGCTTGAAGAAATTTGAGTAGCGCCCAAAACTAACTGAACTCAGTGTATGAAACATATGTTGAGATCATCCACAATCTAGATCTAACAATGAGAATACAACTGTTTCCATTAAAATCTATAAAGTGGTAATTAATAGACTGACATTGTTACCTCAGGCCTTGGGTGAAATAGATAACAGGCTTAAAACCCAAAAACAGGTAAACAAGCATAGGATTGGCGAAATGACAGCCAAATCTTGATCTCGTTGTTCAAGACTCACTGTTATGTTTCGATATGGCTATCACTTGCAAAACAAGCCAGATGAACCCACAATCATAGGATTTTTTGCTATCTAAAAGTAATAGTATCCCCCAAAATTTCTATGGTAACTCATGTATGGTGGATTCATTGGATAGGGCCATGTGTAGGCATCTATTCTAAGTGATTGTAGATCAAATTTGAGGTTTTACTTATATACACAATTCATAGGTGAAAGGCTTATTCTATTTACAGATAGCTTGTAGACATAACAGTCAAGTAAGAAGTACATAGTTAAATAACAAGAGATCATATTCTCTTTCATTGGACTTCACAAATCAATGTTTTAGCCACTTAGGTCATATTAAACTTCTCACAACCAAACAGAAGAAAAAAATCCTGCCTTAATAGTTGGATAAGAAAACTAACTAATACTTTTCCATCCATCAAATAGTCTTCTCACTTAATGGGATTTCACCACGAATTAAAATACCTCCCTAAAAAGTAAGTAAATGATTACAACTAGAGACTCAGCATTCAAAAGTGAGATCACCACGGGCTTTAGAAGAGGTAAAGATCACCACTCCCAAATGAAGCCATCATCTTATATACAGTACCACCAAACCAACCTTGGTACTTCCGTCTGGCAATCTAAATCAATTAGAATAATCTATCTATTAATGCAATCTCTGATCATAAGCAGAATTTATTTACTCTTCCACTACATTGAAAACATATGTTGCTAGTTTCATTCTTAAATTCTATCTTTTATTTTCACCTTCGGTCTAATCTGACCACTCTTGATTTACGGTTGGAGTTCATTCAGCTTGATTTACTCGAATTTTGACAATGTGATGGATCACAACATCACCTACCTCTACGCATTAAATTCAAGCAAAAATTCTTGTAGAATGGAATATAACTGAAACCCAAAATCTTCAGTACAAAGTAATTATTATCATAATTCCACACAATTTTCAACAGACTTCCTAAACTCCTACACTCTAAATTGTGCTAAATAACCAAAACCAATCATCCTCAATTAAAAAAATGATAATAAACAAAAACCCATTAAAAAAGGAGCAGAACCAAGAAACTATAAGTGATGATCTAAGGATCAAAATCAAGAAAAGCAAAGCAGCAGATATAATAATTGCACCTGAAACAAGATCTTGACACGCTCAAGGGGTGCCACGACAGTCTTTGCAAACCCACCAGCCACACCTCCTGCAATCAACTCCTTCGCAAACAGAGGCATACCCTCTATAACCCCATCCCAGTACAAACCCCCCTCCCCTTCTCTCTTCTTTGCCATTCCACAACGGCTCTAGAGAGAGAAAGAGAAAGAAAGAAAAAGAGAGAGAAAAGGCTATTGTTTTGTGATTTGATTGTTCAAGAAACAGGGAAGGGGAAAGGAAAGAGAAATCGAAAACGTTTCGGCTTTCTGTGCTGTTAAAATTTGTTGGTATTTGATTTTTTGTTTTTGATTTTTGGGGTTATTTATATGTTTTTGGACCACTGAACAAGTCAAGAAAAGCCCACAAATGCCTTGCCAGTTGGAATCTAAAATGAAGAAAGATAGACGTCAAGAAAATGCATTGGTTGATGGGTTATGTTAAGATGTTTCCAGTCCTATTCTACTTTTGATGAGAAAGAGGAATAGAGAGTGTTTTAGAGCATTTGCAATGGTTTATCAAATATGAATAAAAATATCACCAATTCTTCTATTTGATGTTAGATACTTCAACGGAGCTTTCATCAAACCACAAGACGTCCGGGGGTCAACTGACTGGTCGACCGGCAAGAGCAAATTTTTTTTTTTGCCTTCATTTCTGTTGTCATCTATTCCCTTTCTTCATCTCGTTCCTTCATCTGTAAATAATAATAATATCACATGGAGATGGAGGAGGGAGGTATACCAAATAAATATTTGGCCACAACAATCAAATCAATCATAGATGAACAAACTACAAGCTCACATTCAATCAAGATGCATAAGAATAAAATTATAAATATACCAGATATTGTAGGCGTGAGGACGCCATCGCCGATCACCATACAAGCCCCAATCAAAGCCAATACAAGTAAACATTTTTTAAACACTCTATGCCTCTCTAGTGTAGATTTCAAACTTGACCCAAAAGTGGTTGGAGCAGTACAAAGCAAATGTGCCCACTTCGCCATTATCATCGACTCTGAGCACAATGAACACATATTTAAGAAGTGTCCAAAACACAAAAGATAGAACTCCAAAAATCTCTTCATTGGTCTCTCAGTGTGTAATGTCTTCAACAAAAGTACTTTTGTATACATAAAGTGGAGATGTGCTCAAATCTCCATAGACAACTCCAAGGCTCTAATAAGTCAAAATCAATACTGTCTCCAAGATTCTTTTTGCAGCAGATGATGATAAATTGATGAACCTATACTCATGGAATTGGAAATGAAATTGGAATTGGAATTGGAGGTATAGAGTGGATCAAATATAAGAATTGAGAAAGAGAACATGATGGAAATGGATTTAAGGGAAAATGGAAATGGAGTAAAAAAAGATGCTGAGGTGGTCAACCGGGTGGCCAACCTAGGGGTCGACCGGTGGGTTGACCTGTCAGTGTAAATTTTCACAAATTTTTGTCTTAAAGCAATTATCCAGGGGGACATCCGGCCGGTCGTCTCGTGGGTCCAACTCAACAGCTACGCACAGTAAATTGGTGAAAGGGGTGAGCCATCCTTAATATGATGAAAGGTTTGATATTTTCTCATTTTGATACCGTTTTGGTGCAATCGTTGAAGCACAAAAAGCACCTATTTTTCACCAAATTTGAATTTGATGATGGATTTGGTGAATGGTTGGAGATGGTCATTGGACAGGAATTGATCACAGTCTAATAATCAGAACTGTCCATTTAGGGTTTGTTGGGAATGTGAATTGGCTTTTTGGGCTTTTAGTTTTTTGGTTATTTTAGTTTATGGCTAAAAAGTTTTGTTTGGGATAAGTTTTTTTGGCTTTTTTGACTTTTGTGAGAGAAAAAATGAAATGATTATAGTTTTGATATGATATTTTGTCTTATTGAGCTAAAAAGCCTATTATGTATTTTTGTGACTAAAATAGCCAAAAAAGTCAAAAAGCACAAACGAAGACTTAGAGTGGTGATCAAATCAAAATTTGTTTTTGATAGATGTAAAAATGGTCTCTTTTTTAATTTTTTTGTCTTCATTAAAATTTATTTTATTTTATAGAAGCTTTTATATTAAAAATTAAAATCGGTTTAAGATTTAATTCTTAGTACTCATACTTGGTTTATTAAAGCATCTCCAGCGATTCACTATTTTTTTTCATCAAATTTGAGTAAAAAAAAAAAGACGAGTTCCTCAATCTGATATCAGCCGCTCCAACGGTGCACTGTAGCTTTCATCAAAAGATAGTGGACGTCCGGGAGGACGACCGGCTGATCGACTAGACAAGGAAAATGAATTTTTTTTTCACACTCAAAAGCATCACCTAACTTTTGTTTCCACACTCGAAAACACAGCAATTTCAAACATCCTGTTCTCTGCTGGTGTTCATCTTGTGCTTTTACTCTTTTCAATCAACCAATTCAAGCTTGGAAGATACGATGCCGATGATAAAATCTCCATTCCCCACCTCATTACATCAAAATACTCAACTAATACTCTCTAGTAATGATCAATTTTGGATGGAAGATTCATCTGGGAGAAAAATGATGTATGTTGAGCAAGAGAGAGGCAAAGGAGACAAGAAATGCAGAGAGATGGAGTTTGATTTTACAATGGCAATAATATCAGTGTTAAATCAAGAAGCATTTGCAAGTAATCAGAATTCAGAATCCCTTTTTCTCAATAGCCAACCCTCTTTCAAGAATCTTGAAAAGACCCACCTTTTCAAAATCAGAAAGAAAGTATCCAAAAATTGAAAAAATTAAAGAAAAAAAGAGTTCAAAAAGAATTATCTCCTCTTAAGACAAAATAAAAACCTTAGAACTAACTACAGAGCTTTGAACCTAGAACTTTCTAGGGAAAAAAAAGTGGGAAAAAATTGGAAGAAATTGAAATAGAGACTTGTAGAATTGAAACAAAGGAAGGGTAATTAATAAGTGAGAAAACTTGACACTCTGTTTTCTTCAGCTTCAACCTCTTGATATCCTAATTAGGAGAAAGAGAGAGAAGCTGAGAATATATGGCAAAGGATAATTCATGCGAGACTTGGAGACTACAAGGGAGAGTACCCAAATTTTCACTCACTTTTTTCCTCACTTTTGTTTCCTAAAAAAAAGATACAGAGGTGGTCGACCGGGGGATCGACCTCGCAATGTAAAATTTTCACAAAATTTTGCTTGAGGTGGTCATCCGGGATGACATCCAGCCGAACGTCCGGCCGGTCGTCCAGTGGGTCCACACTCAACGGCTATATATAATAAATTACTGAAAGGTACAAGAGATCTTTAGTTTGGTTAAAATTTTGCGACTTTCTCAATTTGATACCATTTTGGTGAAACCGTTAGAGCATGAAAAGTGCCTCTGTTTTACCAAATTTAAATTTGATGATGGATTTGGTAAACAGTTGGAGATGGCCTTAATGAAACTAATATCATAATATTATATATATATATATATAGAGAGAGAGAGAGAGAGAGAGAGCTACATTAAGCTACAATATATACATAATTATGACATTTTACTAGCTAATATTATGATTTTATATATTGACTTGAATTTATTAAATTTCATAAAATTTATTTATACTAGTGTCTTAATTAACACAACATAGTGCACCACACACGTCAACAATTCAAAAATTAAATGATGTTAATGGACATATTTTCAATTATGGGGTAGGATTATCTGTATTTATTTTCATTGTTTCATGTATCAAATCATCACCCAACCATATAATGTGTCAAATAATTATTTTTAATTGAAAAAAATGTTGTGTTGTTGAGAGTTATTGGTCCTTACCATGCGGAGCAAAGCACGTGATGATTGATGTTTCTAGAATTTGGTTTGAGATCGCTAATATGGTCAGCATTTATGCTTGGACCAATTAATTGAAGGGAGATTTACCAATAAATTTCAAATGTTAAACTTATGAATTAATTGATCCTAATTTTTTTTTAATAAACCGTTTAGTCCTTAGATATTTTGAGGGACCTTAATGCCCTCATTTAGATGTTATTAGATGCATGCTCTTTATGAAGGTGTGCCACGTGACACACAATATGTCACATGATACACACAATGGGTGTCACACATCAACAAAGTACACTAAAGCTCTTTATGCTTTTTGCCTTGGAGTGTCACGTGACACACACAATGGGTGCCACACATCAACAAAGTACACTAAGGCTCTTTATACTTTTTGCCTTGGAGTGTCACGTGACACACACAATGGGTGTCACACATCAACAAAGTACACTAAGGCTCTTTATGCTTTTTGCCTTGGAGTGATGTATGTCACGTGACACACACAATGGGTGTCACACATCAACAAAGTACACTAAGGCTCTTTATGCTTTTTGCCTTGGAATGATGTATGTCATGCGACACACACACGGAAGGGTATAATTGACTACTCAATGTTACTAACAAGGAAATAAGATCAACTGATAGAGATATTTCCCCTAATAGGACTAATCAGAATAATAGAAATAACTTAGGACCAATCGGTAAAACTGTTTGTGAGATAGAATTTATTGGTAAATATCCCTTAATTGAATCTATTTTTATATTCATTTGTTGTAACTACACATCATTGTGAGCTTTTTTATCATAATTATCCTCAATGAGGCATTTTTTAATTTTTTTTGGAATTCAAACAAAATTAATGCATGTTTGAAATTATTTTATGAGTTCTGCATATAATTATTCAAATTAATTTATAAAGTAGGGCAAATTACACAAATAGTCCCTATAGTTTGGGGCTTGTGTCACTTTGGTCCTTGACTTTTCAATTGTGACACATTTGACCCTGAATTTTGAATCTTGTTTCAAATAAGGACAATTGAATATATAATTAGCTTTTTCAAGGGTAAAATTGTCAATTTGATAAAATATAAACTAATTTGACAAAAATAAATGTCAAGCAAATATTTTTGAATTTTTAAAAATTATTTCTACCTACTAAAATAAAATTATGTAAAATTGATAAATCTTTTAGACATTTATTTTTTTTTTTTACCAAATTAATTTTTATTATGTGTTTGGATGATGATCATGTAAAATTAATTTTAAAAAATTAATCATGTAATTTTTATTAATTTTAAATAATTTTATCATCGGTGGATAAAAATTTTTAAAAATATTAAAAATATTTTTTTGTCATTTATTTTTGTCAAATTAGTTTATATTTTATCAAATTGACGATTTTACCCTTGAAAATCTAATAATATTTTCAATTGTCTTATTTGGAACAAGATTCAAATTTCAGGGTCAAATGTGTCACAATTAAAAGTCAGGGACCAAAGTGACACAAGTCCCAAACTATAGGGACTATTAGTGTAATTAACCCTATAAAGTATTAAATGACAATATGAAATCAAAAGATTAACATGATATAGCTACTTGGCCTCGTTTGGGAACATGCTTTTTTAGTAACTTTTTAACTTTTTGGCTAAAATGTGATGTAAAAAAAACTAGTATGTTTGGGATGACTTTTTGATTTTTTACGAAAAGATGTACAAAAAGTAAAGAAAAAAGAGAATCTTTAACTTTCTGGTATGAATTGTTGACTTTTTAATTTTTTTAATAATTTTTTAATTTTTTAACTAAAAAAGTCATTTGCCAAATGAGACCTTAGTGGGGTTATATGGGCAAAACTACGTGCAATTTAGTGGGTTGAATTGATTCTGTTGAAAACTCATTGAATTTTTTTTTTTTAAAGAATGTTTTCCTATATATAATTACCCAAATCTTTTTGGAAGTTTTATAAATTGAATCTAGTGAAATAATTAGAAAAACTAAAATTGATCAATTATTTTGATATAGTTTAGACTTGAGATTTGATGGTCGAGCTCAAATTTCTCTTTCATAACGTGGTTACAATTTTTTTTTTATTTTTTATTTTTTTAATTTCCTATTTAACTAGAAAGGTATTTTCTTTTCCTCATAAGAAGGGTTGGCATTTATTGAGGGGACTATTGTAATAAAATGATATAAACTCAAAATAATTACAAAGATATGGAAGTACAAGATTTAGTTGTACAATCTAATACATGAATTACTTATACTTCCATGATATTGTAATTATTTTGAGTTGATACAATTTTTTTACAATTCTATTTTTTTTTTTTTTTTTTTTTGCTTGTTCTTAATTTCATACAATTTCAAATTTCAAAAAGTTGAGATATGCAAAATTGGATTTGAAAAGCTCTCAATGGTCCTGCATGGAAATTTGACTATTTTAATAGGTTAAAATAGTTGTGTGTTTGGAAAAAGTGTTAGGTTGCATTTGGAAGAGTTTTGTAAATATAATTTGAGAATATGAGTTGTATTTTGAGTTTGTGAGTTTTGAAATTATGATTTGAGTGTAGAAAATTTGTTTGGTGAATGAGTTTTGAAAAAAGTTTTTGAATTGAGTGATGTGACATAATTTTTATACAAAAACTTACAACTCATAACCAAACACAACCCAAAATTCTATTCAAAACTCATAAAAAATTTTAAAAAAATTTGAAAATATTTTTTATTTAACATATAAAAATAACAAATGCGAAAAAAAAAAAAAGAACACTGTTCTGGTCAACCGAAATAACATCTGGGTACACAAATTTTCAAACGCGGGTGTGGAAATGTGTTTTGAAAACTGTAAACAAACGCCACACTTGCTGAATGTGGAAATGTGTTTTGAAAGCTGTACCAAACACAGCCTTAGATTTTTTTGTAATTAGATGTGATGTTTGCGAGAGAAAAATTAAATAATTATAAATTTAATGTGACATTTTATTTCATTAATTATTTTAACATATTTTATCTTCTAATACTTTTAGCTCAAAAAATCAAAAAAAGCTTCTTTCTAAACGCTCCCAATCTAAAACCTCACTTTATAATTATGCCCTAGAAACTGTGCGTGTAATTTGACATGTTTTAATTACTTTTATATTATGTTATTGGGAATAAAAATTGATACCATACCAAAGTTGACTTTAATAAGTTTTGAAAAATAAAAAAATCTGGCATTAATAATAACCTATCAAGTGACTCTACCAAATTAAATTTCTAACTATTTCTCTTGTAATAGAGTGTAACTATTTCTCTTGTAATAGAGTGTAAATGAAGTTATATGCCCAGTAGATTTCATTTGTTATATCAAAATTAAAATAAGTTGAAAATATAAGAGGTTTTCTTTGCAATCAGGTAATGTTAGTATGAAGAATAATCATTTACACCTGATGACTTCAACCAGGTATTTTGAAAATGTTTTTTTTTTTTTTTGAACATAAGAAAATTTCTATTAAGATCAGCTAAATAGCACTTACAGAATGAGTTATCCAACAAAATTATCTTACACCATACAAAGTAAAAATCAACAAAGAAATACCCAGGAGAAAAACTATGGAAATATCCAAACGCAAAGCTCGCACTGCAAAGCAGATGCCGATCATAAAAGTTCGACAATAGAACAAGTCTAGCATAAAACATAAATTTCAACCACAGAGAGGGTAAGCCACAATCAAGTACCGATGAACTCACACAACCAAACACCAAACAAAACAAGAGAACACTACAACAAAATGCACCTTTGGCGACTAAATTTGGCGACTAAAACATTTTTGGTCTCCAAAAGTCAGACCTTTAGCCACTAATTTTCCTATGTCAGCAATGTTGTGAATTTTAGCTACTAAAATTTTTTAGTAGCCATATAATAGCTGTTGGCGACTAAAACAAAATTTAGTCGCTAAAAATATTCAAAATAGGCAACCAAAAAGTATTTTAGTAACCATAAAATAGTTATTGGCAACTAAAAAGTTTTTAGTCGGCGTTTGTCAAAATTTTAGGCTATTAATTCTGCTTTTAGTCAGCGTACGCTGCCTTTTGCTGACCAAAAAATTTTCGCCGCTAAAAAAAAAGGTTTTTTTTTGGGAACTCTTTGCCGACTAAATGATTTAGTTGTTGACTAATTAGTTTTTCCTGACAAAAGAAATATTTAGTCGCTAAGGGCAGGAAATTTGTTTCAGAGGGAAGCGTAAATATTGGCGCCCTCTCCTTTGTTTCACACACACACACACACATACCACTCACAAACACATAGACCACTCACCACCAAACCTAACATCGGCTCCATTGTCGCATGTCGCTGGCCACCGTTGCTCCCCATTATCGCAGGCTGCCATCGCAACCGCTGGAAATCGCCACCGCCACTGCTACAAATCACAAGTTTTTGTCTCTCTCTCTCTGTCGTTGTCGGTCTTCTCCCTCTCTGTCAATCTGGGTCTTCTCCCTCTCGAGCCATCCCTCTATTTCTCTCTCTCCCTCTCTTCCCATATTTCCCCATCTCTCACACTTTATCTAGGGTTTATTTTTTATGTTGATTTCGTAAATGGGCTTGGTTGAAGTTTTTGATTTGTACGAAATTAATTAAATCTTCATGTCCAAAATGGGTTTAATTTTAGTTTTGTGGGTTTGATTTTGTTTTTATGAAATTATGGGTTTATTGTGTTTGAATTGAAATTATGGATTTTAGTTTTATGGGTTTATTGGGTTTTTTTGTGGGTTTGATGTTGTGACTACACACTCTCTCTCTCACTCTCTTACAGTTCCAATGACTTCTTCCATGTCCACTGCCTTGCCAATCAAATGAAGACTCTATTTCTCAACCTCTCTCTAATCTGGTAGATTTATTTGAAGAATGAGGTATTAAGGAGAGAGAAACTGAAACTTTATTGGTTTATTAGTAATAGGATGTAGAAGATGTTTCATGTATGACAAGAGTCATTTGAAGGGGCTAAAACTGCAGTTTTAATACAAGGAAAAAGATTATTGTTGTTGTATGCTGGGAAACAAGTGGTTTCAAAGGACTATTGTCATTAGCCATGTAAAAGACATAAAAATTTGTAACTCTTTATGTAATGTTATTACTTGAAGTTTTTCACTCAACTTGAAATTGAAGATTTATGTGCCAATGCCATAGTATAGCTCAATTGGTTGAATAAATGCATGGAAATTAGGTTCCAGGCTCAGCTTCAGCTAGCAATGACTTGGAACTACATTTAGTTTTCATTATTTGTTAAACTGTGGTGCTTGTGTTGAATTATAAGTTTCACTTAAGATTTAGTTATACTTTGTTTATATTGTTAAGACAGATTTCACTCTAAGATCCTCGATGGGTTTTGATTAATTGATTTCTCTTTCACTTGCACATGTTAACAGAGGCTTCAAGGGTTTGCCATATGCTTCGTTGCTGGTTGACTTTTACACTCTTGGTACATTCAAATGTTGAATACTTAAATCATTCTTTTATGTTAATTGCAGTTGGCACGAATTTTTTCCCTACAATTCTCTTTGTGCGCTGCCTAAATGCTACACAGGAGTTACCTTGGGTTCCTAGATTGAATATTGAATTATCTCTTTGGTAGTATAGAAAATCTCTTTTTGTTGAGCACTTGAAACCCCAATATTATAGCTTAGAAGTGGATGAGGGTTTTGTTATTTGAATGTCCATTCTTATTTTTACAGTTTCAATTGACCCTGGTGTAACTAGTGATGGTATTAAACTCAACCACTGCTAACCAATCACTTAGACTACTAAATCAAAGAACAAGTAGATCTAAACATCAAGTGATCAATTAGTCGACCTCTCTCTTCACAAGGGTCGACACCTTCTCAAAGGTATTTATATATCCCGCGACCATTCTATTTTCTCTTGCGACACCTTTCAAAACCTAGCCCTAGCCCCTTTTCCTATTCCAGCGACTCTCTCTGTCGATTCACATTCTGATCTTCTTCCATCTCTCTCGCGACCTCTCTTCTTCCTCTCCATAGATTCTCAAGCCCATCTTCTTGTTCCAACACGGAAGCGACCACGCACTTCCTCCTCTTCCACCGCCATCGCTGCTTCTCCTCTTGTGCTTCTGTTCAAGAACCCTAAGTGCAAATCTGCTTTCAAAAAGGACTTCAATCTACGAAAGGTAATCTCTGGTTGCACTATAGACATCGCATTCTTTGAAAAACACTCCATTCTTGTAAAAGCTTGGTTTGATAACCAAAAATGGTCATCTCTTTTGAAACTCGACTGTGACATCTATCCTACTCTCATTAAAGATTTTTTACAAATCTCTCATATGATGAAGACTCTTCTCCTCATACCCTCGACTATTTTGTAAAGGGAATTCCTTTCATTTTGACACCCTCAGTCATTAACTCTTTCTGAAATCCTCTAATGATGGACACAGGGTCACTCCATCGATTGCTCTTAAACCACCCCAATACTCTCATCTTATTGGTCTACGATTCCTCACTAATAACCCCGGTCTAACTCATCATGTCACTGTCTCTGGGAAAGATCTTTCCCTTGAAATGAGACTATTACATCACATCATCACACACAACATTATTCTACGCTCCGGCCACTTTGATGTCGTCATATGTAGTCACACTTATCTCATTTGGGCTTTATCCACTAGATTTCTCACTGATTTCGGTTTTTTGGTGGTTCATTGCATCATCAATTCTCATAAACAAAATAATCAAACCTTTCCTATAGAATGATTTTCACAAAGATCTTTAAGCATTTCAAAGTCCCTAGAGACCCTTCTTCTTATGGGTCTGAAACTCTAAGAAATATGGGGTATTCTCTAATCAACAACATCTGGACCAAGACCAAGAAAATTGGGTCTTTCCCTGGTCTCTCTACCCCTGGCTCTTCCCTTCCCAGCCCTACCCTTCATATCTCCACCCTTGGTCCCTCTACTCCACTACCTCCTTCTAACCTCTCCTCTCTCTTTCAAAAAGTCAACCATATTGACTTCATGGTTCAGGGTCCCTTGTTGGATAGGATTGCTTCAATCAATTCACGACTTAACAATCTAAACCTCGATTCCCAATCTATCCCCGCCTCTAATAATCCCTCATCCTCTCACTCTGCACCTACTTCCTCATCCTCTGCCTTGGAACAAAAATTGGATCTGTTGACATCCATGGTCCAGCAGCTTATCTCTCAGCAAGAAGCCATGCAGAATGACATTGACTGCATGAAGCTTCAACAAGTTCAGGCCATTGAAGCTGCCAAAGCGAGTGTGGAAAGTATGGTAATTGCAGTATACGGGATCAAGGACTCCAACGAAGAATTCCGTCAAATTTTTCAACAACGCTAGAATGATGATCTGGGGGAACAGATTTGGAAATTCATGCTATGGTTTTCCAAGGATGGCGCGAAGCTGCACCACATTGGCCCCGCTCTTCTCCTCCGTTTCGCTGATGCTCTATCCCCACTTTTTGATAATGACAAATGGGGAGAAGTTGTATTGTTCTAATTGTAGTTGGAAAGTTGTTAACTGTTAACTCTTAACTCTGGGATTGTGAGAATATCTATTGTATATATGGGATATTAGGAATTAGGCAATTTTAGGCAATTCCCTTTTCTTTGTATTTCCTTTTTCTGTCATAGATTAGGGCAGTATAACTGATGCACTCTTTGTAAACATACACAATTGAATATACAAAAAAACTTTCAAGAATCTTATATAGTATCAAAGCTATCATTCATTCTGGCTTCTGATTGATCGAAGTTTCTTTTCATTCAAAGTTTCATCTAGTACAAAATCTGCCTTCGTTGAAATCGTAACCCCTCAAGCACTAGAATCGCGACCCATCCCACCTGGTTCAAAACTCTTCTAATTCGCGATTGAACAACCCCCTTTGGCTCGTCGGACTCAACTTTTGGCTCACGAGGTTGAGTTCTGGTTCTGGTTTTGGACTCGATCAAGTTCTCTGATGGTCGACCCATTTGTGTTCATCGTGACCCATCTGAGTTCAAGTCATGGCCTATCAACCATAACCATCTGATTCGCGAAAATCCTGGTCGTCTCCATCTGGTTTTGCGAGATCTACTCTCTGTCTCTCTCTTTCTCGTGATCTCTGTCTAATTCGCAGCTATCTCACGAAGGTCTCTCTCTCTCTCTAAAATCCTCTATTTCTTGACTTTGGCTTTAGGTTCTTAGCTTCAGTCTCTTATTCGACTTGGGTCTCTCTCATCTAGAGTTCTGTATTACTTCGTGGTTGGTTTGATCACATCTGATACAATTTTGGTTTATTACAGTTTGGCTTTATTATAGTTTGGCCCATCTAGTCTTTGTTTATCACACTTTGCTCCATCAGTTATCTTTTTTGTTTTGGTTCATTCCGATATCGGATACCCATCAGCTTCAACCTTCTATAAAGTTCAAGAAATGGCCATTGGCTTCAGATGAGTGTGCCTTCTGCCATCAGAGAGGTCATTGGAAATATCATTGTCCCAAAAAAGGATGTTTGTCTGCTTTGCCTATGTCTGCCTCGTCTTTTCCGCAATTTCCGATCAAGTTCTATGCTCCTCTTCTGAGTACCGTTCGGCCTCCTGCCGGTTCTACTGCATCTACTCTTGCTCCTGATCCTGACTTGGCTTCCTTGACTGCTCAGATTAGTTAGCTTCAGCATATACTGTCTACCTCCTAGCCATCTCCATCTGCCTCCGTTGTTTCATCTCTTCATTCAAGTTTGCTTGGGTTTTCTTCAGGTATCTCTTTATCTGTCTGGCTTTTTGACTCTGATGCCTCTCATCATATGACTCCTCATCTTTCTTTACTTTATAATTGTACTCCCCCTTCCTTTCCTATTACTGTTAATGCTGCTAATGGGTCTAGTATATCAGTTATATCTGTTGGGTCTGTCCTACCGTCTGCTATGTCTGCAGTCTCTATTTATCTATCTTATATGTTCCTCAGTTATCTGTCAGTTTATTATCTATTAGTTAACTTGATGCCTCTGGTTTTGATGTTATCTTTTCTTATTCTATCTGTTCAATGGAGGATCGAATGTCCAAGCAGCAAATTGGGACTGGCCGTAGAGTTGGAGACCTCTATGTGGTGGAGAGCTTTCATCTGCCTATGATTACCTCTCCCACTACCTTTTCTTCTTTTCAGTTAGATTTCTGTCTAGTCCATTCTATTTGTGGCATTCAAGATTAGGGCACTTGTCTGCTGACCGCTTACGGTCTTTAGTTCAGTTAGGTATATTGGGTAAAGTTTCTCCTAATTAACTTACCGAGTGTCGGGGGTGTAAATTTTCCAAAATGACAGCCTTACATTTCCATAACAATACTTCTATATCTGCTACACTGTTTTCTTTAGTTCATACTGATGTCTGGGGCCCTTCTCCTATTCTCATCAGGAAGGTTCTGCATACTATGTGTCATTTGTTGATGATTACACCCGTTACACTTGGGTTTATCTTATGACTCATAAGTCCAATTTCTATCCGATATATCGTACCTTTCAATGTACTACTCAGTTTGGGTCTACCATTAAAGTGTTACGGTCTGACTTAGGTGGGGAATATTTTAAAAATGAGTTTTGTGAGTATTTGGCCAATTTGGGTACCATTCATCAAACTTCTTGTACAGATACACCTGCCCAAAACATCGTCATCTCCTTGAAACAGCTAAGTCTTTTCTTTTCTTTGCCTCAGTTCCGGCTTCATTCTGGAGGGAGGCAGTTTTTACTGCTGCTTTTCTTCTCAACCGCATGCCTACTCCCATTCTTTCTGGTCGGTCTTCTTATGAGGTTTTGTTTCCCCAAATTCCTAACTACTCCCTTTTTTGTGTGTTTGGGTCTGCCTATTTTGTCCTTATTTCCTGCAAAGATAGGACCAAACTTAGTGTCCGTCTGTCCTTTGTGTTTTTTTGGGTTACAGTCTTACTCAGAAAGGCTACCGCTGTTGCGATCCTATCTCTCGTCACCTTTATGTCTCCTGTCATATTGCCTTTCTCGAACGTCTGTCTTACTTTTAGCTTCTCCCTCTCACTGCTCCAGTTTCCAAAGAGGATTTGGTTCACATTGACCCATTTCCTTCTGAGGTCCCATCTGATGAGTACATCTCCACTATTCCTCTTGAGCCCATTCCTACTTCTTCGTCTGCATCATCTATGGCTCATTCTTCTCATTCAGCTTCTTCTTTCCCTCCGTTGTTGGTCTATTCTCGTCGTCAGGCTCCCCCACCACCAATTGTCTCTACTCCTGTTACTGCTCCTTCTACTTCTGATGACTCTGATCTTGCTGCACACCAATATCCTACTTGTGAGTGTCGTCCTCCAAACATGTTGGGTTAGTCTAATACATGTTTTTTAGCTTCCTATCGTACTTTTTTGTCTGTTATTCATTCTTTTTCAAAGCCACAGTTTATATAGAGGCCTGTAGGATCTAATTAGGTTCAAGCTATGGAGATGAGTTGTTTGCCTTACAGAAGACTAACACTTGGGAGTTGGTTCCTTTGCCTGCTGGCAAGAATCTGGTTGGTTGCAAATGGGTCTATAAAGTCAAGACTCATTATGATGGTTCTCTCGAGCGCTACAAAGCTCGCTTGGTTGCCAAGGGTTTCTCACAGGAGTATGGTATTGATTATGAGGAGACCTTTGCCCCTGTTGCCAAGATATTACTGTCCATACCTTGATTTCTGTTCCTGCTGTTGACATTGGCCTCTCTATCAAATAGACATTAAGAATGCTTTTCTTAATGGTTATCTCACTGAGAAGGTCTACATGCGTCCTCCCCCTGGTCTTCTCCACTCTCTGGGCAGGTTTGTCGTCTTCGGCGTACTCTGTGTGGTTTGAAGCAGTCTCCTCGTGCTTGGAATGATCGCTTTCAAACAGCCGTTACCGAGCTTAGGTTTCATCCTTCTACTTTCTACTTTGCTTTGTTTCTGAAATATATCTTGGCTGGTTTTGTTACTCTCATACTCTATGTGGATGATATGATCATCACTGGCTCTGACTCTTCTGCTATCTCTAAGGTCAAGCAACATCTCTTCCGCACCTTCGAAATAAAGGATCTGGGTCCATTGCGGTATTTTCTTGGTATTGAGGTTATCTCTTCTCCAAAGTATGCTAATGAGGTTATTCACCATGCTGGTCTTATTGATACTAAGGTTTCTGATACACCTATTGAGCTTAATGTGAAGTTCAACTCTACTGATGGTGTCGCTCTGGATGATCTTACAGTCTATCGCGAGCTGGTGGGTTGTTTAGTTTATTTGACGGTCACTCGCCCTGATCTTGCTTATGTTGTTCATGTGGTTAGTCAGTTCGTTTCTGCTCCTCGCTCTACCCATTGGGCTGCTTTGGTTTGCATTCTTTGCTATCTCCGGGGTACCATCTTTCAAGGCTTGCTGTTGTCTTCTATT
Source organism: Camellia japonica (assembly GCA_030407325.1). Lineage (NCBI taxonomy): Eukaryota > Viridiplantae > Streptophyta > Magnoliopsida > Ericales > Theaceae > Camellia > Camellia japonica. The sequence continues at coordinate 50,445,271 of JAPPVO010000019.1, forward strand.
TCCTCTTTAGACTTGGTGGCCTATGCTGATTCTAATTGGACTGGTGATGTTACTGATCACAAGTCCACCTCTGGTTTCTGTATGTTTCTTGGCGATTCCTTGATCTCTTGGAAAAGCAAGAAATAAACTGTTGTTGCTCGCTCTACTGCCGAATTCAAGTACCATGCTATGGCTCATGTTACTACTGAGCTTGTTTAGCTTCATTGTCTTCTCTCTGATTTGGGTATACTTCAGTCTTCTCCAACCTCCCTCTATTTTGAAAACCGCAGTGCTATTCAGATTGCCCACAATACTGTCTTCTATGAACGGACAAAACACATTAAGATTGATTGTCACTTTGTACGACAGCATCTGTGGTCTGGCTCTATCTCGCTTCTTTTGTCTCGTGGCTTTGCAACTTGCGGAGTTTTTCACCAAGACTCACACTACCGCTCGGTTTCAGTTTCTTCTTAGCAAACTCTCAGTATTTTCTACTAAAACACCTTGAGTTTGAACGGGGGTGTGAGAATATATATTGTATATATGGTATATTAGGAATTGGGCAATTCCCTTTTCTTTGTATTTCCTTTTTCTGTCATAGATTAGAGCTATGTAACTGATGCACTCTTTGTAAACATACACAATTGAATATACAAAAAAGCTTTCAAGAATCTTACAGATAGATGTATATGGATGCCTTGGTAAAAACACTTTTTGGGTACAAACATTTGGGAAACGCAAATTGGGAAGTATATGTTTTGGAATTGGGAAGTATTGTTTTGGAAATTTAGATACATTATGAAAATCTCTTTATATATATGAATCTTGATTATTCTAATTGTAGTTGGATAGTTGTTAACTATTAACTCTTAACTCTGGGATGATAGATGTATATGGATGCCTTGGTAAAAACACTTTTTGGGTACAAACATTTGGGAAATACAAATTGGGAAGTATATGTTTTGGAATTGGAAAGTATATGTTTTGGAAATTTAGATAAATTATGAAAACCTCTTTATATATATATACGAATCTTGATGAATTCTCCTTGAATGATATAAAACATGTTGATATTTGGTTCTTTAGTGTTGGTTGTGATTGGTTATGAATGTCTATCAACAACACACACACTTAGAGAGTTATGGAAATCATTTTTGTTTTAAAATGCTTGTGATTTCATTCAATAAAAATAAACTGAAGAAATTGTTTTTACTAATGATTGTTTCAGTGCATATTGACAGGAGAGATTGTTCTATATCAAGTTGTTTTATTGCCTTGATATATATTAAAAAAATATTTCTCATTATCCTTGTTTTGGCCTTGAAACCCTTTTTATAGGGGGAGTTTTTTATCTCATTTTTCAAATCATTTATTTACAAAACTCCATGAAAAACACTTCTTAATGCCTTCTTTTTGAAACTCATACTTTGAAAACTTTAAATATTTGTCATCATCAAAAAAGGGGAGATTGTTAGCCCCAGGTTATTCAAAATTTAAATTCTTATTGATTTTGATTATTGACAAATATCTAGAATTCATTTTATTATTCAAAGTTTTCAAAGTAATACAAATTGTGCTTCAATGGTTCTAGAAGATATATGATTTTAAAGTGTTGTTTTTTAGTGGTTTTTAGCCCCTCAAAACATGAGATTAGCATTTGTATGCAAAATTCTATTTATGCTTGAAACAAGTCCAAGGATCGACACCAAAATAACAAGGGTTGATACCAGAGTGAAGCTCAAAATGTCTAAGTGTTCCAAAAGTAAGGGTGACACCAAGAACAGCAAGGGTCGACGCTAAATTTCATTGTGCAATCCAGCAGCAAGGGTCAACACTAAATTTCAGTGTGCAATCTAGCAGCAAGGGTTGACACTAAGAATAACAAAGGTCAATACTAAATTTCAGAATGCAATCCAACAGCAAGGGTCGACACCAAGAATGATAAGGGTCGACACCAGGAACACCTGGAACTCAACTCAGAAAAGAGAAGAAAGCAAATGGTCAACACCCAATCTATAGGGGTCGACACCTGTAAATTTGGGTTAAAAAAAACCCACCTGCCAAATCAGATCTAAACTGACACTGATCATTTCTCAGCCTTTTTCTGATCTATGTGCAGAATATGACATCATCTCTGATCTATAAGCAGAATTTTATGTGACCATATCTTCTACCAAAAGTTGACCTATGAAGAAGAGCATTAAATGAAAAGCTTGTGCATTTAATGATCCTTCTCTTCCCAAGACCTTTGTCACGACCCAAACTCGGTATCCAAAGTTCGGCTCGCAACAAGATAAAAATAAAATAATTCTAAAATTTCTGTAGGAGTAGCGCAACGGATAAATTAAGTAAATTAAAATAAAATAAATGGGTATCAAAATTCTATATACACCATGATCTGATCAAACACAACTGGAAGATATCTTCCTTGATTTGCTTTAACGGCTAGAAGATTCAAATCTCCTCTCTCCAACAGCTAGAAGCCATTAATGCTATAAAGATGAAGCTCTCCTCGTTTAATGAATACACTTCTTCAAATATAACAAACCCAGAGCATTCAATAGCTTTGATACTTCATTGCACTTCCATTTTCACATCTGAGAGTGTCTTAATTATCTCTGTGCTTACATTTTCATATCCATCTTTTGAGAGAGAATATTTGTAAAAGATGACAGTTGTATTTCTTATTCTTGTTCCTTATTTTCTAAGTAAAACATTTGTAAAGTGGGCATTTAGTTGAGAGATCCTCAACAGATTGAAGTAAGTCCTTTGTAAAAATCCATAAGTAGGTGAAACTTAGTGGTGCATTAATTCTTAGTGAAGAAAATCTCAAGGAGGTCTCTTGAAGAGTGAACGTAGCCAGTAAAGCGAACCACTATAAATCCTTGTGTTGAGCTCTTCTTTGCTTTTCTTTTATTTTCTGTTTATTCATTGTATGTCTGCTGCATTTAATCACTTAGTCATTTGAAATCTAATTTCTAGTCAAATTTTTTAATAACCCAATTCACTTCCTTCTTGGATTGCCTTCGTGTATAACATAATTTTTTGTTTTTAATGAATTTTTTTAATATTTTAAGCAAGTTTTTTAGTTTTTAGATGTACCTAACCTAAATATACCTAAAAAGTAAAATATTTTTTAAAAAATATTTTTTAAAAAATCAATAAATATATGAATATAAAAATGTACTAAATTTTTGTATTTTTTATTTTATATTTTTGATGTTTAGTGAAATTTTTTTTTAAAAATATTATATATTTTATTATATTTATATTAAGTGCATTTAAAAAGTAAAAATTTTACTTAAAATATTAAAACAAAATTATTAAAAACAAAAAACAAAAAACAAAAAATAAAAATAAAAAATAAAAATCTCAATTTTTAGAAAATTAAATTCCAAAAATTAAAACCAAACAAAATGTAAGGATTTCTCAAATTATAGAAATACCTTTGCTAATTTGGTCTTCTCCTCCAACCGATTATCCCTCAACCATGAACCACAAATGACAAAACAGGGTGTCACATTCACTGTATCTTTCCCCCAGGTGTTGAAGTTTTACTCAAATCATATCTTCTTCACAAGCCCACCGCCCACCCAAGCATAAACAAGTGATTGCCTTCATGTGCTACCATAGTTTTTAACAAATACAATGACACTTCACACTTCCCATACACACACAAAAGGTGAGAGAGAGAGAGAGAGAGAGAGAGAGATTTAATTGAACTTTGGGAAGCTCAATCACCCAAATATCATGATCCAGGGGAGTCCCCCTCATTTCCTCCATATTATTATTTATTTGCTCGTCAATATCATAAATAAAATTGCCAATCTCTCTCCCAGGATTTACACATAAAAGCTCAAAGTGACATGTTTATGACTTTTGACTACAAATGAATGAATTCAAAACTCCCACCCTATATATACCCTTTCAAGAATTTCCTCCACTATCTACAAACCCACATCTAACCCTTCTTACCCAACTAAAAGAATTGGGAAAAGAAAAAAAAAATGTAAACTCCCAAAATCAATGGAGTTTGAATATTATGAATTACCCAAATAACAAAGTTATCTATCTGTGCTATTATTGACATGGGAAGAAACTCGAGTTTTAATTGGTTTTAACTTCAAGCCCATGCTTTCTGGAGAGAGAAGATCCGGGGAGATGCAAGACGGGCTGAGGGGACTCCTTGGGCTGCCGCTAAGCTGGCAAGGCCTATATAATCCGTACCCCATGAAAAAATACTCCATGGGTACCAACATTGCATGCGGTTGCTCTTCTGTTACCACTGATCCACAAGCCTGGACCTGCACAAACATACTCACTTGCATAAGCAATTATTAATCAGGGCATTTTTCCCAATCACAAATGCACTTTTGTTCAAATAAATGTATTTATTCATTTTTGTCAAATGACATAAAAGAAATGTTTTAAAATTGTCGGACTACTTTGGGATTCAATAATAATTGCCAGCTCAAAAATGGTGGCTAGCTTTTAGCTGGTAAGCCTCTTGGCAGTCATGCTATAATGGGGAATTTCATCCGGGTTAGGGGACCATGTTTAGGGGAGGGTGACCCTCTTTGGTAACCCATCACCATTACACCCAAAAAAATAAAAAATAAAAAAGAACCAAAAAATATATATTATATAAATTTATTGCCAGCCTAAAAAGATAGAGAATTTAGCAATTAGATGGCATGATAGTCAAAGAAGTTCAAGAAATAAAGCCCTAGAACAAGGGGTTATTGTTCATGCATATATTATATCAGGAATAAAATTTGTTATATGTAGTAAAACAAGTTGGATAGACTGAAAATGCTTCAACAAAAACTAATTCCATTTGAAATGCATAGATTTGGCATTATGTTTAGAAACCAAACATTTCAGCCAAAAAGACACTAAAAAATCCAATTCCCAACAAGCCCTAATTATTCAAGAAGAATAACTCAAATTTAAGTTAGATAATTCATATAAGAATTTCAAAATTGGATTAAAAAGCTTTATAATGAGGATTATAAAGCTTTATTACAGTAGATATTTGAAATCATACTAAGGGGTCTCCTCTTGGCTCAAAGATCTTACTGAAATACATCTTTTCTATATCAACTTACCTTCTCTACAGGACTAACTCTCTAAGATTTTTATAAAATTTAACCTCAAATCCCTTGATTTGAAATCCACATCCATCCAAACGAACACCAATCTTTTACTTATACCTGGATGGGCCACCACCATGTAAATGTTTTGTTCATCTCATATCATACAAGCATTCTTACATACTGATTTGATGCATCACATACCTCAACTAAGGCACTATATCTTCTATCCAGTTTTGATGTCATGTGAACAGCCTCTGAATGGAAAGGAGAGTCCTCGCCAACAAATATGAGTGTCCGACATTTAAGTCTCTTCAACCCATCAGTAATGTCAGGTCTCCTGCTAGTTGACCAAAGGTCAGAGAAGTTTGTTTACCAATTAATTGTGAAAGCAAGGAACTCATGAAAAAAGAATGAACACACAATATGCAGTACAATAAGCAATCTCGGACTTGGCCTTTACCTATCAATTGCTTGAAGAAACTGCAGAACATTTATGCTCTGCCTCTCATCCAGTAACTGGAGAGAAAAAAAGAAGAGAGAGAGAGAGAGAGAGGTCAGATTCCAGCAAGTGTGCACTTAATACAAAAAGGATTAGAATAGTTGAATTGAAGCACTAACTCTTCTACATGCTTGAACAATGTCTGATTCTGGGACATCTATACTACCACGTACTTCCTGATACAACTTAAAGGAATCTCATCACTCAACCTAATCATATAAATCACAAAGCATGAGCTGAAAATAATAAAGAATAACTGGTAGACTGGAAGTACTAGAATACCTTGCTAAAATACCGTTGAAGCAAGAAGTCCTTCACCAAACCACACATGCCATAAAAATATAGCAAATTTGACGTCACCTAGAGATTAAATGGAACTTGGATTTAGTACAGAGATTAATGTCCTTGACAATGTACAAATGACAGCAAGGTACGCAAAAAACACCTTATTATACAACCATTCTGTCCAAGAGGCATTTTTGCATAAAGGGGATACAAGTATCAAACCAAGAACCCGCTCCCTATATTTCATCTGTAATACAAAACCTTGGTAAATTAACCAATCTACATATATTTTAAAGTTCATAAAAACTATCGCAGAGGAAACATACAGCAAATAGAGTGAGAATGTAAGCACCCGCCGTTACCCCCATGCACATCACCGCACCAAGCCTGAACAAGGTCACATTCATGTGTCATACATCAAGTTACAAGAATTATAATAAAAAATAAAAAATAAAATAAAAATAGAGAAGAAAAAACAAAGATAACTTAAGACCAGAAAATGTATTTATACATCCTCTTTACGCCAGCAACGAACACAAGAAAACTATATAACTCCAACCCTTTTTTTAGTTTTGAGCATGGTTCGATAAAAAAAATTGGATAAATAACAGTCAAAAGATACGAGTAGTATTAACAATATTGAAGTAATGAGATTACCTAAAATGGTTGAGAACCTCAATAATTTGATCTGCTAAGTCATCAACAGAAGGTACAGGATCATCCGGACAAATTGCTGCTGCTCCTAACTGCAAGAACTCTTATGGAAGTCCCAGAATAAATCTTATGTGAATAATAGCATTCAGTAGAAAGGACACAAAAAAAGCTCAAAACAAAAATTCATGAAACAAGAATAATAGAATCATACAAATGCAGAAAATCAAACAATTCACAGACCTCGTGGCCGGGAGGACTAATATGGTAAATGCAGAAGTTGTGGAGCAGCAAAGAAGCTGCTTCAGGACAAAAGAACAATCCTTGGAAACAGGACATATCTGCTCAGAAAGTTGCAAAATCAGGTGATAAACATTAACAGATTGAAAGGCCAAAAAACAAAACAAGCAAAAACAGTGGTGTCAAAACATAGAGATTCAGGGAAGAGCGAAAATTTGAATTTAAAACATAAGACATGGAAAGGAATAAATCTATCACTTACGATTTAGAGCCAAATCAGGATAGGTAACCAGAGCTGGCTTGTCTTGGTCTCCATACACAATAACAGACACAGGACCACGGCCAGTTCGTACAATATGTTCCTGCAATAAAATTGTAATAAATTACATGCATTGTAAACAAATCATCATGCTTACGCGGGATTAAAAAATAAAGAAAATAAATCAACAGGGGAAGAACAATTCCAAGAAATCATTGATGAGATCGAAACTGTAAGGTACCATTATATTTTCTAAATAAAAAAACCCTAAATTGGTATGAGAAATCATTTGCTTTGTGTTTATAGACCCTTAAATGAAGCCAAAATCTGAGCTTTTCTGGCAAATTTATTCCCAGGAAAAGCTTTCCATGTGCACTGACCCTTTTTGGAACCAGATTGCTACATCAGCATACTATATATTTCTAAAAGAAGATCAAACAAACAACAATTTGTTGGTAACAATCATTGGATTCTTAATAAAGTAATGACATGGAATTTAATATAATAAAAATGACATAGACAGATAAACTAATTATACTGATTGCAACTTCCAACCAAAAACAAAAGAAATACAAGGATAAAGTAACAGCCACGCTGTGTTCATGAAATGAATATAAAAAGTTTCTGCATGATTGAGAGTTTTTACCAATAACAACAAAGAATCAGACGAAACAACAAAGGAGTGAGAACAAATAAGACTTGATAGGACGAAGAACAAAAATAATTAAAACAATGCTCCTGTTAGCTAATCAATATCAATGATTGACACCCCATTTGATTGCTGATAAGCAAGAGTTGAGAAAGCAACTATATATTAAAAAAATTCACTTGTACTCGGATAATTCCAACCATTTGTCCAAGCTGAGCTCATTCTTTCATCATTTAGAAACCAATAATAACACATACAACACAGCATCAAATAATTTTAATTTCCTATTTCTCCCTCCCTCTCTTTTTTTCCCTTTTGGGAGAGGAGAGGTATGGATAGGTTCTTCAGTTTTCTCAGCCACCAAACAAAACATTATAATAGAACTAAAGAAAGGAAATTGAATGATTTAAAGCAAATTCAAACAACAAGAGGGTTCAACGAGACAATTAATAGGTCGCATTGACAATAAGAAGGAAGAAAGAAAGAAAAACCAGCTTCACAAACACAGAAGAACAAAAAAAGTAATTAATTAATTAAAACCCAAAATTATTACTGCTTTAATTCGTTAAAAAAAAAAAAAATCAAAATCAAAACAGTCAACAGATCTACCTCAAAAACTTACCAATTTCAAGCTTTCCATTTTTTCAAATAAAGATTAATAAAAAATAAAAAGAGGATGGACCCAAAACAATTATCAAACATCAAAACAACCCTAACCCTTCAATTTGGATGCAGAGAAAAGCAAAAAACAAGATGGAAAAATTCAAAAAATTTATTTTCCTTCACCAACATTTCCAAGCAATAAAAATACACCATAAACCAAGAACTCAAAAATACCGGCTCGAAATATTCGAAAAATGCGAATCCATAAATCCAATAAACCGAACAAAATGCATAATATTTTAATTGATCAATCAATCAAACAAAAAGAAATAAAAAATCAAACCTTTCCGCCAAGATAAATCGTTTCCATATCAACAGAAACGGAATCGCTTGAATCCGCCATGGCCGACAGCTCTGTGCCTGAAAAGCCCAAAGCCCTATCTCTCTCTCTCTCTCTCTAGAAAATATTTTCTCTCTCTATCCTTCCGTTTGTCTCCCTCTCTCTCTCCCTCTCTCTCTCGATGGCTTATATACGAAGCGATTCTCTATCTTTGTTTCCCTCTCTCTCTCTCTGTCCCTCTCTCTCTGTATCTAACTGTAAAAGAACATGCGGTTAATCTCCACCGACGACGCAAATAACGGAATTTAACCGGGGACTCTGGTCAATATTTAACCATGGTTAACTGACCGACAGCTTGGCACTTTTAACTTTGCCCACCACGCAATCATTTTATTCGCCATATATCTGCTGCGTAGTTAGCTTTCGTTTGAGCTATGCGTTCGTTTTTTTTTTTAGTTTGGGATTTAAAAATTTTGTTTAGGATAAATTTTTTAAATTTTTTTAAAAATAATAAAATAATTATAAAATAAATGTAACATTGTATCATATTTAATTAAAATAATTTATTTTATCTTATAGTTAAAATAATATATTTTAACTTATATGACTATTTTAGCCCGACATGCCAAACGAACCTAAGGAGTGATTAATAAGTTTAAAGGCGACGTCGTTTCAAAGTTGGTGTGGTCTTTTCTCTCTCATGGGTTTTTTGCTTTCCACGTGTATTAAACACGGATAAATTTTTTACAGTCAATTTTTTGATCCTTTTATATTATTATTTTTTTGTTTTTTTAATAATATTGACTGTGAGTGTTGAGGTGTCGTGATGATGTGGTTCTCGAATCCGTGAATAGTTATTGTTCGGTAATCTACTTTTTTTTTTTTTACTATTATTTATTAAATTTAAGTTAAAATTTAATTAAAAGTTTGATCTCTTTTTCTTTAAATGATTTATTAATTTGGAAATTTATTCTTTCTACACCACTATCTTCTATATTATATCATACTTCATTTTGTGTATCTGATTCTGAGCTCATAACAATATTCTAAATCGTTTATTTTAATGAAAAAAATTAATTTTATCAGATATTAATAAATAGATGAAAATCATATTTCATTTCATACAATTGATAGTTTAAGTTTAAAATTATAACTATCGTACATTTTAAAAAATAAAATGTCATTTGTTCACGTCTCTACACAACTCTTCTTTGTTGTTGAGCTTATGAGATGAATAATTCAGATAATCGTAGTAGGCCCGAGAAAGGGCCTAAAAATCAATTATGAAGGAATTTGAAGGACAATGGTATGAAAGAAAGTCATTCCTGTTTATTAAGGAACAATTTGATGGATGATGGAACAAATTTAAGCAATTCGATGAACTAGTTAAAAAATGTAGTAGTTATTGAATATAAGGAATATTATTGAAACAGTAAGGCTATATCCTCATTTTGGATCCCAAATTTTGAATTTCCAATAATATGATACGCATTTATTGAATAAATTTTATATTTTAATAGAATTTTTATTTGATGTGATTTATAACACATCAGTTGGAGTTGGTTTGGTTTGGTGCTTCAAAATTGGAGGTCCAAAACATTTTCTTTACTGAAAAATCAAGAGAATATGACAAACTTGCAAAGGTATTTACTTGATATAATAAAATATAATAGTAGATATGTATGTGACCTTTGAAATCCCAATCAGTGTACTTGGTTTTAATTTTTTGAAAATTGAATTTTTTATATTTTATTTTTTTTTAGTGAATATTTTTAAAATTTTAAGTATTTTTTTTTACTTTTTTAGATGTATCTTAATTAGATGTATGTAAAAAGTAAAATATTTATTAAAAAAATATTTTAAAAAATCAATAAATATACAAGAATATGAAAAATGTACTGAATTCTAGTATTTTTTTTTCTTCATATTTTTGGTATTTAGTAAATTTTCTAAAGATTTTTTCACAAATATTATATTTTTTAAGTGTATTTATGTTAGGTATATTTAAAAATTAAAAAAAAAATGGTTAGAATATTAAAAAAATTCAATATAAACAGAAAACACGAAAACTAAAAAAAAAATTAATTTTTCTAAAAAGTGAATCTTGAAAACTCAAATCAAACCAGCCGAATGTTTTTATGATGTTATGAACATGTGTCTCCTTAATGCATATGTTAGGATAATTTTGGAAAAATAATTTTTCTTAACATGGTTGAGTTTTTTTCAATTTAAAATTTGAATTTGATAGTCATGGTAAGGTTGGTTCGTAGATCCTATTTTGATAATCTAAAACATAATAAAATGAAAATATTACAATTATCGAATTGATTTAATTTTTTTATGAATAATATAAACAAAGAGTTTTAAAAAATAAATAATTTAAATTATCAAAACATGATTTATGATGAGTCCCTGTGGACCTAGATATCACAATTAAATTTAGATTTAAACTTGAAACAAGACTAATCTTATCTTATAATATGTTCCCTCCGTCCCAAAATAATAGTTTATTTTTTAGAATTTAACTTTTTTTGATAGTGCAATTATTGTATTTTAAAAATATTAATTTTTTAAAATTACCCTTTAATAGTACATTTTTTTGAGAATATCAATTTTATAATTGTACTTTTTGTGTTGTTAATGAATTTAAAAGAAGGGTAAAATAGGAAATTCATTATTTTAGTCCTTGATTTTTAAAGATTGACTAATATTTTGGGACAATGAAAAATAGAACAAGATACTAATATTTTGAGACAGAGGGAGTTTAATTTTCAAACTTACTTTTATGTGAAAAATGTATAATATATATATATATAGTAATGTTAGAAACCCCAAAAATTCTATCAAAATTTTGGTAGAACTTTTGAAATTTTTAACATTTTTGATATATATATATATATATAGTTTTTAGCATTTATGTTAGTGATACATTAAACTAAGTTTTGTTTAATCAGTTTGGTAGCAACTAGCTTGCAGTTTGCAAAAACCAAGGCTTTGTTTGGCAGTCATAGTTGGGACTAAAAAAGTATAAAAGATAAAATAAGTTAAATAAGATAATAAGGTAAAATATCTCATCCAAATCATAAACATTTTATCCTTTTTCTAACAAAAATAAAAAATAAAAAAACTAAAAAAAATTAACCCAAATGAACTTTTTAGTCCCAAGTTAAAAAAGTGTCAATCAAAAAAATTCAACTAAAAAAGTCTTGTTCAAACGACAAATAAGTAGCTTGCCAAAGTAAAGTTTATTTTGAAAAATAAGTTTAAAGTTGATTTTTTTTATTTTTTTTTTTAAAAATGTATAAAAAATAGAAAAATAATTTGGCCTAAAAAAATCAAAAAATTAAAAAACTGACTTTTAATCAAATTGGTTCATTTGGTGCAACACTTTCAGCCTTGTTGCCTTGGAATTTTGGTATCATTGCAGATCATGCATATTCATTCGGGAGGTTCATTTTGATGTTGGAATTATTCTTTTGGTTGAAGTGGTCTGTTTAGTGACTTTTCAGTACTCCATTCGAAGCTTCGAAGCAAATTAAAATGCTTCCAAGGACTTTTTGTTCCATTGTTAGTAGTTGGAAGGTCTGTCTCTCAGCATCACTGACTTTGTTAACTTTGATCTCTTCTTCTCCTACTTCCCTCGATTTGTCTTCTAACTTTGATTAGTTTAGGATCATTTCAAGGATATTTGGAAGACTTTCATGTCTCTTTATAATTTATTTATAAATTCATTAGTTAGTGATGTGGAATTAGACTTTGGTTTTGTAACCATAGTTAATTTGAAAGAATCTCGTGAATATTATTATGCCTTTATTTTTTTGCATATTTTTATTCTCAACCTCTGATGTACATTTATGAGAAATCATTTTTTTTTTTTCAAAAAATATAATTATTAGAAATTTTGTGAAAATTTTCGATCATCCTTAATTTTGTGAAAAAAATTCCTATCCCTTGATTATTGGAAATACGTTGTTTTATTTTTTGAGACATGCATAATAATAAAATTATGTCTACATCTTTTTTTTAGTGAAAACAAAGAGTTATCATCATTATATATCTCTCAGTCAAAAATAAAAGCCCACATCAATAATAGAAATGTTAAAAGCTAATCACAGAACCAATTACAAAAAAATTTGTGCCACGAAAAATTGTTCTCCACATGAATGATATGTTAGAAAAACATCAATCTTAAAATGTAACTAGCAAGTTTTTTTTGTTGTTTTTGTTGGTAAAAGATAAGTAAGCACTTCATTCATAAATAAAAGAAAATTAACAGAGAGTTTCAGAATACATAAGATGCTAAACAAAGAAAAAATTGCCAACTAAAAAGACAAATAAGAACTTTGCAAAGAACATAAAAGATAATCAGATCCACCAATAATAACAACCACAAACAGGGTGGAGCTATGCTTTGAACAATGGTGTCAATTGACACCATGAACTTCAAATTTTTGATAGAGTATATGTAATCATGTATAACGCAGCGGGTAAAAAGATTCAAGTCATACCTTGGGTGATGGAATCTGAAACGATGAACCTTGTGGGTAAATCACGTACTTCACAAACCACAAACTATGAACACACAACAATGGAGTGATACCACAGTATGAGTATCACCCACACTAGTCATATGCAAAGGTTTGATATAGGAAAAATATCAATCGTTATTTTAATCATCCCACATCCCATATCCCATATATAACATATCTGATATAAAGGCTATCTAACCATCTATCCATATCTTTTGATAAGATATGATAGATATAGATATAAGATAGTGGGTTATCCAAAACTAAGGATAAATAATAATTTAAATTCAAAAATCAAATTATTTGGATGATCTGATATTGGTCATGGGTTATGCCACATGGGCGCCCAAATTCGGGTCCAATACCCGGCCCAATTTTCAAAATCTCCCACTCGTACATGAATTTGCATGACATTGCCACATCTCTATCTCTAAGGGTGTACACGGTCCAGATTGGTTCGGTTCTGAGAAAATTCAAGAACCAAACCGATCCTAACGGTTCTGTGATTTTGAGAACTAGACCAGACCATTACATTTGTAAAATCGGACCAGAACCAAACCGAAATAACGGTTCAGTTTCGGTTTGGTTCATAGTTCCAGAAATTTCTATTTACAAGAGTAAATTGTTAATATTAACAAAATAATTACTCAAACTAATTACATTTAACTCATAATAAAAACAAATAATATTAAGGCATTACTCAACATTACATATCTATATCATCCTAATATCACTAAAATTACAAAAAATCAATTAATAAAAATAAAACTTGATATTATATCTATATATATCTTTTAAAATCCGGTTCAGTTCGGTTCGAACCGTGATTTTTTCATAAAATCTATTAATCGAACTACTTTTACGATTCTCATATTTCTTAAACCAAACCAAACCGGTTCTTAATAGAATCGAACCAAATCGTACAATTCGGTCTGGTTCAGTCCAAATTACCAGTTTAAACGGATTTTTGAACAGCCCTATCTATCTTAATCTCTCCAAATATTGAACAATCCATACTAGCCAGTTAACCGTGCGACCACTGAGAACACCTACATGTAGGAGCTTTATACTAGAAACTCAATATGAGCCAGCATAGAGACATTAACCCAAGAAGAATAGAAATAGTGTCTCATGTACCCAGACCCATCTAGCTACATCGGTCCAAAACATCTCTAATCCCTCAAAGAGCATGTTTGACCCTCCTAGGTCCCGCATTATATTCACACCCAATCAGCATCCCATAGAGAACGATGTGAGTTGTCGACAGTGAATATAGAGTAGAGATGTAGAACTAGATGATCTTCCCTTCACCCTCATATCATTTAATTCGGAATTGACCGCTTTTCCAGTAATGTCTCTTAAAACCGAATCATACATGACCGCAGACAACATACCAAAGTAACTGAACATCAACTCCTCATTTTATGACATAGTCAAAGGTCACAAAAGGCACAAAGTGAAGCCATTGGAAAAAATGACTTTTAGGACTCACACAGTGAGGAAGCAGGGATCCATTCTCTCACCTCGCTAACGGGTCGATAAGCACATGCAGTACGAATGCATGCTATAGTGGAGTAACTCTTCCAAAGAGTGATGTTAAACTCACACACCATACAGATCTTAGTCTAGTCGCTCTTAAGCGCACAAGTCGCTTCCTAGCGTCTAACTCGAATTCTCTATTTGCTCGCCTCTCAGGCATCAAATGAGATCTCGCATCTGGCTATCCATAACAGGCACATCATGGAAAAGTGGGTACTCTCATATCCATGGTCGGTCTCTAACAAGACCTCATCTTGGCTCCAACCAAGGCGACATAGCTAGTGGATAATTTTAGCTTCTCTTGCTCCAAATACAATAAGCCACTAGTCTCATCCTTACTCGCTACCTAGCGCTAAGGGCGATTGCTCGTGTGAGTGAGCCAATCTTGCCTGCTAACATCAATTTATTATTTTGTGTATGCTAATTCACAAACCATTGCAAAAGTAGTAAACATAAATGTGTAATAGAAACAAATATGAATACTAATGGCATAAATATCCCAAAAAAATAAGAGTTCAACTGAATACACATAATATATCACCACCTACGTAGTCCTAAAGCCCTAACATGAGTAAGATAAACATCTCTAGCAATGGGCTTAGTCAAAGGGTCCGCAACCATGCGACTCGTAGGGATGTGTTCCAGGATCACTTCTTTCTGCGCCACAATGTCTCTGATAAAGTTGAACCTCACATCAATGTGTTTGGTTCTGCCGTGGTATTTAGGATCCTTAGCGTAAGCGAGTGCAGCCATGCTGTCACAATGGATAGTCACAGGGTCTGAAGTATGTGTGACAATATCCAAATGCTTAAGGAATCTCCTCAACCAAAAGGCTTCCTGAACGGCAGATGAACAAGCCACAAACTCAACCTCCATAGTCGATAAGGCGATACAGGATTGCTTCTTACTGCTCTAAGAAATAGCACCATCGCTAAGCATGAATGCATATCCTGAAGTGGACTTACGCTCATCTAGTCTCCTCCCCAATCAGCATTATAATAGCCAACTAGACGTAGATCTGAACTTTGGTAACAAAGTGTGTAATCTGCAGTCCCTCTAAGATATCGTAATATCCTCTTAACTGCTTTCCAATGAGCTGGTCCTGGGTTGGATTGGTAACGACTCACCAATCCGACTGCATAACAAATGTCAGGCGTGTACACATCATAGCATACATCAAGCTTCCAACAGCATTTGCATAGGGAACACGGGCCATCTTTTCATTCTCTTCTGAGTCTTAGGACCCATATCAAGGCTTAGGCTCTCGCCTTTCGCAACAGGAGTGTCAATGGGTTTGCAGCTCTGCATCTGGAATCGCTCTAGGATAGTCTTAATGTAAGTCTCTTGAGACAAACCAAGAAGTCTCCTAGAGCGATCCCTAAGGATCTTAACACCGAGCACATAGCTCCTCACCCATGTCTTTCATCTCAAATGTAGAGAACAACCACTTTTAGTGGCGACAATCATCTCCTTGTCATTTCCAGCCAATAATATGTCATCTACATATAATGACAATATCAAAAAATGTCCTTGGACCGCTTAACGTACACACAGTGATCTTCTCATCAATCATAAACCCATTAGAAACAATGGCTCGATGAAATCTCAGATTCCACTGTCTGGATGATTGCTTTAAGCCATAAATAGATCGTTGAAGCTTGCAAACTTTGCGCTCCTGACCTACTACCACAAAGCCTTCTGGTTGATCCATATAGATCTCTTCATCCAATTCTCCATTGAGAAATGCAGTCTTAACGTCCATTGATATAGCTCTAAGTCCAACTGAGCTACTATGGCCAGATTAGGCGAATAGAGGCAAACCTTACAACTGGTGAAAAGGTTTCCTCATAGTCCACACCCTCTAATTGGGTGTAGCCTTTCGCCACTAGGCGAGCCTTATACCTTTTTATGGAACCATCTGCTTTTGAGAACCCATTTGTTCCTAATAGTCTTGCACCCTAGGGGCAAATCAACTAAGTCCCAGACATGATTTTTCTTCATAGACTCCATTTCTTCATCTATTGCAGCACTTCATTCTTTACTAGCAGGGAATGAAAGAGCCTCTTTGAGATTCTTAGGCTCCATCTCATCACTCAGAGCAATCATGAATGCTTCTCCTTCAATCTCAAAACGACGACGGGGTATAGCTCCACATGTACTTCTACGCCGTTGAGAATCTTGAGAATCCTCATCCATTAGATCTAATCCATGGGCAGGTAAATTGCTCACACTATCTCTAGGAGCTTGAGGGATTATTTCATCATTTTCTACTAGGCTACTAGGTGTGCCTTCAGGTAGATCCTCCATCTCATAGAGCTCTACATCTCTAGTTACCTCACATCTGCTAGAGAAATCCTCCTCTAGGAAATCCACATCTCGTGACTCAATTTCAATCACACTTCTATCCGGATGCTCCCCAATAAACACATAGCCCTTAGAATGTTCACTATAGCGAATCAAGATACACTTTTTTCCTCTAGGGCCCAATTTCCCAAACTTATGAGAAGCGTTGTGTATGTAAGCTGCCGAACCCCAAGGCTGCAAATTGCCCATATCAAGCTTTTTGCCAGTCCACATCTCATATGGGGTGGAAGGAACTGATTTGGAGGGCACACGGTTAAGGATGTAGGCAGCAGTCAACAAAGCATCTCCCCAATAAGAAATGGAAGATTAGCTTGCGCCATCATTGATCTAACCATGTCAAGCAATGTGCGATTCCTTCTCTCCGCTACACCATTTTGCTGCGGAGTCCTAGGAATTGTCAATTGCCTGATAACTCCTTTTTCCTCACAGAGCACTTTAAATTGCTCAGATAGATACTCGTCCCGGTCAGTCCTTAGAGCCTTAATGCTCTTGTCTAATTGATTCTCAACCTCATTAACATACCGTCTAAAGTAATCCAATGCTTCTGACTTGTGAGAAATCAAATAGACATAGCCAAAACGCGTGCAACCATCTATAAATGTGATGAAATAAAGGGCTCCATGCCTTGCCCTCACATTCATTGGTCCACATATATTAGAATGAATAAGTTGTAATGGGATAGATGCCCTTTTGGCTTTCCCAAATGGTTTCCTTGTTGCCTTTCTAGCAAGACAGTGCTCACAAGTGGGCAAAGTGACTCTAGCGAATGGGTCTAAAAGGCCTTCTCTAGCCAATCTAGTCATCTTATCTTGCCCTATGTGGCCTAATCTAGCATGCCATATCATAGAATCATTATCACAAATAGATGCAATATAAGAAACAAAGCCATTGACATTTTTATTAAACTAGAATCATCCACATCCAAAACTAAGAAACCATCTAAAAGATAACCAAAACCATAAAAAATTGTTCCCAAATAAATGCTGACACCATTATTCTCAAAACAAAAGCTAAAACCAAGGCTCAAAATGCTAATAACTGAAACTAAGTTTCACCGAATATCCAGAGCATAAAGAACATCATGAAGATACAAGGTGCGCCATTGTCGTATTTCTAGCTTGTATGTGCCAATGCCAAGCAGCTTTACACTGGACTCATTCCCTATGTAAATTTTTCTGCTCCCATCAGGTACTCGACAATACTCAACGAACCCTACTTTGTTCCTCGCGATGTAGTCTGTTCCCAAAAATGAGGAGAATGAGCAATTAATGCTTGACTAGAAACAAAGCATTGAATGTGAGAAATTAAGTAAGGGAGTACCTTCTTCTGCTCAGGGCAATCCCAAGCGAAGTGTCCTTCTTTGTTATAGTTAAAGCATGTCAATTTAGCCTTTACCTTTTTGCCACCTCTCTTGCCCCTACGCTTGAAATTTCTAGCGCCATTGGGCTTTAGCATAGCTGCTGCTTGCTTCTTAGGAGCACCTTTTGCTTTTCCACGCTTGAACTGAGAAGTCCTACGTAAGTTTGACTCAACCACCATAGCAGAGCCATCAGACTTAGCCGCCTCTAGGCACTCAACCTCTAGCTCTAAATGATATGATATGTCTTCGAATGTTTTCACACTCTCATTATGCATCATGTTATGCTTCATCTGCTCCCAAGAATTTGGCAGAGAGCTAATCACAGCTTGTACTTGTTGCTCTTGAGTCAAATTGTGCCCAACAGCTACAAGCTCACGTCTCATGTGACCCTCAAATGCTGCTTCATGAAGTGATGCGCCTTTTTCTGATAAGAGTCAAACTTCATAGTCAGCCCACGTAACTTGGCCAAAGAAGTGATACCAAACTTTTGCTTGATAGCTTTCCACATCTTAAATGCAGTCGGGCAATGCTCAAACTCACTGATCAAGTCGTTGTGCATGCTGCTCAGCATGGTAAAGCGCGCACACCGATCTTTGTTATGCCAAGTTTGAAAAACTTCAAGATCACGACGATGTTGAGCTGTATTGCCCTACTCAGGCTCAACCACCACTTGTTCAAGTGTGGTCAACACTTCTTGCTCATTGAGGAGGTATTGGATCTTACGGCGCCATATGTCATAGTTATCGCCATCCAATTTCTTTTCCTTAGTTAAGTTTGCCACCACTGTCTTAGCTGCCATTTCTACATACAGAGTAAAGAAAGAACAAATGCGCAAGGGATACTAATGTTAGCAACACAAAATTATTTTGTAGCAAAAGAATCTAAATTAAATAATGATAATATTACACATGTCTCAAGATCGAAAATTTATATGCTTGTAATCATCTCTTGCGCCTTTAGTGACAATTATCAAAATTTTAATTTAATTCCATGAAAAAAAAAAAAAAAACCTCCCACTACTTATGGTATGTACAAAGCATAATAAATTCCATACAACAGCATCTTAATGTAAATTTACAATTAAATCATGTTATATTCATTTAATAATGGAATTTAAATAAGTAAAAAAAACTAATCATGCTTCTCTAATCACAACATATTACAAACTCTAAGGAAAAAAAATAATATGTTGTGTTTAATATTCAGATTATGCCATAACATAAAGTACATCATTCTAAAATTTTCTGAAATTTTAAATAATTAATAAACACACATAAAATCAGAAATAAATATTTCAGAATCTGGTAAGTTGCAACAATCATACCAGTAAATAGTAAAGCAGAAACTTGTCATGCAATAAAAATTTCATGCAACAATTGTACCAGTAAACAGTAGTCTACAATAAAAATTTCAGCCCCAAAAACTTGTCATGCAACACCAGAAGCATTTTAAAGCAGAAATAATGAATTATTATTTCAGGAAAAATATTTTTATTTTCATAAAATTTTGAAAATTTTATAGTAGATAAAAAATTTAATTCTAAGTCTAACAGTACCGACCACGCTCAAAACAAAGCTATAACGAATTATTTATGGCCATTTAACGCGATTCAGGATTTAAGGGAAAAACAAATAGTGCCTTAACATCTAGCAGCCAAGCCGGCGCAGAAAACGGTGTGGCTTGGCTCGGCGCACACGTAACTAAGCGGACAGCTCACGCGTGGAGAGCGCGGGCGGCTCACGCATGCGAAGCGCGCTTAGCGCGTGCGGGCTGTGGCTGACGCGTGGTGGCGCTGACGTCGTTAGATGGCGCGTGCGGCTTACGCGCCATCTTCCAGGGTGCTTTCTGATCTAATTTTGGTACTGTCAGACTCCATTTTTCAAAATAAAAACATTTGTGGTCTCAAAAATGACATTTAATGAACATAAATGATGAGGTGTATTACACTCTCTCTCTAATGATAGTGGAAGTGCAAAAACTCTGCACTTCATCTTCTTCCTTAAGGCATCAAAAATTCAAAAACGAACCCAAATTAGGGTTTGATGTATCTCATCAGCCATAAGTCCAAATCTAACAAATAATATATGGTTTCGAAGGTCTCGAAACAAGGATTCTAAATATGTAAGATTTGTAGACTGAAATTAAAGCACGTAAAACCATCATGCATGTAAAGTTTCGGGAATATAAAATGGGTCTCCATTTTTCTTGAAATCTAACCGTTGGATTTTTATGAAACTTTGCAGATATGTTCTACATGAAATATACTACAACGTATATAAATTTCAGGTTGATCGAAGATAGTTCGAAAAATTATTAATTTTCATGCATATATCATGTATATATATATAATTATACACATATTTTAATGCATAAAAATAAGCACGAAAATACCGATTAATGCTCTGATACCAATGTAAATCATGTATAACGCAGGGGGTAAAAAGATTCAAGTCATATCTTAGGTGATGGAATCCGAAATGATGAACCTTGTGGGTAAATTACGTACTTCACAAACCACAAACTACGAACACCCAACAATGGAGTAATACCAGAGTATGAGTATCGCCCACACCAATCACAATGCAAAGGCTTGATTGTTTTACAAATGGGAGAGAGTTAGAGAAAGAGCATGGAAAAAATATCAATCGTTATTCTAATCATCCCATATCCCATATATAATGTATCTGATATAAAGGCTATCTAACCATCTATCCATATCTGTTGATAAGATATGATAAATATAGATATAAGATAGTGAGTTATCCAAAACTAAGGATAGATAATAATTTAAATTCAAAAGTCAAATTATTTGAATGATCTGATATTGGTCATGGGTCACTATAGTTGGATGAATGATTATTTGGTTACATATATTGAAAAAGATCTGTTTGATAGCATAACTAATGAGGCCATTATGCAGGGATTTCAGAAAATGAAAAGTCGTCGCGGACAATTGTAATAGTATAGATATTTACTTATTTTTGTTGAAGTAATGGCGTTAATATCCCAATATTTTGTTTTTACTTGTAATTTCACTAGTTTGGATTACTTTTATCAATGTGATTTGAGAATATATGAAATTTACAGAATATTATGTGAATGTTAATGTTGACAGATTGTGTAGAACTAAAAATATGATATATGATATTGATGATACTTTGTTAAATGACCCCGTTAAAAGAAATTCCTGACTACGTCACTGACCACAAAAATCACGAAATGAAGAGGACACAAAACACCAAGAAGCAATCATCACAAAAGAAGCCAAGAAGAGAAAACATATTAGACAAGAATCTTCAATGAATGACATTTGTGAGTTCAAAAGAACCAAAACTAACATTGCAAATTCAAAATCAGAGAATACACAACCATAACATATATATATATATATATGGGCTGCAAAATGTTAGGGAAAAATAGATGATTTCTCACAAGTAAATCAATCAATGGAAATATAAATTATTGCGAAAAATTAAATCAATAGTGACACAAGAATCTATACGTGGTTCCCTCAATGTGAGGTTTGTCCACGAGATCGAAATCTGATTCCACTATCAACCAAAAGATTTCAAATGATTACAAACGAGGCACGAATGATCTCACAAAACCACCCTTAGATGAATTCCAAATAATCACAAATAATCAAAAGGAAAGACCTCACCAAATAGATAAATAAAAGTTTTCGAAACAAAGTTGAAGAATGACACAAATCTGAATAAAAAAAGCTTCCACTAACTGTAATAACCCCGACCTCCGATTACTACTAAACCATGATTAGTTATGCCTAACAGTAATTTAGAAGGAATCCAGAATTAATTTGCATATGTATTGCATTATCTTTGCGTTTCTATCTGTTTGCCATAAAATGATCTGTTCATGTTTAGCCTTTGAACTGTGAATTGAAAGCCTTATCGGCGCCCGATTTCGAAATTGATTAGTGTTTCATATTAGTTAGAATATATGTGATTTTATGGTAGATTTAATTAAAATTTGATTTGGTATGATTAAATTAGATTAAATTGCATTTGTTAAGTTTATTACCAAATTGACATTGAGTGGCCCATTACCTAAGGCAACTTTGAGACTTGATTCATACATTTGGTTGCATCTTTTATCATCCATTGAGAGACCAAACCGTAGGGGAGAGAGAGAGTAGGAGAACAAGATTGAGTTCATCTAGAATTTTGCTTGAACTTAGAAGAATTGAAGGCAACTTGGAAGATTAGGCTACTAAGCTTGAAATTGAAGACCTAAAGGTAGAGAATTCCTCCTTTTAATTATGAATGTGAGTTGTTCTTGCTAGGGTCATGGTGAAATTGGTATTTAAAGTCTAGACTTAGCTCAAGGTGTTGTTTTGAGAGTCAATCCATGCATGCATGCATAAATTTCCTTGTTTTGAGTTTGAATTCTAAGATTCCTTCCACGCATGTGTTAATTTCACTCACATTATGGTCATTCAACTTGTTTTCCATCAAATTATCAAGTTTGATTATGTTTTGGAGGGTTTGAATTCAAAGAGGTTCTTGCATGTTGAATTAATAGCATATTCATAAAGTTCATGTTGATTTTTGCACAAATTGAGTTGCTTTTGGACCATGATTTCTTGAAATGATTTTTAATACATGTTGTTTTATGAGTTATTATATGTTTCCTCAAATATTGGCCCAGAAAAATGAGTTTTGAAGGCTTAAAGGTTGAGTTTCATGCTTGGAGGTCAATCTGGATTTTTCATAAATTTGACCCACGTTCGAGCGGGGACTTTCACGCTCGAGCGTGAAGCCTGAGTACATGCACTTCCGCTCGAGCGGCGTGAGTCACACTCGAGCGTGAAATGCGTATACCCAGAAGTTTTTGTGTTTTGCAGTCCGCTCAAGCGGGGGAAGCCACGCTCGAGCGCGGGTCTGTGTCATACGCTCGAGCGAGGGTCTATGTCACACGCTCGAGCGGAGGTCGAGCGCCCGTCGAGCGTAAATTTCATGTATCCAGCACTTTTCATAAGTTTGCAGTCCGCTCGAGCGGGGAAGTCCACGCTTGAGCATAGATTCATTGTCTGCATGTCCGCTCGAGCGGGGAAAGCCGCGCTCGAGCGTGGACCTTATCTTCAGCAAAATTTGAGAAATGGTTTTCAATGCATTTTTGCATCCTCATTCCATCCTAGGCATTCTTAGACCATGTTTAAGACCCCATAATGAGGATAAGAGATTAGAAACACACTAAGAGCCAACGAAATAAGTTTTGTACAATTAGAATGTGTGTTTCAAGTGTGCATCTGTTATGTGTTGTGTAGGTCACGTGCCACGTACCGTTTGACCAAGTTTACTCCGTCTGTCTGTCTCAAGGCCCACTGTGAGTAATAACTCTATAAAGTTATGTTTAACTTAAGTATTTTCTAACTGGTATAGTATGATCTATTTTCTGAAATGCTATCTTACGAATTATGAATGAATGTCCAGTTTTCTGAAAAGTATTTGTGGCACCCTTAGTTCACGTGGCCCTCGCCCGGGGGTAACAATACCGCGATCAATCTACACGTGGCCCTCGCCCGGGGGTAACAATACCGCGGCCAATCTGCACGTGGCCCTTGCTTGGGGGTAACAATACCATAGCTACTTGCGCGCAAGATATGGACCTTTATGGCCGTTGGTACCAACTATGCATGTGGGTCTCTGGACCAAATTGATCTGATAGCTAATGGGTGTACCACGTATGATCTTATGCAAAATCTGAATATGAACATGAGTGTGTATCTAAATCTATTTCCGTTTTGCAGTCTGACTATGTTCTGATTTAAATACTAGATCCTAACTTGTGCTAGACATCATTCATAAAACCCCTTTACTCTGTTATTATTCACTGGGCTTCCGCTCACAGTTTATATTATGTATGTAGGTGAGCCGGCGGGTGACTAGGGCCAGAGTTGACGGCCTTCTGTTTTGTTTTTGTCAGCCAACTGTTGTGCCTCCCGAGGAGTTTCCGAGCGAAGCCTAATGCCATGGCTGTTTTTGTATTCATGCTAGTCTTTGTGTATGCTTTGTAAAGTTAGGTCTTGGGAAGTACATTCTGTAAATACCTTGTAAATATTGTGTATTTGGACTGGCATGTTTATGTATATATAAATAAGTTTTGAAATGTTCTGTCCCATGTACGTTATCACAGCTTATTGGACCTTGTCTATTTTGTATTATTGCTTCTACAGCCCCTTATTATTTGCTAATCTGTTCAGAGGCCTTTGGTAATCCACGGATTACTGGCCGGTTGCGATGCCTAACCTACAAGGGCGGGTTTGGGTCGTGACACTAACACTGCTAAGTACAGCTAAAAAAAAAACCTTTCGAATTTAAACTCCACCGAATTGACTTTTAATCCAAAAGTACTCACACAGCAAGTTTATGTTCCAAGAACAAAACCCACCGAAAATTGAATCAATTTTTGTAGTAGCCGCTTGCACTTCGGGAGAACAAAACAATATATAAAAAAATATTGTTAGTTTTTTGGCTTTTTATCAAAACCCTAACTGCCACCAAACAACTTATTAAATATCCATTGGGCCTCCAAAAGTCATATATAATATATTAAAAATATATTATAACCAAAACCAAACTACATTAAATATTTTAATAAACCAATTGGGCCCCATACTCCAATAAGGAAGTATACCTACAAGTCTCCCCCTACCGACTTAGGTAGAGACATCAACCATATCCGTCAAAGTTTGACACTTTAAATGTTTGTCCCTCGATAAAGTCTTAGTTAACATATCCAAAATATTATCATCCGTGTGAACCTTTTCGAGTTGTAACAATTTCGAATCTAACCCATCATGAATCTAATGGTATCTAACATCAATGTGTTTTGATCTCGAATGAAAAGTGAAATTTTTACTCAAATAAATAGCACTTTGACTATCACAATAAAGCACATACCCTTCTTGTTTCAAACCTAACTCTTGCAAAAATTTCTTTAACCATAACTCTTCTTTGCAAGTTTCTGTAATGGCAATAAATTTAGCTTCGGTAGTTAAGAGAGAAACAATTTTTTGTAATTTAGATTGCCATGCCACAGCTCCCCTTGCAAATGTTATTAAATACCCCGAAGTAGATTTCCTAGAATCAACATCACCGGTCATGTCAGAATTCGTGAACCCATCAAGTATCAGCTTACCATCCCCAAAACACAAACACACCTTCGAAGTCCCTCGAAGATACCTTAGAATCCATTTCACCACTACCCAATGTTCTTTACTTGGATTAGAGAAAAACTGACTCATCACACCAACGGCGTAAGCATATCCGACCTTGTACAAACCATGGCGTACATCAAAGAACCAACCACTGAAACATAAGGAATTTTCAGCATCTCTTTCTTGTCTTTCTCACTTGTAGGACATTGATTTGAACTAAGCTTGAAGTGACCCGCAAGTGAACAACCAACCGGTTTTTGTTTATCCAAGTTGAACCTCTCAAGAACTTTCTGAATGTAACTTTCTTAAGACAACCAAATCAGTCCCTTTTTGCAATCACGAACAATTTTCATACCAAGTATTTGTTTTGCCGGTTCCAAATCTTTTATAACAAAAGACTTGCTCAACTCTAACTTCAACTTGTTAACCATGGTAGAATCTTGATCCACAATTACCATGTGATCAACATAAAACAAAAGAATAATAAATTTGTCATCTGAAATTTTTTTCACAAACACACAATGGTCTGAAGTGATTTTAGAAAAACCATTATTCATCATAAAAGAGTCAAATTTTTTATACCATTGTCACAGCGCTTACTTAGGACCATACAAACTTTTCTTCAATTTGCAAACAAATTTTTCTTTCCCTTTTTCCACAAAACCCTCCGGCTGCTCCATGTAAATTTCTTCTTCAAGATCACTGTGAAGAAATGCGGTCTTCACATCAAGTTGCTCAACTTCAAGGTTCATACTTGCAGCCATGCCAAGTATAACCCGAATAGAAAACATCTTCACAACTGGTGAATTTTTTTTTATCAAAGTCAACACCTTTCTTTTGCCTAAAGTCTTTCGCAACAAGGCATGTCTTGTACCTTAGATTCTTGCCATCATTTTTCAATTTAAAGACCCACTTATTTTTTAGAATTTTCCTCTCCTTAGGCTATTTCACTAAATTGTACACGTGATTTTCAAACAAGGAATTCTTTGCATGCTCAATTGCTTCTTGGTAACTCTCGAGCTCCCCTTGATCGGATATCAACACAAACTCATTAGGATGATACTTTTTTGAAGGTTGCCGGGCTCTTGTAGATTTCCTCAACTCAAGTTGTGGTGGCGGTTCTTGAATTGGATGCTCTTCCTCAATTTATGGCTCAACTTCATTAGGATTATCATCATCATCCACATTTTCAATAGGTGGCTGCACATCTCCCCCATTTTCATTATCAGCTGAAGATGAAGGAGATGGATCCATGTCACTGAGATCACTAGTTTTTGGCTCCAATTGATTACATTTGCCAAAGTCTTCAATTGTTTTGGTCTTCAAGAAACACAACATCATGGCTTTGAATAATTTTCTTGTCGGCCGGATCCCACAATCTATAACCAAATTCATCACGCCCATAGCCAAGAAAAATGCATTGTCTTAACTTGTTGTCAAGCTTGGACCTTTCATCATTTGGAATGTGAACAAAAGCTCGGTAACCAAACACTCTAAAGTACTCATAAGACACATTTTTTCCTATCCAAACTCTTTCGGAAACATCACAATTCAAATGATAGGAAGGAGATAAAATTGATCACGTTAACCACTGTCCTCATTGCCTTACCCCAAAAGGATCTTGACAATTTAGTATGTGAAAGTAGACACCTTATTCTTTCCATAATGGTGCGGTTC
Organism: Camellia japonica; assembly: GCA_030407325.1. Taxonomy (NCBI): domain Eukaryota; kingdom Viridiplantae; phylum Streptophyta; class Magnoliopsida; order Ericales; family Theaceae; genus Camellia; species Camellia japonica. Next base: position 50,472,521 of record JAPPVO010000019.1, read on the forward strand.
ATTCTCTCAGCAATACCATTTTGTTGAGGAGTCTTCTTAACTGTCTTTTGGTGCTGAATACCTTGGCTGCAACAATACTAATCAAATGGCCTAATGTATTCACCGCCATTGTCTGTTCGGATGCACTTCAATTTCTATCTTGTTTCTCTTTCAACCATGGTCTGAAAATGCTTAAACATATATAGAACTTGATCTTTAGTTTTTAGTGTAAAAGCCCAAACTTTCCTTGAATAATCATCAATGAAAGTAACAAAATAAAGTGCACCACTATGTGTTCTAACTTTCAAAGGACCACAAACATCCGAATGAATCAACTCCAAAACATTTTCTTTTCTAAAAGCAACATTTTTATGAAAAGAAACTCTATGTTGTTTTCCCGCCAAGCAATGAACACAAGTTTTAAGATGTGTACCTTTCAAACTGGGTAGAAGCCCTTTCTTGAACAAAACTTGCAGCCCTTTTTCACTCATGTGCGCAAGCCGCTTGTGCCATAATTTGGTAGAAGCATCATCCTCAAGTGCATTGATAACACTTTTACAAATTTTTCCTTGCATTGAATAAAGTGTGTGAGTCTTTTTGTACTTAGCCACAACCAAGAACCCTTTGTGAGCTTCCATTTTTCATCACCAAATTTGTTGTTGTAGCCTTCATCATGTAATTTCCCGGTAGAGATCAAATTGAGGCGAATGTCTATAACATGCCTCACATTTTTAAGCAACAACTTGTAGCCCAAATTTGTTTCCAAGCAAATATCACTCATACCAACAATCTTAGACAAACATTCATTACCCATTCGAACACACCCATAATCTCCTTTGGTGTAGGTAGTGAAAAAATCAACTCGAGAAGTCACATGAAAAGAAGCACCAGAATCAATCACCTAATTACTCTCTTGGCCCACAAAATTGACACAATCATCTTCACAAACGACCATAAGATCACCATCGGTAGTAACCGCCATTGTGTCTTCTTGCTTCTTATCCACACTTTTGTCACGTCTTTTCTCCTTATTCTTGAGTTTTCGGCATTCCCGCTTCGTGTGTCTTTTCTTATTGCAATAATGGTACTGAATGTCTTTCTTTGAAAAAGAACCATATATTGATTTGTCACGGTTTTGATCACCACCATGAGGAGTCTTACTCATCCCCCTTGTTTTGCTTCGGCCTCTCACAACAAATGCCTCCGAATGAGAAGAACCCGCTGATTTTCTTCTTGTTTCTTCATTCAACAAGCTACTAGTGACTTGGCTCATTGTGAAAACTCTATCGGGCGCCAAATTACTAACCATTACAACCAAAGTCTTCAAACTTTCGGGCAAAGAACTAAGTAACATCAATGTCACAATCCAACCCCAGGGGCTTAGGACTAAAATTGCAACATACTAATTCTGATTTCACAAATTAAGTGGCGTAAGCGGAAACGAAATAAAAGTAAGAAAAGAATTAAATAGAAAATTAACTTCATTAATTACCCTCCTATGGAAACAAAAAGGAAATACATCCATTAGGTTTTTATTATTTTATTATGTGGTGACAAAAAGTTAGGAAAAAGAAAGGGAAAAAAAGAAAGAAGAAAAAAAATAAATGTAACAGGTCGGCATCCAATTTCCGTGTGAGTCCCACTATATGAGGTTACAATTCTTCCTTACATCTCATCACCTGAAAGGGATAACAGCTATAAGCACACAGCAAAGTGAGAAATATTATGCCAAGAGTATAGGGGACACAAAATAACCATTGATAGTTATTTTAAGCTAAAACATTTACATAATTTAATTTGAATAAACAACTTAGTTAAGTGGCAAAAACTGAAGTACAGAAATCATGAAAATAAATAACCATAACCATGATACATAACAGAACAGAACAGAGTTCACTGGAGTGACAGTCAAAACAGAAGTCACTGGAGTGACAGTCAAAACAGAGGTCAATGGATCCATGACAAACAGAGGGCCACAAGGTGAACAATCAGAAGCTAATGGTTTATTTAAGTCCCCTAAGGCATGAGACTCCTGTGGTGGTACTTATAGAAAATAATTGTTTACAAAACCATTGTCAAATAATTTCTAAAATTTAAACAACCATATCCATGGGTTTCAATTTAGAGTTCAGAAAATAATCAACGTAATTGAAATATTAATATAATTTATAAAACATAATTTGCGTAAAATAAATTATGGTAACTCAAAATATACGTAAAATATATTATGGTGACTTAAACTCACCTTAATATTAACCCCTCACGTTCACTATAACTCCCTCCTTACTCTTTCTTTTTATTTCTCGTTGTCTTTCTTCACTTCATTGCTAACCCCTCTATTTATACATGGCTTAACCACTGGAGCTATGAACACATTGCCCCCTTCATTATTGCTTTGGATATTGCTTGGATATGCTTTGGATAAGCCTTAGCCTTATCCTTATCCAACGTCCAAGGCTTTATTCAATACATGAATTTTTTTTTTTTTTTCCTTTGAGCTTATCCACACTGAGATAACCCTAATTAATACAATAATTGCACAATAACTCCTAATGTAAATTAAATTACACTTTATTACATACCATCATAAATTTTTTTTTTTTTTTTGCTTTTACTACCACTATTATTATTATTGTTGCTATTATCGTGATTGGTTGTGGTATTAATTACATATTTAGGGTGTCATAATCAAAGTCTGCAACTCATCATCGAAAACAATTTTCATAGAAGCAAGTTGGATAAAAATACTCTTTATTTCATTCAAATGTTTCGGAATGGGGCTGCCATTTTTATATTTTAAATTAACCAACTTACAAAACAGAAAAGCTTTGTTTGTGGCGGGTATCTATCATAAAAACCTTCTAATTTTTTTTCATAAATCATGTGCCTAAATTTCAGTATCAACATGATGAAATACGCTGTCATCAATCCATTGACGGATAATACCAACGGCTTTTTGATTAAGCCTCTTCTATTCATCATCTTTCATACCTTCGAGTTTGCCACTATCACCCTCAATGGGTCCATACAAATCTTTATAAAATAATAGATCCTCCATATTAGTTTTCCAAGTTACCCAATTGCTTCCATTGAAGCTAGACATGCGACATACATTATCCTCTATTGATTTACACAAATAAATAAACCCAAATAAACCGTAAGCTCTGATACCAGTTGATAGGAAAAAATAGATGATTTTCCATAAGTAAATCAATCAATGGAAATAAAAACTAATGCGAACAATTAAATGAACAACAACACAAGAATTTTTACATAGTTCCCTCAATGTGAGGTACGTCCACAAGATCAAAATCTGATTCCACTATCAACCAAAAGATTTCAAACAATTACAAACGAGACACAAATGGTCTCACAAAACCACCCTTAGGTGAATTCCAAATAATCACAAATAATCAAAAGGAAAAACCTCACCAAATAGATGAACAAAAGTCTTCAAAACAAAGTTGAAGAATGCTACAAATCTGAATCAAAATAGCTTCCATCAACACTACAAAGTACAACGAAAAAAAAAACCTTTTGAATTTAAACTCCACCAAATTGACTTTTAATCCAAAAGTACTCACACATCAAGCTTATACTCCAAGAACAAAACCCCCCAAAAATTGAATCAATTTTTGTAGCAGCCACTTGCATTTCGAGAGAACAAAACAATATATATAAAAATATTGTTAATTCTTGGGCTTTTTATGATAACCCTAATTGCCATCAAACAGATTATTAAATATCCATTGGGCCTCCAAAATTCAAATATAATATATTAAAAATACGGTGGTGCTACATGCACCAATTAATGTACACACTAATATATCAACTAGTGTTATGTTATTATTACTGACTCCACCTATTATACAAATTACTAGGGATGGGTATAGGGTTATCCGACCCATCTAAACCACCTTACCCGAACTGACTCGCACACATATGGGCGGTTTCGCAAATACAATAGGGTCAGGTGCGGTTTGGATTCTAGCTAATTTTCAAGTTGCGGGCGGATTGCGGGTTTGAACCGCACCTGCCTAACCCACCCGCATTAACAAAAAAATAAAATAAAATTTATTTATTTAAAATCTGGACCGTTCATCTTCATCTATACCCAAACAAACCAAAGTAAAAAAGCCTAATCTCTCACACTCAAATCTGTGCAACTGCGCTCTTTCCTCTCATCCCATCAGTCTCTCTCGTTTTTCATTTGCTCACAGCTTTCTTCTCATCGCACCAATCGACCTTCGTAAGATCTCCTCTCCCTCTCCGGCAACTCTCAGGTAAGCGTCTCTCTATCTCTATGTCTCTCTCTTGTCCCTGATCTCTGATTTTTTTGTAGGCAATCAGATATGTGTCTCTTTGTGCGCAACCTCTCTTCTAATCTCACTCCCTCATTCTTCCATCTCTTTCTTTCTCTCTGTGTCGACCGGTGAAGTGACCGATTAACTTTTGCAAGATCGACTCTGCTCGGCAACTCACAGGTAAACCTCTCTATCTCTGTCTGTCTTTCTCTCTCCCCAATCTTTGATTTTTTTTTTTTTTAGGCAATCAGATATGTCTGCCTGTCTGTCTGTCTCTCACCTATCTTTGAATTTTTTTTGTTATGCAATCAGATGTGTAGCAACAGATCTCTGAGTTTATTTGTTTATTTCTGTTTGTATGACTAAGATTCTGTTTCAATGGTGATTTTTTTTTTATGCAATCAAATTTTGTCTCTGATTTTTTTTTTTTTTAATGCAATCAGATTCTGTTTCAATTGTGTGACTAAGATTTTGAGTTTATTGAATATATTGGACATTAATTGAATCTGTTATTGGAATTAAATTTGTTATTCAATCTGTGATTGAATCTATGTTAAATTGAGAGTTGGAATTGAATCTGTGTTATTGGAATTAAAATTGTTATTAAATCTATGTTATTGAATCTGTGTTAGAAATGGAAATTAAATTTGTTATTGAAATTTTAAATTGAATCTGTTATTAAAAAAAATTTAGAGGGTGATTGAATCTATTATTAAACTGAATATGTTTGAATCTGTTATTAAATTTGTTATGTTATTGCAATTGAATATGTAATCGTATTGAATCTGTAATTAAAATTGAATCTGTAATTGTGTTGAATCTGTAATTATGTTATTGAAATTGAATCTGTAATCTGTTATGTTATTGAAATTGAATCTGTAATTTTTGTAATCCAGTTTAAATGGAGGATAGTGTTGAATCTCCCGCAATCAATCTTTTACCTTCAGAATCCTTTAATTCTTAAATGAATCCCCCCTTAGCCGAACCCGATCCTGAACCTAAGCCTCCTAGACCCCCAAAGAGAAAGAGTGAGAGTGGAGGGAGGAGAACACCATCCATAGTTTAGGATCATTTTGATAAGGTTGTAGGGGACCGATGGGAAACGTAGAGTCGTATGCAAATATTGCAAGAAAGAGTATTTGGCTGACTCTAGACTTCATGGGACTAGCAATTTGAGGAGTCATACACCCAATTGTAAAGAATATCCAAATAGGGATACAGATGGTCAACAAACATTAAATCTTAAACCAAAACAAAACGAAAAGGGTGTTGAGGTTGTAGCAACAACTTTTAATTTTGATACTTGTAAAAGGTCGCTTGCGGAGATGGTGGTCATTGATGAGTTGTCATTTAGATTTGTGGAATGAGTTGGGTATAGAAGATTTTGTAATGTCATGCAACCTAAATTCACACCAATTCCCTCTCTTCAAACCATATCTAGAGAAGTGCTTAACATATTCAAGAATGAAAGGGATAAGTTAAAGCAGGCCATGAAGGGTCGTAAAATTTGCTTTACTACGGACATTTGGACATCTATTCAGTATTTGTGTTACATGTGTTCGACTGCTCATTTCATTGATGATAACTGGAAACTTCAAAAAAGAATCATAAATTTTCAACAAGTTGAAGATCACAAAGAAGAAACATTGGGTCGGAAAATTGAGTCGTGTTTGATTGAGTAAAACATTGATAGCATATTCACCTTAACAGTTGATAATGCTAGTTCTAATAATCTTACCATTCAATATTTGAAAACGATAACCAAAGATTGGAAATGGACTATTTTGCAACATGAGTTTATTCATATGCGTTGTTGTGCACATATTCTTAATCTCATTGTGAGTGATGGGTTGAAAGAAATGGACGATTCTATTGCCAACATTAGACTTGCGGTGAGATATGTGAGGTCTACTCTTCATAGGCATAATGTTTTTAAGAAGTGTGCGGTCACACTCAAACTTGATTCAAAAGCTCTTGTATGCCTAGATGTACCAACTAGGTGAAACTCTACCTATTTGATGTTAGAGACCGCCGAAAAGTATGAGAAGGCTTTTAATCGCTTGAAGTTTGTGGATTCCAATTTTGATCCTTATTTCAAGGATGTTGATGGTGGCATAAGGAAAAATCCGAATGAGTTCGATTGAAAAAAATGCAGATTGTTTTTGAGGTTTCTAAAATTATTTTATCTTGTAACTAAGAAATTTTTGGGGTCTCTCTCTGTTACTTCCAATGCTTTTTACAAAGAAATGTTTGTTATTGAAAGCAAAATTAACCAATTAATTTTGGAGGAGGATGATACTTTGAGCACAATGGCAAAGACTATGAAACAAAAGTTTAGCAAGTATTGAGGAGATGGAAGTAAGATGAATTTGTTATTGTATATTGCGGTTGTTCTTGATCCTACCAAAAAAATGGCTTACTTGGAGTTTTGCTTTTCAAATTTATTTCTTGGAGATAATAAGAAGGTGGAAGATATGGTAGACAAGGTTAAGAGTTGTTTGAGTCATTTGTATAGCCATTATGTCACACTTTATCATTCAAATGAGAAACTTCCAAGTGTGAGTGAAATTGTGAATATGGTGGAAGATGATGATAATGATCTTTATTCATTGGTTGACTTCCAATTTAATTCCTATTTGGAGGGGCGATGTACTAGTAGATCTAAGTTGTAATTGGAACAATATTTATCCGATGTTGAACATTTTGCAAAGAATCAAACATTTGAGATTTTGGATTATTGGAAGATGAATGCAACCAAATATAGAATGTTATTGCAACCTGCAAGGGATGTGTTGGCCATGCCTATTTCTACCATTGTGTCGGAGTCGGCTTTTAGTACGGGGGGCGTATTCTTGACCCATCTCATAGTTCACTCTCGCCTTCTATGGTTGAAGCTCTTGTATGTACTCAAAATTTTCAATTTCTCTTCGAAAGGCGATGGATGACGTGGAGAAATTTGAGCAATATGGCTCAGGTAATATGAAAATTTATTTATCTTCATTTTTATTTGTATTGTTCATTTTCTAATGTAAGTTTTATTAATCTTCTCTTGTTTACTCCTAATTAGGTACTTTGGAGTCAAGTTCATCTTCAAGTTCAACCTATAATGTTGATGCTATAATTGAGCTCTAATATCCATTTGCTCATTGGTAATTTTTTCATATACTCAACACATTTTCTTACTATATTGAGATGCAATATATAGACATTTGTTCATCTTTTCATTATTTTATTCTTTTACACTTTTTTTGTCAAAGGAATTATGAAGATTGAAGATTAACGTTTATATTTTTTAGTTTGTTTTTGTACAAGGTTCATCAACCAAATGCATGGATTTGAAATTTTTAAAAGTTGGATTGGATGTGATTCATGATGAAGTTTGATATCTTGCAAATGTTTTTATTTTATTTCATGGGTTTGAATTGAATGTAATTTGACGACAATATATATATATATATATATTTTTTTTTAATTGCATTTTGGATGAATGTAAGTTAATGAAGAATTACTTCTTCTTTTTTTTTATTTATTGCACTTTGGATCAATGTAAAAGTTAATGAATAATTATTTTCAGGTAAGCTTAGAATTTTGAATGATTTTACTTTAATTGTATTGCTAGGATTGTAGATAGTGAATGTGATTAATAATCTAGTTTATGATTTTGAAATATATGCTTGTGTTAGTTTATGATTTGATTTAGGATTTTGAATGATTTGTTTGGATTAGGAATTGATTTTGTTGTGTTTTTTATTTTATAAGTTTTAATTCATTAATTATTAATGTTGGAGCATTTTAGAAAATTAGAGGAAAGTGGCCCAAAATAAATATTGACAAAATGGAAAAAAAAAGACTCAAAAATAAATTTTTGAAAAAAAAGTCGAAATCCGCAAACCGCCCACAACTACCCCGTACATCCGCGAACCCTATCAGCACAAAACACAAATCGCATTGCGAGCGGCTGCGAGTTGACTTTTTCCCAAACCACATAGATGCGGGTGGGTCTAAACCGAACTGCAAACTGTCCCAATCCGAACCACGAACACCCTTACAAATAACAAATATCCAAAACCTCTAAAATTATGCCACATTATCTGTTAATATATTAGTTAGTACATTTAATTGATACATATAGCATTATTCTTAAAAATATATTATAAGTAATACCAAATCAAATTAAATATTTTAATAAACCAATTGAGTCTCATACTCTAATAAAGAGGTATACCCAACATAAAACACGTAAGTTTATTATCAATATTAAAATGTGGGGTAAATTATGCTCACTTCTCTCAAGACTTGAGAAAAATACAATTAGCTCCATAAATTTAATATAATCATATTGATTTCTCTTTTAGCAAATTTAAAGCAATCAAAACTATTGTAAATAGTGGGTAAATATTAAAATAAACGAAAGTAAATATGTTTTTAATAAAAAAAAAAAAAAAACAGATGACAACAACATATTTCATTTATACAATTAACAAATTATTGATAAAATATGATTCAAATGTTATATAAATTAAAATATTAAGAGAAATTAATATAATTATGTTAAAAGTATATGGCAATTTATATATAATTTTTAAATTTTAAAAGAGATAAAAGTTAATTTATGCTAAAATGTAATTTGATTGTTTATTCCTCCGATGCCTGTGATAAAGTGTGAGTTGGCAAGTTGCCATTTCTTGTTTCACTATCCAAGCTAGCTAGCTCTTTTGGATCTCCATGTGGGCTAGCTTTCTGGGTATCACCATCACTGAAAACTGAAGTTGGATATGAAACTTGATCTTTGAATATTAAAAAGTTAAATTATATGATTTTTAAATAGCGAGAATCACAATTTATCTATTAAAGAATTGAGTGTCTTTAAAATTCACTGCATCGTATTTATGAAATTTATTTTGAATTTTATTTTTGTAATTTTAATTGTTTATTTTGTTAATTATTGTGTGTGGATCGTTTATTAAAGAAATATTCAAATTGATTCAATGATAGTACTAATATGATTTTATTATGGAAAAAAATACTGAAATATCTCTCTCCAACTTTGTGTAATAGGACAGGTCCAAGATATTTTTTTTATTGGCAAAGGACCCTCGATGAAATTTTTCTGTGATCATACTTTCGAGAAATTTCGAAATTTCGATGTGTTGGGACTGAAATTTCTCTGAGTTAGGCAAAAATTTTTCTGAGTCAAATTTTTCTCTGGGAAAATGTTGAGAGACCCCAACTATTATAAAAATATTATATGTCATTTATCTTATAAAATCTTAATATCATGGGACCTTAAAAAAAAATTCTCCATTATTATATTTTTCTAGTAAAAAAATTTAAATTGATTCGATGATTGTAGGTATATATAATCATATATAAAAGAATTCAAAATGATTTGGCTTTTTTACGAGGTGAAAAGAGTGTGTTCAGATTTTATAGTTATATGAAAAAACATGAATAACTATTGTATGACTTGTTATTTTATTTTATTTGATTTTTTAACTTAAAAGTCAAATTACCAAATTACCCCTCAATACTTAACCTACCCGTTCATTTTTAAGACAAAAATAATAAAATTATGTATTTCAACTATTGAATTGATCTATTTTTATGAATAATTTACAACCAGAAACCAACAAGCCAAATTAAGCCCTTGGAACTCCACTCCTAGGCCATTCAATTCAACAAATTTGGCAGGAAATGGAAGTTCAATTTCGGTCACATGCTAGGAGCTCTCTCATAGTTAGGAAAGTTAGGCAATGGTTGAAGTTTGAAGGAATTGATTCAGGGTCAGACAGAGGAATGGGGCAGCACTCAACCTTTCCTCTGTTTTATGATTTGGGAATTCGTCCAAGTGAGTTGAATGATCCAAACAAACTCTGTCCAATCTCCACTAACCCAATGGCAATGCAATCATGCTTCATGTGGCACATGAAATGGTAGCTTGGTCTATGATGTTGAAGTTTTTGAGATTTCTTAGGTTTGGTTTGTTTTGACTGAAAATATCTTTCATGAATTCCTTTGTATTGAATTGTGTTCTTGGAATTAATGCATTAATAATTGTATTAGTAGTGACGAGGTGGTGGTGATTTGATGGTGGCAATGGCATTGGTGGTGGCGGTGGCAGCAATGATAGTGGTGATGGTGGTTGTAACGTGGCAATGGAGGTGATGGTATGGGGAAATTGGGATACTGAGGCACAGCAGTTACTGTTGCCCCCTTGTGAGAGATTGTCCCGAGTGTTTTTTGATAATCTGAACCGTTCATATTGTAGGATTTGTCAACAATATTATTCATGTAAAAAATCAAGCTAATCGGATATTCATAACCCCATGATCAGGTCCTAATCGTTTTTAAAAATTTATGAAGTTAACCGTTAATTTTTATAAAAACAAATATGCTTTGATTATAGGACTACATATATCCAATCAACTTAATTTTTTGCATGGATAATCTACTCGACGAGCCCTACAATATAACGGTTCAGATCATCAAAACACACTCGAGACAATCTCCCACAAGGGGGTAGCAGTAACTAATGGGCCTTGAGACACAACAGTATTCCCCATTCCTGGTATTGTAGTGGCATTAACGTTTTTTTATATTTTAAAATGAAAAATATTTTTCAGCCGAAACAAACATAACTTTAGTCATAATCTGTTCCTTGTTCTTGTCCAAAACAATTGCATTGAAGAATAACATAATCCCTTCCCATATGTTAGTTTAACCATACTTTGTTTTTGTTTTTGTTTTTTTTTCTTTTTCTTTCGTTTCTTTTTTGTACAGACTATATATTTTCTAATCTTTGGGAATGAGAAAGGGAGTTGACAAGATTTGAAACCTCACTAGTGGTCTGTTTTCAATTACTCGCACTTGTGTTCAGATTTTATTTTATATTGCTTTATTGAGATTTTTCTCACTTTTGAAGTTCTTTTGTATTACTTAAATTTTGTATTTGATCTTTAGTGTGAAGGTAGTTCATTTTCATAGTAATATGATATACGTTATTGTAAAATATATAGTATTAGTCATTTAATTTTTGACACTGAAAAAAATTGATAACCAAAAGTAATTAAATATAATATTTTTGTCCATTTGATACATATCGATCTATTCATTTATTTTTATTTTTTTTTTAAACCAAAACACCTGAACATTATGAAAAATAGAGCGGAAACAAAAATTTAGGTCAGACTTTGATGAACAGCTCAGATTTTCTTACCGCCGTAGTTGCAATGACCTAACTTAAACAACTTCTTGGAAGAAAGCCATTTCCATTCCAAACAAAAGCTAAGCTCTGGGACAATTCTGCGATAGGCTGAAATAAACTTTGAGCTCTTCTATTACAGAACTGGCTTCAGCAGAAAGAAGATGCAATTCTTAAATGTTTGTTAAGATCCTTGAGATCAAACACAACAAAAAATGATTTCTCAACCTCATTGGCCAGCATTTCTTATGGTTGAATCAAACACTGTTAATTCCTAACAAAGTCATAAATTATACCGACAAATGATTGGGAAACTACAAGATACTTCCCGTATATAAGGCCGCCCCTGCTTCTTGTCAATTGGCCAACCATGAAAAAATCTGCATGGCTAAACATCAGATACCGAATCAAAGTAATAGCAAAAAAGGTCCTCAATTCTCCTTTTCTTCAAGATCGTCATCCGACCGTGGATTCTCATCAACCTCGCTTCCACTGCTTGATCCAGAGTTTCTGAGAAACGTGGACTTCTCTCCCGATGAACCAGTATTGTTAGAAAGGTTGTACTTCAGAAATTTCACACGTTTTTTCTTTTCAACACTACCCTTTTCTTTCCTCTTTCTACCATTTTCTGTTGATGATGTCAGAGTGTGCGCAGCAGCAACAAATGTGGCACTCATAGACTCGTTTGTCCTTTCATCATCCTGGCTCCCATCTTCCTCTTCCCCCTTGTTGTCAATGTAGAAGAGATCAGCATCTGGTTTTGTCCTCTCCGTGTTATATGCTTGTTGCTCATGTTCGAATTCTGAAATATCAAGAACTAATCTGGAATGGTTTTCAGCAATGCCATCATCCAATACTCGGATCCCTAGATCCTCTAACTTGAATAACCATTCTGGAAAATAAGACCAATTACAATTCTGCAATTAGAGAGCTATATCAGTCATAAACTGTATACTAAAACTCATGCCATACATTTGGTCCTACCCTTTGTTATAGGGACTCGGGTACAGGGGCAAGTGCGTATCTAGATATCAGATCCATCAAACCTCAAATTTATAGGTACACAAGGCTTGGCAAAAAGGGGTCATATTTTATATTTTTAATCAATTATGTGAAATAAAATGACATTAGATGTAACATACAATATTAAATAAGGCCTCGTTTGGGAATAGACTATTTTAGTAATTTTTTAGCTTTTTGACTAAAATGTGAGATAAAAAAAACTAGGGCTCTATTTGGTAGAGCTTTGGAACTTTAGTTCCAGTCATTGGTTCTCACAGGGTGTTTGTTTGAAGCTTTCAAAAATTAATTTCACGCTCACTTTTGAAAACTTGGTCGAAGGCGGGAAAATTTGGACTAACCGTCGTCCGGCCCGTTGACCGGAACACTGCAATTTTTTTTATTTTTTCTTGCAATTGACACATATTAATTTTTATATATTTAACAAAAAATATTTTCCAAATTTTTTATGAACTCTAATAGAATTTTGAGTTATGTTTGGTTATGAGTTGTAAATTTTTGTATCAAATATCATATGTCACATCAAAAATTTCACACTCAATTTAAAATTCTTTTCAAAACTCATTCACCAAATAAATTTTCCACACTCAAAATCATAATTTCAAAACTCACAAACTCAAAATACAACTTTTATTCTCAAATCATATTTAGAAAGTTCTACCAAACGCTACCTAGTATGTTTGGAATGACTTTTTAGTTTTTTTTACAAAAAGATGTGCAAAAAGTAAAGAGAAAATAGAATTTTTGACTTTTTAATATAGGTTATAAGCTTTTTGATTTTTTTAGTAACTTTTTGACTTTTAAGTTAAAACTATAACATACCAAACGAGGCCTAAGTATTTTACACATTTTATAGCAATTACATAGCAATATATACGTAATAAATATAGACATACAAGAAGTGTCTAATGGATAGTATCAAACACCCTTGTCCAAGTGTCGGATGTTCAACACGAGTATTTGATTTATTTTAAAGAGTCCATGTAATATAGGTCAATAATAGAGCCGCTTACTTAAAAGTGCCTTGGGTGACAATCCCTTTGGTTGACCAGCTTTGCTGTCCATGTGAACATCACTTGTGACCAACTTAATTAGTTGGGAAGGCAATTGAGAACCAGAGAAGGCATTAATGTAAGAGATAGCTTTTGTCTGATCCCCTTCTTTCCTGCGGACAGGCAGATGATTGTAAGGTTCTACGATGAGAGTCCGAATAAAATTTCAACCATAATTTTGAAAATTTCATACCTAAATAACTCTGTCGCTTTGTGAGTAACTACCACTCTTGTAATGGCAAGACTTTTTATATGTTTAGCAAGTACATGAATTACTTTATCAGGATTGAGGAAAGAGTACTCCACTAATATCACAGCATCATACAGAAGTTTCCTCAGAGAAAGTTCATCTTCAGAACTCTGCAGATACATTCATAAAATACTCCATATATGTCAGAATAATGACAAAGAGCAGATGATCAAATCCCATGGAAACATTTCTATGAGAAAAAAAAAACACGCAATACAAAAGACAATTCAATTTGTCAAGAACCATAAAATGACTTTACAGTGAAAAAGGCCAGTGGTTATGACAGAAAAGTCAAACAAGTAAATTAGTAATGATTCCTTGTATGAGATAACATAACAATGTTAACGGCAGCAACTAATCCCATCTTCCTATCAATATTGTGGCAATGCTAAATACCACTCATGGATTATGAAGAAGAAAAAAAAAGAAACTAGGAGAAGAGTTAATATTAGCTTGATATCTAATCTTATTAATCATTTCAATAACATCTTTGTTGTACCACTTAACATAGAAACACTATATATCTAAATCAGTCACACAAAACAAGGGGGAGAAAAAAGTATGACATTCTATACGTAATTGTTCAACAGTTTCTCATTCTGTAATGTCAAAAATGAGGAATTCTATTTATTGCCATCTTTATGGCTTTTGATTGTTCCAATCTCTACAGTGACAAATAAATCAAATTAATTGATATAGTTGGTTCATTTTTATTTGGTATTATAACTGTAGGTTTGTTTGATATTATTTCTTGTTGTGAGATTTTGTTTAAGTATAAAGCAACAAAACCGTATATTTATCTTTTTGAGTTTTTCTAATAATTTCCTCATGTCTTGATCTATGTAACTAAATTGTATCATATATAAGGTAGTGATCATATGCAAGCAGACTTTGTGTGGATATCAACAAATGATAAAAAAAATTGTAAGTACTCGAATCATTTTATACACAAATTTTTTTGCTGTGATAATAAAGAGCCTCATTTTAATAGTTCATCAAGGGCCTGAAAACCTCAAGGCCGGCCCTGGGCTTAACAACAAGGATGCTCCCAAAGTTGCAATTAGGTGGCACCATATCAGTCCATAAATGAGAAAGTACAATGACTTGATAGCATTCACACACAAAAAAAAGAAGAAAAACACGCACACACTTACCAATAGGGAGATTACAGGTAAAGTGTTCTGCAGCAGCATCCTCACGAGGGTCTCTGGAAACACATAGGAGATAAAAGAATGTGAGCACACTTTGAAAGAAATATTTGCAGAGAAAATTAACGCAAACAATTATATCATCTAATAGACTCTATCCTTCATTACATGAATAAAAATTACAAGGCAATGATAAAGGCTTATAGCTCCTAATCAAATACAAATATAATAGGTGTTTAGTTATGTTATGTGTACCACCTATATAGACCAATATATAAGGATCAAATAAAAGGAGGATCTACCATATAGCAATAGAATGTCAGCAAATATACAAAATCAGTCATAATATGCTTATGATGTCCCTCATTCTAAACACAAATTGTCTATCTCAAGACTCTCTCAACTGTTCAAGATTTATCATAATTCGCCAACTTGAACACCACTAGGAATTGGAAATGAGAATTAAGCAAACCTGAGTTCAAATAAAAGTAAACTAACCGAAGAAAAAAAAATGCCGAAACCCAGTTATGCAACCAATGGCCCAAATCCTCGACTCTTGTTTCGAAACTCCTGAGCTGAAATTCAAGCACAATCTCAACAAAAATGCCTCTGTGATCACAACTCCGGCGAGCTCACTAACAGCTCTCCCTTCTACACTAGGCCATCCAACAATGTCATCACCCAAAAGAGGGAAAAACAATTTAAACATTTCCTTAGATTCTAAAGTGTCATCAATCCCATCATCACCACCAATCCAAACACGAATTAAATCCCCCAATGATAGAATAAAATCCTCCGAATCCAAACCCAAACCATCAGAATCATCATTTGCAGAACAACATACACTAATATACCCAAGAATTGCATTAACCAAATACTTAATCTCTCTCATTACTTTCTTCTCCCTCTTAGAACCCAAGTCTTTACCCTTCAAATCAGCAATTACTCTATACACTTCATATATGACTGGTGCGAGCAATCCGATGCTCTTCGATGAGCTACACGTGGCCGAACAACCTGATATCAATTGAAACAGGGTTTTTGTGGCTGAGATTCGATCCAAAGGCTCAACTTTTGGTGAATTCGTGTGGCGAAAAGTTAAAGCTGAGTAGACCCAGATGGTTTCGAGAGGTGGATTAGCTCTAGCTTGCATCAATTCGTAGAAAGTGGTGGTAAAAGCTGAAAAATCGCAACTGTGCGAGTCTAAAAGGCTTTGAATCGATTGGTTTAGTACGAGTTCGTGGTTTTCGCCAATGAAATGATCGAAATTTTTGTGGGCTTTGGGGATTTTGGGGAACGATTAGGTTCAAAGCCATGTTGATGGCGAACTCGAATTTGTGAATTGAGTGATATTCAAGAGCGACGCTTTGTTAAACCCTAGCTGGTCTGGTGTGAGTGTAATAGTGGACAAGATTAGGGTTTTGCAGATGGGATGGGGATCTGCTGGACAGCGGTTCACTATAATATTACTGTGTTTCACGAATTAATGCGCGCCATAATGAAAAAATTATTTTAAAAAATCCTACTATAACAAAATAAATGCTCAATTTTTTATTTGTTAATTTAAATCTTGATTTTTAATTTAAATTATTTATATTTTTTATTAATTAAAATTAACAAAAAAATATAATATTTTAATTATTAAACTCATCATACATAAAAATCTAAATTACCATTTCATGAATGATAGAGCCTCTTTTTTCTTTAACCTCCACAACTCCACATACACATGTCATAGGAGGAAAAAAAAAAACAAAAAATTGGTCAATCCCAATACATTGGGAGTGGTAGGGTCAAGGAAAGAGAGGATCTCAACCTTTTTCTTTACCATTTTATGTTAAGTTTAATGATTAAAATATTATTTTTTGACAATTTTACTTAACGACAAATAGTTTATATTAAAAATAACTCAAAATATTATGGTTTCAATTAATAAAATTAAAAATTAATATTTATTTTGTTATAAGGGTCCAACCCTATAGTGTTTTTGTAATTTTTCTAAAGGGTATGGCTCTGCTCCAGTCCACTATCGAACTAGATAGTCCTGTTGGGTCATTTGAGGCCATAATTCGGACTCATTTTGATAATCCAAACTGTTCAATATTTAAAACTCGTCTATATTTAAAACTCGTCTGGTATATCATCCCAACAAAAAAAAATACGTTGATCGAATATCGATAGTCACTTGATCAATATATATTTTTGTCTATATATATTGAACATTTTTATCATCAAAATGGGCCTATCTCAGGGCTCACCACAGCCCAAGACCATCCAATTTGAAAGCAAACTGGAGAGGAACCCCTCATTTTTCCAAAATTATATTTTGGTGTTAGACAAATTCATAGTTAATTTTATTTGCACACATTATTTAGTCTTTATGCACATTATCTTAGTTCACATATTTATAAATTTGATTACATTTTATTTTTTTCATTTCACACATCAAATGTTCTTAATATAGTTCTAACTCATAATTTGCATACACACCACACAAAAACACATTTGTACATACTACACTCTTCACACCCCTAATCGTTTTATACACACCATAACCCTAGTTGTAAATTGGCATCTATCACCATATCCAGGGCTGGCCCTGGGTATAGGCTTACCAGGCCATGGCCTAGGGCCCCTCAAAATAGATCCAAAAAAGGAGGTCCCTCCTATTATAGTTTAGCATAATACATTAGGTATGTTTTAAGTCCCAAAAAAATTAAAGAAGACTCAAACTAACTTAAAATAAATTAATCTATTAAAAAATTGAAAGACCCATTCAAAATTAAAAGGGTACATTCTCTCTCCCTATCTAATTCCTAACCCTAACTACTCTTAATCTAATTTTCCCAATAGCTTGACAGCAGCAGCCCAACAAAGAGCACAACGAAGTAGCATTGAGCAGTGAGCAACACACAAACAGAGCAGCACTGAGCAAAACATGTAGGTTATTTTTTTCTATTCAATTGCTTAAATATTTGTCTTGTCTGTTACTCAATTGCTATTATAATATTGGTATTTACATCATCAAGAATAATTTGATTAAGTTTAATAGTTCACATTACATAATTTAAAAATTTTGTGTTTTGTTAAGTGGTGGTAGTGCTCTTATTTTGAATTTTGATCTAAAAAAGAATTTCGATCTGAGCTCATCATGACTCTTAAAAGAAATTATTTGTCTGGATTCACAAAAAGGAAAAAGAAGCAAAGAGTCGAAAAATTAGTCAAGTGTCAAAGAGGAGCTATTAATAAGTTCTTTACAAGTGACAAACAAGCAGAACAATTAATTGAAGACTTGAATAATGAGAATGAAAATTTGGTGAATGAAGAAGGAAATGGAGAATTTGGGAGTGCAGAAGCCAATGAAGATGATGAGATTAATGTGGAATGTGAGCATTCAAATATAGATGATCCGGGGACTTGGAAAATAATTGACCAGAATTTACGAGATTTTTAGTCGAAAGAGGTCTTGTGAGAAAAAATTGTGAGTTTAACTTCCCTAAGGATGATTCTTCTAGGCATAGGCATTTCTCACCTGTTCATTACATTCGACATTTACCAAAAGGAAAAAAAATTAATAGGACATGGCTGATATACTCAGAACTTTTGGATAGAGTATTTTGCTTTTGTTGTAAGTTGTTTAAGCAAGAGGGAAATAAGATTCAATTGGCTACCGAAGGATTTAAAGAGAAATATTGGTGAGAGACTTAAAGGCCATGAAAGTGGTAATGAGCACATTACTTGCATGAGCAAATGAATTAAGTTGGAAGAAAGATTTGGAAAGCATCAAACAATAGATAAAAGTATACAATAACAAGTTAACAAAGAAAAAAGAGCACCTGAGACGGGTTTTATTGATGATAATTGCATTTGTGAAAACACTTGCCAAGAATAATTTGCCTTTTCGTGGAAGCCATGAGAAGATTTATGAAGAGAGCAATTGACTTTTTTTAAAGCACAATTGAAATGATTAGCGAGTTTGATCTAACGATGGAACAACACTTGCGGTTAATAGAAAAGGGTGAGATTCATTACCATTCTTTGAGTCACAAAATTCAAAACAAGGTGATACAAATGTTGGCCGGGGAAGTCAAAAGTGCAATTTTGTCGATAATCAAACTAGCAAAATATTTTGCGGTCATACTTGATTATACTCCGAATATAAGCCATCAAGAACAAATGTCTCTTGTTGTACGATGCGTGGATGTTTCAACAAGTCCAATTACGGTGAAAGAGTTTTTTTTTTGGAATTCTTGAATGTGGATGATACATCGGGGATAGGACTTTTTGATAAACTTCAAGAAGCATTAGTTAACCTTCAACTTGATATTGGTGACTTAAGAGGGCAAGGATATAACAATGGCTCTAACATGAAAAGCAAAAACAAAGGTGTTCGAATAAGAGTACTTCAAGTAAATCCTAGAGCATTCTATACGCTGTGTGGTTGTCATAGTCTTAATCTTGTGTTTTGTGATATGGCCAACTCTTGTTCTAAAGCAAAAACTTTTTTTGGTGTGGTACAACGCATATATGTATTGTTTTCATCTTCCGTTCTATGTTGGACAATTTTAATAGATAATCTAAAGGAAGGCCCAACGGTTAAGTCGTTGTCGCAAACGCGTTGGGAAAGTCGCATTGAAAGTGTTAAACCACTAAGATATCATGCTTTAAAAATAAGAGATGTTTTAGTTGACTTGTACAACAATCCTACCACAGATTCGATTGCAAAAAGTGAAGCTAAATCCCTGGTAACTCATGAACTTGAGACTTTTGAGTTCTTGTTTAATATTATAATTTGGTACAATTGTTGTTTCATGTGAACTCTGTTAGCAAGCTTCTTCAAAGTGAAGATATGGATATAGCAGTTGCTGTAAAGTAACTATATGGACTTGTTAAGTATGTCGCAACGTATGGAGAAATTGGTTTCATGGAGGCTATGGTTGAAGCTAAAGAAATGACAAGTGAATTTGGGAATTAAACCTACATTTGTTGAAAAACACATCATTTCTAGAAAGAAATAATTTGATGAGAATGTTAGCACAGAGGTGACCCAGTTGGTTGAAGAATCATTTAGAGTTGGTTACTTCTTCTATTTTGTTGATCAAGCCTTTTGTTCACTCAAAAATAGGTTCAAACAACTCAAAGTATATGAGACAAACTCTGGCTTTTTGTTTGATTTGAAAAAGTGCAGCGATGAATCGTTAAAGGTGGGCTCTGTGAACCTTGAAGAATTTTTAAAATACGGTGAGATTTCCGATATTAATGGAAGAGATTTCTTGATGGAGCTAAAAGTCTTGAAAGAGAGATTGCCAAGAGAAGTCAATAAACCGATTAAAGTGCTCAATCATCTGCTGTTGATGGCAAATTGTTTCCCAAATTCATGGGTTGCTTATAGGATACTTTTGACTATTCCGGTTACAGTTACATTGGGGGAAAGAAGCTTTTGAAAGTTGAAAATGATAAAAAAAATTACCTTCGATCAACCATGTCACAAGAAAGATTGAATGGATTAGCATTGTTATCTGTTGAAAATGATTTTGCAAAAAACTAGATTATGTAAGTATGATTTATTTGCTTCTAAAAATACAAGAAGAGCGAGGATCAAGTAATACTTATTAGTTGTTGTAATGTAATGCTAAGTATTTTTTATGATTTTGACACAACATTTTGTCCTTTACCTTCCAAATTTTTTTTCATTCAATGAAAAAAAAAAATGTGAAGGGCCCCAAAAATTAATTAGTTGATTATTGGTTTTGGACCTCAAAAATCTCAGGGCCAGGCCTGACCATACGTTATTGAAACCTCACTTTTTCAAGTAGATGCTTTATGGAAAAGACCAAAAATAAAATAATAAAAAAAAGAAAATTTAAAAAAAAACGAAATTTCAAGGCAAAATAAATTCAAAGGCAATTAAAAACCAAACTATTTTTAAATATTTTTCAATTTTTGGAAACTGAAGTAAGTTATAGTTTTCAGAAGTTAATTTTCGAACTAATAAAATTATTTTGGCTATTGATTTTTGAATATGATGAACATATTGAGTACTGATTTGCTGAGTGAAAATAACGAAAAAAAAACAAAAAGAAGAACTTTTGAACGTAAAAACTCAAATTTTTGTCGTTGGATTGGTTGTAGTTGTAGGCAGTCATATTATTATCATATTATGCTTGAAGTAATATATTGCTTCACTATAAGTTTATTTTTGTCATTTTTAATTTTTTAACATTCATTAATTTTTTTATCATATATAAATAAATTTTAAAAAAAATCCATTTATAAGTAGTCCCATTATACCAAAACAAATAATTAGTTACATTTTCTCCATTGCGTTTAGAAATTTATTGATTGGCTGTGCCCTACATACAATTTTTTTTAATAATAATAATAATAAAAATAAACTGAGAACGAGAAACGGCTGGTGCAAAGATATAGAAGAGAGAAATTGCATTTGCTAATGGAATGAAACAAAACTAAAGTGGATTGGGGAAAAGAAAAACCAATGATAAATTCCACCAAAATGAACAATTAAAAAAAAAAAAACTAAATTAATAGTTGAAAAAAACAACTCAAAATTTAACTCTCACAACAAACAAACAAACAAACAAAAAAATTCAAAAACAAAAACAAAAATAAAAATAATACTTTTTACTGTATCCACGATATCACGACATTTTTAAAGATGATACTTTCTACTCAAGTTCACTAATTTCCTCTTTGTTGTATTTTCTTTTCTATTTTTGGTTTTCATTGCATGGTATTATTACCTTTCTTTTTTTTTGGTACTTCGGGATATTATTACCTTTCAAAGTTGTGTTTAATGTTACAAATTGTGAGACATATACAATTTGGTTGATTTCTTTCTTCCCACTAGAAAGTATGCGTTTATATATTTAATTTTAAAAATAATTTTTGGTTATCATGTCACATGCCACAGATGTGGCCTTTACAACAACATTACTACTACCACCCTCATTCAGAAATTATATTTCCACACTTAATTAACTTAGTACACATCTTTTTTTAATATACACACTAATTTAATTATTAATTAATTTTCTCAATCCACGCACTTAAAATTACAATTACATCCTTACTCATAATCATTGTACATATACCACTTAACTCTCTTTTTCACACACTTTTGATTGACTCTACTTCCACATTTATAGACCCACCTACGCCCTTGAAGAAAGACCAAAGTCCGAAGTGATGCTTCCTCCATTGAAAACCTCCATTGAACCTCTATTGAAAACCCTCCAAAATAGTGTTGAAGGTAAAACAACTTTCCATTTTATTATTACATTTATCATTTTGTTATTACATTTATCATTTTCGGATCTTTATGCACTCTATTGGCATAAAACCCTCAATTTTGTTCTTAAGATTTAGGGTTTAGACTTTTGGCACTGGGTTTCCAAAACTATAGATTTATTTCGGAACTTAACTTTTGAATAAAATGTATTATTTTGACCAATTAGTTCTAAACGGTTGCAATATTTTTGACATTTGAATTCTGAAAATTATGTGTTTCGAATGGAATTTTTTTTTTTTTTTTCCCACTTGTCATCGCACAATCTTGCTCATAAGCGAGATGTTTCCACTTGTACATTGAAATCAGTTTTTCCACTTGTAAACAGGCACTGAAGTTCCGAATGAAATCAAAAGTGATGTTTTGAGAGTATTGCTTTGTAAGTAATAAGGAGTATAGAGTGTGTAATAAGTAAAGTGACAATAATGAAAAAATTAGGGTTTAATTTTTTTAATTGAAAAAGTATATGTTGAGATTTTTTTTTTTTCTTAAAAGATGTGTATAGAGAAAATTTTCATATAATATTATGGGTGTTACTGTATGTCTATTATGGTCATTTTCATTTAGGATATAATTGTCATTAAATTAATATTTCATTAAGTGTGTATCATGAGTTAACTAGGTGTGTAGAAATAGAATTTTCCCCCCTCTTCATGTTACTACTTTTTAAAATTCTATTATTGTTGAGTCTATTTACCGTGAGTGCCATTACACCAACATAACCATTAATACTCTCTCCTGCAACGTCGTTAATACTATTACCTTCACCATCATTGGCCTTGCTACTACTTCTGCAATGTCATCAACACCATTACATACGCCATCAATACAACCTTTACAAACATCAATGCTATTGAACTAATACCACCCAAATCATCATTAATACCATTAGACCATGATCAACAACCGTAAACCACAAACCCTATATCTACAATAACTTACTACAATCACTGCAATTACGTCTTAAATATGCTCAACACTACTACCATATACCATAAGCCAAAGTTACAGATTGATGGATTGCAAAAAAAAAAAAAGGAGGAAAGAAAATAATGGTAGAGTTACCAAAAAAAAAAAAGAAAAAAGAAGTGGATTGAGAGGTAATAGAGATGGTGATATGATAGATGGATTGTGACATAGAAGAAATAAAATAAAAAATATGAATAGATGAGTTGGGAATATTTTGGTTTGGATTAGGTTAGAGTTGGGATTTGGGTTTATATTTAAGGTTACATGGGACACCTTAAAATACCAAAATTGTCCCTTAGCCCTAATAATAGTTGGTTGGTGGTCTACAATTCATGGACCAAAGTGAAAATAGTTGTTTTTCCATAACGAATTAAAGCAAGAAACATGTCATACTTTAGGGGTGAGAGTGTAATTTAGCCTACAAATAAAAAATTAGCAGAGAACATAAGGGGAGCTTCTATTTGAACACACCTATTCCACTTTTTACACATCATTCTCAGTTCACACACCTTAAAAAAAAAAAAAAATACTTATTACACACACTTTTATTCCAATTATATCCGCATCCACACAACTTTCCAACACTCCCAATCCACACACCTTCCACACCAGCGACCACCTCGTCGACAACCAACTTGCCGACGGCGACGCAACACCACCGTTCCCTTTCACTTCCAGTCGCCATCCCCACCCCTTCCTCCACCCACTGGCGACACTACCGTGACCCGCACCGCATCCCCTCGATCTCTCTCTTAGAGTCGCGAAAATGGGGTTTCGGAGGTTGATAGTCGAACCAATATGTTTTGTTCGGATGTTGATGGTCGAACCAAATTCATTGATTCGATGGTTGATTTCTGAATGGAGGTGATTCTTTCGATACTGGTAGTCCGAATGGTAAGAAAATGAGTCTTCTTTCAGATTTAGGTTCTCCTCTCTCTCTCTCTCTCTTTAGGTGTGCAGAATTGAGGATCGCGAAGGGGTGGGAGTTGCGGCGATAGTGGTGTTGTGTTCCGAAGTGGGGGATTACGGGAGTAGTGGGGAGGGTGAGTAAGCGATGAACGATGGGGTGGGGTGGAGCTTCGATTCGAGAAGAGGGAGGCTGGAGGGAGGGACGGTGTTGAGGAAGGAGATGACCGGAGGGGAGGGACTGTGTTAGGTATTAGGGTTAGGGTTAGGGTTTTGGTTGAAGAAGAAAGGGATATTTTGGTAATTTTATTTTAGAATGGAAATGTAATAAAAAAAGAGTGCTGCTATTAGTAATCTGTCAAAATTCTTTGGACCTCCCATTTTATAATTTTTTTTTATTACAATTATACCATAAAGTAAAATTACATTAAAAGACATTATTAAATAGAACACCCACCTATCAATAAGAACTAATACTCTATAATATTGGACACCTACCCTCACCCTCACCTCCACCTCCAACTCCAAGTCCAACTATATGTATTCCATGTTTGTAAACCCTAAACCTATTACTTTTCATAACTAACTAACATAAACCCTAAATCTATTATTTTTCATAATCATTTTAAATATGAATGTATCATCTTCATTACCATCATCAATGACTTGAAAGTTTTGCTTCAAGTATAATGTATACTTCATCACTTATTTCACTGTGTAGAGCAATGGAGGACGAGGACAACAATTCTAGTGAGACCGGCGTTCCATTGATAAGTTTATCTGTCTTGTATTAACATTATCGGTCGTTTTCGGTCGTTCTTGTTTCGTTCAAGCTGTTCGGTACTGGTTTGCTGACTGCTAGAATTATGTTCGGTAATACAGTACTGAACATAAATCCTTTCGTTCAATACATAGGTTTCGAACATTAATGCAGATAGTCAGTTATGTAATTTTCTTTGTTAAACTAACTTAGAATGGAAAATAGTGAATTAATGGATTTAAGTTATGTATTTTGAATGGATTTAATTTATGTTATTTTAAGTTGTGAATTGGAATGGATTCAAGTTACACAATGAAGAACAAATTTTGTTCGGACATACAGTGCTGATAGGATCATTATTGTTCGACAAAACAGTTTTGAACAAAATACATTTTTTTGGCTATACAGTAGTGAACAAATTATTTTGGGCTACATTCAGAATTCTGATGGCGATTCAGATGATGATTCTGATGGCAATTCAGACGATGATTCTGTTTTTCCTCATCTTGCAAATGGTTATGTAAATCCCGTAGAAATTGAAGTATCTTCGATTGATCTCAACGATGACGAAGATACAAAAAGTGACGAAGAAGATGATAATGAGAGGATGAGAGAGGTTACTGATTCGGCGATACGGAGAACGTTCAGAGAAGATGAGAGTCGTCGGAATGCTCCATTGACGGTCGAGACGGCGACGAGAGTGATGGAAGGTTGGGGTCCAAGAATTCTATACTGGACTAAAGCTCCAAACTCTACAGATTGAGTGAGTCAGGAAGGATGGATGAAAAATTAAGGGGTGTACATTTCATTGTGAAAATATTATGAATATGAGTAGATTTAGTAATAAATGGGGTGTCTAAAGAAATATTATTAAAATTTAAAATTTAGGATTAGAATTCAAAGAAATAGAGGTTTAAAAAATTTTAGTAAGTGCTACTAGCAACATCTTAAAAAAAAAATATAATTAAGCGTGTGAGGAGTGGGGAAGTGATCTGTGTAAATAGAATCTCCCGAACATAAGCTCTCTAAAGGCAAAGACGGGCTCTACAAAAACCCTAATTCATCATTCCTAAAACCCTACTCTCGTCTCTGCATTGTACAGCGCCCAGCAATGGATATCCAAGACAGCAATGGCGATGAAATGATCAACAAAGGAAACATCGATATACTTAGGCCGAGGAAGACCAGGTTCGAGTACGAAGACGACGAAGTAGACCAAGACGAGACTCTCGACGAAGCAATCACCGAGACTTCCAATCTCGAGGACGATGCGTTGATGTGCGATCCAGACGAGTCCGTCATCGGCGCCGACAAGACCAGCGCCGACTATTACTTCGATTCCTACTCTCACTTTGGTATAATTTCCTTTTCTTCACTGCTTATTGTTCTCAAATTGATTCCCTTTAAAAATTTGAATTTGTTGATTGTTGAAAGTTAGAGCAAGACTGTTTATTTTCTGGGTATGTAATTCTAGTAATGAACTAGTGTATCTATCTACCCCTATCTTTATTCAATGGGCTATGCAAAGTTGAGAAGTTTTTATTTTATTTTTTGTTTTTCATAACGTTGTCTATATGAAATAGCGTTCCCTAAATTATGTTTGGTTTGGTTTGGTTTTCACAATCTGTAATTTTGAAAAACCTAGAAATTAAATTGGTAAAAAAACAAAAAAAAAATGTCATTTTTATATAGTTTTATCTTTTGAGAGGGTATAAATAGAAATAATTTTAAAAAATATCTTTTTGATGTTTATTTTCGTCAAACTACTTTCTATTTTTCCAACAAAAAAAATCCTGAAAGTAGTTTTAGAAACTCAAACCAAACATGACCACATTTTCCCCTCAAACCATGAGAGTATCAATATTTAGATCATTACTATATGGTATATGGGATGCCGCAATCTAGGAAGGGGAGTCAAACCCTTGGCTTGACTACTCCTGGCGAGGTGTTAGGGGTTCAGGCCAACTAGGCTAGCCCTAGTTGGTTAGAGTTTTGGATTATTTATCCAAGAGTAAACAATTATTCTTCAGGAACAAATTTTATTTTTTATTTTTTTCGTGCTTATTTACTCTTGTTTTTTGCAAAACTGAAATTTTCCCTTTTGTGTCGTTCTGTGTTTGCAGGTATTCATGAAGTAAGTTTGCTGTGTTTGGATGAAAAGCTGTTCAATGTTTGGTTGTTGTAACTGCTCATGTCAATATTTCAGTTCGTCCAGTGTTGAGGAGTTATTGTACTGTGATATTTGTTTATTATTTTTTACGGTAGTTCTATGTATTTTTTTCTTATTATGATTGTGATTTAGTTCTGTTAGATGGTTTTGTCTTTTTTCATAATGATTTTATGTACTGATGATGATGCCTTAAAAGTGGTAGTTATATTTGTCTGAATTATATCTCGAATGGGGTTTCCAGGAATAATGTGGGTACTGTTTGTGGACTTCACACTGGCATAACTGCATATTTTGGTGGCATACAACTGCAATCATTGCTAGAATTGTAAAGCTCACACCATCTATCGCTTGCTTGCTCCCCTTCCTTTACTTTTGTGTTTTTGAATATCTTTTTGTCACCTTTGATCACTTTATTAGTGGTAATTATTTTTTCCCGTGACTATGAATCTATGTTTGGCATATATTTAGCTTCTACTTATGATTTATATTGTTTTGTTCAAGATTCAATGTTTGACTCTTACTGATTTTTTAGCATTGCAGGAAATGTTGAAGGATGCAGTGAGAACTAAGACATACCAAAATGTTATTTATAAAAATAATTTTTTGTTCAAGGACAAAATAGTCCTTGATGTGGGTGCTGGGACTGGAATTTTGTCACTCTTTTGTGCAAAAGCAGGGGCAAAACATGTTTATGCGGTATGCCTTTGTTTCTTTCTTTTGTATACAATTTTACTCTCTTGCTCTCCTTTTCAATTTCTTTTTAGTTTTGTTTTTATGAAGAAATTTCATGACCAGTTAAGATATTTACTCTTATTGGTTCTCAGAAAGTCATTTAAGGCTAGTTGATCTGTAATTTTGCCTTTGCATTAGTCTGGTTGTGGGTGTTGGGCTGGTTGTGGCATAGCTGCAAAATTTTATGCCATTCATTATTATCTGGTAGATTTAAATGACTTTCTGAGATGTTTGTATTCTATTTGTCGTGGCAAAACAAAAACATAATTCAAGATGTTTTGATTTGTGTTCTATTTGTTATCTACTTTGTTGTCTTCATTCGAAGACAACAGATGGAGAAGTAGGAAATAAAT
Source organism: Camellia japonica (assembly GCA_030407325.1). NCBI lineage: Eukaryota > Viridiplantae > Streptophyta > Magnoliopsida > Ericales > Theaceae > Camellia > Camellia japonica. The sequence goes on from JAPPVO010000019.1 coordinate 50,500,671, forward strand.
CAATATGGAGCATTTTGTCATAGAAAGAGCTCATGGTTGTGTACAGTGTATACCATACGACTTCTAATATAGCTTTAATTGTTTTGTTTTACTTCCTGAGTTCATTTTCTGAAATGATAACAAGCTATATTTGGTAGTTTCATTCTGCTACTTGTAAAAGTTTGGGAATTACTACAGTTGATTAGTTTCTTATTACTACATAAATGTTTGAAATTTGTTTCTTTAATTATGTTGATTTGGTCAATTTCATACGTGCCTCTATTCACCACCCCACTTGAAGCTGTATTGAAATTTGTTGTATACATATTTATTTGGCTTCAATTATTGGAAGTCACCTCGGAAGCACATACACGGACACAGACACTGGGCATGGTGATTTTAAAAAATTTATGATTCAGACTTGGTTGGGTATATGGAAAAATATTTATATAGTTTTGTTTGCTATGTATGTGAATATAAATTTAAGACACGACATATACGAGTTAGGGGTGTGCACGGGTCGGTTCGGATCGGGTTCACCCCCAAACCATCCATCGAACCGACACAATTAGTTTTCAAATGCATTCGTCCATTTCCGACCGACCTCTTCTTCGAAATCAACCAACCAAAACTATGCAGTTTCTCGGTTGGTTTGGTCGATTTCGACGGGTAACAAGAAAAATAGGGAAAAAAGATTGGAAGTTTAAAAAACAAATCTCAAACTCATAATCATACAATACATGTTGAGTTTAACAAAATCAAATCACAAATTTGTGGGAGAAAATAGAGTGAAGGGAAAAAATAGAGAAAACATGAACAAAACAACTCATCACCACCACTGCTGCTCAACGCCATCGTCTCCGTTCATTGCTATCACTACTGCTCATCATCATCGTCATCATGGATCGACGCCAGTGTACTTCCATAACAACTCCTCGATTGTCCACTACCATTGAAGGGGAAGATCGAACAAAGGAGATAAAGGGTTTGTTATTTGATCTCTGAGAAGATGAGAGGAGAGAATGAGAAGAGAAAGACGTTTCTTTATGGAGAGATGAGAGAGAGAAAGTGGGAAAGATGTAGAGATAACAGGTAAGAGAGAGAATGAGTGGGGGAAGATGGAGAGGGAGAGAGAGAGAGATTGAGTGGGACAGTAGAGAGAGTGACAAAAAAAGAGTGAGTGGAACTGTGAGACCATCTGTCAATCTCCTATATGAAACTGATTGAATAATTGAAAATATCAATGTAATTGGGAACATGAGTGGACTGTGGAGTCTCTCAAAGAAAATAAATAAAGTCAAACAGAATTATAATATCTGAAATAATCCGAGAGTAGTGGGTTGGGTCGGTTTCAATGTGTCTAATAAGTGCAAAACCGTTTTCCGAACCAAGAACCGACCATCTCATATTTTGCAAATCATAGCCCGACCGTAAGCCTTTTCGAAACCGTCCGTATCTGCCTCGGTCGGGTCGGGTCGAGCGGGTGGGTTGGGTTAAGTGATCCATGCACACCCCTAATATGAGTCACCAAAATATATGTGGTTGTATTTTTATCTTTTTCACTTTCCGTGTTCTTTGTTTTCATATATTTTACTTTGACTCCAAACCATCTTTCTAAACTTAAACTCACTGAAGTGTCTTGAGGCGTGTCCAAACACAGACAAGACACGCGGGTTTGTGAAGTGTTCTCGAAGTGTCCTAAGAAAAGATAATAATTAAAAAATTGATCCTTCACGTGGTGTGTCCGACACGTGGACACTTGTGTCCCTCAAGTGTCGGTGTCCCATGGGTGTTTGACATGGACACGACACCCATTTTGAAGTGTCGGTGCTTCATAAAGTGTTACTTTATGAGTTCATTGATGCTTTTGATAGGATTATGATCTATATTTTGTAGCTTGTTTTTCATCACATTTATTGGTGATTAGCCCTTCTGTTACATCATTGATATTCTAAATTTCAATTTTCAATTATATAAATTTTCCTCATTTTCAACATCGTTGTTATGATTTGAATATGCATGTAAATTTTCTCTTTAAGCTGCTCATTAATTTATTATTGTTTGATCTACAAAATTTAGAAATAGAGTTTGGTGATTTATCATAGATGTTGATCATAGAAACCTTTCCAATTCAGGTTGAGTGCTCCCAAATGGCTGACATGGCACAAGAGATTGTTAAAGTAAACGGCTTTTCAGATGGTAATGTCACTAGGAACAATGAATTTCATAATTTCTTTCAGTTTTTGCTTCTACTTCTTAACTGATTTGGCCTTTTTTTTGTTTTCTCTTTTTAATTACTACAGTTATCACAGTTTTGAAGGGAAAAGTTGAGGAAATTGAGCTTCCAGTTGCTCAAGTGGATATCATTATTTCAGAGTGGATGGGATATTTTTTATTGTTTGAGAATATGTTAAATACAGTCCTCTATGCTCGTGATAAGTGGCTTGTAAGTTACACTGCCCTTTTTTCTTTCTGATACAGTGTTTATGATGTCCTTCAGAATTCAAGAATAACCACTTTGATGCTATGGCTAATCTGGACGTATTAGTGCAATGTTTGGTGGTGGAGTTTGTTTGTTTGTTTGTTTTTTTTTTTGGTTTTGTTTTGTGTTTTGTGTGTCTTTTTTTTTAATCATGGAAGATGTTATTGGAGTCTAATTGGTCTTGTCAGCTTGAACTTATTATAATTCGTTAGTCTTTATATTCTGAAAATTCAACTCTTTGACTGGATCAGACGCCTTTTCTGAGATTTTCAGTGCTTTTGTTTAGAAACTTTATGGTGGTGGAAGCAAATTGATTAATTTAATTTTTATTGGATTTATATGCTTAGAAAAGTTTCTGTTTGCTTAAATTGGGTTTTCTGGTTAAAGTCATTATATTCTAAGAGGTCTATCTTGAGTTGGGTTGTAATTTTTTTAAGTTACAATTTGATTCGTTTGTTTAGGATTTTTGTCCTGTTAAAGTTAAGTCTTAAATTGATTCTACATCAAGTGGGAATTTTTTTTTTTTACTTTTTTTTGTTCTTCTTTAGGGTTTTCTAGCATCTTTACAAGGGATCTTGGATGTGAAATGAGATTTACGCAGGTCCTCAATTGTTTTGGCCAATAGTAGTAGAGTTCAATGTCAGTTTTGTCTTGGTTAATGACCGACTGTGGAACAATGGAATTGGTTTGATTGGAGTGTGGTTTTTGGATGAACCGTTGTTGAGCATGGCATTTTTTCTCTTCCTCTTTGATTTCGTTTGGTTATGCCTGTAAACTTCTATCTCTTTCTTTTCTGCGTTCTTCTTCTATTTTTTATATTTTCCTTGTCATCCAAATCTGGAACCTAAAAAATATCGGTTGTCCTCCATTTTTGATGTTCTATGCCATGTACGTCCCATTACCCTAGGGTATGAAAGCAGAAAAATCAGATGACTCTAAACCACAATTTTTTTGTGGCTTTTGATTTAGGGATTAGATCAATTTGCATAGATTAGAGGTTGTGACTTGGTGCAATGGCTAGTGTTATTCACTCCCAGCATTGTGGCGTGGGTTCCAGATGGAATCAGCCTCTTCACAAAAGGGTAGGGAATAGGCTGCCCACATACTAAATATTTTAGATCTTGTTGTAAACGGGAGCCTTTGTACTGGGTACCACTTTTTTTTTAATGAATTTGCAAAGGGTGTTGCTTTGATCATTTGCACACTTCCATGATGTAGTTTTGGGTTATGTTGCAATTTGTTGTTTGCGTGTAATTTTTTTATGAACATTCAACCTGCAAAAAGAAAAAGTATTTGTTGTTGTTATAGTGCCGTATTTTAATTCATTTAGATATTCTCTCAACTTTCACTCTCTGTTTGTTTTCAGGTTAACAATGGAGTTGTTCTTCCAGACAAAGCTTCTCTCTATCTGACAGCCATTGAGGATGCTGACTACAAAGAAGACAAGATTGAATGTGAGCTTATTGACTTCCTGCATATCCTGTAACTAATGTATATTATTTTCCTTTGTATATTTCATAATCATATGCATGGGTGTATGTGATCTCCTTGATTGGCATAGGATGTTGCTGTAAATGGGACTTCAGATATGCTCTTCTTATCAAGTGGTTGTGTACAGTGTTGTTTCTATGAACTTCTTTATAGATTTTTTACAATTTTGTTTTTGGCATTTTATGGCATTGCAGTTTGGAACAATGTGTATGGCTTCAATATGAGCTGTATCAAGAAGCAATCTATCATGGAACCTCTTGTTGACACAGTTGATCAGAAGCAGATTGTTACAAACTGTCAGTTACTGAAGGTAAGAAAAATGTATCCCTGTAGGATTAATTTCAATAGTAATTTTAATTATTTGTCTTTTGGTCTGCTTGGTCTGACGAATCTGTTGCTGTGCTTTACTTTAATACAGACTATGGACATCTCTAAGATGGCCCCAGGGGATGCTTCCTTCACAGCTCCTTTTAAGCTCGTGGCAGAACGTGATGATTACATCCATGCTCTTGTGGCATATTTTGATGTCTCTTTTACTAAGTGTCACAAACTGACAGGCTTCTCAACAGGTTCATTTCTTTGTTATTTTACTATTATTATTATTATTATTATTCTCTAAATTACTTTATTGTTAGTGTCTGCTATGAAGGTGTGTTTTGATAATTTTATTACATGCTGATTTTGATTGTTTTGAGTTTGAAAGGGTTGTCCATTTAAAAACCTTGGAGCAGATGCCTTAAATCCAATTTGTGTTCGCTTGTTTAGAATTCATGAATTGTTTGTTATAAAGAATATGGTCCAGTGCAGTGCTAATAAAATAAAATAAATAGAGCCCTAAAACTGCTCATCAGTAGGTGGATTCATCATAGTTGAACTGGTGGTTGAGTCAACTCATCTAGATATCTTTATATCAAGAGAATCATAAAGTTAGAATAGGAAAACTGTTGTTAAATTTGCTGCTAAATCAATAATTACACTAAGTGTGTTGGCTTCTCAATCGGTCCTATGTCTTGTGCATGCAGACATATATATATATATATATTTATGTTTCTGAGATTATTACTTATAAATATATATGCAGGGCCAAGATCACGGACTACACATTGGAAGCAAACGGTCTTATACCTGGAAGATGTGCTTACGATATGTGAAGGGGAGGCTTTAGTTGGCAACATGACTGTGGCACAAAACAAGAAGAATCCTCGGGATGTTGATATAATGATCAAATATTCATTGAATGGCCGGCGTTGCTTGGTCTCAAGAACTCAACATTATAGGATGCGCTAATGTGGTTAATGGTATCTCTGAAATCAGAAAATCTATTCAAGTAGCCTGCCATTTTGAAAGAAGCACATATCTTCTGATTTATTTTTTGGTTTTATAGAATGCAGGTTGTTCTTTAAAATGTAACATTGCTTTTAAGTTGAACTATTTTTATTAAAATGCTGAAAGTGAGGCTAGAAACTATTTAAAAATTCAATTCAGAATTTTCCGTTAAGCATGCTGTCTATTTATTTTCTTCACCTCTGTTTTTCAGGTCCATGGAACTCGACATTTTTTTTCTCGCTATCTTCCATAGTTTGGTTGGCTTCTGAAATTAGGGCTTTTTGTTTTTTCTTTCTTTCTTTCTTTGCGGTCTACTAACAGGATCTGGACATTCCCAAACTTGCAGGATAGTTGGGTATGATATTTTTTTTCAAAGTAAACTGAATATTATAGTGTAAATTACATTTGACTTTGCATGATGCTCAAAAAAAATTATCACAGGGTTAGCATAATGATTTTATGTAGGGGTAAATATTGACCTAAATTTTTATGGAGAGAAATTTAATATATTTTTCGTAAGTTTGTACTTGGTGACTTTTGAACTTTTAGCTCCAATTTGATGAAATATTTTAAAGACATGAAAAACAATCATAATTAAAAAGTCCAAAATTCAGTTCTGTGGAGAGAAATCATATGTATTATATTCTATCATATAAAATCCACAGCTTCTTGTTTGAAATTCTAATGACAAAATTTTGATTTTTAACAAGGCTCATAGAACCAAGCCAAAAAAAAAAAAAAAAAAAAAAAAAAAAAAACCCTCATGGAATTGTTAACTAAATAAATGAACATGCCACGTCTAGTTTTCAAAGCTAATTTAAATTTCTTAATTTTAGTTTGTTAAATTTTCTAGCTGAGGTTTAGTAATTTGATATTTTTATATAATTTTAGACTTATTAAACTGAGTTGAACGATCAATTGATTGGTCAAACTTAATTTGAAAACTTTAACGAGTTTCAATAAGTATTTGAAATTGATTTGTTTACTTAACGAATTGAATTCAAATGAAATTTTAACGAGTTAAACACGAATCGAACTTAAGTTATTTGATTCGTTTATCTCATCATTAATTACATATATGAGAATGATGGAATTCTACAATTCCAATTGCCCTCGTTACAAAATGATTTTTTCAAAAAGCATAATTTGTAACATTTTGAGTGGGCATAAACTCAAGTCTTTGTTTTATATAATAATATAAATAAAAAATTATACTATAATTTTTTAATTTTTAATTTTTTTTTTTTTTATAAATTTCTAACATAATCTTTAAAAAAAAATTAAGTATGATAAGAAAAAAAATATTCAAAAGAATTAAAGTTTTGAAAGTGTTAATAAATCCTATTTAAGGAATTCACTGTAATTTACTAAAATAAAAAATAAATAATTAGGAAACAAGGAAATGTGGGAGTGGAATGTAAATATAACATCCAACGGTAAAACCACTGAAAAAAACCAGACAAGTCTCTCTCGATCTTCTCAATCTCAGATCAGAGCTCGCAGTGACAAACAAAAGGAAAGGAAGGCGGCAAGAGAATAGAGAAGCGAAGACAAAGAGACGCTCTAATCGTCTTCTTCCTTGATTGGTCAAGCTAACAACTTTCTTTGGCAAAGCGTACAGAGGTAAAATTGGGATTCTAAAACTCAATCTGATTTGCTCTTTCTTGGCTCTATTTTGGCACTTGTATATGTCGATTAGGGTTTCCCAATCAATTTTTCTCAGATCTCGTGTTCCGGTCTAACCGATCTATGTTCTCTCTCTCTCTCTCTCTCTCTGAATTGAGACCTTGGTTTGTGTTTACTTTCTTTGGATTTGCTCTAGTAGTAGTAGTAGTAGTTAAGGTTTGGTTTGTTGATACTTGTAATTTTTCTGTTTATAATGATTGATTTTGATAGTCTGGAACATGCATATTAGGGTCTTAGCCAAAATAGCTGGAGGACCTTTACAATTAATTTAAGCCTGTATCTGTATGAAGTTCTATAACACTCAATTGATGAAAATGTAGTGATATTTGTATCATGTTTAGTTTAGTTTTCATTTTTAATTTTTATTTTATAACTACTTTTCTTCATTTCAGGGAGAATATTCGGTCTCTTTCTCTCTCTAAAATCAAGGAAATTAGTTTCAAATTGATATCTAATCTAGTGTGTGAGGTAACCCTTGATTGGGTTTGATGAAATGTATTGGTGTGGGCGTGGCGTTTTTTTTTTTTTGAGGGGGGGGGGGGGGGGGTATTTATTATTAGTGTGTTCAAAAGTAAGGTATTGGAAATTCCAAGCCAAGTGGTCAGGTTATGACAAGTTTCAACAATTAAATAATCATTAGGGTAAATTACACTTAGCTTTCCTGAGGTTTAAAAAAAATACAGTTAAGATTCACACTCTTGACATAATTACACTAACTCCCCTGAGGTTTTAATTTACTTAACACTTAAGTCCTTTTTCATTGGCAATTGGTGTGTTGTATGGATAAAAAGATGATGTTGTCATCTTTTTTCTACTAAAATGTATATTTAATTATGTTTAATTTTGTGACTGCTCACCTTTTGCATTAGTTTTGATTGCTTTAATCTTATTAAAAGGGATGTTAGTATAATAATGGCAAACTTATAGGTTTTTTTTTTTCTTCTCAAATCTTAGGAGAGGCAAGTGTAATTTACCCTAATTGGTTTATATATACTTAATGAATTCCATATAAACTTCATAAATTTGTTTATCTAAACTTCATAAATCTTAGGGACAAGTATAATTAGTTTATATAAAATTCATAAATTCTATACACGAAGTAAAGGATTCCTGGAATGGGTGTCACTGTTATTTTGTTCACATTAGACTGGGCCTGGATTCAGAAGATCTGAAGTTTTGAACTCATTTTCCCTGTTATTGGAACTAAAAAAAAAAAAAAACGCCGCCCAATTAGTACACATTAATGTGTGTTTGGGAGGGGAAAGATTGAGTACACATCTAACTTTTGGCATAATTCACAAAGTGATGGTCCCAAGACTTGAACCCATAACCTCAAGGTTATTAGGCCAAGTCTTAACCATTGAACCAATGATCAATGTTATTGGAACTATTTGCATTAATTATTTGATGTGTTAATTTCCATGTGTAGTTGTAAATTGGGGCACTGATGGCGTCAAAATTGCAACAATTGCAATCCAAGGCATGTCAAGTTTCACAACTTGTGTCGAAGCATGGAACTTCATACTACAAGCAGTTGTTGGAGCAGAACAAGCAGTACATTCAGGAGCCACCCACAGTGGAGAAATGCAACCTGTTGTCCAAGCAATTGTTCTACACTCGACTTGCTAGGTTGTTCTCCCTATACCTTTATCAACTTGGCAATTGAGTTTATGGTCTACTCAGTTAGTTCAATCAGATTTGTTATGCCTGTTTTGTAATTTTTGTTTTTATTATTTTTATAAAAAAAAGTAATTTGTAAGACAAGTTATGATGTCTTTGTATTTGAATGCTTAATTCTTTTGATATGCTATGTTTAGGTACCTGACTTATCAAATAGGTTTGGGTTATGTCTATTGGTATGCCTTTGCTTTTAACCATAACAATTTAATCCCTAGCTGCTTGATAATAATATAATTTTCTACATATAATTCTTTTTTGGAGGACTCAATCACAATACTTCTATTTCTAGTTTGGTTGTGTCATATATATATACCCGTGGATATGTAAACTTTTGTTATTTTACAAGCATTGTTTATCTAGTTCTGAAAGGATTCACTCAGTTGTCAAAGGATTTTAAGGTGAAAGCAGTGTCACGAGGGAATTGGCAATATGGCTAGAATAAGTTTGTTAATTCATGAAACCTTGAAATTTTGTTTTCATTGATTGCCTCCATTTTGGTAATTTGTTGATAAAAAACTAAATTACACCCACTTTAGTCTCCATTTTGATAAGGGTTCGGGAGGGGATGTATTTGGTACAGACCTAATTTTTGGCATAATTTGCACAAAGTGGCTGATCATAGGTTTGAACCTACAACCTCAAGGATAGTAGGCCATGTTTTAACATTGAACCAATGACCATTAAGTAGATCATTCCACAATGTTACCATTTAAATATGGAAAGAGCAAAAACCTCAAGCGTGTGTTTGAGCCTGTTGACAAATTATTGAGTTGATTTGAGGTACAACATAGAACAACTTATTTGTTTTGGACTCTTGGTAGTTATTAGAAGTTTATGTTTTTTCACGTCGATGATTGCTGCTGATATGTGTGGCACTTTAGCATATAATATAACTTTTCATTGACTTGTCTCTTGGACTTAAACGACTCTTCATTCATCTGTAACAATTATGTTTGGTGCCATTGCCATATAGCTTGCTGGATTGTCATATTATTTTGCTACACATAGTTGTTGATATTAAGTTGCATTTTTCAAAAATCAAATTCTAGAGGTTCAAGTTCTTGACGGTAAAGATAGTCATGTTATCTTTTTTGATAACTGAGTATCTGGTAAACCCCGACTAATCCCGAGATCCATGTAAAGCGCCCCTTCCACGCGGGTTGGCAAATCTCAGGCTATGCCCACAGGCGTGGCCCTAAAGGAATTGATAGCACTCAATGGGAGTTGAACCTTAGACTTGATGTTTTAGTAGGCATCAAGGGCCAAGTGACTAACCATTAAGCCAACCCACTGGGTTCATAGTCATGTTATCTTAAAACACATAATAGTTGTCGTTGATATTAAGTTGCATTTTTCAAAATCAAATTCTAGAGGTTCAAGTCCCTTGCACTTGTGAATTTTGGAAATATCAATTTGATTAATGGATAAGTTAGGAGGTCTGGCTGTATTTAAGCCTACAAAGAAGTGCAAATATTGTGTTGGACTGGGCTTCTTCATATTGTATATGAATTAGTATGAATCAATACCCTAGCTTAAATCCTAGGATAATATAAATTACCATCACCTGCCTCTTCTAGGATACGTGGATTTTGCTAAGGTTGGCATGAGCTATAGAAGAAGTTGATTTGTCAATCTTCATATTGTATGTGAATTAGTATGAATCAATACCTTGGGTTGATCCTAGAATGGTTTACGTGATCTACTCGAAACTCGATGTCTTATTTTATTATAGGGAACTGCCCATTTAAGCTGATATGTCAATCTGCAGATCATTTTAAGCTTCACTTATTATTGTTATGGGGGTCTCCTCAGATTGAGTAATTAGTGGGTGGTCCTAGAGCACCATGTGGCATTGCCTGCGTGCTGGTCCAAACCAATGGCACAGTGGAAAAACTTACAGGTGGGCATGATGACTCACCTTTGTTAGGTAGTTAGGAGACAATGGTTGACCCACTTAATGTGGGTTGCGGTTTCCCATTGGCCGGGAGTACCACGTAGGCAACACCACATGGTACTCCTGGACCATCTAATAATTTTCCCCTCAGATTATCACTCAGCACACTTTTGGCATCAATCAGTGGAGATGTTTGGCTTAAGCTTCACTTATTATTGTTATGGGGGTTTCTCATTTTATCACCTAGTACATTTTGGTCATTAATCAGTGAGGATGTTTTGCTGGGCCTTGGTGAATAGATAATTGCACCACAAACTTTTGATTGTTCCTTTGGCTGAGAGTCTAAAGCAATCAGTTCTTATAGTCTTTAGAGTGGATGGTTATGATTGAGCAAGCATGATCTTGATGAGTGCTAAGCCATTGGAGTTTACTTTATTGGCATTTAACTCATAGTCTTCTGCATATATTATGAAATAACTTTTACCTATTATTTCTTTTATGCGATCAAGAAGCTTCTCTCTTGTAAGCAAAGAACGTGACCAAGTTGGGGACTTGCTTAAATTTACTAGGATAGGAAAAAGAACCATATTAAGAACCTATTTTGAATTTTGATGAGAAATATAACAAATGCATGAGTGGGGAACCCAACATTTTACCTACAAAAGAGAGGAAAAGAAGAGAACATAGAACAAACAAGTTTGAGTGAAATGATGAGCATGAACGTCTTGATGAAATTGTTAAAATGCAACTTGTAATGTTTCTGTTGGAATCATTGAGTCCACGAGACTAAGGGCAGCCACTTTGTGTGAATGATGTCAAAATTAAGGGCTGCATGGCTGCACCTAGTCTACACCTCTAGCAGCCTCCATTATAGGGTAGTAGTTCTAGGGATTGGCCTTTTTAATATATGTGAATGAATGGGTCTGCTTGAGGGCGTGATGCTCTGCTTCAGGTTGAGAATTTTCTTCAAGACATGTGAAATGTTTGGTATGTAGAAAGAGAATGGGTAGCTGTATTCTGGTTTACCAGAATAATGTTGGGCAAATATTTGTGTGTTAGATACGATGACCTAGTTAGAAGCTGGAATGTGATAAAATAGTTCTATATACGAATTATACAATACAAAATCTAAAAGGAAGAATAAATTGAAAAACAAAGGAAGCTTTCAAAATAAAAGAAATAGAAATAGAAATACAAGACAAGAAATATTTTTGGCTGCATTTCATGAAAATTGATTGTTGGGTAGGCTTGATAAAGTATATGATGTATCATTTTTATTCAATTCTTTGAGGCTGTGTTTGAAGCACTAGTGAGCAGAATGTCTTGTACAAAAATTTCTGTCATCTTGCCCACTGATACTATTCGTACTTAATGAACCACTGAAAAGAACACACACCATAGATATATATTTGTGTATATATATACACATGTGGTTTTTCCTTGTTATTTATCTGACTTGATTACTCCCTGCAGTATTCCCGGTCGTTATGAATCATTCTGGAGGGAACTTGATTATGTCAAGCATATGTGGAAGAACAGGCAGGAGCTGAAGGTTGAGGATGCTGGCATTGCCGCTCTGTTTGGGCTGGAGTGCTTTGCATGGTTCTGTGCTGGTGAGATTGTGGGAAGGGGATTTACATTCACCGGTTACTATCCATGAGAACAACCACTTGGCAAAAGTGTTTTGGTGAGATTGATATTTGTACGCTTTCTGTCAGCATTAGGGAGATTTAATTCGCTGGCACTCTACATGCAAGATTTTGTTTATCTGAAAAGTTTTTGAAAATTGAGGAAGCAGCGGGTAAGGTCGGGGCCCCTCAATAATCCTCTCATATTTTGGTAACGGGTGAACTTTGTAGTTACGTTATTTTTCTTGAAGCTACTGCTACTTGTGATGGTCACGGTTCTTGCTTCAAGTTTCTAATTGGTGTTACTCTTCTCCGCACTTAAGCTCTATGCTTCATCAATAAATTGACTTTCAATGAGAGGTAGTGTAGTTGGTACACATACCGGACCTTTTCAATGAATCCAAACAATTTTCACGTTCATCTGTGTTCTATAGTTGTCGTGCATTCTTCTATCTTTTTCACAATATATTTGAGGCAGGAAAGCTTCCAAGGCAATGCTGTTAGTTGCAGCAAGTTGGTTAGAAATGAATATAGCCAGGTAGCCCTAGCTGTATCTTTGCAAGAATCGTTGATAAGCTAAGGCTAGGACATTTGAACGAAGGTTAGAAGAACTACAAAATCATGCTCACCAGAGCTAAAGGAATTATTATTATTATTATTTTATGTGGAAAATTTGTGCTAACAGTTGGCTGTCATGATGTTTAAGATACATGCAAAACTGATCAAAGTCACTCACCAAAGAAAGAAAGAAATACAAACATCGGAGTTTTATAAGCATATATCACTAACAGGAGCAGAAGCACACTTCACGCACATTAAAGAAAGAAATTATACAAGAAGTTTATGTGGTTTAATAGAAATCTGTTACGTCCTCGCATGAGAAAATACGAACACGAGAGATAAAAAAAAAAAAAAAAAAAAAAAAAAAAAAAAAAAAAAAAAAAACTGGACACCAATATCCTCTTTGAAGATTTTCGTTTCCTGCATCAAGATTAACTGAGCCTTGAAACAAGCTCGTTTCACAACTCACGCCTAGTGCTTCCAGTATTTTACTGTATCTCCAACATCTCTATAATTATATAGGCAAATTTAAAACGAGTTATGTTAGATCCAAATAAATTATTAAATTTTTTATCAAACTTCTCACATGAATGTGAGATTCACACACATGTCACACCCTATGAGAGGTTTGCCACACCCACATGAAAAGTTTGGTAAAAATTTTAATAATTTATTTGGGATTCATAACATTTTCCATATAAAAAATCTTGGTTCCTGTACAATTAGAAACGCATTGAATTCTTAGTGGATTCGGCACTCCACTACGCATTTTTCTAACTGAAATGGTTGTGGAGCATATATGTGATGTGATGTGTGTGAGTTTTTTTTTTTTTTTTTTTTACCTTACCACATCATTAGAGCTTAAAAATTAGAACTCTCTATCATTGTTGATATCAAAAATTGTGGTGGGATATTTAACAACTTGATGACATAATAAATGTCTAAAAATCCGACCATTAATCAAACTGAAAAAGGAACCAAATCAAGAGTCACTGGTTTAATAGTTAGGTTAACTAGAAATATTTAGTTATTAATTACTTTCTTTTTAGACCAAAATCTTCCGTCTCAGAAAGTAAATCTTTTTGGCACCAAATTGTTTTGTATTGGTGACGATTTTAAAACATCGTTAAAGGTCATTTTCTTTTTCATGATGACCTTTTAGTGACAATATAATTAGTCTCTTAAGTCATGTTTGATTCAAAAGACTAATAGTGAAGTATTAATAATCCTATTAAATTAGTGTAGTATTCACTATCCAATTGGATTAATATCCATTGGATAAATAATCCCACCCCTACCCCATTACTAATAATCCTACAAATTTGTTGGATTAATTATCCATTAGATTAATAATTCTAAACCAAAATGTTAAAACAAACATGGGATAATTGGACTCACGGATTAATAATCCCAATCCTATGCTCTAATCCATCCAATCAAACATACCCTTAGTGTTTTTAGCAACAAAATTTTTAGTTTTAAAAATGAAAAAATATTATCTCTAAAACCCTTATATGTTGTAGTATAAATGAATAGAATATTATGTTAAAGGTGGTTTTAAACAAGGTTTTCGACCCAGTAGATGTGTAGTATTATTTTGTAGTATGAAATTGTGGGGTTGAATTTCTACATTGAAGTGTTTGATAACCGTTGTGGTGTTTATGTATATGGTGGGTTGTTGGACTTTTCCAATTATTGTTGGATTTTAATTACTCAATTTGATGGGCTTCTAAAAGAAATTACTCTATTTGATGTGATATTTCTTATATTTTATAATTATTCTTCTATGAAAAAATAAAAAGAAATGTGTCATTTTTAATATTTTATTAATTTTCTTTTTGTGTTTTTCCTATTGTTTATTGGTGTCTTGTCAACCATGATACGTTTTCTGTTTTGTCTCAGTTTCATGTGCAAAGATGCATTTATGCATTACTTTTTCACAAAGCTAAACCAAGTGCATCACCAAATACTTATAATACTAGCAAGAATTTTAGTTTGTTGATGATGATGGTTTTATGAGTCAGAACAACCATTCAAGAAAGATAAGTCATTGTTAGGGAAAATAAAAGTAAATAATGAAGTTATTCTTCTCTGTAACAGTTCAAGTTTTTAGATAAATTAATGATCAACAATTCTAATAGTTGTTATCCTCACCACCCGCGACTATTTAAGTATACAGTGGATGAATAATTATTCATACCACTGGTTTGTGCATTTGGTAAAACTAAGCTTACTAATTCTTCCATTTTCATGTTCATGTGTATATGTTTTTAAGATACGCCCCTCACTTTTCTTTCTCTGTAGGATTGAAACAAAGTACTGATCTCTTTCTCTCTCTCTCTCTCTCTCTCTCTCTGGATTAATTGTTAGTCAGTGTTGTTGTGCATCAAATAGCAATGGACTTACTACCAAATAGAGTAATTAAGCCTAACCCTGTGGTGTTAGAAAGTGAGGAATTATATCAGGTACTGTAACATCCACTTATCTATCTATATCTCTGTATAATTATTATTATTATGTAAAGTTTACAGGTCATTTGTTATGAACATTTTGTCACATTTTTTTGATTTTCCAAAACTAAACACAACAGTTGATGAATCTAAAAATTGTCATGTGAACTTATTCAAAAATTTAAAACTCGATGAACATGTACGTTTATATTCATCTTTCATTCATGTACCTTTTAAGAGAAATTGTCATTCAATGGCACTTTTAGAAAAGTATTACAAATTCCTAAAAGAGTTTTAAGACTTTAATTATTCACTGTACTTTTTTGTAAAAACTTACACTGAATTGAGAAAAATTTATACATTTTGTAGCAATTTTGAATTTTAAGATGTACATTTTGGGATGGATGCAGTATATACTGGAGACTAGTGTGTACCCACGGGAACCAGAGCCACTCAAGGAGCTGAGGAATGCCACCGCAACCCATCCAACGTAATATTTATTTATCCCTCTTTTCTCTCTCTCTCTGCACTTTTACCATTTTATTTCAGTATTGCTTTGATTTTATTTGTTATCAGAATATATAATATAAAGGTTACTTGATCGTGTAAATGAGACTACTCAACTTAAGAAACAAACCTATCTTGCACTATTTTTATGGTATTCTGTCAGACAATATAGAAACCTTTAATTCATTCACCACTATTTATTCACTACTAGTGAGTCTCCAGTAGATAAGCAATTTGTTAGGTGTTGTGATTGGCAGTGCAGTGTTTGGAACATCACCAGATGCAGGACAGCTAATAGGGATGCGGTTGAAGATAGTGAATCCAAAGAAGACAATTGAAGTTGGAGTCTTCACTGGCTACTCTCTTCTTCTCACTGCTCTTTCCATTCCTCCTCATAGCAAGGTTTCTACCTATTCATCACCCTACACTACAAAAAATTGAAATATATTACTTGTCGAACATTGATAGTGTTGTATTTTTAGCAACGAAATTAAATATTTGGTGATGAAAATTTTATCTTAAAATTTTTATATATAGCTCTAAAATCAAGATATACTTGATTAATTGCAGATTGTGGCAGTTGATATGAACAGGGAGACATATGAAATAGGGTTGCCATTCATCAAAAAAGCTGGTGTTGAACACAAAATTGACTTCATTCATTCCCAAGCTCTTCCCTTTCTTGATAAACTCTTAGAAGATGTATGTATTATTATTGCCCATCAATGATTATTTAATTTTCATCTTTTCTCTTCCTTGAATTAATAGAAACTTCAATTGAAAAACAAGAACAAGGGTGCATTCTGTATCATTTTTGTTTTTCTGTTTTCAAAAACAAGAATAATGAATAATTCAAAAACATTCATTATTTTCATATGATTTTTAATTTTGTGCAAAAATAGTTTTCAAAAATTTAAGAATAACTTCTTGATATATTCTACAACGTTGGTTATATTCATAAATAGTTCACTATAAAACTAGGTTTTTATTTTTTTATTTTAGAAATTCAAAATAAGAAACAAAAACAGAAATGATACCTAACAAAACTATATATCTATATATATATATTTTCAGACAATTTTACATTTAGGAAAAGTATCATAAAATTTAAATGTGTGTATCAGATTGATTCCGAATGTGCATTTTGTTCTCTACCTTGGTGTTTGCTCATGATTGGCTTGCTTGGTATGTACCAAACTAGTTGGATATACCTAGTCAGCAACGAAGCATTTTCATTACCTTGGCCCTTTGGATGTATAGAATTATTCTCTCTCTAATCTTTATACATGAATAAAATCACTTTTTCTTGACAAAAAAAAGTAAAAAAAAAGAAAAGAAAAAGAAGAGAATTATTCTGACTTTGATCCACACTAGTTTGAATCTCAATCATACACTTCATTTTCAATGTAATTATTTTTTCCCTTTTTTCCAACCATTTTTCTCTTCTTCACCATTCTGATCGCTTCACATGAGTTCAATATGTTAATTTTGTTCTTTTTTTTGTTTTGTTTTTTTGTTTTTGTTTTGGGCTATGTTGTAGAAACAAAATGAAGGGTCATTTGAATTTGCTTATGTTGATGCTGACAAGGGTAACTACATAAACTACCATGATAGGATGATGAAACTGGTGAAGGTTGGGGGTTTGGTGGTGTATGATAACACTCTGTGGGGAGGATTTGTTGCTAAGCCTGAAGAGTCTGTTCCTATGGACAAGATAGAAGGGAGGAAAGCAACAATTGAGTTCAACAAATTATTGACAACTGATCATCGCGTTGAGATCTCTCATGTTCCTTCCGGTGATGGGGTCCTTATTTGCAAGCGCATTTCTTAATCTTTTCAGCTCGGAAAATAATTCAAGTAGCACTTTATCATTTCGAATGTGGTCCACATTCTATCAGGATGAAATGAATAATGGTACTTCTAATATTGAATTTTGTATTGTTTTTGTGTGTGTGCTTATAACATTAGTCGGAGCTAAACTGTTTCCACCATTGATAAGGAACTGGTTGTTACTCATTTTTGTTGATCACAACTAAATTGGTATGGAAGGGTTTTTTTTTTTTTTTTTTAAACTTTTAGAATGATTGTCTTTTTATGTGTTATGTCAGTGTTCAAAAACTGTATTTAAAATTTGTGGAGAGTTGAAAGTATAGACTCTGAAATGTTATCCCAGATAAGTGCATTTTATGTAACAATTTACTGAAAATGAGATATAAGATAATATATATAAATAAATAATCTCGAAACTCCCAGGGTGTTGACACAAGGTTATCTAACACTTGCAACCTCTGTTATCCAAAGCTTTAAAAACAAGTTGTCTTCATGGAAAAGGAGGTATATTTCTATTGGCAGAAGATTGACTTTGATCAGGTCTGCCTTGTGTAATTTACCACTCTATTACATTTTTAATGCTCCTTAAAAGGTTGAGTTGGATAATTACAAAGAAGCTTGGGGTGAATCACATAAATCATTTTTTATTTGCAGGTGAGATTGATTCAATTTGTTTATTTTGTAACTCACTAAACCTGATTAAGAATTGTTGATTTCGTAACGAAATTATGTTAATATGTCAATGAAAGGTATTTTATAACGGATATGGTGTAACTGCTATGCGGGAGGTACAACAGTCACTGTTGTGTGGCCATTTAGGCCCATTTCGAGACTCGTGTTTTGATAATTTAACCATTCATTTTTTAGAGTATATTAAGTAGAACATATCTTTGAAAAATTAAATTAATTGGATATTGTTAACCCTTTTATCAAATCGTATTTGTATTTAGTTTTATACTTCACATAAAATTTGCTGTTCACTTTTATAGATACAAATATAATCCGATGAAATGGTTAACGATATATGATCAATTTATTTTTTGTAGGTATGTTCAACTGAATATATTTTAAAAAGTGAATGGTTCGAATTATCAAAATTAATTCCAAAATGAGCCTAAATTACCGCACAACACACCATGTCATTTTATAACCACTTCATCAACCTGCACACATATCAAAACAACTACATTGACATAATGGATAAAAATTACTTTATACGATCTCAGATATGTAATCGATACAAAATGTGCATCATAAAAATAAAATCTATGTCAAATGACATAAAAACAAAAAAATAAAAGTGGAAGATTTGCTTGCTTTATCAATTCCTTAAAATGATTCACAAAACACTATCCAATGGTTGGAGTCACAAAAGAATGATTTCAACAAAGCAGACATGGTTTTCCAAAAACAAGTTACTCGTTTTATAACTTTGTCCGGGGCGTTCCGAGAATCGAACTCGGGACCTCTTGCACCCAAAGCAAGAATCATACCACTAGACCAAACGCCCTTGATGTTATCTCTTTCTTGAAATATAATTATAAACCAATTATTTTAGTTGTTTTTTAAAGTTTTTTGGTTTTTTGATTTCTTGATGTATCCACTCTGGCATAGAGACGATGACGCAAATCTGGTTGCCTTGCCTCTATGCATAGTTTGAAACCAATCAAGTCGTACTTTTGAGTGTTTAAATTTGTATATTAAAAATTAATTCAACACGACTGGTTAAGAAATTCAAACCTGGCTTGAGCCTAATTAAATTACATAATCAACTGAGTTCGAGCTCTATCTCGAGCTTGAGCCTAAAAAAAAATAATAATAAAAATGAATTTATTTATTTATTAAGAAAAAAAGAAGAGGAAAAATTACCCGTAAGTCTTGTTTAAAATATGTGTACACTATTTAATCCAATAATTTTTTGAGTAAACCCAAAAGTTCTACATTTTTCCTCTCTCTTGTTGCTTTTTTTTCCTTATACTTTACGTTTCCTCTCTATTTTTTCTATGTTTTTCTCTCATTCTCTTTGTCATGTCGGACGACTGGTGATTACACCTTTCTTATTCTTTTTCTTTTTCTAATATAGTCATTGATGATCGACGACCACCATTGATTGGAGTTCACCGCCAACCACCAACCATCGATATCAACTCGTTACTTCATTCTTATCGACGACAAAGAAGAAGGGTAGATCTACTCAAATCTGATATAGATCTACTTATTTGAGTAGATCAACATAAGATCCGACTAGATCTAAATAAAAAATAGTTGCCGGAGTATAATATGCTTTTTATATCTATTCTTTCCTTTGATTTTTCAATTTTTCTATCTTTTCTCTGTTACACACGCCTATTTTTCTGTTTTAATGGGGAAAAATTTTAAATTTTGAATAAGTTGTTATTAAGTTTTAGTTACAGGCGGAGAAAATTATAAAATTTTACAGTTTCAGTTTTTTTGGTGCTGAAATGAATCATGCTTTAAAACTGTAAAATTTTACAGTTTCATAACATTCTTTAAAACTGTAAAATTTTGCAATTTCATAACATGTTTTCCAGCTTAATAGAATAATGCTTTGAAACTGTAACATTTTACAGTTTCAAAACTTACTTTTTAGTTTGATCAATATTACAGATTATTTGCTTAGTTGTTTGTTGTTATTATGTTGTTTAACTATAATTTCTCCATTTATTCTTTTTTGTTTGGGGCAATATTCTGAATATTTTGGTGAGTCTCCGATGATGTTCTTGACATTTTCCAATGACGTTCAAAACACTCTGGCGAACTTCTGGTGATGCTCAAAACACTTCGGCGAACTTCCGGTGATACTCCGGTGAATTTTCGGTGATATTAAATATTCCGGCGAGTCTTCGGTGAGTCTGACGGAAGTTGTTGGATGTAACAACATTTTTAAACAACATTTTTAAAGTGATAAAAATAATTAAAAAAAAAAGAATTTTTGGCAACAATTAAAAATACGTAAGACTAATTGGTGCAAGTATTTTGTTTTGAGATTCGATGGATTTTGAATTTTATATATGAGACTTATCGGTAAGTGTCCCAAAAAAAAAAAAAAAGAAGTAAAATAAGAGTACGGTTTCTGGGCTTTGTAACAAATTGGGCCCAAAAGAAACCCAAATAGAGTTTGTTGTCCATGGACAAGATATGGCCCAAAATCAACCCAAATAGACCTTTTCTAGGGCATCCCATTAGGGTTTATATACTCGTTCTCTTCATTTCGGCTTCTCTAGATTCCGTTCTCCAAACCCTAGAGGTCTCTCTCTCTGTCTTTCTCTCTCGATTCATGGTCTCGATTCGATTGCAGATCTGAGTTTATTTTACAAATAAAAGCTATAGCTAATACAAACGATTTGTGTTTTGTGTATTTGGATTTTGTGCAGGCTTTGCTGCTGAGGAGTGCTCGAAGAGAGAGAGAGAGAGATAGAGAGAGAAAATGTCGGAGAAGACGAAAGGAAGGAAGGAAGAGGTGGTGACTAGGGAGTACACCATCAACCTCCACAAGCGCTTGCACAGCTGGTACAATCAAACCTCTGCTCCTTTACAATCTTACCTATATATATATATATATATATGTTCTTATATATCTCTATATGATTCTCTGTGCTTGCTTTTTAACCATTATTATTCTTATTCAATTTAATTATCGGCTTGAATGTTTAGTGTTTGCTTATAATTTCTAGCTCTATATGGCTCCCAATATATATATGTTTGGCTGATTTCTTACTGTTTTTTGAGATCATTACTCAGAATTAATGGAAAAAGAGGTAGATTACTTACATTAGAATGGATTTAAAGGATTCATTTAATTTGAGCTGGAAAATCTTGGTCTTGGCTATTGAATGAGTTGGTTTTTCATCTTCTTAGGTTGAGCAATTAATGTTGTTTTCTTTGTGCAATATTTTATTGACTTGAAGTTTGAATCTGGGTTCTTCTCATTTGATTGCCTTAAGGGTCTTCAAAGAGGTTATTTGATGTATACTGCCTTATCCCCGTTGTCCAACTGAATGATTTTTCAAATCTTTTATTTAATTTATTGGTGAAAATATTATTTTTGGTTATTATGTACTTTTGCTGCGTGTTGTAGTTCCGTGTAGCAGTCGTAGTTGAGAACATGTCTAGAATGTGGGATTGGTGCAATGAATGAAGTAATGCAAGTGAAATTCATATAGTTTTACTGTTCATATTTGTTCCTAAATGTATCTATCCTGTCTTAGCCATTAAAAGATTCATCCTTGCTTTTAAGAATGTGCTGGAGTTTGTTGTTAGTGCATGTGAATTGATCATTATTGGGTTAATAAGAAGTTCTGAGGCGCTGTATCAGTGTTTGACCTATGTTATTGTCAATTGTGGGGTGCATATCATTGTAAATTGTGCAATGGTTCACTAGTTATTGTGATTAGAACAAAAATACTATTATATGTACTTTCCACAAAAAAATAAAAAAAAATCCTTTCCTCTGTATTTACACCTTTTTATAAAGTACATAAAAGAGGATTGATCATGTATAAATGATTTAACTGTATTGTTCTGTGATATCATGAGAAAGGATGTGACTGTGTTTTGCTGTACTGTGACTGCAAATAACAGCACATTCAAGAAGAAGGCACCTAATGCCATAAAGGAGATCAGGAAATTTGCGCAGAAAGCCATGGGAACCAAGGATGTGAGGGTGGATGTGAAGCTAAACAAGCACATCTGGAGCAGGGGGATTCGAAGCGTCCCAAGGCGGATTAGAGTTCGTATTGCTCGCAAGAGAAATGATGATGAAGATGCAAAGGAAGAGCTCTACTCTCTTGTTACAGTTGCTGAAATTCCACCGGAAGGGCTAAAAGGGATGGGTACCAAGGTCATTGAAGAAGATGATGATTGATTTGCATACCTTCCTGCCATTTGCAGCAAGGAGTTGATATATGAGAGTTTTTGGCTAGTGTTGAGTGTTAAAGATACTGGTTTAAGTTTTCCTGGTATTTTGGTCCTTACTGATTAGACCATAGACTTTTGTTTCAGTTGTATTAAGACAATTATGTTAGTGCTTCAAATTTGTCATGCCTCTGGTTACCATTCTCAATACATCTTTTTTCTTCCTTGCAAACTGGTTTACTGGTTTCAAAAACTAGTTACTGTTATTACACCCAAAAATACCGAGGGAACAGTACCTAGCAAGCTATTTAGAATATGTGAGAGAAGTCATAATTTATTTCGAGAAAAACCCCAATCTATCTGTTAGTGCCGCGGTTTATTGGTAGAGCCTAATTCATCTCAAACATGAATATGTAAATCCTGATCATGCTTCAAAGTATTCTATCATGAGTTCTCCCCATCGTTTTGTTTAATCCTATTTTTGTTGTAAGAAGCTTTCTAGAGATGTCTATGATAATAGGAGAATTTTATTATGTACACCCTCATATCACATCACATGCAATTTTAGTTATGTCGTCTTTTTTTTATTTTAATTATAACTAATTTTTTTCTTTTTATTATGATATTATTTTGAGATTTTGATTATGATTTTTTTGTATTTGGTTATGATTTTTTAAATTATTTTTAGTTATGACTCAAAAAGTAATAAATTATGTCATTTTCTTCTGTAATTAAAAGATACATATATAATCTTTCCCATGATAATAATGCTTGCTTGTAAGACAAAGAAAAGTACTCGAGATAATTGATTTGAAAAGGTTCACGAACTTGTTTCTCTTCCAAAATTATCTTCCGACAATTGTTTTTAATGTTATGTCAAGAAGATTCTGAATTGTGGGTCAGTTGAGGGAAGTTAGTTAGGTAGTGGTTGAGAGATTAGTTAGTCAGTTACAAGAAATCAGTTGTGAATTGGTTAGTCAGTTAGAAGTGTGAGGTGAAGAAGTAGTTATAAATAGTTGAGGAACTCTTGGGGGGGTATGTAAAATTCTGAAAATAATACACAGATTCTGCACTTTCTTCCTTATCCCTCTGTTTCTTCTTCCTTAGCTACTACATTGGTATCAGAGCACCCAAGTTCTTGGCCTGTTCATCCTCTGCAACCACTATGGCTGACGGAACTAGAGCAGCCCAGGAAGCTAAAAAAATTGAGGAGACATTACGCTCATTAAAGGAGGGTAATGAGAGAAATGCGAAGGAAATCGGGGAAATCAGGAGTTCTCTCAAAGAATTGGGGGATATCAAGGAATTGATTGCTGCCATGAGTATGAAGTATGATCAAATGGCAGGACACATCTATGGGAAACAACATGTAGATCGGAGTGACAATTCTAGAATGCTCCGCCAAGAACAGTCAGGGGTTTCTCCAGTAAGGGTCAAGCCCGTGGGATTTTCAAGCTCGTGGGGAATTGCCATTCAAGATAGACTACCAATCTCATCAACGATTTGCGAAGATTGAATTTCCTTGCTTCTATGGTGATAATCCAAATGGTTGGCTTTATAAATGTGAAAGATTTTTTGAGTACAATGCTATTGACAATCTTGATAAAGTGAAGTTGACATCTCTTCATTTGGAGGACTCGTCCTTGCAGTGGTTTCAATGGTTTGAAAGATGCCATCATCATATTACTTGGGATTTGTTTACACAAGGACTTCTATCAAGATTTGGCCCAAATTCATATGAAGATGCAATGGGTAACCTAACCAAATTGAAGCAGACCACTACTGTGAGAGCTTACCAAGAACAGTTTGAGGTTTTGGCGAACAAAACTCAAAACCTCCCTGAAATTTTCTTTATTAGTTGTTTCATAAATGGTCTTAAGGATGAAATTCAACCAGGGGTATTAATGTTTAAACCAACCTCTATCACTCAGGCTATTAGGTTGGCAAAACTTCAAGAAACAAGTATTGAAGCCATTACCAAGAAGACTAGGTTAGGAACCAAATCAGAAGGCATCCCTCCTTTTTCTGTAAACAGGTCACAAGTGGGTAATGGGGGATATGTTCAAAAAGAGTTATCTAAGGAATTGGAGGAAAAGAAGGCCAAAGGGTTATGTTTTAAGTGCAATGAGAGGTATACTAAAGGGCATGTGTGTAAAAAGAAGCAATTGTATGTTATGGAAGGAGGAGAAGATGGGGAGGAAGATGATCAACTACCAGTTCTTGATGAAGATAAAAGAGAAGATGAGGAACAGTTATCTGGGGAGGAACTGCAGATTTCTTTGAATGCTTTAACTGGTACAATCTCTTATGAACAATGAGGGTTAGAGGTAATGTTAAAAAACACCTCATCATCATCTTGATTGATTCAGGGAGTACACATAATTTTCTGAGTCCAGCAGTGGCCAAAAGAGCTAATATCGAGACTGAAAACTGATTCCTTACCAGTATCAGTTGCTAATGGGACAAGAATGTTGAGTACAGCCATGTGCAAAGATTTTCAGTGGGAAATGCAAGGCACAATTTTTCAGGCTGACATGAGGGTCCTGCAACTAAAGGGCTGTGATATGGTTTTGGGTATCCAATGGTTGGCAACTCTAGGTCCAGTTAAGTGGGATTTTAAGCATCTTAGCATGGAGTTTCATCTCAATGGCAGAAAACATGTTTTAAGAGGGGGAAAGAGTGATGAGTTAAAGGTTTTGAGCTCAGAAAAAATGCAGAAGTTGCTGCACAAACAGCCACAAGGAGCCATAGCCTAACTCTATTTGTTGCAAGCTGATTGTCTTGTGAGGGAAGCGGAAACTCCACCAGATTTGGCAGCTTTGCTGTCTGACTTTGCAGATATATTTCAAGAGCCAAAGGACTTACCTCCTCCTAGATCTCATGACTATTGCATCCCTCTCAAACCAGGGACTGAACCTGCAAATGTGAGACCTTACAGGTACCCTTATTTTCAAAAAACTGAGATTGAGAAACAAGTAAAAGACATGCTTACCTCTGGTATAATAAGGCCTAGTGTCAGTCCATATTCTTCACCAGTGCTATTGGTTAAGAAGAAAGATGGCACTTGGAGAATGTGTGTGGATTATAGAGCTCTTAATAACGCTACTGTCAAAGATAAGTTTCCTATCCCAGTAATTGATGAACTTTTGGATGAATTATGTGGGGCACCGTATTTTTCTAAACTGGATCTCAGGTGGGCTATCACCAAATCAGGGTTCATTCCTCTGACATTGACAAAACGACTTTTAGAACCCATGATGGGCACTATGAATTTTTAGTGATGCCCTTTGGACTCACTAATGCCCCTTCTACCTTTCAAAGTCTCATGAATGAAGTCTTTAGACCTTTTTTAAGGAAATTTATTCTAGTCTTTTTTGATGATATCCTGGTATATAGTGGGTCATGAGGAGACCATTTACAGCATTTGCAGCTCACTTTATAATTGCTTAGGCAACATCATTTGTTTGCAAAAATGTCCAAATGTGTTTTGGGAAAGATGAGGTGGAGTATTTGGGACATTTAGTTTTAGCTAAGGGTGTTTCTGTAGAACCAACAAAGTTACAAGCTATCAAATCTTGGCCAATCCCTTCTACTATCAAGGAATGAGGGGTTTTTTTTGGGTCTCACTGGTTATTACAGAGATTTATCTAGCATTATGGTCGAATTTGCTCTCCACTTCCTTGTTTGCTCAAGAAAGATTCCTTTGTATGGTCCCTTACAGCTACAACAGCTTTTCTTCAACTCAAAGCTACCCTGCTTTCCACACCAGTCCTTGCCTTACCTGATTATAGTAAGGCCTTTGTTTGAGTCAGATGCCTCGGGCACAGGCCTTTGGGGCTGTGCTTATGCAAGATGGACATCCTATTGCCTATTGGAGTAAGGCATTTCAGCAAGAGACCAAGCTTCTCTACCTATGAAAAAGAATTAATGGCAGTAGTGGCAGTCCTCAAATGGAGGCATTACCTTCTAGGTAGGCACTTCCTTATTAGGACTGACCACCAAAGCCTAAAATATCTTTTGGAGCAGAGAGTGGAAACTCCTTTCCAGCAAAAATGGGTGACCAAGCTATTGGGTTTTGACTACACTATCACATACAAATGTGGGAAAGATAACCAAGCTGCTGATGCTTTGTCCAGGAAAGAAGAGTTGATTAATACTGTTGATTCAATAGCTATGATTCATGCTTTATCTTGTATCTCTACCAGTTGGTTGGTTAAAGTAAAGCTCAGTTGGAGTGAAGATGCTGACATTCAACAGTTGATTTTGGACCTGTAACAAGGTCAAGCTCATGCTGGTTATGCTTGGGACCATGATATTTTAACCTACCATGGCAGGTTGGTAGTTGGAAACTCAGCCCTTAGGATGCAGCTTATTCAGGACTTCCATTCTTCACCTTTGGGAGGACACTCGGGAATAATCAAGACCACAAAAAGACTGCATAGAAGTTTTTATTGGAAGGGCCTACAGCAGGATGTGGCTCAGTTCATTTCTGAATGTGATACATGTCAGAGGTACAAAAGTGAAAATGTCAAGTATCCAGGCCTATTGCAGCCCCTTTCCATTCCTAATAGGGTATGGTCTGATATTTCCATGGATTTCATTGAAGGTTTACCAAATTCTCAAGGCAAGACTGTGATCTTTGTAGTAGTAGATAGGTTGTCAAAATATGGCCATTTCATGGCTTTATCACATCCTTATACAGTTGCAGATATGGCCAAAGTATTCTTTGATCAAGTGTTTAAGTTGCATGGTCTTCCTTCTACCATTGTTTCAGATAGAGATGCTGTGTTTACTAGCCATTTTTGGCATGAACTTTTCACTTTACAGGGTTGTAAGTTGTGCCTTAGCACTGCTTATCACCCTCAAACGGATGGTCAAACTGAAATTTTGAACAAATGTTTGGAGAACTACCTCAGGTGTATGTCTGGAGACTGTCCTAGGCAGTGGGCTAAGTGGCTCTCTTTAGCTAGTGGAGTGTGGTATAATACCACCTATCATGCTGCCACCAAAACTACCTTACTTTGCAGTCTATGGACAAGAACCTCCTGACCATACTTTTTGTCTTTCCACACCTTCTTCAGTAGCAGTTGTGGATAATTGGGTAAAAGAGAGGGCTGCTATTATCAAGACCTTAAGGGAGCATTTAACTCAGGCACAGCAGAGAATGAAACATTATGCTGATAAGGCAGGTCTGAAAGAATTTGAAATTGGGGATTGGGTGTTCCTCAGGTTACAACCTTATAAGCAGACTACAGTGGCTTTGCAGAGAAATATGAAGCTATCTCCAAGGTTTTATGGACCATATCAGGTCTTGGAAAGGGTTGGTTCAGTAGCTTATAAGCTGAAGTTACCAACAACTGCTAAAATTCACCCTGTTTTTCATGTCTCACTGCTTAAGAAGAAAATCGGACTAATGTGTTAGCTCACACTACTCTTCCCCCAGTAGGTCTTGAGGGAACTTTGCAACTGGAACCTATGGCTGTCTTGGATAGGAGGATGGTTAAGCGGGGTAATAAGGCTGTGGTTCAGTGGTTAGTCCAATGGACGAATTCTTTTCCAGAGGATGCTACCTGGGTTGATCATTCTGTGATGCAAAGTATCCTCAATTTCAGCCTTGAGGTCAAGGCTATTTCTCAAGCCAGGGAATGTTATCAAGAAGGTTCTGAATTGTGGGTCAGTTGTAGGTCAGTTGAGGGAAGTCAGTTAGGTAGTGGTTGAGAGATTAGTTAGTCAATTACAGGAAATCAGTTGTGAATTGGTTAGTCAGTTAGAAGTGTGAGGTGAAGAAGTAGTTATAAATAGTTGAGGAACTCCCATATGGGGGTATGTAAAATTCTGAAAATAATACACAGATTCTACACTTTCTTCCTTATGCCTCTGTTTCTTCTTCCTTAGCTACTACATTTAATGGATGTTTGAAATTATCTTTTGATAGAGATTAATGATCGTTTTTATATTCTCTTCCTACCAATTGTAAAATTCAAAGGAAAAAAAAAATAAAAAAATAAAAAGCAAAGTAAGAGGGAAAGAATGTGAAACTCCTTTTAAAAAGGGTCAAACTTGATGTTATTTTCAAGCAGAGTCCTAATTTTAGAATTAAGGCAACCACCCTTATCACCATGATAATTTCATTTAACAATTTACCTAAGATAACATATTTAGCCAAGACGGTAAAACAAGTTTCCAAATCTCTAGACATCTGAAATATGAAGAACGAGAGACTGAAGGAAATCCAAAATGAGAAGAAAGTCGAGCATAATGGCACTCTACACATTTGATTACATTTATACTCTTAACTTCAATTGGTAACTTCCTCATAATCTTCTATTACATATCAGGTTTGAAGGGGCTGAATATAAAATGGGTCGGATCCAAGCCTTGGGACGGCCCAATCCATTAAAGCCCAAATCTAATTGGATTAGATAAATATATGGGCAAGCCAATTGAGCCCAACTCCATGATCAACTGTGTACCCAAGTCCTCAAGCACTTGGGCCCAACCCGCAGTGGAAAGGCTAGCCCAGCCACGATGCTGGGCTGGGCCGAGCTGCAAGACCTAATCTATGGGCTGAACTAAAGTGGGCCGAGTCCACACTAAGATATCCGAATGGACCAGCACGTCCCAACGGAAGCCTTGTATAGGGCCGAATTGGGGTGCGAAGGTACCGAGCTGAGGGAACCTCGCAGAGAAACGTGGAAGTTATGAGTATGTGCATGTGCAAGTTGCCACCTTAGCTGGTCCCCTACATCTAGAATCACGGAAGCTGTTAAACCAGAAGAATGAAGTTCGTTATCAGCATGACTACAATGAATATATGCATTCTATAACAACTATCAGGTAGTCCCCCACCTTTTGAGAAGCAAGCAAGGAACACTATATATACTACATGAACTTCACATTGAAGGTAACTGAACTATTCCAAGTAAAAACCCCATTTATTTACAAACTCAACTCTCTACATCTCTTCTCCGATCACTGATTCCCACACCGGAGGGGTTATTCGGCCAACCCCAGCCGGGCAGCTCTTACGGTATTTCTTGTGGCAGGAACCTCAGTCCCTAGATAGTCCAACCGAGTGCGGAGCCCCGATCCATTTTCATCTAGTGCGGAACCCGATACGCACAAGGTTAATTGAAAATCTATACAACAATTTCTAGAACAGCCAAATGTAAAACTAATTACATTTTCACCATCCTCGATAATTGTGTGTTTAATATGTTCAAAAATAAAAAGAGAGAAGATAATTGTGCGTTTATTCTGAATGCACATCCTGCCAACTCAATCCATCATCAAAACCAAAACTCATATGGCTGATACAAATTGACATATAGCCAAAGATTGCCAAGAAACACGGTTGTCAGACTGATCAATAAACAAAATAGTCCAAAGCAATTATGCGCTCAATACACGCCATAAACTTCATAACTAAATAATGGCTGAAACAAAATCCTTGGACGTAGCATCACAAACTAGCCACATTTCATTGAGTGAACAGAAAATTCACTATCACAGTTCTGTATTTAATTCTGTTTAGGATGACAACAGTAAACAAAGTAGTTGGGTATAATAGAAAAGCTATTGCTAACAAAAAATCTTGGCATCCGCATTACCAAGTAATAAATCACAGATCTGCTCTTCCCGGGTATCTAGGGAAGGGAATGACATCTCTAATGTTGTCAAGCCCCGTGGCAAAGAGAATCATCCGTTCAAAGCCTAAACCAAATCCACTATGTTTAACAGTGCCGTAGCGTCGAAGATCAAGGTACCACTCGTATGGCTCAAGAGGAAGCCCCATCTCCAGTATCCTGTTATATACAAAAACATATCAATTCATATGGTTAAATTGTCAACTCAAAGAATGAGTCAGTGCAAACCAATAAACAATCCAAGGGAACTTCAAAAACACTAGCAAACATACTAGAAAAAATAAAAAAAATCAGGGGTAATAACTTTGCCTACCTTTCCTGAATGACCTCGTAACGCTCTTCCCTTTGACTTCCTCCAATTAGCTCTCCCACCTGAAAATTAAGAAATCCAACAGATTTCATCTTAGGCAAACATAATAGCCAATCTTGACTGCAAGTAGATCCTCTAATGTAGTGTTTGATTTACTGAAATGAAATAGAATGGAATGGCATGGTCATTCCTTAAACCTCCTTATTGAATGATTATTCCCTTACAATGGTGATTTCATGTGTAATACATTTTCCATCAACTTTTAGTAAACCAAATGTGAAAATGGATATTATGTTGGAATGATCATTCCATTCTACTTCATTCTTGTGAACCAAACAGAGCATAAAAGGTTTTCTCATGCTGTCACAAGATACAAGAAGCATTTTACAACTGCTGTATAGCTACAATAATTTTTTTAAAACAGCTGTATATTTGAATGACGTGCATTTTGCATTAAGAAAGTAAGCATCCCAAATGTGGATATAGAAAAAGACCATACCTTTGGTACAAGCACATCCATAGCAGCTACAGTTTTGTTGTCAGCATTAACCTTCATATAAAATGCTTTGATCCCTTTTGGGTAATTATACACAATAACAGGTGACTTAAATTTCACATCAGTCAAGAATCTACATGATCAGACAAACCATAACATCAGTACTACAGACACAGCTATCAAAGAACACATTTAAGATGCAAAACCCACGCTACCTTTCATGTTCAGATGCTAAATCAATTCCCCATTCCACTTTATTCTCAAACTGCCTTTCTTTCGATGATTCCTCAAGAATTGCAATTGCTTCCGTGTAAGAAAGGCGGACAAAGTCGGTTGAAGCAACCAATCGTAGACGATCAATTGCACTTTTATCAAAATTTTTAACCATAAATTCCATATCATCAAGGCAGTTATCAAGCAACCATTGACACATGAACTTCACGTATGCCTCTGCACACTTCATATCATCCTACAAAACATAAAAATGTTTGGTATCTTCTAGAACAACAGGATTCAACAAAACCACAAAGCTTAAAACCTTAACAATCAAAGATGAACTGCCTTAGATGTCCTACAAAAGCTCAATTGGTCTATCACATTTTACATAGTAATTCAATAAAATCTTGTTTACAAGTTTCAAGTGGAGCCCTTTCCAATCTCCATCCATCTGTTCTGCCCATTTACATGTCATCCACTAGTTTCAAATGAAGATAGACAAGTGAATTAAGAAATTCAATAGGCCTAATATGAACTCTAGAAAAGCAATTGTTATAAATGCTTCTTTTTTTTATTATTTATATATGATCAGGTAGACATTAGATTAACAATACTATAATAGCATATGACACCTGGACACCATATAACTGTTCCAACAATTTATTTCAGCCATTAACATGTGAGAAAATAACACTTACTTTTCTCTTGTAAATGAGGAAGTCTCACTAATATACTATTAGTTCTTTACTTCTTGCTTTGTTGGCAAATATTTTCAGAAGACGTGCAAAATCTATTTGCGCTTGTATGCAAATAAATAAACTTGTAAATCAAATTAATCAACCAAGTTCCAAGTCATACTCAACCTTACTAATATTGACAACTTTAATAATGTAGTCTGCGCAAACACTTGGATACTTCATAATGAACATAAAATTCCATTCTTAATATACCTCAAGATCTGCAAATGCTATTTCCGGCTCCACCATCCAGAATTCTGCCAGATGCCTTGAGGTATGTGAGTGCTCAGCTCGAAAAGTTGGCCCAAATGTATAGACACTACTAAGGCAACATGCAAAAGTTTCAACTTGAAGTTGTCCAGAAACAGTCAAAAATGCTTGCCGTGCAAAGAAATCTAGGGAATAATCAATTTTCCCATCCTTTTGGGGAATCCCAGGTTTGAGCTTAGATCTCTCTTCGAGCTTTGAAAGATTTTCTTTAGCTTTTGTTAGCTCAGCAACAGCAGCATTAATTTCCTCCTTGCTTGTTTTGGCTGATTTTAGTTGGGCAACAGCCTCTCCTTTGTCCTTGACAAGAAGCATAGCGGATTCCAGGTCTGCTTCAGATGGAGGAGGGTTTTTAATCAGCTCGTTTCCAACTTTTCTGCATCATTAATCAAGGTTGTGACTTGAAACATTTCACCAGCACCCTCACAATCACTAGTGGTGATAATTGGAGTGTGCACGTAAAGAAACCCATGTTTCTGGAAGAATGTATGGGTAGCATAAGCCAGTGCATTACGGATGCGAGCAATTGCAGAAATCTGAGTCCAAAGACAATAGTAATTGCTGTTAAAATAACATCATAAAAGCCAACATTGAATAAGCAGTATGCCATTGCTGAAATTGTTTCAAGGCAAATAATTAATTACCACAATATTGCAGTATTGGCAAGATTTAATCAACCTATGTAAAATTTAGGCCTTTCTCTTGTAAAATTTAAATCCAACAAATTCCACACTCTTCTGACTTTTTTTTTTTTTTTTTTTTGTATTTAGTTATGCCATTTGAAGTCATAATATTTTCTTCTCTAAATATAAGGTGCATATGCTACACAAACCCTTGTGTACCATACATAGTCTTTTTCCCACAATTTAAACGGTAGAGAGCAAAATAACACCAAATTCATATTTGAAGGCTAGAAATGTAATCAACCAACCCTCAATGCAAATATATGAGTTATATATATATATATAGGAGAGGAGATAGATAGAGTAAGAGTGTAGTATATAATACCGTGTTGGTTCTGGGACGAAGATGAACATAGTCTCTGAGAAATTCAAGGGTTAGCCTTGTCTTAGGCAATGGATACTTAGCCGGATCAACAGTCCCCACTTCCAGAACCTTCTCAACCCTCAGCTCGATCCTCTGCTTCGCTCCTTCCGGAGGCTCCTTCAGCTCCCCCTCCACGTGCACGCACGTGCCTGTCGGCACCAGCTGTCCCAGCGGCGCCACGGCGGCGTCCACCATGATCTGGAGGTTCGCCGGGCACGACCCGTCGTTCAGCTCCAGAAATGCGAACGATCCCTTCCCTTGCTCACGCCCGGTCTTCACCCACCCACCGACTCGTACCTTCTGGCCCGCCAACCCGGACCCGCCATCGGGGCGACAAATTATGCTCCGGATCAAGACCCGCTGAGAGAACAAGGCCTCTTCGGCGGTGTCGGCTAGGGTTACGGCGGACTTTTGATCCACCGGCGGCGAAGCGTCGGCTGACATTTTTGGTGGTCTCTCTCTTCAGGTTAGAGAGAGAGAGAGAGAGAGAGAGAGATTTGGTAAACCCAAAGAGGGAGGGAGGGAGGGAGGGAGGGATTGCTTTGGGATTCGATTTGGTGAGACTATAATAGGACGGTGATTGCGTGGATTCTCCAATCGAATTTGCGGAGAGAATCCGATTTTGTACGAAAATTCCCACGATTGTGGAGCCAATGAAGAGTGTCCACGTTAGATGCATATGGTATAATTGTCTAGAAATGTTAGAGAAAAAAAAAAAAATGTTAGATAAAACTTTTGATAACATTTTTTTTTTTTCGCCCCTAACATTATTAATAATTATAATCAACTTAAATATATATGATTTAGAAATAGGAAAATACCTCATAACTCAATTTATTGAGGCTCAAGTAGCCGAAAAGTGTTCTCTCTCTCTCCTCTCTCTCTATCTTTATCTCTGTTCTTTCTTTCTATCTTTGTTCTCATCTCCATTCAAATACTCCAACATCCTCTCTCTCTCTCTCTCTCCCTCTCTCTCTCTCTCACACACACACCATCCCAATCTCCTTCTTATTATAACAATTCGCTCATCTTTCTTTGTTAATTTTAGTGTACACTGTTCATCTTTGAGTGCTTGATTGTGATGATTTCTCTTCTTTTCTTCTTCTTCTTCTTCTTTTCTTCTCTTCTCTCTCTCTCTCTCTCTCTCACACTTTTGATTACTACTTCCTTTTGATTCTTTTTCCCCCTCTTAATCTGGGTTTAAATGATTTCACTATTTTTGAGCTTCAAGAGGAAGTGAGCTTTGGTATTAGAAAAGAAGATTACATGTTCATGATGTGTTAGGCCGTGATGATGATGAAAATGAACAGATAAAGAGATCAGGTAAAGCAAAAAAAAAAAAAGAAAAAAAGTAGTCTTGAAGAAAAGATATCCCCTTATTTTTTGGTTCGTGTTTAATGCAGCGTAGTGAATAACACCGTCTATTTGGTTGCTCAAAACCATTTTTGGATGAATGAGAATTCAACGCGCATTTTCAGGTTTGTAGAAATGGCTATAGGTGGGTTTCCTACACATTTGTGAAATGTGCTTGTCCTATATTGGAAAGGCTTATGATTTTGAATAGGTTTATATACTCTAGCTTGGGATACTTGGGATAGGCCCTAAGGGGTACCCAAGTTTGTAGAAGGGGGAGATCATGGATAAAGTGGGCTACACCTATTGGATCCAAAACAAAAGCCACACGCGCGCGCCGCTGTCGTCTGGTCGGTTAATCTATGTCATGACCCGAACCCGCCCCAAAAAGTTTAGGTCATAACTAGCCAGTAATCACTTGATTACCTTCGGCCTCAAACAAACATACAAAGTAATTATAGTAATGGGGCCAAAAGCAGAAGTATACAACAAAAGAATGAATCCATTGAGCTATACTAATATGAGCAAAATATAACACAACTACGTCATTTACATGCCCATGCAAAAGAATATAAGTATCAAAGGATATTGTGCACAACGTTTACAAACTCAAGACCACATTAACAAAACAAAGTAAAGTCAACGTATGAAGTGGGTCAAGACAAAACTCTATCACGGAGACATGACTCGATTGGGTCTAAAAAAGGATGTCTCCTGAAGTTGACTCTAGGGTTGTGCTCCATGCTACGGATTACCTACATGTGCGTTCATAAAATTGGGTGAGCGAAACTCAATGAGTAACAATACAGTAAAACATTGTAAATAGATAGTCATAAGATTATCACAATACTCAAAATTGTATAAACAAACGGCCTTAGGCCCAATCATGCTTCAAAACGGCCTTGGGTCCAACATATAACTGTAGACACCCCATTTTTAACTGACCTTAAGACTCAGACGTCACCGATTGAGCGCTCGGTGATGTTGCATATTGTGCTCGTTCAGAGGTCTCAGAGTCTCGGCGTGAGCCTTGCCTCCAGACTTCCGGGCTTTTCTATGCTTTGCCTGGTTTGCGAACCAGGCTCGGTTTTCTCTGTTTCTTTTCCCTGAGGGGAGAGAGGTCTTGTAGATCATCTCTCAGTGGCCGTGGGCTACATTTCATGGTCGTAGGCCATTTTGGCCATTTCGGAGCCCGGTTCCCGGTTTTCGGAGCCGTCAGGCCGAGTGCCTCGGTTCAAGACTGCCTAACCACCTCTGTTTGCCCCGGTTCTTGGCATACATCTTATTTACTCCCTTTTGAGGGACACTGTGGTCCGAGAGACCAGCTTCGTGGTCGAATACCACTCCCGGTGCTTAACAGTCGGTTTTCGGGGCCTCGGACTGCGCTTTCGGCCCCGAACCTTCATTTTGCATCGGTTTTCGTTCATTTTTGGCAGGGACCTCTGTTTCATCACCAGGGAGGTCGTAGAAGGGTGGGAGGCCAGTAATGTTCCATCAACCAGTTATATTCCATTTTCGCCCTCCGACGCCCGTTTTTCTCACTTCAAAGCCATGTTGACCACCCTTGGGCCATTTTCTTGCACCCTAAACCCTATATTTGTGATGTACACATCTGGGAGGCCACCAATATGTGGTTGCCGGCCAGTAATTCCATTGGACCCTTTTGAACCCCTTGAAAAATGGTTGTTCTCTCTCCTAGTTCACAGTTGCCAATTTTCAACCACAGGGTTGTGTTGAGGACACATGGGAGGCCACCAATCTGTGGTGGCCGGCCACTAACCACACTTGCCCCTTTTGACTCTTGGCCGGCCAGCCATGGGGAGGGCCGGCGGCCACCTAAACCCTAGCAAACTGGCCGGCCATGTTCCTTGGGTCCTGTTCCTTCCAATTATACACTTTTTTCCTCCCAGATTCTGTATCCGGGGGGGCAATTTTTGGAGGGAAACTTGGAGGGATTTCCCTCCCTTTTTCCCCCTCTTTCTCCCTCTCTTTGACCTATAACCAGCACCCCAGGTCTGGTTTTGGGTTGAAAAAAATTGGTTTTGGAGCTGCATACACACACCCTCTATCTCTCTCTTCAACCCTCAAAAACACCCAAGTCCTACCCCTTTTTCATACCACCACTAGCACCACACCACCACCTCCATTCCAGAAACTTGGAGGCTTTTTCAGAGCTCAGGAGGCACCATTTCTCAAGCCAAAAGGCAGCTCAAGATTGGTCTACAAGGGTGAGCAACATTTCCCTCTTTTCTAGCTCATTTTGCATCATTTCTTAGCCTTTCTTGCTTGTATATTTGAGCTCCAGCCATAACTGAAAGTAGTATTTTTTTGAGCTTTATTTCATCTTTCATTAAGGGCCTCTCACTGTTGAGGCCCCCATTTTGCACTTACTTCATTATCCCTTGTATGCCATTTTCTTGCATGTTATTTTAAGCCTGTGTATAATCTGTTTTGGAGCATGTAGTAAACTGTGAAGTTCTTATTTGAGTCCTTATTCAACATTGTTGAAGGGCTCATCACTGTTTGAGGCCCCATGTATCACTTGCTTTGATATCCATCTTTTGTCCCATTTTGATGATTATAGCCTATTTTGCTTCTTTTTGGACCTTGGTCCGAACTAAAATGGCCTTTTTGACCCCCTCTCCATGTTTTATTAAGGGTCACTGCTTTGGAGCATCATTTGTATACTTTGTGTTGTAGCCTCTCTTTTTAGGCCATATCTTGCATTGCATTTTGAGCATAGTTGTACACTGTTTTGGGCTCGCCATCAACTGTAAAAGGTCATATTTTGGGCCCTCTTCAACATTGTTGAAGGGCCCTTACCTGTTTAGGACCAGCATGTATCAGTTGCTTCTTTATCTCCATTTTGGCCCTTATTTTGCATAGCATTTTGAGCATATTTGTATCTGTTTTTGGGGTTTGTCATAAACTGTAAAACATCATATTTTTGGCCCCTCTTCAATATTTTAGAAGGCCCCTTCTCTGTTCGGGGCCAGCATCTGTGAGTTGCTTCAATCTCTTACTTTCGGGCCATTTTTGATGCTAATTTAGCCCCATTTGTGCCTACTGTCGGACTTGATTTAAACTGTAAACATGCTTGTTTTGGGGCTGCCTTGCTTCTTTCACACTTCAAATTATGCATGCATTGCATAGCTATAGGCCATTTCATGCGCCAAATTTCATGTTTCGGGACTCGTTCCATGCATTGGGTACCATTTCACCATGTTTCGGGGCTGTTTTGCATCTCATTTTGCCTCTGAAATTTGCATGTTAGTATGCTTTTTTTCATGTTTTGCCATGTCATGTTAGAGTGGCATCCGTGCCGTAGGTTCGGTCCTCGGTTTGCGTGCACGCATCTCGAGTTGTCTCATTTTCATCTAATGGCCTCTTATGTGAGTGTGGCTGAGGTCCACTTGTGTTAGTGTAAGTCCATTATGCATTGCGTATGCCATTTCATTCCATAACATTGTGTATGCTAGGTTGTATATTAGAGCATTGTGTATGCCATGTTGCATCGTGCACCGTGTATGCCATTTCATAACATTGTGCATGTTAGGTTGTATCTTAGTTGCATTCATGCATGTCATGCATATTGCATTGTGTTCGGGATAGGAGTTAGCCCAAGCACGGAAACGAGGTACGTTCCGTACTCCGAGTGACGGAACCGTGTCTCAATTCCCCAGTCACCGACACTTCGGATTGTCCATGATGGAGTTAGGTCTTAGTTGTATTTTCATGTGCATCCATTCCATATTGAGTTGTGCAAATCGACTCCTCGGCCATCATGCATCGAGATGCGTGATTGGTGGCACGAGGATCGAGGCATGCATACATTTGTGAAAATACATTGCCATGCCCCTTTCCTGCTCTCTCTTGCAGCAAATCAAGAATCGGCAGTCTTCCGGGGCTTGGCGCGCTTTTCAAATATTATTGCAAAACAGAGGCTAATTGGGGCATCACAGTGGATTTCCGCGCAAGGACAGCCCGGACATGCATCATTCATCATCTGAAGAAGAGTCAAGACAGTCCCTGGCTTGCATGCCAGTTTATTATTTTTCTTAGTTAATTTGTAAATTAATTAGGGATTTGTACATATTTGGACTGTATTATTTGGACTGTACTACTTATTCGGACCCTCTGCGCGAGGGCATAATTGTAATAAGTGTGCGTGAGTGTGATGTATGTCTTCCAACCCCACGTCTTTCTTCCCTTTTATTTACCTGCTTATGATGGTTAGATTAGGGCATGTTTCAATTAGCATACAGTATGATAGCATGTTTGCATTCATTCATCTGTTTTGCATGCACCGGGCTCGGCGCATCATACTAACTGCATTTGTATTTTAATTCTCAAATTGAATACTTGATAGCTGTTGCATCTCATATGCCATGTTTAGAATAGCCGAGCCTGCTATAGTTACATTTTTACATGTGTTGCATTAGGCATTTCTGTATAGTTAGGATCATGCATGATTTCTAATCGATTTCTGTTTTGGCTTGGAGTACTCGGTGAGTTTTATGCTTTAGCATCCTTGCATGCGTGTGAGTGACTGCCATGAATAGCATGCTTACCATGAGGCTAATTGCTTATGTGATATAACTGCCTGAATGCCTGTGGGTGAAGGTTGGGTTATTTGGATTGGAACAATTCA
Organism: Camellia japonica; assembly: GCA_030407325.1. Lineage (NCBI taxonomy): Eukaryota > Viridiplantae > Streptophyta > Magnoliopsida > Ericales > Theaceae > Camellia > Camellia japonica. The sequence goes on from JAPPVO010000019.1 coordinate 50,539,783, forward strand.
TCAAATGTATGTTTTAAGCCCACTAGATAGTGGCAAAACCATCTTTTTAAGCCCACCTGAGGGTGGCAAAATCTGCATTTTAAGCCTACCTGCGAGTAGCAAACCATCTTTCAAAAGCAAACATGAAATGTTTTGTTCCAATTCAGGCGACCCGGTCTATACTTGTATGCTGTGCGCATCACATAGTAAATCTAGGCGAATAACCGGAATAAGAGCACACAAAGTTTTCAAAACTAGATATCATGGTTAGTAGAGGCCGATCTTTGATAAGGCGAGCGGGGGTGCTCACGAAGTGACCTTCCCCAATCGTACCCAAGTTCCCGAGCCGAGGCAACTTTGGTAATGATGGACACGTGGCCTTAGGCAACGAGTTAGGGTTTCCTAAATTTCCCAAAATAAAATATTTAGGTGGCGACTGTATCTGGCAAAGCAGTCCATGTTTGGCACTTCTTTACAAAAATCTGTTTTCTCAAAACGATTTGCCGGATTTGGACTTTTTGGTTCAGATTACGAACCGTGACAACAAATCGAGTCCGAACTGTAAGCGAGGTCCCCCGCGGGCCTGTCTACAGTAACAAAATGGCCTCGGGCCCAATATATAACAAATCGGCCTCGGGCCCAATATAGCACATGTCATATAACATTAATGAGGTTTCTCATTTCAAACAAATCACAATGTCGGCACCAATCACCGTTCATGGTCTGAGGTACACAATAGCGAACATATAAATATGGTATTATTACTCACTGTGCTTGGTCGTATGATACTCCTTAATGACTCAGCCTGCAAAAACATAACTAAGCATAACATTTCAAAACACATTGCTTCCATTCACTCAATTGATTTATTCGTTACATATGCGTTCAATCGTTCTCCATTCTTTAATTTCTCTCAAGTGTTTACATAATTCCTACACCAATTCCATATGTTTTTCATTGAAAATATCATGTTTTCATATTTAAGGTTTAAGAAAATAGCAAGAAGTGAAAGGAAACTAAGTTAAGGTAGGAAATGGCATGAAATGATTAAAAGAAAATAAACAATCTACACTAATTTGAGCATATCTATTTGTGTACTTAGAATTTGGATGTGAGACTATCACCAATAGAAACTAGACTTCTAGGGCTTGAATTAGGCTCAAGAATCGCTTAAAACGGAGTCCGGATGAAGGAGATATGCCTTTTTGAAGTTGGGTTGAAATAGGGATTCCGCACGTGCGGCCCAAATCCGCTCGAGCGGAAACACTGGCTGCTCGAGCGCCCAAGGAGCAGAATCAAAACCTCTTTTTTTCTTCATGTTCCACTCGTGTGGAGCCCGTGGCCGCTCATGCGGTCTGGGCAAACTTAGACAGTCCGAAAATGGCCAAAAATGCAAAACCTTGCAAACTTATTTCCAAGCTCAAATCAAAGAAAAACTCACTTAAAATCATGATACATAAGCATGATACAAGTGTAATTCCACATTAAATATATCAATCTTGCATCAACAACAATTCCATGGTCTCATCTTTTCACAATTTCATAGTTTACATATACAAATTAAAAAATACATATATTCATGAATAATTTTCTCACAAATCTTGTTTATGTGAATCATCTAGTGTTTGTTTCATGGATCAATCATAAAAATGAACTCAAATCAAACAATGGTGTAGAGATCAAGGTCTAATTTCATGCCTTAGCCCTAGTCACTACACAATTTTAAACCCTAGCTCAAAATTCCTAATTTCTTCATGATTTCTTGACAAAGATGAGTTAGAGACAAAGTTTGTAAGTAAATTTCCATACCTCAACTCAAATCTATTGTTTACCCCTTGTTCCCTTCAAATCTCTAACTTTCTCTTCTTTCTCTCTCTCTCTAACTCACCTTTTGAGCTCTCTTTCCATAAAATGAAGAACAAAGGCTAAACATATACACTCAACTCAAAAATCTTAATTTATTCATTACAAATCATAATTTTTCAAAATCTCACCAAAGGCTCTAAAAATTATGCTAATCATGGCTATGAAGTCGTTTTTGTTTATCGCGTTTCTACAGCTTTCAATTTTAGTTCAAAGTTTCAATTGTAATAGATAATTCTACTAACAACATATATTTTTCCAAATTCACATATTTCTCATACTCAAACTTGCAAATTCATATCAAACACATAATCACATATATAAGTAAGCATAGTACATGTTGCATTATCTCAGTCTTCCTCCTTTTAGGAAGTTTGGTCTTCCAAACTTGTTTATCTCAACTTGAAAACAATTCCGTGTATTGTTCCCATATTTTTTCTTCTTGTTCCCAACTGGTTTCGTTCCCGTGATGTTCCCTCCATTCCATTTTTACCATTGAGATAGTCTTGTTTCGTAATTGCTTGACTTGCCGATTAAGGATTCGAAGGGGTTTCTCCCCATAAACTATATCGTCATTTAACAAAATTTGATGATAGTCAATAACATGAGAAGGGTCCCGAAGGTAGCCTTGCAACATTGATATGTGAAACACATTATGTACTTGCTTCATGCCCGGTGGTAAAGCAATCTGATAGGCAACTGGACCCAGTCTTTCCAAAATTTGAAACAGCCCTATGTACCGGGGTGATAATTTCCCTTTCTTTCCAAATCTTGTGTGCCTTTTCATTGGAATGACTTTGACGAAAACATGATCCCCAACTTCAAACTCCAAGTCTCTCATTCTTTGATCTATATAGCTCTTTTGTCGGCTTTGAGCAGTTTTCAATCTCTGTTGGATGATATGAATCTTTTTCATAGTAAATTGCACAATTTTAGGCCCAATCAACGACCTATCCCCAAACTTGGTCCAACAAACCGGAGTTCGACATTTTCTTCCATTCAAAGCTTCATATGGTGCCATCCCAATACTGGAGTGGAAACTGTTGTTATAGACAAATTCCTCCAAAGGTAAATGAGCCTCCCAATTTTCTTGGAAATCCAAAACACACATTCGGAGCATGTCCTTCAACGTCTGTATAATCCTTTCGGATTGTCCATCAGTTTGTGGATGAAATGCGGTACTGAACCTCAACTCGGTCCCCAATGCTTTTTGTAAGCTTTGCCAAAATCTTGACATAAACTTAGAATCTCTATTTAACATAATGGAAATCGAAAAACCTTGCAATGGAATAATCTCCGCAATGTACACAGTAGCAAGTCGATCAGCATTATAAACAGTCTTCATAGGCAAAAAGTGAGCAGACTTAGTCAATCTATCCACAACAACCCATATAGAATCCATACCTCGGGGTGTTTAGGGTAAAGCCACAATAAAATCTATAGTTATATGCTCCCACTTCCATTCTGGAATAAGGAGATGTTGAAGAAACCCCGCCGGTTTTTGATGCTCCGCTTTTACTTGTTGACATTGAAGGCACCTTGAAATGAATTCCGCAATTTCTCTCTTCATATTAGGCCACCAAAAAGCTTGCTTGAGATCTTGGTACATTTTGGCATTCCTGGGATGCATAGCAAACCTAGACTTATGAGCTTCTTCCAAGACTTTTCTTTTAACTTCGGGGGCATTAGGAACACACAATCTTCCCTTGAACTTCAACACTTGAGCTTCTAAAGAAAATCCCGGTCTCAGTTTTGCTTCCATCTCATCATATACTTTCTTGAGGAATTCATCCTCCAATTGCCTTTGTTTAATTTTCTCAATAATAGCCGGTTGTGCGGTCATTGCGGCCAACATTCCATCTCGTTCATGTAGCACAATTTCCACCTCCATTCTTTCCAAGTCAAGTAAGAGTTCATTCCGCTCCGTAAGCAAACATGCTAAGTTTCCCATTGACTTTCTGCTAAAAGCATCCGCTACCGTGTTAGCTTTACCAGGATGATAATGAATCTGCAAGTCATAATCCTTGATAAGTTCTAACCACTGTCTTTGTCGCATATTAAGCTCCTTTTGAGTAAAGAAATACTTGAGGCTCTTGTGGTCGGTGTAGACTTCATATGTTGCTCCATAAAGATAATGTCGCCAAATCTTCAATGTAAACACCACAGTAGCTAATTCCAAATCATGCGTAAGATAATTATTTTCATGTGGCTTCATTTGTTAGAATGCATGATGGGTTGTTGAATACACCAAAATTAAATACTAAACTATACCAAATTCTATCAGAATAATGGCAAGTCCAGGTATCGATCCATAGGGACAATTGTGAAATTGAACTAATTTAATTGTTAAATTCCTTAATTAATTTTGATTAAAAGATTGATTGTTCATAACCTAATTTAATAACGAGTAAATTAAACTAAGGAATTAAATTATCAATAATAATTGAAATTGGGTTTACTGAATTGGGAAAAAATCCTAGGGTAGAGAATTCACCACTAACCACATAATTAGGGTTTCCAATTGAAATCAATTATGCTATGGTTTGAACGGATTAATGTTTCGCAACTACAAGCTCGAAGCATTTGGACAAGAAGATCATCACAATTCAATGTACGAGCACGAACTATCTCAAGTAATACGAATCGTTCACTCTAAACTAAGGTAGTGATACGACTCGTTCCTCGTAGTATGGTTCGTCTCATACCTTGAATGTGAAGGAATAGAAAACACATGTATGGATAACATTCAATAATCACAGAAAGTCAAATATTCGAAGAGATAATGAAAAATATATAAAAGAAACTTCTAAATCACCATACAAATGTTCAAACCTTTACATAATTAAATATCAAAAAGAAGACAAAATAATTACATGGCTAGGGTTTCATCAAAACCCTAGAAAATGAGACTAGCCACTCATGGAGGAGTGGAAGGAGGTAGATGGAGAAGAAACCACCATGGGAGACATCCTTGAAGCTTTTGTTTCTCTCTCTCTTTCCCAAACCCTAGCCTCTCTCTTTAGGTCAAAACAATTTCAGAACCCTAGAAAAGCCTTTTCCTTTTCTTTTTATACTTCTACTCACTTCCAAACAGGTTTAAAACATCGGTTTAACTTTTCTAGAAAAAGTCAACTCTGTCCAAATTTTGTCCTTTTGCCATTTTATGCTCCGACGATGTACAACCTGATTGACATTCAACACACATAAAGTATACGGTTGACCAGCAAGTGAAGTTAAGAGATTCTAATTAACGGCCTCAATGATGTACATTTCGGCCTTAATCACATCCCCTAACTTACTACTTGCTAGTCCTCAAGCAAGTAAAATAAAATAAAATTAAACAAAATCTATCTATTTTCTCTTTCGTGGGAAAACGGTTGCATTTGGCATATGCAGCAAGCCTTTAAACCACAAGGTTACCCCAAGTGGACGAGTAAAGTCTCGTGAGGGTTTCCAGAAATGATACCCACAAACATTAACATATTCATATATACTTAATAACAAATGACCACACTACTCTACTTAACAATCAACTTATGTGCCACTACAGTGTAATATTGAGACATAATGAGTCATTAAAGACACAGTGGACAAGCATGAAGGAACCTATTAAGTCAAAACCACAATTCAGTTAATACAAAAGTAAAGTTCCCTATACTTGTGCATGCTAGTAGATAAGTCATGAGTACCCTCGGTGTAAAGTGCAATTTCCATATTAGTTAACTGTCACTATAATAGCCCAATGTAACTCATAATAACACCCAACATATACAGAAAAACTAACCTGTTTGCAGCCAAGATCTCTTTTTTTTTTTTTTTTTTTTGTGTGCAATGTCCTGATCCATTAAGCTATCTAATCAACCCATGTAGCAAGTTTTGAGCCAATGACTCTCAAACCAGACGGTTTTAGGGCATTAGGTATAGAGACACCCCTACGGGCTTAATAACTCGAGTTGAAAAGGCTACGAATCCGAAGTAGTCATTCTTCTTATTTTTCTTAACTGTGCAATGTCCAAGTCTCTTAAGCTTTCTAATTAACCCATGTAGCAAGTTTTGGGCCAATGACTCCCAAATCAAACGGTTTTAGGGCATTAGGTGTAGAGACACCCCTACGGGCTTAATAACTCGAGTTAAAAAGGTTACGAATCCAAACAAGTCAAGTTATTTATTTATTTATTTTTAAGAATCTTGGCTCCTCATTTATTCTTTTCTGCAACTCTAGCTATTATCGATGATGTACACTAGGGATTATAATAAAAAGATCACCGCTATGATAGTGTGTTCATGTGAATTAAGGCATACGCATAACAAATGTACTAAAACCACAAACACAGACAACTCTCCTCGTGCAAACATCGCATGCAAGTATCTACCCCAATAAACCCTTTTCATACAAGTCTACTATGCTCTCCAATAAACATATGCAAATATATCACCCTACTAGCAAAAGTCAATTAAGTGAAGTAATGCAATTAAGTGAAAAGGTATACAGCATGAATTATGAGCTAAATAGAAATGCAACAAAAGAAAATATAAACCCTCATCCCCCAACTTGAATATGACATTGTCTTCAATGGAAAAGTAAAGAGAAATGAGAGAAAATTACCAGAATGTAGGTGCAGATCCAGTTAGGCAAGAGGTAACAGAGAGCACACTCACACTTTTTTTTTTTTTTTTTGTAAATAAAAACGAAAATAATTAAATAAATGATAAAAATGACCTTAAATTAAATTAAATAAATTGTAAACTAAACTAAGCTAAACTACTTTCATTAAATGATAAACTAAACTAAACTGACGTAATAGAAAAGAAGAAAAGAAAGAAAAAGAAAATAAAAACTAAACTATTATTCATTAAATGAACAATTCAGTATAGAAGAAAAATAAAAATAACATTACTACTACACAAGGTATAATAAAAATAAAAACCAAAGTCTACTAACTAATTGAACTAACCAGAATCACTACGAAGCAATCTTAAACTAAACAAATATATAGCCAATAAATTATTGTTAGTACCATGATTTCTAAGGTTTTTTTTTTTTTACGAAAATAGAAAATTAAAAAATAAATAAATAAATAAAATTCAAATTTTTTTTTATAAAAAATTATAAATAAAATAATTTGTATATTTTATTTATCTATTTTTAAAATTTATTTATGTATTTATTTAAAATTTATTTACTTAAATAAATTAAAAATGAAATTAAAAAAAAATAAAAAAAAAAAAAAATAAACAAAACCAAACATTATTATATTATTATTTTTTTAAATAATTTTTTTTATTTTGATTTTTTTTTTGGATACGAAAATAAAAAAATAAAAATAAAAAAAATTTTAAAAATAAAAAAAATACGATTTTTTATTTATTTATTATTATTATTATTTTAATTATATATAAAAAAATTATAAATAAAATAATTGTATATTTATTTATTTATTTTAAAAATTTATTTATGTATTTATTTAAAATTTATTTACTTCAATAAATTTTAAAAAATGAAAAAAAAATAATAATAGAATAAAACAAAACAAATTTTTAAAAAAAAAAAAAAAAAAATTCTTCCGCACACCACGCACCTGCTATTAAGCAGAGGGCGAACTCACCAAATGCTCAATTTCCTGCACGTGCGGGGCCCAGGCCGCACGTGCGGCAATTCTCCTCATCGCAGAAATTTTTTTTTGTTGTTGAATCGTCGTACCGCACGTGCGGGGCCCAAGCCGCACGTGCGGCTTGGTTGAGGTTCTCCAGCCCGCACCTGCTTTTAAAGCAGGGGGCAATTTGTTCAAAGTCAAATTTTTAAAAAAAAATTTTTTTTTTTAAAAAATTGAGCAAGTATAACCCTTTTTTTTTTATTATTTAAAAACACAGAAAATAAACACGAAAGCATTTTTTTTTTTTTTAACTAACTCTCAGCACCTAACAAAAGGCACCAGAGTTATGGCATGAAGTTGCCACTTCAGAATCCCCCAGGTAATAAAACCCAGCGTAGTTTATAGCCTTCGGCTAGTACAACCCAAATATACTTAACCATTTCTACCTTCAATTGACATCCGAAATAAATATAGCACATAAGAACATAACGGAATGCCACTAAAGGTATAATCTTCACGCGAAAACCACGGGTACTACTTTTCTCCCTAACTGTGTTTGTAACTTTCCCTATTCTCCAATAGGGTGACATACTAGGTTGATTCGATATCCAGAATCGAGGCGCATAAAGCTACCTCAACCTATGGGGCTGCCATACAGAGTTCAAGCTGAGGTAGTTTTGAAGCAATCTCCACACCCCTGGGTATTTAAACCAGACTCTAGTCTCGGAAATCCCAAACCTTTGTGTTCTAGGCTTTGCCATTCGAACTCTAGTTTCCACCGTCTCAGTTGGTCTCCTAGGAACTCACTACAAACACGATTAGGTGGCTATACCAGACCGTCAGATGCCGTTCGGGCACGGCTAACACCAAAGGAATTACACCTTTAGAGGATTTAAAGTCTCCTAGACGCAAATAAAGCATAACGAGAACAAAGAAAAACAGAATAGCATAGAAAAAGAAGAAAGAGAATAAGGAATCAATCTATCAATCATAAAAATGGGTCCATCAAACCCTGGGTAAAGGAAAATGATCTTTCTAGTCGAGGAATTTAGTCTCCTATAATCAATGCACACTCGCCACCCAGTAGTGGTTCGTGTGGGAACTAACTCTCCTCCCTCATTCTCAACAACGGTGATGCCCGATTTCTTGGGCACCACTTGTGTGGGACTCACCCACTTGTTATCTGAGATGGGGTATATAATACCCGCATCCAACAATTTTAATACCTCATTTTTCACCACCTCTTTCATGTTAGGATTCAGTCTCCATTGCATTTCGCGAGAAGGTTTGGTGTCCTCCTCTAGGTGTATATAATGCATGCACATGGAGGGATCTATCCCTTTCAAATCAGCCACTGACCACCCTATAGCACTCCGATGTGCCACGAGAACACTCATTAACTGACTCTCCTGCTCTACAGTCAAGTCAGATGCAATGATGACCGGTAAAGTATCTTGGGGCCCTAAAAATGCATACTTGAGTGTGGCCGGGAGTGGCTTCAACTCAAGTGTAGTGTGACCAAAGATGGTATGGCAGGCTCTCTCGACAGAGGAAGAAGTGACTCAAACCGGGCTTTCCATAGGAAAATCCGGTGTAGAAGAAGAATTAAGCAAGACATTTACCTCCTCAACTGACCCATCAATATCAAAATTTTCAAACCCAAAATGAGCTAGACAAGCCTCTAAAGGGTCCTCTACAAGAATGGAGGGCAAAGCCTCCTCCACAATCTCATCCACAACATCCACTAATAAGCACTCCTCTCTCTCATGAGGTTGTTGGGATGCTTGGAAAACATCTAGTTTCACTTGCATGTTGCCAAATGAAACTTCCATAACCCCGGTCCGACAATTGATGCATGCATTGGCCGTAGCCAAGAAAGGTCGACCTAAGATCACCGGGATTTGTTTCTTAGAACTGGCTACCGGTTCCATATCTAACACCAAAAAGTCAACAGGGAAGTAGAACCTATCAATCTTAACTAGCACATCCTCAATCATGCCACGTGGCACTCTGAGGGACCGGTCAGCCAATTGAAGAGTGACAGTAGTGGACTTCAACTCGCCAAGCCCAAATTTTTCGTATACAGAGTACGGCAATAAATTGACACTAGCCTCTAAATCTAATAAGGCCTTATCAATGAAATGGTCCCCTATAATGCATGTAATGGTTGGGGCACCCGAGTCCTTAAGCTTAGGAGGTGTGTCATTCAACAAGATGGAGCTTACTTGCTCCGTGAGTAGGACCTTTTGGGACACATGTGTCCTAGATTTACGCTTTTGCGTACAAAGGTCCTTCAGAAATTTGGCATATGATGGTACTTGCTTAATCCCCTCCAACAGGGGGAGGTTGATTTTTACCTGTTTAAAGACATCCATCATTGCCTCCATAGATGCCGCCTTCTTATTAAAAGGGGATGGTGTATCAAGGCATTGGGGAAAGGGTGCCTTAGGCACATATGGAGTGCTAGGGACTAAGTCATCCCTCTTAAGTGTTTTCCCCCCACCCTTACTCTCATTAGGTGTACCCCCGTGGTCACCCTTCTTAACTCTAGTTGCATCAGACACAACTGACTGAGGCTCTAACTCTCTACCACTTCTCAAAGCAACCATCGCCTGCACTTGCTCATGTTGCTTACCATTCCCACCCGAACTCTCTACCCCGTATTGTCCCTTAGGGTTGGCCACAGTTTGACTTGGTAATTTTCCTTTCTCTCTCCGATTCATGTTGTTAGCCATTTGACCCAATTGGGTCTCTATTTTGGCAATAGAGTGAGTGTGGGAGTGAACTATCGGTGCTAACCCCTTAAGTTCTAAGAGAACTTCTAACACCTGAGTCTCAAAGGCAGAGTTGCCCTGAGGAATAGGCGGGGGTTGTGGTTGTGGTTGCCGGTATGGTTGTGGGGGTCTATAAGGTTGCGGTGGTCGGTAAGATGATTGGTTGGAAAAATTATTGAAATTTTCCTTGGTGGTGGAAGATTGTAAGAAGTGCCTTATGAATTGGGTCTCCATGAGAAATTAGGGTGATTTCTCCATCCCGGATTGTATGTGTTGGAGTATGGATCATTACCCGGGTTGGAGAATCCTTGAGCATTCACATGCTCTTGGACTAACTCCGGAAATTGTGATGCCGAAGGGCACTCACTCAAGTCATGAGCAGGGCTCGCACAATAACACATGCCTCGTGAATTGAGGCTGATCTTGCTGGGTAGGGGCATGTCCCGTAGCTAATAATGGTCCATCTTGCGGGATAATGCCTCTACTTGTTGGGCTAACTCTAGGTTTTGCCCGACCTCATAAATGCCCCTCTTTTCGGGGCTTCAACTACGGGTTGCCGGACTTGCCGGGCTGCGGAGGCATGGTGAAGGGAATTATCACTTAAGTTCTCAAACAATTGCCATGCCTCGCATCATTTTTAGACATAAATGTCCCACCACAGGACGAATCCACCATTTGGCGGTGTGGCTCAGTTAAGCCATAATAGAATGTTTGAACAAGTTGCCAATCAGGCACTTGGTGGTGGGGACATGTTGGAGAAGGTCTCTAAGTCTTTCCCACGTCTCATGGAATTGCTCGCCATCCATTTGAGCAAAGTTTGTGATGGCTCGCCTAAGTTGGTTGTTTTACCTATGGGAAAGTACTTCTCCAAGAACCGTTGCTGTAATTGGTCCCAAGTTGTGATTGAATTAGCAGGTAAAGAATTTAGCCAGTGTTTGGCTTTATCCTTTAACGAGAATGGAAACAATCGCAACATTAAGGCCTCATTTGTGAAATTCTGGATCCTCACTGTCGAGCAAATTTCCAGAAATTCATTCAAATGCTTATAAGGGTCATCATGAGTTAGTCCATGGAATGATGGGAGCATTTGTATGGTGCTGGACTTTATCTCATAATGAGCAGCAGTGGTGTTGGGCAATTGGATGCATGATGGTGATGTATATGCAGTGGGTGTAAAATAATCCTTAAGGGTCCGGTTAGGCACATGCGGGACATTAGGATCTGCCATCTCTAATGGCTCAATGTATGGATATGAATACTCAAGCCTAGGAACACGGGCAGAAGCCCTAAGTCTCCTAAGGGTCCTTTCTAGTTCAAGGTCCAAACACCACAATTCAGGGCGACAACAACGACGCCCGTGCATACACTACCCACACACACACAATAAGTTCGACTCGCTGCACTAAGTTACGAAAGCAGAATGCTAAAAGAGAAATACTCATAGCGGTTTAATGAAAACGCTTTACTCGTCTTGCGGGTGCTTGACGTGTAGACGTTGTCTCCAACCCCCAATTAAGCTTTGACTTTCGTTTTAGCACTTTGGTGCTTTGCTTGTAAGTGTTTGCTTCTGTTTACTCACTTTAGTGCTGCGGGTTTTTTTTTTTTATTTTTAAAGCTCGGCTGCACTCTGCTTGCACTTCAATGATAGCTCCAATTTCAAACGCTCTGCACACTTAGCAATACCAAAAGCATAAAATCCTAAACTAAAAATTAAAATAAGAATGTAACTTTAAATTAACTAATTTCGCCAGAAGTCCCCGGTAACGGTGTCAAAATTTGATGGGTCGTTGAACACACCAAAATTAAATACTAAACTATACCAAATTCTATCAGAATAATGGCAAGTCCAGGTATCGATCCACAGGGACAATTGTGAAATTGAACTAATTTAATTGTTAAATTCCTAAATTAATTTTGATTAAAAGATTGATTGTTCATAACCTAATTTAATAACGAGTAAATTAAACTAAGGAATTAAATTATCAATAATAATTGAAATTGGGTTTACTGAATTGGGAAAAAATCCTAGGGTAGAGAATTCACCACTAACCACATAATTAGGGTTTCCAATTGAAATCAATTGTGCTATGGTTTGAACGGATTAATGTTTCGCAACTACAAGCTCGAAGCATTTGACAAGAAGATCATCACATTTAATGTACGAGCACGAACCATCTCAAGTAATACGAATCGTTCACTCTAAACTAAGGTAGTGATACGACTCGTTCCTCGTAGTATGGTTCATCTCATACCTTGAATGTGAAGGAATAGAAAACACATGTATGGATAACATTCAACAATCACAGAAAGTCAAATATTCGAAGAGATAATGAAAAATATATAAAAGAAACTTCTAAATCACCATACAAATGTTCAAACCTTTACATAATTAAATATCAAAAAGAAGACAAAATAATTACATGGCTAGGGTTTCATCAAAACCCTAGAAAATGACTAGCCACTCATGGAGGAGTGGAAGGAGGTAGATGGAGAAGAAACCACCATGGGAGACATCCTTGAAGCTTTTGTTTCTCTCTCTCTTTCCAAACCCTAGCCTCTCTCTTTAGGTCAAAACAATTTCAGAACCCTAGAAAAGCTTTTTCCTTTTCTTTTTATACTTCTACTCACTTCCAAACAGGTTTAAAACATCGGTTTGGTTTTTCCAAAAAAAGTCAACTCTGTCCAAATTTTTCTTTTTGCCCATTTTATGCTCCGACGATGTACAACCTGATTGACATTCAACACACATAAAGTATACGGTTTGACCAGCAAGTGAAGTTAAGAGATTCTAATTAACGGCCTCAATGATGTACATTTCGGCCTTAATCAATGCATAAACATTCACTCTTCCATTCTGCATAAGCACACACCTCAAACCTTTATGAGATGCATCACTATAAATCACAAACCCTTCTGTACCTGACGGTAAGGCCAGGACTGGTGCTGTCGTGAGTTGTGTCTTTAATTCTTGGAAAGCGGACTTTCTTTGTTCTGTTCACTCAAATGGAACACCTTTTTGAGTCAATTTGGTAAGCGGCACCGCAATATTAGAGAAATCTTTAACAAATCTTCGTTAGTAACCGACCAAACCCATAAAACTACGTACTTCCATAACATTGGTAGGAGTAGGCCAATTTACAATAGCTTCTATCTTTTGCGGATCGACAGGCACACCATCCTTGTTAATTACATGCCCCAAAAACACAACTTCATTCAACCAAAATTCATATTTCTTCAATTTAGCATATAACCTCTTGTCCCTAACTGTTTGAAGAATTAATCTCAAGTGCCTTTCATGTTCCTCCCTACTCTTCGAATAAATGAGAATGTCATCAATGAATACCATCACAAACTCATCCAAGTATAGTTTGAAAACCCGATTCATTAAATCCATAAAAGCTGTCGGTGCATTCGTAACCTCAAATGGCATGACTAAAAATTTGTAATGGCCATACCTGGTTCGAAAAGCGGTCTTCTCAACATCCTTTGCTTTGACTTTCAATTGATGGTACTCAGATCTCAAGTCAATTTTTTAAAACACTTGTGCCCCCTGTAACTGGTTAAACATATCATCAATCCGTGTTAAAGGATATTTATTCTTCACCGTTACCTTATTAAGTTCTCGATAATCAATACACAACCGGAGGGTCCCGTCATTTTTCTTTACAAACAAAACGGGTGCGCCCTATGGTGGTATACTTGGTCGGATGAATCCTTTGTTAAGCAATTCTTGTAGTTGTATTTTCGATTCCTTCATTTCTGCCAGAGACATTTGGTATGGAGCCTTAGAAATCGGTTAAGTACCCGACACAATATCAATGACAAATTCAATCTCACGGTTTATCAAGTCCCCTGGCAATTCTTCAGGAAATACATCCGGAAAACTCACTAACAATCTGAATATTTTCAACACCCACCTCAGTTGACTCTGCATGTAAAATACTACACAAATAACCCCTACAACCCTTCTGAAGTAGTTTACAAGCTTTCATAGCCGATATCAAATAGGGTGGAGGGACCACTCCATGTCCCACAAAAGTAAACTCTTCTTGACCCGGTGGGCGGAACACAACTTACTTAGACACATAATCGATGGTTGCATGATACTTAACTAACCAATCCATTCCTAAAATTATATCAAAGTGTATCATATCAAATGGCATCAAATTAGCACATAATGGAATATCTCCAAGTAAAAGCTCACATGCAGGATACATAGAAGCACATAACATATATTCTCCAGATTGGAGAGACACGTACAACACATAATTCAAGGGTTCCATAGATCTATTCAAAATTAAGAGCAAATGTTTGCGAAAACAAAGGAATGGGTGGAACTCGAATCAAGTAGCACATGCGTAGGTTGGCCATTGATAGAAAGCGTACCTAAAACCACAACGTCTGAATTTTGGACATCACCTGGAACAAGAGCAAAGACCCTTCCTTGCCTAACTTTGTCTCTAAAAGTAATAGGCCTTGCCGGGGTCTTTGTTGTAGGAGTAGAACCGGCTGAACTAGCAGTTGGCCTATTCCCTTTCTGTTGCCCAAACATAAGACAATCTCTCACCATATGTCCGTCTTTCCACAATTAAAGCAAGCTCCTGATGCTCGATAACAAACCCCCCGGTGCTTCTTTCCACACTTTGGGTAAGTTGGTGTTGAATCATGGGTAGAACTCGAAGTGTTGGAAGTTCCCAAATTTTGCTTCTTACTTTGTGAGGACACCGTCCCTTTATGCACATTAGAGCCTTGCCTTTTGCTATTCCAATTCGAGTACCGGTTTCGGTTGACTTGGTTACCTTTCGCTATGATGGCCTTATCCAACACATCCACATATTTCTGCACCTGCAATACATTAACCTTCTCGAGAATGGAGTCTCAGAGACCTCCCTCAAATTTTCTCGCCTTCTTGTAGTCCATATCGACCATGTATAATGCGAAATGGGTTAATTCGGTAAATTGTGCTTCATACTCCGCTACGGTCTTGTTTCCTTGCTTCAAGTTTTTAAACTCCGACACCTTCCTATCTCGGATCTCTAAAAATTGAGCCCAATTCATCCCTTGATGCTCTCCTCGAATAAGCATCCACCAACGGTGTGCCTTATCCTCTAGTGTAAAAGCAGCTAGCAAGACTTTATGTGCTTTCGTGCATGGAAAGACTTCAAACAATTTCTTGATACCAAGCAACCAAGCCTTCACCTTTAATAGATCAATTCCTCCTCTGAACAAAGGCAGTTTCATCTTTTTAAATACTTTTGTGAGAGCAATAGTTCGGTCGTTGGCCTGGTGGTCTTGTACTATAGGTGGTGGCACAGGCATTGGTGGCGGTGGTTGTTGTTGTTGTTGTCTAAAGGCCTCCGCCATGTCCATGATCATTGTCTCTATTTTATCGAGTCGTGCGGAGGTTGAATCCTCCCTGTCCTCTGCCCTTGTTCTCACCATGATCTGAGGAGCACACATTATAACTTTCCTAAGTAATGTACACATAATTCACATTTACAAATGCACATTTCCGTGTCATACATGATTATGGATGCAACTTAAACTCTTTCTAGACCTCTTATTACTCACATAGACTCGTGTGTGAGATATTAACTCGTGCTTTGATACCACTCTGTCATGACCCAAACCCGCCTCTAAAAGTTTAGGTCATAACCGGCCAGTAATCATTTGATTGCCTTTGACCTCAAACAAACATACAGAGTAATTATAGTAATGCAGCCAAAAGTGGAAGTATACAACAAAAGAATGAGTCCATTGAGCTATACTAATATGAGCAAAATGTAACATAACTATGTCATTTACATGGCCATGCAAAAGAATATAAATATCAAAGGAAATTGTGCACAACGTTTACAAACCCAAGACCACATTAACAAAACAAAGTAAAGTCAACGTATGAAGTGGGTCAAGATAAAACTCTATCACGGAGACATGACTTGATTGGGTCTAAAAAAGGATGCCTCCTGAAGTGGACTCTAGGGTTGTGCTCCATGCTGCGGATTACCTACATGTGCGTTCATAAAATTGGGTGAGCGAAGCTCAATGAGTAACAATATAGTAAAACATTGTAAATAGATAGTCATAAGATTCTCACAATACTCAAAATTGTATAAACAAACGGCCTTAGGCCTAATCATGCTTCAAAACGGCCTCGGGCCCAACATATAACAAAATAGCCTCAGGCCTAATATATAACAAAACGGCCTTGGGCCCAATCATATATCAAAACGGCCTTGGGCCCAATCATATATCAAAACGGCCTTGGGCCCAATATATAAAAACGGCCTCGGGTCCAATCATATATCAAAACGGCCTTGGGCCCAATATATAACAAAACAGCCTCGGGCCCAATCATATATCAAAACTGTCTCGGGCCCAATATAGCACGTGCCATATAACATTAATGAGGTTTCTCATTTCAAACAAATCACAATATCGGCACCAATCACCGTTTATGGTTCGAGGTACACAATAACGAACATATAAATATGGTATTATTACTCACTGTGCTTGATCGGATGATACTCCTTAATGACTCAGCTTGTAGAAACATAACCAAGCATAACATTTCAAAACACATTGCCTTCCATTCACTCAATTGATTTATTCATTACATATGTGTTCAATCGTTCCCCATTCTTTAATTTTTCTCAAGTGTTTACATAATTCCTACAACAATTCCATATGTTTTTCATTGAAAATATCATGTTTACATATTTAAGGTTTAAGGAAATAACAAGAAGTGAAAGGAAACTAAGTTAAGGTAGGGAATGGCATGAAATGATTAAAAGAAAATAAACAACCTACACTAATTTGAGCATATCTATTTGTGTACTTAGAATTTGGATGTGATATCACCACCAATAGAAACTAGACTTCTAGGGATTGAATTTAGGCTCAAGAATCGCTTAAAATGGAGTCCAGATAAAGGAGATATGCCTTTTTGAAGTTGGGCTGAAATAGGGGTTCCGCACGTGCAGAAGTCTTCACCGCTCGTGCGGCCCAAATCCGCTCGAGCAGAAACATCGGCCGCTCGAGTGCCCAAGGAGCAGAATTAAAACCTCTTTTTTTCTTCATGTTCCGCTCGTGCGGAGCTCATGGCCGCTTGTGCGGTCTGGGCAAACTCAGACAGTTCGAAAATGGCCAAAAATGCAAAACCCTTCATACTCATTTCCAAGCTCAAATCAAATAAAAACTCACTTAAAATCATGATACATAAGCATGATACAAGTGTAATTCCACATTAAACATATCAATCTTGCATCAACAATAATTCCATGGTCTCATCTTTTTACAATTTCATGGTTTACATACATAAATTCAAAAATACATATATTCATGAATGATTTTCTCACAATCTTGTTTATATGAACCATCTAGTGTTTGTTTCATGGATCAATCATAAAAATGAACTCAAATTAAACAATGGTGTAAAGATTAAAGTCTAATTCCTTGCCTTAGCCCTAGTCACTACACAATTTTAAACCCTAGCTCAAAATTCCTAATTTCTTTATGATTTCTTGACAAAGATGAGTTAGAGACAAAGTTTGCAAGTAAATTTTCATACCTCAACTCAAATCTATGGTTTTCCCGTGATTCCCTTCAAATCCCTAGCTTTCTCTTCTCTCTCTCTCTAACTCACCCTTTGAGCTCTCTTCCCATAAAATGAAGAACAAAGGCTAAACATTTACACTTAACTCAAAAATCTTAATTTATTCATTACGAATCATAATTTTTCAAAATCTCACCAAAGGCTCTAAAAATCATGCTAATCATAGCTATGAAGTCGGTTTTTGTTTATCGCGTTTCTTCGGCCTTCAATTTCAGTTCAAAGTTTGAATTGCAATAAATAATCCTACTAATAACAGATATTTTTCTAAATTCACATATTTTCCATACTCAAACTTGCAAATTCAAATCAAACACATAATCACATATATAATTAGCCATAGTACAGGTTGGGTTATCACAGTCTGGGCTTGGGCGCGGGTATGTTGTTGGGTTGGGCTTGTTCGGCCCAATACTTATCTTTTTGGGCCAAAAACATTTTTTATTTTGTAATTTTGGTTTCAAAATTCAAAATAAATTGGTTTAGTTTTTTTTTTCTTTCGCCAAATAGATCCCTACCTGTGAAAGCCCACCCGAACATATTCAAAATAGGTTCATGCCTGTTGAATTCAAATCTGTATCTGTTCAAACAGGTTTGTACCTGTTCGATATGTCCGAACAGGTTTTCTACCTGTTCGAAAAAACCACCATTGCTCCTATATAAAGTCTGCCATTCTAGCAATTCTTGGGATCGAAATTTTCCCTCAAAATTTTGTCCTTCTTCTTCTGTTCCTCCAGTGCTCTTGCATCTATTTTGCATTTAATTCTAGGAAAAGAAAGAAAGAGCTACAACATAGTTTTTTGTTCGCCAAACTTGATTTTGTAGTGCTGCAAATTAAGTGTTAGTCGTTGCATCCTAGGAAGTAGACGTCGTTAAATCTCGAAGCACCAAAGCAAGGACGAAATCTACTTTAAGGAGATTGTGTCCAACACAAGTCTCGACTTATTTGTTCTGCAAACTTTTAATTTAGAATTTAATTTATATAATTATTTTCTAAATTATTTTATTTTATTGTTTAATTTATTTATACATTTAATTTATACACAAACACACCTCTGGGAATAACAATCTTAAAGTAGATTTTTTGAATTTTTATTTCTGTGTTGGACAGATGAATATTTTGTTTCGGAAAATTAAATAGTAGTCATATACTGTTTAATTTGCTAAATAGTAGTAATATACTGTTTAATGATTTCTTTGATAACATAGTAGTAATATATTGTTTATCATTGGAATTTTGTTACAAAATATTATTCTGCATATTTTGTGCTTAAATTTTTTTTGTATAAATTTGTGATTGGTGTATTATTATTTCGTTAGAATTATGACAACTGAAATAAACAGTACTGAGACTGTTATTACTCCGACCCCCACACCTGTTGTGTTAGTGATGACTCCGGCAGTACAGGTAAATCATTGGGAGAAGCTAGAAAAATTCAATGGAAATGATTTTAAAAGATGGCAACAAAAAATGATTTTTTATCTTACCACATTGAATTTGGCTCGCTTCACCTATGAAAAAGCTCCGGCACTGAACAAGGGAGAAACTGACTGGTAAGTGGTTGCCGCAATCGATGCATGGAAACCTAGTGATTTTCTATGTCGGAATTATATCCTCAATGGGTTGGACAATATACTGTACAATGTGTATAGTGTCAAAAGCACTGCAAAAGAATTGTGGGAATCTCTAGATTATAAATATAAGATAGAGGATGCCAGTACAAAGAAATTTGTTGTTGGCTGTTTTCTAGATTTTAAAATGATGGATTCCAAGACGGTTATTAGCTAGGTTCAAGATCTCCAATTAATTCTCCATGACATACATGCGGAAGGGATAGTTCTCAGTGAATCTTTCTAAGTAGCGACAATCATTGAAAAATTGCCATCATCCTGGAAAGAATCCAAGAATTATCTGAAGCATAAGTGCAAAGAGATGAAATTGGAGGAACTGATAGTGCGGCTCAGAATTGAGGAGGACAACCGTGGTTTTGATAAGAAGTCAGGAAACCATGTCATGCAGGCTAAAACAAATGTTGTGAAACATGGAAAAGGGTTAAAGTTCAACAACAAAAAGCGGAAGCATGATGACAATGGTCCCAAACAAGGATCCACTAGTAAGATTAACAAAGGGATCAACAACAAGTTCAACAAGAGGTTCAAAGGCAAGTGTTTTGTATACGACAAAGATATGCATCGCGCTAAGGATTGTCACGTTTGCAAGGACGGAGGGAGTTCAAGCAAAAAGCCAGCACAAGCTAACATAGCAGAGGATTTTTATCTTTTCGATGGAGTGGCAGACATCAATCTTGCTGCAGTAGTCTCTGAAGCAAACTTGGTGGGAAATCCTAAGGAGTGGTGGGTGGATACTGGAGCAACCCGCCATATCTGTGCAGATAAGAAGATGTTCATATCCTACAAAGTGGTAGAAAATGGAGAACAACTTTTTTATGGGAAACTTTTCCACTTCAACTGTGGAAGAACAAGGAAAGATTGTGTTGAAAATGACCTTGGGGAAAGAACTCACTCTTAACAATGTACTCTATGTGCCAGAGATTCGCAAGAATTTGATTTCTGGGTCATTGTTAATCAAGAATGGGTTTAAATTAGTTTTTAAATCTGACAAGGTTGTACTCTCCAAGAGTAGAATGTATGTGGGGCGAAGTTATATGAGTGATGGTGTCACGACCCAATCCCACCCCTTATAGGTTTAGGATCATAATTAGCCAGTAATCCTTGGATTACCAAAGGCCTCTGAACAGAATAACTTATAATTAGGGGCTGCGGAAGCAATTAAAGAAACATATATAGTCCAATGAGCTGTGGAGACATATATGGGACAAAAATTTTAAACTTACATACACATACGCATAACATCATAATGTCGTAGGCTTACGTCACATTCATTACAGATATAGCCCAAAGGAACTTAGCCCAATATACAGATGACAGAAATCTTGTTCATAATTCAAAAGAAAATGAAGCCCTTTTTGTATTTACAAAAACATGATCACATGACATATGGAACCTCCTCGGGAGGCACAAGGGCTAGCTGACAAAAACTCTCCAGGCGTTCATCACTGAACTTGGTCACACACTTGATCACCTACATAAATATATAATACAGTGAGCTGGAACCCAGTGAATAATAACAGAGTAAAGGGTTTAATGAATATTGTTCAACAGTTACAGAAAACAGAATTCAGTAGTTATTAGAAATGGATTCATAATCATGTTCAGAAATCATAGTTCATAACATATGCACATTCAGAATCATATTCATAATCAGAATTTGCAGTTAATCATACGTGGTACATTCATTAGCACTAGTAGAAACAATTGACCCATAAAGGGATATCCATAAAGGCATATAGTTGACCCATAAAGGCATATAGTTTACTCACATGCACGGAGACGGTACAGTTGGCTCATGAGACGTATAGTTGGCCTATAATTAGGACATATACAGAAGGATCCATAACAGTTGGCTCATGAGACGTACAGTTGACCCATAATTGGGACGTAACAGTGCAGATAACAAATGTCATCTGAAGCTATGAATGCCAAGAATACATTTTAAAAACATTGGACAACCATTCATTCATACAGAAACTAATATTTTAGAAACAGATCATCTTATATTATTCAGAAAATGCTCATAATTGAACATAGTTTTACAAAGTTATTACTCGCAGATGACTCCAAAGCAGATGAACAGAACAGATAACTGAATAGCCTACGGCGTGTGACCTACACAACACATAACATATACACATTTGAAACATACGCTCAAGATATACTTCACTCATTACGTTTCATTCTTAGCGTGTTCTCAGTCTTTATCCTCATTATTGAGTCTTAATGTTGGCCTAGGAATGCTAGGATGCAATGAGGATGCAAAAATGTATTTGAAAATACTTGGTCAAAAATGCTGGAAACGGGGGTCCCGCTCGAGCGCAACTTCCTTCGCTCGAGTAGACATGAAAAACATGATTGGTCGCTCGAGCGCAACTTCCTTCGTTCGAACAAACTGTAAACTTTGCAAAAGTACTGGTTGCTCGATTTTTTCGCTCGACGCTTGCTTAAGCATGAGACTCAAGTCCTAGCTCGAGCGTAACTCTTGCCGCTCGAGCGGTCTGCAAAACATGAAATTTCTGGGAGCTTGCATTTCACGTTCGAGCGAAGTTCTGATCGCTCGAGCGAAAGTGTAAGATCACAGAGTGGTTGCTTGAGCAGAGAATCCATCGCTTGAGCGGGAAAGCAAAATCTAGAATTTTCAGATTGCATTCCCTAGCTCAAAACTCGCATTCAACCCTTCAAAACACAACTCTTGGGCCCTAAAACTTGAGGAAACAAGTCTATACTTGGAAAACATAAAGAATTAAAGATCATTTCATGAAATTAAGGCCCATAAGTGTGTCAATTATACAAACTCAAGCTTGAATTGTGAAAACATAACATGAATATGACATGCATGGAGTGATTTAAGCTTCAAGTTTCCAAGTCATGAGCAAATGAGATGTTAGATCAAAAACTTGTTGATTTCTTTAAACAAAACTAAGATATGGACATGCCTGTGGAAATTCTTGAAAATCAACTAACAAAATTATGAGAATTATGTATTCATGCATGAGATGCTCTTCTTTCCCACTTCCTTAGTGCAAATTATGCAACCCATGGTCCAATTTCTTGAATGTATGTACCAACTAAGTAAATTACAAGACTAAAGGCTTGATTGTTTACCTTAGATGCTTAATGGTGTTCTAAAGGTTCAATTGTTTGAGTTTCTAAATCCAACCTTCAACTCTCCACAAGTCCTCTTCCAATTCTTGAGTTCAAACACTCTCTCTAGGCTTCCCCTTTGACTCTCCCACATTTTGCTCTCAAGAAGATGAAATGAGAGTGTAAAAAAAATGCACTATAGAGCCCACTCATGCCTTATATAGGCTCAATTATGAATGCTTAATTAATGTTAATCAATTGACATTATTTACTTTAATTTAATCGTTCCGAATCGAATTTCAATTGAACCTACCGTAATGTTCTAAAAATTCTAAATAACACATATACCAAGTCAATTTTGTGATCGGATGCCGATAAGACCATTTAATTCGCAAAATAGAACAAAACTAGAGACATATATTCCTACACAGAACAGGTAGAAACTTATATAACACATAACACATGTAATGAATGCAAAATTTCATCTTAATTACTTATTAAGCATTCGTAATCATGGATTATACGTTAATCAGAGGTCGGGGTTGTTACAGATGGGCTTTGTAATCTCAATGTAAATATTGTTGTACCTAATTTGACTATTAATAATAAGAACACATTTTCTGTTTATATTGCTGAGTCTTCTTTTTTATGGCATGGTAGATTAGGATATGTTAATTTTAATTCTTTGCATAGACTTGTTTCTTTAGAATGTTTTCGAAACTTAGAGTTTGATCCTAATCATAAATGTGAGATTTGTGTTGAGGCAAAACTCACTAAGTATCATTTAATAAAGTAGAAAGAAGTACTAAACCTCTAAGTTTAATTCACATAGATATCTGTGATTTAAAATTTGTTCAAACTAGAGGAGGTAAGAAGTACTTTATTACTTTTATTGATGATTACACTCGATATTGCTATGTTTACTTATTGAGAAGTAAAGATGAAGCCTTACAAGCTTTTAAGAAATATAAACTTGAGGTTGAAAATCAACTTGGCAAAACTATTAAGATAGTGAGGAGTGACAGAGTTGGTGAGTATGATGCACCATTTAAGGAATTTTGTTCAGAACATGATATTATTCACCAAACGACTGCACCCTATTCTCCTCAGTCAAATGGAGTTGCTGAGAGAAAGAATCAAACTCTTAAAAAGATGATGAATGCCATGTTGATTAGTTCAGGGTTACCTTAGAACTTGTGGAATGAGACGATTTTGTCTACTAACTTTATCCTTAACAGGGTGCCCCACAAGAAAATTAATCAAACACGTTATGAAGTATGGAAAGTTCGACGACCTACCTACAATTACCTCAAAGTGTGGGGGTGTTTGGCCAAAGTGGCAGTCCTTAGTCCCAAAATGACTAAGATCGGACCAAAAACCATTGATTATGTGTTCATTGGTTATGCAAATAATAGTAGTGCATATAGAGTTTTAGTTCATAGATCTGAAAATCTGGATATGCATATAAACACTATTATTGAGTCAAGGAATGCGTCGTTTTTTGAACACATTTTTCTTTGCAAGGAAACTGAAGAGAGAAGTTCAAATAAAAGAACTTTTGATACTGCTATGGGTAGTAGTGAAGACCAAAATGATAATGAAACAGATGAACCTAGACGTAGCAAGAGGGCTAGGATCTCTAAATCATTTGGTCGAGATTTTCTGACATACCTATTAGAAAATGAGCCTCGAATCTTCAAGGAAGCAATGTCAAGTCCTGAAGCTCCATTGTGGAAAGAGGCTGTCAATAGTGAAATTGAATCAATACTGCAAAATCATACTTGGGAACTGGTGGATCTTCCACCAGGGTGTAAACCTCTTGGATATAAGTGGATATTCAAGAGGAAAATAAAAGCAGATGGTTCAATTGATAAATACAAGGCTAGGCTTGTTGTTGAGGGATACAAGCAGAAGCAAGGCCTTGATTATTTTGACACCTATTCACCAGTGACAAGAATAATATCTATTCGCATGTTAATTGTTTTTGCAGCTTTGTATAATCTAGAGATACATCAAATGGATGTTAAAACAACCTTTTTGAATGGCAAGCTAGATGAGGAAATCTATATGGAACAACCGGAAAGGTTTCAGAATGGCAAGCTAGATGAGGAAATCTATATGGAACAACCGGAAGGGTTTCAGGTTCGGGCCAAGAGAAAAAGGTTTGTAAACTTGTTAAATCCCTTTATTGATTAAAATAAGCTCCGAAACAATGGCATGAAAAGTTTGATCATGCTATGCTTTCGGATGGTTTTAAAATAAACGAATGTGACAAATGCGTCTATGTTAAAAGCACAGACAATGGCTATGTCATAGTTTGTCTTTATGTAGATGACATGCTCATTATTGGAAGCAATAATGACATGATTAAATCCACAAAGAAAATGTAAAACAAAAAGTTTGACATGAATGATTTGGGACTAGCAGAAGTAATTCTAAGAATAAAAATTACTAGAATATTTGAAGGATATGCTTTATCTCAGTCTCACTATGTTGAGAAAGCTCTGGAGAAATTTGGAAAACATGACGATCGTCCTACTAAAACACTTGTTGACATTAGTCTTCATTTGTCAAAAAATACAGGTGCAAGCATATCATAATTGGAGTACTTTCGGATAATCGGAAGCTTGATGTATTTGATGAATTGCACTAGGCCAGATATAGGCTATGCTGTAAGCAAATTGAGTAGGTACACAAGTAATCCAGGTTCCGATCATTGGAAAGCAATAATTAGGGTACTTAGGTATCTAAGACAACCCTAGAATTATAACTTACATTATACCAAATATCCAGCAGTACTCGAGAGGTACAACAATGCAAATTGGATATTAGATACTAAAGACCCAACTAGTGGATATGTCTTTACCCTGGGTGTAGCGATTCCGGTTTTAACCCCGTTAGCTGTCGTATTTCAGACTCGGGTTGGTATGGTTTAGAATGGTTATTCATGTCTTGTTTTCCTTTGTCTCTCATTTATTTTGGTTATCGGGTTGTAGTTGTGCATTTGAAACAGGTTGGTTGCTTGTTTTTCCAAACCTTTGTTGCCCAGATTTTGGCTCTTCCGCTCGAGCGGGTATTCTTACGCTCGAGCGGGCTTCACACATTTTGCTCCTCCGCTCGAGCGGGCATTGTTGCGCTCGAGCGGGATTTGTTAAATCTCAGCACTTTTGCAGTTCTGAAAATACTGGGAATGTGCATTGGACGCTTGAGCGTCCAGTTCCACGCTTGAGTGGGGACCTTTGTCTGCAAATATTCTGGAAATACGTATTCTACGCTCAAGCGCCACTTTTCACGCTCGAGCGGAGCTTTGTGTTTGACGCTTAAGAGAGGCTTTCCACGCTCAAACGGACTGCGTGTATAACAGTTCGAGAAGATGACATTTTGAATTACTTTTTCATATATCTCTCTCTCTAAAACTTTTCAAAAAGCTTAAAATCCTCATTCTCTCTTCTATTTCATTTAGATCCATTGGGATTTCCACCCTAGTGCCTTTGAGAAAAAGGTAGAGCTCGTCAAGATCTACATTTTGATTTGAATAGAAGTGGGTTTCGGTGATCTTGAAGTTTCTCTCTCTTGCGTGGCTTATCTTATTCCTTTGAGGTAGGGATCTTTCTACACATTTATATGTTATTTAGCTTAGATATTTGTCATTTGTATAACAATGGTGTGACTTATGGAAGTTTTGAACAAACCTAGGGTTTGGGTATAAATGGAAAGAGGGGTTTTTGGTGAATAAGGTGAAAATGATTATGGGGTTTGAAAATGATATTGTGTTGTGTCTAATTTGATAATTTTGGCACTTAGTTATTGTTTGGGAAAAGGGGGGAGGGGGAGTTTGCCCTAATGAGATCAATCTACTATTTTGTATGATAGTTGAAGTTAACATTGAAAATGTGAAATTGGAAGGGTATTGGTATGAATGGTGAGATTGGTTATGTGTTATCTCAATCTTTGGAAATTTTGAATAGATTATCTGTCATGAGATTAAATATCTATTTAGAAATATCTGTATTAGGCTATTGGTGGAGGATAGCCATGATTGTTGTAGAGATTGCATGCGGATTAGGTAAATTGAAACTAATCGCTTGTGGGTGTCATTGAATATGACTATATTTATATACATTGTATATGTATGATTATTTGGAAGTAGAAAGGGGATGTGCTCCACGTATGATTATGTGTTTAAATACACTGTATATGTATGAATGATTATTTGGGAGGAGAAAAGGGATGGACTCCATTATAATTAAGTTAGCTGGAGTGTCTTGGGTAAAAGTTCCGAAATCTTACATGGGTGCCGATCCCGCGAACGAAATATCCGTAAAATGGCATGGTAGTGCTTGTATAGCCTACGTTTACATGGGTCCCGTTTGACGGTTTTCCGCGGACGAAATATTCGTGAAAGGACAGTTTGAAGTGTTTGTATGTTGATGAAGTGATTGTTGTACCATTGAGTTGTAGTCTTATCGGATTGTTAAAGAAATTATGAAATTGACTCATGAGTTGTGATAAGTAAGTGAATTGAAAATGAATTGGAGAAATCTGGATTGCGATTTGAAATATGATGACTTTTGAGAATTTAAGTCGTGAATGTTACATTATAGACAATGTATACACTCCTTATACTTATACCTTTGCTAAATTTCATATACTGTTTTATATGATTTCTACTTGGCTGTGGCTCACCCTATTTGGGAATAATATTTTTAGGTAATGATGGCATGCCTCTACCAAGGTAGTAGTTAGAGAGACTTTTGGAAGCAAGAGCTTCTTTTTCTTTTGATTAGTTCTTTTTGTAAAGTCAAAGGCTTAATATGTATTGAGCAAAACTCACTTTTGTTGGGCATTTGTTTCCGCTAAACACTTTGTACTACCAATGTTATGAAATGGAAGGACTTGTACTCTGATTCATGCAATAATTGTGTATGCTTTGGATTATATTTATTATACTTTATTTTGAGGGCGTTACACTAGGAGGTGTTGCAGTCTCTTGGAAATCTTCTAAGTAGACATGCATAACAAGGTCGACAATGGAATCTGAGTTTATCGCATTAGATAAAACAGGAGAAGAAGCAGAATGACTTCGTAATTTCGTAGAAGACATTCCAATGTGGCTTAAACCTGTGCCAGCTATATACATTTATTATGATAGTGAAGTAGTAATAGGATGAGCACAGAATCTTACGTATAATGGTAAGTCTCGACACATTCGTCGAAGATATAATACCGTTAGGCATTTGTTTTACATGGAATAATTTCCATAGAATATGTAAAGTCAATGGAGAATATTGCGGATCCATTGACTAAAGCGCTAGCCAGAGAGCAAGTGTACCATATATCGAAAGGAATGAGATTAAAGCCTATTAGTTAAAAGTCGCCATAACGGCAACCTAACCTAGTTGACTGGAGATCCCAAGATTTAGGTTCAAAGGGACAACCGAATTATGGATGACTTCACGTATCACTAAGGAGGTTTTCTTTTACCCATTTCTATAATAAGAAGAGTGATACCTGTAGCGTTAGTAGGATAAGCTTTGCTTTTAATGATTCTTATAGCTTGGACATCTAAGTAGGGTATGGCAGGATACTCTTAATAAGAAGTTACCTATATGAGTGTGAATTGGGCCAGTTCTGTGAGAATTGAGACAACTAAATTCTCCAGAGCACTCATAAATTACCAGGTGTTGTTCAGGGCCAAAATGAACACAACCATAAGAACCAAATTGTGTCTGTGGATACACTATGTGTAGTCTATAGTCTTGGCTTACATAAATAGCTGAACAGTTCAAGGCATCGTGTCCATTGGTTAGCCAGTAAGTCCGATGGGCTTTCACTAAAGGAGGTTCAAAGGCAAAAGCTACCTATCTCACTGTGGTGTATCTTCTTAATGTACTTTTTCTTTGTCTGCATCTTGTTACATTTCCGTTATCGTGAATTCCATTCATATAGGGGATTGTTGGAAAATGGCTTTTGTAAAACCTTATTTTTTGCTAACTTTGAGCATTAATTAAGGTGGGACCGAAGCGTTGTTTTTAACGTTTATTTTTGGGTTCGTGTTTAATGCCACGTATTGAATAACATCGTGTATTTGGTTGCTCAAAACTATTTCCGGATGAATGAGAATTCAACGCACAATTTCAGGTTCGTGGAAATGGCTTTAGTTAGGTTTCCTATACATTTGTGAAATGTGCTTGTCTCACATTGGAAAGACTTAAGATTTTGAATGGGTTTATATACTCTAGCTTGGGATACTTGGGATGGGGCCCCAAGGGGTACCCAAGTTTGTATAAGGGTGAAATTATAGGTAAAGTGGGTTTGACCCATTGGATCCAAAACAAAAATCACATGTGCACGCCGTCGCCTTTCGTCCATCCGGTCAGCCGGGCGGGCTGGGCTGGGCCTGGGCTTGGACGCGGGTGTATGGTGTAAGGTTGA
Source organism: Camellia japonica (assembly GCA_030407325.1). NCBI lineage: Eukaryota > Viridiplantae > Streptophyta > Magnoliopsida > Ericales > Theaceae > Camellia > Camellia japonica. Next base: position 50,568,759 of record JAPPVO010000019.1, read on the forward strand.
GTTGGGCTTGTTGGCCCAATACTTATCTTTTTGGGCTAAAAATATTTTTTAATTTTTAATTTTGGTTTCAAAATTCAAAATAAATTAGTCTAGTTTTTTTTTTTTTTTCTTTCTTTTCTTTCACCCAAATAGATCTCTACCTGTGAAAGTCCACCCGAACAGATTCAAAATAGGTTCAGACCTGTTGAATTCAAATCTGTATCTGTTCAAACAGGTTTGTACGTATTCAATCAATCCGAACAGGTTTTCTACCTGTTCGAAAAAACCACCATTGCTCCTATATAAAGCCTGCCATTCTCGTAATTCTTGGGATCGAATTTTTTCCTCTGAATTTCGTCATTCTTTTTCTGTTCCTCTAGTGCTCTTGCATCTATTTTGTATTTAATTCTAGGAAAAGAAAGAGAGAGTTACAACATAGTTTTTTGGTTCGCTAGACTTGATTTTGTAGTGCTGCTAATCAAGTGTCAGTTGTTGCATCCTGGGAAGTAGACGCTGTTAGATCTCGAAGCACCGAAGCGAGGGCGAAATCTACTTTAAGGAGATTGTGTCCAACACAAGCCTCGACTTATATTTTCTGTAAGCTTTTAATTCGGAATTTAATTTATATAATTATTTCTGAATTATTTTATTTTATTGTTTAATTTATTTATACATTTAATTTACACACACACCTCTGGGAATAACACTTTGATGTCTGTTGTTGATTGTAATTGTCAATAAGAGAGAAATAGAGAGAGAGAGAGAGAGAGAGAGAGAAAGAGAGATAAAAGAGTGTAAAACTCTTCTTTCTCTTTATAATCTTTTTTCTACCACATGCTTCATGTCCTTTTCCTTGGTCCTAATGTGCCTCGAAGAATACTACTATTTTTTGTTGCTTGGTTCAGAGTGAGTGCACTGTGTTGGACTTTTTTTTCCTCTTCTGATAAGCCTTTCCTTTTCCTAGTTTTGTCAACAAAAGGGTGTGAAAATGCCTATGGATCAGCCATTTGGTTATCAGAGAGATGGGGATGTGAAGCGCGATGTCTTGGACCTAGAAACCGTTGTGAAAGATGGGATTTTAGGCGGCGGAGGCAGGTCTATCTGCGGCGGCGGCGCTACGGCAAGAAACTCGATTTTAGCCACTATCACTGTCGTAAACCCCTCCACCCACCGACGCCGCCATCACTATCACTCGCGACTCTCCTCTGTGTATATACACAAATCTGTCTCCTTCTCTTCTTCTCTCTTTCTCTGTGTGTGTGTTGTTTTTTTGGTTTTGTTCATCAATGGATTCTCTCTCCTCTCTCTCTCTCCCAAACCTCCCATGCTTCAGAAAGATAAGGCCTTGTTCTTCACTATCATCTCTCTCTCTCTCTCTCTCTCTCTCTTTGTTCCCCCTCCCTTTTCTCTCTTCCTCTCGTCTCTCTATTTCATAGAGAAAGAGAGAGAGAGAAAAAAAAAAAGACCTCGAGCCATTCGAGCTAGCTCATTTTTGAGCTATGTAGTAGAGTTGTTAGAAATAATATTAGAAAACTTGTCCAAAATTAAAAATTTTGGTGGAGATTCAGTGAGTGTTTTTATATGGGCTATGTACATTATGAATCTAATCACACATTAATATTTTTGCATAAAATTTTACATAGTGAAAATTTTGAATTTGTAACATTTTGTGTAAATATATAATTGCCACTATTTTTTTTATATAAAATTTCATAAATAAAAAAACAATTTAAGCATAATTGATGCCCTGTAGTTTTTTGTCACGACCCAAACCCGCCCCTATGGGTTTAGCACCGTAACCGGCCAGTAATCCGAGATTACCGAAGGCCTGCATAACAGTAATACAGTAAAACAGAGTACAAGGGCATGGCGGAAGCCAATACAGTAAATAAACAATGTCCAACGAGCTGTGACAGTCTGTATGCAAAAAGATTTTTCATACATATATGCAGTCAGTGACAAAATAGTATGTACAATATTTACAACCATTCAGAACAGGGACCTAATCCCTATTAAACAGTACAGTAACAGTTTATACAGTCATTACAAAACAGAACAGAAGGGGGAAAACTAAAACACCCCATAGCCTTTGCTAGACAGGCTCGGAACCTCGCAGTGAGGCATAGTGGTTGGCTTGACAAAACTGGAGTTTACCCCGACGCTCTTAGTCGCGGTCTGGTGCCTGTACACTTACATATATATATGAGCAGTGAGCTAAAGCCCAGTGAATAACATAATGCGTAAAGGGGTTTAGAATGAATGTCCTTACAGTAATGAAAACAGTTCATTAAACCAGTATTTCAGTCGTTCAGTCAGTACAGTCATATGTGGTACATCCATTAGCATAACAGTACAGTAAACAATAGGTCTTAAAAGACCGAACAGCACAGTAGGTCTTGAAAGACCGAACAGTCAATGATGGCCATCAATCAGTAAACAGTGGTGGTTCCAACAAGGGAACCGACAGAGATCTCTGTAACAGTAACAGTAAACAGTAGTTGCTAAGGATGCCACAATACAGTTCAGAATGTAGGACATGCATTCGTTCAGTTAACAGTAGCAGTTCAGAAACAGTACAGTTCAATTGTTCAGAAGATAAACATTTTTTTGAACATATCTTTACACAGTTGTTACTCACAGAGTTCTGGGCTACAATAAGGCTAGAGCGCGTCCCCAGATGCCAACCCTACACAGTTTACAGAACGAACACACACTAAGCTACATAGTTGGGAAAGATAATAACTTAATCCCTAATTGCCTCGGTGTGTTCTACATCTATATCCTCATTAAGATGCCTTAAACTAGGCCTAAGAATGCCTAGGATGGAATGAGATGCAAAGATGCACTTAAAAGCATTTTTCAGAATTTCAGAAAAAGGGTCTCGTTCGAGCGTGGCTTTCTAACGCTCAACGGACATGCAGACAAAGGAGCTCCGCTCGAGCGTGACTTCCGTTGCTCGAGCGGACTGTAAGCTACAGTGAAAATACTGGATGCTCAAAATCCACGCTCGACGGGCGCTCAACCCTCGCTCGAGCGTGAGACACAAGTCCTCGCTGGAGCATGAATCCTCTCGCTCGAGCGGACTTTAAGCCCATGCAAAGTACTGGATGCACGCATTTCACGCTCGAGCGTCACTTTACTCGCTCGAGCGGAAAGCATGATCACAGAGTGTACGCTCGAGCGTGGAGTTCCTCGCTCGAGCGTGGGTCCAAAATCTGGAAATTCCAGATTTGAACCTCAAGCTCAAAACCAAGTTTTAATGCATCAAATTCGATCCTCTTGGGCTAATTTTCTAGAAAACACTTCAAAACCCATAATATTACATGTTTCAAAGATCAATTTGATAAATCAAAGCCGAAGGGTGTTTCAATTAAATCCAATTTCAAACCAAATTTTCAAGAACATGATCTCAAATGAACATGCAACATGCATGAACTCAAATCATTTCAAAACTTTAAACACAAGCTCAAATGAGCTAACTCTTTTCAAAATAGGATGAAATCATGGTCTATAACATAAACATGAACATGCATGCAAGATTTCCATGAAATCAAACCTCACAATGCAATGATAAACACATGCATGCATGAATCCTAACTCCAATCAACATTATTAGACTAAAACTAGACTTAGATCACTAGAGGCTCATGAATCATGCAAGAACAAGCTTAAAGACACAATTAAGAGGTTGAATCCTTACCTATGGTCCTCTATTACAAGTATGGAAGCTCAATCGCACAAATCCTCTACAATTTCTTCAAGTCACCAAGCAAAACTACCAAGAACAACTCAATTTCTCTCCCTCTCTCTCTCTTGGTCGGCTAAGGCAAGGGAAATGAGCTGATGAAATGTTTGTTGTGCAAGTGTAATAAGGCTCAATTATGTTATATTGAGTGGGCCACTAATGTGGCAAAGATGTAAATAAGTGCAACAATGCAATTTAACTTATTTTAATCTAATTTAATCATACCAAATCACTTTTTAACTGAATATGCCATAAAATCACATAAATTATGATGGTCCTAAAACATCAATCAATTTCTGGTTCGGCCGCCGATAAGGCCTTCAATTTGCAGTTCAAACATAAAAACATGAACAGATAATCAAACAGTCAACAGATAGGATATGCATTTAAACAGATACAGTCGTTCAATCAGTTTCGGATTTCAGTCAGTCAGTTCAGTGTTTCAATCAGTTCAATTATTAATCTTAATCAGTCTCAGTTTAGCAGTAATCGGTAGGTAATCAGTGATCAGTGATGAGGGTTGTTACAGTCTCCCTTCCTTATAAAGAGTTTAGTCCTCTAAACTCGAGTTACCTTCATTCTGGAAGAAAACAGGGTTCAGTGGAAACAGTTCAAGATATCTTTTAGCCATGTCATATTCTCTTTCCCAAGTGGCGTACACGCCACCATGGTTTTGCCAGTCAACTTTCACTAACGGGATCTCTTTGTTTCTCAACTTCTTGATCTGTCTGTTTACAATCTGTATAGGCCGTTCCTCGTAAGTGTAGTCATCACTCAACACTACACGAGTAGGCTCTATCACATGGAAAAGATCCCGGAGGTAGTCCCTCAACATAGAAATGTGGAAGACGTTATGCATATGCTCCATTTCAGGAGGAAGCGCAACTTGATACGCCACCGGATTGATTTTCTCGATAATCTCATACGGTCCGACATATCTTGGCGCTAACTTGCCTTTGACTCCAAAACGAGTCTGGCCTTTCATCGGTGTCACTTTCACAAAAACGTGATCACCCACTTCATATTCTCTGTCTCGCCTTCTGACATCTGCATAACTTTTCTGTCGGTTCTGTGCAGTTTTCAGTCTCTGTTGTATCAGTTTTACTTTCTCAGTCGTTTCATATACAATCTCGGGCCCAAGCAAAGGCCCATCTCCAACTTCTGCCCAGCAAATCAGAGATCTACATTTCCTACCATACAATGCCTCGAAAGGCGCCATACCAATACTTGAATGATAGCTGTTGTTGTAGGCGAATTCAGCTAAAGGCAAATGGCTTTCCCAGTTTCCCTGAAAATCAAGGACACACATTCTCAATAAATCCTCCAGAGTCTGGATGGTCCTTTCTGACTGACCATCTGTCTGAGGATGATAGGCACTACTCAGTCTCAGTTCAGTACCCAATGCAGTCTGTAAGCTTTGCCAAAACCTCGATGTAAACTTCGAATCCCTGTCAGAAACAATGGATATAAGCACTCCATGCAGTCTAACAATTTCATCAATATAGAGTATAGCCAATTTGTCCGCATTATAAATTGTCTTAACAAGTAAGAAGTGAGTAGATTTAGTCAGTCTATCAACAATAACCCAAATTGAGTACATACCTTTACTGGAGCGAGGAAATCCCACAATAAAATCCATAGTAATATGTTCCCATTTCCACTCCGGTATCGGTAAGGGCTGCAATAAGCCTGCGGGTCGTTGATGTTCAGCTTTAACTTGTTGGCAATGAAGACATTTTGATACAAAATCAGCAATTTCTTTCTTCATTCCCGGCCACCAGAAATTTAATTTCAGGTCTTGGTACATTTTCTTATTCCCCGGATGAATAGAAAATTTTGAGTTGTGACCCTCTTGCAGAACTCTTCTTTTCAATTCAGTATCATTTGGTACACACAGTCTTTCTTGAAATTTCATTACATTATTTTCAAATTTGAAACTCGGTCTTGGTTTAGACTCCCTTTCTTCGATGATCCTCTTCAAGAAGTCATCCAATTGCTGTTTCTCTTTAATTTCTTCAATCAGTGCCGGTTGAGTAGAAATAGCAGCTATTGTTCCACCTTGTTCTCCAAAACAATTTCAATTTCAGATTTTTCAAGGTCACAAAGCAACTCTTTCTGTTTGGTGAGCAAACAGGCTAAATTGCCAATCGATTTCCGGCTCAGTGCATCGGCAACGGTGTTGGCTTTTCCTGGATGGTACAGAATCTGTAGGTCATAATCTTTAATCAATTCTAGCCATCTCCGCTGTCTCATATTCAGTTCTTTCTGTGTGAAGAAATACTTCAAACTCTTTTGGTCGGTATATACTTCACATGTCGCCCCATAAAGATAGTGACGCCAGATTTTCAAGGCAAATACCACTGCAGCAAGTTCCAAGTCAGGGGTCGGGTAGTTCTTTTCGTGCGGTCTCAGTTGTCGGGAAGCATAGGCAATTACTCTCCCATTCTGCATTAAAACACACCCCAAACCCTTATGAGAAGCATCACTAAATACAGTATAACCATCCGTACCTGAAGGTAAGGTAAGAACTGGTGCAGTCACAGTCGAGTCGAGTTTTCAACTCTTGGAATGCTGATTCCCTTTGGTCAGTCCAGTCAAATGATATCCCCTTCTGAGTTAATTGAGTCAACGGTAAGGCAATTTTGGAGAAATCTTTGACAAATCTTCTGTAATATCCAGCCAAACCCAAAAAGCTTCGGACTTCTGTCACATTTGTTGGTCTAGGCCAGTTTACTACAGCTTCAATTTTCTGTGGGTCAACAGAAATTCCATCTTTGCTAACAACATGCCCCAAAAACATAACATGATCAAGCCAAAATTCACATTTAGACAGTTTAGCATAAAGTTTCTGTTCTCTTAAGGTCTGTAGGGCAAGTCTCAGATGATGTTCATGTTCTTTCTACTTTTGAATAAATCAGAATGTCATCAATGAATACAACAATAAAGTCATCAAGGTATGGTTTAAAGATTCTGTTCATGAGGTCCATAAATGCAGCAGGTGCATTGGTAACTCCGAAAGGCATAACTAAAAATTCGTAATGTCCATACCTCGTTCGAAAAGCAGTTTTATCAATGTCTTCTGGTTTAACTTTCAGCTGATGATATCCGGATCTGAGATCAATCTTAGAGAACACTTGAGCACCCTGTAACTGATCAAATAAGTCATCAATACGAGGCAATGGGTATTTATTTTTCACAGTTACCTTGTTCAGTTCACGGTAGTCAATACACAGTCTCAGTGAGCCGTCTTTCTTTTTCACAAAAAGACAGGTGCGCCCCACGGTGAAGTACTAGGCCTGATGAACTTCTTATCTAACAGTTCTGCAATTGCACTTTCAATTCTTTCATTCAGTGGAGCCATTCGGTAAGGAGCTTTAGATACTGGCTGGTACCCGGAATCACATCAACGGTGAATTCAATCTCCCTGTCAATCAAATCCCCTGGCAGATTATCTGGAAAAACATCTGGGAATTCTCTGACTATGGGAATACTGTTCACATTAGCATTATCATCAGTAGATACAGTCAATACAGAACACAGATACCCTTTACACCCCTTTCTAATCAATTTAACAGCTTTCACAGATGAAATCAAATACGGAGGAGGTACTACTCCAACCCCATTAAACACAAATTCAGGTAAACCCGGTGGACGGAAAACTACTTGTTTCGTTACACAGTCTATGGTGGCATGATATTTCGTTAACCAGTCCATCCCCAATATTACATCAAAATGGTCAATGTTCAGTGGCAGTAAGTCAATATACAGATGTGCATCTCCAACAATAATTTCACAAGCAGGGTACATATGCACAAGTCATGGATCCCCCAACGGGTGATGATACAGCTAACAGATAATTCATGGGTTCTAAGGGTCTATTCAATTTTTGCGAAAAAGCATGCGATACATAAGAATGTGTAGACCCCGAATCAATCAGTACATATGCATTTTGAGTACAAATAGAGAGGATACCTGACACAACGGTCTCAGTATTTTGTACGTCTCCCGGTACTAGGGCGAACACTCGGCCCTGCCTCATAGGCTCTTTCCCGGTAGCTTTGGGGTTCGGTTTTGGTGCAACAGTTGATGCTACTGCGCGGTGCAGCTTTACTATTGCCTGCGGAGCAGAGGGCAGTCTTTAACCATGTGGCCCACCTTGCCACACCTGTAACAAGCCAGATATTTTGTAACAAACCCCTTTGTGCTTCTGCCACACTCAGAACAGGGTGGAATGAAACCACTCCCTTGGCTGGGGCTAGTTGTTGACCCCGTATTCTGTTTCTTGTTCAATGGGTTATGCTTGCCTTTCTTGAATTTAAAACCCTGCCTTTTACCACGCCATTCAGACGCTGGTGTTTCAGTTTTCAGTGCCTCGATGTTCGATTCAGCCATCAAAGCTCGGTCAAGAACATTCACATAATTCGGTAATTTCAGAACATTTATTCTGTCGAGTATTGCAACATTAAGGCCGCCTTCAAACTTTCTGGCCTTCTTGTAATCAGTGTCCACCATGTGTGGTGCATATCTAGCAAGCTCGGTGAACTTTGTTTCATATTCAGCAACGGACATTGTGCCCTGTCTCAGCTGTTCAAATTCAGTCACCTTTCTGTCCCTGACACACTGAGGGAAGTACTTTTCAAAGAAGGCTCCTTTGAATTGAGCCCAAGTCATTACAGTGTTGTCATCACGGATAAGCATCCACCACCTTCTAGCCTCTTCTTGCAAGGTGAAGGTGGCCAACAGTACTTTATGTGCCTCCGAGCACGGAAACACTTCAAACAATTTTTCGGTCTCCAAAACCCAAGCTTCAGCCTTTAACGGTTCAAGGCCTCCCTGAAAGGATGACGGTTTCATTTTGCTGAACTTCTGGGTAAGAGCAATTATCTCCCCATCATTAACATTGACATTCTGTTCCGGCTGTACCGGAGGAGGAGGTGGGGGCTGTTGGTTCTGTTGTTGCTCTAGTCTTTCAGTTATTAATTTCATCATTCTTTCCAGTCTTGCCATTCTTGCCTCAGAGGATGAGGATTCAGATTCATTTGCAGTTTTATTATCCATTTCACTATAGGCAGTTATAACAGTTATCAACATAAGCAGTTGCATACTTAAACAGTTTATCACATTAATATATCAGTCATGTCATAGCCACACACTTATCATGCTCATGAATGCCCTAATCACTTTTCTAGGACATCCTATAGCTCATTTGGACACGTGTGTGCGGTATAACTCGTGGTAAGTATCGCTCTGATACCACTCTGTCACGACCCAAACCCGCCCCTATGGGTTTAGCACCGTAACCGGCCAGTAATCCGAGATTACCGAAGGCCTGCTTAACAGTAATACAGTAAACAGAGTACAGGGGCATGGCGGAAGCCAATACAGTAAATAAACAATGTCCAATGAGCTGTGACAGTCTGTATGCAAAAAGATTTTTCATACATATATGCAGTCAGTGACAAAACAGTATGTACAATATTTACAACCATTCAGAACAGGGACCTAATCCCTATTAAACAGTACAGTAACAGTCTATACAGTCATTACAAAACAGAACAGAAGGGGGAAAACTAAAACACCCCATAGCCTTTGCTAGACAGGCTCGGAACCTCGCAGTGAGGCACAGTGGTTGGCTTGACAAAACTGGAGTTTACCCCGACGCTCCTAGCCGCGGTCTGGTGCCTGTACACTTACATATATATATGAGCAGTGAGCTAAAGCCCAGTGAATAACATAATGCGTAAAGGGTGTAGACGTCCCCGAACGCCCCGGGAGGGTGCGACTCCCGTTCCGTTCATATTGGGGTCACTACAGTTCAAGGACTCAAATGTCACGGTTCTTAATCTTGAACCAAAGAGTCCAAATCCGGCAAATCGATTTTGAAAACAGATTTTTTGAAAAGAAGTGCCAAACATGGACTGCTTTGCCAGATACAGAGTCGCCACCTAAATGTTTTTTTAATGGGAAATTTAGGAAACCCTGACTCGGTGCCGAAGGCCACGTGTCCGTCATCACCAAAGTTGCCTCGGCTCGGGAACTTGGGTACGATTGGGGAAGGTCACTTCGTGAGCACCCCCGCTCGCCCGGTCAAAGACCGGCCTCTACTAACCATGATATCTTATTTTGAAAACATTGTATGTTCTTATTCCGGTTATTAGCCTAGGTTACTATGTGATGCGCACAGCATACAAGTATAGACTGGATCACCTGAATTGGAACAAAACACTTCATGTTTGTTTGTTTGAAAATGGTTTGATGGTGCTACTCGCAAGTAGGCTAAGACGTGGATTTGCCACCCTCGGGTGGGCTTAAGAAAACATGATTTTGCCACTATCTAGTGGGCTTTAAAACAAACATTTGATGAATTGTTCCAATCAAATAACCCAACCTCCACCCACAGGCATTCAAGCAGGTATATCACATAAGCAGTTAGCCTCATGGTAAGCATGCTATCATGGCAGTCACTCACACGCATGCAAGGATGCTAAAGCATAAAACTCACCGAGTACTCCAAGCCAAAACAGAAACTCATTAGAAATCATGCATGATCCTAAATATACAGGATTGCCTAATGCAACACATGCAAAAATGCAACTATAGCAGGCTCGGCTATTCTAAACATGGCATATGGAATGCTACAGCTAACACGTATTCAACTTAGAATTGAAATACAAATGCAGTTAGTATGATGTGCCAAGCCCGGTGCATGTAAAACAGATGAATGAATGCGAACATGCTATCATACTGTATGCTAATTGAAATATGCCCTAATCTAACCATCACAAGCAGGTAAATAAAAGGGAAGAAAGACGTGGGATTGGAAGACATACATCACACTTACCCACACTTATTACAATTTTGCCCTCGCAGAGGGTCCGAATAAATATACAGTCCCAAATAAAAGAATAGTACAGTCCAAATAATATAGTCCAAATAATGTACAAATTCCTAATTAATTAACAAATTAACTAAGAAAGCTGTAAAACTGGCATGCAAGCCAGGGACTGCTTTGATTCCGCTTCGGGTGATGAATGATGCATGTTCGGGTTGCCTTTGTGCAGAAATCCATGACGATGCCCCAATTAGCCTCTGTTTGCACCTGTTCTTGAAATGCGTGCCAAGCTCCGAAAAGTTGCTGATTCTTCATTTTGCTGCAACAGAGAGCAAGAAAGGGGCATGGCAATGTATTTTCACAAATGTATGCATGTCTCGATCCTCGTGCCACCAATCACGCATATCGATGCATGATGGCCGAGGAGTCGAATTGCACAACTCAATATGAAATGAATGCATATGAAAATACAACAAAACCTAACTCCATCATGGATAATCCGAAGTGTCGGTGACTGGGGAATTGAGACACGTTTCGTCACTCGGAGTACGGAACGTACCTCGTTTCCCGTGCCCGGGCTAACTCCTATCCCGAACACGATGCAATATGCATGATATGCATGAAATGCAACTAAGATACAACCTAACATGCGAAAGGCTATGAAATGGCATACACGATGCACGAGGAAACATGGCATACATAATGCGCTAATATACGGCCTAGCATACGCAATGCTATGGAATGAAATGGCATACACAATGCAATATGGGCTTACACCAACACAAGTGGACCTCAGCCACACTCACATAGGAGGCCATGAGATGAAAATGAGACAACTCGAAGTGCGTGCACGCGTGCACGCAAACCGAGGACCGAACCTACGGCACGGAATGCCACTCTAACAAGACATGGCAAAACATGGAATATGGCATATGATCATGCAATTTTCAGAGGCAAAATGAGATGCAAAACAGCCCCGAATCATGGCAAAATGATACCCGATGCATGGAACGAGTCCCGAAACATGAATTTTGGCACATGAAATAGCCTATAGCTATGCAATGCATGCATAATTTGAACATGAAGTATGAATACAGAAGCTAGGCAGCCCCAAAACAAGCATTTTACAGTTTAAAGCATGGCCAAACAGGGAACACAAATGAGGCTAGATTAGCATACAAAAATGGGGCCAAGAGAGGGGTAATGAAGCAACTCACAAATTCTGGCCCCAAACAGAGAAGGGGCCTTCTACAATATTTAAGAGGGGCAAAAAATATGATGTTTTACAGTTGATGGCCAAGCCCAAAACAGTATACAAGTATGCTCAAAATACTATGCAAAATAAGGGCACCAAGAGAGCTATAACATGAAGTATAAAAGGGATGTCCCAAACAGCCATAGACCCTTAATGAAAAATGAAGAGGGGGTCAAAATATGGCCATTTTTAGTTCGGACCAAGGTCCAAAAACAGAAGCTCAATAGGATAATAAATCATGCAAAAATGGGGACCAAAGAGGGGGATAATGACAAGTGGCACATGGAGGTCCCAAAAAGTGATGAGCCCTTCTTCAATGTTGAAGAAGGGCTCAAAATAAGCCTATCTACAGTTTACATCATGCTCCAAAACAGATTACACATAGGCCAAAAATACTATGCAAGATTATGGCATACAAAGGGGTAATGAAGCAAGTGCAAAATGGGGGTCCCAAACAGGGTAAGACCCTTAATGAAAGATGAAATAGAGCTCAAAAAAATGCTACTTTCAGTTTTGGTCGGAGCTAAAAACAGTAAGAAAAGAGGGCTAAGAAATGGTACAAAAATGAGCTAGAAAAGGGGGAAATGGTGCTTACCCTTGAAGACCAAGCCTTGGCTGCCTCTTGGACTGAAAAATGGTGTCTCCTAGCCTCTGAGAAGAGCTCCAAGCTGCTGGAAATGGAAGTGGTAGTGTAGTGCTAGGTGGTGATGAAGAAAAGGGTGTAGGACTTGGTGTTTTGAGGCTTAGAGTAGAGAGAGAGGGAGAATTGATGCAAGCTCTCAAAACAAATTTTGTAACCCTAAAATCTGAAGGGGAGGGGCTGTATATATAAGCAAAAGGGGTGGAAAAGAGGGGGAAAAAAAGGGGGGAAAACAAACCAAGTTTCCCCCCAAAATGGCCAAACCCTCAGACATGGGGTGTAGTGGAAAACAAAATTCACTTCTAGGACACACTTGGGGGGGGGCATGGACGGCTAGTTTAAAAGGGCAAAAAAGTCATTTCACCAAATAGGTGGCCGGCCAGCCAGATTTTCTGGCCGGCCAGCTACTTTCAGGACAAAAAAAAGGGCTGACGGGAAGAAAAGTGGCCGGTGGGTGATTGGGAAGTCCAATGGTGGCCATTCAAGTGTCCAAATTGAAGCCCCGGAAGTTAGATTTCCAATGGCGCAAACCTTGCATTAAAATTCCTCTGTGGAAAAAGTTATGCAGTTTCCGTAAAGCCGCGCAGATTTCGGTCCAACCGGAGTGATGCCCTACTTCAATCAACCATATCTCCCCCGTCCGGAATTGAATTTAGGAGATTCTTGAGTGCAAAATGAAGCCCCGGGAGTAAGCTTTCCAAGGTGGTGGCCTCATAGTTTGATTCCAAGTATCCAAATGAATAGGCCCGATTCGGCGAGGGCTGCTCGACTTTCTTTTAACGGTTCATGCCCATTTTCTCCCCCGACTGGATTTCTTCTCTTCTCTTCTTTTCTTCCACTTCAAACCCCTAAGTAAGGTGTTTTGAAAGATTTTTCAAAGATTTCATCTCTCTTTCATTCATTTCCACTTTGTCCTTGCTCGGTTTACCGAAAAGCGCAATTTTTGACAAAATGCGAGCCTCGAACATCGCAGAAACTTTATTTCAAAAATGTTTTGAAAGAGAGGGTTTTAAGTCTAAAATCTTTTGATCGAGATCGTTCTGGTAGAACAGGGGTATGAAGTTGAGATTTGACTCTCTCTTTGCCGAAGAAATTGAACCTTTGTCCTGCACACCTTTCTCCACCATGTAAATCATCAGTCGCGTCGAAGTCTTATGGACGGTCAAAAATGGGGTGTCTACAGTTGCCCCTCTTTGACAGATTTCGGAAGTCAAGAAGTGACGGGAGTGAATGTCAAAGCCCAGAGACGACCCATTTTTGACAAGGCCGAAGACTTGGACAAACAAACAAAATATAGATAAATAAATGGTTGTGCCCGCAGGCTGCCTACGTATCCCTTTGCAAGGAATCAAACCAGCGTAGTTCAGGGCAGGATACAAAATGATATGCAGAAAGATTTTGATAATTGGACTTATACGCTACGCGAAGCCGGTTGAAAGTCGGACTTATACGCTACGCGAAGCCGGTTTGAAGATTGGACTTATACGCTATGCGAAGCCGGTTTGAAAATTGGACTTACATGCTACGCGAAGCCGGTCTGAAAATTAAGGATTCATGCAATGCACTGTAATGTAGTGGCTAAAATGCAATGTGATAGCTAGGAAAAGGGACTGCTACAAGGGCAATTGGCAATGACTTACCTCGGCAATGTCCTACCTCATGCTGATGTGAGAATCTTCCGCTTCTTCTTGGTTGAACCACAGGTACTACTTTTCTCCCTGACTATGCTCGCAGCTTTCCCTATTCTCCAACAGGGTGACAGACTAGGTTGGATCAGTATCCAGAATTGAAGCGCATATAGATGCTATCTCAATCTATGGGGCTGCCATACAGATTTCAAGCCGAGGATATACCCCTGGGTATTTAAACCAGACTTTAGTCTCGAAAATCCTGAACCTTTGCGTTCTAGGCATAAGCCATTCGAACTCTAGTTTCCACCGTCTCAGTTGGTCTCCTAGGAACTCACCGCTAACACAGGCAGGTGGCTATACCAGACCACCGGAAGTCGTTCGGGCACGACAAACACCAAAGAATTGCACCTTTAGAGGATTTAAGGTCTCCTAGACCGGGCAATGAAACAGATATGATGCAATGGATGTAATAGATGTGAGCAATAGATAAAGATGTGATGCAACAAAGAGTGCAATGTATGCAAAACGGCGACATACGCCAACCACGCTGGACTCGTGAGTGGAGGAAGAACGAAGAAGAAAACAATCAGGAGCGCGTTCCACGCAACCTAAGATAATTCCAAACACGCTGAAATTGTGTGAGGAAGGGAACACTCAAACCACGCTGAAATCATGGAGGAGGTCCAAAAACACCCGCCCAGCGGTCTACAACGCAACCTGGATAAATTCCAAACACGCCGAAATCGTGTGAGGAAAAGAACACTCTAACCACGCTGAAATCATGAGAAGAGGTCCAAAAACAGCCCGCCCAGGTGCATACACAACACAACCTGAGATAGATTCCAAACACGCTGAAAATCGCGTAAGGAACGGGACACTCAAACCACGCTGAAATCGTGAGAAGAGGTCCGAAGACAACCGCCCAGGTGCGCACACAACGCAACCTGAGATAAAATCCAAACACGCTGAAAATCGCGTAAGGAACGGGACACTCAAACCACTGAAATGTGAGAGGAGGTCCAAAAACAGCCCCCAGGTGCATACACAACAACCTGGAAGATTCCAAACACGCTGAAAATGCAAAGGAACACACCAAACCAGCTGAAATCGTGAGAAGAGGTCCAAAAACAACCGCCCAGGGCGCACACAAACAACCTGAGATAGATTCCAAACACGCTGAAAATCGCGTAAGGAACGGGACACTCAAACCACGCTGAAATCGTGAGAAGAGGTCCAAAAACACCCCCCAGCGCGTCTGCAACGCAACCTGAGATAAATCCAAACACGCTGAAATCGTGTAAGAACACACTAACCACGCTGAAATCGTGAGAAGAGGTCCAAAACAACCGCCCAGGTGCATACACAACGCAACCTGAGATAGATTCCAAACACGCTGAAATCGCGTAAGGAACGGGACTCAAACCACGCTGAAATCGTGAGAAGAGGTCCGAACAACCGCCCAGGTGCGCACACAACGCAACCTGAGATAAATCCAAACACGCTGAAATCGTGTAAGGAACGGGACACTCAAACCACGCTGAAATCGTGAGAGGAGGTCCAAAAACAACCGCCCAGGTGCATCCACAACGCAACCTGAGATAAAATCCAAACACGCTGAAATCGCGTAGGGAACGGGACACTCAAACCACGATGAAATCGTGAGAAGGAGGTCCAAAAACAACCGCCCAGGTGCATACACAACGTAACCTGAGATAGATTCCAAACACGCTGAAATCGCGTAAGGAACGGGACACTCAAACCACGCTGAAATCGTGAGAGGAGGTCCAAAAACAACTGCCCAGTGCATACACAACGCAACCTGAGATAGATTCCAAACACGCTGAAATGCGTAAGGAACGGGACACTCAAACCACGCTAAAATCGTGAGAGGAGGTCCAAAAACAACCGCCCAGGTGCATATACACACGCAACCTGAGATAAATTCCAAACACGCTGAAATCGTGTGAGGAAAGAACACTCTAACCACGCTGAAATCGTGAGAAGAGGTCCAAAAACAACCGCCCAGGTGCATACACAACACGACCTGAGATAAATTCCAAACACGCTGAAATCGTGTGAGGAAAAGAACACTCTAACCACGCTGAAATCGTGAGAAGAGGAATCAAACAACTCGAGAGCGTGTTCCACGCAACCTAAGTTAAGTCCCGGGGGACAATGATCCTAAACGCTGCTCAGCGTAAAAGGATAAACAATAAGAGATAACACAAGATGCAAATAAATGTAATAAGTGCTGAAAGTGAAACGCGTGCACAATGCAAGACTTGGCACACAGCTTACGACATAGCATTCCATTCACTTGGCACACAGCTCACAACACAATACTCTGTTCGTTAGGCGCGCAACTCGCAACACAAAATTCTGTTCAATCTGGGCACACAGCTCTTTGGGGCACACAGCGCATTTCGGCACGCAGTTCATCTTGGGCACACAGCAGATCTCAGGCAAAACAGCGCATTCTTCGGGCACACAGTTCATTTTGAACATACAGGATGCAATAACGGAACTTGCAGAAGTTGAAACAATCTCAGATGCCCAACATTTTCCCTCTTTTTTTTGCTTTGCAGCCTCGAACTTTCATAGCTTCAGATAGGTCCTGGTTTTACTGTTCTCACATGACCAGGGTTGACGCTGCGATTTTATGAAAGAACGAATCTCGTTTTGCAACAGATGTGGAGAACGGCACGGTACTCGAGCACAAAACGATTTTATTTTTTGAAATCGAGAGATGAGTTTTCGACCAGGTATTGAGCCTACGACTGAACACAGCAAAACGACTTAACAAGAAATAAAAGGCACACAACCTAGACATATCGAGTAACACTCGAAACGACTCAAAACAAGAATCGAGATAAAACAAAAAGACACGACACTCAGACGTGCACAGGGAGCCTGTTTCATCGGGTAGTGTTCCCCACCCTTTCTCATTTGTGGTTCTCACATCACTCGGCCCTCAAGCTCTGTTTTTTCTGAAAAAGCCCTTTTCTCACTTTTTCTCTCATCGCACATCTCTCTATTCTTCAATCTCTCATTTATCATCCCTCCTGTAGACACCCCATTTTTGACCGTCCTCAAGACTTGGACGTCACCGTTGGAACACTCGGTGATTATCCATGTTCGTGTTCGTTTGGAGTTCCCGGAGTTCTCGGCTACGCGCCTTGCCTCAGGATCTCCGAACTTGACCGTTTTGTGTCTGGTTTTGCACCAAACACTTTGTGCTTTGCCTTGGAGGGGCAGGGAATGCCTTGTGAGGCATCCCCACACACCACCGGCAGTGGCTAGAGGCCACCGGCTGGTTGGTGTTGCCATCGGCACTATATTGTGCCGGTCGGCACTCTTTTGTGCCGGTCGGCAGTCAATTTTGGCAAAATGACCATTTTGCCCTGCCGACTACTTTACAGCTATTTTTGGAGATATTTTCAGACAACTTTATAGCATTTGTTTCCCCTCCATACACATGTATGGAGGGATGAGCCTCTTGGTTAGCTTAACTTGTAAGTTTAGTTGCCTATAAGAGGACCCTTCCTCCTCTTGGCTCAAGGTTGGAAGAAGTTTTGATTTTTAGACATTTTAGACAGAGAAGAAGCTCTGGTTTTAGTTAGAAGTTTTGTATCTATCCCATCTCTCTTCTTCCCTCTTATTTTGTACACTAGGTGTTTGTGACTTACTATTGCTCATCAACACCTAGTGTTTCACCTTCCTTTGATTACTGAGGTTCTAAGGGCTGGTTCTTGAAGTTTTTGGTTGGATTTGAGCTCAAGGAAGCAACAACATCAACCTTTGTGAAGGTGGTCTTCAAGGGTAAGAAATTACCCCTTTTTACCCCATTTTTGCACTCTATTTTTACATAGCTTAGAACTGTTTTTGTGCTTGGTGATCAACACATAAAAGTTCTGTTTTTGGTCCTCTTTATTGTTGGTTAAGAGTGTTTTGTGCTTTGGGAGGGTTTGACCACCCTTAGGCCTTGAAAAGACCTCATTTTTGTGCTATTTTGTGAGAGCTTCGGGATTTTGGTGTTGAGGTCTCTCCACCACTGAAATCTTGAGGGATTTCAGTGGTGAAGATGATGCTTTGAAGTCCCAAGAAGGAGAGGGCCACCCCCTCTCCTTGATGTCCTTGAAAAGGGCAAGTTTTGGCCTCTTAGGGAGCCTTATGTTCAAGTGTGTGTTGAGCATGCCATGGCTGTATTTCAGGCTTGTATTGCCATGTTATAACTTTGTGTTAAGTTGGTTTTGGTACTCCATGTATGCTTAGCATAGTTGCCTTGTAATTCCCTTAACATGCCTTAGGTCGTTAGCCTTTGTTTGAGCATGATTTAGGCTTGGACTTGTGAATGTTTTGCTTATTTTGCCATGCTTTAGGTCTGTCCATAGTCGTTTGGTTTGATTTTGGCATGATTAGTATGGCTCCTTTGCATTTGTGGCTTGTAGGGCTTGTATGCCTCAAGTGTGTGAATGTGTAGCATGTGTTGCTTGCATCGTTTTGGTGGTTCGGAACCACCCAACATGTAATATCAGTCCCTTAGACATGCTTGTTTGATTGCCTCGCATGCTTCTTTGAAACCTTGAAAGCATGTGTTGCATGCCCTTTGCTTTGGTCATTATGCATGCCTTTGAACTTGAGCCACTTAGGTGCCATCTAAGTGGTCTTTTGGACTTAGTTTTATGTGTTAAAACTCTGTTTTTGGTCGCCTAATGCATGCCATGTATGGTTGTGTTAAGTGTAGTTCATTACCTCTTTGGTGAGCCTTGAATGCTTGGGCCTTTTGCATGCTTTACTTGGTTTATTTAGTTGGTTTGGAACCCTCTATAACATGATTTTCAAAGCTTATGATGCATGCTAAGTGTCCATGATATCCCCTTCCAAGTGTGCTTGAAGGTTGCTTGCTTAGTGCCTAAGTGTTAAGTCTTAACATATGCATGTGTGTGTGTGTGTAGACTTTCTTGTTGGGCATTATTGGCCACTGATTTTAGGCCTATTTAGAGTTGCCTAGATCATGTTCAAAGCCATCATTTGCTCGGTTTGCTTTGCCTCATGTTTGCTTGCATGCTTACATAAGTGTCTTGTCATGATCATGTTGCATACTAGCTAACATGTTTAGGATTGCATTACATCAATGCACATGCTTGGCCTCTTGAGATGAGCATGACAGAGGTTTGGCGCCCTTTTATGTTTGTTTGATTTGTATGCATTTGAGATAAAAGTTGCATACTTGGTTCCGTGGGCCATCATGCATGGAAATGCGTGATTGGTGGCTCGGGAATCGAGGCACATGCCCCTTTGAATCACAAATATGATAAGGGGTATGATTGATGCATACATTGTTGGAATTACATTGCCATGCAAGTTTTTGCCCTCTGCTGCTGTGAGTTGCAGGTTCTGCAGACATTCAGTGCCGGCCGACAGTATTTAGTGCCGACCGGCAGTATATTGATGGCCGATGGATGAATTCAGTGCCGGTGGCCACATGCTTTAGCCGGTGGTGTTTCCCCTCAGCCGGTGGTGATCCCCATGATTCAAGGAGCAGTCCTGAGACTTTGGCAGTCTTCAGAGGAGGAAGCAAGGAAAACAGAGGCAAGCTAGGCATGGCAGTGCGATTCCGAGCAAGTCCCGAACACGCTCCACATCCGGCCTCTCTCCGAGGGGTTTACTGCTTTAATTAAATTAATTAATCTGCTTAATTAATTTAATGGGTTTGTAATTTAATTAGCTTGCGTAGTTAATTATTTGTATTATTCTTTCGGTCCCTCCGAGCGAGGGCATAATTGTAATAAGTGTGGGTGAGTGTGTGTATGTCTTCCAACCCCCACTTCTTTCTTCCCTTTTATTTACCTGCTTATGATGGTAGATTAGGGCACGTTTATTTTTAGCATACCTTATGCGATGCATGCGTGCATCCATGCATTTGTTAACATGCACCGGGCTCGGTACATCATACAAACTGCATCGTACTTTCAATTCCAAATTGAATACGTGATAGTTGTAGCATTTCACATGCCATTTTAGGGTTAGCCGAGCCTACTCTAAATTGCATCCTTGCCTGTGTTGCATTAGCCACTCTAACATGAACTAGGACACGCATGTTTGCTAACTAGTTTTTGTTTTGGCACGGAGTACGATGTAAGTATTTTACGCTTTAGCATACCACATACGTGTGAATGTTAACATGACAGTATGCTTACCATGCGGCTAAGTGCTTATATGATATAACTGCTTGACTGCCTGTGGGTGGAGGTTGGATTGTCTGAGTTGGGAAAACTCATTGAAATCCTGCTTTTAGCCTACTTGCGGGTAGCAAATTTCAAAACGCTTTTTAAAACAAACGGATATGCGATGTTTGTTTCCAAATTAGACAATCTGGTCTATACTTGTTTGCTGCGCGCATAACATAGTAAATTCTAGGCTAATAACCGGAATAAGAGCACGTAACGTTTTCAAAATTGGATATCACGGTTAGTAGAGGCCGTCTTCGGACCGGCGAAAGGGGGTGCTCATAGCTGACCTTCCCGATCGTACCCAAGCTCCGAGCCAAGACATTTGGTGATGACGGACACGTGGCCTTCGGCACCGAGTCAGGGTTTCCTAAATTTCCCATTTTAAAAATATTTAGGTGGCGACTCTGTAATCTGGCAAAGCAGTTCATGTTTGGCACTTCTTTTCAAAAAATCTGTTTTTCTCAAAAACGATTTGCCAGAGTTGGACTCTTTGGTTCAGATTTAGAACCGTAACAAAACAAAAGGGATTCCGAACTGTAGCAAAGGTCCCCCGCGGGCTTGTACAGTTTCTGGCGACTCTGCTGGGGATTTTAGAGAGCTTGACTCGAACTCGTGATATCCTGTTTGATTTGATTGTGTCTCTTTGCATTGCATGTGCATTGGTGCGCCTAGGACACTGTGTTGGCCATCTGCTATTCCTGAGCGGTTTGCCGGAGGCTTGTCTTGTCAAGGCATGACCATAAGGCTGACCGGTTGCGGGCTCTGCCAGTATGGGAACACAAACCCCGGTTTTACCGGGGCACCCTTTTCGACCTTTCGACCTAGTGCATATTCGGATCCATAGTGACCAATCCAAATTAGGACAGGTTGCTCACCCGATATTAGGTTGTTTGAAACCGCTGTGTGCGTAGTGAAACCCTAGCTCCTGACAAAATAGGACAGGGAAACCTTACCCCAACATAGGGGTGTATTGGCTCTCTTTTACCTGTTACGTGCTTTTAGAGTGTATCTCTGCAGGGAACGCATATATCAGTTTGCAAGTTTGGGTATCCGGCCTGAGGCAAGTATCAGCGTTGTTGAGAATCAGTTGTGTCGCGGGTATCAGTTCAGTTTTGAATAGTGATTCTGGGGAACAGTGTTCAGTAGTAGAGTGCAGTTGTTCGACTACACCCATGTTTGATCTGTTTGGGGCTGAAATACTGCTTGTTTTCCGTTTCAGTTCAGAGATTCAGAGAGCTGATCCAGAACAGTTAGTGTCTTCTCCTTGCTGCGGCAGGACTTAGCATGACACAGAATTCAGAAGAAACGTGGTCATGACGGCCGCGTTGGATCCAGGAATCACCCTACACGATGAACTACTGTTGACATGCCGCATCCACCCAGATCGCGCCGCGCACCCAGTTTGGCCCCTCAGCTATATCAGGCTCGCGAGCCCACTACATTTGAACTAATGGGATGATAGGTGATCTTCAAAGGACTATGACGGATCTCGCCTATGGGATGTCTGTTTCGCCCCAGTCGCACCATATGCGGAGGCTTTGTACCCAAGAGCCCCCGCTAGGGACGAATTGTAGATTGAACTCAGCCAACCGGAGATGGCCTCCACTATGGCAACGACGCATCAAACAAGTTTCTGAATCAGCCGAGGCCAGAGATAAAGGCAAGATGAAGGCAGATGCCGACCCTATTGAACAGCTACTGTGGGCAGTAGAGGCTTTGAAGCCGAGGAATGAACAAGCAACAGATATCTGCAGTTATGTCAAAAGCTGTGGAGGGTGTTTCCCCACTCCGCCTGAGGGCAGTTCAGTCAATCAGAGAACCGGATAGGCCCCGTCATGCCAAGACAGTTCTCCCGCCCCCAACCCTGCATCGGGAAGGATCAGAAACCCAAGACCGCACGCCGCCGATCCGTTCGCTAGTGATCTAGCAAGAATGCTCAGGCTCAAAGTACCTGCCCGAGGGCGCAGGGTCTTCATGCTCTTTACATGCCATTATCCAAGGCACTTCAAATCTGCCGAGAGGGGCACCTTAACCCCTGAGCCTCGGCCCCTCCCGAAGAATCTCCCGCCAAACCATGATGCTGCTCAGTACTGTTGCGTACCACCAGCAGACAGGCCATGCTACGACAATTGTTTTTGCCTCCGCATGAGGTGCAGGATTTGATTGACAATGAGGTTATCCTCCCGCCTACTTCAGCAAAGTCCGTCACCACTCAGTTGTTGGATTTTGAGGACACAGATACTGCGAGTATGTAATCAGAAGGTGAACCGCCTGTGGGCAATTTGGCGCATTTTTGGATGTGGCGTTTGGCACGCATTTTTGGCATCTATTAATTTCTGTAAATTCTGACTTGGGTGTCGAGTCAGTCTTCTGTTTTGTCTTGAGCCTGTCTCATTGTTTTGAGACAGTCCTTTTGCTTAAGGGTCTGTCTAATTGTAATGAGTCAGTCCCTCTTGTATAGAATACCAGGTGATTTCGGGGTTGTTGCCTCAAACACTGTTTTGTCTTATAAATAGTTGTTTTGCTTTTTGAGTCTGTTCCTGCCGAGGAGCCAGTTATGCCAACAAATCTGAATGAAACAGCCGTGGCTATCATTGCCGTATTGTTGCTATTTGAGTTAGCCGTGCCAAGGACGTGAATGGAACGACAGTACAGTCGCCTACTCTCTTGTGCCTTGAACATCGTTATAATGACCTAAGCTTTTCATAAAACCCTTTTCGAACACTGCGGTGATGAAAACGAAGGGGAAGGAATTCCTCGGGTTTTGTAAAAATTTTGATCATTTTGAGAAAAGAGGCCGCTAAGCTTTCATGAATGAAATCATGCTTGTCGGCGTGAGTACTGAGAAGGACCCTGGCCTGATCCAGACTGGTTCCACACTATCTTCAGCGCGAGCGATTTGTCGCTTTCTTAAAAACTTTCAAAAACAAAATATTTTGTGCAGTCTTGCGAAGACCTGTGTGGAATCGCTCTTGAGATTGTGTAGCCCAGGATCGCTCTCAGCCTCAAGATTCGATTTATCTGTTGCAAACCGGAACCCGTTCAAAACATTCAGTGCCATGAAACACCTGTGCGGCCAATTTTGAAGCAGCCCTCGAGCAAGAGGCATCAAAGCCAGATCGAGGAGATCAGATCTCACCCGGCAAGGCTTGTGAAGCAACCGTGATGGATTCTTCTGCAAATCAACACCACAGTCCCTCTTGGATACAGAGGACCTCAATCTCAAAACCATTTGGCATGGGCTTGCTACACTTTTACCCTTTGAGAGGCTCGCTGGACCGAAAACCCGGAAGGGCGGCCCAGGCAAAAGTTAGAGCAAAGAAAAAAAGAAAAAAAAAAAAAGAAGAAAAAGAAAAAAGAGAAAAAAAAAGAAAAAAGAAACAAAAAAAAAAAGAAAAAAAATAAAAAGAGAAAGTCAAAAAAGAAATGAAAAGAATTGAAAAAGAAGAAAAACATAGCTCGCAAGGTCGAAAACTCGCTTTGGGCGCCTTGGCAAAAGTTAGAGCCTAAACAGTGAAGGTTAAAATACCCGAGTGTACCTTAACCGGAACTACGTAAGGCTTGATTCCCATGTTTGGGATACGTAGGCAACTTCATCCTGAAGTCCAGCCCCCAACGCTTCCATAGCGTCTCAGTCCATGTCATGGTTTTGATCACTTTTGCCTCCTCTGAATCCAACGTCTCGATTGCAGCAACCTGGAACTACGTGATAACTTCCTCTTGAGTCCAACCACCAACACCTTCCAGGTGACTGTGTCCATATATTGATTCAAACCGTCTTCGTCTCCTCCGTCGAGGGTCCGATGTCTCAACAAGGACTGGCTTACAATGTGCCGCGGCATCATCCAAACAAGGGGCAACTTTTCGTTGCCATGCATTGCCATAAGTTGCCCTGAGTTGCCTTCCAAACCAGGGGCAACTTTCCGTTGCCTTATCCCCCTTTAAGCCAGGGGCAATTTTCCATTGCCTGCGATCCGAGGTTGCATATCTCGAGGGTAAGTTCCGCGCTCGTTGAGCGTTGACTGTTTGCAAAAATAGTTTTTGAAAATTTTCACTGAGGTTGACTTATTTTCTCGAAAACTATTTCATTTTTCAAAATTGGACCATGTTTGGACCCAAAAGGAGAATTTTCAGTGCTCACAGCCTGATTCGCATGATTTTCAAATCAAAAATCGAATAAGTGTGTTGATCCGACTCTCATTTTTGATCAAAACTGTTTTAGGAAGAAAACAAAAAAATGGTCAAAGTGACGAACTAGGGGCACAGTTGAGTCAGGTCTTCTGTCTTTCCCCTTAACATGCTTGCCAAGAGGGCACCATATTCACCAGAAGAAATAGCCGTGAGCTAACAGTGTTGGGCGGTGAACCTGTGATTTTCTATTCATCCATCAATCACCTTGGGGAGGGATTGAAAAATGTGAGAATAAAGAATAGAGAGGTGTAAGCGGAGAGAAAAGTAAGAAAAGGGTTTTGAGAGAAAAACCGAGCCTGAGGGCCGAGTGATGTGAGTATCACAAATCAGAAAGGGTGGGAATAATACCCGGAGGAACTGGCTCCTCGAGATTCAGGTCTCTCCTTGTGTAAACATGTCCGTGTGTCGTGTCTTTTGATTTGTCGGTTTCGGCTTTAGCTTTGAGTCTTTTCCGAGTGTGTCTCGTTGTGTTCAGGTCGTGTGCCTTTTGTTTCTCTGTTTGAGTCTGTCTCGCTGTGTTCTGTGGTAGGCTCGATACCCCGGTTGTGAAACCCCTTTTCCAAAGATTAATCGTTTGTGCTGATGCTGTGCCATTCTCTACATTCGTGCGAAGCAAGAGAAGAAAAGGGAAATTTGGGACATCCGAGTGTGTTTCAACTGCAACCGTGTCAGTTTTGTGATCCGTCTTGTCAGATTGGGTTATTTGTTCAGGGTTTGCTGTGTGCAGAATGAGCCGAGAGCTGTGTTATGAGCTGTATGCAGATCAATCCCCAGTAGAGTATGGGCTGTATTAGTTCAAGCAGTGGTTTGTATGAGTTGTTTGCTGTTAGTTGGTTGGTTATCCGATTATCATAGTGCAAATGCTCAATTTTCAGACAACAGATCAATATCATTTACATTTGAGGTGTAATATGATGCAATGCAATGCAAGGTATGAAATATACACAAATGTAACACTTTTTCAGACAAAAAGTTTGTTTCATTTCATATCATCTTTTCAAGTACATAAGTTTTGGAAACAAAATCTGCCTGTGGCAGTACAAAGTACCCTAACTACTGACAAAAGGGGAAAATGTAAAAAAAAAAAAAACAGCAAAATCTGTATCCAATGTCAAAATGGCTCCGGGCCGTCAATCTGTCCTGGTCCTCTTCCTGGACGAAGGTCCAGGAGCGTCATCAACAGGGGCACCACTAGGGGCATCACCGTCTGAGCTCGAGTCCGAGCCATCATCAGTCTCCTCCGCCTCTGTCTCTGCCTCAGACTCATCATCCGGAACCAGAGCCCACGAGCTACTCCCGACATGAGTCTGCCCCCCTCTGGTGCGGGGATATGCTCTGCCATCCCGAGTAGAAATGGGAGGTCCAGCTGGAGCGCCACCCACCGGGGGTATTTGGAAGGGAGGCTGAAAAAGCATGAAAGACAAATGCATCAGTATATATGGAGCAGTTTATCAGTGCAGAATGCAGTGTATGAGTACAGTGTATGAATGCCGTGAGCAGTAAATCAGTGCAGAATGCAGTGTATGAGTACAGTGTATGTGAATGCCGTGAGCAGTAAATCAGTGCAGAATGCAGTGTATGAGTACAGTGTATGTGAATGCCGTGAGCAGTAAATCAGTGCAGAATGCAGTGTATGAGTACAGTGTATGTGAATGCCGTGGCAGTAAACAGTGCAGAATGCAGTGTATGAGTACAGTGTATGTGAATGCCGTGAGCAGTAAATCAGTGCAGAATACAGTGTATGAGTACAGTGTATCAAATGCCGTGAACAGTTTATCAGATGTTGAATTGTGCATCAGATTATGTAAAGCAGTTTGTGTATGGTTTGAGGCCGTCGTCAGGAACATACCGGAATACTGTAGAGGGCTAGGAGGTCGAATGTCCGCTGGAGCATCCCCATCATGGAGGCATTCATCTCCAATGACTGCCGGGTGTACTCAGAAGACGCCTGCAAAAGTATCAGATGCATCAATATTCTGTGGAATATCAAATAAACTGAAATGAAATAACAGTGCAAGATGAAGAATGCAGTAATACATACTGGAGGCAAGTCGGGACAACACAAACTCATGATCAGCTGGCGGAGGGCGAAGGGGATCTGGTAGGTCGCCCCACCCTGCCCTCTGAAAGTCAATGAAGCGGGCAGAGCAGGCCAACCGGTCCCTCGTCCCCTCTGCACTCCGCCCCTGCCACGGACTCGAGCTCTCCTCGATCCTCCAGCTCCTACTCCGGCCGCTGCGCCGCCACTCTCTCCGCTCAGCTCGGCGACCGCCGCTCAGAGGACGCATCAGGAAAGTCCGGACGTACTCCGAGTAATCGCCCTCGCCTCGGAAGCCGTCTGCCTCCCAGCCGATGGTGTAGTCCGCCATCTGCTCGGCAGTAAAGCGCTCAGTATCCCGCATGTGCTCAGGAGGGTGCACCGGGACTATCTGCTCAGGCAAGCCTAGGTCTGACGCAAGAAGCGCTCGCCCAGGTACCAAGCCGACAGACCGGGCCCTCCAGCAGAATCCGGAACGTGAGGTCTCATCTGCGCCGGCAAACCGATCCCGCGCCACGGCTGGCAGTGGAGCCCAAGGCCGCCAGGTGATCTGAAAATGCAATACAGTTTGTTATCTACTGTTAGTGATATACAGTGGAAAGGCGAAGCTTAAATGAACTGCAAGTAAAACATACCTCGGCAGGGGTGATGGTGTCGAAGTAGCGGCGGAAGAAACTGAATGTCTCCCGTGGCCTCCGGGTGCATCTCCCGTCGAAACGGCGTGAGAAGGGACCACCAGAGGGGTCTCCGCCACAGGTACAGGAGCGAGCCTAGGAAAGTAGGCGTAAACCCACAACTGCAAGATGAATACCAGTGCATTTATCAGATAAAGCAGAATACAGAATAGAAAGCAGAAATGGCAGAGCCGTGTGTGTGCAGTGTATTATGCAGAGTGTACAGTGTGAGCAGTGTACAGTCAGTGTAAAGCAGAGTATGTGTGCCGTGTGTACAGTATACAGCAAGTGTAAAGCAGACTACAGTGTGTGCAGTGTACAGAGTACAGAAAATAAAGAACAGAAATGAAAGGCAGGAAAAGAAATGTACCTCCCAAGCCGCCAGTAGCCCCGAGTAGCTGCCACTGCCGCGGGAGCGAGCTCATATATCCGTAAAGGTGGCCAGAGCGGCGCCCCCAGTCATGCGAAGTATGTGCCGGACGTCCACCAGTGCGCTGAGAAGGCAGAGAGGCACTGTATTCGCCCGGTCGGCGAAGAGGGTCGTCCCAAAGAGGAACATGAGGAAGCCGCGTGCATACCTCTCTGCGGCCTCCTGGGTCATCGGAGCTGCGCCAACGAGGAGGGGCTGGACCCTGAACTGCACCTCGAACCAGAATACCTGACGTAGCCGGGGCAAGAGAGCGGTGCCGCGCCAAGAGTAGACCTGAGCGCGGTCCACTCATCCATATCAATATCAAAGGGATCGGATCACCCCCTACCCCGATGCCTGTGAGCACCGAGAAATCGTAAGGGGTCATCGTCATGTCCCCAGCTGCAGAAAGATGAAATGAATCGGTGGTGTCCCACCACCTCTCTACCAGAGCGGCAGAAGAGGTCTACACGCCGTGAGCTGGGAGAGTCCCCTGCAGAACGCGCCAAAGCCAGCCTGGTCGACAATGTGGCGAACCGCGTCAGGAAGCTCATCATACCACGCACGAGCGACGTGTTCCCATACCCGCGGATGGTATGGGAATCTCCCTGTTTTCAAACAAGAAATTGCAAAGCAATATGAAATGTACATTTTGAAGGGACAGTCAAAATCAGTGCAAATGTGGCATGCGTGCAAGTTTTTAGATTCAAACAGATACCGGGTGCCGGTGTCTTACAGTGAACTACAACGTGTGATGCGTCAGCGTGTTTGAGTGGTTCAGTGCAAATGTGGCATGCGTGCAAGTTTTTCAGATTTAACAGATATCGGGTGCCAGTGTGTTTATAGTGAACTACAACATGTGATGCGTCAGTGTGTTTGAGTGGCTCGGTGCAAATGTGCATGCGTGCAATATTTTCAGATTCAAACAGTTGTCGGGTGTCGGTGTTTGCAGTGAATGCGGTGTGTGCCGTGTGTTTTGGTGATTAAGGCTAGTGCAGTGTGTGCGCGTGTGAGTCTAAACAGATAACCAGTTGCAAGTTTGTTTATGATCAACTACAATACACAATGCATCAGAGTATCAGAGCTAAAGCAATTAAAGAATCTAATCGGCTGTGGCAGCTGACAGTTAAAAGTTTCTACAGTGCAGAAAATTAAAGCAGAGAAGGAAAGTTACCTCGGAAGTGCTGAAGGAAAGGTGAGAGGTAGGCTCGCGCAGCAAGAGCTCAGGGTCCAACGCCATGTCGAAGCTGCGAAACTGGCGTAGTCCGTCGGGTGGTAGAACATGGATCGCCGGCCGGTAGGTCGCCGGGTCGAATGGGCGCTCGCTCAACGGGAGAAGCTCGACCCCGGGATCCATCTCGTGATCCGGGGAGTCCCGATGTGGAACATCGTCAGCCATGGCAATGGTAGTGAGAAAATGGCCGGAAAAGCCGGAATGTGAAAAGTCAACCGAAAAGTCAACCCCGAGCGGGCCGAAAATGGCCGGAAAGGTTGGAAGATGGAAAGGCACGGAAATGAAGAGGAAATCGAGGGAAACAAGTCCCGAAAAAGTGGAAATAGCAAAGGACGCTCCGAAATGGAATTTCAATCGGTGGAAAATGTCCGAAACGCGAAGAAAATCGCGAATCCGACGACGAAACGGGCTTGGAGCGCGAAGAAACGGAGAAAAGAGGAAGAGAAAATGCTCTAGAGAGAGAGGACAAGAGTTTTCGGCGGTCAAGAAGTGAAAAAATAGGGTTAGAAACCCTATTTTTAAAAGACCCGTGGTGAAATGGCAGAACTGCCCCGATCAGGCATTTTTGGCCGGTCGGCACTATTTTGTGCCGGTCGGCACAATATTGTGCCGGTGGAACTTTTATGCAGCCGGTGGCCAGCCGGTGGCCACCTAGTCCAGCCGGTGATGTTCCTACAGCCTTGTTTAGGCATGTGGTAAGTTTCTGGTCTTCATAGCTCAAGAAAGTACAAGAAAGTGAATCCCGATGCTCAACCGGCCTCCGTTTTGACCTCGGACTGTGTCTTCTGTGCGTGGCACTCAGATTCAAGCAAAGATTGTATCCTTTTTGTATCCTTTTGTCTTTTACAAGATTCAAAAGTCGCCCCGTGTGCGTTGCACACATCCATCACATTGTCCGGTGCGTCGCATCGCGCTGTCTTGCACGTCCCTTGCGACTTGCACTGCTTTGCACTTTCGTGTGGCATGCGTGTCATACTTGCATTCCATTTTCCATTCAATGAGGTATGTGTGCCTCATTTTGCATTTCATTGCATCTCGAGGTACGCGTGCCTCATTTTGCATTTCATTTTCCATTCAATGAGGTATGCGTGCCTCATTTTGCATTTCATTACATCTCGAGGTATGCGTGCCTCGTTTTGCATTTCATTTTCCATTCAATGAGGTATGTGTGCCTCATTTTGCATTTCATGGCATCTCAAGGTACGCGTGCCTCGTTTTGTATTTCATTTTCCATCCAATGAGGTACGTGTGCCTCATTTATCATTTTGCATTTCATTTTCCATCCAATGAGGTACGTGTGCCTCATTTATCATTTTGCATTTCATTGCATCTTGAGGTATGCGTGCCTCACTTTGCATTTCATTTGCATTTGCATTTCATTTGCATTTCATTTTGCATTGCATCTTGAGGTATGCGTGCCTCACTTTGCATTTCATTTGCATTTCATTTTGCATTGCATCTTAAGGTATGCGTGCCTCACTTTGCATTTCATTTGCATTTCGTTTGCATTTCATTTCGCATTTTGCATCTCGAGGTATGCGTGCCTCATTTTGCATTTCATCGCGCTATTTTGCGCACCTCATTGTTTTTCGCCCCGGGTCTGGTGAGACCTTAAACACGCGCGGTCTAGGAGACCTTAAATCCTCGGGAGGTGCAAGACCTTCGGTGCACTAAGGTGCACCTCATCGCGTTTGGCATGCATTTCATCACGCTATTTTGCGCACCTCATTGTTTTTCGCCCCGGGTCTGGCGAGACCTTAAACACGCGCGGTCTAGGAGACCTTAAATCCTCGGGAGGTGCAAGACCTTCGGTGCACTAAGGTGCACCTCATCGCGTTTGGCATGCATTTCATCGTGCTATTTTGCGCACCTCATTGTTTTTCGCCCCGGGTCTGGCGAGACCTTAAACACGCGCGGTCTAGGAGACCTTAAATCCTCGGGAGGTGCAAGACCTTCGGTGCACTAAGGTGCACCTCATCGCGTTTGGCATGCATCGCATCGTGCTATCTTGCGCATCGCACTGTCTTGTGCACTCGCATTGTCTAACGCATAGCGCTATTTTGCGCATCTCATTGCATTTTGCATGCATTCAATCGCGCTATTTCGCGCATCACACCGTCCTGTGCACCCGGTCTGGCGGGACCTTAAACACGCACGGTCTAGGAGACCTTAAATCCTTGAGAGGTGCAAAACCTTCACCCGCATTGTCTAACGCACCGCGCTGTTTTGCGCATCTCATTGCATTTGGCATGCATTCCATCGCGCTATTCTGCGCATCTCATTGCATTGTCATGCATTACATCCCCGTCTAGGAGACCTTAAATCCTCTGAAGGTGCAATTCCTTTGGTGTTTGTCGTGCCCGAACGACTTTCGGTGGTCTGGTAAAGCCACCTGCCTGTCTTTGCGGTGAGTTCCTAGAAGACCAACTGGGACGGTGAAAACTAGAGTTTGAATGGCTTATGCCTAGAACGCAAAGGTTCGGAATTTCCGAGACTAAAGTCTGGTTTAAATACCCAGGGGGTGTACCCTCGGCTTGAAATCTGTATGGAAGCCCCATAGGTTGAGGCGGCGTGTTTACGCCTCGATTCTGGATACTGAACCAACCTAGTATATCGCCCTGTTGGTAAGATAGGGAAAGCTGCAATCATAGTCATTGCATCATAGTGCATTGTCATGCATCATTTGTAAATACTGCATATGTCATGCATTTCAAAAAAAATCAATCAAAAAAAAAAAAAAACATCATGCATCATTGTATATATTGCATATGTCATGCATCATCATTGTAGTATAGTGCATGTGTCATGCATTTTCTGTAAATATCCATTTCCATTGCATTGTAGTTGCATGCATCCACTGCATCATCCTCCATCCATGGCTTGCGCCTTTCCAGGTTGAGCTTGGTCTGGTATGTGCCCCCACTTTTCACGTCGAAGCATAGTTTTTGTGTACGCGTCTATTCCTTGATGAGCTTGGTTTGAGGGTTGCGGCACATTTTCTGTGTTAGACGCGGTTCGTATGCGTACATGCCTTTCCTAGGCAAGATTCGGTTAGGCCCGCGTGCCATAGCCCTTGTATCCATTTCCATTGCATTGTAGTGTAATTATTGCGTCCGGCATTAGGATCATTATTCCCTCCCCAGCGGGTCGTTTCCCCACTTATGTCAATCCACCCAATACTTGTCCTTGTGTCCGTCTACATCACTCATAGTTCTGCATGTGTATCGCGCCTATTCCACGCTGGTATGTTGGTTTGAGGTTGCGGCACCTTTTCTATGGTAGACGGACTTGTTACTTCCATCAACCTATTTGACATTTGTGTGGTTTTGAACCACTTACGATTGAATCATGATTCAATTGCCCTGCATGTAGTTTGCATAGTTTCAATTGCATTGCATATCATTTGCATTATTTATACATAGTTTTGTATATATTGCATTCATCATCGCATTGTCATGCTTGTTGCTGACAGTATCATACCTGTTAAGTTTGCTTTCTTTGCAGGCACGATATTGTATGTACGGCTCATTTGAGGCCGGTGCAACCGGAAGAGCCGCACAGGTATTGTATTCTCCGAGTGAGGCGTATTGAGAATTGCATAATTCTCTTACATCCTTTCTACATTGTAATGTAGATTGGTGTATGCTTGCTTAAAACTGTCGCATGTGTGCTTCGTTACAGCTTTCTTTGCATGATCATAAGTTATGCTCGGCCTCTTGCATTGTCTTGCATCTTGCCCCCGCCTACGGGCGCATACCTTATCTGCGGCTTGTATGCCTGTGCCTGAACTACGCTGGTTTGATTCCTGAAGGGATACGTAGGCAGCTTGCGAGTTCAACCATTTGCGCTTTGTATGTTTGTCCAAGTCTTCGGCCTTGTCAAAAATGGGTCGTCTCTGGGCTTTGACATTCACTCCCGTCATTGTTATGACTTTCGAGTTCTGTCAAAGAGGGGCAACTGTAGACACCCCATTTTTGACCGTCCTCAAGACCTGGACGTCACCGCTTGAACACTCGGTGATTATCCATGTTCGTGTTCGTTTGGAGTTCCCGGGGTTCTCGGCTACGCGCCTTGCCTCAGGATCCCCGAACTCGACTGTTTTGTGTCTGGTTTTGCACCAAACACTTGTGTTTTGCCTTGGAGGGGCAGGGAATGCCTTGTGAGGCATCCCCACACACCACCGGCAGTGGCTAGAGGCCACCGGCTGGTTGGTGTTGCCATCGGCACTATATTGTGCCGGTCGGCACTCTTTTGTGCCAGTCGGCAGTCAATTTTGGCAAAATGACCATTTTGCCCTGCCGACTACTTTACAGCTGTTTTTGGAGATATTTTCAGACAGCTTTATAGCATTTGTTTCCCTCCATACACGTGTATGGAGGGATAAGCCTCTTGGTTAGCTTAACTTGTAAGTTTAGTTGCCTATAAGAGGACCCTTCCTCCTCTTGGCTCAAGGTGGGAAGAAGTTTGGATTTTTAGACAGAGAAGAAGCTCTGGTTTTAGGTTAGAAGTTTTGTATCTATCCCATCTCTCTTCTTCCCTCTTATTTGTACACTAGGTGTTTGTGACTTACTAGCTCATCAACACCTAGTGTTTCACCTTTCTTTGGTTACTGAGGTTCTAAGGGCTGGTTCTTGAAGTTTTTAGTTGGATTTGAGCTCAAGGAAGCAACAACATCAACCTTTGTGAAGGTGGTCTTCAAGGGTAAGAAACTACCCCTTTTTACCCCATTTTTGCACTCCATTTTTACATAGCTTAAACTGTTTTTGTGCTTGGTGATCAACACATAAAAGTTCTGTTTTTGGTCCTCTTTATTGTTGGTTCAGAGTGTTTTGTGCTTTGGGAGGGTTTGACCACCCTTAGGCCTTGAAAAGACCTCATTTTGTGCTATTTTGTGAGAGCTCCGGGATTTTGGTGTTGAGGTCTCTTCACCACTGAAATCTTGAGGGATTTCAGTGGTGAAGATGATGCTTTGAAGTCCCAAGAAGGAGAGGGCTCTGTACATCATACAAACTGCATCGTACTTTCAATTCCAACTTGAATACGTGCATCAAAATAAAGTGCATTTCACATGCCATTTTAGGGTTAGCCGAGCCTACTCTAAATTGCATCCTTGCCTGTGTTGCATTAGCCACTTAACATGACCTAGGGACATGCATGTCTGCTAACTAGTTTCTTGTTTTGGCACGGAGTACGATGTAAGTATTTTACGCTATAGCATACCACATGCGTGTGACTGTTGCCATGACAGTATGCTTACCATGCGGCTAAGTGCTTATGTGAGATAAACTGTTTGAATGCCTGTGGGTGGAGGTTGGGTTGTTTGAGTTGGAAAACTCATTGAAATCCGTATTTTAGCCTACTTGCGAGTAGCAAAACCCGAAACGCTTTCAAAACAAACGGATATGCAATGATTATTTCTGAATTAGGCAATCTAGTCTATACTTGTTTTGCTGTGCGCATAACGTAGTAAAACTAGGCTAATAACCGGTATAAGAGCATGTAATGTTTTCAAAATCAGATATCACGGTTAGTAGAGGCTGGTCTTCGGACCGAGCGAAAGGGGGTGCTCATAGCTGACCTTCCCCGATCGTACCCAAGCTCCCGAGCCAAGACATTTGGTGATGACGGACACGTGGCCTTCGGCACCAAGTCAGGGTTTCCTAAATTCCCCCATTAAAAAATATTTAGGTGGCGACTCTGTAATCTGGCAAAGCAGTCCATGTTTGGCACTACTTTTCAAAAAATCTGTTTTTCTTCAAAACGATTTGCCAGAGTTGGACTCTTTGGTTCAGATTTAGAACTGCAACACAAAAAGGGAGTCTGAACTGTAGCGAGGTCCCACGCGGGCGTTGTTACAGTGCGGTACAAGTTTTTATAGAAAATAAAACTTATCTGAAGCTGTACAAAGTGCTAACACTACTAAGAGTTGGACGGGGACTTAAAGCTGTCTTCATCTGCGCCGCTGTCTGAACCGGATGCCAAACCGAAACCGGGGTCATCGCTGCTCTCTGCCTCAGATTTTGGCTCAATAGCATTGCCATTAGTAGAACTCGAGCCGGTGTCATCGTCTCCACTCTCGGATGACTCAGCATGCTGACTCACTGCCTCCCCAGCCTCACTAGTCTCAGTGTCGTCATCGCTCAGAATGGGCTCTGAAGGACCACTCTCGTCTCTCGCGCCCCTAGCTCTACCTCGGCTGCGTGCTAGGGCCTGTCTCTCTCTCCTCCCTACTACTAGAGAAGGTATTGATGGTCCTGGTGCTGCTGTAGCTAGTGCTATCAATATAGGTGAGACCTGAAAAGACAGTTGTCATATGGCAGCTACAGTATGTGCATCAGATGCAAGTATGGTGTGCAGAATGAGTATATACAGAAGTCAGGTACAGTGTATGAATTCAGATGCAGTGTATCAGTGCAGCATGGGGAAATTTTCAGTTGAAATGTTAGTTTCGGTGTGTCAGTGGAAATTTGATGACTGGAATGTAAGAAAACTAAAGAAATAACCTGAATGCCGTGGAAGCCGAGCAATGCCTCCCTCCTCAATATCATGCCCTTGAATGAGGCTAATAGCTCTAGCAGATCCTCAGTGTATCTAGGAGGTGCCTACAAATGCATTGGAAACGATCAATTTCCATAAGGAACAAATATCAAAAAGAAATGAGAAAGCTAAAGAATGGGGTACATACCGAGGGCACATCAAGAGCTCTAACGTATCTGTGTCCCGCTGCGGCAGGCTTAATCGGGATCTAGTATGCCTCCCCAGTATATCGCCAATATGTGAGTGCAGTAGGCAGCTCTGGCCAGCCGTTCCTCTGTTTCGTCTGGGTGGCCCCTCTACCACGCGCCTTGGGTACTCTGGCTGTCTCTCTCGTAGCTGGAGCTCTCATTCCCTCACCTCCGCGAATACCGGCCAAAGGAGGCATGAGGTGTGTCTCGATGAATGTCGCATAATCACCCTCCCCCAAGAAGTAATTGGCATCCAAGCCCCTGGTAAACTGGATCATTTCCTGGGAGGTGAGCTGCTCTGTAGCTTTCATAGATGGTAGGGGCGCCATGGGAACTATCAGTTGCGGCAAACCCAAGGTTTGGCGTATGAAATGCTCGCTTAGAAACTAGGCCCGGCAAACCGAACCCTCGAATAGAATCTGGAAATGGGTGGCCCCCTGAGCTCCAGCAAACTGGTCCCCGACTCCCTCAGGCATTGTCGCCCAAGGTTGCCACGTGATCTGTAAACAAAGAATGCACAGCTTGTTAGTTGCCATTAGAATATTACAATATGAATCAGAACTAAAGCAAAATGACATTAATTGTGAATTTTGAGTCACCTCTGCCATAGTCACAGTGTCGAAGTATCGGCGAAAGAATGAAAAAGTCTCTTAGGTCCTCTGCAGGCTCCTGTCATACTGGTGAGAGTACGGCACGACAGGAGGCATCTCCACCTCTGGCTTTGGGGCAAGGGTCAGGAAGTAGTCATATACCCAACAAAAAGAAAAGGGCCATATTGAGTATACAACAAAACACAGGGAATGCAGAAAGCAGAATGTGTGTGTAGTGTGCAGAAAGTACAAGTGTGAATGCAGAAAGCAGAATGTGTGTGCAATGTACAGAAAGTACAAGTGTGAGTGCACAAAGCAGAGAATGTAGAATATAGAATGCAGAAAGCAGAATGTGTGTGCAGTGTACAAAAAGTACAAATGTGAGTGCAGAAAGCAGAATGTGTAGTACAGAAAGTACAAGTGCAAAGTTGAAAGCACGGTAGGAAATGCAAAGCAAAAAAGGTAAAGCATACCTCCTAGGCTCTCCAGTAGCCACCAACCCTATTCCCACTCCTGCGGGATGTCGAACTCATATATCCATACAATGTGGCAAGGCCAGAACTGCCCCAATCATAAACACAGACCTGGGACAAGTCCACCAGTGCACTCAGGAGATATAAACCTACAATGTTCGCTCTGTCTGCAAGCAAAATGGTGCCGAAGAGAAACATCAAGAAGCCTCGGGCGTAATGCTTGGTCTCCTCTGGGGTCTCTAGCTCTCTCCCTCGAAACTGCTCTACAAACCAGCTGTACCGTACCATCCCCGATCAGAAGAGAGGTGAGTGTGCTCCTAGTAGGTGGATCCATGCAGCCTCCCACTTACCCATGTCTGTATCATAAGGGATCGGACGACCTCCTACCTCTATACTAGTGAGTATAGAGAAGTCATAGGGAGTCATCATCATCTCTCCCGTAGTAGAGAAATGGAAAGAGTTGGTGGTATCCCACCACCTCTCCACCAACGCTCCAAGTAGAGATCGACTCGCTATAAGGCGTAATAGCCCCATGTAGAACAAACCGAAGCCGGCCTCATCAATAATGTAGCGGACACCATCGGGGAGCTCCATATACCACTCCCTCGCAGATGTGGCCCCATAGCCTTTGATAGAGCAGGAGTCCTCCTGTGATCAGAATGAGCAGGTGTAAGAAATACAGTACAAGAATGTGTGTGGAATGAGCAGGTGAAAGGCAGTGTAAGAGATACAGTGCAAGAGTGTGATTTAAGCAAGAAATGCAAGGTACATTGAGGAGCCATAAGATAAATGAAAGGCAGTGTATACCTCGGTGGCGCCGTAAGATGAATGGGAGGTCGGCTCTCGTAGAAAAAGGTCCTCTGGTGTGCCTCGCTCAAACCCTCTAAAATGCCAGACACTTTCAGGTGGTAGCACATACGTCTGAGGATAATATGTCGTTGGGTCAAAGGGTCGAACCCTGGGTGGTAGTAGCACAGGCTCGGGTTCTGCCTCCATCTCTAGGGAAGCTCCGTCGTGAGGAACGTCGTCCACCATCTGGAAAGAAGATGAGAAAGTGGTCAAAAATGAGGAAAATAGGTAGAAAATGCCAAAAGTCAACCCTAAGAGAGAGAAAAAGGAAAGAAAAAGTCAAAGCCCTGGAAAAGGCACAAAACCCAAGAAGAACTCGAGGGAAACAAGCCTCAAGTGGTGAAACTTCAAGAAAAAGTACTGAAATCGAATTTCAATCGGTTCAAGATGGAGTATACAAAGAGGATTTAGCGAATCAAATGTTCGTGGGGCGTTAGAAAACACGTATAAAGATTGGATCTAGAGGGGAAAACTATCTAGAGAGAGAGAGGGTTTTCGAGTTTGGAGGAGTGAGGAAATGAAGTTTGGGATGGTGTACTTAAAGACCTGTGGAGAAAAGACCAAATTGGCCCCGATTTGCCATCGGTGGCCGACAATGCTCAAGGGTGGCCAACAGGTGGTCGACACCCTCCTTTGGTGGTCATCCAGTGCCCAATGCTCCTAAATTGAATCTTGATGCTGTTTTGTGTACTTATTCCTCAAGTGCAAGGAAAGGTCACTGTTGAGTTCAAGTTTTCTCTATGGAGGCTTGAAATCGTGTCTTCAGGTGGTCGTCATCCGTCTCGTTACATGAGGTGTATCCTTTTTGCATATCGTAACTCTTCTAAGAGGTAAATCAAAAAGTTGCTACTGAACTTGTTTCGATAACATTCGCTTTCATTCTTGCATAGACTGCGCATCTCTTTAGTATATGGAACATGCATTCTGCACTTCGCATAGAACATGCATTCTACACTTTGCATAGAACATGCTGTTAATCGTGCATAGAACATGCATTTTGTGCTGTTGCATTGAATATGCATTCCAATGTGGCATAGAACATGCTCCAGCTCTCGTCTCATAGAATATGCTTCTGTTTTGTTTCTCGCATGTTTTGCATAAAACATGCCATTAACATTGTATCTTGGTTATTTGTCTTGCGTAGAACATGCATTCATGTTAAGTTTCTTTCTTATGCAGGCATGATATTGTATGTACGGTTCACTCATATGAGTTCCAGGTAGAATCACTTGTACCCTTTGAATCACCTATTCTCCTCTCACGTGCGGCGCGTTAGGACGTTTCGGTTAGAACCTTCGGGTATGTCTTGATGTTCGTACCACCTCTTCTTCTCCTCTCGCGTGCGGTGCGTTAGGACGTTTCAGTTTAGAACATTCAGATGTGTTCGCACCTCTTCTCCTCTCGCGTGCAGAACGTTAGGACGTTTCGGTTTAGAACATTCGGGTGTTCCGATGTTCGCACCTCTTCTCCTCTCGCATGCGGTGCATTAGGACGTTTCAGTTTAGAACATTCGGATGTGTTCCGATGTTCGCACCTCTTCTCCTCTCGCGTGTGGCACGTTAGGATGTTTCGGTTTAAAACATTCGGATGTGTTTCGATGTTCGCACCTTTTCTCCTCTCGCGTGTGGCGCGTTAGGACGTTTCAGTTTAGAACATTCGGATGTGTTTCGATGTTCGCACCTCTTCTCCTCTCGCATGCGGCGCGTTAGGACATGTTGGTTTAGAACATTCGGATGTGTTCCGATGTTCGCACCTCTTCTCCCCCTGCGTGCGGTGCATTAGGACATTTCGGTTAGAACTTTCGGGTACGTCCCGATGTTTGTACCACCTCTTCTTCTCCTTTCGCGTGCGACGCGTTAGGACGTTTCGGTTAGGAGCATTCAGGTGCATCCCGGAGTTCACACCATTCTTTCTTCCTTCCATGTGCAACGCGTTAGGGTCTTGTTTCAACCTGGGGTGTCTCCGATGGTTATGTTGTTCTTCGCTTTTCCTACGTGACGTGCAGTTAATTTAATTTTCTTACATCTTTTCTGCATGAGATGTGGTTTAGCTTGTGATTCCCACGCGTGGCGTGTTTGCTTACTTCTTTTCATATTTGAGATTGTTGTACCTTGTTTCGGTTTGCTTGCATTGTATTTGCATTCAAATGTTGTTTGATAGATTTTGATGCTAGAATTCTAAAAATATAAATTTTGTTAAAAGTGATATCTGAATCAAAAGTTATATAATTTTAAAGTGTAAAATATTAAATTACTCAATAAGGATATTTTGATAATAAGAGTGTGCGCTAGACTTTTCAAGAAAGTTTTTTTTATTCTTGTCCTTAATGTATATGAGAGGATTTTGACCAAATTTCCCACTTTAATATGTACGGTCAAGTTTAAAATTAGTTGATCACCGTTAATTTAAAATAACAAATAAATGACGCCAGGTGTATTATTATAAATTATCCATTATAAGACTTTAACATGGTGGATGGACGATTGAAATTTTTCTTAAAATTTAAAATATAAAGTTTAAATTAAAAAGATGAAAATATCATTTTTTATTTTTATTTTTATTTTTTTTTCCTTCGATAACTAATTATCAAAACCTCAAGAGAGGGTCAATGTAATTAACCCCATAGAAATTTATATAGAACCGGTAGAATCCTTCCAACCCCATGACCATTTTTGGACCGGATTTGAATGCTAGGAGATGAGAGGAGATGAGAGGGAACTCTTTGAATGCCGGAGTTGTTGAAAAAAAATTTAATTTTATTGGTTGATGAATGATATAAAAAATGGAAAATGCCCAGCCCCCAGTGGAGGTCACCCCCACCACCTGCTGTTTTTTGATTGGTCCATAAATTTTTTTTTTTTTCTTTTCCACTTGCTAGCCCCCACGTGGAGGTGGGGGTGCTGGGGTCACCCCCACTGGGGTCCCCAGCATGGTTGGAGAAGAGAACGAACTCAAACGTCCTTCGACTCTCGCGGACGGTGATAGGGGTGAGCATGGTCCAGATTGGACCGGATTAGGGTAAAACCAGGACCAATTCATTATTTACGGCTCCTGAAAAATTGAAACCAATCCAATCCGTTTAAATCATGGAACCAATCCATTTAAACACGGATTGGATCGGTTTAGGACCACGAATTCACTTAATTAAATAACAAAAAATATATATAACACTTTAATTTCATAAAAACATAAACATAACGCTATATTAGTTCCACAATAGCAACATATCTTTCTATAATAGCGACATACTATTCAAGAATTTAAACAACCATAAGAAAATTGATTTCACCATAAATATTTAGACCATTACAAATTAAAATTAAAAACTAACAAACAAAAGTAATAAAAGAAGATATTATGTAGGTTTAGGTTTGAGTTTAGGTTTTATATGGAATAAGAGAAGATATTATGGGGGAGGATGTATAATAAAAATATAGACTATTTGTATGCGGTCTGGATCGGTTCCAATCCGAAACCGTGGGGTTCAATCCAGAACCAATCCGTGGACTACATA
The DNA here is from genome assembly GCA_030407325.1 of Camellia japonica. Lineage (NCBI taxonomy): Eukaryota > Viridiplantae > Streptophyta > Magnoliopsida > Ericales > Theaceae > Camellia > Camellia japonica. The sequence continues at coordinate 50,609,771 of JAPPVO010000019.1, forward strand.
TTTTTAATTCTTCAATCCGGAACCGAACCACGGATTCAAAAAACCAATCCAAACCTATTGGATTGAACTGGACTGGATCGGATTACGGATTTTACGGATTCATTGCTCAGCCCTAGACGGTGAGCAACAAAGTTTTATTTTTCCTCAATAATTTTTGGTTTTTAATGCTTTAGTTTGAAGTCAATTTAAATCAACACAGTTACCTGGTTTTGAAATCACTTTTCTCTCTTCGAATTTGTTATTTATTTTGTTATTATTATTATTATTATTATTATTATTATTATTATTATTGTCAGATTTTATTTTATTTTTATTATCAGATATTTTGGGATTGAAAAAGAAGATCAGATGCGATTACTGGATTATACGATTTTGTGATGATTATCTGAAACTAGTTCAATTTGGGGCACCCATAACAGTAGAGGGCCGGACTTTTCTTATGACTCAAAACCAACCTTTTGGTTTAGCATCAACTGATGTACGACTTGATATCAAAGGACTTTGTTGGTATAGGATGATCACTATGGATTATAAATTTTTCTTGGATTTGGATGGGGAGAGTTGTAAAGAAGAACACCTTGGGCTTCCTGGCCGAGTGTTCAAGCATCAATTGATCGAATCCACTCCCAACGTGGGGTATTAGTCTACCGCAGAGTATCCACAACCACAACGCAACCATGCTTTACGTTGCTGAATTAGACAATCTTTGGCTTCCCAGTGTTTGAACGTTCTACCCAAAGGGTGTTGTTGGTGTACTTGAGGCAGTGACGTCACAACCCAGAGATTCATGGCTAATTTGGAATAGTATTTGACAGGCAAATATATAAAGATTTGAGGTTAGTCCCCTACTCACTCACAAATTGGCATTTTCAATTGTCCTGTTAATATTGATTACTCATTACTCTCTCTCTCTCTCTCTCTCTCTGAACATTGCATGGTGTGTGTTTGTTTGAGCAAAATAATGCTCTAATGAAAGCGTTAAACAATATGTTAATGTATTTGTTAATTATGCACAGAGAGAGAGAGAAGAGGATGGGGCAGCTCGAATGAGGATCCTCTCCTTGTAGCTTTCGTACTTGTGCCCGTCCTTGCAGGCCTTCGGGTCTACTTTTAGGCCCAATTTTGATAATCCGAACCGTTCATATTTTATGATTTATTCAGTACATCATACCTGTAAAAAATCAAGTTGATCGGATATCAGAAAGTATGTGTTCGAAAAATTGAACTAAAAACTATTTTTTAAATAATTTAATAAACAGTTTTCGAAACATATGCTTTCTGATATCCGATCAACTTGATTTTTACAGGTATGATATACTAATAAATCATAAAATATGAACGGTTCGGATTATTAAAATTGGGCCTAAAAGTAGACCCGAAGGCCTGCAAGGACGGGCGCAAGTACAAGACTGCAAGGAGAGAACCTTGGCTCGGGGCAGCTCTACCTAGTGGCAGAGGAGAGAGAAAGGGGGTAGTGAGCTTTCATTTGGCAACGTTTAAAGTTTATTGTTTATTTTGGGTAAAACTAAAAATAAAAGATATGTTTGATATGCAAGTATTTTAAAATTTTGTTTTGAAAACAATTGAAAATGGGGGTTGCGGGAGGGAGGTGATTGTTGATGGTTGGAGATGGTAGTCTGAGGTGATTGTTGGCAATGAGGGGTAGTGGCCGAAAGTGGTTGACACCATGCTAGAGGCAATTGGCAATGGCTAGAGGTGGTTATTGGCCACAAAAAATGTTGGTCGAAAGTGATTATCAATGGTTGGAGAGAGGTGGTCAGTTAACCGTCTAACATGGTAGTTGAAAGTGGTTTTCAATAAAAGGTGGTGGCCAAAGGTGGTTATCACCAGTGAGAGGTGATTGGTGGCAATGACAGGTGGTTAGCAATTGAGGGAGGTAGTGGCCTAAAGTTGTTGACGGAGGAGGTCATTGGTAATGATAGAAGATAGCGATGAGTGGGGATGTCAACGGAGCGGGTTTGGAGCGGATTTGTCGTCCTCTGCCCCCAGCCTACATCATATCAGGGTCGGGAGTGGGTTAGCTTTGCTTTAAAAATAAAAAATAAAGTTAAAATAATATATTATAAAATTTGTAAAGTTTATAATATATGGCTATGTATGCTCAAGTTTGAAGACATTACATGACATACATTTTGTAAAGTATATCCTCGATGTTAACCACTTTTGTAAAGTTGATAAATATTTTGTAAGGTATATCCTCGATGTTAACCACTTTTGTAAAGCTGCCTATTGATATGTACTTCAATGGATTTCTAATATTTTTGTAAAGCCTCTTATCAATGTAAAAGATTGATCTTATGGGTGGCTATTGAGTGTGGACCGTAAAGTGCCCTTAAAAATTGGTTAAATTTAAATGCAACAATTTAATTTAATATTTTGGTGAAAGTCACATATGCTTGCCATGGATTTTTGGGTAAATTTACTGTCTATTGTGCACGATGTTAGAGTTACATTGAAAAAGAATAATTTCTTAGTGGGTTGAAGGAGGAGGATGTTATAATATTGTTGCCTTTTAATTTTTTGATACTTGTCTTTAGTTCTTTTTTTCCCTTTTATTTGATCGTGGTAATGGATTTTATGTTTCTTAATTAAAAAAGACCAGTGCATTTTGATGCACTATTTTCATGGTTTGTTTCTCAATTCATTTCTGTTTTTTGGACATGTGACATTCCAACGCAGCTGATTGTGAAAGTAGCTTGGGTTTTTTCTATCATCTATGATATTCTGGTATCAACAATAAAGATAATCTAAAGATTGGTCTTCAAAGTAGCTTAGGTTAGTTTTTTTTAATTTTTATTTTTAAGTAATTAGTTGAAACTATGGGAAAATTGGGAGGATTTGAACTATTCCTATCGATATTGATTTTTATTAAAAGATGTAATGAGAGTTAAAAGATGTAATGTGATAAATAAATGAGTGAAAATGAATATTAATTATAATATTTTAGTTTTAATTATAAAAAAATTAAATTGTATACATATTATATATTATATAATATATTTAATAAATAAAATTGGGAATGGGGTAGATCAGGACAAGAGAACAATGCATAATAATCAGAAAGTGTGAAAGAAGAAGAAGAAATGAAAAAAATAATAATTTTTTTTTGATAGAATGAATAAACTATAGGTAATACCACCGTAATTTGTCCTACTTGTAATCATTGTTTCATTTCAAATGTTAACTAAACATCTTTTAGCCTATGAAGATTGAAGATGCAATAATGCTCTTTTTTTCTTTTCTTGTTTTTTGGGGTTCTTCTCAGCACAAGTTTCCACGGTAGAAAGAACTAAAAAGCAAAATGAAAAATTGTATATTTTTGTTGCATTTCTGAGTTTATTTAGGTGTGACTGAATTTTTTCCATTATAGAGTTTCGTATATGATTCTTTTTATTGGCAAAAAATTATTCTACGTTTCAAAGTTTATGAAATTCCTCAGTTGCATCTTTCCATTCTCATACAGGAGGTAGGTTTGAATTGTTCAGTTGCATTTGGACTCAAGGGCATGGAATTTGTAAGTGGCAAACTATAATGCAACATCAAATTTGGTATTTAATTTTTCTTAATTTAATGGTGAGCAATTTGTTCTGACAATACTTTCATTTTATGAAGCTCGTACAATTGCCTCGGATGAAATCAAGGAGGTGTTGCAAATGGTATGTAGAGTTCATAATTTACCTTTGGCTCATGCCTGGGTCCCATGCAGGGCAGGCTGCCCGTGCATGACTCTAGTTGATGGTGGCAACCTTGGTGTAAGTTGTCATTACAACCGGCATGACTATGAATTTGGAATTGTCAATAATGTGCATCACTTAAAGAAAGCGTTTTTGTCCAATTTAGGATAACTGAGTACCCCTTAGCGCACCATGCACGTGAGTTTGGATTAAGTGCTAGCTTTGCAATATGCTTGCAGAGTAGTTCCACTCACAATGGTGTTTGCGTGCTAGAGTTGTTCATGCCGGTGAGCAACAAAGCCTGTGAAAACTCACATACCTCATGATGGGAAATATTGAGAACAATGAGGAGAAGTTTCAAAACATTTATGCTGTGTTTGGTTGGGAGATTTGGGGAGGGATTTGGAAAGGGAAAGGGAAAATGTGTGTGAAACTATGTGAAATATAGGCATGATTTATTCACATTTCACCTACCTTTTCCATTTCTCTTTTCAAATCCCTCTCCAAATTCCTCAACCAAACATAGCATTAGGTTCTCTGTAGAAAACCTTGGGAATGAATTATGTATGGAACAAATTGATTTTGCAAATGATTGGAAACTTGATTCTGTTCAAATGCCTCAAAGTGAAGGAGAGATAATACAATTGGATTCATCAGATCGATAATTAATGAATGCCATAAGTAATGGAAGCAATGCTGTTGGTACAGAATGTAACAACATTGCTATTACTTGTACGCCAGAAAAAAGGCACAGTAAGGATGTCAAAAATAAAAGGCTGCAAAACTGGAGTTAAAATTAAAATTCCAATAGAGGGAATATCCTAAAGACTTTCGAAATGAGTCTTGAGAATGCTGCAAAAAAACTCAAAGGTATGCTTGCACTTTCATAAATTAAAATGTAATGCCTACTTGTGATCTTGGTAGTTATTTCAACTATATGGACTCTTCTGGTAAAGAATATATATTGAGCTTTTTGCATAAACAAATAGAAAGTAAGTTCTCTTCTTGGGATTCTTCCTTTTGCAGTTAGCAAATCTACATTGAAGTGTGTATGTAGAGATTATGGTATCAAGAGGTGGCCGCCTTGCGTAATGAGGCAGGTTGCTCTCAGCTCAATGAATCTGCGCCGTGTTTTGATCAGGTACAAATCCTACAATTGAATTCTGATCATCCGCCTTCTATTCAAGCCTTGGCTACTACTGTTCACACCAAGCCACATGATAGCTCTCAGCTCAATGAATCTGCCCTGTGTGTTCATCAGGAACAAATCGTACATTTGAATTCTGATCATCTACCTTCTACTCAAGCCTTGGCCACCACCATCGAGCCACATGATACAATGATGTAAGATGCAAAAGATGTGACTGTAAAAGCAAAATGTGGAGATATTACAATGAGGTTTTATCCGTCTTTGTCAATGAGTTTTGTAGACTCGCAGGAAGAAGTGGCTAAGAGGCAAAACCTAGTGGCTGGCTGATGTCATGTATGTAGATGAGGGTGAACGTGTTTTTAATAAGTATTGATGATGACTTACAAGATTATATGTGACGATCTAGATTGCTAGGCCAAACTTCTATTGTGGTTTGTATTTTGCCAAAGTTGCCGAGTGTTCAATGGTTAAATTCAGCCTAGCAAAACTCACATACAATCTTGTAAGTCCCCGCTAAACGACTTGAATCTTGTTAAATAAGAACTCTCTCTTAAACTGTCTTGGCTTTAACCAATGAATTTTACATTTTGTGTAGTTATCGTGGTATTTCTTCTATTCATCAGTTGTAAACTTACTAGGAGATGTGCATTTATGAGTCCGAATTGTCGGTCGCCCTTTCCTGCGGCGCGTCCTGCGGCTCCCCCAAAACGACGTCGTTTTGGGGGAAATTTCAAAAAAAAAAAAAAAAAGAGAAGAACAGCCAAGTGATCAAATTAGGGTTTTCAAATCTTCAACACTCCCTTCATCGGCTTTGCGTTCAACGATAGTAACTTCTTCAACTGAGTGCTCCGAGTCGAGATCATGGCCGATTCGCCGGAGACTTAGTTGGACGGCGAGGGATGTCACAGTCTCGCCGATTGGGCTAGGCATCGGAAGCGCAGAAGAGAAGATGCCAAGAAAGATAATGATTAGTTATCTGTGTTTGGTGATGGTTTTCTGTGTTGTGAATTTTGCTTGAATCTGCAGGATTTGAGTTTCGTTTTGATTTTTTTTTTTTTAATGATAAAACAAGTGTGTATTTAGATGTTTTTATGTGTGTATAATTTAGTTTGGTTGCTGAGAAAATCTGGGGATTCATCAGATTAACATAGCAGGCAAAGTTTTTGGTCTCTTCCTTCCTTCTCCTCCCTCTCTGGTTTGCCTCTGCTCAGTTTCATTTTTTTTTCTTTTTGAAATTTCCCCCTAAAACGACGTCGTTTTGGGGAAGTCGCAGGACGGGCCGCAGGAAATGGCGACCACGATCCGGACTCCTATTCCTCCTCCTCTCTTTCCTTGTTCTCTTATGTTCTGTGTTTTTTTTTTTTTTTAATTGAAATTTGGCCCCAAAACGACGTCGTTTTGGGGCGCCGTAGGAAGGGCGGCAGGGGAAGGCGACTGACGATTCGGACTCATCACCCTCCTTTCCCAAAGATCAGTACTGACTACTTAAAATTTGTTTTGTTTAATGTTTGAGATTCGTACTCACAAAACTGGATTGGATTAAAGAATAATAATTGAAGCCCAACTTGGCCTAATTATTAGGGGTAATTTCATTTCAGTGTAATTGTATAAAAATATTTTCAAATTAATAATAAATTTTATAAATATTAAAATATAAAATCATAAAATTTTTCATGAAAATGTAATTAAAACTTGAAAGTTTCACTGACCAGAAATTTTTCCTAATTATTATTAGGGAAAATATCAATTTAGTGCAAGTTTTGAAAAATAATTACATATTAGCAATAAACTTAAGGGTAAATTGCACTCATCTCCCTTCAGATTTTTAATAATTACATTGGCCGCCTCTCTTTTTCTAAAATTACACTAACTTCCCTTGAGGTTTACTTTTGATTTGCATATTCTCCTTTTCTGTTAGTTGACTGTTAGTTTGAGTAACAGTTCTACCTTCTTCTCTGGAGGGGGAGAGGATGAAAGTCAATGATTAATTGTTAGATTAGCACATATGAAATTTCAGTTTGGTCTGTATAACATTTGAAGTGATTATCTGTAAAAGAAATCAATTAATCATTTTTTAAGTAAACAAATTAGTATGAATTATTGTAGCCAAATCAGAAATACAAGAACCTATATGTATGTAATGTAATAAATTTTATATAAAACCATGTGAGTATTTAGAAATATATATAATACTACTCAAATAAATACATGTAGTGTCCAAATTTGATTTTTATTGATTTAAATAGTGAGGCTCATCAATTTTGTTTTAATTTTTTTAAGACAACTAAACTGTATGATGCCAAATATTTATTAAAAACTATCAAATAACTTCTCTTATATTTAAGTAATTAATTTTTTAATTTGTTTCATCATCATTTTTGTCATAACAATAAGTTATTCTAGAATACACATCATTTTATTTGTATCGTATATCAGTTGAGTAATATTACACATAATGAAATAAATATTATGAAAAATTTCATAAAACTAATCTAACGGTGGAGAATTTTTATGAAAATTTTTCATAATATTTCTTTTATGATATCTAACATTATTGATATAAGTTACAACATTTGTGGTGTTGATTCCTATAAATGTCATAATTAAATTTTTTTTCAATCATAACTAAAAATAAATTAATCATAACCAAATATCACACAAAATAATAATTACACATTTAATGATTATCAATAAAAATATTTTTAATGTAAAAATTACTAAACTAACTCTGTCATTAACGCGGTTAATTACGAGCGAGGTCAATATAATTATTAAAAAAAACAAAGAAAAAGCCGCTAATGTGATTGTCCAAACATTAAGCCCTCGTTTGGCATATGAGTTGGAAGGGCTATCAGGCTAAAATAGGCACAACAAGACAACATATCAGACAAAATGTCACATCCAAATTATAATCATTTTACTTTTTTCTTTCACTAAAAGTTAAAAAAGTCAAAAAGTCCATCCCAAACGAGACTTTTTAATTCCAAGCCAAAATAGCCAAAAAGCTAAAAAATTAAAAAACTAACCTACATCCCAAATGAAACCTAAGGAAGGTCACTATAACCCACTTCTTTGTCACCAACCAAGCCGTTTTTCCAAACTAAGAATAAAAAAATGTTAGAAGCTCAAAAGTTCTACCAAATATTTATACAAATGTTTGGTAAAAAAATTGGGACAAATTTCATTTTACCTTTTTGGTTTAGGTAATGTGTGGTTTACCCTTAATGTTTAAAAATGATCACATAATTTCCACGTAATTTGTGAATTGAAGTGTACCGTTAAATATTCTGTCTATCTTAACAAGAAGTGTGAAATACACAACAGACTAAGAGGGTTAATGTGTTTATTTTCAAATTTCAAGAAGATAATTACACATGAAATAAAATATAAAGAGTTAAAGAACACTTTCTCTTCCAAACAAATGACAAAAATATTGAAACATATTAATTTTTTTTCATTAAATCGTTAACCGACCTAATGATACATTTTAATTCACAAATCAAAAAGAAGTTATATGGCCATCTTCAAATATTAGAGAAGTAAACAAAACATAAAGTAAAATTTGCCCAAAATTTGAGACTATAGAACTTTTTGTTTGCTCATAAAAATATTCTCATTCTCACGGTTGGAAAACGTCAAAGAAGAAAAAGAGCCTTGCCTGCTTTCCAGCCCAACCCCGTCTTCGTCTTCGTCTTCGTCTTTATGATTTGAATTATACATAAAATTAATAAGTTAGAATTGACTATTTCTTAATACGAATACGTATATGGCATGACTCAATAACACGAATATTAAACAGATCGAATTAGTATCAAATCTATATAACACGAAATTGACACGGATATATGATTATTGGATATCTGTAGTTACATGTGTTGAATCATATTTATTTTAAAAAAATAAACGATAAATATAATTTCAAAAATAATTATTCATTTTTTGTAATTCAAATTTGATTCAACACGTATAGTTATTGATATTCAATCATCTCATTTTTACATTAATATTAAAAGTGAACAGATCGGATTATCAAAACAAAACTTGTGGTGGGTATCACGGCTCCCTCAAATTCTCTCATGTTGGGATGAGAATATAAGAGGAGTCTAACCTATATCTTATATGTCCAACTTAATAACTATTATACTAATAATTTTCTTATTTAATTACATCATATTAATGATTGTGGTTTAACTTATCTGAAGTCCATCATCTTAATTTGAAAGAACGTTGGAGTTGGTAGGATCCGAACTGTTCATTTTAATTTGAGAGAACGTTTGAGTTGGTAGGATGGATTTCAATTATTCAAACCGTTCATTTTTAAGACCCATGGAATATTTATTAAAAAAAATAAAATGATTGAATATCAATGGATATATGTTTAAATCAAACTTATATTACAAAAAATTCTTAAAATTATATTTATTGTCATTTTTTAAAAATAAGGGCAAATTGGCAACACCCTCTCGAGGTTTGACTAAAATATAGATTCTTTCCTGAGATTTGAGAAATTACATCCCGCCCCTTTAGGTTTATATTTGTACAACAAATTGTCCCCTGAGCTTTATATTTATATAACAAATTGCCCCCTCATTTGTTATGCAAATATAAACCTCGGGAGCAATTTGTAATTTCCCCAACCTCAGGAGCAATCTGTATTTTAGTCAAATCTCGAGGGGATGTTAGTAATTTTCCCTAAAAATAAATATAATTTAAATATGGGCTGTTTTGAGAAGTTGGTTAAAAGTTGATTCTTTGATTTTTTATTTTTTTTTTTTTTAATTTTTGGCCTTTTTGTCTTTTTGTGAGTAAAAAATATAAGAGGTGATGTGACTTAAAATTAGTTAAAAATTAAAAATTAACTTTTAATTAACTTGTCAAATAAACCCTATAATATCTAATTATTTTAATTTTTTCCATAAATATTTTAATTAAGGAATCTTAGAAATTTAATTTTAAAATAAGCTGACCGCAACCGTATCCAACGTAAAGTCAACAAAGAGCCAAACCGTATCCAATCGTAATCTTGACTTGACTTGTTATTTAATTTTAAATTTAAAATAAATATAATTTAATTTTAATTTAATTTTAAAGTCAACAAAGAGCCAAACCGTATCCAACGTAATCTTGATTGGACTTGTTATTTTTGTAGAGAGTGAATGAGCCTTTTGAACGCAACCATTTTGAAGTCGAGCCTTTTTGTACCCAACTTGAACCTTAGGAGAGTAGGTAAAGTAGTTAGAAAAAATTGTAGTATTTAACACCACAGTTGGGACTGGAAGGTCCCCCCGATTGATTTTGCGGAAAAATGGCCGACGCAGTAAAGAAATTTTGCTCTTATTTCCCGGACGATTTCAAGGAATATATGGACAAGGAACTGAACTGGTTGCCATCAATATTTTTACAAAATATCTTTCAAAATATTTCTATGGAGGGGTTTTCTGGAGCCGAGAAGACGACGAGCCACATCGTCCTTCTACTCTCTCCAACGACGGTGACTTACTCCTATCTCTCTTTATTCATTTATTTATGAGTAATGGTATAGGTCTTAAAAATTCTATCAAAATGTTTATCAAATGTTTTATATGAGTATAAGATTCACACAATGTGAGTTATATGTCACTCATGTGAGATATTCTATAGAATTTTTGGTAAAATTTTTGAGATTTCTAATATTTTTGTTTATTTGTTTTATAGTTTATTTTCAAGTCAATTTAAATCAATAATAATAATCAACTTGTTTGGTTCTGGTTTTTAGAAAATAGTTTTTAAAAAATTTTATTTTTTTTATTTTTCGTATTTTAATGTTTTTAATGAATTTTTTATAATATTTTAAACATTTTTTTAAAAAAACTTTAAACACACCTAACAATAATATACTTAAAAAGTTTAATATTTGTGAAAAATCTTTTAAAAATACACTAAATATCAAAAAATATAAAAATTTAGTACATTTTTCATATTTTTGTATATTTATTAATTTTTTAAAATATTTTTTAACGTATATTTTACTTTTAGATACATTTAAGTAAGGTACATCTAAAAAAGTAAAAAATTATTTAAAATTTAAAAAATATTTAGCAAAAATAAAAAAATACAAAAAAAAATAATCAATTTAAAAAAAAATTAAATTCAGAAATCAATTTACTTACCTTGTTTTGAAATCAATTTGTTTGATTTTATCAGATATTTCGAACTTAAACAAGATCATAAAAGATTTGTTGTACGGAATTATGCACCATTGGGCTGCTAGCCCGATACTAGTTCAATTTTGGGCACCCATAACAACAAAAGAGGGCCGGTCTTTTCTTACAACTCGAAACCAACCTTTCTCTCTAACATCATTTTATGATCGACTTCGAATTGAAGGACTTTGTGGGTATAGGATGATCTCTATGGATTCTAAATTTGACATTGGTTTGGGTGAGGGGGAGACTTCTGAACAACACATTGGGCTTCCTGCCCGAGTGTTCAAGCATCGATTCCCGGAATCCACTCCTAATGTGGAGTTTTACTCTATCACTGAGTATCCACAGCTCGGCGATGCTGTACGTTGCGGATTTGGAGAATCTTTGGCTTTCCCAGTCTTTAAATCTTCTACCCAAAGGTGTGTTGGTGTGATTGAAGTAGTGACACCAACGCGAATCCCTGGATTTATAATTTGTCACTCCTATTCTTGGTACAAAATATGTGAAGAATTTGAGGTTAGTCCCCCACTCACTCACAAATTGACATTTTCAATATCTTGTTAATATTGATTACTCATTACACTCTCTCTTATAGAACATCTACAATGGTGTGGTGTGTTTGTTTGTGTAATAAGTTGGTGGGGGTTTGCCTGTTCAAAGAGAAAAACAATGCTTTAACGCAAATGTTAAACACTCGGTTAAATTTGTCATGTGTTTGTTAACTATGCTTGGAGGGGTTAACACACAAAAGAGTAAACCACATTCTCATTTTTCTAGATCATAAGTGTTTTAAAACATCAAGTTTGGATGGCAAGAACAATTCAATGACGTATAATAAGAATCTTATGTCAAGTCTCTTTCATTTTGTTGTTTGGATGTGTTCTAAAATGAGAGTGAAATTCCTAGTTTGGTTCGCTAAGTGGAATGACATTACTACACTAATGTAGTGTTTTGTTGGTTGGAATGATTGTAGGCTTGAATAGAATGGCTAATCTTTGGCTTTCCAATAGATTGACCATTCTCGTAAATTGGTGAATATAGGGATTTCATTTCCAAATTTCCAATGTATATTCTTTCCTTTTTATCGAACCAAACATGATAATCAAGGTTTTAAAAAGCGGCCGCAACCGTTACGTAACGCCGTTACGTAACGGTTTTGGCGGTTACCGCCACCCGTTACGGCCGCTTTTGCAGTGTGATTGAGATTCACAGGTGTGTCGGCCGTAGCGGCTGCCATAGCGGTCATAACGGTGCCATGACAACCATAACGGCCTGTTACGCACCGTTACGTAACGGTTCCAAACTGTTTCTTTCGAAAAAACACAAAAAAAAAAGCTGAAAATGGGGGAAGAGGGATAGAGAGAAGAGGGAAGATAAAGAGAGAAAATAGAGGAGCAAGAGATAGAGAGAGAGAGAGAGAGAGAGAGAAGAGGGAAGATGAAGAACATGTTATTGATTTATTGAAACTATAAGACCTATACTATTCTATTCAGCTGCTATCACTAAACCATTTTGTTTGTGTGTGTCTATCTATATGTTGCTTGAAAATAATAATAATAATAAGTGTGGTCATTATCTATTAGGCTTGGTTAAAATATGTATATATATATTTAGGCTCTTATTTATTCTCTTACTTTTGTCATTATTTATCTTATATATAATAGTTAGTGATTAATTTTTTATAAAATATAAAGTCATTAATTATTAAAATAAAATATAAAAAACTCAGTTTATAGTGATTTAAAATATAAAATACATTGGATCATACTTAGAAATTTACAAAAATTGATCAATATTTATTTTTAACCCAATAAATATGATTATGGAAAAAAAATATGCGTATCGGTAAGTTTTTTTCAAATTGTGCGAAAAATAAAAAAATTCACGGTTCTGGTTACCGCAACCGTTACACTACGGCCTTTACACCCCACAACCGCAACCGCGTCACCGCCACCGTTACGGCGACCGCAACCGCTTTTTAGAACCTTGATGATAATAGATATTCCGACATATTGAATTTTTTCCATTGTAGAGTTTTTTTATATGCTTCCTTTTATTGGTAAAATATTATTCTACATTTCAAGGTTTATGAGATTCATCAGTTGCTTCTTTCCATTCCCCTGCAGAAGTTAGGTCTGAAATGTTCAGTTGTATTTAAACACAAGGACATGAAATTAGTAAGTGGCAAACTATAATGTAATGTCAAATTTGGTTTTTTATTTTTCTTAAATTAATCTGGTGAGGAATATTTTCTAACTAATACCTGGATGTGACAATATTTTTAAACTAGGATGATGACAAAAATGAAGCTCGTAAAGTTGCCTTAGATGAAATCAAGAACGTGTTGAAAAGGTATGTGATGTTCATGATGTACCTTTAGCTCAGGCATGGGTCCCATGCAAGATGGGTTGGCCATGTAGGGCTCTGGTTGATGGTGGCATCCTTCATGCAAGTTGTTATTACAAGAAAGATGACTATGGTGAAGATGAAGATGACTATGGTGAAGATGAAGATGCTTTTCATCATATCAGTTCTTTGTTTCACTTAAAGAATGGGGTGGGGGTTGTTGGGCGAGCACTTTTGTCCACTAATATGGTATTCTGCAGGGATGTAACTCAACTTAGCCTAACTGAGTACCCATTGGCACACTATGCACGAAAGGCTAGATTAAGCAGTTGCTTCGCAATATGCTTGGAGAGCAATTGCACTGGAAATGATGTTTATGTGCTAGAGTTTTTTACGCCGATGAGCAACAATGCCAGTGAAAACCCACATACCTCATTAAGGAAAATATTGGAAACAATGAGGAAAAATTTTCATTGTCTTAGAGTTGCTTCTAGAGAACTTGGGGAAGAATTACATATTGAAGAAATTAGTATTCAAAATGGTGAGAAACTTGATCCTGTTCAAATCCCCCAAACTACTATATCTTTGCCTCAGATGGAACTCTCACAAAGTGAAGTTGAGGTAATGCAAGTGGATTCATCAATCAACAATTAGTGAATGCCATAACTACTAGAAGCAATGTTGGCGGTACAAAACATCACAACTTTGCTATTACTTGTACGCAAGAGAAAAGCACAGTAAAAGTGTCAAAAAGAAAAGGCAACAAATCTAGAGGTGCAGTAAAGACGTCAAAAAGAGATAGCAGCAATATCGGAGTTAAAATTAAAATTCCGGTAGAGGATATCCTACAAAATTCAGAATTAAGCCTTGAGAATGCTGCAAAAAGCCTCAAAGGTATGCTTTCAATTTCTTAAATTAAAATGTAATGTTACTAGTGATGTCGGTAGTTATTTCAACAATGGACTCTTCTGGTAGAGAATATATATTGAGCTTTTTGCAAAAACAAATAGAAAGTAAGTTATCTTATTTTGATTTTTCCTATTGCAGTTAGCAAATCTACATTGAAGCGTGTATGTAGGACTTATGGTATAGAGAGGTGGCCACCTCGCAAGATAAACAAGATTGGTTGCTCTCAACTCGATGAATCTGCCCCGTGTGTTAATTCTGATCATCTGCCTTCTACTCAATCCTCGGCTACTATTGTTCACACAGAGCCACATAATACAACGATGCAAGATGCGAATATGTGACTATAAAAGCAAAATATGGAGAAGGTATTACAATGAAATTTCGTCTGTCTTTGTCATCAAGATTCGTACAGTTACAGCAAGAAGTGGCTAAGAGGCTAAACTTAAAGGCTGGAACTTATTATGTCAAGTATGAAGATGAGGACGGTGAGTTGATTTTAATAGTTGCGATGAGGATTTGCAAGATTATATATGTGATTCTAGATCGCTGGGTAGAAGTTCTATCGTGGTATTGCTTGAGCAAAAGTTGCCAATTACTGATCATCAAAAAAAAAAAAAAAAGTCGCCAATTCCCCACAAAACAACTTGAATCTTGCTAAATAAGCACTTCCTGTTAAATTGGCTTAACTTCAACTAATGTATGTAGTTATCGTGGTATTTCTTCTATTCATTTGCAAATTTACTTGAAGATGTGCATTTATCCCATTGGTTATTACTCTCCCGAAGGGCCTTTTTTTTTTTTTCCTCCCAAGAATTTGGTGGTAATGTTTCCCCAAAGATCAATTCTAACATTTTAAAATTTGTTTATTTTTATTTTGGCTAAGGTTTGTCTCCATGCAATCCAAGTTCCATGCAATCCAAGTTAAGGGTGAGCATAAGGTCAGTGACCCACCCAACTCAACACTGACCTTATTAAAAGGGAAAAAAAATGTAATTATGTCAAAAATTATAGAATTTGTTATATATATATATATTAAACTTAAGAAAGTTAGTGTAATTTACTCATTATAATATGGTATAGAGCAAACTCTAAGGGGTTGGTTTAGTGTGTACAACTTGGAACTTAAGAGTGTGTTCCTTTTAAGTCTCAAGTTCAACTCTTATTAGGAGCAATCCGTTCTTTGGGGCTACGCTTGCGGACTTTGTTTGAGATTTACCTGATCTACATGGAGAGAACGCTTTGCGTGGGTCTTAAGATTAGTCGCGGTTTGTAAATTAGCCAGGACATTCGGTCATAAAAAAAATAAAAAAATTGTACAGAGTATTAGTCAAGATACGCGTAAGTCAGCTGGACAATAGTCATAAAAAAAACAGTATAGAGTATTTTTCTTTGTTAAATACAAAAAGAGAGGAAAAAAAAAAATACAAAGCGTGGTATTATACACACAAATTTGTACAAAAAATCATCACATAATGAATTGGTAAAAGTGTGCCCTTAAAAAGACTCAATAAAATTATTTATAATTTAAAAAAAAATGCTACTATGACTTTATCTATGAATTTTTTTATTTATTTATAAATCATCTATCTATATATTATTATAATTACAAAACGTTGTCATTTCATTAAGATTAAAAGTTACAATTTTTTTTTCTTATTTTTTTGATTTTGTTTAATTTTTATTAATACGTGTCATAATATGATTGGTCTATAAATTAATTTTATATTCTTAAAACAAAATTTTAAATTTAAATTCTTACTTAAATAATGTTACTATAATTGGAATGAGATCAATACTCATTCCTTAAATTATGCATTTTTTATTAAATTATAAATGAAATTTCAAATTTAAATTCTTCTTCAAATTATATTACTGTATTTAGAATAAGATCAATATTCATATGTGTCATAATATTATTAATCTAAATATAATTTGTTTTGAAAATAAGTGTTCAAATTATGAATAGCTATTAAAAAATTTTACTTTTATTTATTTCTTTTTTTTTTTAAATTATATATAAAAAAAATATCCTTCTAAACTACAAGGACTTCAACAATAATATTTTTTAATATAATTTTTTTTAATAAAATACAAAAACAATTAAGAAAATGAATGACTTTTTTAGCACTTGCCAAACATGGTAGATTCTATTAGAATTTTTTTTTTTTTAATCTCAATTGTTGTACCTCGACTTTTCGTGCTCCTTTCGGATATGATCAGCCCTACAATTCGGACTCCCGTGGTTCTGAATCTGATTCCACAAGTGTAATGTGAAATAGATAAATACAAAATAATCTAAATCCAACAAATCTTTTGGAAAATCGATTTTGAATCAAAATGTCAAAAATGGACTGCTTTGTCAGATTACAGAGTCGTCACCTAAATATTTTTGAGAAATTTAGGAAATCCGAGACTTGGTGCCAAAGGCCACTTATCCGTCATTACCAAAGTTGTCTCGGCTCGGGAACTTAGGTACATGAGGGGAAGGTCATGAATTGAGCACCCCACTCGTTCGATCAAAGATCGGCCTCCACTAATTATGATGTGATTCTTATCTACATTATATGCTCTTGTTTCGATTTTTAGACTAACTTTACTATATATTGCACATAAGTATAGACTAATTTGTAAAAATTGAAACACTTTGATTTCATGTTTGTTTTTTAAAATTGTTTTGAATATGCGTCACTTAAAAAAGTGAGTTTGTATGTACATTAATCAATTTATTCCAATTCAACCAATTAGCCTTCATCTACAGGGATTCAAGCAGATATATCAATTAAGCAGTTAGCCTCATGGCAAGCATACTAGACATGGCAACAATCACATACGTGCGATATGCTAAAGCACAAAAATGCCCATCTCGTACTCCAAGGCAAGCCAAAAGAAACAAAAGAGTTAGAAAAAATGCATGCTCTAATTATACAAATGACTAATGCAACACATGTAATGATGCAATTTAATAGGCTCGGCTACTAATTATGACATGTGAATCAATTTGAAAGCATGCGTTTTAAACATGTTTTCAACGAAGTAATAAATGACAATGCTTGTTAGAATGATGAACCGAGTCTCCATGTATGCAAGACAAGTGGATGCAAATCATGGAATATGCTAAATGAAACATGATATTCTATTCTATCCATCATAAACGGATAAATAAAAGGGAGAAAGACGTGGGGTTAGAAGACATACACATTATTACATATTTGCCCTCATGCAAGAGCACTACTATAAAAACAGATAAAGATCAGACTTTTTTGTGTGATCTATATTATTTAATCACACTTTTTAAGCTTTTTCAAAGTTTGATCTTTGGGAGTGATTAAAAAGGGTCATTTTTAATCACACGTTTGAAGTGTGATTAACAACATTTAGATCACATTTTTTAAGTGTGATTAGTAACTAACAAAACCTATGATAATAAACATTTAGATCACAGATTTTAAATGTGATTAATATCTAATAAAACATGTGATTAATAAAAAGATAAGATCGCACGTTATATGCATTTCTCATCACATTTAATGCGTGTGATAAAAAAAGGGTTCAACATATTTCAAGAATAATCAATATTATTTTCGTATGCACATTTAAAGAATGTAATACATACTATATACTATACTTTGAATCACAACCACATATTGAATTCGAATAACGTTATATATTTCATAAATGAAAGTTAAATATGTTCAAAACTATATATAAAGGAATTAAATAAAAAGTTTTAAAATGTGCTTACATATATTAAAAAATGAAAAAACTTGAAAAGCTAAGTTCTTAAATTCTTTGACCATATTTTGCATCTCTCTAAGAAATTTCTGACTTGGAAAAAAAACAAATTAATTCTAAACCACTAGAAGCATATGAATAAATTAACTATTTATAGATATTGTTCTAGTCTTATAAAAGATAAAGTCGAACATTTTCTCATCACACTAACTCTTCATCTCCTGCATCAATAGAAAAGGAATAACCATTTTGATTGTTACTAGTATAAATGTTTGGATTACCATATAGATATAACATATGCATAGAATCAACAAATCCAAAATGAAAATCTTCAGTGCATGGCCAGATATTTTAAAGTCATAAAACCAAAATAAAAGCCAACTATTATTTAAATATAAAAAGAAAAAAATATATATCACATGGCATTAGAAACGATATAAGCCCAAGTAGTGCTGGTGTGCAAGTCTAAGCCTTAAGGAATGCTTACAAAGATGTGAAATGATTCGATCATCTGCCTTGTTATTCAGCTCTCGCTAGTAAAGTGATCTTGACAAGAGAAAACGAAGGGGAGGGATGTTAGGGGAAAATATGAACCCATGTTGTGATGATGTCAATTTGTTTCAAATCTCGAAGAGTAAACAAGGCATAACTTTTTTTTTTTAATTTATTTATTAGTACAAGTAACCATGCATAACTATTATTGAGATAAGATAGCAGAAATGTCAACAGAGCATTTTTATCCCTTTTTGTAGGCAAGTTGCGAGTGTGACGAGGAATAAACCTACACATTAGAGAGATGATCTTACCTTTTTCAACAAGATACAATTCCTCTCAATTAAAGAGACAGACAAACTCCCTATATCACCATTTTTTAGTTTCTCCATCACATGCATAGACAATAAACCAGCAACAACCTGCAAAAAAAATTAATGATAATAACATAATTTATTATTAGAAAAACTTGTTAGCAGTTAATCTAGATTCATTTAACTTAAAACTTCAGACAATACTGAAAAATAAAACTTGTGTGATCATAGGATAGGTGATTTTTATAGTTCAATACATCACAATTACAAAAGAATACTATCTTTGGCATAGAAGTATCTAAAAAAGCAGTTTGCTATAAAGAAACAACACCTGAAGCTCTAATCCGTTTAATCCATAAGATACCTATAACCATCCAATCATTAGCTATTCATCATTTTTTAGGCTTTGTAATGTTGTAAAATTGACAGAGTTATATCTTCTGCTTCTTCTGCTGCTTTTTCCTTTTTATTTTTTATTTTTCTTTTTCAAACATGCATCATAGAAAGGGAAGAAAATGAAAAATGCAAAGGAAAGAAAGATCAGTTTTTAACTACAAAAACCACATCTTCCATTTTTAGCTTTTATTCTAATTCCCCAACTTTAAGAAAAAGAAAGAAAGTCCTTTAGCAAAGATAGCTTAAAAAATTTTATCTTGGAAAATGGAAAAGATCAAATATTCAACTATCTGAGCATGTACGAAGGTTTGGCTCAAACAGAAGATAGTAACTAATAGAAGTAGAAATGAAACTATCGAATATTCAACTATCTGAGCATGTATGAAGGTTTTGGCTCAAACAGAAGATAGTAACTAACAGAAGTAGAAATGAAACTAAAAGAATAAATGCAGAACTGAGCAAAGTCCAGTAAAAGCAGATATATGACAAGCAATTGTGACTCGGGAAAACTTTTCTTCTGCAAAATGTAGTTATCACATAAGTCCAAAAGCATGTGTCGAATTGCGCTAACCTAGTATGAGCTTCTTGTTTCCCTATACAATATCATTTCCTACTACATTCACAAGCAAGAAGTTCAATTCCTTTCCAATCTGAATAACTTGGTTGCAATTCTCAACTTTTCTGAAAGCATCTTAATGGGGGGTTTCATTGTTTGCTTCCAGTTTACTGATCCTGGGTAAACTTTGTCAAGAACTTCCAATATAACCCAACTGCATGTAAGAGGGATAAAAATCAAACAAAATTATCAGGCACTCAAAAATAGGGCAAGGAAATTGTAACCTCACCCTGTTCTGACATCCTCACACAGATTATTGACATATGAATCGATTCCAAGACAGTTAATCCACAGTCAGAAGCATCTCTCTTTCCTAGAAGTTTGAGCATCATCTGTCATCATCTTAGCAAAAGACATATTTTTGGTGTGCATGGATAAGCCATTCCTACATTAAGAAATTCACAAACTAATTACAAAGAAATCCATGGTGATACTTCATGGAAAAAGCCAAAATATGCACAAGCAATTAGTCTGACCTCTGCTGGAAAATTTGAGCAACAAATGCCAGATTTAGATTTGCCGATCCCTCAACAATGTCCTTTGCAGTGACATATCTTTTGCAATCCATTCTCTCTACATGCTCAAGAATCAAATTTGCTCTTTCAGTAGGATCCTTAGTATCCAATGCGTTGGCACTACCATGTTCTGGTGCAAGAACATTAAGCAAGTGAGCATAGGCTTTGCCATCCTGCTAGTGCACAAAGCCTACAAGGTCATTTCAGTGAAAATACAAAAAAAAAAAAAAGGAGACTACTAATTCTAAAAAACAAGAAGTTATAAGATTATAATATTCTGAAGGTATGTTTTGGCTCATTAATTGATGATTGATTAGCTGTGAAAGTTTCTCCTTAAAAAAAAAATAAAAAAAAAATCATGAAACAGAAAGCAAATATAAAATACAGCACCAAAATCCAGTTTCGGTCAGTAGTTCTTCATTAAAAACTCTTTCATTCTCTATAGAAACCTCTCGCATTATGCTAAAGAATGGAGTTGCTACTATTAAATAAGCCATGGTGGTGAACTGATCATTCAAGGAAAACAGCATGGAAACAAATTATATAGGATTTCAACTATCCACCACCACCCTATATATATCTCAAAAGTGACAAAGCCTCTTTTTTTCTTTGACTGAACATTTTTTGCCTGACAATGGTTCAAATTAATCCAAATTGCAAAAAATATATTTAACCATTAAATTGTGCAAAAAGTCATGAATTATGATGCATGAAGTAGTAAAGAACAGTCCATAATAAAAGAGCCAAAATATAAATGTTGACCATGTTTGTGGTTTGATTTTTCCCTCCTTTAGAGGTGAAAGGGGTACCTCCCTAACTTTGCTCCAATACCATACGTAGGACAACAATATTCTGGGTAGTATCATCAAAAAGTACATACAAATCCATTTACCTATAATTATGTATTCTGATAAACAAAACAGTACTACTATATTTTAAACAAGAGTGCTTTGTCATAAATAAACTGGTGAACTTTTTCTTACCTTCAGATTAGATGAGAAATTTGAAACCTGTTTCTTGTATCCTGCTTTCTTCAATTGGAAATTCATCCATTTGAGTAAAACCTTTTCTGGGGGTAAACCCATGATGTAACGCCCTCAAAATAAAGAGGATAATCCATCCCGAGAGATCCATAAACATAATAGGAAATATATTACTTTCATTCATTAGAGCTTATATTATAGAAAGATTACATGCATTATACTTTCATAAATATTCATTCTGAAACTACAGCATGTAACACTAATTAATTACAACAAAATAAACGCCCTACGGGCTTACATCTTTCCAAGATATTACTTGGTTACAACAAAGAGTCCTAAGCTCTATACATATAAAGCCCTTGGCTTGAATAAACATTTAATACCAGGCAAAATAACAAAAATGGAGCCTTCAGCCCAAATCCTCCCAAGTTATGTTCTTGGAGGTGCATGTCACCTATACTTGAAAATGGCTTCCCAAGTAGGTGAGCCAAAGCCCAGTAGAGATGCAAACAATATATGAGAATTAACTAAGATATGAGCGTCAGATAAATGATCAATAATCATAACCAACACAAATCTTTTCCAAGACCATTCAAAATAGATAACCATACCTCAATCCATTTCGATTCATCCATTTCGGGCTAATTTATTAACCAAATTCATTATTATCCAATCAACCAAAATGAAATTACATCCAATGGTTCATAATTCAATACATTCATCAATCCAACACTTCTATTTTCTTACCATTTTATGGAGTTCACATCCGAGGGAATCGACACCCATATATATATATATATATAATAATAAGTTTTTGGACTTTCACTTAAACACTACGACCAACTTAGTTTTCAATGAAGTCCATCCCCTATCTCCTCTCAAACAATGATACATATACAATGTATTTAAAAGCATTGTCATATACAATGACTAACCAAGCCACATATTCAATAGTTTGATCAAACCGTTATATTCAATGACATAATTCAAATGATTAGTTTCAATTCAACCAATCCTCATTCAATTTCTACAACAATCATAGCTATCCTCCACCGATAGCCCAAAACAGATATTTCTAAACAGATATACAATCCATCAAACAGATAATTTATCAAATTTCCATAGGTGAGTGATTTAACAAATCCAACTATACCATTTAATTATACACCCTTCCAATTTCATATTTCCCACATCAATTTCATTATTTATTCAAAATAGTTCTTTAACACAAATTAGGGAAAAACCTTCCATTTTTCCCAATATCATCCCCAAGGCCCAATCTCATTATTTATTTTCATATAACATCATAATCAAGTTCTTACCTACATATATGGAGCCAAATATAGAAAACCTCTCTTTCAAAATTCAAACCCAAAACCTAGCTTCCCCTAGAGCCTCCCAACTAAACCATTTATACAAAATGACCAATACCTAGGTTAAAAACCATATCATAGAGTAGATATCCCTACCTCAACGTTAAGAGAGCAAAGGAGAAGATGGAGACACTTCAAACAAGCCGACACCACGATCTATTCGGATCAACACGGAGCCCTCAAGGTGCTCTACCTTTTTAACAAAGGAACTAGGGTTGAGAGATCCCCAAATCAAGGTGTATTTATAGAGAGAGAGAGAGAGTCGGATTAGGGTTCTTAGGGAAAAAGAAGATCAAAAGTGATATAAAATCACCCTGTTGCGACCTGATATACGCGACCTTTGCTCGACCGAAGGAGTTGTCGCTCGAGTGACAAGACACAACAAGTGACCTCGCTCGAGCACAAGAAGCATCGCTCGAGCGTAAAATGAAAAGCTTCAGAAGTTTTACAGACGCACACGGTCGCTCAAGAGCAAGAATTCTTGGTCGAGCGAAGCACTTCACCTTTCCAGAAATTCTGCATTTGGGAAAGAAACCTGAGGACTCTCAATTCTCGCTCGAGTGCAAGAAAACTCGTTCGAGCGAAGAAGCAAATTACAAAAAGCTCGCTCGAGCGCAAGAAGCCTCGCTCGAGCGAAGAGGCCAAAACCTAGGCAACAATAATCTAAACAAACTAACAACTAACCTGTTCCAAATTCGCCCAACAAGTTCCAAAACTCAAGCACAAAGGGTCAAAGGGGAAAACAAGACATGGATACAATACTAAGCCACGAAACCCGAGTCCCGAATGCAATGAAGGTCGGGCAAAACTGAGATCGCTATAACCTCTCCCCCCTTTAAAGAATTTCGTCCCCGAAATTTTAGTACAAGTTTCAAAACCAAGATTATCCAATTTTCAAAATGATTACAATTCAACTCTCATCATCATGACCCACCCACCGGCCATTCAATCCCTTCACAAGAGGACAATTCTACGATGTATATAACCCAATATATTGTACCAATATGCATTTTTCGAAATTTAACAAATTTCAATACGTATATTCCATATCTCCAAAGCATATTCAATGTTTATGATATATTTTCATTTTTAACCGAAACAATATATATGATGTCCAAATCAACTTGCATTTCTGAAACATATTCAACATATACAATGCTTTCATAATTCAAAACATACACAATATTCTCATAGTTCATAAGTAAAACTAAAATCTCAACATACAAACATCAACAAATAAATCTGGATATATCTCTCGGACTTCCAATTCATTCTCCCAAGTTGCTTCCTTAACCCCGTGATGTTTCCACAATACTTTGACCAAGGGAATTGTCTTGCCTCGCAAGACTTGGTCCCGTCTATCCAAGACTCTCACCTGCCTCTTCTCATATGAGGCATCCTCATCTACCTCTAAGTCAGTCCAATCCAACACATGTGATGGATCTGGCTCATAATTCCGAAGCATACTAATATGAAACACGTTATGCACTTCGGAAAGTTGTGGCGGTAACGCCAAACGATAGGCAACCTCCCCAATTGCTCAAGGATCTCAAAAGGGTCAATAAACCGAGGGGATAACTCCCCGCTCTTCCCAAATCTCATTAAACCCCGCCAAGGTGATATCTTCAAAAAGACATGATCACCCACCTCGAACGACAAAGGTCTCCTCCTACGGTCAGCATAACTCTTTTGATGACTCTGGGCTGTAACCAACCTCTTACGGATAAGTGCCACTTTCTTCGTCGTTTCCTAAACCAACTCTGGATCTAACAAAGGTGCATCACCCACCTCAGCCCAACACACTGGAGATCTACACGGTCGACCGTACAAGGCCTCAAACGGTGCCATACTAATACTCGATTGGAAACTGTTATTGTAGGCAAACTTCACTAAGGGTAAGTGTCTCTCCTACGACCCCTTAAAGTCAAGAACACAACCTCGAAGCATATCCTCAAGGATCTGAATAGTATGCTCGGACTGCTCGTCAGTCTAAGGATGGTAAGCCGTGCTAAAAGTCAATCTAGTGCCCAAGGCACTCTGCAAGCTCTGCCACAACCAAGCAGTGAAACGCGGGTCTCTATCCGAGACAATCGTCATAGGGACCCCGTGCAATCTCACTCTGTCTCGAATGTACAAGTCAACAAGGGAATCTATTGAATCTCTTACGCGCATAAGAATAAAATGCGCCAACTTGGTCAACCGGTAAACTACCACCCAAATGGTGTCGCTACCCCATTGAGTCCTCGGAAGGCCCACAATAAAATCTATCGTGACATACTCCCATTTTCCACTCAGCTATAGGCAAGGATTGCAATAAACCCGCTGGCCTCTGATGTTCGGTCTTCACTTGCTGACAAGTAAGGCATTTTGACACAAACACCGCCACATCATTTTTCATACCCCTCCACCAAAACTGGCGACTTAGATCATGATACATCTTTGTGCCTCCCGGATGCACCGCAAGGCGTAAATGATGAAACTCTTGGAGTACCTCCTCTCGGCAAGACTCGGCACAAACAAGCGGTTACGGTATCTCACACTCAGGTCAGGATACACAGTTAAACCCTTCTCTACCTTCCCACTAGAGATCTTCTCCCGGAGGGATTCTACCTCAAAGTCATCCTTCTGTGCTTCTAACACTCGGTTCACAAGTGCAGGTTGTGCAACTACAAAAAACAAGGCTGCAGACTCAACAGACTCGCCTAGATGCAAGTCAAATTCGCCAAGGGCACCCAACATCTCCCATTCCCGAATAGTAATACAAGCTACACTACTGATGGATTTCCTACTTAGGGCATCAGCCACAACATTGGCCTTCCTGGGATGATAATGTAACTCAAAGTCATGATCTTTATGAACTCCATCCACCTTCTCTACCTCAAATTCAAGTCCTTTTGTGTAAATAGATACTTCAGACTCTTATGATCAGAAAATACCTCAAATTTCTCACCATACAGAGAGTGCCTCCAAATCTTCAAGGCAAAAATCACAGCTGCTAACTCTAAATCGTGAGTAGGGTAGTTTCTCTCGTGGGTTTTTAACTGCCGTGAGCCATAGGCTACTACCCTCCCCTCTTGCATCAGCACACAACCCAAACCTTCTCGTGAGGCATCACAATACACAGAATAGCCCAAACCCCTCTCTGAAATAATCAAGACTGGAGCAGTGGTTAGCCTAACTTTAAGCTCTTGGAACGACTTTTCACAAGTCTCATTCCACAAATTTGACCCCTTTCCTCGGTAATCTAGTCAAAGACGAAGCTAATCTAGAGAAATCCTTTACAAATCGGCAGTAATACCCGGTCAACCCCAAGAAACTACGAATCTCGAAAACATTATTAGTTTGTACCCAATCCTACACTGCCTCAATTTTGGATGAATCTACAGTCACCCCTTCCCCCAGATACCACATGGCCTAAAAACTTAACTTCTTTTAGCCAAAACTCACACTTCCCAACTTAGCATACAGCTTATGGGCTTTAAGCAACTCAAGAACTACTCGCAAGTGTTCCTTGTGATCCTCCTCAGAAGGTGAGTAAATCAAAATGTCAACCACAAAGATGACTACAAAGCGATCTAAGAACTCTTGGAAGATTTTGTTCATCAAGTCCATAAACACGGTTGGGGCATTGGTTAGCCCAAAAGGTATAACAAGAAACTCATAGTGGCCATACCACGTACGGAATGCCGTCTTCGGGATATCTTTCTCTCTGACCCTCAACTGATGATAGCCCGATCTTACGTCTATCTTAGAAAAACAACGTGACCCTTTCAACTGATCAAACAGGTCATCTATACGAGACATAGGATATTTGTTCTTAACCGTAACCTGGTTCAACTTTCGGTAATCAATACAGAGTCGCAAGACCCCATCTTTCTTTTCAGCAAAGAGGGCCGGCGCTTCCCAAGGCGAAGTACTAGGGCGAATAAAGCCCTTATCTAGTAATTCCTGGAGTAGAATCTTCAACTCACTCAACTCAGCTGGTGCAAACCGATACGGTGCCATAGAAATTGGTGTTGTGCCAGGCACTAAGTCAATAGAGAATTCGATCTCTCGGTGAGGTGGTAAACTAATAAGATCCTCGGGAAAGACATCCGAGTACTCACAAACCACTCTTGGTAACTCGACTCGAACTTCGTCACACTCACTACTCGAAAAGCTAGCAAGAAGACACCTAAGTTCGCTCCGTCCACGCGAACCATACATCGGTGATAAGACTCTATCCACCCGTCTCCCAAGAAATAAAAGCAATCATCGCTCAAGGTACATACAGTAACCCTCTGACAGTAGCAATCTATAACAGCTCGGTATGACAATAACTAGTTCATACCCAAAATAACGTTAAAACCAGACATGTCCATCAATACAAAAGAAAAAGGAAGCCGACGATCGGCGACCTCTATATCACAGCCTCGACACCCTTGTTTCAAAACCATCTCACCCCCAATAGGTGACATAATACAAATAGGAGATGCTAATTGTGCCAACTCCAACCCCAAAACTAATGCAAATGCAGAAGATATAAAGGAGTGGGATGCACCCGTATCAATTAACACATTAGCAACCGAGTTGCAAAACAAAAAGGTACCTCTCACAATAGATGGAGCCGGTACAAGATCTGGCGCGGTAACAGCATACACGCGCCCCGTAGGTCTCGGATCTACTTGTTCACCCCTCGGAACATAAGACTGCTGCACTGACTGAGCCGAAGAGGCTCCCTGATTGACCCTCGAGGCCTGTACTAACTGCGCTGGCTGGTGACTTTGTGTCTGCCTCGAACCAGACGCATCAGGTGTGCCATCCAACTGTGGGCAAAACCTCTTCAAGTGCCCCACCTGCCCACACTGATAACAAGTGAGCGGCTGGCCTCTACCCTGACTCTAGCCCTGAGAACGAGCCAAAGATGAAGCTGCTCGCTGCTCTTCTCCCCTCTGAGGGCAAGCTGGAGACTTGTGGCCCAACCGACCACATTTGAAACAAGTAATGTCTCTTTGACCACCTCTTCCAGAACCCGAGCTCGGGACTGGAAAGGTGGACCTCGAGTGTGCCCCTTGGGACTGCCACGGGATAGAACCCCTCTGCCTCTTACTGTCCCCCTGGCCATCCTGACTCCTCCTAGAGCCCTCATCCTCTCCTCCTCCGTATACATGATAGTCTCAAGATGGGTTACAGCCTCCATAAGGCACCCATAATCCCTAATCATGGACTCGGCAACTCTAAACATGAGTCCGTTCCTCAATCTCTTTTCGAACTTCAGACAATGGCGTTCGTTAGTCGCCATTAACTCCGGTGCAAACCTAGACAAGCTGGTAAATGTGGCCTTAAACTCAGCCACTGGTGTATTCAACTGCACCAATTTAGAGAATTGATCCCTCAACTTCTCCATCACTGTAGCAGGTAAGTACTTGTCCTGGAAAGCATCAACAAAGGCCTCCCAAGTCCCTCCAATGCTGTCATGACCCAAACCCGTCCCTATGGGTTAAGGACATAACCGGCCAGTAATCTTGAGATTACCTACGGCCTCAAACCAAAACAGACGTAACTCAACAGAGTAAAGAGGCCAAACGAAAGCAGTAATTAAAAACTTTGTCCATAGAGCCGTGCTTATATGCACTCCAAGCAAACCATACACATATGCGTTAATAACCCACATCAAAAGTACAGTTCCAAAAATTCTTTACACATAGGATCATCCAAAACGAGTCAACCCATGACAGACTATCTACAAATATACATAAAGTCCTTGCCAACAAGACAAAGTGTAAATACATAACAAAATGGCAAGGATGGGTCTCGTGCGTGAGACACAAGGTTGACTCCCCAAAACTCATGTTGTTCCTGGCAAACTTCACTGGGGCTGGGTTTGTGCATCTCTTGGCTCACCTACAAACACTTGAATGAGCGTGAGCGATAGCCCAGTGAATAATATCAAACACAGCATTTACATAACATTGTAGAACAACATATTCCAAACGGCCTTGGGCCCAATCCATATTTCTATTTAACAGATATATATAACTAAATACAAATCAAGTGACTGCAATTCCAAACATTCCGTCCTTTGGCCCATTCAGATTTCCATTCTTGTCAAAACGGCCTTCGGCCCATTCGATTATGTCAAAACGGCCTTTGGCCCAATCATATATGTCAAAACGGCCTTTGGCCCACACATTCGTATCAAAACGGCCTTTGGCCCATTCATTTATGTCAGAACGGCCTTCGGCCCACTCATTCATGTCAAAACGACCTTGGGTCAATTCATGTTTATCAAAACGACCTTTGGTCCATTCATGTTTAACAAAACGACCTTTGGTCCATTCATGTTAAACTTACATCCACAATCCCGATTAGCAATTTATAAGCTTATAAGGGGATAAACAATTGGACATTCACAAGCATTCAAATATCGATATTACTCACAGTGATCGGCTTGTGGATTTGCCCTGGAGCTCGACCCTACCCATTTCACGAACACAAAAGGGTCACTAATAGCTCAATCCGTTCTTTAATTCACATATTCCTCTTTAGGCTTTATTCTTATCTCATTAACTCATTTACAATGCTTAACACATGCCTAAGAGTGCTTGCAAGTGAAAAAGAACGGAAAACGAAACACAGAATGCGAATGTGAAATTTCAGAAATCAGGGTCCCCGCTCGAGCGTAACTTCTCCGCTCGAGCGGACCCTTAAGGCCTGCAAAAGTTCTGGATAGGTGGAAATTGCGCTCGATCGCCCAATATGGCGCTCGAGCGGAGGCCTCTCAACATAGCTCCCCGCTCGAGCGTGACCTTGCCCGCTCGAGCGGACGCTATGTCTGCAAAAGTACTGGATGCATCATTTTGACGCTCGAGCGTGAACTAGGACGCTCGAGCGGAAGTTCATCCTCCATGATCCCTCGCTCGAGCGTGAACTTCCCCGCTCGAGCGGACACCATGCCTACAAGAACAAAATACTGGGAGCTCGAAATCCCCGCTCGAGCGGACATTCCCCCGCTCGAGCGGACATCAAAATTCTGGGTTTCCCAGATTGTGTTCTTGAGCTCCAAAACAATTTTCCAGCTACAATTCTTGCATGTAATGGCTCAAATCTCAAATGTAATTGTCCTAACATGGTATAGACCCCTAATTACAACTTAATGAGGCTCAATTTACAAATAATTCACATGCATGTCCCAAAACTCATTCTAATATGGTAAAATCATGCATTCAAGCTCATCTCTTAATTATTCAAACATGCATGCTAATTTTTGACCTCATTTCCAACCCAAACAAAACAAATGTGTTCATTCTCATGGAATACAACAAAAGCATGCTTGCATGTAAGATTTAACACCTTTACTTCCATGTTCAACTCAATATATGCTAGATTATGCAATTCTACAACAATTATATACATGCATGCCTTCATTGACCATCAATTGAACACAAACAACTCCATTTCCTTAACATCAAGCTAACTCATGTTCTTGATCATCAAACACACTTGAATCTACACATTTACAACAAAAATCCATGAGTTCACTTACCTAGAAGCTTTGATCTTTCAAGCTCTAGACAATTCTTGAGCTAAACCTCCAAAATTCCCAAGCTTCAAGCTAAAATGCACAATTGTCCTCCTTTCTCTCACTATGGCCGGCCTCTCTCTCACTCTCAATTGTCTAACTCAGATTTTGAGTTTAAGAGAGCTAAAGGAGGCTGCAATGCTAATATACAACAAGCCCTACTAACAAATATTTTAATATAAAATAATAGGGCACTTAATTTATCAATTAATCAGTTTAAATTGACCAGACTCAATTTTCAATTAAATTTCACCGTAGGTTCTATAAATTATGCCAATCACAATGGTGTAATCAATTCCGGGTTCTGTGGCTGATAAGGCCCTCAATTTAATTCCCGAAGCGGATTATTCAAACAGATATTCCTACGATGAACAGATAGAATCCCAAAATCACATATATCCACATAATGGTACACAAAATCATATCAAAACATATAATCACATACGTATTAGGGACCAATTAACATAATACAGAACAGGGGTATCACAAATGCGCCCATGCGCATACTTCCACCACCGACTCGCGTCTCCCTTCAGTTGGAATGACACCAAGGTCACTCTCAAACCTCCGTCTTCGATGCCGAGCATCTCAAACGTCTTCGTCATCTATTCTAACCACTCATCAGCCTTTAGTGGCTCCTTATGATCACCCAAAAACTCATCCGGATTCGACCGGAAGAACTCCCTCTTTAAAAACGATGGCCCTGTTTTAGCTACATGGGCCTGGACTTGATTCTCAGCCCTGAGAATGTCCATAGATTCCCTCAATGCTCCTGCCATGTCACGGTCTAAGGCATCCATGGCCTGTTAACCTACTGGCTCAGCCATATTGGCCTAACCAACTTCTTCCTCCTGTGCCAGAATCTCATCCGGTATAGGCATCTCGTGCCTCGTAGGCCTACCACGCCTACCACCACGACCTTGTCCTGACATCCTAATAAAGGTAACAAAAGAGATTAGCACATTTACAAATGTGTCGAAGCTATCTCGCTCGCGTCCTAATATGATGGACAACTGTAATTCACTCCACATAACCATAGAATCACTTAAACACATACGAACTTCAATCCCGGATAACGACCGTCCCATGACGTTGCTAGAGTTCCAATTAGAAATGCCAGTGATCAAGTGCCTTTCCAACAGGACTCCCAGAAACCCATGGACCCGATCAACATCCTAGAAATTAAATTCCGTACCCATATAATCACATAAGCATATTATCATATAAGTACATAACATCATACTTAAGTCTCTAACAACCGAGACAAACCCATTGTGACACTAACCACTTCCCACGTACCCAAAGTATTCAAATCC
The DNA here is from genome assembly GCA_030407325.1 of Camellia japonica. Taxonomy (NCBI): domain Eukaryota; kingdom Viridiplantae; phylum Streptophyta; class Magnoliopsida; order Ericales; family Theaceae; genus Camellia; species Camellia japonica. Next base: position 50,641,354 of record JAPPVO010000019.1, read on the forward strand.
GGTACGCTCTTATACCAAGTTGTAACGGCCTCAAAATAAAGAGGATAATCCATCTCGAGAGATCCATAAACATAATAGGAAATATATTACTTTCATTCATTAGAGCTTATATTTCAAAAAGATTACATGCATTATACTTTCATAAATATTCATTCTGAAACTACAACATGTAACACTAATTAATTACAACAAAATAAACGCCCTACGGGCTTACATCTTTCCAAGATATTACTTGGTTATAACAAAGAGTCCTAAGCTCTATACATATAAAGCCCTCGGCTTGAATAAACATTTAACACCAGGCAAAATAACAAAAATGGAGCCTTCAGCCCCAAATCCTCCCAAGTTATGTTCTTGGAGGTGGCATGTCACCTATACTTGAAAATGGCTTCCCAAGTAGGGTGAGCCAAAGCCCAGTAGAGATATGCTAAACAATATATGAGAGTTAACTAAGATATGAGCGTCAGATAAATGATCAATAATCATAACCAACACAAATCTTTTCCAAGACCATTCAAAATAGATAACCATACCTCAATCCATTTCCATTCATCCATTTCGGGTTAATTTATTAACCAAATTCATTATTATCCAATCAACCAAAATGAGATTACACCCAATGGTTCATAATTCAATACATTCATCAATCCAACACTTCTATTTTCTTGCCGTTTTACGGAATTCACATCAGAGGGAATCGACACCCATATATATATATATATATAAGATTTCAAGACTTTCACCCTGGACACTCTGGCCAACTTAGTTTTCAATGGAGTCCATCCCCTATCTCCTCCCAAACAATGATACATATACAATGTATTTAAAAACGTTGTCATATACAATGACTAACCAAGCCACATATTCAATAGTTTGATCAAACCGTTAAATTTAATGACATAATTCAAATGATTAGTTTCAATTCACCCAATCCTCATGCAGTTTCTACAACAATCATAGCTATCTTCCACCGATAGCCCAAAACAGATATTTCTAAACAAATATACAATCCATCAAACAGATAATTTATCAAATTTTCATAGGTGAGTGATTTAACAAATCCAACTACACCATTCAATTATACACCCTTCTAATTTCATATTTCCCACATCCATTTCATTATTTATTCAAAATAGTTCTTTAACACAAATTAGGGCAAAACCTTCCCATTTTCCCAATATCATCCCTAAGGCCCAATCTCACCATTTATTTTCATATAACATCATAATCAAGTCCTCACCTACATACATGGAGCCAAATATAGAAAACCCCTCTTTCAAAATTCAAACCCAAAACCTAGCTTCCCGAAAAACCTCCCAACTCCACCATTTATACAAAATGACCAATACCTAGGCTAAAAACCATATCAAAGAGTAGAACATCCCTACCTCAATGTTAGGAGAGCAAAGGAGAAGATGGAGACACTTCAAACAAGTCGACACCACAATCTATTCGGATCAACATGGAGCCCTCAAGGTGCTCTACCTTTTTAACAAAGGAACTAGGGTTAAGAGACCCCCAAATCAAGGTGTATTTATATAGAGAGAGAGTTTTAGAGAGAGAGAGAAAGAGAGTCAGATTAGGGTTCTTAGGGAAAAAGAAGATCAAAAGTGATATAAAATCACCTTGCTGCGAACTGATATACGCGACCTTCGCTCGAGCGAAGGAGTTGTTGCTCGAGCGACCAGACACAAGTGACCTCGCTCGAGAGCTAGAAGCGTCGCTCGAGCGTAAAATGCAAAGCTTCAGAAGTTTTACAGACGCACACACTCGCTTGAGCGCAAGAATCCTTGCTTGAGCAAAGCACTTCACCTTCCCAGAAATTCTGTGTTTGGGAAAGAAACCTGAGGACTCTCAATTCTCGCTCAAGCGCAAGAAACCTCGCTCGAGCGAAGAAGCAAATTACAAAAAGCTCAAAAAGCTCACTTACCCTACCCAACGAACAAGAAAAAAGGAAAAAACCCATGTATTTGGGTTGCGTCTCCATGGATACCCACATGATAGGTTATCAATTGCTATCCCTAGACTTCATAGCAAAACTAGACAAATATGACCATTTGATTTATGGAGAGAAATTGCACAAGTCGATTGTTGGAGAATTATTATCGATTAAATTGAGAGAACTGTAATATTTTTTTTAAGGATAGATTAGGTTATTTAATCATTGTTTTCTAAATTAGGATTTAGGTCTTTGTATATATATTTAGTGCTTGATATATATTGTTTTCTTATCCCAAATTCACACAAATTACATGAGGACACATCACCTTATTTGCATTATCTTCTGTATGTTCGGACAAAAAATATTTTATGATTCTTTCTTTTTTTTTTTGTGTATTTTTTATATTTTGTATGACGGAAAATAAAAATCAACAAAAAACACAAAGTGGGTAAAAAATGTATTCCAATTTTAAAAGGAAAAAATTTTTTTTTTAACTAAAGTTGTACCAAATGTGTTCAGACTAAAGCTGTAGCAACCTGTGCTAACAATTTGTTTTCAAAACCACAATTGATAGAAGATTTAGCTACAAATTTTGCTAACACAAATTAGTTCCAACAAGTAGATCAAAGAAACAAATGATGCAAATGAAACAAGAATTGAAGACTAATAAAAGATAGTTTCATTAATCTCCAAAAATGTTGTTCTATTGTTAAAAATTAAAAGAAACTAGTCATAAGATATAATCTTTGTAGGAATGATGAAATGTTGAAGTTTCACAAATGAATACATATTACATATTTATATATATAAATCTTCCAATAACTACCAACTAGCGGGTGGCACACCACACATGTGCGAGTGAAATTCAAATAAATAAGAATAAATGAAAATAATAATAAAATTAATATTATAAAGTGCACTTAGCTTAAGTGGTACAAGTCTTCTTACCTTAAACCTATGGTCATGGATTCAAGCCTTACTTACCTCTTTGTGTAACTTTTTTGTTAAAAATAAAAAACACCTCCATGTGACATGACTACACGAATCGAGGCTTTTACTTAGTAATAGTATTAGCGGTTGACACACGTGATGCGTGGATAAGTCAAATTTGTGGTCTCAAGTTCAAGTCTCGTCGCATTAAAACAATAATAATGTCACGACCCAAACCCGCCCCTATGGGTTTAGTACCGTAACCGGCCAGTAATCCGAGATTACCGAAGGCCTGCTTAACAGTAAGACAGTAATACAGAGTACAGGGGCATGGCAGAAGCCAATACAGTAAATAAACAATGTCCAATGAACTGTGACAGTCTGTATGCAAAAAGACCTTTCATAACAATATATGCCAGTCAGTGATAAAACAGTATGTACATATTTACAAACCATCAGACAGGACCTAATCCCTATTTAACAGTACAGTACAGTCTATACAGTCATTACAAAACAGAACAGAAGGGGGAAAACTAAAACACCCCATAGCCTTTGCTGACAGGCTCGGAACCTCGCAGTGAGGCACAGTAGTTGGCTTGACAAAACCGGAGTTTACCCCGACGCTCCTAGCCGCGGTCTGGTGCCTGTACACCTACATATATATTGAGCAGTAAGCTAAAGCCCAGTGAATAACATAATGCGTAAAGAGGTTAAGATGAATGTCCTTACAGTAATGAAAATAGTTCATTGATTCAGTAACATCAGTCATTCAGTCATATGTGGTACATCCATTAGCAATAGCAGTACAGTGAACAGTAGGTAAAAAAGAACCGAACAGTCAATGATGGCCATCAGTCAGTAAACAGTAGTGGTTCCAACAAGGGAACCGACAGAGATTTCTGTAACAGTAACAGTAAACAGTAGGTGCTAAGGATGCCACAATACAGTTCAGAATATAGGACATATCAGTTCAGAAAGCAGTTCAGTTAAACAGTCAGAAAACATTCTCAATTGAACATATCTTTACACAATTGTTACTCACAGAGTTTTGGGCTACAATAAAGCTAGAGCACGTCTCCCGTCGCCAACCCTACACAGTACACAGATTGAATACACACTAAGCTACACAGTTGGGAAAGATAATAACTTCATCCCTAATTGCCTCGGTGTGTTCTACATCTATATCCTCATTAAGATGCCTTAAACTAGGCCTAAGAATGCCTAGGATGGAATGAGGATGCAAAGATGCACTTAAAAGCATTTTTCAGAAAACAGGGGTCCCGCTCGAGCGTATGTTACTCCACTCAAGCGAACATGCAGACAACGGTTACCGCTCGAGCGTCACTTCACACACTCGAGCGGACTGCAAAACAGTCAAAAGTACTGGATGCTCAAAAATCACGCTCGATGGGCGCTCGACACCCCCTCGAGCGTAAGACACAATTTCCCGCTCGAGCGCCACTTTCCCCGCTCGAGCGGAAGTTCAAAATCTGGAATTCCCAAATTTGAACTTCCAAGCTCAAATCAAGTTCCAATGTATCAAAATCAATTCCTTTGGGCCCATTTCGTGGAAAACACTTGTAAATACATAGAATAACATGATTCAAAGCTCAATTTGTAAAATCAAGGCCCAAAGGTAGTTTAATTAAATCCAAATTCAAACCAATTTTCATGAACATGTTGAACATGGAACATGCATGGATTAAAACCAATTTAAAGCTTTAAATACAAGCTCAAATGAGCTAACTCTTACAAAAACATGATGAATTCATGATCTATTCTCAAAACATGGACATGCATGTGAGGAATTATGAACTGCAACCTCAAAACTTCAATATATTTACATGCATGCAACAATTAAGCTCTCAACTCAACACCATTGCACCAATTCATACCTTAGATCACTAAAGACTCATGAATCATGCAAGAACAAACTTGAATACACAATTAAAACGATAAATTCCTTACCTAGGTCCTCAAATACAAGTCTAGAAGCTCAAGTGATCACAAGCTCCCCCAATCTTCTCAATTTACAAGCAAAACAAGATGAATCAAGTTGAATTACTCTTTTCCTCTTACTCTCTCTCTCTAGTCGGCAATAACAAGGGAAATGGCTGATGAAATTGTGTTGTTTTTAATGTAGTGAGTTCAAAAAGGTTTAGGTAGTGGGCCACTTAAGTGGCATTATGGTAATTAGTCCAACCTATGCAATTAACTTATTCTAATCTAATTTAAACGTACTAAATCACATTTCAAATAAATATACCATAAAATCATATAAATTCCAATGAACACAAATCAACAATCAATTTCAGACTCGATCGCCGATAAGGCCTTCAATTCGTAATTTAAACACAAAGCATGAACAGATAATCAAACAGTCAACAGATAGACATACAATTAAACAGATATACTCAATCAATTCAGTTCCAGATTTCAGTCAGTCAGTTCGGCATTTCAATCAGTTCAATTACTTATCATAATCAGACTCAGTTTAGCAGTAAACAGTAGTCAATCGGTAAACGGTGGTGAGGGTTGTTACAAATAATAATAATAATAATAATAATAACAATAATAATAATAAATTTTAGTCTCATGGCATAAGGAGAGACAAAACTTTAAGACATCAAAATAGGTGTTTACTTATACTAGTACTAGTGGCGGGTACATGCAATGCATGTACAAGTCAAATAAATAAATAAATATACAAAATATTTGTTGTATGTTGTATGCAATATGCAATTCAAATGGTAAGAGCTTTTTTTTATCAAATTTATAATTTTAAGTTCAAATCACACCTATTATTTATTTATTTATTTGTCTTTTTTTTTTTTTTTTTTTTTTGGGTGAATAGAAAATTAGATACTTGACATAAAGAGAAAGAAAGTTTCATGATACCAAAATAGGTGCTCACATATATAATAACTAGCAGGTGTCACACGTAATGCGTGTGCAATTCAATAATGAAATTAATGTTATAATATGTACTTAGTTTAAGTGGTATAAGTTCTCTTACCTTAAACTCATGATGATCATGGGTTCAAGCCCTGCCCACTTCTTTGTGTAATTTTTTTTAAAATTAAAAGATAGTGTCACGTGACATGAGGAGAGTAATGTTTCACTACACCAATTAAGATCTTTACTTAATAATAATATAGATATAAATATAGATAGACAGGTAGATAATCCCCATAAAAACTATGAATAAGTAATCCACAACTTGTTTGAAAAAACTACCACCTCCTACAATGACATATGGCCCTCTAATAACTTTCTCTCGATGTCCTCTTGAAGTGTCATTTGTCCTCCAAGTAACTTCTACTAACCACCAATTAATTTTCTCTTTTAATCACACGTGTCTTCATCTCAAACTTTCTACAAATGATTCTACACCATCATCCTTACTACAAATTTGACAGAGTATTTTAACAGAAGAATGCATCATTAATCAAGAAATTAAGGTAGTGTTTGGTAGAGTTTTCTAAATATGATTTGAGAATAAAGTTGTATTTTGAATTTGTGAGTTTTGGAATTATGATTTGAGTGTGAAAAATTTATTTGGTGAATGAGTTTTAAATTGAGTGGGGAATTCTTAATAAGTTGTAAAATTTAAGTGTGGCCACCTTGTTTTTATATCGAAATATTTTTGTTTGCCTTTTGATTCTGTTGATTTCGTGAAACTAAACACTTATATGTTGATAAATTGATGCTTTATTCTTAGGTCTTGTTTGATTGTTCAAATATAAAATGAAGGATATAATATGTATTGGGATTTACTCAGTATATGCAATGAATATGATATATGGATTGGATAACATATCCCATACTCGTGTTTGTTAAGTTCAGGATATAGTACTAGATAATTCTTATTTATGTTTGTTTTATAAAAAGAAATATGGGATATGATACCGATGGGCACCTAGGAGGGCCCAACCCATGGATCAGGGCCCAGTCCACATCCCAACGATCAAAGCCCAATAACTCTGAGAAATCAACACCAGGCCAAGACCAATATATAACACTCAAACATTTGCTCAACAGAAGCCTAGACACATAAGCAGACAAAGAACCTGTAAAGTTATTGCACTTATACATCTGCCATTAATGAGGCTCTCATGACATTAAATACGACGACCCCTTCACGTCAGAAGGTACAGACTAACCATGAACGATGTGAGCTAGAATGTAAACCTTCGGCCAACACGATAGTCTTGAATGGAGAAGGAAATGATGAGCAAAGGATATAAGGCAGCTTCCAAAATGTGTAAAAGGTTAAGTTCTACTCTCTCTCTCTCTCTCTCTCTCTCTCTCTCTCTTTCTCTCTCTACACAGTCAATTTGATCCTAACTCAATCGTCGGAGGATTCGCTGGGGGATTACCTCACTCTTTTGGACTTTTTTGCAGGCACCTCATGTGGGCTTCAAGACCAGCAAAGCTGTTAGAAGTGTGGACCAGTCCAACCTATCTTCCGTTGGAACTAGAACGCCATCAGGATATAAGCAAGTAACATTATTTAATGTCTATGTTGTCCCTATACCCATCAACATGCAATATTTATGTATGTCCATTACATCTAATCATTTGCCAATATCTATATGTGTCTTAAATAAAAACAATCAATTAAGTAATAACATAATCAAAAATTAAATAATAATATAAATTTGTTGAAAATATATAAGAAAAATAATTTAGAATCAATTAAGTTCTAACATTTTTAAAATTATTTTTCTAAATTTAATTGTATATTCTAAATTCTTACAAATAAAAAATACATATTATAGTTTAATTGGCAAATTATAAAAATAAAATAAAATACATATCATAGTTTATTGGGCCCACTTATTTATTTAATTCTTAAATTGGTAAATATTTTTTGAATTAGAACTTTGAAAATTCAAAACCTTTTAAAGTAGTATAATTATAAATATATTTTTTATATTTAAAATTAAAAATATTGAATTAAAACTTTGAATTCCAAAAAGGAAATAACATTTTTGTTTATATATATATATAGTTTATGAAAAAAATTCAACTGTAAAAATTTAAAAATAAAATTCATGAACATAATTTTTTTAGTCATATACAATCGATTTCTCATATACACAATCAAATTTCTCATTGTAAAGTTCATATACACACATAATCGGATTTCCCATCGTAAAAGGGTAAAATTATACTTTTAGTTCTTATCCCATCTGATGAGATATGATATAATAGGGGGGAATGGGTATTGTATATCCACCCATTTTAGGGAATATACAATCTAGTGGTATATTATATCCTCCTCTAAAAAAAATTACAGGGAACTTACCAATAAGTCCCATATACAAAGTTCAAAACTCATCTAATCCCAAAACAAAACATTTGCACCAATTAGTTTTATATATTTTTAATTGTTTACCAAAAAATCCTATTTTTTTTTTAATTTATGGATACTGTTACATCCGACTATCGTCGGACTTTCGTCAGACGGTCACCGGAGACTCGCCGGAATGTTCAACATCACCGAGAAGTCGCCAAAGTATTGCCGGAAATTCATCGAAGTGTTATGAACGTCAATGAAAGTCGCCGGAATGTCCAGAACATTTGCTGGACGTTAAGAATATTATTAGAGACTCACTGGAATATCCAGAATATTGTCCAAAAAAAAAAAGAATAAATGGAGAAATTAGAGCTAAAAAAATAGCAAAATGTGCTAAATATTTATAAACTAAAAGAAAAAAAAAATGTAACGACAAAAAACAGTAACAACGACAAAAAACAGCAACAATGGGAAAAAAAAAAAAAAGATGTTATTTTTTAATTTTTATAGGGTTTAAGCAGATAATCTTCAATATTGATCAAACTTAAAAGCAAGTTTTGAAATAGTAAAATGTTACAGTTTCAAAGCAAAAATCTATTAAGCATTTATCCTTATTAATCAAATTGAAAAGCATGTTACGAAACTGTAAAATTTTACAATTCTAAAGAATGTTATGAAGCTGCAAAATTTTATAGTTTTAAACCATGATTCATTGTAGCACCAAAAAAAATTGAAACTGCAAAATTTTATAATTTTCACCACCTGTAACTAAAACTCGAAAACAATTTGTTCAAAACTTGAAATTTTTTTCCATTAAAGCAAAAAAGAGAAGTATATAGCAAAGAAAATGTAGAAAAATTAAGAGATCGAAAGAGATAGGCAGATATAGAGAGATGATTATACTCTGGCAACTATTTTTTGTTTAGATCTAGTCGAATCTGATGTAGATCTACATTAGATCTAAGTAGATCTACTTATCTTCTTCGTTGGAAACATATCTTTTTTACCGTCGATGAGGGTAAAGTAAGGAGTCGGCAGTCAGTGGTTGCCGGTGAACCCTAGTCGATGGTAGTCGTTGGTCAACAGTGACTATATATCAGAAATAGAAAGAGAAGAAGCAAGATATGGTTGCTCGTTAATGATCGCCGGAAATCACAAAGTGCAAAAGAAGCAGAGAAGAAGAAAGGCAGAGAAGAAGAAGAAAAACGTTATAGGACTTTTGAGTAAAAACAAAAGGTTATGGGACTAAATAGGCTACATGTTTTTCAAAGAAGACTTCTTGGTAATTTGCTCAAAAATTACAAACACAAGATATATGAGGCCCATATTATGTAATCTCCAAGAACCTTCTATATCCAAGAATTACAAACACAAGATATATGAGACCCACAATATATAATCTCCAATCCAACCTTCTATATCTAAGAATCAAACAGGGCGTTAGTGTGTTTGCAGGCCATAAATCTTAACTCGATTACTTGTTGACTTCTAGTGTTGGTCACTGGTTTCATCTATTTCATTACAAGCTCCGGCATTTCATATGGATATATATATATATATTGTATGAGCACGAAATAATCTTCTCGTATAATCCTGTTGATCAAGTTTGCGCTCCTCCAAACGTCATCGCTTTACTTCCTGAAAACACAAACATGAGCTAGCCGGCCGGTGTGTGCCGGAAACCCCTCCGATGCCTAAATCAACAAATAGACAATAGACGATAAGCTCTGTGTATTCTAGAGTAAGAATTGGGATACCTTTACATAAGTTCTGTTGTGAGCTTTTATAGTTTTTACCTGGCACAATCCTAGTAGGACTCTTATTCCTCAATGTAGAGTCCTCCTAGGAATCACACTCCTGAAAGATAATGCTTATCCTTCAACACCCTCCTCACTGCTTAAACCAAGTGAGATGGTTTTACCACGGTTGAATAACAATATGACTGAGCTAACACTAGGCCCTTTAACATACTCAATCTGGTGCTTTCATATGCAACGCCTAGCTCGGTCCCTATTCACTTATACCCCAGTTTGGCTGTTTAGAGGTCGCTAACCGCAGCAGCCCCAACCGAGCTAACAAGGGTGAGGTCCAATTTGTGAAGCCCAAACACCTCGACCCATAGCTCAGCCCAAACTTCTCCTGGCCCAAGCTCGTTAGTGTTTAGACTGAGCTACAGTAGCTCATGCCTCGGTCTGACGTGTGGCCCAACTTCTAAAGAAGCCTCTTCCTTAGCTCAGCCCAATTTATTTATAAATTACCCTCTCAATTACCCTTAATTCCATCTGCACAGCATGTTTTGGGATTACTTGTTACCCGCGAGCTAAAAGTTCGCCCTCAACCGAGCTAAAAAGTTCGCCCTCAACTGAGCTAAATTGTTACCAGGCTACCAATTTGTCCAGTCAAAAAACATCTTTTCAGTTGCTACACATCTGAATCACTTACGATTCTCTTGGACACGTGGCGAGCCCTCATTGGTTGAATACAGCTGCCATAGCCGCCTTCGTACCTCGCAAAATTTGAATAGTCCCACCCAAATTCGCGCTTTATACAAAAAAACCCTATTCTTCCAAATCAAACACCCAACTATTCATCTTCTCTTTCTCTTCGTATCTCTGAGCTTCCATTTTCATGCTCAAAACACCTGCAAAGCTTGTGTTCCTGCTGGAGCCCGTTCAATCTTGACTTTCATCCCTCCACATCGAAGCTTTGTGAATATATATAGTATAGAAACACATTCACATGTTTTTCGAAACACATTACTATAGTTTTCACACGAATGGGCAAGAACCTCTTTAGACCATAATCACACTCACTGGGTTCACAAACAATTTGTAATGGGACGCTTTTGATCCAGAATCACACCACGACTGGGATAGGAACTTGTTTACCATAGGTGTATATTAGACCGAACTGGAAACCATACCCAATGACCGAACTAGGACTGGAGCCAGACCTTTTAACTGGGCTAGAGGTCCTGAGTGAGCCATTCTGTTCGACCAAACTGAAAATACCACGTTCCCCGAATGTGACCGCGCTAGGTTTTTCCATTTTCTTTTTGTTTATAAATTGACTCTTCACTTAGTCCGGTCCAGTTGTCTAGGCATAACACTTCTTATCTTCACTTTGCAGACTCTGACTAGGTTGGCTAGGCACACCTTTGCACGCTCAACCAAGATACTCAACGTCATCTCAACAACAAGCTAGGACTCCGGGCTAAATTATACATAATTTTTAGTTATAAATGGACAAATACTGATTCCTAGTAAACTCACCAGGGGCCATTGCCGAATTCTGCAAGGACTACAACATCCCTGATGACGTCCACCTTTCACTAGCCGAGCTAGATACAACCCCATGGGGAAAACCAGGCTTCATTCCCCTCACCGTCATATCCATTGTAGAGGCCGAACTCCGATTCCCTGTTCAGCCACGGACAAAGACGTAAACGACGACGACTTTTTCTGGGTTTCTGGCAATTTTGAAGACCAGGAAGCCCAGATACCGGGCTACCGTATTAACTGGAATAAGGGAACAACCGGTATGAATACCTCGGCTTAGTTTGTCCATTTTTTGCTCTTGCTGTTTACAAGTTTTACACCGCGCTAACCGTTGTCTTTCTCCTTATGCAGATTTGAACCAGTTAAAGTCACAATACCAATACCCCAATTTAGACGCACTCCGCACCACGCTTCGGTACCGCGATCGAGGTTGGCCCGAGCTACTCAATTTTGAACCAACGTACAGATATAGTAGAAGGAGGAAGACTAGGATAACTGACTTCCTTCTAGAGCCTTCACCAGAACCATATCCAACTCTTCCCCAAATTAACCTTATTCCCCTAACCGAAGAACAAGAGATGGCAAAGCACCGAGCTGTGCGAGCCCTAATCACCGAGACAACTTCAATTCCAGACAGCGGGGTTTAGACTGTGACAACTCCAGCTGGTCAAAAAGTTGATGCAGTGGTGGCCCTCTCAACAGCCCAAGCCTCGTCATCCCGGTCGAGGAAACGCGTTCGCACTCACTCAACCGAGCCACAACACCTTGTGGATGACGACGACACCTTGCTCCCCCAATCCACGCAACCGAGCCCTAAGCCCGTGCGTTTAACTGAGCTAGCCCATCGGCGTGGTCACCAAAAATAACTTTCAAGAACCGAGCCGTAACAAACACAAACTCGGTGGTTGCAGAAAAAGACCACTCTCTTGCCTTCAACCTCGCCAAGAGCGTGTGCTTGCCAGCTGATATGGAGCATCATGAACATCTGACCGAGCTGAAGGCCATCTGCTCAGCAACAAAGTCGATGGTTCTGGTAATTTCTCCTTTTGCTTGTCTTTCCAGTTCATACATCTGTTTGCACAGTTTTAATCATAATTGTTATCCCTCTTTTGCAGGCCTTACAAAAGAATCACGTTGCTCATAAGCACATGTTGGAGCTGTGAAAAATAACTCGGTTGGCCGTGGCAGAGGCCAACGATAAGATGGCCGAACTAGAAGAAGCGAAACAAAAAACCATCAAGCTACAGGCTGAAGTCTCCCGTCTTACCGACCTGGTCAACATGGCGGAGGCGGCAAAGTAGAAGTCTTTGGCCGGGCTCAAAGACCGTTACTTGTGTGAGTTGGCAAAGCTTGAGTAAAAGAAAGATGCCGAAATTGCCGAGTTGAAAAAGAGCGCGAATGACGCTGAGGACCGCAGCTATAAAGAAGGCGAGGCCACGTATGTCAAGCAGTGCGAAGCTGCAAAAGACATCTTCTTTAAATGCGGCTGGAAAGTAGCTATTGCGCAACTCGGCCTAGACCCAGAGACCGACGTTTTTCAAAACCCTCTTCCTCATTTTATCCCAAGTTATATGGCGGACTATGCCAATGCCATCCAGCACAAGTTTCTCCAAAATGGGGAGGAAGAAGGATCGCCTGAACCTGACAATGCTCTGACTATCAACAAAGATCGCAGTCAAACCGGACAAACAACCCAGGTGGAGCCACTGGTACCAAGCACGGTTTACGACGCGCCTGTGACCGACGTACCTGATGAAACTAGGCTACAGAGTGGTGAAACTTAGGTTGTTCTGGATGCAGATTTGGATGACCTCTTTGTTTGATAATTTTTCATCATTTTTTTTTTGTATTTTGTATTTTGTAAGAATTTGTAGCCGGGCTAAGACCCCTCATTTTGTAGTATACAATTTTCATCTCGAATGAAATCCACTGTTTTGTTATTCTTTTTGTTCGGTTTGGATACTATTACTTGTAATTGCCCTACTACCTTTTGCTCGGTTGCCATTCCTCAATTTTTACGGCTGAGATACCCATCATACATGCCCACCTTCTCTAGCCGAGGTCCTTATCTCGGCTGAAGACACCTAATCGTTGGTTATTCCTGCCAACCTCTCCAGCCTGGATCCTTATTATGGATGAAGAGAGCAAAATGTTGGTTATTCCTGCCAACCTCTTCAGCCTAGATCCTGATCTCGGCTGAAGAGAAATAAGTGTTGGTTATTCCTGCCAACCTCTTCAGCCTAGATCCTGATCTCGGCTGAAGAGAGATAAATGTTGGTTATTCCTGCCAACCTCTTCAGCCTAGATCTTGATCTCGACTGAAGAGAAATAAGTGTTGGTTATTCCGGCCAACGTTCTTCAGCCTATATCCTGATCTGGGCTGAAGAGAGCTCAATGTTTGGTTATTCCTGCCAAACTTTCCGATTGTCCCTTGCTGGTAGTGACTGAGAATAACTTTTACAATAGAAAGACTTTATGCTGAGAAAGTAAACTACTTGTATTTATTTGGAAAAAGGAAAAATTACATTTATTCTAAGGAAAAAAGCTAAAAATAAAATAACTTGAGATTGACAGTATTCCATGGCCTGGGAACAGCCTTGCTGTCTTATCTTCCAAGTGATATGCCCATTTTCCTGCTAAACCAACCACTTTATATGGTCCTTCCCAATTAGGTCCTAGCTTGCCATCTCCGGGTACCAAAGTGTTGCCCATTACTTTGTGTAAAACCTAATCCCCAACCTTGAATTGCCTCGGATGAACTGTTTTGTTGTACTTTCTAGATAACTCATGCTGATATGAGGCAATGTGAACCAATGCTCTTTCCCTTCTTTCTTCTGCGAGGTCGAGTTCTAAGGTTATAGCTTCTCCATTTAAGTCTGGATCAAAGTTTCACTTCTTATGGTGGGAAGGCCTACTTCCAGTGGGATTACAGCCTCCATGCCATAGGCCAAAGAAAAAGGAATTTCACCAGTTGACGCCGGGTGTGGTGCGATAAGCCCATAAAACATGAGGAAGCTCCTCAGGCCACTTGCCTTTTGCTTTTTCTAACCTTTTCTTCAAACCATCCAGGACAACTTTGCTTGACGCTTCTGCCTGGCTGTTTGCTTGAGGGTATGCTGGTGTAGAGTTGTAGAATTCTATCTTGTATTCCTCACAAAAGCCCCTGAAGATTTTGCCATCAAACTGAGTGCCATTGTCAGATATCAGTGCTTTGGGTATGCCAAATCGGGTTATGATATTCTGCCAGACAAACTTCTTCACATCTTTCTCTTTTATTGATGCGAGCGCCTCGGCCTCCACCCACTTTGTGAAGTAGTCTGTTGCCGCGAGAAAGAACTTTCTGTTGCCGGGTGCTGTTGGAAGTGGTCCCACTATGTCCAAGCCCCACATTGCAAAGGGCCATGGGCTGGTTAATGGTAGAAGCTCTCTGGCTGGTTAATGTATTTGGTGTGCGAACTTTGACATTTTTCGCACTTCTTGACATACTTCTCTGAATCTACTTGCATGTAAGGCCACCAATAACCTTGTGAAATTACTTTGTAGGCTAGTGATCTTCCCCTTTGGTGGCTTCTGCATACGCCTTCGTGTATCTCGAATAAAAATGCTTCGACCTTTCTAGGATGGACATATTTCAAGTAAGGTCCTGTGAAGGATTTTTTGTATAATGCCAATGATGGAGAGAGCCAGAATCGTTGTGATTTTGCTCTAATTTTGTTGGCCTCTTTCTTTTCTTTAGGTAAGATGCCGTCTTTCAAAAACAGTATGATGGGGTCCATCCATGAGGGGCCTAGTTCAGCGCAACATACCTTAGCTACTTCGGATTTTTCAATGCTTGGTCTGGGTAGGAAGTCGATCAAAACTGGGTGTGGAATAGATGTATCTGTCATTGAGGCAAAACCTGCCAGCTCGTCTGCTCTGCTATTCTCTTCTCGGCCGATTTGCTCTATCCGAACTACTTCAAACTTCATGATCTCCTTTCTGACTAACTCTTGGTACTTAGCCATCCTCTCATCTTTCGCCTCGTAGTCGCCTGAAATCTGGTTTACTACCAGCTGGGAGTCGTTGTAGACCATCAGCTCGGTGGCCTTCATGAAGAGTGCTGCTTTTAGGCCTGCTAAAAGTGCTTCATACTCCGCCTCATTGCTGGATGCTGGGAAGCCAAGGTTGACTGCTTGCTCCACTATTAGGCCATCTGGTGAGATGAGGACTATACCAAGTCCTGCACCATGCCTGTTGGATGCTCCATCCACGAAGAGCTTCCACATCTCTCCGACAAATAGTTTCCAGCAAGTAGAGGGGTCGAAAGATGTCTTGGGGTCATGAGTGTTGCTGATGTTTTCTTCCAAGTCCATGCCTGCTATTAGGGTTTGCTCTTCACTGTCTGACTGTCCCAAGTCTTTACTTGTTGATAAGTCCCTGCTAGATATAGCATGGTTTGCCCTTCCTTCCTGTCTTCAATCCTGTATGGCTTGGGAAGTAGCTGGGCAACTTGTTTTGGGGGCTGCGCAACTCCTGCGGTACTTTCCATCCTCACTTCGGTTGTGTTAGTCAAGTCAACTGGGCAGATGTGATGACTTCCTGGTGTGAACTCAGCCACAAAGTCTGCCAAAGCTTGGGCTTTTATTGCGGTTCTAGGTTGAAACTTGATATCAAATTGTCCCAGCTCTATTGCCCATTTCAGAATTCGTCCCGAAAAGTCCGCCCTCTCAAATAAGGCTTTTAATGGGAAGGCTGTTAGGACAATTATGGTGTGGGCATGAAAGTAATGCGACAGCTTCCAAAGGCCATCATCAAAGCCAAGGCCAGCTTTTCAATGGTAGGTACCTTGTTTCAGCATCCAGCAAGGTTTTGCAAACATAAAATATGGGCAGGTGTTGGATTCCTTCCGCTCTGACCAACACTGCGCTGACTGCATGCTGTGAGACTGCCAAGTACAAAAAGAGTTCTTCTTATAGCACTGGGGTTACTAATAATGGAGAAGAGGTCATGTAGTCCTTTAGGCTCTCTAAGGCGCAGTCACATTCTTCATCCCACTCAAATTTGGCTTTCAAAGCTTGGAAGAATGGTTACATCTGTCAGACGACCGACTTATGAACCGGTTGAGTGCGGCTGCTAGGCCAGTGAGATGCTGTACCTCTTTGACTGTGTTAGGCCTCTTAAGTTCTTGGATTGCTTTGATCTGAGAAGGGTCAGCTTCGATACCTCGGTTGGTTACCAAGAAGCCTAAGAATTTGCCTGATCCTACACCAAATGCACACTTGGATGCGTTCAGGCGTAACATGTTCTTCTTCAAGATTTGGAACATTTCACCTAGGTCCCTGAGGTGGTCCTTCTCATCCTTGCTTTTGACCACCATGTCATCCATGTAAGCTTCCATTGTTCTGCCTAACAATGGTTCAAACATCTTAGTGATCATTCGTTGGAATGTAGCCCCTGCGTTCTTTAGGCCAAAGGGCATACCTTATAACAGTACAGTCCTCTTGGCGTCGTAAACGATGTGACCTCCTAGTCTGGCTCATACATAGCAATCTGATGGTAACCTCTATACGCATCAAAAAAGCTAAGCCGGTTATGTCCTGCCGTTAGGTCCACCAGTTGGTCTATTCGTGGTAGGGGGAAACTGTCCTTTGGGCATGCCTTGTTGACTGTTTTGTAGTCCACGCAAACACGCCATTTGCCATTTTTCTTTGGCACTACCACAGTATTAGAGATCCACCTTGGATAGTGCACTTCTCTAATGGCTCTTGCCTCTAGCAGGTTTCCTACTTCCTCCACCACTATCTCCGCGTGGTGGAGTGCCGATCTGCGAGTGCGCTATATGACTGGTCTGGCGTTTGGGTGGACATTAAGTTGGTAGTAGATGAACTTAGGGTCAATGCCAGGCATGTCGTATGGCGTCCAGGCGAACACTTCGAATTTGAGATTAAGAATTCCATTAACTCGGTTCTCTCAGTGCTGGACAAAGACGATCCTAGCAAAAAGAACTTTTCTGGGTCTTTTTCATCTACCCTTACCTCAACCAAGTCCTCCAATGCCTTCTGCTCTGCTGCTTTGCCTACGTCTACAAACTGTTCATTGCTTTCGGCTCTTCCACCATTTGTACATAGCCTTTTGCAGCCCGACTGCCATTTACTGTGACGAAGCACTGTTTTGACATAGTTTGGTCTCCCAAGACTTCTTCAATTACTCCGGCTTCGTTGGGGAACCACAATGCTTGATGGTAGGTTGACGCTACCGATCGCAGGGCGTGTAACCATGTTCTCCCTAGGATTATGTTATAGGTGGAAGGGACATTTAATATCCAGAATTCCACCTGTTTTGTTACAGATCCTGCTTTGACTGGTAGGATGATCTTGTCGACTGGCCATTTTGCCATTAAGTTGAAACCGACGAGGGGAGATGTTGCAGGTGTCAAGTCTTTGTTCCTCCAATTTTAGTTGTTTAAAGGTTTCATAGTACATTATCTCGCATGAGCTTCCTCGGTCAATCAGGATTCGTCTGATGTCAAAATTCTTGACACACAAGTCACCACCAGTGTGTCCTTGTAGGGGCAATGTAGCCTTGCTAGGTCCTTATTTGAGAAAGATATAACGTTCGAGCCTCTGTTCTTCCTTTTTTGATAGTAGGTTGTGCACTTAATACCTTTCTCAAGTGCTCAGCCTTTTTGATCATTCCCCTTAGCTCACATACCCGCTCGGGTTCGATGATTCCATGTATCACGTTAATTACGCCTTGAGGCAGACCGTCAACCGGCATCCCGTTTGGTTTGTTAGGGTCCTGTGGGGCTGGCTGCGTCCCCCCTTCTATATACTGGTCCAGGTGCCCTGCAGCTACCAACTCTTCTAGATGTTGCCTCAGGGGTGTGCAGTTTTCAGTGCAGTGCCCCTTCTCATCATGGAAGGTGCAGCGGGACCTCTCGTTGTAACCCCTTTGTGCCTCTCCCAACTTTGCCAGCCACTGAACGTAGGGTTCATTGCGTATCTCGCTAAGAATTCGATAGATAGGTTTATTGAATATGTGGTGATGGCAGTGCAGACCCTTAACTTCCTTTTTTCTGGGTTCTCTTTGTTGGCTCGCCTGCCTCGCCCATTCCTGCTAGGTTGTTCTACTGTGTTAACTTTTGCTGTAGTCTTTTTATCTGGCAATGCTGTTGTGCCAGATTTTGCCTTAGCACGGGCACTGTCTTCCTCTACTCGGATATGTTGATGTACCCTCTCCATTAGGGCCTCCATTGTGAGGGGTGGCACCATTGTTATTGAGTCCCTCAGTTTGTTGCCGACATGTAGATCCCGTTTGTATTGTGTAATGGCGAGGTTTGTGGGGCAATCCCCAATCTGGTTGAAGGTCTCCCAATAGCGACTGTTGTAAGACCTCAATGTCCCCTTTCGTCCATGTCAATGGAGAGTAGCTAATCGATCTCCACTGGTGTTTTGGTATTCGTCCTGAAATCTGGTTACGAACGCTTCTGCTAATTGTGCCCACGAGGCGATGCTGCCCTCAGGCAGCCTTTCAAACCAGGTTAGACCTAGGTCGCCAAGGCTGGATGGGAACAGCATGCACATTAGAGCCTCATTCCTCCAATATACTTCCATAACCTGGCGAAAGTGGCTTAAGTGCATGTAGGGGTCTGACTTCCCTTCATAAATAGTGAACTTAGGCTGATGGAAACCCGAAGGTAGCGGTGCGTTCTCTATTGCCGGAACGAACGGCGAGCTTGTAATCTTGCAAATACTTTATTTGCTGGTTCGTAGGCAAGGCGCGGCATTGTCATCCCTACCTCGACACTCCCACGTGTCTTAGGGGCCAACCGCTGTAGTGCTGAAATTTGTGAGGGTCGCGGCCCTAGTGTCCTCCTTCCGTCAGGCCTTCTCTTCAAGCACTGTTTGTAAGTCCGCCGACCTAGGCAACTTTGAGTGCCTTGATGTCGTCTGAAGCGTGTGCGAGGGGTGATAGGTGCTTCCCCCTGTATATGACCTTTTAGTCCTCGTTCTCTCAGACCTGGAGTGACGAGTCCTGGAAGTCCTTGATTGAGTGTCGCCTGTTCTAAGGCTCTTACTTTCTACTTATGATGGCGTGGTATGTCTGTTACGATCCTTAGGGTGGCGAGGGGCGTGTTACCTTTGCGCCCCTCTCCGGTCGCCACCCCCTTCCCTTTTATCTGGTGCTTCATTATCTCCATGTTTGCCGCCATCTTCCTTATTAACTCGTCTTGCTCCCTTACGCGATCCTCCAAAACTTGAGGATCCAGCCTTCTTCTTTGTCTTTCAGGACTCTGAAACGATGGGGCTTGAGCCCCGTCTCTCCCTTGTGTCCCTCCGGGAGTTTCGTCGCTGAGGTTCTAAATCCGCCATGGGAGGGATGAAGGTAAACCTTCGCGCCTCCCACCTCCCTCTGAGGTTTGCCTATCAATGGCAGATTGCGAAAGTCTTCATTGTGCGCCATTGATTTCAACTAAAGAAAACTCGATCAAAAGGTTTTGTTCTTTGTGTTTTCCCACAGACGGTGCCAATTGTACGAGCACGAAATAATCTTCTCGTATAATCCTGTTGATCAAGTTTGCGCTCCTCCAAACGTCGTCGCTTTACTTCCAGAAAACACAAACATGAGCTCGCTGACGGGTGTGTGCCGGAAACCCCTTCGATGCCTAAATCAGCAAATAGATAATAGACGATAAGTTCTATGTATTCTAGAGTAAGAATTGGGATACCTCTACATAAGTTCTGTTGTGAGCTTTTATAGTTTTTGCTTGGCATAATCCTAGTAGGACTCTTATTCCTCAATGTAGAGTCCTCCTAGGAATCACACTCCTGAAAGATAATGCTTAGCCTTCAACACCCTCCTCACTGCTTAAACCAAGTGAGATGGTTTTACCACGGTTGAATAACAGTATGACTGAGCTAACACTAGGCCCTTTAACATACTCAATCTGGTGCTTTCATATGCAACACCTAGCTCGGTTCCTGTTCACTTATACGCCGGTTTGGCTGTTTAGACCGAGCTAACCGCAGCAGCCCCAACTGAGCTAACAAGGGTGAGGTCCAATTTGTGAAGCCCAAACACCTCGACCCATAGCTCGGCCCAAACTTCTCCTGGCCCAAGCTCGTTAGTGTTTAGACCGAGCTACAGCAGCTCATGCCTCGATTCGACGGGCGGCCCAACTTCTAAAGAAGCCTCTTCCTTAGCTCGGCCCAATTTATTTATAAATTACCCTCTCATATATATATTCATGTATGAATGGAAACATATAATAGAGGTCATTAACATTACGGTCGATTGGTCATTTTTTATAATTATAATTATAATTATTTATTCATTTTTATTGTGATCACATCCAAATGCTCCTCAATTGTTGTTATATAAAATAGAAATAATATTTACAATTTCTTGTAAACCACTCCATCAAAATTGATTTTTAATATGAACCATTAACACATCGTAGACCTTGGGTCGCATAAATCATAATATTGTGATTTTTGACAAAACTAACAGTGTTACAAATTTTAAATTTAACAAATGTGGGTTGTTCATAATTTTTAGTCATGTTTGACTTAAGAATACATCTTTTCATATCGTTGTCATTATTTTGAAAAGAAAAGAGTATAGTATATACCCCTTAAAATGTGTGTGCTATATACACCTTATAACTGTAGAAGAAAATGATATAATTTCATACTTTGTGAGTCATAAAAAAGTCATAACCAAATATCTCAAAATAATGTCATAATTAAAGAAAAAAATTAATCATAACTAAAGAAAAAGAAAAAAGATGTAATTAAATATACATATGATATGGGAAATTATTCAATATGATATAAAGTGTGCACAATGGAATTCTTTATTTTGACGGGTTTATCGGTAAGGGTTGTGTTTTCTTTGAGTCATGTTGGCTTCCAAGCTTGCCTCCCAACAACACTTCGGTGGTGTTTGTTTACAAGGATTGGCCCATCGGATGGACTAATAGTTCATTCGGACTAATAGTCCGTTGTTTGATTGAAAATTTTTGTATTGAACTAATAGTCCATCCGTACTTTTAATTCCAAATCTGTTGGACTGTTGTATCCTATGTGGGGAGTGGGATACAAATCATGGGATACCTTATCCCATGAGATTAGGTAATGAAATTACATTTTTGAACCTCCACTATCTAATATCTCTTTAAAAATAAAATTTATTTATTAAATTATCTATAGTTAATTTTTTTTTGGGATCAAATATACCTAATTTATTTATTAAATTTATGTAATTTTTATTAATATTCTATTTATTCAATTTTTTAAAAGTTCTAGTAAAAAAATAAAATAAAATTTATAATTCAGATTTAATATTCCTATTATTTAGTAAATAATTCAAAAGGGCAAAATAATCTTTTGACTATTTATCCTTCTCCATAATATCCCAAACAAATTTAGGATTTAATAAAATGGTCAAATCCAAACATCTAATCTTATGACTAAACAAATATAGGATACAAATCCAGTCCAACCAAATAGTTCGAGGACAATGTACCACAAGACTAATAATCCGATAGATTACAATCATCCCTTATCTAGCCCATCCAAACAAACCCATCTTTACTGTTTTGTTTTTCATTAGCTGTTATCATTAATGAATGGAGAGTGGTTCTTAATTTCAGCCATAGGCTCAAGACATCTCTATCAAAATAGTCAAATTTTTAATTAAAAGTCTGTTTTTTTTTAAAAAAAATTATTTTAACTAATCATCTTTTTAAATATATTCTCCAATAAACTCTTTATTTTTACTTTATTCTATTTTTATTTATTTATTCCAATACCAAATTTAATATTTAAGAGAATTAAAATAATGAATGATCACATTTGTCTAGAGTAATGATATATAAATAAAATATTAGATAAATTACATTCACATCTGTTAAAATTTGAAGAAAATGCAATAAATTTCATAATAGTTTGCATACTATATTAGACTGCTTTAAGGTTTTAATTTACGTAACATTTAATCTATTTTTCTCCATAATATATTAGTCTTATGGATAAAAAAAATGATTGTTGTCATCTTTTTTACATTAAATTATTTATTTTATTTATCTTTGAGTCTTAACACAACCTAAATTTGTTCTGATCCCTTTAAGCTTACAAATGAAGAGGTTGATTTAATTAGTGGAAATTACGGTCTAGTGGAGAGTAAAAAAAAATATATATTATAAACACATGGGAGTGCAAGTGACCCTATGGTGGAGTGTAAGTGAAAATTTGTTGCACCCCTCCGTGTTTCTGTAATTTTTTTTCTCTTTTGCCCCATTTGGTAGTAATTATCCCATTTAATTATCTCAAAGCATATGGTTTGCTGTGTCCAAACTTCATGGAAGTCAATGTAATTTATCCTAAAAAAAAATAAAATTATATTGAATTTACATACAAAGTGATGTGATACCTTATGCTCCGTTCATCTCAATTTAAAATACATATTATTCTAACTTATATTTTCAAAAATAACACAATTATATCATTTTGATTCAGGTTTTTATATATATATTCAAATTTTCTTTATAAATAATTTTTCTTAATTTATCAAATTGTGTTTTTTTATTTCATGTATTACAATTGCATTAGTTTAATTGATTAAATAATAAACAAAATATAATAACTATAATATAATAGAATATATAAATATTTTATTACCTAAAATCATTTGTTGAATCCTTTTTCCCTAATTACATGTAATTAGTGGTTTGTTGTTCAACTAAAGTAACTAGCCAAGAATTGAGTTTGATGGAATGTTAGTAAAAATTGGATTTAAACCTGATCGAAAGTGATTAATCAACAAACCTAAATTAATTTTCCCAGAAACACAAAAGACCAGACTTGTGGTTGAATTTTATGCCTTAAATAGATTAAAGATTTCTTTGGAAGCAATTAAATAAAGAAGAAAAAAGAACAGAATATGTATTATTCAAATAAATTGTCACTTGCTACAAGTTATATGAACTTAAACAAGAACAAGGCACTGAAAAATACATCGATCGACAGAAGAGAAGAAATGGGAGTTGGAAAAAATTATCACTAATCTACTTTTAGAGTTGATAATTTGACTACTCCTAATTAGAAACTAATATCACGATGAGTGAGTGGTTTGACTGATGCCTATTTCTCTCTTGAAGTCTTCTTTTTATACTCGCTTGACAATTCTTCAATGCAGCAATTTCCCATGATCTTCCTTGATCTTCTATCTCTTTGCATCTGTATCCCTTCATCTTAGGAACTATTTGACAGATTTCCTGTTCACTTAGTTCCCATTCCTTGATTCTTGGAAACTACTAACTGCCTTTTTAATTTTGGGTAATTATTCAGTAATCCCGAAGTATGGATATGAGATATTCCACATTATTATGATTGGTGGAGAAGGTGGATAGGTGGGGTATTGTATTGGGTGATTGGGGAACATGAGGGGCATATTGAATGATAATTGATTAGACAGTACAGACACATGATACTTCAGGATTATTGAATAATTTCTCTCTTCCCTCCGTGGCTTTCTCTTTCCTCCAACAACTATGTCATCATGCCACCTCATTGTGCCACGTCATCAACCTGTCGATGGAAAAAATTTGAAATTTTTAGTGCCAACAATGGCCCCCTCATTCAAGGTAAAAGGTGTTTTGCCTTGAATGATTTTCCTTATTTTCTCTTTGAGTTGGAGGCCCACTGAGGCCTCTCTTTTAAATTAAAAAAAAAAAAAAAAAAAACAAAATATAAAGTCCAAATCGAAGGTCCCATTCTTTCAACAACTTCTAGGCCCAAAACCTTCAATAGATTTGGGCCTTGCACGAAGGTATTTAAAGGAATTTGAACGTTCCCTCTACTCTCTCTATTCTTTAATTTGTCAAACTTCTCAGTCTCTACAACCTCTGTCAAAAACTCTAACTCTCAATCCATGGCTTCTGACCAAGTTGAATATCTCCCTCATCGATTTCCTCATGAGGCCATCCAACTTCTTGAAAGAGCAAATACGACTCTCAAATTACTCCTACCCTTGCCATAGGTAGTGGAATGCTTGGGTCCTTTGTCCAAACCACTTTTCCATATAGCCTCTTTCCTTACTATCCCATTATCAATGGCGAGACTCTCCTTTTGGATCAACCTTTACTCTTATGGCTTAACTAGTCGTCACGCCCAAAATCATGGCCTAAACCAACTAACACATGGGTAACCTGGGTAAAGAGAATGACCATATTCGAAAGAGATCTATGGCACAGACTGGGTATTTACAAGCCATTCAACTGTCTACCATATCCTTTGAGATACACTCATGGCTCATTGGTTCTGCTACTTGCTTTTAGTCCACCTTTAGTAATTCCATGATGCTCAGGTTTGGTATGATTTCTCCCACCTTTCTTGACATCATACATCTTACTGGCCTTCCTGCTTATGGCCAAGATATGCATGCCCTCCTTGATTCTCCTGATGTTAAGCATGGGGTTAAGACCAACAATTACGCCAAATTTATCACAAACCATTCCCAAAAAACTAGAATTCCCATAATTACTAAAAAGACTGCCTTTTTTTTTTTTTTTTTTGTTGGTTATGCCAATCCCTTTTTTGTGTTGCTAGCTTTAGGATCACAAAGGAATACCTCACCCTTGCTCTCCTTCTCCAAGAGGGCAGGCAATTAATTTTTGCACCCTTCCTTTTGGCCACCATGTAGAGAGGCCTATTTTCCTTACATAGCAAAAGAATCAGTCATAGTGTAGGGGCCCTTTCTGGCTCTTTCATGTTTAGCTTCTTGCTTATTTTCCAAAAATCAAGTCTAGAAAAAGGATAGACTATATTGCTAGATGTGAGATCTATGCTGAGTTTTTTTCTCACACAGACCTTCTCCCAGTGCGATCTTTGCTCAATACTTCTCCATTTTTTTTTTTTTTGGGATTTACCGTTAATAGAACTCCTTTCTTTTCCTTTTAATCTTTCCTTTTCACTTTTGCTTCTTTGAAATTCTGGTATGATGATCCAACCACTCTTGATGATGACTTCAGGCAGAGGAAAAAAACCAAATTTGTCTTACCTCTAGGTACATCTTAGTTGGGGGATCTATTTCTAGCAACAAAAAGTCAAATTGTAGTTTTGAAAGATACAACCCTTGCCAATGGGCCAGACAATTTGGGCTCATTCAAGACATCTCACTTCCTTGTATTTACCCCACTATTCATGAGTACGTAAACATTAGAGTCCAATTTACTAAATAACTTTATGTCTATGCCATTTTCTCTGAGAACCAAAAGCTCCTTCAGAAACCTAGCTTTTTACTTTTGAAGCTAGCTTATGTATTACTTAGAGGTTTGAGACCTGGTGGACCATTTTTAGTGCCACCATTTTCAACAAATCACTAGATGAGTATTTGGCCAGCCTCTCCCTCTCTCATCGACAGAGGCAAACTCTTAAGACATTCACTCTCCTATTGGCCTATTTTTCTCTATTTTTATTTTTGCTACCCCCTTTTTCTTGTTACTAACTTTTGATTATCAATAGTTGATTTTTTTGAAGAGGCTCAGGCTGCCACTTTCAACGTCTCTCACCCATTGTTTGCCTTTAGCAAGGCAAAAGGCAAAACTCCTAAGGTTTATACCAAAAGGCCAAGGAAAAGAAGAAATCCTATGGATGACCCCCTCATGCCCTCTACCTTCATAGCTTATGATGTAGATCTTGGCAGAAAGGATAAAAAGAATCTTCCCCCTTTTGAGAAACAATCTAAGTCTGAAGGTGGAAAGCCTTTCTCAGAGATAAAATCAAAGGAAAAACAAGATCCTACCAGTATAGGAATAGATGAGGAGCAAGGTTTTGACACAGACAACTTGACTATGGAGGAACACAGACTTATCCTTGAAGATCTCAACCTAGTAGAGCAAAGATTGGTCAATGAGCCTCAACTCTAACCACAACCTACTGACACCATTCCAACTGGCCTTTTTTCTGATGAAGACAACATGCTAATTAACTCATATTTTAAAGACTCAGCTAGGAAAGTCAAAGCAACCCAGGTTTGTCTTCTTCTCTATTCACACAAACCATTTCTTGCTCTGCTCTTTTTCCTTTTTGCTTTCCTCATCAATTTCTCCTTTCTCCCTCTTTCAACAACAAAAAAAGAAAGAAAAACTCCCGGTGGCTGAGGATACCAACAACCATTCCAAGGATTCTGATCCTTAGCACACTGTTGATAAAGAAATGGTAAAACAAGAAGATGTCTTCACCCTAACTATTGTAGAAGTAATTGCTAAACTTCCAACCTATGCTGCCATTATTATACTTGTACCTCCACTGCAAGCTATCCCATTTAGCGATGATAAAGTTGTAGCAATACACTATACCAGTTATGATTTCTCTAGCAACAGTGATTCAGGCCCTCTACTCCATCAATAGAGATTCCACCAACATGATGGGCTTCATCTTCAAGACCTGAAGTATTTGAAGGATAGGGGTCTAGAGCTAATGATTATGCTCCTAACCCAAGCAATATCCCTGAATTTGGAGCTGAAAAAGCAAAGTCTTCTACTGAAGAGAGAAGGCTCAATAATGAAGTCCAAAAGCAAAACCAAGAGTTCACCCTCGAGCACACTAATCCTATCACCGAACAGACTCTTGAGACTAGAGAAAACATGCCCGCTTCACTACCCCAAGGTAAGCTCTCTCACTTTTTCCTCTTTTTCTATCATCCATTCTTTTATCTTCTCATTCCTCACTCTTCTTTTCCAAGGACCATTTTATAATTAATCAACAGAACCTCTTCTAGCCCAGAGGTCAACCTCCTCCAGACCGGTCATGACACTGGTCCACAAAATAGCACAACTACCCCTTCTGAAGGTATTTACAACCCCTTCACTAGCTATCTCTTCTCTGTCTTGTATGACCCTAGAAACCATCTAGGTGACATCCTTTTTCTCACACTTCCACTAATGGCTTCTCCAAAGTCTACCTTTGCAATCCTAAAAATAAGGCTTTCAGCTTTTGAGCCTTTCTCCATTCTTTCAAGTAATACTGAAACAAGGGTTGAAAACCCTTGCCCTAACAATCTTATGGAAGTACGAGAGTAAACAACTTCACTACAAGCTATTGAGGCCATTTCTCTTGCTTAAGCTACCAATGCCACACCTCTTCTAAGCACCGCTGAGGTGGCATTCAGACTTCTTATACTAGCCCTACCAGAAGCATTTCCACATCTTTTGCCAACGCTGATGTAATTTTCCTTTTAACCCTCATATCTAATCACGCTTTTCTGGATCTAAACTTATCCTTTGCACAGGTTAAGACCTCATTTCCCATGGACTTGACTCCAGACTTGCTCCAACAAGCCAATGTTTTCTAATTGTCAGTGGCTAGCACTACTTATGAAGAAAAATTCAACCAACTTACCCTTTTTGAGCAACAAGAGGTCAACCAATTCTTTCTATTGCTAAGCCATCATTTTGAAGACCTTACCCTTTACAGGGCTGATGAAAGACTTTTAGACCCTAATCAGCTCCAAATCCTTCAAGATTTCATGGCCAACTTGCCTAATCACCTTATTTCCATAGCCCAATTCCAAACTAAAACTGAGGCTGTCAATGCACAAATGGCCAATCTAAGACAAACCTCACACACCTTAGCCAATGCTACTGCCAGAACCCAGGCCATCTTCAAGGAGAATGCCTCCATCGATGAGAACAAAACTTCCATTATTGCACAAATAGCCCAATTGTAAGCAGAACTTGCTGCAGCTGATGCTTGACAAACTCTCTTAATGGAGGAACAAACTAGCATTAACCAAAGCATGCCTCAGTTGCTGGCCGAAAATGTCCCTGCTGCTCTTAGGGTTGCCTAGGTCAACCTCAAAAAGAACTATTATGACAACCCCCTTATGTATTATGCTTTTAATTCTTTAATTATACATGTGCTTATGTGCTAGGTGTGAATTTGAATCTTAATTATGTGATTAATGTGGTTTTTGACTTCTTATCTATTGATTGTAAGAATATCTGTTATGATTTTCGTTATAATATGAAATTGAAGGCCTTAATGGCATAAAAAATCAGAATTGGTTAAATTTTTGTGAATGACATAATTCTTAGAGCCTAATTAGAAGTTTTATTAAAATTTGATTCAGTTTAGAAATATTAAGTTTTGATTAAGTTAACCTAAATATAATTAATTAACTTAAATGTTTATCAAGGCCTTAAGCTAATCACAAGTATATAAGTTAAGAGATGAGAGAAATAGCTCATTTTGAGCTCAAGAAATCTGCTGGAAACATTAGAGAGAGAATGATAGCAACTTAGAGAGAGAGAGAGAGAGAGAGAGGAGGCTAGAAGACTTGGTATTTGACAAGGAAATTGGAGAATCGGGTAGAACAACTCAAGTTCTTGCTAGAATTTGCTTGATTAAAGACTTTAGGTAAGTGATTAGCTTTCAATTTATGAAACTAAGTCATTTCATATGTGAATTCAAGAAGATTATCTGTTAAATGTAAGAATTGAGCTTCGGATAAAGAATTGGAGGTTAATTCATACATGCATGCATAATTTGGTAGAGTTTCATAAGTTTGAGCATGATTCATGTCATCCATGTTGAGTTTTGAAACTATCTTATACATGCACTCATGATTCATAAGAGTTTGAAGTTAGATTTTATGTTTTTGTAAACTTGGAAAGGAATTTAAAGTTTAATCATACATGCATAATCATTTGAGTTGAATTCATGAAGATTGGCCATGAGGCTTGAGAAGTGGTCTTGAATCCATGTTTACAGAAGAGTTTTAAGTGTTTGAGAAGTTGTGAATGAGCCATACAAAATCATGATTTGAAACTATGAGTTTTGAAGTTTAACGCTATTATGGAAATTCTATAATTTTGCCTCACGCTCGAGCGAACAAGTTGTCACTCGAGCGCACATTTCATGCATTCAGTATTTTTGCAGACATTTGTAATTGGTTTCAGTGACCAAGTCACCACTTGAGCAACCATATTTTATTTTGCACCTTGGTTCGAGCGAACATCAAGCCTAGATTCGATCATCCAGTACTTTTGCAGACCATGTGGACCGCTTGAGTGACTAATGTTACGCTCAAGCGAACTGTCCTGTTTCAGCATATTTTGAAAAGCCATGTTTTACTCATTCTGACATTCTCATTCCTTTATGGGCATTCTTAGGCATGAATTGAACATCCTAAATGAATTAAAGAGTTAGAATGAAGGCTAAAGAATTGAATAAGTTAAAGAACAATCCGCTTAAGCAATGTAATCCAATCTGTGTACGCTTACAAATTGTGTAGGATCATCCACGAGGATGAGTCAACAACTGAATTATTGTGAGTAATATCTTAGTAAAGATATTTTCTTACTGACTCTATTTTCTAAATGTCCTAATGTGGTAAGCTTTTCCGAAACTGTGATTTTGCAAGTGTGATTGAGTTTCTATCTGTCTGATTAACATAATATCTGCAAATGTGTTTGATGAATACGAATGTATATAATGGACCCAAGGTCATTCTATATATCTGAATTGGACCCAAGGTTGTTCTATACATTTGACAAGATTGGACCCAAGGTCGTTCTGAACATCTGATAAGTCTGACTATCTATTATGAGTTGACCGAATGGTCGATATATAGTTGTAAATGATTGGACCCGAGGTCGTTCTGTTATGATATGATCAATTCTATTATGTACATCTGTTATACATTGGACCCAAGGTTGTTCTGTTATCTATTCGACCCAAGGTCGTTCCGTTATGTATTGCTTATGATATAGAAATGCTTACATCATTTACTAGAACTCATTCACATAACCCATTTACTCTGATGTTATTCACTGGATGTTAGCTCACTCCGCTATATATATGAATGTAGGTGAGCAGCGAGACATCCAGCCCTAGCCCCAGTAAACCTGTGGAGAAATACCAAGTTTTTGTGGAGTCAGCAAAGGATGACTCACGCAGGAGGCTTTTCTCTTTTGATTTTCTATTTTCTTTTGTTGGTACAAGTGTGTTGACTTAGTTAACTAGTCGACTATCACCCATACGACATCATTACCCAGTTAAGTTCTCGGAAGACCCACAACAAAATCCATAGTGACATGCTCCTACTTCCACTCGGCTATAGGCAAGGGTTGCAACAAACTCGTTGGCCTCTGATGCTCAGCCTTCACTTGTTAACAAGTAAGACACCTTGATACAAACAAGGCTATGTCTCTTTTCATCCTGTAACAACCTGTGGACTCGCCTTTTTCCACGCCCCCTTTTGAAAGGTTTGAAAAGAAGGCGTCATAGTTCGACTCCTGCTGTTCTGAATCTAGTCTCACAAATGTAATGTGAAATTGATAAACACCAAAGAGTCCAAATCCAGCAAATCTTTTTGAAAATCGATTTTAAATCAAATAATGCCAAAAATTGGACTGCTTTTTCAGATACAGAGTCGCCACCTAAATATTTTATTTTGGAAAATTTAGCAAACCCTGACTCATGCCAAAGGCCACGTATTCGTCATCACCAAAGTTGCCTCGGCTCAGGAACTTGGGTACGAAGGGGGAAGGTCATGAATTGAGCACCTCTACTCGCCCGATCAAAGATCGACCTCTACTAATCATGATTTGATCTTTTATAAACATTATGTGTTCTTATTATGGTTATTAAGCTAGCTTTACTATGTGATGCGCATAAGCAAATATACACTAGTTTGCTCAATTTGGAACAATCCAACTCATGTTTGTTTGCGAAAAATGGTTTGAATTTGCCACCTCAAGTGGGCTTAAAGATGCGGGTTTGCCACCAAACATAGTGGGCTTAAAACATGATTTGCCACTCAACAAAGTGGGCTTAAAACGCACATTCGTTGAATTATTCCAATTCAAACAACAAGCCTTCATCCATAGGCATTCAAGCAGTTTAGCATTTAAGCACATAGCCTCATGGTAAGCATGCTAGACATGGCAACATTCACACTTATGCAAGTATGCTAAAGTAAAAACTCACCTAGTACTCCGAGCCAAAACAGAAACTAGTTAGAAAGATGCGTGATCCTAACTATGTTAACTGTCTAATGCAACACATGCAATATGCAATTAATAGGCTTAGCTACTAATATGGCATATGAATCAATTAGAACAACATGCGATTAAATACGTATTCAAAGAATATATCAAAATAATAATGCAGTTTGAATGATGCGCCGAGCCTCGGTGCATGCAAGACAAATGAATGGATGCAAGCATGTGATATGCTAAGTTGAAATATGCCCTAATCTAACCATCGAAAGCGATTAAATAAAAGGGAAAAAGATGTGGGGTTGGAAAATATACACACACGCACGCATACTTATTACAACATTACGCCCTCGCGAAGGAGTGTCCGAATGAATAAGAGCTAACTAGCTAGATGATTAAACTAATCTAATTAAGCTAATTAGACTAATTATTACAAATCAAAAGAATAACTAGCTAAGCTAATTACTAATTATTACAACACTTTAGCTAACTAGAAAACTAATTAGTTAACACAAATGTACATGAACTAAGCATGTAAAACATTAAACTATGCTGCCACTACTCCGCCTTGGAAAGTGGAAGATGCACACGCTCGGTTTTGGCCTGAAAAGACCTCCGTTTTGCTCTCAAAAGCCTCTGTTTGCAGGGTTGAGCATTTCTAGAACCTTTCTGCTCCACCTTACCAAATCTTTGCTGAGGTTTACATAGTGGCCTGCTGGCCCTCTGTCGGCCAAGAAGGTGTCCTGCCAGCCAGAAATGATGCACTGAAAGCCATAAGTGGTGCACTGCCGGCCACTGATGCATTGGATCACCATGCTGCAATAGAGCATAAACAGAGCAAAAAGGGGGTTTTTCCAAGGATTTGTTTGTACTACATCCCTCCTTATCATCTCAATATCTCAAAGGAGTGACACATTTAGATCCAAAACCACCAATCAAGCAAGTTCATTGCATGATGTCCAAAGATCCAAGTTGTACAATTTCGATAAATGCACAAATATGACCAACAAGACCACCACCATATCATGCATGATCAAGGGCAATGGAGACCTAGGAAAGTGGAACATTTCATCACTTTTGAGTATGAAATGTCCCATTTTCCTTGTGTTCAAATTAACGTCCGATTTGAACACATGCAATGCAACATAAGGGCATGCTTATCTTGCCACTTTTACTTGTCAATTTTGTTTACACATTTTAATTACCAAATCATTCTTTAATCAAATTGTCCATTGGTGAGTATCCTCTAAAGTGAAGGAAGTGTCAACCAAGGGGTAGTGTAAGGCAAGAGAGAGATCATGCCTTTGATAATGAACCCTCAAAGAGGATTAAACCATTGAGCATGACCTCAATCTCAAGCTTAAAGGATCCCAAGTTTGAAATAACCCTTAAAAGAAAATGAAAGAGTGAAGCAAAAAGGAAGGTTGTAGAGATTTAGATGCTGAAATTGAGTGATAAAAGCACTAAAAACATGTAGCCAAGTCACAACAATGATGTTTAAAGCCTTAAAACAACAAGCTAGTGCAAGGATTTACACTACAACTACACAAAACAAAGTTCAAATGAACCAAACAGCCCAAAACAGAGCTAAAGCAGGCTATTTTAGAGGCTAAAACATGCTGGACTTAAGCTAAGTTAAGCTAGAAAAGCATGCCAACATGTAAGGCTAACTAAGTATGCAAACAAGACACAAGGAGGGGAGGCTAACCCCTATATTTTGGACTTCAAAATGAGATTTTTGTCACTGGAAAACCGCTGAAATTCAGTGGTTAAAAGGCCCAAAAAAGTTGGTTTGAAAGTGATGATCAAAGGCACAAAAGGCTTTACAAACTAAGGAACAAGAAGGGTAAACCACCCCTAACCAAAAAAGGGGTCAAACCACCATTTTTAAGCCACAAAAACAGAACCTTTTACAGTTCAAAACCTGCCCCAGAAACAATTGAAAAAGATAGAAAAACAAGTATTGAAAACAAGAAAACAAGACTAGTATTCTACCTTAAAGAAAAGAACACTTTAGGCATAAGTTGAAGCCAAAACCACCTTCAAGAGCTCCAAAAAGGCCCCAAGGAACCTCAGCTCAAAGGTGAGAGGATTTGGTTTAGGAGAAGTAGGCAAAAGTGTAGAGAAATAAGGCAAACACACACAATTTTGCAAGAGGAGAGAGAAAATTTTTATGTCTCCAATTTTTCTAACCCCTTCACATGAGAGAGAGGGGTCCTATATATAGAGAAACACAAATTTTCCTCATAAACATCCGGCCACACACGTGTTGGAAGATGCATGAATGTGTGCAAACAGTTGGCACAAAATATCACAAATATCTGCAGCAAACAAAGGTGGCCAGCTAGCCATCAGTGGTGGCCGACAAGGCTTCATTGATGGCAGAAATGCACATCAATGGCCGGCAAAGGAGAAGTGGTGGTTGGTAGCCTCCAAGGATGACCGGCAAGCCATCAGGAACTTTAGGCTGAAAAGACCCAAGCATGGTCCAAAGATGAGACAAAATGGATGCAGGGTTTGAAATACTCAAAGCTGTGGCATTCTGATAGAGACTTTGAGCGTTCGGCGAGCAATCAGATTCGTCATCAGATGTACCTGCAAGAACATCCAAATCTTAAAGAGCCATAAAAAATGAGGTGTCTACACAACCCCGACCCATGATTAGCGCTAATTCATGCTTAAGTATGCCTAACAAGTAATTAAGAAGAAATCCTGAGTTAATTACATGTGCATTGCATTATTTTGTGTTTATATCTGTTTAACTTAGAAAGATCTGTTCATGTTTTTGTTCGGTTTGCGAATTGAAGGCCTTATCGACATCCGATTCAGAAATTGACTTGATTTATGTGTTATTTGAAATTTTTAGAACATTATGGTAGGTTTAATCAAAATTTGATTTAGAACAATTAAATTAGATTAAATTAATGCCCTTTTAATTAACCTTAATTAATTATCGTTAAGTGAGCCTATATAAGGCTTCTTATATGCCTTCACCCTTTTCTTTTCTTCATTTCAATACATTTGAGCTCACAAACACAAGAAAAAACGTGTGAGAGAGAGAGAGATAGAAGAAAATTGGGAGCAAAAGTTGGGATATGGGAGAATTGCTAGGAATTATTGGAGATTTGCACAGAATTTGGGAATTGAAGCTTCCTCACTTGTGCAATCTAGACTCTAGGTAAGAGCTTTATTCTTTGGCCTTGTAATGTAGTTGAATATTGTATGAAAACAAGTGAATTAGATGAATTCATGTATGGATTGAGCTAGAATTGAAGAAAGATAAGTCATTCCATACATGCATGCATATTTGTAGCATTTTGAAGTTGTTTTCAAAGATTTTCTCCATGCATGTTGTAATTCTAGCATAAGTTGAAGAATTCATAACATTTCTCATCAATGGATCACATTTGATCATATTTTAGAAGCCATAAACTCAAGTGAACACATGCATGTCATATTCATACCATGTTTTTACATTTCAAGTTGAATTGTTGCATGTTTGACATACTTTTGGGCCTTGATTTCATGAAATGATCTTTAAACCATGATATTTTACAAGTTCCTAGATGTTCTCCAGAATTTTGGCCCAAGAAGATGAGTTTTGGGGTGTAGAATTCGAGCTTGGAGCTGGGGAGTGCAATATGGAAATTCCAGATTTTGCACTTCCACTCGAGCATTGGATTCTACACTCGAGCGGCAACCCTGTAATCTTGCACTTCTGCTCGAGTGACCAGAAGTCTGCTCGACCATGAAATGCATGCTCCCAGAAGTTCATGTGTTTTTACTGATCGCTCGAGCGGGGATCGAGCGTCCGCCGAGCATGAAAATCAAGCAACTAATACTTTTTCAAAGTTTGCAGACCGCTCGAGTGAAGAAAGTTACGCTCGAGTGGACTCTTACATTTTGCATATCCGCTCGAGCGGGGAAAGACACGCTCAAGCGTAGACTTTGTTTTCAGCAAATTTTGAAAAATGTTTTCAAATACATTTTAGCATCCTCATTCCATCCTAGGCATTCCTAGGCCAAGATTAAAACACTATAATGAGGATGAGGGCTAGAAACACACCAAGGACAAATGAAATAAGTTACGTATAATCCGAGCGTGTGTTTCAATGTATGTATCTGTCATGTTATATTGGTCACGCGTCTCAAGTTAAGTGAATTGCCTACTCTACTCGTCTATTCAGAGCCACCGGTTATCAGTGAGTAATGACTTAGTAAAGCTATGTTCAAGTTAAATTATTTTATGTATATGGAATAAGATTTGTCCTATGAATGCTATGCTTATGCACTATGAATGATGGTTCATCTCTGATATATATATATATATATGACATTATTGCTATGATTCAAGTATGCTATATGTACCCGGACCAGAGGTTCCTTAATGGAATTGGCACGTTATCTGTACCTGGCTGGAGGTTCCTTTATGGAACTGGAAAGTTATTTGTGCCCAGTCCGAAGGTTCCTTTATGGAACTGGCAAGTTATTCGTACTTGGCCGGAGGTTCCTCTATGGAACTGAGAAATATGATCTATGATGTTCTGTATGTGATCTGTTAGAGCTAACGGATGAATTATGAATGATCAAGCATGATTCCTGAATTATATATATATATATGCATTGAATGAGATCACGAATACGAATTGGTTCTATGCACGGACTTAATTACGGGACATCATTCATTTAACCCTTTACTCTGTTATTATTCACTGTGCTCTCGCTCACTATTTATTTTATATATGTAGGTGATCAAGCACGTGACCAGGCTCAGAGTTGAGGACCTGGCGACTCAGTTTTTGGTCAGTCGCCTTTGTGCCTCCGCGGAGGTTCCCAGTCAAGTCATGTTTAGAGGCTTTTTTTTTTTTTTTTTTTTTGTGGATGTATAAGACTTCATTTCTTTTGACTTACAAAAAGGTCTTCTGTTGTATGTACATGACATAGCATATAAATACTGTATTTTAGTTTTAAGGTTTAAAATTATCTATCCCATGTACGCTTTCACAACTCAAAGGACAATGTATATTTTATATATTTGCTTCCGCAACCCCTAACTATATGTTATTCTGTTAATAGGCTTTTGGTAATCCAAGGATTACTGGCTGGTTACGACACTAAACCTATAGGGGCAGGTTTGGGTCGTGACAGAATGGTATTAGAGCACGTGTTCTACCACACACACGAGTCCATTTGAGCTTAGTGTGTCCTAGTAAGAAGTTAGGGACATTTTATCTGCATGTGTGAGTGTGTGATAATCTCTATAAACGTGAAAACTGAAGTTGAGCCTGAATAAATGAACTTGAAAGAACTGAACAAGATTATTCCCCTATTTATTATTACCTTGTCCCTATAGCACTATGGAGAATGCAAGAAGTAATGATACAAGTGAATCCTCAGAGGCTCGCATGAGCCGAATGGAACAGATGCTTGCAGCATTGACCAAAGCTATGACACAACAACAGAGGCAGCAACCCTTGCCTCCCCCACCTCCACCAACGCAACATGAGCCAGATAACGGTGATGTAATCAACCTGACTTAGAAGTTCATGAAGATGAAACCACCAACCTTCGTGGGTGGTATTAAATCGCTGAAGGCAAAAAACATGGCTCTGGGAAATGGAAAAGTTGTTCGAAGTATTTTCCTTGCTCTGAACGCAAAAGTTCTCTGGCCACTTACATTAAAAGATGAAGCCGGAGGTGGTGGTTTACTAATTGATGGAATGCCAATGAAAACATGATGTGGGCTCAAATTCCATGAGATATTTTATGAGAAGTATTTTCCCCAATGCTTCAGAGATCTGAAAGTATCTGAATTTCAAGAACTCAAACTAGGCAATTGTCAGTGGCATGAGTATGAAGCCAAGTTACTGAATTGGCTCGTTTTCTCCATATATGGTGGATACTGTATAAGAGCTATAAAGAAAGCAAGAAATCTGAAAGGTTTGGGATTTGAAGATATTAGATCGGTAGGAGTCCTCAACCTACCTACGTATATGAATGTGCTCGATAGGGCATTAATGGCAGAAGCCATTTTGGCGGCAAAGAACTAAGCTAAGACACCAACAATTGAATGGCGAAGCAAAAGATCTGGATCCAATTTTTGGAAGGGCCGTTCATTCTTTGCAAACAAAAAGCAAAATACTGGAACTAATGCGGAAGAAAGCATACATGCGTGTGCCATCGTGCATCGGGTGCATGCTTCTGGTGTGGAAAGACCAACCACATGCTTAGAGATTGCCCAATGAGGTTCGATAATGCAAACCATCCAATAGCAAGTTCAGCCGGATTTGCTCCTGTAATGAGAACCAATACAAGAACTAATGTCAGGGGTAACACCAGGAACGAAACACTAAGACAAGGAAGGGTATTTGCTCTGGTCCCTGATGATGTACAGAACACTAAATTGTGGTGTCAAGTATAATTTCTATTTGTGCTCAGAATGCTTATGTGCTGATTGATTCTGGTTCTACGCATTGATTTGTATCGCATGCTTTTTCTCAAAAATTAACTAGACTATTAGAACCTATGAATTATTTATTATCTATATCTACACCGACTAGGGGTTCTATGATGTGTGCTTATGTTTATCCAGCATGTGATATTGTAATTGGTGAAATGACATTGTATGTTGATTTACTACCCTTGAGCATTGATCACTTTGATTGTATTCTGGATATGAATTGGCTGACTAAATACTGCACCACCATTGACTGTGCGAGTAAATCTGTTGTGTTTAGACCACCTGGTATGCCCGAATTTGTTTTTATTAGAAATGGGATGGTTCCTCCACCGTACTTGGTTTTATTTATGAAAGCCAAGAAATTACTGAGAAAAGGTTGTTGGGGCTACTTGTACTATGTAATGACCGCGTCTTCGAATGGTACCAGTGTGGAGACTATTCCTGTAGTTTGTGACTTTTCTGATGTGTTTCCTAATTACCTGCCCGGGGACTTAATTGATAGGGAGATTGAGTTTACAATTGATGTAGTACCTGGAACACAACCTATCTCCAAGACCCCCTATAGAATGTCAACTTCGGAACTCAAAGAGTTGAAACTTCAACTCCAGGAACTCTTCGACAAGAAATTTATCTGTCCAAGCACATTACCTTGGGGTGCTCCAGTCTTATTTGTGAAGAAGAAGGATGGGTCTTTGATGTTATGTATAGACTACCATGAATTGAATAAAGTAACCATGAAGAACAAATACCCATTACCCCAAATAGATGACTTGTTTGACCAATTGCAGGGAGCACAAGTGTTTTCTAAAATTGACATTAGATCTGGGTATCACCAGCTAAAAGTCAAAGTAGAAGACATAGAGAAAACCGCTTTCCGAACTAGATATGGACATTATGAATTTTTAGTCATACCATTTGGGGTAAAAAATCCACTTGCAGCGCCTGGGAACTTATGTCCTTACCAAAAAGTCACAAAGCAATTGGTTGTCAAATGGGTGTATAAGACAAAAAGAAATGCTAAAGGAGATGTTGAACAATATAAAGTAAGATTGGTCGCGAAAGGCTACAAACAACAATATGTCATAGGCTATGATGAAGTTTTTGCTCCAATAGCACGCCTAGAAACGGTACGAGTTTTCATCTCTTGAGCAGCCTAGAAAAAATGAAAAATATACCAAATGGATGTCAAATCAACATTCTTAAATGGTTATCTTAAAGAAGAAGTGTAAGTTGAACATCTATTAGGCTATGTGATGTCAAACGAACAAGATAAAGTATATAAGTTAAAGCGAGTGCTTTATGGCTTGAAGCAAGTGCCAAGGGCATGGAATATAACAATTGAAAGGTATTTTGTTGGAAATGGGTTTGTTAAATGCCCATATGAACATTCTCTATACTTCAAGACAAACAAGGGGGGAGATTTGCTATTTGTTTGCCTTTACATCGATGATCTAATATTCACAGGCAATAATCTCATCATGAGTCGAGATTTCAAAGTATCCATGACACGAGAGTTTGAGTTGACAGACATCGGACTCATGGCATTTTTCTTGGGGATAGAAATCAAGCAAAGTGATGAAGGAATTTTTGTATCACAAACTAAGTATGCCAAAGAAGTCATAAAGAAGTTTGGCATGGAAAATTGTTAAGCTGTTGATACACCAACAAATGGAAGCAACAAGATGTCCAAGTATGATGAAGGATAAGGGTAACCCAATGTATTTCAAAAGTCTAGTTGGAAGCCAAAGATATCTCACAACCATGCCTGATAAATTGTTCGCAGTAGGCTTAGTTGTTAATAGAGTAACCCAAGACGCCACATCTGAAAGCAGCCTAAAGAATCCTACGGTATGTGAAAGGCACAATAGAGTACGGATTGTTTCACTCATCTACGGATGAATTCAAATTAGTAGGATATAGCGACAGTGATTGGGCTGGAGATGTGGATAATTGTAAAAGTACTACCGGGTTTGTGTTTTATCTCGGAGATATAGCTTTTACGCAGTCCTCAAAGAAACAACTGATAGTAACTCTATCGACATGTGAAGAAGAGTGTAGCTATTGCCGCAGGAGCGTGTCATGCTATTTGGTTAAGAAATTTGCTGAAAGAAGTTCAAGAACCGCAACAAGAAGCTGCAGAGATATATGCGGATAACAAGTCAGCAATCTAGTTAGGAAAGAGTCCAGTCTTCCATGATAAAAGCAAGCACTTCGGTACAAGATTTATTTCATATGAGAATGCATAAGTAAAGAAGAAATCCAATTGATACACCCAAAGAGTGAAGATCAAGTTGCGGACATATTTACGAAGCCCCTCAAAACAACAACATTTGTGAAGCTATGAAAAATGCCTGGAGTTACTTTATTTGGTTATTCAAGTTTAAGGGGGGATGTTGGAGAGTAAACCCAAATCCTCAAGTATTCTCCAGAAACTTCTTGAAAATAGTAAAAGACAACTTACCAGAAGTTTAAAGAAGAAGATGAAGCTTCATGGAAGCTACCATTGACCATGAGTTGGAACCAGCTAAGAAGCTTACCACTTAAGCTATGGAATTTAGCACACGGTTTGTACAAGGAAACAAACCTATAAATAGGTATCACTGAATAAAGGAATGGGTAAGAGGATTTACCTTTTTAGTGACTCACCCGTTACACGCAATTTGTTTGTCCCTTTGAATCTAGATCTTGGATCTCTATTCAACTAAGTTGGGTTTTCCGTTTTAGTAATATTAACTAAGGGCCTTAACCCCATTCCTCTTGATGACGTTTCTACTAGCTCTCGAGTTAACCCTTTGGTTAGCGGATCCGCAATGTTGTTCTTAGACTTTACATAGTCTAGAGAGACAACTCCATTAGAGAGTAGTTGTCGTATGGAATTATGTCTAGACTTTCCATTATACATATTACTCTATGCCCATAGATGATGATATTTTGTTGTATAGATATAATCAATCAGAATAAATAAAAACCCATAAGAGGTTTGAGAGATAGAGAGGTGGGAGATAAAAACCCACAGATTTGTATTGTTATTTTGTAAAAATAAATTCATTCATTTGTGTTGTGTGAGACATCAAAACTTCATACAAAATATATAGAAGCCCACCATCAGAGACCTCTTATGGGTTTTTATTTATTCTGATTGATTATTTCTATATAACAAACAATCATCATCTATTTATAGGTTTGTTTCCGTGTACAAACCGTGTGTTGAATTCCATAGTTTAAGAGCTAAGGTTCTTACCTAGTTACAACTCATAGTCGACGGTAGCTTCCATGAAGTTTCATCTTCATCATCAAACTTCTGGTTAGTTCTCTTCTACCATCTTCAAGCTTTTCCTAGAGTATTCTTGATGCTTTTTCATCTCATTCTTCCATCTTTAAGCTGCTTTTGGAGACTTCAAGTTACTGTCCAACATCCCCCCTCCCCCCCCCCCTCCCTTAAACTTGAATCACCAAATAAGGTAACTCTGAGTATTTTTCGTAACTTCAGAAATTTTGTTGTTTCGAGGGGCTTTGTAAATATGTCTACAACTTGATCTTCACTATTTGTGAGTATCAATTGGATTTCTTATTTTCTTATGCATTCTTGTATGAAATGAAATCTTGTGTTGATATGCTTGCTTCTGTCATGGAAAAATGGATTCTTTCCTAACTGGATTGCTGACTTGTTATCTGCATATATCTCGGTGGCTTCTTGTCGTGGTTCTTGAACTTCTTTCAACAAATTTCTTAACTAGAGAGCATGACATGCTCCATAGCAATAGCTACACTCTGCTTCACATGTCAATAAAGTTACTATTGGTTGTTTCTTTGAGGACTAGTAAAAGCTGTATCTCCGAGATAAAACACAAAACCGGTAGTACTTTTACGATCATCCACATCTCCAGCCTAATCACTACTTCACTAACCCACCCTTTTATGACTTCTTTATTTACAGAATTAGGTAAAGGTGAAAAATAGATATCCAAGAAATGAATTTAAACATATGCAACATATATGGAGCACTGCTTCACTAACCTGCCCTTTTCACTCTTTTCTTTTAATGATTTGCAACCAATTTTAAACACTCTCCATTCTATTTTTTTTTCATCATTTTTTTTTTCAAACATGGAAGTAAATACATTATTATTATTATTTTACAGTTTTCTTGTTCCATTCACAAGATAACTTCCTTCCAAAATAACAGATGGAATTCATTCTTGAGACACCGGAAGAAATGGCTTGAATGAAAAAATGTTTTCTGTATAGGCTCAATGGGCTAACAAGTGGTAATTGAAACAAGATTTATTTATTTATTTATTTTATTATTATTATTTTTTTAACAATAAGACTCAAACAAAGAAAGATGGCCTAAAATCGTTTCTCAAAATATAGCATGATCCATATATTACAAGGACAGAATGGCATAAAAATGATGATTTCAATGTTTTTGACCAATTCAAAGAATAATGAGACGTAACAACGACATAATGAGCTGTCAAAGAAAATTAAGAGCAAATATGAAATAACCCTCCAAAAAGAATGATAG
Organism: Camellia japonica; assembly: GCA_030407325.1. NCBI lineage: Eukaryota > Viridiplantae > Streptophyta > Magnoliopsida > Ericales > Theaceae > Camellia > Camellia japonica. The sequence continues at coordinate 50,683,778 of JAPPVO010000019.1, forward strand.
TTTCAAAATCTCACACGGGTTATAGTCTCAGCATTAGACATCAAGATTTTCAAAGATTGTGATCCCAAATCAGTCAAGTAATATCTATGTAGTAACGTGCACGTGAAATAAATAAGTATTATAATGAGAAATAGTGTAACGAACTAAGACAAAATTATAATTCTAATGTAACAAAATTAAAACTAAATTAATAATCTCTAGCACAGAATGAGGAAGAAACAATACAATCATTGCTCCAAAAAAAAAATTATATATTTTTTTTATAAAAGAAAACAGAAAAATTTTATACACACAAGAAAATAACAAAAATATTTTTATTTTTTATTTTTTTTATAAATAATAGCACACGAAACAAAAATAATAATAAAAATTGCAAAAAAAAAAAAAAAAAAAAGAAAGAAAGAAAATGGTCTTTTAGAGCCAAATACCAAGGCTTATTGTGATAAAGTACCTCAATGAAAATTGTCAATTGTATCCTTACCGTAACACGTCTCAAACAAAATTACTTTTGCTTTACTCAGCTGTTCCCAGAGTAAGGTTTGTTTACATTTTTCACCATATAAGTGCTTATATCATTTTACCTGCAAAAAGATTAAAAACAAAACACAAATATACAATTCAAAGTCAACAAAATTATATATATATTTTTTAAAACAAGCAACCCTTAATAATGTCTACGGTAAACAGGAACACTGCAAATGATTTGGCAACAATGGTACGTTCCTTTATCCATAATCCAATTTCCTATGATCTCCCACTCCCTAACCTTGTAGCTTAAAATCAGAAAGGAACATCTCAAAGCCACATTCATGGGTTTTACTCTGCCCTGTTTTAGTCCATTCATTGATTTCTTTTGAAATTGGATTTGTTTGGTCACGTGGAATTCTACCTTGCAAACAGTAAGATATTCTCTTCGCTCTCCTCTTCTTGGACGGAGAACTTTTTCCATGAAGAGGCTTGGCTTTTGACTCTTGGATTTCCAAGGTCCTCACGTCACTAGCCTTCACTAAAATTAGTGTCCGAACACCATAAGGAAACAAATGAAAAATACAGATTCCAAAAACTAGCAATTAACCATCAATGTGAACCATGATTATTTTCTAACTGACTCTCTATCAAGTTCTTTGACATCTGCTTGTCACAAAGACAAAAAATAAATACAAAAAATGCATTTTTTTAATAATTTTTTGTTAATAAAAAACACAACCGAAAATAAAACAAAAGAAACATAAACCAAACCCTTTCCCCCTAACTTAAATGACATTGTCCTCAATGACACAAACCACAAAGGACCGACAAGAATGGTGAAAGGGACAGAAAACACAACAAATAAAATACATCACACCAAGAAGTAGGAGAAGGATACCCCCTAACTTAAAAGAAATGGAACCTGCAAAAGGGGGAGAAAATAAACAAAAATATAAATTTTTAAAATTATTTTATTATATGTATCTTATTTTTTTTATATTTTTGGAATTTTTTATTTTATTTTTATATTTTATTTCCATCTTATTTTATTTTTTTATTTTTTTGCTCTGTTGAAGCACAAGCGTCATTTTTTTTTTGCTTCTCTTTCTTCTGCTTTTCTTGGTCTTTCCCTATGTCGAAGCATCGAGCGTCGTGTCTAAACTTAAAATTCAACGACAATGGCGTCGATACATATGACCTCGATCGTATCCCACTGCCCTTCCATTTGTCCCTCTTCTTCTTCTTCTTCTTTTTCTTCTTCCTCTTCTTAAAGACGGCTTTTGTAGATAGCCCATTTTGACCGGCCCTAAGACTTGCGCACTTTCTTTTGAATACCAGTTGATAACAATCAGAATGTGTTTCCTACAAAATCCTCAGTAAAAAAAAGAGGGAATTTGAGCTTTGTTTCTAATCCTAAGCCTACTTTGGCCAAGTGTTTAAGCACCGTCAAACAATCGAAGCGAAGTTGGATTGAACCGAAGCAAAATAGCAAACTTCCTCTTTGGTCGGTCGACTGCTTGGTCGTTCGGCTGGTCAACTACCCCAGAGACAGATTGCACCGGTTTCTGTGTTGGTTCGGGTGGGGCACTTCACAACTCATTTTTCTGACCCATTATGCATTGAATGCATGTATAGTCATTCTCCATTGCTAGTGCTTAATCCATTAAAGGTAATGCTTCACGTTTGTCTTACATTAGCTCTATTAGTGCTCCATCTACTTCATTATCTTCATTAATGCTCCATTTGCCCCATTATCTTCATTAATGCTCCATTCTTGTCTGCCACCATTTCTCCACTTGTATTGCCTATATGTATACATCAGATTGTTGAGAGGAGAAAGAGAATAGATTGAGTAGAGAAGGCTAGTGATAGAGAAGAAGAGACTTTAAGCTTTGAATTCAAGAGTTAGCCAAAATTAAGTGTTAGTTGTGAACTTCCATTTTCTCAAGCTATACACCATATCTCATCTCCTATTACAAAAGTCATCCAAGTCATGTTATTATTGTTAAATTCTAGAGCTTTGATCAAAGAGAGGGTAGTCTTTGCAAAGTTAATGAATTGAGCACTCATTTCCTACACTTACCCGAAACCACTGTTCTAGCTCACATTCCTAATTTTTGAATTGAGGATTAAGAACACAATTCATAACCTTGAGGGTAATCAAGAGGAATCTTGGAAATCAAGAAGTTCAATCTTCCTTTGGAAGGTGAATTTTCAATTCTTTCATTTTCTTTGGATTTTCTATCTTGTGTTTGTTTTCTCGCTTTCATTTCATATTGTTTTGTTATAATCTAGCTGGAAGTAATTAGTTTTCAATTCTTCTTTTTCTTGCACTTTATATCCTATATTTGTTTTTTTGTTTTAGTTTCACATTAGTTTTATTGTGATCTTACCGGGAGTGGTTAAATTAAGACATCTACATATTCCTTGTTTGTTCTTTTCTTGGTGTTGCAACAAGACAAGTTTTGTTAAGCCTAGTTGGCCGGACGGCTGGCTAACTTCTTTTGGATTGAATGGAGTAGTCTTTGGCGTTGAGCATACTAACTTCCCATGGTGTCTAAGGTGCATAAAGCTATTGTTTTTATTTTCATTTAAGAGTTTTGTGAGGTTTCCATTTTGTTGTAGTATTCTCTCTCTCTCTCTCTCTCCCTCTCTCTCTCTCTCATTTGCTTCGTAATTATTCTTTCAAGTGTTGTAAAAATTCCTCGCTCCGTTTCTTTCTATCACATTCTTTTACTTGCTTTCCTTATTTGTGCACGAACATTATATTTTGTTTTCATCAAATCCATGCTTTGCATCCATGTTTCATGCATCTTGATTCAACTAAGTTTGCATTTGTGGATTTAATCAATTTCTATGTGATTATGTGCGCCACCTCATGTTCTTGAGATAATTCACATGTCATATATTAGAAGCCGAATCTTTAGTTGCATTTCATGAGTGAATTGCATTAGGATTTTTGTATATAAGATCATGCATATTTCGCTAACTTTATTTTGTAGCTATTCGCGGGACGTCTGTAAACATGTAAGTTTTTATGCTTTAACATCTTGTTTGTGTGTGTTTTCTTACTATGTTTAGCGTCCTACCATGAGTCTACTTGCTTACTTGATATAACTATATAAAAGCCAATGAATGGAGGTTGTGTCAATTAATTTGGAATGATGTTGATTTTTATGCTTGTAACCTCAATTTCTTTGTGTTGTACATCTTCCAAACTCTTTCAAACTACATGAAATCAAGTTGTTTTAAAGTGTGCAGCATAGTCTATACTTGTATGCTTCACATAGTAAATTGTAGGATTTATTTAATATCAAGAATATGAACATATAAAGTTAATAAAACTCATATCAGGGTTTAATATAGGCCGATTCTTTGATCAGGGTGAGTAGGGGTGCTCAATTAATGACCTTCTCCTTTCATACTTAAGGTTCCGAGCCAAGCATCCTTCGTGACGCCCCGATTCTACACTATTGGTTGCAGTCAAGGGAGAGTCACTAATGAGTCCTATGGTCAATAACCAAGTAAGATCCCAGATCGCCGGAGGAGTCAAATTAGCCTCCCTTCTAAGTCCAACTTTCTTAGGCAGCGCACTACCCTTTTGACAGATCTTAAATGGTATTGACACAAGGTCTCATAAGCAACGATAAGGTTCATACATATACGTAGAATATAAATACATAACAACCACGAATATACTTAATTCAAAAGCTTGTTCCATTACATTACATCCCAAAAGAAAGTTTAAATCTTCACATGAGTCTTACAAAATATCAAAAGGAAATTTCTAACTTTCCTAAGATAGCCAAAGGTCTTCGAAGGTTTCAGGCTCGTCGTCTCCAGCTATAAGTTCCTCTTCGTCACCTGGCATGATACGCCGTGAGCTTTGAATGCCCAGTTAACACACACACCCCGTCCCCTTTTCCCCAGTCCAATACACAATCACAATTATAACATCAAGTAGTAAAGCATGATACTCAAATAAATAAAGGGTTAATTTAGATGTTAGTAAACTAGAAATCCCCCAAAGAGATTTCGTCCTCCCAACCACAAGAATCGGACGCGGATTATTCGGTATGCCCCCTCTTTTGCTGCTTTGTTGCAGAACTAACCTCGGATGCCTACCAATGGTTATGTACCACGTAGCGCCAACCGCAGGGCCTCAAAAGAGACAGTAAAATAGGGCCTTGCCCCGAAGCCCTCCTCACACCAAACCACCTAGGGTCCGAATACAACCGCTCCGTTCAAGGGTTCCGAAAACCACTTGCGCAAGACTTAAACTTCCAAATTGGGAACGCATCCCAACAATCCATACATCACATATTATCATCTTTTCATTACTCAAGTGATCGAAAACCCAATACCATCCCAATTAAGTTTTCCGTTGAGTTAAATGTTTTAATCAAGGTTAGACAACTTAACAAGATAATAATATCCACATAAGCATGCATCATAAGATGAAGAAGATAAAGAACATAACCATAACACATATAATATCATGCCAAGATATGATCATAAGCTAATAAGCATTTTCATGAATACAAGAGCATAAAACACCCATGCATAACAGAATTTCCAGATTTGATATCACATGAGGATTGGAATGAAAGGACTATTTTAGGTTTTTCACCGGACTCATCCTTCCTATGGTTCGTAGAGAATTTGATCTAGTTTCTAGAACATATTTCGGAAATGGGATAGCTTTTCTAGATTTTAAGTTATTTAGAAAACACTCCAGCGCTGTCCAGATTCGTCGATCGTTACGAAAATTTGATTTTCTTGCAAACCGCTCATTGTTTTTCTATGAAACCAATTTTAGTTGAAAGCTAACTCCTTAAGGAAGATTTTGACATAAAATAGAGGTCCAGAATAATTTTATACATTTTTCTAGAATTTTTGAAAGTGGGCTACGAAAACAGATTCTAAGGTACAATGCCCAAAACAAGAAGATTTATGAGAAAAGGGGTCCACTAAGGGAAAATTTTCATTTCTTTTGTGATGAAAACATGCTAACTAACATACATTAAACTCAGAAAATTTTCTTGGAAGTGTGCCTTTGGGAAGTTTGAGAGATTGGTATGAAAAAGATGGTTTTGTGCCGAAATGGGGGAAAATACAAGAGAGGTAGAATCAATGCTCAACTCTTAGCATTTTTAACACAAGTAACTCATCAATAACACATCTAAAAACATTATTTAGAACCCTTAAGAACATGTATTTGAAAAAGGAAAATGAAAGAGAAGGTTGTGTTGTGGCTTACTTGCTAAGCTTTGAACAAGATGGCTCTCTGCTTCCTCTCAAGACTTCTCTCTTGCTCTCCTTCCTCTCAAGACTCCTCTTTGCTCTCCTTCCTCTCTTCTAGCCGAATGTGTGTGTGTGAGTGTGTTGTTTGTGCTTGCCAAGCTAGGGGATGGTGGTATTTATAGGCAATTTTGGTGTAAAATGACATAAAAGCCCACTAGTTGGAAATGGATGGAAAGGTTAGGATTTGCTTGGAGTCTAATGGGATAGGAGTGATTAGGGAGCTTAATCATAGGATTAGGCAACATCTAGTTGATTCCTAGTTGAAATGAAACTAGTATTGGAAACAACATCCTAGGTCTAGGGTACTAGGCTTTGGGTTTTCTAGAATACCATGATCATAAATCTTGAAAATTGGCTTCTCACTTCTCCCTAGGGTGGCCGGCCATTGGGAAGGGTGATGGGGCTATTTTTTTAATCAATTTAGGTACTAGGGGCACATTCCTCAATGTATATATATATATAGATTTCAATTGATTGATGGTACTTATAGTATAAGGTACATGTACTAGTTTTTGAGGTAAATTTTGAATTTAAATAAAGAAGTAAGGGCTTGGAGTTAAATTCATGTATTGGAACCTTACTTATGTAGAATTAAACTAAATTAGGCTAAGGAACCTAATCCGCTAGGATATTCTTGTTTTGAAAAAAAAATAAAAAAAAAATGCTAACCGACAAGATTTGAAATAATTCAAGGAATTGAGGGGTTTAAGAAAATAATTCAAGCATTAGGGTTGTTAAAGTGAATACATTTTTCAGGGGCTTCACAACCTATCCCCCTTAAAACAATTTCGTCCCCGAAATTCAACTACATACTGCCTTCGAAAAGCTCGGGGTAGTTTGCCTTCACCCAATCCTAGCGTTCCCAAGTGGATTCCTTAATTCCCTGATGACGCCATAGCACTTTTACCAAGTGAATCGTTTTGCCTCTAAGGTTCTTCTCTCGACTATCCTGTATTTCTATCGGTCCTTCTTTAAATGTAACATCTTTGTCACGACTGATCTCTTCCCATTTGAGGACGTGTGATGGGTCGGCAATGTATTTTCTCAACATAGATACATGGAAGACGTTGTGTATCCCTGCTAACTGCGGGGGTAGAGCTAGTCTATATGCTACTTCGCCCACTCTTTCCAATACCTCAAAAGGCCCAATATATCGTGGTGACAGCTTCCCCTTTCTCCCAAAACGTACGACTCCACGCCTAGGTTGCACCTTTAGGAACACGTGGCTGCCTACTTCAAACATCAATGGTCTTCTCCTCCTGTCTGCATAATTCTTTTGACGGTCTTGAGCAGTCTTTAACCGTTGTCGGATCAATTTGACCTTCTCAGTAGTTTCTAGAACAAGTTCGGGTCCTATCAGATTTGCATCACCCACTTCCGTCCAACAAATCGGCGATCTACAAGGTCGTCCGTATAATGCTTCAAAGGGCGCCATACCGATGCTAGCTTGAAAGCTGTTGTTGTAGGCGAATTCAATTAGGGGTAGGTGTCGTTCCCAACTTCCTTGAAAATCCATTGCGCAAGCTCTCAACATATCTTCGAGTGTCTGGATGGTGCGTTCAGATTGTCCATCTGTCTGTGGGTGAAAGGCGGTGCTAAAACATAACTCAGTACCAAGAGCTTCCTGCAGGCTCCCCAAAATCGAGAGGTGAATCGTGGATCACGATCTGACACAATAGATACCGGAATTCCATGTAGTCGAATGATCTCCCCAATGTAGAGCCTGCACATAGACTCTAAAGTGTCGATCATCTTATAGGGTAAGAAATGTGCTGACTTGGTGAGGCGATCCACTATTACCCATATAGCATCGCGCCCCCTAGGTGACTTAGGCAACCCTGTCACAAAATCCATCGTCACATACTCCCACTTCCATTCGGCTATTGGTAGAGGTTGCAACATCCCCCCTGGTTTCTGATGTTCCGCCTTCACTTGTTGGCATGTCAGACATTTTGCTACAAATTTAGCCACTTCCTTCTTCATTCCATTCCACCAATACTGCCTCTTCAAATCTTGGTACATTTTAGTCCCTCCTGCAGAATGATGACATTCCTTAGTACCTTTCTCTAAGTAACTCGTCACTTGGTACAAACAATCTACCTTGGTATCTTAAGCTCCCATCAGGGTGAATTACCCAATTGGGCATGGGTTCTCCTGATTCCAGACGTCCCTTGATATAGGCTACCTCTTGATCGTGCTTCTGGGCCTCCATGATCTCATTCATCAACTTAGGCATCACCTTCTGCGCACTAAGATATGCTTTTGTATCTTGAGATTCTACTTGAATCCTGAATTCATTGAGTGTCTTAACCATATCCCATTCCTTGACGGAGATCTTAGCCATCATCCCTCTGCTCTTGCGACTTAGAGCATCTGCTACTACATTGGCTTTACCGGGATGATATGAGAGAGTGAACTGAAAATCCTCAAGATACTCCATCCATCGTCTCTGTCTCAAGTTAAGGTCCTTCTGTGTAAATACATAGACTCTTGTGATTTGTAAAAATCTCAAATTGTTCCCCATACAAGTAATGTCGCCATTGCTTTAGGGCAAAAACTATGGCTACTAACTCCAAGTCATGTGTGGGGTAGTTACGCTCGTGAGGTTTTAACTGCCTGGATCCATACGCGACTACCTTTCCATTTTGCATGAGCACGCAACCTAACCCTTCTTTAGACGCATCGCAATACACAGTGTACCCCTCTTCTCGTTCTGGGATGGTCAAAATTGGCGCACTAGTTAACCTCTTCTTTAGCTCTTGGAAGGATTTTTCGCAAGCTTCGTCCCACTCATACTTTACTCCTTTTTGCGTCAAACGAGTCATTGGTTTAGCTAGTTTGGAGAAATCTTGGATGAACCTCCGGTAATAACCGGCCAATCCTAAGAAGCTGCGGATTTCTGACACGGTTTTTGGTTGTCTCCAATCTAATACTGCCTCCACCTTGGTTGGATCCACCGCAATCCCATTCTCTGATACTACATGCCCTAAGAATTTTACTTCATTCAACCAGAACTCACATTTACTCGCCTTGGCATATAACCGATTATCCCTAAGAACTTGAAGGACAGTCCTTAAATGTTGCTCATGCTCTTCTTCAGACCTTGAATATACCAAGATGTCATCAATGAACACTACTACAAACTGGTCAAGGTATGGTCTAAAGATCTTATTCATTAGGCTCATGAATACTGCCGGTGCATTGGTTAGTCCGAAGGGCATTACTACAAACTCATAGTGGCCATATCTAGTACGAAAGGCAGTTTTTGGTATATCCTCCTCCTTGACTCGTAGTTGATGGTAACCTGACCTGAGATCGATCTTTGAATAGCACCTTGAGCCTCTAAGTTGGTCAAAAAGGTCATCAATCCTTGGGAGTGGGTATCGGTTCTTAATCGTGACTCGATTGAGTTGACGATAATCGATGCATAGCCTCAACGACCCATCCTTCTTTTTAGCAAACAACACGGGTGCTCCCCATGGCGAAGTACTTGGCCTAATGAATCCTCTCTCGAGCAATTCCTGTAGTTGTGTCTTCAATTCTCGTAGTTCTGCTGGTGCCATGCGATACGGGGCCATGGATATTGGGGTAGTTCCAGGTTGCAGCTCGATGCTAAAGTCTACTTCCCGGGTTGGTGGCAATCCCGATAATTTCGTAGGAAATATATCTGCATATTCGCATACTACGCGTGGAACTTCTATTTCTCCTTGGCCCTCCTCATTTAGAATCAGACTTGCTATCCTACCCGCAAGTTGATCGTGCCACTGCGTCCAATGTTTCGTTGAAGCCATGGGGTCTTGTCTATCCCCCTTAAACTGGAAACGTGTTCCATCTTGCGTGTGAGCTACCACCTTCCTCTGACGACAGTCGATCACCGCTCGGTGGGCAGACAACCAGTCCATGCCCAAAATGATATCGAAGTCCGACATTTCCATGACACGAAGGTTGCAAGTTAAGCGTAGGTCCGACATTCCTATCTTACAGTCCTTACAGATCAATCCTACCCGAACGCATCCTCCCATAGGTGACATTACACTTAAGGCAGTCTCTAAAGGTTCACATACAAGTTCTAATGACTTAGCACAAGCAGAGGATATAAAAGAATGTGATGCACCAGTATCAAATAAAACATGCACCCAAGAATTGTATAGTACTAAATTACCCTCAATTACAGACGGGTCCTCTTCTTCCTCTTGCAAGGCAAATATTCTGCCGGTTGCCTTCTGGTTGCCACTGGTCTTGGCGTTCTGAGTTCCCCCACTCTTCTGGTGCTGCTGCCCGGTAGATCCTGTCTTATTCGTCCAAGGCCTCTGTCCACCTAATGCCTGCGCATTTGCTCCGGAACCTCCTCCTTGGTATCCAGATGGAGGGAGTTGGGGGCATTCGCTCTTTTTGTGCCCTAATTGTTGGCAATGAAAGCACTGGATTTGTCCCGTCGGCCTTTGTTGATAGCCTCCTCTTTGGATCTGTTGCTGCGGTTGCTGTCATTGCTGTTGTGGTTGTGGTCTGGAGTAGGGCTTCGAGGTCATGTTTCCTTTCTAATTCCTTTGAGGTCCAACAGACGTCTGACTCCCTCTCCTCTTGTTCCAAGCCTTTCTAGCGTCGGTTACTTCCCTTTCAGATTCTAATGTCGCTTCCAGCACCTCGGCATATGACGGGAGTCATTGCGGAAGAACTCTTCCCCTAATTGTAAGGTCCAATCCCCACCTCTTCATCATTTGCTACATATCTAGTTGCGTAACGGGCTAACTCTTCAAATTTTGCAGCATACTGGGTCACGGTCATATTTCCTTGTTCCAGTTTTGGAATTCCTTGACTCGTTCTCGGCGGATCGTACTTGGGAAATATTTATTTAGGAATAGTTCCCTGAACTGGTTCCATGATAGGCTCGCTACGTCACGAGTATTCTTGATTAACTCCCACCAATGGTCAGCCTCATCATCAAGCTCGAATACTGCCAAAGCTATTCTATCAGCAGCCTCGGTTATGCCCATGGTGTCTAGCATTTTCTCTATCTGCCGAAGCCAATTTTCAGCTATCTTTGGGTCCGGTACACCTGTGAACTTTGGGGGCCTCTGCTTCCGAAACTCAGAAAAGAGTCGAGTCCTCTCATTCTGCCGATTGTTCCTTAATTGCCCTAGTTCCTCCAAAATTTGATGACCTAGGTTATTGGGGATGTCAGCCCCTGTGGGGACGGGTCCGTGTTGATTTCTGGGACGGTTTCGTACATTGTTGCTGGTTTCAATATAGCCATTAGCTCGCGTGTCCACCATTCTGTTCATGGCACATGGTGAGTTGGTTTCCAGTCTTAGAAAATCTTACTACTTAGATTTGAAATAAAGGTTCAGTTTCCTTAGGGTGTACTAAAGCAAGTAACAGTCAATAATCAACATCATTCATATATTATAATAGGCATCATTACAAAAGGGCTCCTATCGGAGTTACATTCAAAGAGCATCTACGCATTACAAAGTTCAGGCTATCTTATTCTAAGGATCCCATCAGCGGATCTTACAAAAGTCTAGTTTTACTATCCTCGAATTAGTTCTCGTTTCCCGACCAATCAAAGTCTTCTTCTGGGTCTTCATCAGCGGAGTCAGTGGCTTGGTCCGGAGAGCGGGGGGTACATTGGTGAGGGGGATTGTGTTCAGATGACACCTCTATAGGGTAGGCTGGGTTTGCTCCTTGCTGTTCTGGTGGCTGCTCCATATTCATTGGTTGATTGTTGCCTGGCCCCTGATAACAAGATGCGTGCTTTCAGCCGAGTCGGTGGTCGGTGGTATGCTATGGTGGTCAAAGCTCGGTGTATCAAGGAGTCCATCCTCTGATCATCTTGCTCCATTCGGATCGCCTTCTTCGTTGCCCGGCTCAAAATTGTAGGTGGCGCCGCACCAGGGACCTCTTCTGCTCCCTCGTATAGCGGGAGTACTACGTCTCCACCTTACGTATCTCGGTTCTGATCATTTCCTCGGTGGCACTTGTACAGCGTTGGCGGCTAAAGTAGGGGCTAACAGACATGGCCCTCCTTCCTTGCATACGGAAAGTACCCCACGAGTCGAGACTGACGCCGCGTCCTGGGTAGTCCCCCGATGACATCCTAAGGTGGAAAAGATTTTTTTTTTTAGTTAATCTTCTTTAAATATAATAGCGTGATAGAATAAAATAAGATAAAGGGGTAAGGGCTTCTAGAGTCGCATATAGGGTTGCGAGGGTTAAGGGTTGAACCTAGGCTCTGATACCAAGTTGTGACGCCCCGATTCTACACTATTGGTTGCAGTCAAGGGAGAGTCACTAATGAGTCCTATGGTCAATAACCAAGTAAGATCCCAGATCGCCGGAGGAGTCAAATTAGCCTCCCTTCTAAGTCCAGCTTTCTTAGGCAGCGCACTACCCTTTTGACAGATCTTAAATGGTATTGACACAAGGTCTCATAAGCAACGATAAGGTTCATACATATACGTAGAATATAAATACATAACAACCACGAATATCTTAATTCAAAAGCTTGTTCCATTACATTACATCCCAAAAAAATTTAAATCTTCACATGAGTCTTACAAAATATCAAAAGGAAATTTCTAACTTTCCTAAGATAGCCAAAAGTCTTCGAAGGTTTCAGGCTCGTCGTCTCCAGCTATAAGTTCCTCTTCGTCACCTGGCATGATACGCCGTGAGCTTTGAATGCCCAGTAAACACACACACACCCGTCCCTTTTTCCCAGTCCAATACACAATCACAATATAACATCAAGTAGTAAAGCATGATACTCAAATAAATAAAGGGTTAAGTTAGATGTTAGTAAACTAGAAATCCCCCAAAGAGATTTCGTCCTCCCAACCACAAGAATCGGACGCGGATTATTCGGTATGCCCCCTCTTTTGCTGCTTTGTTGCAGAACTAACCTCGGATGCCTACCAACGGTTATGTACCGTGTAGCGCCAACCGCAGGGCCTCAAAAGAGACGGTAAAATAGGGCCTTGCCCAAATCCCTCCTCACACCAAACCACCTAGGGTCCGAATACAACCGCTCCGTTCAAGGGTTCCGAAAACCACTTGCGCAAGACTTTAACTTCCAAATAGGGAACGCATCCCAACAATCCATACATCACACATTATCATCTTTTCATTACTCAAGTGATCGAAAACCATCCCAATTAGTTTTCCGTTGAGTTAAATGTTTTAAATCAAGGTTAGACCAACTTAACAAGATAATAATATCCACATAAGCATGCATCATTAAGATGAAGAAGATAAGAACATAACCATAACACATATAATATCATGCCAAGATATGATCATAAGCTAATAAGCATTTTCATGAACACAAGAGCATAAAACACCATGCAAACAGAATTTCCAGATTCATATCACATAAGGATTAGAATGAAAGGACTATTTTAGATTTTTCACCGGACTCATCCTTCCTATGGTTCGTAGAGAATTTAATCTAGTTTCCAGAACATATTTCGGAAATGGGATAGCTTTTCTAGATTTTAAGTTATTTAGAAAACACTTCCAGCGCTGTCCAGATTCGTCGATCGTTACGAAAATTTGATTTTCTTGCAAACCGCTCACTGTTTTTCATGAAACCAATTTTAGTTGAAAGCTAACTCCTTAAGGAAGATTTTGAGATAAAATAGAGGTCCAGAATAATTTTATACATTTTTCTAGAATTTTGAAAGTGGGCTGCGAAAACAGATTCTAAGGTACAATGCCCAAAACAAGAAGATTTATGAGAAAAGGGTCCACTAAGGGAAAATTTTCTTTCTTTTGTGATGAAAACATGCTAACTAACATACATTAAACTCAAAAATTTGCTTGAAGTGTGCCTTTGGAAAGTTTGAGAGATTGGTATGAAAAAGATGTTTTGTGCCGAAATGGGGAAATACAAGAGAGGTAGAATCAATGCTCAACTCTTAGCATTTTTAACACAAGTAACTCATCAATAACACATCTGAAAACATTATTTAGAACCCTTAAGAACATGTATTTGAAAAAGGAAAATGAAAGAGAAGGTTGTGTTGTGGCTTACTTGCTAAGCTTTGAACAAGATGGCTCTCTCTTCCTCTCCTTCTCTCTTCTCTCCTTCCTCTCAAGACTCCTCTTGCTCTCCTTCTCTCTTCTAGCCGAATGTGTGTGTGTGAGTGTGTTGTTTGTGCTTGCCAAGCTAGGGGATGGTGGTATTTATAGGCAATTTTGGTGTAAAATGACATAAAAGCCCACTAGTTGGAATGGATGGAAAGGTTAGGATTTGCTTGGAGTCTAATGGATAGGAGTGATTAGGGAGCTTAATCATAGGATTAGGCAACATCTAGTTGATTCCTAGTTGAAATGAAACTAGTATTGGAAACAACATCCTAGGTCTAGGGTACTAGGCTTTGGGTTTTCTAGAATACCATGATCATAAATCTTGAAAATTGGCTTCTCACTTCTCCCTAGGGTGGCCGGCCATTGGGAAGGGTGGTGGGGCTATTTTTTTTAATCAATTTAGGTACTAGGGGCACATTCCTCAATGTATATATATATATATATGTAGATTTCAATTGATTGATGGTACTTATAGTATAAGGGTACATGTACTAGTTTTTGAGGTAAATTTTGAATTTAAATAAAGAAGTAAGGGCTTGGAGTTAAATTCATGTATTGGAACCTTACTTCTGTAGAATTAAACTAAATTAGGCTAGGGAACCTAATCCGGCTAGGATATTCTTGTTTCAATAAAAATAAAATAAAATGCAAACCGACAAGATTTGAAATAATTCAAGGAATATAGGGGTTTTAAGAAAATAATTCAAACATTAGGATCTTTAAAATGAATACATTTTTTAGGGGCTTCACAAGGGTAGTATCGAGGAGATATATGTTGAAGCCACGAGTGTACTGGGCAACCTCGTCTATAGTGGCTGGTTGTGTGCTGGAGAAGTACTCCAAGAACCAGCTATAACACACCATCCCATGACTGGTGGTGTCCAGGATCGCCCCGAGAAGCTGGAGCTGTGTATCTCTCCACTAAGTCATATTTGGATCGAACAGGATTAGGCCGCCGACCCCAACCATCAACATCGAGAAGTCATACGAGGTTAGTGTCATCTCCTCGGTAGAAGAGAAATGAAATGAGCTAGTGATGTCCCACCATCTCTCCATCAAGGCCCCATATAGCCAACACTTGGCCCTCATCTGTATGAACCCAAAGCAAAAGGGCCCAAAGCCAGTTGCGTCTACCAAAGTGCAGACCTCTGCGGGAAGCCGCTCATACCAACATCGGGGGCCGAAGATAGAGCCGTAGCCACCTATCCTCCTAGCGATCACCATGTTGGCCATGTCTTAGTTGGTATTTGTGGTTATTTTGCCATGTTATAGCACTGTTTTAAGTTGGTTTAGACACATCATGCATGCTTTGCATACTTATCTTGTAATGTCATGAAATTGCCTTAACATGCATCATGATGTACCATGACTTTCTAGCATGATTTTGGCTTAGCTTTGTGAAGATTTTATGCATGTTTTGGTGTGCTTAAGGTCTGATTTTGGTCATTTGGGTCACCCATGACTTGCTTTGTATAACTACCATACAATCTCCCTTGTAAGCTTTGAGTATTGGATTCTCTAGCATGCTCTATTTGCGTCATTTCAGTGGTTTGGCACCATTAGTTATGTCATTTCAGTTCGTATGGCATGCTTATATGCTTGCATTTAATGCTCCTTTAGTGGTTTAAAAGGTTGATGTCTTATGCTCCATGTTTGGACCCTTGTGCATGCCATCATGTGTAGGACATTTAGATGCCATCTAAGTGTGTCTTTGACCTTGTTTTGGTCTGCCTTGGGACTGTTTTGAGTCCCTTTGGCCCTTTGAGGCTTGGCTTGTATGGTCATGGCTTGAGTCACTTGGCTAGCCTTGAGTTTTGGGCTTGGTTGCATGCTTTGCTTGATTTGTTTAATTGGTTTGGCACCTTTTCTAACATGATTTCAGAGCTTACAATGCTTGCCATTTTTCCATGTTTGCCTCTTTTTAAGTGTGCTTAAAAGTTGCTTCTTTATGCTTAAGTATTAGACCAATCGCCATGCATGTTTGTATGTGACTTTGTCCCTTATCCTTTAGCACTTTGGCCACTGTTTTGGGCCTATTTGAGAGCTGCCCAAATTGGTGTAAGTCCATCCCCGTATGTGTTGCATGTTTGCCTTGTATGTTGTCACATACTTGTTGCATATTTGGTGAATTACATGTGTAGCATGCTAGTTCAATTGTGCCTCATTGTGTACTCAATCCATGACATGTAGTTGCATGATTAGGTTGTAATGCATTTGGCATGCATTCTCTCTTTTGGTCACTCAACATGTTGTTACATGTTTGAATATTGTTGCATACTCACATGCTTGCATGTTTTTTTGCATGCTCATATTGTATACTTAGCTCTCATGCTTAGGTTGCATTTTGCATGCATATCTTGCCTCTTGAATCACCATGATAGAGGTTGGGTCCCTTGTTTGTTTGGTGTGCATTTCATTTAACATTGAAATTGCACACTTGGCCTCTTAGGCCATCACGCATTGAAATGCGCGATCGGTGGCCCGAGGATCGAGTACCATACTCCTCTGAGTCTTAAACATGATAGGGAGGGTGGTTGTGCAAACATTTGCTTGAAAATGCATTGCCATGCTTTGTCTGCCCTTTGCTACTGTCAAAACAGGATTCTACAGGAAGAGATGGTCGACCGACCACTCTCAGTGCCGATCGACCAACAATGGATGGCCGAGAGCATCATAGGTGGTCGATGACCACTTTTCCATGACCGGTGACCATTCCTCTTGGCCGATGGTCTCCCACAACCCTCAGGGAGTATTTCAGAAGCAACTTTGGGACTTGTACAGTCTTCAGAGGCATAAAACAGTGCAAATAGAGGCAGCTTGTGCATGGTGGTGGATTTTCGAGCAGAGCCGGGCACACATGCATTGGACCCTCTTCCCGAGGCTGTTTTACCGCTTTATTAGCTTAGTTAATTTGCTTAACTAGTTAAGTGGTCTGTAACTTTTTAATTGGCTTGTTAGTTAGTTAAATTTGTATTATTCTTTTGGTCCCTCCGAGAGAGGGCGAATTGTGTAATAAGCGTGCGTGTGTGTGATGCATGTCTTCCAACCCCCACTTCTTTCTCCCTTTTACTTACCTGTTTTTGATGGTTAGTATTAGGACATGTTTTGATTAGCATACTTATGATAGCATGTTTGCATCCATTCATTTGTATTGCATGCACCGGGCTCGGCGCATCATACTAATTGCATAGTATTTCAAATCTAACTTGAATACGTGATAGTTGTAGCATTTCACATGCCATTTTAGGTTTGCGAGCCTACTCTAAATTGCATCCTTGCCTGTGTTGCATTAGCCACTCTAACATGAACTAGGACACGCATGTTTGCTAACTAGTTTTTGTTTTGGCACGGAGTACGATGTAAGTATTTTACGCTTTAGCATACCACATACGTGTGAATGTTAATATGACAGTATGCTTTACCATGCGGCTAAGTGCTTATATGATATAACTGCTTGACTGCCTGTGGGTGGAAGGTTGGATTGTCTGAGTTGGGAAAACTCATTGAAATCCGTGCTTTAGCCTACTTGCGGGTAGCAAATTTCAAAACCTTTTTA
This sequence comes from Camellia japonica, assembly GCA_030407325.1. Taxonomy (NCBI): domain Eukaryota; kingdom Viridiplantae; phylum Streptophyta; class Magnoliopsida; order Ericales; family Theaceae; genus Camellia; species Camellia japonica. The sequence continues at coordinate 50,701,194 of JAPPVO010000019.1, forward strand.
AAACAAACGGATATGCGATGTTTGGTTCCAAATTAGACAATCTGGTCTATACTTGTTTGTTGCGTGCATAACTAGTAAATTCTAGGCTAATAACCGGAATAAGAACACGTAACGTTTTCAAAATTGGATATCACGGTTAGTAGAGGCCTCTTCGGACCGGGCGAAAGGGGGTGCTCATAGCTGACCTTCCCCGATCGTACCCAAGCCCCGAGCCAAGACATTTGGTGATGACGACACGTGGCCTTCGGCACCGAGTCAGGTTTCCTAAATTTCCCATTTTAAAATATTTAGGTGGCGACTCTGTAATCTGGCAAAACAGTCCATGTTTGGCACTTCTTTTCAAAAAATCTGTTTTTTTTCTCAAAAACGATTTGCCAGAGTTGGACTCTTTGGTTTAGATTTAGAACCGCAACAAAACAAAAGGGAGTCCGAACTGTAGCAAAGGTCCCCCGCGGGCTTGTTACACCTCTCCTGGGTGGTTGATGGATAAATAGGAAGTTGCGGGCTCTTGCCCTTAGCATGCTGCTAGATTCTTTTTCTCCTGCGCACAGCAGTGAACTTCTCTCACAGAGGGGTTGTGCTACAACTGGTTGTTAGCAAATTTGCAGCTGACCGGTTGACGATGCTCTACTGGGGAGTTTGGACGTGATAAGATCTGTCCAGATGATGGAGTGGATATCTTGCCCCATTCCAGTTCGTGCTTCGCACTTTGCTTGATACCTCGTTGCTTGGAGGATGTGAGAGCTTTCTGCCCTTTTGTTGTGCCCTTTTCTGGCGAATACGGTGCCCTTTTCGACAAGTAGAGTGCCCTTTCTGGCAAGTATTTTGACAAAGGGGAAAAGACAGAACACCTGATTCAACTGTACCCCCAGTTCATCATTTTGACCATTTTTTGTTTTTGCTTTCTATTAAACCAGTTTTGACCAACATGAGAGTTAGATTAACGCGCTTGTTCGTTTTCTTGATTTTAAATCATGCAAGTTAGGCTATAAGCACTGAGAGTTTTCCTTTTTTGGGTCCAAGAAATGGTCCCTTTTTGAAAAATGGAGTACTTTTCGAGAAGATTAGTCACCTCAGTAAAAATTCTCAAAAACTATTTTTGCAAACGACCACTGCTCAATGAGCACAGACCTACTCTTGAGATGCACAATCTCGGACCCATAGAAATGGAAAATTGCCCCTTGTCTGGAGGACACTACATGGCAACGGAAAGTTGCCCCTTGTTTGAAATGACACTGCGGCGTTTTGAATGGCAACGGAAAGTTGCCCCTTGTTTGGATAGCACCGTAGCGCATTGTAGTCAGTCCTCACGACGAACACAACCAGACTCTCAGATACAGCGAAGACAAAGATGGGCCAGAACCATCGCATGGACACAATCAAATTGAAGTGTTTTTTACGGCTGGACTTCAGATGAAGTTGCCTACGTATCCCAAAGATGGGAATCAAGCCTTACGTAGTTCGGGGTTAAGGTACACTCGGGTATTTAAACCTCTCCTTTTATGCTCTAACTTTTGCCAAGGCGCTTGTCGTAGGTTTCGACCTTGCGAGCTTTGTTCTTCTTTCTTTTCTTTTATTCTTTTTCTCCTTTTTTTTTTTTTTCTTTCTTCTAACTTTTCTTCATTTTTCTCATTTCATTTCTTTTTCTTTCTTTTTTTTTTTTTTTTTTTCTTTTTTTCTTTTTTTTTTTTTGTTCTTCTTTTCTTGCTCTAACTTTTGCCTGGGTCGCCCTTCTGGGTTTTCGGCCCATCGAGCCTCTTAAAGGGTAAAAGTGTAGCTTGGTCCATGTTTGAATGGTTTTTAAGATCTCGAAGCCATCCGTATCCAGGAGAATGACTGCTGTATTGACTTGCAGAAGGATTCATCTTCGGCTCTTCGAGCACATCTGACATCTTTGCCCCTAGTTCGAAGGGTACTTCTGTTCTAGCTTCGCAAGCTTTTTCTGATCTTCTGATCTTCTTTGATCTGACTTTCCTGGCCTCTTGTTCGAGGGCTGCTTCAAATCTGGCCACACAGGCCTCACATTGTAGTTGACCGTTGAACATTCTGAATTCAAGTTCAAGGTTTGAAAGCAAGGGCCTCAAGTCTCGAGCTGAGAGCGATCCTAAGTTGCACAATCTCAGAGCGATTCCACACAGGTCTTCGCAGGACCGCGCAAAACATTTTGTTTTTGAAAATTTTTAAGAAAGCGACAAATCGCTCGCGCTGAGATAGTGTGAAACCAGTCTGGATCAAGCCAGGGTCTTCTCAGTACTTACGCTAACAAGCATGATTTATTCATTAAGTGCTTAGCACCCCTCTCTTTCTCTCAATTGATCAAAGTTTTGCAAATCTCGAGGAATCCTCCCTCTTTGTTTTCACCGCAGTGTTCAAAAAAGTTTTGAAAAACTCAGGTCATTACAATGACTTCAAGGCACAAGAGAGCAGTGGAATGCACTGCCATTTCATTCAAATCCCGGCACAACTAGCACACCGCAGAAGCAAATGCGAGAGTGTGGAAATCACTGCTGTTTCATTCAAAATCCGTTGGCACACTGGCTCCCTGCAGAAACGACTCAAAACAAAACAAAAAGACAAACGCAAAACAAAATGGTGACGCCCGAGGTAACACCCCCGGAATCACCTGACTCCTATACAACAGGACTGACTCGATACAACAAGACAGACCCAAAACAAAAGAGACTGACTCAAAACAAAGAACTGACTCAAAACAAAATAACAAACTGACCCAATACCTAAGTCAGAAAGCACAAAAACTGGTATTTGCACATTGTCCAAACAGTGCGTGCCATTCCCACGTCTGGAGTAAATTGAGCGTCATCCGCAGCTGGTTCATCCCCCGATCACAAATCACATTATCCCCCCCAAGTTCACTGACCCAGTGCCGATAAACTTTGCGGAGTTTGGCGCGGCAATGACCCCATTGTCAATCAAATCTTGCACTTCGTGGTGAAGGCGAAAGCAATTGTCGGTAGTATGGCCAGTTTGCTGATGGTATGCATAGTACTGGGTAGCATCATGCGTAGCCGGAAGAGGGTTCAGGAGAGGCCGAGGCTCAAGGTTTTGATATGGCCTTGTCAACAAGGACTTGGAGAGCTTTGGACAAAGGCATATAGAGGGCATGGAAGACCCTCCGACCTCGGGGTTGGTACTTCGGGTTTGTGGATTTTTGCTGGACGCACCAGCAAAGGGATTGCAGGTGCTGGCCTGGTTGGCTGATCTCTTCCGATTGCAGGATTATAGCTGAAAGGAACGTTTCTGATACAACGACCCTTCTCCCGGCTTGCCCCTTGATTCAAACTGCCCCCCAACTTGAGTGGCGAAAATGCCATCCACAGTTTTTTGCAACAACTGCGAGCACTTGCTCTTTGTTCAATCCCTCGGCTTTCAAAGCCTCAACAGCCAACAGAAGATGCTCATGGGGATCCATGTCCGCCCTTATCTTGTTCTTCTTCCACTCGCCTCCACTTTGCCAAGGGATTGGCCATTCCTCAAATACAAATACAGCCCGTTCCAAGATTGGGAAACTTTTGTTGTGACCTCTTAGCATGTGCTGTGGTCGATGACGGAGCCAATGTCCCGGAGGCCAGATCTGTCACAGTTCTCTGAAGATCTTCGATCATTCTCTTCAGCTCAGAAGTAGTGGGCTCACGGGTTTGAGATGATTGGGGTCCAGTGCATCCATCATGCATAAGTCCATGCTTTCTGGAATGAACACCTCAGGCTTGGGTAGATGGGCTGAGGTGATGTATATGATGGGGTCGTAGGTGGACGGCAGTACATGGATGAGGTTGAGATGTAGGGGTGACGGTCGGGTACTAACCTGAGGTCCTTTTGGTGGAGCTAAGGTCTCTTCATCAATAAGATCCTGAATCTTATGACGGAGGCGGATTGCAACGGTTCGTATCATGACCGTGCTGTTGATGGTAGGCACAGTTTTAGCTGGGTCGTATCTTGTTAGAAGAGGTTTTGGAAGGGGTTGGGGTTCTAGGAGTTCTAGGTGCCCTTCTTCTTGCAGCTTTTTTCAAAGCTTGGGAGAGACTCATGTAAAGAGGATGGAATTTTCGGGCTTGGGGTCGAGTTGAAGTAGTTGGTTTTTGGTCATTGAGGGAAGTGGTGATAGTGTCTACTTCTGAGCATTTCGCAGTTGTGCTACCATCAGTAGTTAGCATTGGAACTGCGAGCAACATTCCTCTTCAAAGGCTCATTATCTTCTGCAAAGATCCCTTGTTTGATGGCATCCTCGATTTGAACTCCCATTTCATGAAGGCTGGAAAGGTAAACAGAGGTAGAACGACCATCTTTTGCAGCAACTTGCCATGCAGATTCCGAACAATCATCCTGGATCGATCTTTGTCGGAAGGCCTTGTAGTCATCATTGAGGCCTTTGCTCTCCATCTCGTCACGAACTCTAAGAAACCCTCATTTGGTTTCTTGGCGGGTGACTTCGAGATCACGAGTTGTGACCTCGATCTGTGTGTTATAGGAGTATTGAGCAATAAAGCCTCAGCCAGCTCTTTCCCAGTTCTGTTTCACAGAGTTCTCCCAATTTCGCATACCAGATTGCGGGCTATCCCAGACAGGGTTCGGCCGAACAGTGACAATTTCTAGGCTGTGGTCAAGCCCATTGGCCTCAAGATATCAGAAAACAGTTGGAGGTGCACCATTGGGTCTTCAGAGCCATCGAATCGATCGATATGCGGCATTTTAAAACGCTCCGGTAATGTCACCACTGAGTCAGTATATCCACTTTCAATGTCCGGAGATGGAGTTGACTCCCTGAGAATTTCTTGAACAACTTTTCGAGCTGCTCAACTTCAGCGCTGTAGGGTCCAACTCGAACTCAAAGGGTGAACTGGCAGGTTGATCGGTGCTTTGGATAGCTGGGGTAGAACCGGGGCGGAGGTGGCCTTGTCGGAATGTCCGTATCTTCCTGGACATTAACTGTCTCCCCGAGCATTGGAACTCTGGGTAGGGAGGAGCTTGGTGTGAAGTAGATACTCCAGTTTGTTGCTCTAGCCTGGCAATTGTCTCTGCCTGTTGGGCTATAATCTCTGGCCTGGCTTTTTGGCAAATTCCGCTTGACGGGCAGCGTCCTGCTGCATGAGTTTCATACTTTCTTGGAGTTTGACGCATCATTTTCCTTCATCCCTGCCATATTTGCCCTGGTCTAACTGAACAACGGTATAACTGTCCCTGACTGGCCTTTTACCCGCCTTTAGTGAAGGAACACTAATTGCCCTTGAACTGAATCTCTGACCTGACAAAGTCTATCAGCACAAGTCTAATCTCGGGGATATATGGAGCCTTCTGAAGCTATGGTTCCCAAGACTACCCTAGCAAAAGAGAAAATGGACAGCATCTCAGCCTGATTTCATCTGAACAGATACGAGCATAGTTGAATGAGTGTGCCCTCTACTGAATTCTGCCTAAAATTCTGCCTCAAATCTGATACCTCGGGTAAAACTGATTTCCAAATACTGATGTCCCGCAGGCTGATACCCAGACTCATAACTGATACATGCATTCCCTGTAGAGACGCACTCTAAACAAGCACATAACAGATAAGTGAGAGCCAAAACACCCCTATGTTGGGTAGGGTTTCCCTGTCCTATTTTTGTTAGGAGCTAGGGTTTCACTACGCACGCAGCGTTCAAACAAACCTATATCGGGTAAGCAACCTGTCCTAGTTTGAAATGGTCACTATGGATCCGAATATGCACTAGGTCGAATGGTCAAAAGGGTGCCCCGGGTAAAACCGGGGTTGTTGTTCCCATACTGGCAGAGCCAAACCGGTCAGCCTTATGGTCATGCTTGACAAGACAAGCCTCCGGCAAACCGTTCAGGAAAGCAGATGCAAACACGGTGTCCTAGGCGCACCAATGCAAATGCAATGCAAAGAAACACACAAGTGTAGTCAAACCAATATCATGAGTTCGAGTCAAGTTCTCTAAATCCCCAGCAGAGTCGCCAGAAACTGTAAGACGTCCCCGAACGCCCCGGGAGGGTGCGACTCCCGTTCCGTTCATATTGGGGTCACTACAGTTCAAGGACTCAAATGTCACGGTTCTTAATCTTGAACCAAAGAGTCCAAATCCGGCAAATCGATTTTGAAAACAGATTTTTTGAAAAGAAGTGCCAAACATGGACTGCTTTGCCAGATACAGAGTCGCCACCTAAATGTTTTTTTAATGGGAAATTTAGGAAACCCTGACTCGGTGCCGAAGGCCACGTGTCCGTCATCACCAAAGTTGCCTCGGCTCGGGAACTTGGGTACGATTGGGGAAGGTCACTTCGTGAGCACCCCCGCTCGCCCGGTCAATGCCTCTACTAACCATGATATCTTATTTTGAAAACATTGTATGTTCTTATTCCGGTTATTAGCCTAGGTTACTATGTGATGCGCACAGCATACAAGTATAGACTGGATCACCTGAATTGGAACAAAACACTTCATGTTTGTTTGTTTGAAAATGGTTTGATGGTGCTACTCGCAAGTAGGCTAAGACATGGATTTGCCACCCTCGGGTGGGCTTAAGAAAACATGATTTTGCCACTATCTAGTGGGCTTTAAAACAAACATTTGATGAATTGTTCCAATCAAATAACCCAACCTCCACCCACAGGCATTCAAGCAGTATATCACATAAGCAGTTAGCCTCATGGTAAGCATGCTATCATGGCAGTCACTCACACGCATGCAAGGATGCTAAAGCATAAAACTCACCGAGTACTCCAAGCCAAAACAGAAACTCATTAGAAATCATGCATGATCCTAAATATACAGGATTGCCTAATGCAACACATGCAAAAATGCAACTATAGCAGGCTCGGCTATTCTAAACATGGCATATGGAATGCTACAGCTAACACGTATTCAACTTAGAATTGAAATACAAATGCAGTTAGTATGATGTGCCGAGCCCGGTGCATGTAAAACAGATGAATGAATGCGAACATGCTATCATACTGTATGCTAATTGAAATATGCCCTAATCTAACCATCATAAGCAGGTAAATAAAAGGGAAGAAAGACGTGGGATTGGAAGACATACATCACACTCACCCACACTTATTACAATTTTGCCCTCGCACAGAGGGTCCGAAATAAATATACAGTCCCAAATAAAAGAATAGTACAGTCCAAATAATACAGTCCAAATAATGTACAAATTCCTAATTAATTAACAAATTAACTAAGAAAGCTGTAAAACTGGCATGCAAGCCAGGGACTGCCTTGATTCCGCTCCGGGTGATGAATGATGCATGTTCGGGTTGCCTTTGTGCGGAAATCCATGACGATGCCCCAATTAGCCTCTGTTTGCACCTGTTCTTGAAATGCGTGCCAAGCTCCGAAAAGTTGCTGATTCTTCATTTTGCTGCAACAGAGAGCAGGAAAGGGGCATGGCAATGTATTTTCACAAATGTATGCATGTCTCGATCCTCGTGCCACCAATCACGCATATCGATGCATGATGGCCGAGGAGTCGAATTGCACAACTCAATATGAAATGAATGCATATGAAAATAAACAAAACCTAACTCCATCATGGATAATCCGGAGTGTCGGTGACTGGGGAATTGAGACACGTTTCGTCACTCGGAGTACGGAACGTACCTCGTTTCCCGTGCCCGGGCTAACTCCTATCCCGAACACGATGCAATATGCATGATATGCATGAAATGCAACTAAGATACAACCTAACATGCGAAAGGCTATGAAATGGCATACACGATGCACGAGGAAACATGGCATACACAATGCGCTAATATACGGCCTAGCATAGCAATGCTATGGAATGAAATGGCATACACAATGCAATATGGGCTTACACCAACACAAGTGGACCTCGGCCACACTCACATAGGAGGCCATAAATGAAAATGAGACAACTCGAAGTGCGTGCACGCGTGCACGCAAACCGAGGACCGAACCTACGGCACGGAATGCCACTCTAACAAGACATGGAAAACATGGAATATGGCATATGATCATGCAATTTTCAGAGGCAAAATGAGATGCAAAACAGCCCCGAATCATGGCAAAATGATACCCGATGCATGGAACGAGTCCCGAAACATGAATTTTGGCGCATGAAATGGCCTATAGCTATGCAATGCATGCATAATTTGAACATGAAGTATGAATACAGAAGCTAGGAAGCCCAAAAAAAGCATGTTTACAGTTTAAAGCATGGCCAAACAGGGAACACAAAGAGGCTAGATTAGCATACAAAAATGGGGCCAAGAGAGGGGTAATGAAGCAACTCACAAATGATGGCCCCAAAAGAGAAGGGGCCTTCTACAATATTGAAGAGGGGCAAAAAATATGATGTTTTACAGTTGATGGCCAAGCCCAAAACAGTATACAAGTATGCTCAAAATACTATGCAAAATAAGGGCACCAAGAGAGCTATAACATGAAGTATAAAAAGGATGTCCCAAACAGCCATAGACCCTTAATGAAACATGAAGAGGGGGTCAAAATATGCCATTTTCAGTTCGGACCAAGGTCCAAAAAAGAAGCTCAATAGGCTAATAAATCATGCAAAAATGGGGACCAAAGAGGGGGATAATGACAAGTGGCACATGGAGGTCCCAAACAGTGATGAGCCCTTCTTAAATGTTGAAAGGGCTCAAAATAAGCCTATCTACAGTTTAATCATGCTCCAAAACAGATTACAAATAGGCCAAAAATACTATGCAAGATTATGGCATACAAAGGGGTAATGAAGCAAGTGCAAAATGGGGATCCCAAACAGGGTAAGACCCTTAATGAAAGATGAAATAGAGCTCAAAAAAATGCCACTTTCAGTTTTGGTCGGAGCTCAAAACAGTAAGCAAAGAGGGCTAAGAAATGGTACAAAAATGAGTTAGAAAAGGGGGAAATGGTGCTTACCCTTGAAGACCAAGCCTTGGCTGCCTCTTGGACTGAAAAATGGTGCCTCCTAGCCTCTGAGAAGAGCTCCAAGCTGCTGGAAATGGAAGTGGTAGTGTAGTGCTAGGTGGTGATAAAGAAAAGGGTGTAGGACTTGGTGTTTTGAGGCTTAGAGTAGAGAGAGAGGGAGAATTGATGCAAGGCTCTCAAAACAAATTTTGTAACCCTAAAATTGAAGGGGAGGGGCTGTATATATAAGCAAAAGGGGTGGAAAAGAGGGGGAAAAAAAGGGGGGAAAAACAAACCAAGTTTCCCCCAAAATGGCCAAACCCTCGGACATGGGTGTAGTGGAAAACAAAATTCACTTCTAGGACACACTTGGGGAGGGGGGCATGGCCGGCTAGTTTAAAAGGGAAAAAAGTCATTTCACCAAATAGGTGGCCGGCCAGCCAGATTTTCTGGCCGGCCAGCTACTTTCAGGAACAAAAAAAAGGGCTGCCGGGAAGAAAAGTGGCCGGTGGGTGATTGGGAAGTCCAATGGTGGCCATTCAAGTGTCCAAATTGAAGCCCCGGAAGTTATCTTTTCAATGGCGCAAACCTTGCATTAAAATTCCTCTGTGGAAAAAGTTATGCCAGTTTCCGTAAAGCCGCGCAGATTTCGGTCCAACCGGAGTGATGCCCTACTTCAATCAACCATATCTCCCCCGTCCGGAATTGAATTTAGGAGATTCTTGAGTGAAAAATGAAGCCCCGGGAGTAAGCTTTCCAACGGTGGTGGCCTCATAGTTTGATTCCAAGTATCCAAATGAATAGGCCCGATTCGGCGAGGGCTGCTGACTTTCTTTTAAGGTTCATGCCCATTTTCTCCCCCGACTGGATTTCTTCCCTCTTCTCTTCTTTTCTTCCACTTCAAACCCCTAAGTAAGGTGTTTTGAAAGTTTTTCAAAGATTTATCTCTCTTTCATTCATTTCCACTTTGTCCTTGCTTGGTTTACCGAAAAGCGCAATTTTTGACAAAATGCGAGCCTCGGAACATCGCAGAAACTTTATTTCAAAAATTTTTGAAAGAGAGGGTTTTAAGTCTAAAATCTTTTGATCGAGATCGTTCTGGTCCAGAACAGGGGTATGAAGTTGAGATTTGACTCTCTCTTTGCCGAAGAAATTGAACCTTTGTCCTGCACACCTTTCTCCACCATGTAAATCATCAGTCGTGTCGAAGTCTTATGGACGGTCAAAAATGGGGTGTCTACAAAGGGGTTTAGAATGAATGTCCTTACAGTAATGAAAACAGTTCATTAAACCAGTATTTCAGTCGTTCAGTCAGTACAGTCAATTGGTACATCCATTAGCATAACAGTACAGTAAACAGTAGGTCTTAAAAGACTGAACAACACAGTAGGTCTTGAAAGACCGAACAGTCAATGATGGCCATCAATCAGTAAACGGTGGTGGTTCCAACAAGGGACCGACAGAGATCTCTGTAACAGTAACAGTAAACAGTAGTTGCTAAGGATGCGACAATACAGTTCAGAATGTAGGATATGCATTCGTTCAGTTAACAGTAGCAGTTCAGAAACAGTACAGTTCAATTGTTCAGAAGATAAACATTTTTTTGAACATATCTTTACACAGTTGTTACTCACAGAGTTCTGGGCTACAATAAGGCTAGAGCGCGTCCCCAGATGCCAACCCTAACAGTTTACAGAACGAACACACACTAAGCTACACAGTTGGGAAAGATAATAACTTAATCCCTAATTGCCTCGGTGTGTTCTACATCTATATCCTCATTAAGATGCCTTAAACTAGGCCTAAGAATGCCTATGATGGAATGAGGATGCAAAGATGCACTTAAAAGATTTTTCAGAATTTCAGAAAACAGGGGTCTCGCTCGAGCGTGGCTTTCTACGCTCGAGCGGACATGCAGACAAAGGAGCTCCGCTCGAGCGTGACTTCCGTCGCTCGAGCGGACTGTAAGCTAAGTGAAAATACTGGATGCTCAAAATCCAGCTCACGGGTGCTCAACCCTGCTCAAGCGTGAGACACAAGTCCTCGCTGGCGTGAATCCTCTCGCTCGAGGGACTTTAAGCCCATGCAAAGTACTGGATGCACGCATTTCACGCTAAGCCGTCACTTTACTCGCTCGAGCGGAAAGCATGATCACAGAGTGTACGCTCGAGCGTGAAGTTCCTCGCTCGAGCGTGGGTCCAAAATCTGAAATTCCAGATTTGAACCTCAAGCTCAAAACCAAGTTTTAATGATCAAATTCGATCCTCTTGGGCTAATTTTCTGGAAAACACTTCAAAACCCATAATATTACATGTTTCAAAGATCAATTTGATAAATCAAAGCCCAAGGGTGTTTCAATTAAATCCAATTTCAAACCAAATTTTCAAGAACATGATCTCAAATGAACATGCAACATGCATGAACTCAAATCATTTCAAAGCTTTAAACACAAGCTCAAATGAGCTAACTCTTTTCAAAATAGGATGAAATCATGGTCTATAACATAAACATGAACATGCATGCAAGATTTCCATGAAATCAAACCTCACAATGCAATAATAAACACATGCATGCATGAATCCTAACTCCAATCAACATTATTAGACTAAAACTAGACTTAGATCACTAGAGGCTCATGAATCATGCAAGAACAAGCTTAAAGACACAATTAAGAGGTTGAATCCTTACCTATGGTCCTCTATTACAAGTATGGAAGCTCAATCGCACAAATCCTCTACAATTTCTTCAAGTCACCAAGCAAAACTACCAAGAAAAACTCAATTTCTCTCCCTCTCTCTCTCTTGGTCGGCTAAGGCAAGGGAAATGAGCTGATGAAATGTTTGTTGTCAAGTGTAATAAGGCTAATTATGTTATATTGAGTGGCCACTAATGTGGCAAAGATGTAAATAAGTGCAACAATGCAATTTAACTTATTTTAATCTAATTTAATCATACCAAATTACTTTTTAACTGGATATGTCATAAAATCATATAAATTATGATGGTCCTAAAACATCAATCAATTTCTGGTTCGGCCGCTGATAAGGCCTTCAATTTGCAGTTCAAACATAAAAACATGAACAGATAATCAAACAGTCAACAGATAGGATATGCATTTAAACAGATACAGTCGTTCAATCAGTTTCGGATTTCAGTCAGTCAGTTCAGTGTTTCAATCAGTTCAATTATTAATCTTAATCAGTCTCAGTTTAGCAGTAATCGGTAGGTAATCAGTGATCAGTGATCAGTGATGAGGGTTGTTACATTTTTAAAAGTTTCACAAAATAGTTTTTTTAATAGAAAAATAGACACACACAAATAAATAAATAAATCATCATTTATAACCGTTTGTAGCAATGCCAACAAACTTATTTGTTATTAAATATGTGATGATAAAAATAGGGAGCAATTGTAAGAAAATAATATAAACTCAAAATAATTGTAAAGATGTGGAAGTATATGATTTGATTGTACAATTTAGTACATGAATTGCTTTATTTTTATGCGGAATTGATTGGGGGCTCGAATGGGGGAGCCCCGAATCCCCCGAAATTCCACTTTAGGTAAAAAAAAAAAAAAAAAAAAGAAAACAGTTTTCCAAAAAAGGAAATTAGGGGATTAGGGGGAGGAAAATTAGGGGGATTTTTCATTTTCCATTTTTATGATATTGTAATTATTTTGTATTGATACCATATTTCTGTAATTTTTTTCTAAAAATAATTTATGACATACTCATTTTTTATATGTATTTTGTACTAATTTTTTTTTAAAATATCATCTTTTGATTACATTATTTTATTTTTAATAAATTTAATATTTTTAAAATCATCTTTTTTATATTTTAAAAATAAGATGTATGTTCAACATGAAATTTGAAAAAAAAAAAACTTTATATATTCAATACGCAAACTTAGAATTTTGGGATGCTGCCGCGCGAGGTGCGCAGCAGTATCTGTTGTGCGGCGAAATGGACATATTTCGGGACTCAGTTTGATAATCCGAACTGTCACATTTTAGAATACATCAATTAGAACATGCCTGTAAAAAATCAAGTTAATCGGATATCGTTTACCTATTCATCCACTCACATTTGTATTCATTTTAATACTTTAAATCACAATTATTATTTATTTTTGTAGATAGAAATGTGAGTGGATGCATAGGTAAACGATATCCGATTAACTTGATTTTTGATTTTTTACAAGTATATTCTACTTGATGTATTCTAAAATATGAACGGTTCGGATTATCAAAATGGGCCCCGAAATGGGCCCATTTCGCTGCACAACAGATGCTGCTGCACATCCCGCACAGTAGCATCCCCCATCTCGCAAACTTAAGTTCAAGTTACCGAAACAACTCGAAGTTGTTTTGGGAACTAATTATTTTAGTTGGTTTTTTTACTTAGTTGTAAAAAAAAGTTTTTATAAAAAAATTAATGGACTCTTTTTTAGTAATTTTTTTTGACTAAAATAGCATATAGCCAAAGTTGCCTAATAAAAATAAAAAATACATATTTATTTAAAAAATTCGATTGGAGAATCCATAAAAAATAAAAATGTATTATTAAAAATACATTTTTTAAAAAAAGATGGTTTAGGAATAAACTATTTTAATAATTTTTTAAAATTTTTATAAAAAATATATAAAAAATAGAGAGAAAATAAATCCCATTTTGAAAAATTTATCCATAAATCCCATTTGCAAGAATGTTGATCTATTTAGTCTTAAGATTTTTCTTTTCAACCAATTAGTCATTTTTGTTTTTGGAAAGAAAGAATTGTTTGATTTGGTGCCATTTGAGTTTACTTAATTGCCTTTTTGTGAATAGTTTTTCCAAAACTTTTAGTCATTTGCAAGATGGGAATGGAAATGTTATGTATGCTGAGATATTTTTGGGGGGGATTTGGGGGGGTCATTTCAGTAACGTTTGCTGAGATACTTTTTTGGAGATTTGGGGAGGTCATTTCGGTAACGTTTCAGGGGTTGATGTTTAACGTGTTCAGTGTTGGATGTTGAAACTCCTTTTGTGGTGGTATGGTGTTCCGGCAAGAGAAGTGCAGAGTTTGTTTGGTTCGGTTTGGGATGGAATTATCGCAAGGTATATGGGTTGGTTTGTTGATATTTTATGTTTAATGTTTTTTGTGTTTTGTTGCATTGGTTTTTGCAATTGGTTTGGTGTGTTGCTAGGTTCATTATTGTGACCCATTTTTTGTTGTTATGATGATTCGTTATTATGTTTTGTTGTGTTGTTTATTGTGTTTCGTTGGATTGGTCAAGTAGATGGTTCAATGTGGTTGTATTGTTTTGTTTATGTTGGTTTTTTTACGAAAATATTTTGATTCACTATTGACGTATCATATGACGCTAGTACGTCCATTATGTACATATGTAGTGTGCCACACGTTTGTGGTGTGTTAAGTTTTTCTTTTCTATGTTCGAAATTGTTTTGGCCCATCATTGAGTGTTCTGATAATGTTGGTGTAATTATAATGGATGTGGTTAATTTCAATTCTTATTTGTATATGTTTAACATGTCCATTCTTATTTGTACGAGTGTTGTGGTAATGTTGGTGTAATTATAATAAGTGTGGTTAACTTCAATTCTTATTTCACATTTGGAGTTTTAAGGTATTACATCGATTGTAGTGTTACGTTTAGGAAAAGTATACTAAAAAGTTTTATGTTTTTATTTTTTATTTTGTGTATTACATTGTAGTGTGTTACATTTGAGTGTTATGTTTGGAAAAAGTATACTAAGGAGTTTTTAGAGTGTTACATTGTTACGTTTGAAAAAAAATATATTAAGGAGTTTTTTAGTATTACATTGGAGTATTGTTATTGTTCGTAATGTGCCAGCAAGAGAAAAAATCTAAAACTTCTATAGTGCGAATTGTCAAAATATGCAATTTTATATTTGGAGAAACTCACTTTTATCCATCAAAAATTAAATTCAAACGTGTAAGTGACTACTTTTTTTTTTATATAATTTCTACATTAATGGGATCTTTAAATTTATAAGAAAAAAGAAAAAAAATAAACAATTCATAAGATTACATTTTAAAATTTATTCAGTGTGTTGGGGTTCAGTTTTCTAAATTAAGTTTTCCAAAATTGATTTTTTTGTTTTTTGTTTTTCGTGTTTTTTTATTTTTAGAGAATATTTTTTAAATTTTAAGTAATTTTTTTACTTTTTTAGATGCACCTTACTTAGATGTATTTAAATAGTAAAATATTTGTAAAAAAATATTTTAAAAAATTAATAAATATACCTAAATACAAAAAATGTACTGTATTTTTGTATTTTTTGATATTTAGTGTATTTTTTATAGATTTTTTCACAAATATTATATTTTTTAAGTATATTTATGTTAGGTGTGTTTAAATTTTTTTAAAAAAATTGCTTAAAAATATTTTAAAAATTCATTGAAAACATTAAAATATGGAAAATAAAAAAGTAAAATTTTCTGAAAATTAGAACCAAACAAGCTAATTGGTATTTTATCCTAAAATTTTTAACTTTTTTATATGATTTTTTTTTGACTTTTTTAATTTTGAAGTGTTCCCAAATCAAGTCTAAGGCTGCATTTGGTTTAGTTTTAGAATTGTAATTGTATTTTTAGAGTTGTGATTTGAATGTAGAATTGTGAATTGAGTTTTGACTAATTGAAAATTTGTTTGGTTATAAATTTTGAAAGAAATTTTAGAATTTTGAATTTTGAATTTTGAAAAGAGAGGATTGGATTTACTCGGCCGTCATCCCAGATGGACATCCTCCCCGACATTCCGCTGGTTAATTGGAACAGTGTAATTTTTTTTTTTTGCGATTATAGCTTGTTATTTGAAAAAAAAAAAAAAAAAAACTTACATTTGTTTTAGATATTTTTTAAATATAGAAATTAATTTTTTTTAAATTTTTTATAAAAATAATTTAACAATTTCATCACTAACTATCTTTAACAATACATCATCAAAAGAGCTTTGAAAAAAATTTAAATTTTAAATTTTAAATTATGTGATTAGTTATGAGTTTAAAATGAAGTTTTGAATTAAGTTTTAAATTATATATTTAATTATAAATTTTAAAAAGTGATTTGAAAAAGCTTTCCTTTTGAAAAATTTCTCCAAAAAATTACGATGTTGCCGCGTGGACTCCAAGTACACAAGACAAGACGTATACAAAAGGCAATGGAAAATGCTTTCTTCTTCTTCTTCTTCCTGGTAGTTTCTGGGAAACTCAAAACGCAATCGATCCTTGCAAGTTGCTCCCTTTTCAGGGGTGAATTGTCGATCGATCGCTGACCTCTTAAACCCTTGCATCAATTTCACTGGTAAGTCCATTCTTATTTGTTAAAATCTTGAAAAATTGAACGTGTTTGATAGATCAAATCTACGGCTCATATGAGGTTTCTATTGATTGTTTCCAGAAAGATCGCTAGAGGTTAATTTGTAATCGAATCCACCATGTTTACTCGGATGTTCGGCAAACCTAAGCAAGAGGCCAATGCTCTTACTACCTTAGACAAGTTAAACGAGGTTAATTTCATTTATTTTGTGTTTCTTATTTGTTACAATAAGTTTTTAATTGACTGTTCAGTGATTGATTATTTGGGGAACATGTCTTTATAGTTATTTATGTAGAGCTTTGAAATTCTTGGCTTAATCTAGAAATATTTACGCAATTCAAAATTGAAATTTGAATTGGAAATGTGAAATTTACAAGTTACTGGGTAATAAATACACTCTTCAAATTGTATGATGCTGCGAAACACATGGACTAGATATCATCATCTGTTATAGCATCACTGTTGTGGCTGAACAACTTCTTGTTGAATTGGAATTTTTAGTGTTTTGCTCAACAAAAGAATGACTGTGAAGCTGGTTTAAAAAAAAAAAAAAAACTTTTGGAGCTAATAAATGAAACCAGTGCCATAATCTTTTCATGGCAACTGTGAATCTGTGGTGATCATTCAACTTTAACCTTCCTCTCAGTTTTGTATTTTTCTGAAAAGGTATCTATGAGCATATATTATGGTGGAAACAACATGATAGGTAATTATTCACTCTTCATGGATTTTAAATTTTTTTATTTTTCTTGTTTATGCTTAGACACCTTTGCCCTCCTTAGAATCTGTTTTAGTGAGAGCCTCATGTGCTGGTTCATCCTTTTTTTGTTTATGCTTAGATACATGATGCCAGGTGCGGAGGGAAGGGCGCATCAAGTGGGGTCCTGCCCCCTCAAAAGTTTGTAGAAATCCCTCTTTTTTACAAGGACTACCCTTCAAAATATTTTAAACCCCATTTAGTGGCCTCCCAAATTCAATTCAGCTGCCCTTGAAATCTTGGAAAGCCTATCCTCCAAAATTTAATGCAACATGTGATGGTCCTCCAATAATTCAATCTTGTCTCATGTTTAAAAGCTATGAGTAACCACCGTTATTATCAATTCATGAATCGAATCATGAATCGTAAGATTTACTTTATTTAATACATGTATATACACATATAAATATCTATATAACTAAGTTGTTATATGTATATATCTATAAAATCACGTATGTCAATATAATTAATTGGTATATAATTTTTAATTTTCTATAGAGAGGAGAAAATATCATCATTTTATAAATCATGTGAACAAAACAAAAGCATAATTGAATCTCAATGAATTGTAGTGAAGTGCACAATTCACTCAATTTTTATTCAACAACACAATTTGAATTGTTTTGGTTGAAACTCTTATCTAATTGTATGAGTCGAATCATGAATCGTACGATTCTAACGACAATGCTAACCACATGCTAATTTTGGACTATAGTTTTACTTGGTTGGCATGAAATCAAATTAAATAGACATTTTTACTAAAAGTAGTAAAATTTTGCTAGAAAAAAATAGATTGGTCTCTTGTACGAGTTCCTATAATTTTTTAATTTAATCGCTTGTGAAGTGTTTTGGATACACGTTGAGTAATATTCAAATAATTATATGGGCTTATGAGAAGTGGGTAATATATGTCTAAACTGAGACTATCACTGGTGTTCTATATTTTTAATTGGTCCAGTTTGCCTATAGTAAATAATGTTTTAATAATTACTTAAACAGTGTAACCCCTGCCCAAGCCACCTTTCCCAACTCACTTTCAGGGCTACCTACTTTGGGACTTGTGTAATATATAATCCCGGCGGGGAAGACAGGAGATGGCCCTGCCCCAGCCACTGCTCAAGGGTTACCTCCACTCCCCAACTGAGCAAAATGGAGCAAATTTGCAGCTTGACCCTTCTCAACAAATCTTTGCACTTTTGGATTCCATTCTCTCTGTCCCAATTATTGCCTGAGCGGAATCACCAAACACCCCCCCCACCACAAAACCCCCCAAACACCACACACACTGCCCCTGCATGATTCTGTGATGTCTATCATTGTTGCTTTTGTATCAATTCCCATTTTGGTTTAATCTGAGCCTTTTATTTTTTATGTTGTATAGACACTTGAGATGCTTGAAAAAAAGGAGAAAGTACTCCAGAAGAAGGCTTCTGCAGAAGTTGGAAAGGCCAAAGAATTCACCAGATCAAAGAATAAGAGGGGTATGGTTTTCAACTGCTTGCATTTTCTTCTTCAGAGGACCAATTCATGGTGTTTACACATTTGTTCTTCAAGTTGATGTAGTATGTCGGGCTGCATGTGTGGTGGTTCCATTTTAATTGTAAATACTATTGCAGTTGGTTTTGCATAATTTTTATTTTTCCCAAATTAACTTGATTTTGTGTATAGGCTTTATTGCACTTGTTTGCCTTGTGTTTATGTAACAAATTACTGCTGTCTTCTATTGTAGACCATATTGTTGTGATAATTTCAATGTAGTAAAAATGAAGGAATGATGATAACTTTTCTTACATATTATAGAATAGGTGTATGTATTTAATTAAAATTGTACATTTAAAAGTTAAATTTTAGGAAAACTTGTCCTTGTGTTTCATTCATCATTCCAAACTTTTACTTCAGTTATTTTTTCACTTTTGTGATTAAGGAGCTTGTTTTTTTCACAAATTATGATGGGGAGGGAACCTGAAATTGAGCCAAAAGGTTCCAGTTTTGCTTTTGGCCATTGCTTTTATCGTTTTTATTCAATGCTTTCTGCTGGCATTACTGTTTTGATTTGGCAGATAGGGGAATTCACATACATTGATTTTCCGGCTCTCACCTTTCCAAATGTTTTGTTGTTGATATTCTCTTGATATGTTAAAAAATCTGGCACTTTTAAGAAGGTGCATGTACTACTTCTTGGTTTGAATCTGAAACCTCATTGTTATCGCACAGCGGCTATACAATGTTTGAAGAGGAAGAGGCTGTATGAACAACAAATTGAGCAGCTTGGAAATTTCCAATTACGCGTCCACGACCAGGTTAGCTTGAGTTCTTATATTCTCTGACGGCGCACCTAGTGTTCAAGGATAGTTGAATTTCCATTCATAGGATGATTTGCCAATTTATATGCCATGCATGGATGTTTCAGATGATACTGTTAGAAGGTGCAAAAGCTACAACAGAGACTGTGGATGCATTGAGAAGTGGAGCAGCCGCAATGAAGGCCATGCAGAAAGCAACGTAAGTAGCTTTTCTTCTAGAATATTCTAAACTTCACCTCTGGAGTTTACCTTCAATTTGATCTATTTATTTATGCTGTACTTGTCCATGAGGCAACGAAGTTCCTGAATATAATAGTAAATCTGGCCTTTTAGCTTGTTTTAGTACTTATGCTATACTTACACAATTATTTGGAACTGTCATCTTATAATACACAGGAATATTGATGATGTGGACAAGACGATGGACGAAGTAAATGAACAGACTGAGAACATGAAACAGATACAGGAAGCATTGGCTACACCCATTGGTGCAGCATCTGATTTTGATGAGGTTTTCCTTCTATTTATAATTGCTTGGTTCCTTTAAATCTCCAACTATATTACGTGGACTCTTCAAGATAAGTCAAATACCCGTGTCAGACACCCAACACTTGGACAAGGGGTGGGATATGTGTCCAATACTTTCCATTGGACACTTCTTATATATTTGTATTTAACACTATAATTGCCATATAATGAGTAAAATTCTTTTTGACAGTATGCTACATATACTTTCATTTTATTTCACATAATGGATTAAAATATAAAAATATGACCTTTTATTGCCGATCTGCATATCCTTAAATTTGAAGTTTGATGGGTCCGACCTTCCAGATACAGACCCACACCCGTTACTTGTACCCAAGGCCATGTAACATAGATTTCAAATTGGATGTATGGAAGAAATTGTAGAAATTGTACTCTGGTTCTCCATGTTCTTAATAACTAATGCACAGTAGTGATGTAAATCTGCTAAACACATTTATTATCATTGCAGGATGAATTGGAAGCAGAGCTTGAAGAACTGGAAGGTGCTGAGTTGGAGGACCAGCTTTTGCAACCTGCAACTATGGCCCCTGCGGCCCCAATTCAAGGATCAGCAGCAGGCAAGCAACCGGCTCGTGCTGCTCCACAGAAGCGCACAGCTGAGGAAGATGAACTCGAGGCATTGCAGGCTGAAATGGCACTTTGAACAGGTCTTTTTTTTTTTTTTTTTTTTAGTTTATTTTGATCAATCATTGTGCCTATGTGGCAATCCTAGCTTTATGAAGTTGCTGTAGCTCTAAAGCTTATAATCCATAACTTGACTGATCGGTGAGCTGTAATACCCCGAGTCTCTGGAATCTCTCCAGCTAGAAGAGATGTAGACTCCAATTATATTCAGTGTATATTATGAGTCCGTTAGCTTAAAACATCATCTAATGAAAGCACGCTTATGCAGCTCTGATAAAAATCGTTGTATTTGAAACACTGAAATTATTAGATACCTTTGGGGGCATTTTAGTGAAAAGAGATTATGTAGCAAGTTTTGATAGTTATTTGTTTTTTTTTTTAATCTTCATTGTTATTTTTACTGCTTTAATTTTTCAATTTCAAAATTGTAAATTAAATAACAAAAAAAAAAAAAAAAAACAAAAACAAAAACAAAAATAAAAATGGGCCATATTGGGGTCATACATCATGGTGCAAGGTATCAATTTATCAAAATTCACCTGCACATTGAGGTGTAAGATGTTTTGTTTGTTTTGTCTCACATGAGTCAGGTTAGTTTAACTTTCAATCCTTCTAGATGAATCATGGGTTAATTTTTTTTTAAGAAAATGTTTGGTAGCTCGAATTTCAGTTAGGCTGAATCACTCAAATTTATGCATGTCGATTGATTGTCCGGACAGCCACCCGGACGATCAGTGCAACACTTTTCTACCGCCCTTGTTGCCAGATGATCGGCTAAACGATCGGCAAGTCAAAACTTGGGCCATTCAGGCAAACTCAAATTCGAGCTATGTAGCATTATTGTTTCTTTCGTAAACATATCTTCTTCCTCTTCTTCTTTTTTATTTGTATTTGTATTTGTATTTTTTGTTTTGGTTTGACATTTCTATAGTCTTTCAAAAATAAAGTTCACAAATGAGACAAATATGAGAAAATAAAAAGATTACGATTATCAGATCGATCTAATTTTTTTTCATATATGATATATTATAGAGTACTACAATATGAATAGTTCAAAGAATTAAAACAGAACCTATAATAAATTTTACAGACCCTTCAAATTTTCTCAAATTAAAATATGAATAATGTTAGGGATTTTAAGGCTGTGTTTGGTTGCATTCTCAAAATATATTTTCACCCGTACATTTGCGCTTCACGTTTGGATACAATTTTCAAATCGCAATTCCACCATACAATTCAAAATACATCTCCACTTCCCGTTTGACAAATTTCTCCTTTCGTTTCTCCACGGTGCATACTTTGTCTTCGATATTCTCCATTTCTGAAAAGCTTCGCGTGAAAGAAATTTAAAGCTGAACTTCTAAAAAGCTTCACTTGGAAAGAAATTTAAAGCTGAACTTTACGAGTCGTCTTCCTCTTTTTTAGCGATCACAGCACAAGATTCTTCACGAGGCGTGTTGCTCTTTGTGAACTGAGACCTTTAAATCTAAATTATGTATGTGAACCTCCTCTCCACCCATAAAATCACATCTACCAGCTCCCACAAATCAAGTAAGTTGCAGTTTGTGCATTGTGGAAGATTTACTCTCCGAGCAACGAAACAACGACAAGACCGAGGTTAACTACATCACAAATTTCTCTCAAATTTTAAATTACAACTCACTGATTTCCTCAAACATTGCCAAATTCATTCTCAATTTATGTGTGTCAGGCCAAATTTGTGAAGCATATTCTCAAATTAGACGCCTACCGAAGAAGCGCACATCTACCCACTGTACCCACTCCGTCACCGGTGACAACTATTCCACTTCTACTGCTCTGGTACGTATATCCTTGAATCGATCTGCTAGTCATATATCCTTCAATCCTTCAATTGATCTGCTAAGTGATAGCTGAGAAGCAGAAATGGTTCTTATCTATTAAACCGGTCAACCGCCAGGACAACTGGCCGGTCGTCCCACCGGTCTTTTGGCCGGTACCAACTCCCTCTCCTCTGGGTCGACTGCCATTACCCCCTTTGATGCTTCTCTTCTTCTTCTGCTCTCCTTCTGTTTATTGTCTACTGTATACATTTCTTTCACAAACTTTTTGCATGCAATATTCTGCTTTTTCTTGTTATATCTATTTTTTTCCAAAACTGTTAACAACTTCAATTGATGAATTTTTTTTCCTAGCAATATTCTGTTTTTTCTTGTTGTATTGTTTTTCCCAACACTACTAACAACTTCAATTGATGAACTTTTTTTCCTACCGAAATATAGTTGGAGATGATTCTTGCATTTTTATTTTTTAATATCCAATTTAGATTTGTTTAGATATAAATTGTGTGTTGTTAGATGGATGACAACAATTCTGATGACAATCAGGACACAGGAATGTTGAGTTCCAGAATTGAAATGAAACTAATAATCATGTTGAGAGATGAGGTACAAAAAAATCAAACAACAAGTCGTAGTACTGTGTGGACAGTTAAGCATTAGAATCATTTTGCAATTGAGTTGCAAAATTTGTATGGGTTTCGATACACACCACAATAGGTGAGACAAAATATCAGCGACTGAAAGCTGATTACCAAACCTTCAAGCGATTGCAGGTATAGACCAGTCTGTGATGGGATCCCATTGTAGGAATGGTTGTTGCACCTAGTGTTTTTAAAGACGAAAGCACAAGGAGGCGTTTTACCCTTGTTGAGGAGAGGTTTAAGCCTTTTGAATTTTGAATTTTTTATTTTTATAAAATACAAAATTAATTAAATATAGCATAAAAAGAGTAAAAAAAAAAAGAATTACCAAATAAAATTCTTAAAAGCCATTCTAAGCATAAAACCAAAATTAATTAATAATTTCAAGTATTGTAAGAGCTTTCTAAGTCATTCTCATTAATACTATAATAAAAAAATAACTTAAGTGATGGTCAAAAATAACTTAAATTCCAATTGTTCAATAAACAAAGTACCTTAAACTCTAATACTCTATAAACAAAGCAATAAATAAATAATATGTCACTTTAAGTCATCCTCATTAATATTGTCATCATCTTCGTCCGGTATATCTATAATGGGATAGGTTCCATCATCAATTCCACCAACTTCTTCCAACTCCATATCTTTATCCACAAGGGTGCATCTTGTTGCCTTTTCTTTTCTTATATCATTTCCTATACAAGAAATAGGATTTCAAATTAATTAAATAGGCACATATCATAATATATATGCAACTAGTCCATAATTGTTTAACAACTTACTTGAATTTTCACCAACTTTTCTTTTCTTTGCATTCGAAGATGAGTCAACATTAATCGTAGTCGTAGTTGATCGATTCTCCACACTTCTATCATAGGTAGTGATAGGCACAGTCCTAATTGCTTCAGCATCGAACAATTCTTCTTCATCAAGCCAGGAAGCATCAAGGGGGAGGACAGGATCTTCCTTTTCAGCAATCCATTCATCATCCAAATCAATTTCATCAATTAGTATTGGATCGATGTTTTGTCTTCTTCTGATACTCCTCTCTCTTAGTTTAGTGTTGTACTTCACATAGACCAAAACATTTAAACGTTTGTGCTCAAGCCTATTCCTCTTTTTTGTATGAATCTAATATAATAATATAAGATGCGAAATATAACAAGTTAGAAACATGAATATTTTATTTTATGTATAAAAATGTTTAGGAAAGAAAGATATATTACCGACTCAAAGGTGCTCCAATTCCTCTCACATCCCGAAGCACTACAAGTTAGACTAAGTATTCGAATAGCAAATTTTGTTAACTCTGGTGTTTTGGTCCCAAAACGAATCCACCAATTAGTTACATAATTTGAAAAATGTATAAATGATTTCAATCTCATATTTAAATTTTAAAGAATGTAATTGGAAAATTATTTTCATATTAGTTTCTTATCAGGAGAGCGTATCGCTCTGGAATCAATTGCAACACGACTTTCGAATTCCCCTTTTGCTTGGTCATAATAGTCCAATTGGATATCAGCCTTGAGATGCTCATCATAACACAACATTCTATCCATGCACTGATACAATCCTTGCTTCACCTCCTCAACATTGGAGAAGGAATCTCGATAGCGCAACTAAGGGTTTAGATAATAACTAGCAGCATGTAAAGGTCTATGAAGTTGTGGTGTCCACCTTGCATCTATCGTATTCCATATTGGTCTGTACTTCTAACATTTTCTCCACAATTGAAAGCAATCTTTTCTTTAGCCAAATCCATTAACTCATAAATGTAACCCATAGCAAGCCTCTCCTCTGAATCAACTTCTCGCAAAACACTAACCAAATGTATTGTGCTTTTGGTACAAAAACAACATTAGGCCAAAATTTGGATCAAGCAACACAGTTGCACGAGCTTTTATCCCATCAACCTTTCTTACCCAACTACTAAAACCACTTTTTAAAGAAAACATAGCTTGGAGTGGTTGCTTTTGTTTGTAAAGACTTTGGAGAGTAAGATAAGCAATGGCAAAGTGTTACTGCTGGACGGAGTAGTTCATTGTTCTTTGTAAATGATCTCATCATTGAAAGAACTCAACAATGTTCATATATAAACTTGATCACTTGCCTAGCTAATGAGTTTCGTCATAAACTTTCAATTTTCCAATGTCCTCCAACATTAAATCAATACAATGCGTAGCACATGGAGTCCAATACAATTCTTCCTCTTCTCCACAAGTCTCGACCCGCCATTGACATAGTTTGAAGCATTATCAATAATAACCTGAACAACATTATCTTCCCAATTTCATCTACGACACTATCAAGATAGTTAAACATCAACTCCCGTTTTTTATAGTATCAGATGCAATTGATTTTAAAAACCAAGTTCCAGTAGGGCTATTCACAAGAAAATTAATAAGAACTCTACTTTTCCCATCTGTCCAGCCATCAGACATAATTGAGCATCTATATTGTTTCCATGCTTTCTTATGTTCCTCCATCATGATATTTTATCTTCTACTTTTGCTTTAAGAATCCAAATCCTCAATTCATGCATAAAAGGGGGTTTGAACCTAGGTCCATAATTTGCAATTCCGTCAACTACAGCTACCCAAAATGGATCATTCACTAAATTAAATGGAAGTGCTCTACAATATATAAAACGCCCAATCTTTCGACACACATCTTTTCTTTCTTCTTGTCTCCATTTGAAGTTCAGTGTAGATTGTCGTGCTTGAGAACTAGCAAATTTGTCCATTGGACCCCCCGGTTTTGGTGGTTGTGTCATACTACTAGTATCGCCTTCAATAGATTGAAAATGACTACTATCGCCCTTTGCTGAGCACCCATCCCAATTTATATATCATTTCATTATGGGGCACTTTTTTGCTCAAAGAAATTTTTTAATGCTTGTTGGCATTCCAACTTTATATCTTCAGGAACTTTTGAACACGGTTTAATGCCTTTATGTGTACCAGCTAGATGATTTTTAAATCGATTTACAGTACCACTACAAGTTTGATCACAAATTTAAATCTAAATACTTTTCCCCATCAATTCTTTTACATACTTCTAAACAAAATCTTTTCTTTGGCCTTTGGGTTCAGCCATATTTTTTTTTGTTATCCCTACAAACTTAGCAACAATAGCATTGTTATTGTATAAAAATAAACAAATAAAAAAAATAAAAACAAAAATATTGGTTAGGTGGATGGGATGGAAAAAAAAAGAATAGAATATTAACAAAATAATAATAAATTAAAATCTATCAAAATAATAATAATAATAATAATAATAGTAATAAAAAATTAAAGAGAAGAAGCTCAGTTATAATAATAATATATTAGACTAATAATAAATTAAAGAGGAAGAAGCTCAGTTATAATAATAATAATATATTAGACAAGACAGAGATATTTGTGTGTGCACCAAAACAGAGATATAGATATATTCAGCCCTTGGTCAAAAACAAAAAACATTTATACATCTCTGTAACGACCCTATCACGTATAATGATTAGCATTAATTAATTAAGGAGATTTGAAATTTAATTGTCAATTATTCTGATTTAATCTGGGATTTACGAAAATTATGGAGATTGATTCATATATGGTTCTATTGAGAATTTATTTTGGAATTAGAAATTGAAACCCTAAATGGCTCAAGGAAATACAAACGGTGAATTTAATTATTTAAATTTCGAGTATCGGACTATATGGGAGTTTAATTAAATATTCGATTCAGATCTATAAAATTGAGATTTGATTAATTGAATCCGAATTGGAGTTAATTAAGTTATACGAATTAGGAATTAAGATTATTATGAATTAAATTTATTTATGAAGTATTCAATTAAATATGTAATTTATTGACGAAGATTTTGAAGTTTAAGCTGAAATTGAAGGCTTTAATGATTTAAAAAACCAAAATTAAAGATGGAAATAAATTTAATTTAATATTTGGAGCCTTTTGGGAGTTCGATTAAAAATCTGATTTGGAATGATAAATTTAAATATAATTAATTGGGCTCTAATGGAAGTAACATTAGATTAATTAATTATGTGAGATTGTGATTAGTCATAATTAATTTAATTATGTGTTAATCAAAATTTATTAAGAATAAGTGTTATGTAATTAAATTAATCTTAACCATAAATTAAATCGTAGAATGATTTAAAGTCTAAGGATATATGTTGGTGTGTGTGTGTGCTGAGATATATGTGTGTGTAGAGAAATCTGTGTCTGCACGTGTGCCTGTGTGGGTCAAGAAGTGAAGGAGTGTATAGTTGAGGGATGCCTTCAATTCCTTGGCTGAAAGAAAGAAGAAAGCAAAGGAGAAAGAGGGGAAACCGAAAGAGAGAGAGAGAGAGAGAGGGGTAGAGATGCTGGAAATTGCTTCTAATTTCTGAATCTAAAGTCTTAGGTAAGAATTCTAAGCCTAAATTTTGTAGATAATCCTCCATGCATTATAAATTGAGAAAGTTATGGAATAAATTTCATGAAATTTGTAAGGAAATGGGTTTGAATAAGAAAATAAAGCTAGGATCATCATTATGAAAATGAACATGAAAATTGATTATTTTTGGTTTGATGTTGAATATCTTGCATAAATTTGGGTCTCATTTCTACATGCATGTAATTTGGAAGAATTAAAAAATAAATATGGGCTTTGATTTTGATTATTAACCCATGCATGTAATGTAATTTAAGAGTTTGACTCAAATTAAATATATTTTGGAACATCTATGATTTAAGGAAATAAGTTTGCAAAGTAGTTAGTTTGAGTTTATTCTGTCATTCTTTATAAATTTGAAACTCAACCTTACATGCATTGTGGATTTTTAAGATTTTAGACTTTACTTCGTGTTTTAAAAGTTTATGGGCTTAAATTAGGATTGATATGAAGAAAGTAATAAAAAATATATAAATTAGAGCAATTCAAGAAGTAAAATTATGATTTGAACATATAAAATAGTTAGTTTTGATCCTAATTTCATACATGCAAATGATTATCTAAGAAGTTTATAATTTTAATTTCATGTCTTGAAGGAAGATAGAAAAGAGTTTGAAGTCAATTTTATGTAAACAAAAATAAATTAGCAAGAAAATGAGTTAGATTCATGATTATGGAAATTAACTTAGAAATTAATTGTTTTGGGTTTGATTTTGAATATCTTATATGAATTTGAATCTTATTGTTACATGCATGTAATTTGGAGAAATTAAAGAATTAATTCATGAACATGGTTAAGGTTAATCAATATGGAAATAATTACATGCACAATGAAATTTTTAAGAATTGAGCCATACAATTTCATATTTTGAAGAGAAGGAAGAATTTTATATATAAAAAAAAAAATCAAGTTTATGGAAATTTGGGGTTAATCCTAAAGTTAGACAATGTTTTGATTTTTATTATGAAAGATCGGAATTAGTTTAATTTTAAATTTGAATCCATACATGTAATGTAATTTAAGAGTTTTATTTAATGTAAACATGTTATGGAATATATTTAATTAGTTCGTTTCATTTGAATTACATATATACAATGTTTGATAGGAAAGTTGACAAGAGAATGAAGAATTGGAGCTAAGATCAAATTTATGAAGTTTAATTAGAAATTAATTATTTTAGATTTGATTTTGGAAGTTGTAATTAAATCTAGCTCCATAAATTATATGCAATTTTATTGTGCATTTGATTTTGAAAATGACTTTTAGAATCATGAGTTCATGGGTTTTGATTTAAATATTGTGTTTCAAGATTTTGAGCAAATAATTTATAAATAAATAAGTGTTTATGTTTTCTAAAGTATTTTCAAATTTCTGATCAAGATTAGTATGGGTTTAAAAATTGAAAATGCACTGGGAAACTATTTTTGAGAAATTCAGAATTCTAGAATTTTATAGACTGCTCGAGTGGACTAGCTACTGCTCGAGCGTACATTGAAGACTTTCAGTACTTTTGTAGTCTTTTACAGACTGCTCGAGCAACTAAAGGTTCACTCGAGCGAACAATGATTTTCAGCATATTTTGAAAAATTACATTTAGCTCATATTTTTATTCTCATCACTTCCCAAGCATTTTAAACATGATTTATGACTCATTGAAGATTAATAAGCTAACAATCAATATAACTTAGTTAGTTAAAGAATAAGTCATTAATTTATTAGTAATTGATTAAGAAACCAAGTAAGAAATTGGTTTATTCAGAAAAGAATGATTTAGTAATGAAAGAATATGTGAGATGAAAACTCGATTTATTTGACTAAAGAAGAATAAGCGTAGTAGACCTTCGGATTATTTAGACAGAAGACAAGAAAAGTCAAGTTTGATCAAGGAAATTGATATTATGTTTCAATGTGTACATGTTATGTGTTTGTATAAGTCATACGCTATTGTCTGCCTGATCTGTTTGATCTGCTTCTGCAGCTATCTGTGAGTAATAACTTAGTAAAGTTATGTTCAAGTTAAATTATTTTCTGTATATGAAATAAGATATGTTTTATGAAATTTATGTTCTATACTATGAATGATTGTTCAATTTTTGATAAGTATTTGTGACACAAGTATGTTATCTGTTCCTAGGTCTGGAGGTTCCTTTGTGAAATTGACAAGTCATTTGCACTCGGCTGGAGGTTCTTTTATGGAACTGACAAGTTATTCGTTCCCAGTCCGGAGGTTCCTTTATGGAACTGACAAGTTATTGCACCCGGCTGGAGGTTCCTTTATGGAACTGACAAGTTATCCGTTCGCAATCCAGAGGTTCTTTAAGGAACTGACAAGTTATCCGTACCCGGTCGGAGTTCCTTTATGGAACTGATAAGTATAATCTTTGATACTCTGTATGTGATCTGTTAGCGCTAACGGATGTACTATGTAAGATTAAGCATGAACTCTGATTTCTATATGTGAATTGAATAAGAATATGAATATGAATCTGTTTCTAACTGAAATCTAAATATGTATAAGACTCTGTTTCTGATAACAATCTATTTTTGATATAAACTCTGATTTCTGACTTTGTGATGGATATCATTTATTAAAACCCTTTACTTTGTTATTATTCACTAGGCTCCAGCTCACTGTATTATTTATGTATGTAGGTAATCAGGTGCGTGACTAGGCTTAGAGGCGTCTGCCTAGAATCTGTTTTGTTAGCCAACCTATGTGCCTCCCGTGGAGGTTCCGGATATGTCAAGTGGTTATGGCTATGTGATTAATTTCAAGTTTTGTCTTCTTGTTTGGTTGAACAAGTCTTTGTTATTTTGTAAATAGGGCTAAGTCCATTTTTGTCTAATCTGTATATATATGATGACGTAGGGATGATGTGTAGATATGTATATAAAAAGTTTAAAATTTTTCTATCTCATATAAGTCTGCACAGCTCAATGGATGTTGTATATTTGTTATTTGCTTCCGTTAGCCCCTAATATTTTGTTAATCTGTCTAAGAGGCCTTCGGTAATCCTAGGATTACTGGCCGATTACGATGCTAAACCTATAGCGGCGGGTTTGGGTCGTGACAATCTCAGTCAGAGTGGAGAGAGAGAGAGAGAGAGAGAGAGAGAGAGAGACAATGCAGAAAACAGAACGAGAGAGAGAAAGACTCAACTCAACTCGAGAGAAAGAGAGAGAGACTTCGTACTTGGAAAACCTTAGTTCGTTGGAGAAGATTAGAAGACTGATTCGAACTTGTTGGGACTCTGATTTGAAGAATATCGACTTACAAGGTATTTATATCTTCTTCTTGAGCAATTTCTGTTTCAATCGAAGTTGTATATAGCAAGTTTCCACCAAATACTCTATCGTTTCCCTTTTTTGATTTTTGAAATCGAACTTCTCAAAGGCTTGTGCCTCACTGTCGAAAGCGTGAAAATCGTATAAAGCACGACAGATGCTTACGCCTCTGCGTTTGAGACGTACGCATAGCTGGTGTCTCGCCCAAAAAAGAACGCATCTGTGCATTTTCCGTACGCCTCGCCTCAAGTTGCGCTTCATATACGCCTTTGAAAACTTTGGTTGCACCTGATGAATTTTGGGATAAGGTATTGAATTAAACTGTACCCTTTTCAAAATTTTTTTGTAACATTTGATCACACGTACAGAACGCTTATTTTTAATATTTTCAATTGCTGTAGGCAACAAAAAATGTTAAGAAATTTAGGACAAAAGGATTTGAGTATTTTGAAGAAATGGCCGAAATTGTTGAAAATTGTTGTGCTATAAGGGCCTTGGCCCGGCATCCACACAAGGAGCCCCTGACTCTGATAAAGATGATGAAATGCTTAATAAATTTTGGTCTCCTGGAGCTAGTGGGAGTAATGCAGCCGAACCTATTACTGTTGACTTATTCGATGATGAGTACATAGAACCATCGAAGGGAAAAAGTCACAAGAAGGGCCCTACAAATAGCCAAACTGATAGTGGTCGTTCTAAAAGGTCACGGTCAAGTGGCTTTGATGATGTCTGCGTAACTTTCACTACTTATGTACAGACAAAAATGGAACATTCCCGTGCCCGATCAACAGACATAAAGGTTGTAAGTGCAGGTGGTGATGACTATTCTCTGATATATGTCAAGATGCCTTGTTAGAGCTTGGGGCATACCACCGGTCCAGTACATTGGGGCACTGACACTATTCAAAGACAAGGAATGGCGGAGATTTTTTATGCGTACTCCTGCCCATATGCGCCTAGCTATGATCTAGCTTTGCAGTGAAGAGAGAAGTTGTGGCTTGATCGAGCTTGTGTTCTCTTTGTGGTTTGTCTAACATGATTTGATGATATTTATGTTGTTCTTATTAATTTTTTTTTTCACTTGATGACATGCTCTTTTTTATCCGTCTTTCTCTATTTATTTCTATATTTTTTAAAATGGTTTCTGTTTTACATTTAGATGTGATTTTATTCTTCTACGTTCTAAGTCGCCTTCCTTTCTTATTTCTGCTTCAACTTTCAATTTTACACACAACATACAATATGAAAAGGTAGTAATGACAATATGACTAAATATTAATATATTTTTTCTTCGCATGTAAGTTTCCATCTAGTTCGATAAATAACTAAGGCCGACAAATTGTAGGCAGTGGTTTATTTTAGTTTCACCAATAATGGTAACAGTTAACATGTTGTTAATCATTTTTTTATAATTATGCGTTATTGTCATGTAGCCAAAACAATATGTCATCTGATACAGAAAACAATGTAATGGAGAGGTCATCAAAGGAGGATGAGGTTATTGAAGATTTTATGGACTTTTTGATGATTACTTTTTATGAATGAGCATATGAATGCGTCAACCAGTAGATGACCGTAGCGAACTTGTCCATTCAAAGGTGATGATTACATCTTCAGTTTATTAAATGGCCATCCAGAAACAATGATGGACATCATGCGAATGGATGCCCAAACATTCATTTTATTGAAAGACACCTTACTTCAAAATGGCTTTGTCGAAACTGAACATATGCATATCAGTGTCGAGGAATCGCTTGGCATTTTTTTTGTACACTTTCGCACAAAATGACAGGCATAGACTACTAGCCGATAGATTTTAACACTCCACTGAAACTATTTGTTGGCACATCAAAATCATTATGCCGGCATTGTGCAAGCTTGCATCAATAGTTATCAAACCAAGTAACCAAGATGAGATACCGACAAAAATTTTAAATGATAGGAGGTTTTTTCCGTGGTTTAAGGTATGACTACATGTTTGTCTTGTAAGTTTTCAATAACAGTAAAGAATTAAATTTTTTTTTTAATGTTTTACAAGTAATATCTAGGTTTGTTTCGCATTTAATGTCAAACTAATAGATTTCAAGTAGGATTGTGTCAGTGCTATCGATGGCACATTGGTGGATGCATGGGTCCCAGCCTCAAGACAGAATACATTCTGTGGTCACAAAGCTACGGATATGCAAAATGTACTCGTAGCTTGCGACTTCGACATGTTGTTCACATTATCAATTCTGGATGGGAAGATAGCGCCCACGATAACGCAATTTTAGTTGACTCAATTACAAGAGCTGATCCTACATTTCCCATACCCACCCCATGGTGAGTGTCACCAAATAACACACTGTTCTGTCTTAATATTGATTTTTGTGTACATATATTTGACAGAACATTGCCTACATTATTTACATGTAGGTGAGTATTATTTAGTGGATGCTGGCTTCACGAACATGCCTAGATTTCTTACCCATTTTGTTTCCAACGCTATCAATTGCAAGAGTTCATGGCCGTTATTATTCTGGACCTAAGGAATTGTTTAACATCAACATTCGTCTTATGCAATGTCATAAAAGAACATTTGGTGTTCTGCAGAAGCTCTTTCTAATATTACAGTCCATGCGAAATTGCAAGTCCATAAGACAATGACCCCTCGTGATTGCATGTTGTGTAGTGCACAATTGGATCTGTTTGCATGCAGCTATGGACCCATTCTTCATGGAAGCTGACAATGAAATGACGGCTGAAACGGCAGCAGATGGGTTTGTTGGAGGCCAAGCTGACTATGTTGACATGTCACAACATGGGTTGACGTACCAATCAAACTTCAGGGATACAATTGCTATTGCTATGTGGCAAAATCATTGGCCATGGATAGATTTGTAATGTGAAGAAATAATGTGAATTTCGTAGTATTGTATGTATTATTACATTCAACTTTTTTTTTTTTTAATGTGTAAAACATTTAAAAATATTAAAAAAATCAACCATAATTTTAAAAAAACAATATCAAAAAAAAAAATTGTTGTAAAATTTTTTAGTAAAACAAAAATATTAAAAAAACATTTTAAAATTCATCTACCGTGTTGGTGTTCTAAAAAATCAACCATAATAGTACGTGGATTGTACGTGAGAAAATCAATAGTTGGATAAGTCTGCTCTTGTTGGCGTGGAAATAAAAATAATTTTAAAATTCATCTACTCCGTTGGTGTTCTACAAAAGCAACTATAATTTTAAAAAAAATATTAAAAAAGTTATTTTTGATGTAACATATTATAATATTTTAGTAAAACAAAAAAAAAAAATAATAATAATAAAAAAGCATTTTAGCATTCATCTACCCCGTTGGTATTCTGCAAAATCAACCATAATTTTTAAAATTATATAAAATTGATGTTGTAACATATTAAAATATTTCAGTAAAACAAAATTATTAAAAAAAAATATTTTAAAATTCATCTACCCGTGGTGTTCTACAAAATCAACCATAATTTTTAAAAATATATAAAAATAATAATTTTGTTGTAAAATATTAAAATTATTAAAAAAAAAGAACTATTTAAAAATTTATCTACCCGTTGGTGTTTTACAAAATCAACCATAATTTTTAAAAAAATATACAATTGATAATTTTGTTATAAAATATTAAAATATTTCAGTAAAACAAAATTATTAAAAAAAAAAACCTTTTAAAATTTTAGTTGACTCAATTGGTGTTCTACAAAATCAACCATAATTTTTAAAAAAATATAAAAAAATAATTTTGATGAAAAATATTAAAATATTTCAGTAAAACAAAATTATTTAAAAAAAACCTAGTTTGGTTAACAGTGTTTTTTCAATTAACTATTATTTATAAAAAAAAAAAAAACCAATTTGGTTATAATTGTTATTGGCTTTTTGTTAATAATTAATTTTTTCAATTAAATTTTAAGAACAGTTAACAGTATTTTTTTTTGTTAATAAATATTTTTTGAATTGAAATTTGAAAAGAGTTGGTTATGAAAAAAAAAAACGAAAATAAAATAAAAACAAACTAAAATAAATAGATAGGTGCATCATTTAAAAATAAAAACAGACATTAGTAAATTATACGAAAAAAAAATACACAAACAAAATACAACGACAAATGGTACTTACATCCATGAATCAAAAAATTAAGAAAGAAAGAAAAAGAAACAAACAAATAAGAACAGAAAGTACGAGTACATCTGCAATACAACTAAAAATCATAACATGCGTCAACCATTTAATCGCTCATTGAAACAAATTAAACGTCATTGTTAGGTGGTGGTGGAGTGGAGGGTAGTAGTGATGGTAGACCTGAGTCACTCGATGGTCAATCTGATTAATGCGGTTGCTTGTAACTTCATCACGTCTTTCAGTGTCAACACGAAACTCATCAAATTGTTGAATTAGTGAGTTCTGAGCGGCGGCAAATGCATCGAACCGATTACCCAATGCATTGAACTGATTCTCCATTTGTTGTTCCAATTGTATACGTTGATTGTGTCGTTCTTGTTCTAGCGCTAAATAATCAGTCCAGTATTGGGGTTATTGATTTTGTGGCATGGCATTGTCATTAGGGTCTTCGGGATCATTAGCTATTGGTGCATTTGCAACATTAATAGATCCCAATAAGTTGTCAGCGCCACCAGCTCGGGTCAGTGTATTCTCTGAAATTGGTGAAGAGATTTACACATCTGCTTCACTTACGAGGCTGACATGATAAGCTTTGAAAATTTTGGTTAGTAGAGCTCCAAAAGATAGTGACCGGCCACTGAAAGTACCAAGATTTGCAACCACCATTTCCTTCAGTAGTATGTAGCATAAATTTAATGTTTGTCCAACTTCAAAACAATATAACAAATAAACATTATAAAATGGAACAACATCAAAATGTCCTTTTTTGGGAGTGACATTTTCAATTATCCATCGATGAAAAATACAAAGGTAGGGTTTCAAATGTCGTGCTTGTAAATTAGTGCCGGTAAATCGGTTCTCACAAACTGTAGTATAAACCTCACTTACATCACCAACCATGTTTACTAGGTCAGCCTCACTTTGAAAATAACTTTACAAATCCCCTGACTGAACTCCAATAATTTGTGCCAAAGTGTGGGGGTTCAGTGTGATTAGTTTACCTTTCACGTAAGATGTCAAAATATTCTCTCCAACTACTCCCTTAGTAGGTCTTAAGTGTAGGTAAAATAAATACACAAGACTTAGATATACCTTTTGTGGTAAATTGGTAACAGTAGCCATCCCATCGTCTCCAATCTGTCAACCAACAAAGGATCATATTGAGAAGTTATATTTACCTTTCTCCCGGTAACAATTAGTTGGTTCACAAAATTTGGATAAGCTTGTTCATGATTGTACATAAGAAAATCAATAGTTGGATAAGTCTGCTCTTGTTGGCTTGGTGGAGGTTTAGAGGTTTGGCCACGTTCTGGTCTGACTCTTTTTGTTCTCGGCATGACTTATGAACGTAAGCAAAATGATAGCAAAAGGTAACAAAAATGTATGGAAAATGTATAGCAAAATGTATGAAAATGGTGTGCAAAAGATAAGCAACCGGTAGCCAAAGCTCAGCCTCGGGTATAGACTTGCTGGAAACTAGAACAGGCGAGGCTGGTTGACCTGCCAGATAACCGACTGGTTGACCGCCGGGTCGACCTGTTTGCTACTCTGTTCGGCTTACTTCTATAGCTCTGAAATTGTGAACAGATTTGAAGGAGCCTTTGATCAAAGCTCTTGGTCTCTTGTTTTACACGGATATGAATTGTAAAAATATGGACTAAATTTTTGAAATTAATTGATTGTGAAATTAATTGAGTTAGGTGGTGGAGGAAGTGGTGTATGGTTTAAGGTATTGATACTATTTTGATACTATTTAAGTAATGAATGTCAATGAAAATGATGAAGAAGTTGGTGAAAGTTGTGAAATAACGAAGTTATTGGAATGAGGATGGTGTTGCTGAAAGTTGTAAAGTGAAATTATTGGTTAGTAGAGTGATATAAAGAGCCGAGCAAACAAATGGTCAAAAATATACTGCTGAGCTTTGGCTTTTTTTTTTTTGTTTATTTTTTATTTTGATCCAAAGCTGGCCAACTATTTTGGCTCTTTTTTTTTTCTTTTTTTTTTCCTTTTATTAAGGCTGACCAACTGAGGTTTTGCAGAGAGCTGATGGCTCTATAGAATATGAGTTAAATTACCATGTTGTCCTTTTTATTTTTTTTTAACATATGAATTTAGTATTCATTGAAAGAGGGGTAATGTAGTAATTTCAATGTCAAACCCATCACACAGTAATATTATTGATAGTACTTCCACTTCACAGGTCTCTCTTTCACGGGTGCAATTGACAGTGATATGGACATGTGAGGTACAATAATGAAGGTGAAAACAATGGTATAGGTTAACAGATTTTTGATAAAAGTGATAAAATTTAACAAATGAAAAATGTTTAGGTAGCATTTGATAACGTTTATATTTTTGGTTTCTATTTTCAAAAATTTTATTAATTACTTTTTATTTATTTTAAAAAAAATATAAATTACAAACGCGTTTGGTTTGAACATAATATTTATTGTCTAAATTTAATACACATAAACAAAAAAATATGTTTATTCAGGTCTAAAATATTTATATTTATTTTTTATTATTTTATGACAATGGGATCATACACATTATAATTGAAAAAAAAATTAATTATAAAAATAAATTGGGAAAAATTAATTTAAAAAAAATAATTGAAAAAAAAATAAACTGAAAAACATTAATTGAAAAAATAAATTAATTGAAAAAAAAAATTGCAATAAAAATTATTTCAAGAAAAAATT
Organism: Camellia japonica; assembly: GCA_030407325.1. Lineage (NCBI taxonomy): Eukaryota > Viridiplantae > Streptophyta > Magnoliopsida > Ericales > Theaceae > Camellia > Camellia japonica. The sequence goes on from JAPPVO010000019.1 coordinate 50,738,692, forward strand.
ATTTGGAAAAAAAAAAGTAATTGAAAAAAAATTTAATTTGAAAAAAATTAATTTAAAAAAAATTATTTGAAAAAACAAATTAATTGAAAAAAAATTAATAATTCAATTTCTGAATTGAATTTTAAAAAGGGTTTGGTTATAAATGTTGATCAAAAATTTCAATTGAGTTTTGAGTTGTGTGTTTGATTAAGATTTATAACTTTTTGAATTAAATTTTGAAAATTCATAAAAAAAATTCATAACTAAACAAATTTTCTTACTTCATATGTCACATTAAACTTTCAAAACTCAATTCCACACTCAATTTAACACTTTATTCAAAAACCATAACTAGACAAATTTTTACACTAAAATCCTGGCGGAGCCACATGAGGCCTAGGGGGTCACGTGGCCCCCCGGATTTTTGATTTTTTTTTTTACATATGTATATAAATAAAAATAATATTTAGAATAAAATGTGAAGGCATTTTTAAATTTATGAAAACAATAGTGATTGTTTTATTGAAAATGAAATGACTATAACAAATTATATTTTTATGTACGAAAATTTTATAAAAAAATCTCAATATAAAGGTAATATCCATCATTATTGATATGCAAATATAATTAATCTCACTATATATATGTAAAAATTACTAAGAGTGTGGGATCTATGTGTGAGTCTCACACCCATGTAAAATATTTAGTAGAATATTTGATAAAACATTTAGGCTCCGTTTGTTTTCAGAGGTAGAATGGAGGAGATTAATAGTGAGGGGATTCATAGTGGGGGGATTAAGTAAAATTGTATTTGTTTTGATGATAGTTGTTAGTATATGAATTGTTAAATTACTTTTATATAAAATAATAAAACAAATAAAAAATACAAAAAATTAAACATTAATGTTCAAAAAAAAAAATGCTCAACGTGTAAAAAATAAAAAAATTTCTAGTTTCCTCAGTATTTTTCTAATACCACATCCACCTCTTCCATCTCAATCCCCCTTCCAATCTCCATCTTAATCCCCTTCTCCATTCTACTCATTTTCTCAACTCTACAAACAAACACAATACTAAATAAGCCCCACCTCCATCTTAATCTCATCCCACCCTTTACACCCAAAACAAACGGAACCTTAGGATTAACATTTTTCTTAAAATATAAACTTGGGGAAATCAACCCTTATCGCATTGCATTATGGGAGAGGGAGGGTCCAACAATCAGCTCCTAAACAGTAAAGTTGATCATTAATTGCAAAAGTACTTTTACAAACATTATTAATTGAGTAATATTGCATGAGAAATGTTAGTGTTCATGAAAAAAATTTCATGAAAATGATCATGAGAGATTTGTGATCTTTAGATTATCTTGATTAGTGTGTAGTGCTTTATTTTAAATGTAATCCAAAAGTTACAAGTCTTTCATGATTATTTTCATGAAAGACTTTTCATGATACCTAGCATTACTGATATTACATATCTTAAAAGTTTTATTAAAATTTTTATTAATTGAGTAATATTACATATCTTAAAAGTTTTATTAAAATTTTTATTAATATTTCATATAAGTGTGGAACTCACATTATGTGAGTCTCACATTTATATAAACATTTAATAAAAATTTTAATAAAATTTTTAAAATTTTTAACATTTTTATTATTAATTATTATTGTTGACTATGAAAATTGTTCCGTCCCACTTATCAAATCAAATAATTGGTACAAACATGTGCTCAAATTAAATAATGGTACAAACATGTACATGTGCTTGAGTATTTGCATCATTCTCCGTGTAAATGTGCATGCATTTATGCCACTAATAAATTGCTCTATTGACCAGTAAATGCAATAACGTAATATCTTTTAATAAATTAGTGGATGGAAATTTCTAAGAAAAAGCATACAAGCCCCGCGGGGGTTTGTGCTCAGAATTGCGTGAATTTTAGTGGAATGATGAAAAATGCGGTTCTTTTTAGACAATTTTCATGGTTTAGGTGGTCAAGTTTTACGACTGAATAATTTAGAGAATTAATCAATTTTGAGCTTCTATTCTTTTTTTAATCTTGAGTATTGAATCAACTATTGTTGAGCCTTAATCTCTGTATTTTTTATAAATTATTGAGTCGAAAGAAGAATTATACTTATATTTATTGAATTGTTGACCGCCAATCTCATCTAAAAGTTTAAATCCTTAAAGAGAAGGGTAATTTTACTAATTATATATCACATTTTCAATACACCCTCTCATGTGTGGTTGGGTTGTTCTCCATAAATGAGCTAAACACATACAAGAATTTTTAATAATTAGGAAGACGATGAGATTCAAACATAAGATCTATCGTTTATTTTAATATCATATTGAATTGTTAACTACAAACTTATCTAAAAATTTAACATATTAAAAAGAGAAAGAACTTTATTATTTATATTGTATTCTCAACATGAGTATTCATCTTTAAATCAATGAACTCTATAGTCGTTACAATTACGCGTTGCACGCTACATCACAGTGTTGGAGTTGCCAAGGCGTTGGAAAAAAAACCAAACAACAATACTGACTTATCCATTAACATCGTTACTTTCTTCTTATATCTTAAATAACATACAGATTAACTTGTTCATCTACAATCACCACAGCACACTACTAAAGAAATTAAAATCTGTCACTACCAACTAATGTCTTATTCTCCATTTTATTTTTTTAGAAAAAATATTTTCCATCAGAAATAAACAAACTGTTAGTAGGGTACGTAAGCACTAGATTAGATATAAATTTGGACAAACTTAAACGATTTTCTCTTCAAAATCGAAGTCATTTAGAAGATCATAGTAGAAACCAGACCCTACTAAACCCATTAAAAACCCATCATCATCTTGTGCAGCTCCTCCTCCTCCATTTCCAGGCCACAACCCATCTTTGTTTTCGAATGGTGAAAGACTTGTGACTTCTTGAGATGATGTAGATACTCCTCCAGAGCTACAAATATATGTACTTGGGCTGCCACTCTCTGGAACTTGAATCGGGTCTGAAAGCACGACTTCTGGAACTAGATTTTGTTGATAGTTGGCATTAATCATTGCATGTTGTAACACACCAGAAGTGCTCGTATTGGAACAATCTGAATTTCCATGACAATAAGTGTTGAGTTTAGTGTTGGTGGTGGATTTGAAGGTAGTGTTCTTCAAGAGTAGCTTCTTCTTCAACTTGGTGTTCCAATAGTTCTTCACATCGTTGTCTGTTCTTCCTGGAAGATGGGAAGCTATGACAGACCACCTAATCACCAGTAAGAAGAAGAGTTTTACCAAACATCTCAATTCAAAGATCACCAAAGAAAACTAAAGGAAAAGATGAAATATATATCGATAATACTGTGATAGAATAAATTTTATATTAAATTGGATGATTATACGATATGTCAATCATCATCACTGCATTGGTGTGCAATGAATCCACTTTCCATGCATTGTACTAATATTAGATGACAGAACATGTGCTTTTCTTTTGAACATTCTAGTAATGACTCTGCATGTGCTATGTGCAAAATTGGATTACTTTAAGATGTGATTTTCTTACAATTTTTTTCCAAACAATTATTCTTGGAAATAGTTTAAATAATTGTATGTTTTTATTTGGATTTAATCTACTTTAAGTAAATTAGATTGGGTGAGGTAGATGGTTCCTCCTGCAAGTAGTCTCCTCCACTCTCTCTTCTCTCTTTTTGTCTCTGGTTGTAAATATTTCTTATATAATAATATTTTTCTTCTTTGCCAATAAAAAGAATTTAAATAATAATAATAATATAAGTGATTTAAACTTGCCTGCTTCCCATATTATGGTATAAAGACAATATGATGTTGTCTTCCTCTTCAGTAAAACCTCCATGCTTGATGTTTGGCCTAAGATAGTTAAGCCACCTTAAACGGCAACTTTTACCACAACGCATAAGTCCTGTTAAATAAAATCATATACTAATAATGTGGGACCTATGTAAGTATGAGAAGAATAGTTAATACAAAAATTTTAAAAAAATAATACAAAATTGCAAAAATTCTTGAAAAGCTAGAAGAGAAGAAAAAGGTTTCGATTTCTAAAAGTTACCTTCTTTGAAACAAATTGAACACACACCCATGATCTTTTGGAAAAGAAGTGAATACATGCAAAATGATTTACCTCAAAGAATATTAGCAAGCTCTTTTTTACAATTGGTAAAAGGGATGGCAACCTACATCGTGCAATAATGAGGGTCAAATTAGCAATTTTATTTTGTTTTATTTTTGTTATGACGAAAAACCTCCTCAAGGCAAAGACCATATTAGATCCATCCCTTCCTTGCAAAATAAATCCTGGACCACATCTGTCGACATAGATGGAACTAGGAAAAGACTATAAGAAGCCATAGTCATCCTGTTTTTGTGAATATTATACATATCATTTTATATATAAAATGACCCTCAGTATAAAACGAATTTTCTTTCTATTTTACATCAAAAAAAAAAAAAACTTATTCATCATATTAGAAATTGCTTCTATGGTATTTAATTTTTTTTTATGTATATATAATTTATATATCGTATATATATACATGTGTGTTTTGTGTATATGATGAAAAAAAATTATTTTTCTTTTGGTCTCTTCAATAATGAAATCCTGATTCCGTCCCTATCTATCGATTAAGTCTAGAAGACACTAGAGAGAGTCGAATTCAAAATATTTAGATTTACAGTTTATTCCAAGGTCTAACTCCTTTGCCACTAGACTATCCATCCGAGTTCATGTAAAATTTAAAAAATAGAAAAAGAAAGAAAAGAAGAGCATGCTTGAACTGCGGTATTATCTTATGTCCAGTAAATAACATTTCAACGACTGGACTAACTATTTATCTCAATTAGCATGCTTTTTGGTAATGAATTTTTGACAATCAGGATTTGAAAAATGGGAATGTAAATCTTCTCGTACAAACAAAAAGATTTTTACAGAGTTGAGTTAAAAAAAAATGACATTGGTGAAGTTGTTCATTTGAAGAGTCTGAATAAAAATAATTAGAAAATCATCAAATTAGTGGGAAGAGAGACCTGCTTTTTGTGGTAAAGAAATCCAATTGCTAACAGTGCCAAATTTCTCAATATAGTTCTTGAGAGTGATGTCTTCTTCAGGAGACCATGTCCCTCTCTTAACTTTGGTTTTGTCACAACATGGAGCTCTTCCCATGACCACAGACTCACTGGAATTTATTAACAAAATACCAACAGCAAACCAACATGTAACTATAACCGTGAGATTGCCACTAGACTTTGCTTGCAATTTTTATAACTTAAGAGCAGCAAATCAATGGGATGAGGCTTTAAAGATGGATGGAGAGAGAGAAACAGAAAGAGAAAGAGAACAGGAGAGGTTGACTTGGTCTGACCCTTTAATTTAATTAATGTGTGTTCACTCTTCAATACTTTCCTTTTCATTGTTGGATAAGAGAGAAGTCAGTCAATAAAGTTTAATTATGTTCACACATTGTTAAATTGTGCAAATAAAATATAAGTTTTGATTGATTTAAAATAATATAGTTTACATTTTTAAATGAGATTAATATACTTTCTAGATATGAGGCCTTACAATTTTGGACAAATTTAATTTCACACTGCTGCACACCTCCACTGGGGTCGACCCCAAGTGACGTGGTGCAGTGTCATTGGCCCGTTTTTTTTTTTTTTTTTTTTTTTTTTTTTTTCTTTCCTTCTATCCCGCAGTGCCACGTGGCACTGGTGGTGGGGGTGCCTAATAACTGGGGGGTAGGAAGCATTTTTCTTTAATTTTTTATTTTATTCACGTACTCGCAAAGTTTGAGAACAAATTAATCTTCTAGTCAATGTGGATAGAGCAATCAATTCAAATAAAATAATTAGCCTTTTTTTTTTTTTTCTGTTCAATAGACTGGTAAAGGGATTAGCTAAAATAGCTTTGTGTACTTTGTTAACTACTTGCGTACTGGCCACTTTTTCGTCCTTAAACTATTTATTATTGTTTTTTTCTCATAAAAATATTAAATGAACATTTTAAAAGAACATTGTTAAAATAAAGAACATTGTAGAATTTTGGTTGGATATTTTGACTAGTATTACTAGAGATATTAGGCGTAACAAATCACATAATATTATCGATTGATAATAGTTTTAAGGGTAAATTACATTTTATCCTTTTTATGTTTGGTCACTTTTTCACTTTAATCCTTAAAGTTTATTTTTTTTCACTTTCACCCTTCATGTTTCAAGTTTTCCCAATCTACTTCTGAAGCTAATTTCTATTAAAAATTAAATAGAAAATGATACATTAACAATCACATGATATAAAAATATTTTATTATATATAACTCACATCTCTAACATAAACTTAAACACTAATATAATAATATATTTTTATGTTATATGGCAGTTATTATGACATTTTTTTGTCTAATTTTGAACAGAAACTAACTTTAAGAGTAAATTGGAAAAAAAACTTAAAATATATAAGGCCAAAATGAAAAAAATAAACTATAAAGATCAAAATAAAAAGGTGATTAAATATAAAAAGGATAAAGTATAGCTTACCCTAATTTTGAATAAGGTCAAATGGAGATTACTTGACCAATTAAATAAAATAAGATGATGTTACCGTTTTGCACCCAATATTGATTGGATTTTTTTTTGGTGAAACAATATTTGATTGGATTGACTGTTCAAAAGGAGACACTTCTTCATGAAGGATTCCAAACTGTCAAAAACATGATCTAAGATCGAACTTTGAAAAATCTGAGCATGAGGTAAATTTTTGAACAAGAGATCTTTTCTTCGAAGAAGAAATTTATCATTTTTGAAAAAGTAATTCAAAGACTAGTAATAATTTCCCTAATATTTTATTGGCAAGTTTATTGACATAGAATGCTTCACAAGATTTTTTTATCAATATGTCATGCTTTTGGGATCAACTAGGGGCCACAGCTTTGGTGTGGTCAAGCAATTCATTGTTCACGGAATAGTCAGTCAACATGATCCAAACAAAATAATAATAATAAAAAGCAAAGCAAAGAAAAGTGAGAGACATAATTGTCAATGCATGTTAACATTGATATGGTGATTTTATAATCATTTCATAAAATTGTAAACCTTCAAATTCTTTGTTTAATAATGTACATTTTATAAATGCATTGAGAAAAAAAGTATGCTCGGCTAAAATTCATTGTGTGAGTTCTAGGTACTTGGCCTCTTGATAATATATATGGATAATAATTTAGTTACATTTTGCCTCTATCACTCCAAAACAAATAATCTCAGTAAGATTGTGTTTGGATTAATTTTAGTAAGAATTTTAAAAAAATAAAAAAATTAAAAGATAAGGGAGATTTGAATGAAATATAAGTTAATTTTTGGGTAAATTATATTGACACATCCCTGAGGTTTGGTTCGATTACATTTCACTCCCTGACGTTATAGAAATTACATTTCTACCCTTGTAGTTAATAGTCTCATGTCACAAACCCCCCTGCTTATATAAAAAGCTATAAATCTTGGTAGAAAAACAAAGGAAATTACATAAGAAAAACAAAAATGTTTGGGACCTCTAATTTAGAGGTATCACTAGTGATGTGGCAGTGGGTCCCCCACTGCCACAGCCAATCATGTGTCTTGATTTTTTATTTTTTTTATTTTTTTTCCTTTTCCACCTCATTAGAGGTGGGTTTAGAGATGCCTTTTTAGAGGTCTCTAGCATTGTTGTTAGAAAAAAAAAAAAAAAGTAAAGAAAAGAAAATAAAAATAAAAACAGAAGAAGTAAAATAAAGCAAGAAAAGAGAAAGTGTATGAATTCAATATCTTTTTTATACCAACTAGGGGTGCTCGCGGTTCGGTTGCGGTTTGAGAATCTCTAATCTGCCATCTATCCAAAATTAAGAGAATTTGAGAAAATCAATCTGCAATTGTCTGTCGGATTGGCAGATGTAGATTGAACGGATTGGCAGATAAATGTGAATCGGTTTAGTAGTTTAAATTTTACAGATTTTAAACATAATAAAACTTGTCGATATATATATATATATATATATTTGATAACAATCCAATCTGTTTATTAATAATGACTACAAACATAGATAATAATCCAACAAACCTCTATCTTAACAAAGACTGCAAACTAGGGATACTCACGGTTCGGTTGCGTCCTAAGAACCTCCAATTCGCCATCCATCTAAAACTAAGCGGATTGGAGAAAATCAATCCGTATCTATCCGCTTGTCATTATGCATTCGTCCAAAATGCAACAAATCGGTTTGGTTAGGTTGGCTTGGATGGATCGGTATATCCGCTAAGCACCCCTAATACCAACATTAATCATGTCTAAATAATTACAATGACAGGGGGGTCAGTGTAATTTTCCAAACGTCATAGGTGATATGTATTAAACTCAAATTTTAGGGGTGTAAGTATAATTTATCCTTTTTTTAAAACCTTTTTCTCTATCTTTTCTAAATCTTTATCTAAATTTGTGATCTAAACACAGTTAAAGCTATGACCTAATTATAAAAATATTACCATCACATCAATCTAATAGAAGATTTGTATAAATTATTTTATTTTTGTAAGAATTACTTATTTTTATAAAACAGAAAAGGGCAACAAAAAAAAAAACACTTTTCATTAAGGCTAGGATGCCGTTTGGGCTCATCCCGCCCAATCACATTCACATTCGGCCGGATATGGAGTTATTAAAAAAACAAAAAAATGTGTGAGAAATTGATGCAACAACAACAAAAATTTGTTGTTAGAGCCCATTATTAATGCCCGAACTTTTGCCGAAGTAAATGGGGTTTGGGCTGAGACGACGCAAAACGTAACCTAGCCCAAAATTGGCCTTTGGGTTTTGGCTCATCAAAAGTTTGCAAATATCCAGGATTAATTGTCATAAAGATTTCTGTTCCAAAAAAAAAAAAAAAAAATTTGTCATAAAGATTGTACCTAGGGTTATAACTAGATACAAACGAATGGAGTTGATGAACAACTCAACCTCAACTCATTTATGGTTTTTTTGAGTTTAAATGAATAAGTTGGAGCTCGATTTTTAGATTTGTTAAAGCTCATGAATAGAAAAATAAAAAAATAAAAAAATGCCTTAATATTTATTTTTAATAATATATCAAATAAATTTTTATTTATTTATTTTAGTTTTCTGTGTTTGGTGTTTATGTAAATTTATATTTTTAATTGATGATGATTACTATTAACATAAGCCTTCTTTTATATTGTGTTCATAATTTTCTCCTATTATACAAATTTATTTAAGTTTGATTTTCTTTTTCAAGCTCGAGCTCAAATTTGTCGTTTATACAATCGAGTTGACTTGAGCCAAGCTTAAATTCATCAAACACTTGACTAGTTAAGCTGAAGCTCGACTTTATGTTCTACTTGACCTCGAGCTCAACTAATTATTAGAAAACTAAGCTCAAACACCCAAAAGTTTAACTCAACTCAAAATGTAGAGATATTTCCTCAAGCTCGAGACCAAGTTTAACTCAAAAAATTCGAATTAGTCTTCAATTTCCCAAATTTAAACATAAAAATATTATATTTAATTTTCTATACTATATTACACTTTTTAAAAATAAAAATACAAAAACGAACCCAAAAAAACTATTGGAGTTACCAAATAGTAGAATATATTACATTATAATATGATTTAATTCAAATGGCGAAAAAACAATTTGTAATTTATGTTATTATATATAATTTACTATATGTTAATAGTATAATTTGGGTTACTCGGATTATGAAAACTTTGCTCAAGCATTGTTTCAAATTTAATTTTAGTTATAAAAATTTTAATCCAAACCCCAATCACATTTGAAATTATACCATTCTAGTTCTAAATTTTTTAAATTAAACTCAAGTTCCTCGGTTAGCCACCCAAGTTGCACCCCAAGCTGTAGCCGCAGGCCAGGTTAATTATTGTCACCACAATAATAAACAAATAAAAGTAAACCATTTTTTGGGCCCCTTTACTCAAAGGTCCAGCTGGGATGGCCCAGCCAACCTTCTCTGATGGTTGGACCAAATCATTTGAGGCCTTCCAATCTCTTCTCTCTATCTAATTAACTAAATGAATAAAAAATGAAGACTAGTCCCATTACTCAAATGCTTATATGGGATTCTTTTCATGAGTACGCTATAGAAATTAATAAATTTTTATACTCAAATGCTTATATGGGATTCTTTTCATGAGTACGCTATAGAAATTAATAAATTTTATAAAAAATAGTTATTCATGCATGGCACTTATCATGTTTTTAAGTGAAACCTGTTTAAAATTATAAAATTTCATTATTAGGGAACACATTAATTAGTAATGCATTTAAGTACATCAAAACTGATGATTCTTGGCAAAAATAAAAATAAAAATAAAACAAAAAACTAAGCTACCGTTTGGTAAGTGGGTTGTGGCTAAAACATAAAAAGACAAAATAAATTAAATAAGTTAATAAGACAAAATATCATGTTCGAATCATAATATTTCACTTTTTCTCACAAAAAAAGCAAGAAAGTCAAAAAATTCTTCCCAAACAGAATTAACTTAGTCAGGCTAAATTAGCTAGAAAGTCAAAAAGTCATGTTAAAAAAGTTCTTCACAAACAAACCCTAAATGTATATAGATTTGGGGATCCTATTGCACCCTTTTGTGGAGGCTCATTTCGAGTCTCTTCGATAATCCGAATCGTTCATATTGTGGGGTTTTATTGAATTGATTTTTTATGTGAAAAATCAAGTTGATTGGATATCTGCAGGCCTATATCAAGAGCCACGGGATTGGACTAATAATCTATTCGGACTAATAGTCCGTTGTTTGGTTTAAATTTTTTGCTCCAGACTATTAATTTCAAATGTGTTGGACTATTATGTTCCATGAGGGGAGGGTGGGACACAAAATGGGGGGATAAGGGGGATATAGGATTAGGTGATGAAATGATTATTTTGACCTTCTACTATTTAATTATGTATTATATTTAGTAAAATTTAATAAAATTTAAATGTCTTAATTTAAAAATAAAATAATTTTATTTAATATTTATTGATGTTTATTTATTTAATTTTTTAAAATAATTTTTTATAGATATTTTATTGATGTTTTATTTTAAAATTTTGTTTATATTTTATTTAATTTCATTATTTAAATTTTAATAGATGTTTTATTTAATTTCATTATTTAATAATTATTATTTTTTAAAATAAATTTATTTAAAATTTTAATTAAAAAAATAAAGTATATTTTTATTGATATTTAATTTACTTAATTTTTAGAAAATAAATTTATTTAATTGTGTAAAAAATAAAATAAAATACATTTTTATTTAATCTAGCTAAAAATAATTAAAATATTAAAGATAGGTTTAATATTGCTATTACTTAGTAAATAATTGAAAAGGGTAAAATAGTCATTTGAGCATTTATCCTTCTCCATAATATCCCAAACAAACATAGGATTCTTATCATCTCCAACCAAGTAGTCTTTCCTAACATCTAATCTCATGACTAAACAAACATGGATACATATCATATCCAATTAAATAGTTTCAAGATTATGAATATCAGGATTACAATTCCCCTTATCCAATCCGTCCAAATAAACACATTCTAAGGGTGTGTTTGATTGAACGGACTGGATAAGGGAGATTAGAATCCATCGGACTTGAATCCTGAGACTGTGAATCCTCCGAACTATTTGATTGGATTGAATATGTATCCTGTGTTTGTTTTCTCATGGGATTAGATGTCTCTGGAAAAGACTAGGAGGGGATTAGGGTGTGTTTGATTGGGGGCTATATATAGATTTGAGGATCATGTTGTGCCTTTTTGTGGAGGCTCGTTTTGAGTCTCTTTCAATAATCCAAACCGTTTATATTATAGGGTTTCATTAAATTGATCATCTATGCAAAAAATCAAATTGATTGGATATCTGCAAGCCTATATCAAGAGCACATTTGTTTTTTTAAAAATTAACGGTTAACAAAATTTTAATAATTTTTTAAAAATAATTAAAACCTAATCATAAAATTATAAGTGTCCGATTAACTTGATTTCTCACGTGAATAATATTTTTGACAAATCATAATATTTTCTTATCGAAGGAGACTCTGGACAAATCTCAGCAAGAGTGCATAGAAGCACTGGGGTCCAATGTATCTCTATATCAAGCAGTACATAAATGCCAGATTTGCCTTTCTTACCCCTCTTATTGTTATATATTGAAAATTATATATTAACTAAGACATCAAATATAATTTTTTTTTGAATTATTAGGAAATAATTAATAAATACCAAGAGATTCATACATAGACTAAACTTTCAAATATAAGAAAATTTGTGCTCATGCAACAAACTCAGCAATCACATAGAACTCTACAAAAAATAAATAAATACTAAGAAATTATTAAAAGAGTCAAATCTCTTTATCTCTTAATATCTGTAAAACTTTTATTATCTAAATCAGTTGGTTAATCAGCTCCTTTAAGATCTATTTCGTAAACGCTTTAAATTTTGATTCCCAACCATTAAGAAATTAGTATATCTCTCACCATCAAATTCATTGTTCATTTTATTAGACAAACATGAAACCTATGAAAAGTATAAAATGAGTATTAAAATATATAAAAATTGTATGAAAATATATAATAACATATGAAATGTATATTATTATTTAATTTTTAAAGCACAATCGGTGGCGTATCACTCATGAGCTGCACAGGCCATGGCACTAGTGTCCAATCTGCTTGTTTTACTCTATCAATCACTTGATGCAACATTTTTCAACTAAAAGGTCTTTGTTTTTTTGTCCTAAGAATTGTGCATATTTTTTTACCCTCAAAAGAGTAAATAATATTTCTTAAAAGATGCAGTGATTTTTTTCTCACCAATAAGATTTTTCATCTGTATTTTGGGTTGTGTTTGAATCTTCTATTTATAAATATAAAAAAAAATAAAAAAATAATTTTGTTTTTACCTTACAAGTCTCTCAACAAATCTAAAATCCAAACACAATCTTAAATTGCTATAAATTTTGAAATTTATCCATCAATAATGATCATAAAATACTATTCTCGCATGCTGGGTCAAAAATTAATTATGAAAAACCGCGGATCAGGTTAGAGATTTTGACTAGGAATAAGGGGAGAAATTTTTTTTTCCAAATGCTTATGCCATGGTGGTGGTGGAGTATCAAATGCCAGATTTTCTAGATACAAAAATGATAAACAAGTCAATGCCAATATTGATGATCCAGTGTCCATAATTCAAAATTGGTGTCTCACACTAGCAAGTTTTATAAAATTGATTGGTCTTAAAAATCAAAATTTTCAGAATTATTTAGCAATATTACTTAATCAAAAAAGTATGTTTAGAATTTGAAATATACAGATCAGATTTATTCTACATATAATCCCTATCACACCAAATTTAAATTTACACCATACATGTAAATTTTAAATATTTTTTTTTTCTATATCCTTTTTTAGAATAACTCATAAGTAAACAATGGTTCAGGATGACTTCATATTTTATTTATTTTTTTTTTGAAATTTTTGAAACCAAAAAAAAAAAAAAAAGAGAGAATTTAAAAATACCCATCGTTTCATCGTTTTAGAGGTGATATTTTTGAAATATAGGGTCATAACTCATAAGTAACTCAAGAAAATCTCCAAGCAGACTCTATATTGCTATTGTTTTATATATCACCTCATACATTTTCCCCCCCTCTTATACAACCACTCTTTTGTCCTTTATATTTTGAAATCAATCTCTCACATTGCCAAATGACAATAATTTTAAAAGCAATATTTGTAAAATTGACATCATGCCAATAGAGTCTTGTCTGTTGAAACTTTATTTTATTTACACATGTGACAAAATATATTAACAAAGTACATTGAGATAGATTTGTGATTGACTCACACTACAACATTTTCTTAATTTAGTGACATTTGAAAGTGCCACAAAACTATTAATTTAATGACATTTTTTAGTCTTGTGGCATTTTGAACAAGTGCCATTTGTATTCGTGCCACGGTAGATACTAGTGCCACAATAGATACTTGCAAGTGCCACTACACCATCATGGCTAAAAACTTTTAATGACATTTTGATGTCATGGTAGATATTATTTGTGGCACTATCAAGCGCCATTAAAAAAAGAGTTAGTGACACTTATAAGTGTCATTACACCATCAAGACTAAAACCTTTCAGTAACACTTTAATGTCATGGTAGGCACTATTCGTGACGCTATCAAGTGCCATTCGTGACGATAATTCGTTGTAAAACAATTTGATCCGCTCTTGTGGAGACTTGAACCACCAATCTTCCGCACCATAAACCTTATACACACACTCTTCCCACCACACCTCTATAGCATCACATGATTATATATGCAACATATATTATTTATATAGTACATACATCTATATTAATATAAAAGTATATGTATAAACATAATTATTTTATTGAACATAATTTATGTAAAATAAACTATTTACTAGCAAAATAAAAAAAAGACCAGTTTTGGATTTTTAGTCGCCAATTCTATACTTTTGGTTACTAATTGCTTTTTAATTGCTAAAAAACTTAACTTTTGCCGACCAAAATCGGATTTGGTAGTCGAAGTTGCACTTTCAGCTATCAAAATTTTGGTCGTCAAAAAATTTAATTTCCGCCTTAGGATTTTAGTTGTTCCGCGCTAAAAATGACCACTTTTGGCGACTAAACTTATTTTTTAGCTGCTAATTGTAGACTTTTGGCTACTAAAATTTTTTTTGGCACCAAAAAACTTTTTTTGGCTACTAAAATTTTTTTAGTCGGTAAAACTCATATAATCAGCGACCAACTTATTTTTAGTCGCCAATTGTAGACTTTTAGTTACTAAATTTTTTTAGTCGCCAAAAAGCTTTACTTTGGGCTACTAAAAAATTTTTAATCACTAAAACCCATATAATCAGTGACCAAACTTAGTTTTAGTCGCCAATTGTAGACTTTTGGCTACTAAAATTGTTTAATCGCCAAAAAACTTTACTTTTGACAACTAATGCTGTTTTGGTCGCTGAAAGCTATACTTTCAGCGACCAAATTTTTTTTGGTCAGGAAATTTAGTCGCCGAATGTGCTTTTTCCTGTAGTGTATATTGAGTTTAATTTATTTATTTTTAATCATTTACTGCATTTTAAAAATTTAGAAAATATATTAACATTTTTTATTTTTTCAAAAATGCCATTATAAGCTTGGAAAGTTTTTAGTTTAGTGGCATTTCTCAAAATACTATAAAATATTTGTTTATCACACTTTTCACCTAAGTGCCATAAAAAGTAATTTGCACCTACCTAGTGTCCTGACATTTTTTAAAAAATGCCATTGCGACTAAAGTTTAGTGACATCTGTTGGTAAATGTCACGAACATAATTTTTTGTGTCATTATTTTATAAAATGCCATAAAATTGATGTGGCATTTCTTTATTGAAATGCCACTAGAGCCTTATATGTTTGTGGTTCTGTGACATTTTTCTAAAACATTTAATGCCAATTTTTATTTTTGTGGCATTTTCTAAAAACATGCCATTAGTGTAGTGTCACTAAAGTGTAAATTTGTTGTAGTGACATTTTTGTTGTAGTGAAGTGACACTTTTTTAATTGAAATGCCACTAGAGCCTTGTATGTTTGTGCTCTATGACATTTTTTTAAAAAATGCCACCAAATATTCTTTTTGTGACATTTTTTAAGAACATCACTAGTATGGTGTCACTAAAATGTTTTTTGTTGTAGTGTCATTTAAAATGAAAGACATTAATGCTTAATAAAATAATATTTAGGGCTGGTTTGGCAAGTTTAAAAAAATTAAAAAGTCAAAAAGTCACTATTTTATTTAAGTCATATCATCTTATTTAAGTCACATCACCTCTCTAACACATCACTTCAAATCCAATCCATATTTCATAAAAAGTTCAAAAAATATACTTATTTAATTATCCCAAACAACCCCTAAAATCTTCCTTTTTTTAGAAAAAAAGAAGAAGAAGATGTAGAAACAAAATCAAACTCTTATCAATGAAATAGAATAAATATTTGTTACATATGTTGTTGTGCTCATGCAAACATACAGGAAAACAAAGAAAATGACAACTAAATGGACCAAAAAATTATCATTATATTTGAAAATCATATATAGTAAAGTGTCTATCAATGGCCTAACTTTTTGTATTATTGTTTCTTTACTTTTGTCTATTCAAATGAGTTTCTTGGGATGAGTAAATGGGGCTTTTCTTTCTACTGATGAGTTCTTGACTAAAAATAGTTCTTTGAAAACTTATTTTAAAATTGATTTTTTGAAGTTACATTTTTTTAGAAAATACCATTTTCAATTAAAATTATGATTTTAAAATACAATTTCATTATACTATTTGAATTAGAAAATAAGTTCAAAACCATCTGAAATTGAGAAATAAATTGACAAATTTATGATGTGACTTAATAGATCATTTGAGTATTAGATGGTTAAATGACAGGTGGTGTTGTTATTGTTATTGACATAAAAGTTAGAAAACTAGAAGAAAAAAAAAAATCTCTTAAAAATTTACTCAGAATATTGATATATGGTATGAATTCAATTTTATATAATGTTACTACACTTGAAATGAATCTCAACCTTCTAATACAATTTTTAAGTATTTTTCTGAGTAAACTTTTTTAGTGTCTTACATTGAAATTGTAAGATAGAACTTGTTATTGAATTCTATACCGATCATATTGTCTTTCTTGTCATTTTAATCATATAGTAGAAAACTTACATATTTAAGGTGATTAAAATGAAAGTGGTTTATGTGTTCTTAGTCTCTTACTAACGGCCCACTGTTCAAGCACTTGTGCATTTTCTTCTGAGATTAAGTCCTTCACATCTTATTCAAAACCCAAATTATGACATTTTTTCCCCCTCTCAATTCACACCTTAGAATGCAAAAAAGATAAACAAGATTTCACATCTTCTTGACTCAAAATGGCTAGGGAGAAGAGAGGTGAATTTATTTTAGGGTACTCTTGAGAGAGACGATTGTAATTCAAAAAATTAAAGTATGTGCCTACGAGCCACAGTGTTAGGGATTTGAATCCTTGCCCAGTTCGACTATTTCCATCTATATGAGGCTCTTTTCCTTTATATTTGTGTAGGAATATTTATAATTTGATTGTTAAGTTTGTGATATGATCGTAATAATATATTGTTGAAAATTTTCATATCGTTGTGCTTAATTTGATGTAAATCTCATGATTCTAATTAACAAATAAATAATAAAAAAATATATATTAGTGACAAAATAAAATGTTAAAAAGAAATTGTTGATTGATTCAAATTCCCGACCATGTTAGGCAATAACTAAAGGTAATATGGTAAATTCAAAAAAATAATTTAAATTTTAAAATATAATTTTTCTTTAGCAATTATCAAACACATAACAAAAAATAAATACATAAAAATCTTTTCAAAAATTACAAAACATAGAAGTTTTTTTAATTTAAAAAGTAAAATGAAAAAGCTTACTAACCAAGCAATTGACTGATTTTGGAACAAACCAATTTCAAAAATTAAAAGTAATACTAAATTTGCATTGAACATTGAAGTTAATAATAATGTTATACTTATTCACATCTTTATATTATATTATATTTATCATTTTACTTGTAACACAATATTAATACAATAACCTAATAGGTCCCTATCAAAACAAAAAAAAAAAAAAAAGCTAGTGTAGGTCTCATCACTAATATATATCTTCAAATGGTAATATAAAATACAACCATGCTACATACCTCTAAAAAGGCAACTCTAAACCACCTCTAATGAGGTGGAAAAGGGAAAAAAAAAAAAAAATTCAAGACACCTGATTGGTTGTGGCAGTGGGAGACCCACTGCCACATCACTAGTGGTACCTCTAAATTAGAGGTCCCAATCATTTTTCTATAAAATAATACATACAGATGATTACTGTAACATTCAAAACACTAAACTCAAATATATATATATATATATAATAAAAATTAAATTAAGAAAAAATATGGATTAAACAAACCACCCATTTTACAGTAAATCCGGGTGCTTTTGTCTTAATGCAACCTGTCAAAAAATAATTAGCCTGGACACATCGATCACGCCGCGCAAGTGGGATTAATGTATAATTAATTTTTTAACAAAGTTAATCAACAAAGGCTAAAGTGTCTAAACAATAATTAATTGCACCAGATTAGTCAATTCAGTGATTGTTGCATTACAGTAATTAATCTTGATATCTTTGTTTTATGATTAAGTGATATATATTAATTTCAAGCCAAGAAAAGCCAAAAACAAAAACCTAGTAGTCTACCATAAAAGTTGAAACAAACTGTAAAGTTAGATCATAGTATTTCTTTTTATACATACAAATAAATAATATAAGTAATTAATGAATGAGTGCTACATATCCAAAGTTTGGCTGACAAAAGGATAAGCCCATGATAAGGACTTTTATGCACTCAAATTTATCAGTTACTTGTGTTGACGGCAACCTCAATGTGCTGGCTAATTGCACTACATCACTCCAAATTCTTGTATACGTCTCTTTCTATCGTTAAAATAATCATAATAATAAATAGAAAAAAAAAATTAGAAGAATGAGAAGTTATATCACAAAATAAATAAGATTTAAATTCAAGCATTACACTCGATAAAAAAAATAAAATATTTACTGGTCAAATTATGGACAAAATTTAATATCCAACAAGTCTTGCTCTAGATTAATAGGCTCATGTTTTCAATTTTACATTTACAATCTAACTGGCTAATCGATGATTTTCAACTCATTAATTTTCAACGATTTGTAATAGCAAAACCCACAAATTTCAGAACTAATATATCTATGAAAATCTCACACATAATTTATTAGGTAATAACTCAAACCAATAAGACTAACTGGTAATAACTCAAACTAATGGCTTTGTTTGGGAAGTGGGTTAGCTTTTTAACTTTTTGACTTTTTTAGCTATTTTAACTTGGGTTAAAAAGCTTAGGGGTTGTTTGAGATGATCTAAATAAGTGCACTTTTTGCCTTTTTATAAAATATGAGTTGGGTTTGAAGTGATATGGTAGAGAGGTGATGTGACTTAAATAAAATGATGCGACTTAAATATGATAGTAACTTTTTAACTTTTTAGCTTTTTTAAGGAATGCCAAACTTAGCCTTAGTTTGGGAAGGTTTTGACTTTTTTGGCTTTTTTTGTAAGAGAAGAATGTAATGATTAGGGTTGGATATGATGTTTTGTTTGTTGTGGCTAAAATAGTCTATTTTGTCTTTTGTGACAAAAATAGCCAAAAAAGCCCATAAACCATCTTCCCAAACGGAGCTTATAGCTTATAATTTTATCTAAAAGGATACCTTATTTATTAGTTTAACCATTAGTCATGCCTTTTCTTGTTATTAACGAAGTCCAAACTAGGTTTTTTTTAAGATAAATTATTAATAGGTCATAATAATTAGATTTAATTTCTATAAAGTCCTATTGAAAATAAGTCTTAGTGCAATCGTCACTAAAAATAATTTTTGTGACAATTTTTACATATGTTGCTAAAAATTGACAATTAGAGACTTTTTTTGTTACGATATTTATAAATTGTCACTAAAACTTACAATTAGTGACGTTTTTCTGTAACGAATTTTTCAAACTGTCGCTGAAATTTAAAAATTAGTAACTTCTTTTGTGACGATTTTTTTAAACTGTCGCTAAAACATACAATTAGTGATCTTTTTTGTGATAAAATTTTCAAACTGTCGTTAAAAATTAATAAGTAGTGACATTTTTTAATAATATACAATAAAAAATATCATTAATTATCATAGAATCTATTAAACAATAAATTTACTTGGTAAGACTAACACGTAAGTTTTTCCTTTTTTTTATTCATCTCATGACAACTTTTTTTCTTGATCAAGCCTATGTCGCTATCAAGAAGTTACATATGATGTGTATATATGGAGTAGTGGGTGATGTTACAAGTATGTAAATTTTTCACAGAAAAAATAGATAGGTTACAACTTTTTTCTTGATCAAGCCTATGTCGCTCATCAAGAAGTTACATATGATGGTATATATAGTAGTGGGTGATGCTACAGGTATGTAAATTTTTCACAGAAAAAATAGATAGGTTACAATTTTATTTTTATTTTTGAATAAACGGGAGCCAACATTTTATTAAAATTGAAAAAAGCATAAGTTTACAATAAGATTGCCAAAATGATCGCCTG
Organism: Camellia japonica; assembly: GCA_030407325.1. Taxonomy (NCBI): domain Eukaryota; kingdom Viridiplantae; phylum Streptophyta; class Magnoliopsida; order Ericales; family Theaceae; genus Camellia; species Camellia japonica. Next base: position 50,758,987 of record JAPPVO010000019.1, read on the forward strand.
ATAAATATCACGATCAAGCACAGGAAGTAAGTTGGGAGGGGCCTCTCAGTAGGGACCCCTCTGTACAAAGAGCCATAACATGAGGAAATAGCTTCCTTCCCCAAAACATCTGCTACTACGTTTACCATTTTTATTTATTTACTTGCTTTTTTAAACGAAGTCAAAACGTACAGTGAAGTCCGATGTGAATTGCATCTTAGTTTGCACCGAACATCCCAATTATATTGAAACTTATCAACAAGTCCAATTATGTACATACTAAAACAAACGGAAAAGTCAGTGAGATCCCAACGAAAATACGTCGAAGTAAAAATGCATCGTAGCAGTTGCAGAAGTCTTACTAAACAAAAAAGCTATTCAGTGATCTTAGAATATTACTTCACCCCATTTATATTTGGACAAATGTTCACTTGTCTCCTTAACATTTCGTTTGGATTGATGGGTTTAGTGAGAAAAGAAAAAAAAAATGGAAAGAATGAGTTTTCTCATTACTTATTTGGATTATTAATGAGGTGAGTAATTGTGAGAAATGAAGAATAATGGTGAAAAAACTAGAAGTGGTGAGATTTTGTGAGAAATCAAAATTACTCTTTTAAGGGTAAATTATACTTATCTCCCGTGAGGTTTTTGACAATTGTAGGGATCTCCCTTATGATTTCAATAATTACATTAATCTCCTTTATTTTTGAAACTATTATCAAGATTCCCCCAATTCGTTAATTCAATACAAACGCTATTACGTTTCTATCCAAAATAACCATATTGTCCCCTTGAATTGAGTTGGAAGAGATAAAAGTTATTTAAATGAAAATTTTCACTCACCTTCCCTGGGATTTTGCATATATATATTTCCTGAAATTTTGCATATATATTATTAAAGATTCATACATATTTTAACTGAAAGCTCTAATAGTTTAATATAAGATCCTAATAATTAATACAATACTTATAAGACTTATTTCACACTATATGAACAACTAAATATTTATCAATTTTAATTAATGCATTTATTATTTAATTTTTTTTTTCATTTTTTAAGTTGAAATAAATGGATTTTTTTTTTCCCTAGCAATTTGTCCTACTTATTTATTCATATGTAAGAAAATTATTTATCCATAAATTGTTAAGATATTATTAACAAATTTTTATTTTATTTTTGAGTCAATTAAATTTTCACTCGATACACATTTAAAAAAAAAAACATAGGTTATTCTTATATGATTAAAAAATTAAAAAATGAATATATAAGTAAAAAAATCTAATCACCTCACAATAAATTAAAATTAGTTAATAGGGAATGAAAGATCAAAAAATCATTTGAGAATAATAAACAATTCAAACAATTTCTCATTTCTTATACCTAAAATTAAAATTAATCTTTACTTGAATGGAGAAATTATTTTAGAATGCTAAAATACTCAATTAATTTGTTGTATGATACTTAAATATATTTTTTCATCTTTATTTTTCTCATTTAAACTATTTTTATTAAATTAAATCTTAAAATTAATTTCATCTTTATTAATGGTTAAATTTTTTACTTTATATTTTAATTTTGCACATTTATTTGTTTATTATTATCTATAGTGAAGTGTTATTACTTAAATTATCTAATTTTACTTTTTCCTTATATCTAATACTCATATAATTTTGTTGATAAGACTGAGAAATCATACTCTAATATTAATTTAAAACACACACAAATAAAACATTTTCTAAAGGAAACAAAAAAGAATAAATGTAATTTAATTTACCTTAAAATATAAAATTATTTACTTTTCAAAAATTTTTTTAACTATAAATGTAATTTCTTGACTCTATTTTTTTCCACAACAAGTTTTTGAACTTTTTACAAACAAAAAATAAAATAAAAATTCAACCATTAATGAAGGTGAGAAATTAATTTTAAGATTTAATTTAATAAAAATATTTAAATGAAATAACTGAAGATGGAGAAAAGATTTTAAGTATCATACATAACAAATTAATTGAGTATTTTATTATTCTCAAATAATTTCTTCATTCAAGCAAAGATTAATTTTAATCTTAGGTGTAAGAAATGAAAAATTGTTTGAATTGTTTATTATTCTCAAATGATTTCTAAAGCTTTCATTCCCTATTAACTAATTTTAATTTATTGTGAGGCAATTAATTTTTTTTTACTTCTATTTTTATTTTTTATTTTTTTAATCATGTAAGAAATATTAACTTGCATTTTTTTAAATATGCATGTACTAGAAGTTTAATAACTCAAAAATAAAAATAAAAATAAAAATTTGCGAATAATATATGATTGAGAAAAGATAAAATAATAATTTTTTTTTACATATGAATAAATAATTAATGCAAATTGCTGGGGAAAAAAAATAATCTATTTATTTTAACTTCAAAAAAAAAATCAAATAATAAATGCATTACCTAAAATATTAAATTTTAGGTTATTTATGTGGTGTGAAATAAGTCTGTATTAAATTATTAGGATATTATCTAACATTAATTTTAGAGAGATTATTTATTTTCAAGTATTTTATCAGTAATTTTTTTTTTTTTTTTTTTTTGCATTAAATGATTTAATAGTATTTTAACAATTTAAAATTTTTATTTAATACTGCATGAAATTTAAGAATTTTATTAAATAACGGTAAAATACGTATGAGTTTTTGATAATATATTCAAAACCTCTGGGGAGATGAGTGAAATTTCTTATTTGAATAAATAAAGTAATTAATTGGCAATTTCATATTTTTGGTATGACATCAATATGATATCAGCAAATTCTGTTAAATAACTAGCAGTGAAGAATTTGATAATAGTTTCAAAAGTAACAGAGGTTAATGCAATTATTCAAATTACAAGGAGATTCCTATAATTGTCAGGAACCTCAGGGGAGATAAGTGTAATTTACTCTTCTTTTAATCATAGTCTATCCAAACAAGAAGATAAGAAAACACAATATTTCTTTTATTTTCTCATCTCTCAATCCAAACGATTATAAAGGAGACCAGAGAAAAATGATAGGACCTATTATTTTAGTCAATAATATATAAGTTAAGACACCACTTATGTAATTTATAATTTCCTATTAAATAATCCTTTTAGGAGAAAAATTATAATTTACTCTTTCCCAATTTAAATGTTATAAAAAAATAAGTGTCTAAACATAAATGATACGGAATAATAATAATAATAAATAAATAAAACCGTAAATGACTTCTCCCTCTCAGGATGGGTAGTCAAAATCAGCAGCCATCCAGAAGAAATCAACAATGGCATAGCAAAAGTAAAAGGTGATGGAGGAAGTACCCAAATATTCCCAACACAGGTGAAAAGGGTCACTCAAAGAACCTCATCATGATTACTATATATCTTTCTATCTGTGCTGTGTTTTGCTAACCTTCCATCTTTATGTCAAATGGCCTCCCAGACTTTCCTCTTTGGTTGGTTTGGTTGCGTGGACATGGGTTTAGTTTGGAACCATAAGCAAAAGTTACCAACAACTGTAAGTCTGTCACACCCCAAACAAACACACAATGTTGCACAGACTTCTTTCTCAGACATGTTTCTTTGAGAAAACTACTGGCCAGTGATAAATGGTGGAGATTAGAATTACAGATGAGTGGCAATTTTTCAGAAATTATAACACAGATTAATAGAAAAAGAAAAAAAAAATTCTATATACCATATACAATGAAATCTTTTAAGTGGGATTTACCAAATTATCTTATCTCTTTGAATTTCTTTTAAAAATAACCTTAAACACTTTCTCTACTCTCCTTTGACACCGCCACTTCGTTTACCCTCCACCATCCCTTAGTTCCCCACCCACTCCAACACTCCTTTATCTCTCCAGCCTTTCCCACTCATTCTAGTTACCAATGTCTTCTACCTACCTTCATTGCTCTTTTACCCATTTCATTACCCTCGCTACTCCCCCACCCACCTCTTTTACCACTCAAAATCATCCTCACACCGTATTCAAACCCAAATCCTAGCCACTAGAACTAACGAAACCCGTCCATCCTCCCCACATCGCTAGGGTGCAAGTCAAAACTATGCATTTTATAGTAACGACTAAAATGATGTGAGGTGGCGACAAGAAAAGAGTACAGGGGTTTGGATGATTCTAGTGTTAGAGTTTGGGTCGACTAAGATGTTGAGTTTGGTGAAGATGGCCTAAGGGTGGTAGAGATAAATAGAATTAATGGGTCAGAGGAATGGAGGACTGTCGGAGTGAGTGGGCAATGAGGAAGGTTGAGGAAGTGGCAGCGGTGGCAGAGGAGGAGAGGAGAATGAGGATCCTCTCCTTGCAGCTTCTGTACTTGTGCCCGTCCTTGCAGGCCTTTGGGTCTACTTTTAGACCCAATTTTGATAATTCGAACCGTTCATATTTTACGATTTATTCAGTACATCATACCTGTAAAAAATCAAGTTGATCGGATATCAGAAAGTATGTGTTCGAAAAATTGAACTAAAAACTATTTTTTAAATAATTTAATAAACAGTTTTTCCGAACATATGCTTGCTGATATCCGATCAATTTGGTTTTTTATAGGTATGATATACTAAATAAATCATAAAATATGAACGGTTCGGATTATTAAAATTGGGCCTAAAAGTAGACTCGAAGGCCTGTAAGGACGTGCACAAGTACAAGGCTGCAAGGAAGAACCTTGACTAGAGTTATTTTCAAAAGAAACTAAAAGAGAAGGGTAATTTCGTAATCATACCTAACGATTCAATGATTTTTGTAATCACCTGTAATTTCTAAAAACTTCACACCAATTTGAATTGAACTTTGGTCCCTCAAAAATAATGGGTCGTAGTTGCCCTACTTATTCCTTCTAAAAATGCTATTCAACAAAACTATTTCACGAAATTAATGATTAATGACATCAATACCCCCACAATTATTAGTTAATATTATTTTTGATCAATAAATTTATACATTGTAATCTCTCAATTATAAAAATGTATCCATTTTATCCCCTTTCAGACCATCTGCAAAGGAGATATATTTGTGTTATTTTCATAATTGAATGTGTCAATATATACGAGTTCGTAAATGAAAGGTTAAGATGATTGTCATAATAGTGGTAGGAATCTTGGTGTAATTAACCTGAATGTTAAATGCTAAAAAATACTTTTTGAAAACTTGTTTAACATTGGAATGGTGATGAAAAATGTTGTGAAAATAAATAAAAATATTTTTAAAATTAAAAGTAAAGAAAAATGTATTTTTTTTTAACAGAATGAAAAATGTATTGAAATATACGAAAGTGTCATTTTTTTTCATCTCCTCAACACTTGTTAATAAGACTTTTTTACAAATTGATGTAACATATATATAGAATAATAAATTCATGATTTTAAAATGAAATTTTATCTATATATAACTGCTCATTCAATTATCACATTAATTTGTAAAAATATTTATTTATATAAGAGAATTCTATCATACATATTTTTTTATATCATTTTTTCTTTAATTATAATATTTTTTAAAAACATTTAATTATAACCTTTTTATATTTAATTATAATTTTTTATTTATAATTTAAATTCAAAAATATATAATTATATATTATTTTTTATATAATTATAAGATATATACAGGTACATCTTTTAAAAAGTATGTGGCATTACCTTTTCCATTTTTGTATATCACTCAATTATCTTTATTCATTCTATGTCCCCACATGAAATGGATAAGAACTAGAACCCAGAATTTTCGCACCCCTTCCATGCCCATACATGAATGCCAAAAATAACTAAAATGGGAGACCTTTTCTATGAGAGAATATCTTAACTTGTCCATCAATACTTGCCACCACTGTCTCTCACAACAGACATACATCAGATGATTAGACTACTAACACAAGGTGACCGTTAAAAGATTTAATTTAAGATAAATTATACTGACTTTTTAAAAAAATATATAAAATAAAAATAAAACACACACAATAATCACATAAATTGTAATTATATTATTTTTATTAATAAACTTAAAAACTAAAACTATTAAAATTAATGTAAATAATGTATAAGTATATAAATAATAATATAAATATTTTTTAATATAAAAAATTATAAAATTATTTTTATCCATATAAATGAATTAATAAGAAGAAAAGAAATTAAAGGTTATATAAATTAAAATTTTAGAAAATATTAATATATTTATACTAAATTTATAAATTTATATTTTTGTAAACCTGATCAAAGATTATTATAATTATTTGATATTTTAAAATTATATTAATTTAATAACTATAAACGCAACTTATTTTTTTCTTAAATAAACAATAAACATAAATTTACCATTGTTGTAACTCTGGCTTATATTACGAAATTTAAATCTATCGTTTGGATGCAATTTATTGATTATAATAGTTCAATAAAATAAATTAATATTAATTAAATAAAATTTATATTTTAAATTATAATTATTTAATTTTTTTTATAATTATCAAAAAAATTAAAAATTAAAATTCATTTCAACACAATGTTTTTAATTATATTAAAATAATCAAATATTCACACAAAATTCATCCCAAGCCAGAGCTAAATATATGGTTAATACTTAAACCTTATTTATCATAAGCTAAAATGAGATTAAGGTCTCGCTTGGGAACAGGCTAATTTAGTAACTTTTTGACTATTTGATTAAAAAAATAGGTAAAAAACTTATATGTTTGGGATGACTTTTTAACTAATTATGAAAAGATGTGTAAAAAGTAGAGAGAAAGAGAATCTTTAACTTTTTTGTATGAGTTATTGATTTTTTGACTAAAAAGGTAACTTTTTGACTAAAAAGGTAAGTCCCCAAACGGGGCCTAAGAGACTACGGAATGATTTGAGATGATCTAAATAAATACACTTTTTAACTTTTTATGAAATATAAATTATGTATAGATTGAATTTGAAGTAATATGTTAAAAAATGATGTGACTTAAATAAGATGATGCGATTTAAATAAAATAGTGACTTTTTAACTTTTTAATCATGACAAATAAGACCTAAAATAATCAAAAATAAAAATAAAATAAAAATAAATTATTAATATTTAAATCATAATTATTTATTTATATTTTAAAAAAATCAAAATAAACTTTTTAACTTCGAATAAAAAAAAATCAAAAAATCAAACCCATCTCCGAAGAAGTCTTATGTCGACGGGCTATTTTAGGAAGATGATTATAATCAATTTTTTCGTAAAAAATTACTTATAAACAACTTATAAGTAACTTTTTTTTATGAGAGAAAATGAATTATAATGTGAAAAGTGAATTATAACTCACTTCCCAAAATAGGCCAACATACTTCACATTATGCCTTGATGTCTATAGACTATTTTGAGAAGATAATTAAAAAGTATCTTCTAACTTCACATTATTTCATATTTTTTACACATTTTAAAAAAAAAAAAACAAATTTTTTTTTTTTTTCCAACCATATTCCGAAAGGAAATTGGTTGAGAACTCTAAAAATGTAGCTCTAATTTGACATTAATTTGTCTTTTCTGCCTTTTGTTTTGTCTTTTTCTGTTTTTTTTTTTTTTTTTTTTTATAAAGGGGCTGCCAGCTCAGTAGAGCTGCTATTAGAGCAGCTCTACTTAGAGCTCTGAATCATCACCGATTCCGAAAACAACCCTCCACAACCCTAAGTTGATATACTTCACATCACAGATGAACACAGGGATACATGCATACCTGCCCATCATCCATAGCATGCAAGCAAGATTGATAGATTCAAAAATCGGAGAGAAAACAAACTACTAATATATTAGAAGATATATTGAAAATTAATTCACCACCACAAGGTTGTTTATGACATTGACACCAATATCGGAGAAAATCAAGGCAATCACCACCATATATAACTAACACAATAGGCTATAGCTTGACCCCATCGCATAATAGAGAATACTGAGAACAAAGAAACACTTGATACAAACTATGCATTACATTAACATCTTCATTGATCATAAATAAAATTTGTACAATAACAAGATTAGTTAATTGAGATGATCACAACATAAAATACAAGACAAACCAAAAAATATTAAAAGGGAAATTAATCCAATGTTCTGCTAACCTCTGTTATCTTAGGCAGCTCAGAGTCTTTCTATACAAAATGACTTCCAATTCTCTCAGAGAGATAATTCCCCCACCCCAAAAAAAGAGAATATACACTCTTCTTCCACTAATTTACCATTTTTGTACTCATTTACAGAATCTTCAAACTGTTGCTTCCAAAAACACATTCCATCTTCTCCTCTCTCTATATATATCTTCATAAATATTCACAAAAGATGAGCGAGAGAGAGAGAAGGAACAAAATACCACCCAAATTAACCCAAGCCATGAAAATCATTGACAATTAACCATCCAAAAGAACAAGAACCAGAACCACTTTACTTTACCAGCTCTGAGACCCACCCAACATCTGGACCCGAAGTAGGTTGTGCCGGGTCAGCCCGATCCAATGGGTTTTCCCTGCTTAGTTTCTCGAACATCTTGGCCCTAAGATCCCGACCCGACTCCACCCTCTCCATCACGGGTTCCTCCTCGCACACCCCTTTGTCCCACAGATCAAAAGACCCGATTCCAGTCCGGGTACGGGCCCTAGTCGGAGTCGATGGCAAACTGCAGAAAGCGGGTCGGGTCAAAGACAACCTGGGAGACACGAAACCAGGAGAACCGCCGCCCATCTGAATACCCCATGAAGAAGGCATCGACTTGACCTTGTTGAGCTGTAACTGACGCAGAGAAGCCACCATTTCGTTGATCGAGTTCGAACCCAGAGACCGACTCAGTGAGTTAGTAGTCATCGGAGACATCGGCGGCGACTCAGACGGCGGCGAAATAGACTCCGGCGAGGACATGAAAGCCAACCCTTTAGCACAAGAACCCTCCATAGCAAGCCTGAGAGGAGACCCATCATAGGACTCCACAGATCCGGGAGTTCTCGGGCTCAGAACCCGAAGCTGGTCGGGCATATGGGCAAAAAAGCAGACCCGGCGGCGACAGTTGGGACCGTCCTTGCATGGCTGAGTCCGGTACCGACCCGGATGGAGCCAGCACTCGAACACGCCATGCGCGAACTCACAGGCATCACCTTTCTTACAGTTTCCTTTTCGGAATTCGGGGCAAGCAGTACCCGAATAGTTGAACTTTCTCGGGTCTCTACGGCGGGCTTTCTCTCCCGGATGAGCGTAGGGACACTCGGTCCAGTCGTGTGATCGGCCTCTCATGCACTTTCGGACCTTGAACTCGAACATCCGAAACTGATCGCACGAGTACGGGTCCACCGGGAGGTCCGACTCGCGACCCGACTCGTCGGACTCCAAATCGACGTCGTTTGACGGGAGGTAACGGTGCAGCGCCGTCAGAGCATCGAACGGATAGCAGTCGTCGGCATTGCCGTTATGGTTGACGGAAATGCCAGTTACGGAAAAAGGAAAAGAGATATCAACCGTTGGATCGTCGGAGATAGTCCACGGAGGTACGTGTACCGTCGGATTTGGGTGGTTTCGCTCTCCGATCATCATTTTTTTTTGGTGCTGTAAACGTACAGGCTCACTCTGGTTGGCATATAAACTGCTAGTTGAGTGGGTACTAACCGTGGTTGAGTTTTATTAACCTTGGTTAGATTAAAAAACTATTTTACTGCGGTTAAAACTATGGGGAGATTCTCCGATGACAGTGTGGTGTGTGTTGAATTAAGAAGGTGGTGTGAGGGATTGACATGAGTTGTGTTATGGGAGCTTAGGTTTATACGTGGGTTGTTGTTGTTACGGTGGTGAGGGGATTTTGGTGACAGGCGTTTGTTGGATAAATTTATAATTTTGGTTTTTAAATGACGGCACTAGGTCGGTAGATTTCCTAAGGCGGTGGAGCGTAATATACGCGAGGACATTTCTGGAGTGTAGATGTAGAGATATTGTGGAAAGGCAGTTGGAGACTTTTGCATTTACGGCGTTTGCTTGAAGGATTTAGGAAAGAATTAAAATTTAAAAAAATAATAATAATAATTTATCTGAAATATTTTATTTAACTGGCATAATATTTGTGTTTTGTATGTGATAAAATAATATATTTTATATTAAAAATATGATAATTATATTTAATTTTTTTATATTTTATTTCTCATAAATAAAATTTTATATATAAGTTTAAGATTTTTTTTTAAATATTTCTTTTTTATAATATATAATATAAATAGATTAAAATTGTTATATTAACAATTAATAATTAAAATTATGTTTTGTTATAAAAAAATGATATAATTCTAATACTTTACTATTTAGAAAAAAAATATATGAATTTAAAAAAAATTATCATATTGGTTTTTGAAAGGGAAATAATTAAAAAAAAATTAAAAACTTAATGAGTGAAAAGAAACACCGTAATATGTAAAACTGTTAAAATCATAGTTAAACCAGTAAATTATTCAAATAAAAAATGATTTAGCTTAATTAGTTAGGTCAAAAGACCAACCAATTTATACAAAAAATTAATTAATTAAAATTTTTAAATTTTATTTTATGAAAATTTAAACTGTCACTAAATATGAAAAGTAATCTATTAATTTAAAATTAAAATCGACACAATATAAATTTAAAACTATTATAATTCATCTCATAATTTATAAATTTTAAATACAAATTTAAAATTATCTCATAATTTTTGTACTAAGGAGCAATAAGAATGACATTGAGATTATCGATATATCTCTGTATTTTATAAAATAATACTTTCAAAGAAAGATATTATGAGAGTTTCAAAATCCATACAAAATTATTTTTAAAATAAAAATCTCTATGTGAGATTGTAAAATAAAAGTTAAATGAAAGTTAGCTAATCGGGATTTTCTTAATTGTTTAAAATTAAGAAAATCAAAAAAAATTAGTATGAGATATTGATTATATGGTTTCTCACAAAAATTTCATTTTGCTTATATAAATAGGAGTATAAGATTCACTTTATCTAAGTGAAATGACTTTTTTCTTCTTTTCTCGATGTGAAATTATAAAATAAAAGTTAAATGAAAGCTAGTCAATGAAGATTTTCTTAATTGTTTAAAAGTTAACAATTGTTTGGGCGTAAAGTTTATTTCGAATTTAGCAATCTTAGCCGTTTAATCTTTAATTAGGTCAATCTTTAATTAATTTTGAATCAAACAAATTTAACAAATATATTTTAATAAAACTGTTAAAATCGCAGTTAAACCAACGAATCAGTCAAACTGAAAACGATTCTCCCTATCGGCTACGTCAAAGGACCAACCAACTTATACAAAAATTAATTAATTAAAACTTTTAAATTTTATTTTAATTTTAAAATTTAAATTGTCTTGAACTGAAACATACACAACATTACAATATTAAATGGGAGCATAAGGTTTATATAGTGAAACAATTCATTTTTTTACTCCTTTTCCTATTATGAGATTATAAAATAAAAGTTAATAGTTGTTTTGATGCACTACAACAAAAACACATTTTAGTGACACTATACTAGTGGCATATTCTTAAAAAATGTCATAAAAAGAATATTTGGTGGCATTTTTTAGAAAAATGTCATAGAGCCACAAACCTACAAGGCTCTAGTGGCATTTCAATTAAAAAAATGTCACTTCACTACAGCAAAAATGTTAGTACAACAAATTTACACTTTAGTGACACTACACTAGTGGCATATTTTTAGAAAAATGCCACAAAAATAAAATTTGGCATTAAATGTTTTAGAAAAATGCCACAGAACCACAAACATATAAGGCTCTAGTGGCATTTCAATAAAAAAATGTCACATTAATTTTATGGCATTTTATAAAATAATGACACAAAAAATTATGTTCGTGACATTTACCAACAGATGCCACTAAACTTTAGTAGCAATGGCATTTTTTAAAAAATGTCAGGACACTAGGTAGGTACAAATTACTTTTTATGGCACTTAGGTGAAAAGTGTCATAAACAAATATTTTATAGCATTTTGAAAAATGCTACTAAGCCAAAAACTTTCCAAGTTTATAATGGCATTTTTGAAAAAATAAAAAATGCCAATATATTTTCTAAATTTTTAAAATGCAGTAAATGATTAAAAATAAATAAATTAAACTCAATATACACTACAGGAAAAAGCACATTCGGCGACTAAATTTCCTGACCAAAAAAAATTTGGTCACTGAAAGTATAGCTTTCAACGACCAAAACAGCATTAGTAGCCAAAAGTAAAGCTTTTTGGCGACTAAACAATTTTAGTAACCAAAAGTCTACAATTGGCAACTAAAACTAAGTTTGGTCGCTAATTATATGGGTTTTAGTGACTAAAAAATTTTTAGTAGCCCAAAGTAAAGATTTTTGGCGACTAAAAAAATTTAGTAGCCAAAAGTCTACAATTGGCGATTAAAAATAAGTTTGGTCACTGATTATATGGGTTTTACCGACTAAAAAAATTTTAGTAGCCAAAAGTAAAGCTTTTTAGTGACTAAAAAAATTTTAGTAGCCAAAAGTCTACAATTGGCGACTAAAAAATAAGTTTAGTCACCAAAAGTGGTCATTTTTAGCGCAGGAGAACTAAAATCCTAAGGCGGGAATTAAATTTTTTGGCGACCAAAATTTTGGTAGCTGAAAGTGCATCTTCAGCGACCAAATCCGATTTTGGTCGGCAAAGTTAAGTTTTTAGCAACCAAAAACAATTAGTAGCCAAAAGTATAGAATTGGCAAAGTAGTCTTTTTTATTTTGCTAGTAAATAGTTATTTTACATAAATTATGTTCAATAAAATAATTATGTTTATACATATACTTTTATATTAATATGGATGTATGTACCATATAAATAATATATTGCATATATAATCATGTGATACTATAGAGGTGTAGTGGGAAGAGTGTGGTGTATAAGGTTTATGGTATGGGAGGTTGGCGGTTCAAGTCTCCGTAAGAGCGGATCAAATTGTTCTACAACAAATTATCGTCACAAATGGCACTTGATAGCGTCACGAATAGTGCCTACCATGACATTAAAGTGTCACTGAAAGGTTTTAGTCTTAATGGTGTAATGACACTTATAAGTGTCACTAACTCTTTTTTTAATGGCGCTTGATAGTGCCACAAATAATATCTACCATGACATCAAAATGTCATTGAAAGTTTTTAACTATGATGGTGTAGTGGCACTTGCACGTATTTACCGTGGCACGGATACAAATGACACTTGTTCAAAATGCCACAAGACTAAAAATGTCATTAAACCAATAGTTTTGTGGCACTTTTAAATGTCACTAAACTAAAAAAATGTTGTAGTGACGGGAAGTTCATTTATAATCAAGCAATCTCAATCGTTCAATTTTTAATAAGGTCAATCTTAGTTTATTTCAAATCAAACAAATCTAAGCAATATATTTTGATAAAACAGCTAAAACCGTGGTTAAACGAATCAGTCAAACCGAAATTGATTCATCCTAATCGACTAAGTCAAAAGACCAACCAATTTACAACAAAATTAATTAATTAAAACATTTAAATTTTATAAAATTTAGACCATCTTGAACTGAAACATGTACAACACTACAATATTAAATAAGAGTACAAGATTTACTTTATATAAGTGAAATAACTCATTTTTTATTTCTTTTCTCGATGTGAGATTGTAATTATTTTAAAGTTAAATATTATGAAAGTTTTAAAATCTCATACAAAATTATTTTTAAAATCAAAATGTCTATATGAGGTTGTAAAATAAAAGTTAAATAGAAACTAATCAATGGAAATTTTTTTAATTGTTTAAAATTAAGAAAATTAAAAAAAAATTGGTATTGATTATAGGGTTTCTCACTAAAAATCTTCTTTTACTTATATAAATGAGAGCATAAGATTCACTTTATATAAGTGAAATAATTCACTTTTTTCTTCTTTTTCCAATGTGGAATTGTAAAATAAAAGTTAAATGAAGGCTAAAAAATGAAGATTTTCTTAATTATTTTAAATTAAGAAAATTCAATAATTTATATAAATTGGAGCATAAGATTCACTTTATTTAAATGAAACATTTTTTTTTCCCCTATTTAAGATTGTAAAATAAAGGTAAATGCAACTAGCCAATGAGAATTTTCTTAATTGCTTAAAATTAAGAAAATTTAATAATTTTAGAATGAGGGTTTGGAGTTTTTAGAAGGCTTCTCTCTTAAACATCTTTATAAGATTCAGTATATATAAGTGAAACAACTCACTTTTTTCTTTCTTTTTTTTTTTTATTTTTTTATTTTTAATGTGGGATTGTAATTATTTTAAATTAAATATTTGAGAGTTTTAAAATCTCATACAAAATTATTTTTAAAATCAAAACGTTTATATGGATTGTAAAACAAAAGTTAAATAGAAACTAGCAAAGAGAATTTTTTTAATTGTTTAAAATCAAGAAAAAAAAAAATGAGTATGAGATATTGATCATAGGGTTTTTTACTAAAAATCTCATTTTGCTTATATAAATGGGAGTATAAGATTCATTTTATATAAGTGAAATAATTCACTTTTTCTTTCTTTTTCCAATGTGGGATTGTAAAATAAAAGGTAAATGAAAACTGGCCAGCGAAAATTTTCTTAATTGTTTAAAATTAAGAAAATTTAATTATTTTAGAATAAGGGTTTAGAGCTCCTAGAAGGCTTCTCCCTAAAAATTTCATTTTCTTTATATAATATATAGATAGATAGATAGTGAAACAAATTTTGCTTTTTCTTTTCTCCCGATGTGGGATTATAAAATAAATCATAAACTAATTAGAGTTTTATTTTTATATCGTTAAATGGAAATTAGCCAATGGAAATTTTTTTAATTGTTTAAAATTAATAAAATTAATATGAGAAATCGTGATTAAACAGGCGAATCGGTCAGACCCAAAATGGTTCATCCTAATCAGTTAGGTCAAATGACCAACCAACTTATACAAAATTAATTAATTAAAACTTTTAAATGTTATTTTAGTTTTAAAATTTAATTGTCTTCAATTAAAGTATACACAATACTACATTATTAAGATTCACTTTATATAAGTGAAGCAACTCACTTTTTTTTTTTTCTTTTTCCGATGTGGGATTATAAAATAAAAGTTAGCAATTATTTGGACGGAAAGTTTATTTCTATTGAAGTATACACAATACTACACTATTAAGAATTACTTTATATAAGTGAAACAAAATTTTTTTTTTTCCAATGTGGATAAAATAAAAGTTAACAATTATTTGGACGGAAATTTTATTTCTAATCAGGCAATTTCAGTCTTTCAATCTTTAATCCGATCAATCTTTAGTTTATTTCAAATCAAACAAATCTAATTAATATATTTTGATAAAACGTTAAAATCGCAGTTAAACCAACAAATCAATCAAATAAAAAATTATTTACACTAATTGGCTAGGTTATAATTAATTAATTAAAACTTTTAAAATTTAAACTATATTGAATTGAAACATGCATAACAGTATAATATTAAATGGATGGTAGTATAAGATTTACTTTATATGAGTAAAATAACTCTTTTTTTTTTTCCGATGTGAGATTATCAAATAAAAGCTAGTCAATGAAAATTTTCTTAGTTGTTTAAAATTAAGAAAATCAAGAAAATTAATATGAGATATTAAAACTTTCACAATGCTCTTCACTAAATGGGATGGGAGTATAAGATTTCCTTTATATGAGTAAAACAACTTTTTTTTTTTCCCTTTCTTTTCCCTACATGGGATTATCAAACAAAAGCTAATCAATAGAGATTTTCTTAATTGTTTAAAATTAAGAAAATCAAGAAAATTAGTATGAGATATTGAAACTCTCACAAGGTTCCTCACTAAAAATACCATTTTCCTTATATAATATATAGATAGATTTTACATATCTTTTTTGTTTTTTTCTTTTTAAAATTTTCAATTAAACACAACATAAGGGTTGTTTAGGATAATTTAAATAAATATATTTTTTGACTTTTTATGAAAAGACATACAAAAAATAGAGAGATAATATAACCCAAAATATTTAAAAAAAAAAACTTTTATAGTGTACCTCAAACACTCTCTAAACCTTATTAAATTTTGTTTACTTGAAAACCTATTAGATTTTAGGATAAATTACAAATACACCCCCTAAGGTTTGATTAAAATAAGAATCGCTCCTGTGGTTTAACAAATCATTTCTTTTATTAATAAACCATCAAGTCAATTAATAGTGTTAGAAATATACTTCAATTAATAATTTAGGTACTTTTATTATTGTACAGGAGAACAATTATGAATTTCATATTTTTGGTTAATTCTGTTAAATAAATTTTTTAACAAAGAGATATTTGCAATTTTTTAATTACAAAGGGCAATCTATACTTTAAACAAACCTCAATAGGTGTATTTGTGATTTACCCTAGATTTTAACAAAAGAATAATACTACACTTAAGCCTCTCTTGGTAAAGAGGTTAAAGCAGTTTTTTAGCTTTTAAACTCTTTTTGGTCACATCAGCTCTCTATTTTTTTAAATAAAATTATTAAATTTTTTTAATTTTAACATTTTAAAAAGTAATTTTAGAAAATGTTATTGGCTAATATATTAATGTAATAATTATAAAAAATACTCATTATTCCAGGATTTATGTTTTTCAAAAGGAAAGTTAATTGATTTGTCCAAACCTATTATCTATTATAAAAATTTAAAATGATAGATTAAATTTTTTTTCTTTAATCTATTCTCTCTACACAAAACTTAACGGTTACACAATTGAACTTTTTTTCACACCATATAAAATTTGCTTATCGCTCAAGATATTATTTATGCAATAAATTACCACAATACTTTTAAACTTTTTGTCAATATATTACAAGTTAGTTAATGTTTATTATTTTCTATTTATTATGTCCCAATTTTTTTTACCATAATTCAATGTTAAGTATGGATAGTCAAGAAGGAGGTGATAGATGTAGGGTGGGAAGGAGGGCGACATTGTCACGACCCAAACTTAGTACCCAAAGTTTCGACGTCGCAACAAGATGAAAATAAAATAATTCAAATAATTTTGTAGTCGTAGCGTAAGTGGCTAAATTAAATAAATTAAAATAAAATAATTGGGTACCAAATGTTTATTAAAAGGAAACAAACATAGTCATTTAGTTTTATTTTATCCAGGTGTCCAATTAGAAAAAAAGGAAAAAAAAAAGAGAAGAAAGTACTGTAGCTTATCCCCCATCTTGATCTGCTAAGCCTTGTCACCTGAAAGGGGTAATAGCTATAAGCACATGGCAAAGTGAGAAATATTATACTGTGAGTATAGGGGCACAAAATAGTCATGGATAGTTATTTAAGCTAAAATATTAACATAATTTAAGTTGCATAAATAAATTATTTAAATGGCAAAAACTGAAATACAGAAATTACGTAAATAACTATAATCACGGTACACAACAGAACAGAACAGAACAGGTCACTGGAATGACAATCAGAACAGGGGTCAATGGATCCATGACAAACAAAGGACTACAAAGTGGTCAAACAGGGCCAATGGTTTTTTTTTTTAAGTCCCCAAAGGCATGGAACTCCTGTGGTGGTACTTATAGAAAATAATTGTTTACAAGATTATTGTCAAATAATTTCTAAAATTTAAACAAACATATCCATGCGTTTCAATTTAAGCAAATGGAGTTCAGAAAATAATCCACGTAATTGAAACATTAATATAACCATAAAACATAAAATTATATAAAATAAATTATAACTCAAAATATTCGTAAAATATATTATGGTAACTCAAGATATAATATAACTCACCTTAAGATTGACCCTTAGCCTTTATTTTCCTACTACAACTCCCAACTACACTCCCTTAGTTCTCGAAGCTTACCTCACTATGAATGGTTTCCAATTTCTTATTTCTGAAGCTTACTACACAGTATTATTTATAGGCATGTTTGCATGGTTTCAGATTAGGTGGGCTGCTTCAATCTTGGCCACTGTCTAACAGGTGTTGTTTCTCCCTTTCTTCACGTGACCATTACGTGGCCTAAGCTGGTGATCACTTAGTCACCATCCTATATATTAGAATGGTGATTAACCACCATATTTTATTTTTTTAAACCTTTGATTTAATTCACATTAGGCCCAAGGTTTTAAAAATCTAATTAGATTACATTTTATCACCTACAACCATAACATTAATTATTATTATTTATTTATTTATTTATATTAATAAAGAATTCTATTTATTGCAATATTGAATTAAATTTACAAATTCAGGTATCACATTTCTCTCTCCTTAAAAGAAATTTGTCCCCAAACTTGACGTACCTTGGTTTTCGAAGAGGTGTGGATTTGGCTCGTATTGACTTTCAGTTTCTCACGTTGCTTCTTCGACACGATGGTTTCTCCATAAGACTTTTACAAGAGGTAGTCTTATTTCGAAGGACTGATTACGGCGATCAAGAATTTGTACTAGTTGTTCTTCGTAAGAGAGGTCTTCTTGAACTTCCAGGTTCTCATAATTGACAACATGCTTTGGATCTCAAAGATATCGGCGAAGTATTGAAACGTAAAACATCATGGATATTGGATAGTTTGGGTGGAAGTGCAAGGCGATATGCTACAGGATCAATCCTTTCTAATATCTCGAATGGCCCAATGTAACGTGGGTTTAACTTTTCTCTTTTCCAAATCGGATAACCCCTCTCGTTGCTGAGATTCTTAAGAACACATGATCGCCTATTTGAAATTCTAAGTCTCGTCTCCGTGTATCTGTATAGCTTTTCTAGCGGCTCTGGGCAGTGCGGATTTGCTGCTGGATGAGTTGTATTTTATCGCTCGTTATTTGCACGATCTCGGGCCTAACAATTTCCTGTCTCCGACTTTCGTCCAACACAGAGGTGATCGATATTTTCTTCTGTATAATACCTTGTATGGTGCCATTCCAATACTTGCATGGTAGCTATTATTATAGGCGAACTCCACCAAAGGTAGGTAATCATCCAATTACCTTTGAGGTCTAGCACACACACACGTAACATATCTTCCAAAGTCTGGATTGCTCTTTCAGATTGCCATCAGTTTGTGGTGATAAGTCGTGCTAAACTTCAGAGTGGTTCCAAGCTTCTTGCAATTTGTTCCAAAATAGACACAAAGCGTGGGTCTCTATCAGATACAATTGAAACTGGGGTGCCGTGCAAACGAATGATTTCCTTAATGTAGAGTGGCGAACTTAGTAAGGGAGTACGTGATTCTGACTAGTAGAAAATGTGCCAACTTCGTCAATCGATCTACGATAACCTATATTGCATCATTCTTCGAGACTGATTGCGGTAGCCCGACCACGAAGTCCATAGTAAATGTGCTCCCATTTCCATTCAGGAATAGGAGTGGTTAACAATCATGCAGGCTCTGATGTTCTGCTTTAACCTGTTGACAATGCAGGCATTTGGAGACGTGACTAGCTATGTCTTTCTTCATTCCTGTCCACCAGAAGCATTCCTTTAGATCGTGATACATCTTCATATTGCCAAGGTGGATTGCAAATCTCGAGCTATGGGTTTTTACAATATTTTTTCTTGAGTTTTTTGAAAGGTGCGCAAATTCGATTCCAAAATTTTAGCATCCCAATGCTCATCATAAAGTTAGGATTGGGCGTGCTTTTTGCTCATCGTACTTTTTTTCAAAAGTTTGTCTTTATATTGGCGGACTCTGATTTCTTCAATCAACTCGGTTTCCATGATTATGTTGGAGAGCAACCTATTGATCTTGTGGGGAACGAGGGTACATGCCAAACTTTTGGTTGTCTTTTGACTCAATGCGTCTGCTACTATGTTAACTTTGCTGGGGTGGTGATGGATTTCTATATTGTAATCCTTCATAAATTCTAGCCATCGTCGTTGCCTCATATTCAATTCCTCATGTGTAAACAGATATTTGAGACTCTTGTGATCTGTGTAAATTTTGCAGGTTACTCCATAAAGATAATGATGCCAGATTTTGAGGGCAAAGATTACCGCGGCTAATTCCAGATCGTGGGTTGGGTAATTCTTCTCGTGGGTCTTTAGTTGACGTGAGGCATATGCAGTGACCTTCCCATTTTGCATAAGAATGCAACCCAAACCATTATATGAGGCATCGCTATAGATTATGAACCCTTCTGTTTCCGTAGGGAGTGCTAGTATAGGAGCCATCACGAGTCTGTTCTTCAATTCTTGGAAGCAACATTCCTGCTTGTTTGTCCATTCAAAAGGTGTGTTTTTTTGAGTTAGTTGGGTCAAGGGTGATGCTATCTTCGAGAAATCTTGCACGAAGTGCTGGTAATAGTCGGCTAGACCCAAGAAGCTTCGAATCTCGGACATGTTAGTAGGTCGTGGCCAATCCACGATTACTGTAACCTGTTGGGGGTCAACTGAGATGCAATCTTTGTTAATGGCGTGACCGAAAAAGTGTACACTAGTGATCCAGAATTCGCATTTCTTCAATTTGGCATAAAGCTTGTGATCACGTAGTGTCTATCTTCGCAGGTGGTGTTCATGATCTTCTAGTGATTTGGAGTATATGAGAATGTCGTCAATGAAGACAATGACGAATTCGTCAAAATAGGGTTGAACACTCTATTTATGAGATCTATGAAGGCCGCTGGAGCATTGGTGACACCAAATGGCATGACGAGAAACTCGTACTGGCCGTAACGAGTTCTGAAGGCAGTCTTTTCAATTTTCCTTTCTGTTTTGACTTTTAGTTGAGGGTAACCAGACACAATTCAATTTTTGAGAATACTTGGGCGCCTTGCAGTGGTCGAACAAATCATCGATCTGTGGCAGAGGGTATCGATTTTTTATGGTGACTTTGTTCAGCTCTCCGTAATCGATTCATAACCTCATCATGCCATCCTTTTTCTTTACGAATAATACTGGAGCTCTCCAAGGTGAGGTACTTGGTCGAATGAAGCCTTTGTTCCAGTAGTTCTTGGAGTTGGGCCTTTAGTTCTTTCAATTTTGTCATGGACATGCCGTAAGGGGCCTTTGAGATTGGTTGTGTACCAGGTTGGGTTTCAATGGTGAATTCGATTTCTCGATCAACTGGGGTACCAGGCACAGTCTTTAGGAAATAGATCCGAGAATTCTCGAATCACAGGGATTGTATCAAGTGTGGGGGCCTTGTTGAGCATTGATCATATAACATATATAACTACAACAACCTTTTCTTAGAAGTCGTTGGGCTGTCATGAAGGAATAACACATGGAGGGAGAGAGATTCTAGTTCTTTCGAAGACAAGCTCGAGTTGGTTTGGTGACCCGATGAAGACCTTTTTGGCTTCACAATCAATAGAGGCATGGTTGGCAGCTAACCAATCCATTCCTAAGATCACATCAAAGTTACTAATGCAGAGGGGAATCAAGTCTACATGTATTGTTTCACGTTTTAAGGATACATTACAAGATTTGTACACATCAACACTAAAGGCAAATTACCAGAAGAAAAGAACAGATAGTATATATCCTAAGTGTTCGGGTGTTGATGTTAACTTGGTAGCACAGTGTGGTGTAACAAAAAAAATGAGTTGAACCAGAGTCAAAGAGAACATGAGCTAAGTGACCACAAACAGAAAGTGTGCCTGACACGACATTCTTAGTAACTTCTGAGTTTCCAAGCACCAAGGCAAAAGCTCTTCTTTGGTGTTTTTGGTCCTTTCTCACTTCTCCACGTACCGCGGGTTTTCAGACTAGTTCAGAGGGGCCGGTTGTAGGACTGGCAAGCTTGGGACAATCTTTCAGCAAGTGGCCAACTTGGCCGCATCTAAAGCATGCTCCCGTGTCTCGACGGCATGTCCTCAATGAGTTTCCACAGGTAGAGCAATTTGGAAATGGCGCCACCTCTGGGATTCGTAGAGACCTTGATTGCTTAAATTGGTTGAACTGGTTGTGCTTGTATTTACCCTTTTGGGAGGCGTGACACCGGAGTCTTCTGTTATCTCTTTCCCAAAATCGCTTCATTTGGCTTGGTTTCCCGGAGCGCAAGGCTTTAATCCATTTTCCGCAATGTATGCTTGATCTACCCACCGCCACTAGGTTGGTAGTTTCAAAAACCTCTAGCCTGTCTTGATTTCAGCATCCAACCTTACTTTAAATTTCCTGGCTTTTCGAGCTTCGGTGGGGATGACGTATGTCGCAAATCGAGCCAGTTGCGTGAACTTGCTCTCATATTCGGCCACTGTCATGGTTCCTTGCCTTAGATGTATGAATTCTGACGCCTTTTGTTTCCGCAGCGAATCTGGAAAGTATTTTTCATAGAATACCTCAAGAATATGGCCCAAGTCACAATATCTTCTTTCTCCAGGGTAAGTAGCCACCATTCTTGTGCATCATCTTTGAAGGTGAATGTGGCGAAAGTCATCTTCTGTCTTTTTGTGTAAGGTAGTGCGCGGAAAATTTTCTCCATATCTCTGACCCAAGCTTCTGCCACCAGTGGGTTTGTACTGCTAGTGAATATAGTAGGTTTCAAGTCCTGGAACTATTTTATTGTAATTGGTTCTTCTCGTCGTTCAAGCAATCCGCTATTAATGTTGGTTTGTAGGGCTCGCAGAAAACTAGTAACTGCTCTTTCCATGATTTGCTCCATTGGATCGGTACCACTGACCGATGATCTGATTCCATTTCCATCATTAGCCATTACTACAAGATAAAATGATATAAGCGTGACATTACATTGATACAACTTTGATACAACGTCATATATAACGTATTAGTTTTATTAGTTTTACTACCACATTAATATTACCACATTAATACCACATAAAACATCATATATACATCATTGTTACTATACATAAGGCGTTAGTCCAGTCGTCAAGAGTTAATGTCTAATCCTACTGATACAAAAATATAAGGATTAGACTAATCATTGTCAGCTCCAAAAAAATAAAAAAGATCAGCGACATCTCTCGGTCATGCTTCTAGAATAGGTCATTGAACCCCTACGAAAACTAGCTCTGGAAGATTGGGCCATGGAACATCCATGGGAACTCCTACTATACGAGGGACTCAAACTCTCATCCATTGAGCTCAATCCCAAAACAGCGCCAAACTACCTGGACCATGTAGACCGGTGCACCATGGTCATACCCCCAAAACTGTCGCCCAGTGAGCCGCATAGGCATCTCTAAGTATGTGGTATTGTCAGTGTAGTCCACAGCTGGGGTTTGGACAATGTGCTGTGGAGGAGGTGTAGTAGTGCGAATGTGGCTGCTAGGGTATATATTCCCTCTCCTCTCGGCAAAGCATGGGGGTAAGGGAGCAACCAAGAAATGCGGATATACCAATCCGACGACGTGCGTCGGCCCAATGTATCTCTCTCGAGTGCTAGCCCGGCTAAGTCTCCAAAACAAGTAGTCCTCGTCAGGGTCAGCCTGCAAATATACTGGCCTCCTCATGAGTCGGTCAAGGTCTGGGTGGGTCTGTCCGATAATGCTTTCTGAGTCCCCCCATCCCTCCAATAAGTTAGGGACCAGATGCGCTCCCTGGGGTTCGAACCAAATCAATTCTTCCTGGAGTGCCATGTCCTACAACACAGGAAAACTTAGCCTACCGAATATTTATTTAAATCATATTGGACACAATATTTTATTTATTTATTTTATATTATGACAATATATATATATATATATATATTAAACAATTATGGTGTTGGACAAAATATAGTATTTATTATTTTTTTATTTTATGACATATATATATATATATATATATATATTAATAGATACTCAGGGTTTTGTTTTTTTTGTTTTTTTATATTATAAAAGCTCTGATACCACTTTTGTTACGACCCAAACCCCGTACCCAAAGGCTTGGCATTGCAACAAGATAAAAATAAATATTCAAATAATTTTGTAGTCGTAGCGCAAGTGGATAAAATAAAATAAAATAATTGGGTACCAAATGTTTATTAAAAAGAAACAAACATAGTCATTTGGGATTTTATTTTATTCCAGGTGTCTAATTAGAAATGTAAACAGTACAAAAAAAAAGGAAAAAGAAAGAAAAGAAAACACTGTGGTTTATCCCCATCTTGATCTTACTAAGCCTCGTCACCTGAAAAGGGTAACAGTTATAAGCACATGACAGAGTGAGAAATTTTATATTGTGAGTATAGGGGCACAAAATAGTCATGGATGGTTATTTAAGTTAAAACATTAATAATTTAAGTTGCATAAATAAATTATTTAAATGGAAGAAATTGAAATACAGAAATTACGTGAATAATTATAAACACGATACAGAACAGAACAGAACATGGGTCATTGGAGTGACAATCAGAACAGGGGTTAATAGATCCATGACAAACACAGGACCACAAAGTGGTCAAACAAGGGCCAATGATTTTTTTTTTAAGTCCCCCAAGGCATGAGACTCCCGTGGTGGTACTTACAGAAAATAATTGTTTATAAGATTATTGTCAAATAATTTCTAAAATTTAAACAAACATATCCATGGGTTTCAATTTAAGCAAATGGAGTTCAGAAAATAATCCACGTAATTGAAACATCAACATAACCATAAAACATAAATTATATAAAATAAATTATGGTAACTCAAAACATTCATAAAATATATTATGGTAACTCAAGATATAATATAACTCACCTTAAGATTGACCCTTAACCTTTATTTTCCTACTACAACACCCAACTACACTCCCCTAGTTCTCGAAGCTTACCTCACTATGAATGGTTTCCAATTTCTTACTTCTGAAGCTTACTGCACAGGTATTATTTATAGGCATGTTTGCATGGTTTTAGATTAGGTGGGCTGCTTCACTCTTGGTCACCTATCTAACAGGTGTTGTTTCTCCCTTTCTTCACGTGACCATTACGTGGCCAAGCTGGTGATCACTTAGTCACCTCCATCCTATTTATTAGGATGGTGATTAACCACCATATATATATATATATATATATATTTAACCTTTGATTTAATTCGCATTAGGCCTAAGATTTTAATAATCTAATTAGATTACATTTTATCACCCACAACCATAAATTAATTATTATTTATTTATTATTATTTATTATTATTATTATATTATTATATTATTATTATTATTATTATTATATTTATTTATTTATACTAATAAAGAATTCTATTTATCGCAGTATTGAATTAAATTTACAAATTCGGGTGTCACAGACATCAACAAATCTAAAATGTAAATCGTATCTAAAATTATTTATCATTTGATAAATGTTTATTAGTAAGGTATGTTCTCTACTAGAAATTTTTTATTGGCTAAAATACTTCCTAAAAGGATAAATTACTCAAAAATCCCATTTAAGAAAATGTTGCTATTTAGTCATGGATGTTTTCTTCTAAACCAATTAGTCCTTTTATTTTTGGTACGTTGTTTTGATTTAATTTGGAGGGTTTGGAGTTTACTTGTTTAACCTTGTGTGTGATTTTGGTTTTGATTTTTTCCTGATGTTGTGGTAGGTTGGTTATGGTATGGTGTTGTTTTCAATTTTTTTTTGAGGGATTGTGTGGTGTGATTTGGGGGGTTAGCGATGTTACCGATTTGGTGTGGGTTTCTAATGTGGAATATTTCATTTGGTGTTTACTTGTTATTTGATTTTCGTTCTTTGTACTGATGTTGGGTGGGTTTATGTGTGATGATATCAATCTAATGTTGTTTTGGAAAGTGCGTGGAGTGTTTATGGGGTTGTTGATGTTGTTTTCCATTTCGCGTGTTCTCTGATGTGGGACGTGGATCGTTGATGTATGAGGGTGTTGTTCTTTATTTTTTTTATTTTTATGCTACGGGTGCTTTTTTGTTGATGTTGCTGTGTGGGATTTTGCAGGTCTGTTTTCATTGCTGTGTTGTGGACAAGCATATTTGTTTTTTATAGGTCAATTTTCTTAGGTTGCAGGTATGTATGTGGGCGTGTTTTCGGTTTATGTGGGTGTATCGGGAAGTGTGGAGTTAAGGTGTGGATGTTACGTTGCCATTGTAGGGGGTAGGGCTGCAAATGAACCGAACTGTTTACGAACAAGCTCGGCTTGGCTCGTTAAGGGCTCGGCTCGGCTTGGCTCGTCTCATTTAGTAAATGAGCCGAGCTCGAGCTCGAATATTAGGCTTGTTTAGTAAACGAGTCGAGCTCGAGCTCACATAAGCTCAGCTCGTTTATCTTTATTTAAATTATATAATAAATTATATATATATTAAATAATATAAATATATATAAATACATAATTCATATATTAAAAATATATAAATATATATAAATAATAATATAAATACAATTTTTATATAAATAATATAAATAATATTTTTTATTTAAATATTATATTTAAATAATATAAATAATATTAAAAATATTTATCGAGCCGAGCTCGAGCCCAGTTCCTTATCGAGCTGAGCTAGAGCTCAATAAACGAGCTCGATAAGTAAATGACCCGAGCTCAAGCTCAGCAAAGTTCGGCTCGGCTTGGTTCGTTTGCAGCCTTAGTAAGGGGTGTTCTTTGATTTATTTTTGCACTAGATTGTTAAGGGTGCATTTTGATTTATTTTGTTATGGATGGGTTTTTTTCAATTTCAGTGATTGGGATGTTTCGATTCATAATGTTATGTGGTGTTCTTTTACTCTATCGCAGGTATGGAGCATTATTCGGATACCTCATTTACGTAAATCCACTGGCACACTAATATAAAAAAAATAACTTCATTACCCAAAATAACAACATATGTGACAATCAATAGAATGTCGCCTTTGCACACATTCTCAAAAACCAAACACATTACATAACCAACAAAAACATCACGGTTATTACATTCCAAGTCGGGCGTTTACATAAATTCATTCACACACAAATAACAAAAATAATCCATTCGTCATCCGCAATGACAACGTACATGACAATAAATGTAATACCACCATCGGACACTTCAAAATAACCGATAACCTTACCAAACCATAAAAAATATTCCAAAAAATGTCATCCCAATTCGTACGACATTATAATAATACCCTAACACAAAAGTGCTTGATGTTCAACATTCATTCATAAAATAATAATAATAATAAAATTAAAAAAAAAATCATACGGCAAAAACCATGTATATATTGGAAGTCGGAGGGATTAGGTGAGACAAAGATTTCACGGCGTCATTGCACGGAGTCCTCTTATCGGATCGTTGAGAAACATTTTCACCATTGCTATATGTAGAACACTCGGCGTCAGTCCATCCATTGTGTTGTCAATTTCGACTCTGTGCACTATTGCCGAATGATGGAACAAATCAAAATTGCACAGTGGTGTTCACTCATCTTTCGAAGGGTACATTAGCTTTGTAGGGTTGACAAAATGCTTTTTAACACCAACAGATGCTGTTTTCTTCTTCTTGAATGGCAGTTTTGCTTGTCTTCGTGTGGCCAATTTGGTTGATGTTTGGATCGACGATTACGCCCATCGTGTTCACCTATCGTGTTCACCTATCATGTTTACGTTTTGCACTTCGCCGATCTGCATTACTTGCCATAATATTCACATTCACATATCAGTACGTGGCATACAGAATGATAATCCACAAAGACACTTGTACTTCAATTAACAAAAATTCATAACATATATAATCAACTACATATATAACACACTTACCAAAATAATAAAGACATGTCAATTAACACCAGTATCTTCATTATGTAACACTAGTAACATATAAATAACAATATACCACCGATTACCCCAAATGAGTACGGACATAATACAAATTCGACAACATGTACGTGACGTATTGGGCACATGTGGTTTAATCGTCAACAACTTACGAGCAAGATACACCACATCAACACATAATACAAAATGAACGTGCCACAAACACTGTAAATTACAATATTGCTCGACAACACAATCACTTTTCTGACACAATAAACAACGTAGACACACATGTACTCTCGTGTATTGAAAAATCCACAACACACCATTTACGCCTGCTAATCAACCACAGTAATGTTGTCAACATTTACACATTACCTACACCAATGGAATCGTACTCTTTTAACAACCACACTACACTACATCGACACACCCCATTACCAAACTAACACAAACGTTGGACATCATGCCAACTATGCATAACACAACCAACACAAACTCTACATATCCCGACGAACAACATAACACTATGTAACATTATACATTGGTGCCATTACACATTAGGCCTTCAAACAGGGGGCCCTAACCAACATAATGTCAAATGACATTACACATTATAAACTAGTACTAGTACACATCACACATTATAAACAAATTTTTCATAAAATTCCATTACACATTACACAATAGTACTAGTATCTTCAACACCAACAAATAACCCCAACATTAGCACACATAAAAAACAGGGACCTAAACCAACAAACTGACACTAAAGACACAACCAACATAATCAACACAAACATCACAAACACCCCCCCCCCCCCCCAATTACACCAAAATGACTAACAATGGAGGACACAAAGTACCCTCTCCCCAACAGTGACACCATCATACCTACCAACAGAAACAAAAGTACTCAACACCAGCATTACATCAAAACATTTCCAAACCCACAATACCATTAACATAGAGCACCGTGTAATACAGTATCTGCCATTACAGAAATTGTAGACGAAACCAAATGGGCAAAGAAATTTAACTCCAAACAAGCCAATGTTCATTCAGCACCCAAAGAAACACAAAAACATTATAAACCACATACTTGATGCCATGGAACTACGAAATTAACACCAACGCAAACTATGGGACGAAGAGAACTCGTTGACAATGCGACGTCGCCATAAACCACGGTTCACAATGTTTCAAAGTTTGCTCCCAAATGACGAAGGCGATGTTTTTGCAAAATAGGGTTTTTGCCTTTCTAGGGTTTGGGAGAAAACTCGAATGTTAATTTTGGGAATGTTATATGGCTAATTAACGTTGCCAATTTCGGATTTCAAAGAATGGAATGTTCATCATCCCCCTAACGTCGGGTGACACTCCAGAACTTTCCATCTTTATCTTTTACGTTTTGATCGAGCAAAAGAGAAGCCAAAAAACACTATAGTACGCTTTATGGACAATTTGGTAAATTTAACATCATTACAAACCCACAAATACCCCTATAACTTGCAACACACACGCTAATATCAGGGGCTCCAATGTTTTTAACATTTAAATAGGACCTATTAATTTATGAAATAAATTGCGGGCTAAATGGTGAAACAAATATTGATTTGGGATTTAATGGTGTTTTACCCTTATTAAAAAGTTAATGTTTTGGAATTTTTATTAATTTTTTTTAGGGAAACATGATGGAGTGTTTGTAATTAAAAAATAAAAATAAATAAATTGTGTGTTTATATTTTTTTAACAATAAGTATTTTAATTATTCTTACTATAACATGCTACTTTTTTTTTTTTAATAGAAGTTATGATCTCATTCATAGATATTTTTAAATGCTTTAATTTTATTTACTAATAACAAGTTATACATGATGGGCAGAAAGTACTCCAGCAGATTTTAAAAATCAATCATGATTAAGTTTAATTATAGCAAAATTGTGCAAAATTAGTAAACCAAAGTAATTTTTTTTAGATTTAGGAATACACAGTTTTCAAATATATATTTTTTAAAATAATTTAATTTTGCATGTGTGGAATATAATCTGTATTAGTTGTGATTTATTCAGTTATATATATTTTAAAATTTGTGTCAAATTGTTTGGTATAATATATTTTTTAAAAGGCGGAATTATTTTAAATAAATTTAAAACTAAGAGACAAATGCTTTTACTTTTTACTTTCTAAGATATTTTTTATAATTTTACACCATTAAATATTCCACATATTATTCTGTTTTGCAATAATTATCCAAAATTAGATTTATATAAATTTAAGTTTAAATTTTAAACTCTCTAAGAGTGTCAGTTTAGATATGGTAATTGTTATTATAATTTTTTTCCTTAAAATGTACTGCCATAATTGCAATGTAATATTATTTGAAATTTATTATTGGTAAATAATTCTTAATTGGAAAAAGAAACCCTATACCCAAATCTTTCCATATTAATCTTTTCAAAATTTAAAATAATTTTAAAAACATTTCCACATTAGTTTCATATTAGTCTTTGGAAAAAAATATATAATTATAAGAAAATTTGTGAAGTCATTATTAATGGATTAATTGACTCTGGTAAGTGTAGGATTTCATTTCCCAAATTAAAAATTATTGCAAATAACTATAAAAAAAGGATTATTTTTCAAATACTATTGCATGCAAGTATGATAATATAATTCAAGAAAAATGACATGGAAAGATTAATATAGAAAGATATTTAAAATTGTATTTTAAATTAAGTATGTATGTAACAAAAATTATTAATAATTATTTAATTATTTTTATTAAAAATACACTTATCAAATTTGTTTGGTTTAATTTTTTTAAAATTATTTTTGAGTTTTTGTTTTTTTGTTTTTAAATCTTCAATATACTCTTTTTATTTTTTCATATTTTAGTCAATACACCTACAAACTAAACTATTGACGAAAAATTAAATAAATAAAAACCTAAAAACAAAACTACAAAAATGTGTCCTTTTCTATGTTTTTACTTTTGATATTTTAAAATTTAAAATTTAAAATTACTATGATATGATATTATGTATGTCACGACCTAACCCCAGGGGTTTAGGGTTGAAATCGCAACTTACTAACTTATTCTTATTCGTAGCAAATTAGCTACGCAAGCGGAAATAAAAAATAAGTAAACAGAAATTTTACTTCATTTTACTATTTAAGAAAGAGGAAATACATTTCTAGGGCTTTCATTATTTTATTATTCAGTGACCAGTCCCGAATAGAAACAAAAGGGAGCAAAAATATAAAAAAAGAAAGATAAAATAGTGATTCAACATCAGTCCATGTGCAGGTTCCATTTTGTGGGGTTATGGTTTTCCCTTACATCTCGTCACCTGAAAGGATAACAGCTATAAGCACACAGCAGAGTGAGAAATATTATGCCAAGAGTGTAAAACAACCATGGATAATTAGTTAGGCTAAAATATTTGCATATTTTAATTTAAAATGACAATTTATTTAAAGTGGCAGAATACAGAAATCATGTAAATAAATAATCATAACCACGGTATAAAACAGAACAGAACAGATGTCACAGAAGTAACAGTCAGAACAGAGGTCAATGGATCCATGACAAACATAGGACCACAAAGTGGTCAAACAGAGGTCAGTGGTTATTTAAGTCCCCAAGGCGTGGGACTCCGTGGTGATACTTACAAAACATAATTGTTTATAAGGTTATAGTCAAATATATACTAACATTTAAACAAACATATCCATGAGTTTCCTTTTAGTAAATAGAGTTTAGAAAGTAACCCACGTAACTGAAATATTTATAAACATAACTTTTATTTATATAACTTAATAAATATAACTTGTATAAAAATAAGTTATGGTAACTCAGAACATTCGTAAAACATATAATAGTAAGCAAGCTATAATATAACTCACCTTAATTATAACCTTAGCCTTACTTTATTATTACAACTTTCTCACTATCCGTTCCTTACCCTCACCTTACGTATCTCTCTCTCTCGGTTTTTTTCCTTTCTTTATTTTTTTCCCCTTCACATACAGCACTTCCTCCCCTATTTATACACGCTTCAGGTGATGACTCAACCCCAAGGTGATGAGTCACGCCCTCTACCTAAGCCTAGGTGATCCAGATGGCCCTTCTGTTTTTCATTTCGGCAAATTTTGTAATCTAAATACTTAATGCTCCTTGATTTGTTTTCATTGGATAAATCTGGGCAAGATTTGTATTTGATGGTCCTTGATTCGTTTTATTTGATAAATCTGAGCAACTAATTTCTCTTAAATAAAATTGGTATTTAATTTACCTTAATAATGACAAATTAATTACATAGCACATATAACTTATTTATTTTATTATTGCCATTATTATTATTCTTATTCCTTATATTATTTTATCATTATTGCTATTATTATTTATTTATTTATTTACTATTTTTAACTTTAATTTGACCCAACTAGCATTAGAATTTCATATTTCTGTTAATTTGGCCCTAAATAAAAATCCTTAATTAATCCCATATAACCCAGTGCTAAATTAGATTTTGTATTTATTATTAATTATTTAATAATATGTTATCACATACACCCACAATTATATAACTATAAATATTTATGTGGCATTTAATTAAACATTCAGAGTGTCACAATGTATACTATATATACATATATATCAGTCAAAGAATAAGAAAAACCTAAAATATACAATTTCAATTCAAAATTCATAAACAGTTTTAGTAGCTATATACTATTGCTTCTCCACATCAAAAGTTCAACATTTTCAATATTTTTCTGCACCACAACATATCGATAACATCTCTTCAATCTTTTCTCCAACAGGTATGTCGATGTACTTTTCTTGGTACTTTATTTGCATAGGATGATACATGATCTAAATATTATTATGAGTTTTATTTATTTATTTTTATTGTCATTGTTAACCATGTGGATGAATATGATAGGGCTTGGCTTCTCTCCAGTCCCAAGTTGGACTGGAGGGATACTGTTGGGCTCATTAGGCTCACTTTTTCCTATTTTGAGTTTGAACCGTCATATTTTAATCTTCTTCGAATATGTCATCCTTAAAAAAAATCAAGTCAATCAGATAATGGAAACAACGTGTTTGGAATAGTTTTGTATGAAAAAAATAGATGGTGAGAAAATAAGTGGTTCATACAAAATTGATCCGAACATGTGATTTCCGTTATCTGATCGACTTGATTTTTTGCTAAGATGATGTACTCGACGAATCGAAAAATGTGAAAATTTAGATCATTGAGAGGGTGTAAAGCCCCAAAAATATCCAACATAAACTAGATACATCAACCAACATCCATTAAAGAATAATAGCAATTCTCCAACCTTTATATCATTAATCAATAAGGTTTGTACAAAATAGTCTCACATGCGAATTATACACTCAATGATATAAAATACATGAATTTATAATGTAGAACATCAAATCCCAAAAATAAATAAAAAGCCCTTGAGGGCTTACATATTCCAAGGCGTAAGCCCGATTACACAAAAATGGTTTCACGAACTCATACATTTATAGCCCTTGGCTAGCAAAATGAACCAACAAAATAAGAGTCATTTACTCTCCACAAATATGTCCACGCCCTCAACTTGACAAGATTACCACATCTTTTTCCTGCACCAAAATCCCATAGGGGTGAGCATAAACCCAGCAGAGAATCCTTAACAAAGTATATACATTTATGCAAGATTTCCACTATGAATGCAAATGCCATGCAATGGCAATTAAAAGAGGATTTCATTTACATGTTTTAAAAAAAAAAATCGCCATCTTCAACAATAACTTGAAATCTCAACAATTCAGAATTTACAATTTTTTCAATGGGGCGGTAAATACGACTCAGGTATTCCCTAGGTTGGTGTCTGCAAGTAGGCATAACTAGCACTACCAATACCCCACTTTACCGGTTGCTAACTGGAAGGGAAGTGGTACCTCTTTCGCGCGTGTTTTCGATCTTTCACTCCGGACACTCAGGCCAACTTAACTAATTTCGTCTACCCTCCTATCTGGACTTACCAACGTATTTACCTCAAACATTTCAATAAAATTCACTTATAAACTTCTTTCCTCAATGCAAGTTTCCAAACTCGAATCAAAACATTTGATAACCAGTTGAATGGATAAGCAATGCAACAAATACTAATGCAACAATATTTATTCTCCTTATTCAAATATTTCAACAATAATCCATGAGAATCAAATCCCATTTCTCCTTTCCATGCCATTTTACAAAATAGCCACATATTCATTTAATTCTATTAATAATAGCAACATTTCTTTATTTCATACCTCCTTCAAGAATTTAGCCCTCACAAGACTATATAGACATTTGAACAACAATTCACAACATTAACAATCCTCATGCCCCATGAAAATCATCATTTAATAATAATAATAATATAATAATAATATAATAATAAAAGTTCTCATCCTCTACTCATTTTGGCCCACAAAATAACATATTACAATGTTAACCACATGCATCTCTACATCTTTTGAAACCCAATTTTTGGGTTTTTCCTAACCACACTACACAAACACCAATCTTTTGAAGAGTTTTCCTCAAAAACATTTCTCCTTGCCAATGTAATTTAAAACCCTCAAGAAAGTTATTTCATGGAAAACAAGAACCCCACTCCTAAACTACCCACATTGTTGAGCCAACCATCAATATTCAATATTTACAAGAGAACTTCGAAAATCAACAATAAATCTTGCAAAATATATATATATATATATATATATATATATGACTCTAAGAAAGTCTCTACCTCAAGTTTTAAAGAAGAAAAAGAGATGAAACCCTTGAAATCAACGGTGCCAAAACCCAATCTCTACCGTACATAATGTAGCTCTTGAGGAGCTTTTCAACTTTGATGAAGGAGCTTGGGTTAGAAATGCAATAGATTCAAAGAGATTAAGAGTTCTAATTGTTTTGGTGTAGGAAATGCAAAGAAATAGAGTAGAAAAGAGTTTTTAGAGAGAGAGAGAGATGTGTATAATGATATACACTCAGTCCAAGGAAAGAAAAAGAGCAGATTTTCAGACTGCACAGAGGCCCGAACGTGCGGCGCCCTCTCCTGTATGTGCGGAGCGTCTCCCTACACGTGCGGCCTTCACCCCCGCACGTGCGGTGGTCCCTTCCCGTACCTCACTCCACACTTTCCTCTTCATGTGCCTTTTATGCAGAAGGCAACCCAGAAAGCACCTCCCTTCCCGCACATACGGCCTTCTCCCGCACGTGCGGCCCTGGCCCTTAAACACAGAATTTTCTCTTCACAACACCAGACACGAGCTTGAACCAACCTCGCACTCTTCAAAACAAGTGAAATTCAACCCCGGAATAAACAAGAGCAAAAATTTTGAGAAAATCTCCCAAATGTAACAAACCCAATCAACTAATAAGGTTCCAAGTGAACCCAACACCCTAACAAGACAAACCCAAAGTTAAACGAAGGGAAATGAGTAGCGCACCCGGTTCATAACCTCCCCACCATAGGTAATTTCGCCCCGAAATTTGAATAAACTACACAAACAAGAGTTTCAAGCGTTCACAATCACACTATCATATTTTCAAATCGCGACATTAATTCTCAACTCAATTTCCTCATTAACATCGTGGTTACCACACTAACAACAACCATTCAAGATAAACATATGCATGGAGTTTTTCCAACAAAGATGGTAACAACACAACAACTTCATGCTTAAAATAACAATGTATATAACAACACATACTTAACAGTTCAAGGGAAAAAAAAAAAAACTTCAGCGTGTTCAAACAAATCCGGATACTTAGCGCGGACTTCCGCCTCCTGTTCTCATGTCGCTTCTTCAACCCCATGGTGTCTCCACAATACCTTTATCGACGGTATAGTTTTGCCTCGTAAAACTTGCTCTCAGGTATCTAGTATTTGAACTGGTCACTCTTCGTAAGAGGCATCCTCATCCACCTCCAAATCAACCCAATCTAGCACATGAGAAGGGTTGGGTTCATACTTCCTAAGCATAGACACATGAAACACATTGTGAACCCTCGAAAGTTATGGCAGTAAAGCCAACCGATACGCCACTTTCCCAATTCTCTCCAATATCTCGAAAGGCCCAATAAACCTAGGAGACAACTTATCACTCTTACCGAATCTTATCAAACCTCGCCTAGGTGAGATCTTAAGGAATACATGGTCACCCACTTCAAAGAGAAGGGTCATCTTCTTTTATCGGCATAACTTTTTTGTCGGCTTTGGGCCGTAGCTAACTTCTTCAGAATGAGAGCGACTTTCTCGGTTGTCCCCCTAACAATTTCCGGACCCAACAATGGTGCATCCCCCACCTCGGCCCAACAAACTGGTGATCTACAAGGCCGGCCATACAAGGCCTCAAACAGTGTCATTTCAATTCTAGCTTGGTAACTATTGTTATAGGCAAACTCAATCAATGGTAAGTGCCTTTCCCAAGACCCCTTGAAATCAAGGACACAAGCTCTAAGCATGTCCTTCAAAATCTAAATGGTACGCTCCGACTGCTCATCGGTTTGAGGGTGGTAAGCGGTGCTAAAGGTCAACTTAGTTCCCAACGCCTCTTGAAGGCTTTGCCACAACCGGGCAGTAAAACGAGGATCTCTATCCGATACAATGGTTACAGGAACTCCGTGAAGTCGAACTGTCTCTCTAATGTACAACTCTGCCAAGTGCTCAACTGAGTCTTCGGTGCGCATTGGAATGAAATGCATAGATTTAGTCAACCTATCAACAATCACCCAAACGGCATCATTGCCCCGCTGTGTTCTAGGAAGCCCAACTACAAAATCCATGCGTGCTCCCATTTCTACTCGGCTATCAGTAAGGGTTAGAACAAACACGCTGGTCTTTGGTGTTCGGCCTTCACTTGTTGACAAGTAAGGCACTTCGACACAAAGAAAATGACATCCCGTTTCATACCTCTCCACCAAAACTGACGGCTAAGATCATGATACATTTTGGTGCCTCCTGGATGTGCCACAAGGCATGAGTGATGGAACTCCCGAAGTACTTCCTCTCTACAAGATTCTGGTACAAACAAACGGTCTAGGAATCGTACACTCAAATCCGAGTGGATGTTCAAACCCTTCTCTTCCTTCTCGTTGGAGATTTTATCAGGAATTGACTCTACTTCACGATCTCCTTGTTGTGCCTTTATAACTTTACTAATCAAGGTAGGTTGAGCACTCAAGGTAAACAAAGTTGCACCCTCTTCAGACTTACCCAAGTGCAATTCAAACTTGCCGATGTCACCCAACATAACCCATTCCCGAATGGCCATAGTCGCCAAACTACTCACGGATTTCCGACTTAAGGCATCGGCCACTACATTGGCCTTTCTCAGATAATTGTGTAACTCGAAGTCATAATCCTCCAAAAATTCCATCCACCTCCATTGGCGTAAATTCAAGTCTTTTTGGGAAAACAAATACTTTAGACTCTTATGATCAGAGAAAATCTCAAACTTCTCGCCATACAAATAATGCCTCCAAATTTTCAAGACAAACACTACTGCTGTTAACTCCAAATCGTGGGTGGGGTAATTCTTCTCATGAGTTTTCAATTGTCGTGAACCGTAAGCTACAACCTTTCCCCCTTGCATCAAGACACAACCAAGCCTATCTTAAGACGCATCATAATAAACAGTGTAACCCAAATCTCTTTTTGGAATTATCAACACCGGTGCTGTAGTCAGTCTAGTCTTGAGCTCTTGGAATGAATTTTCACAAACCTCACTCCACACAAACTTAACCCCCTTTCTAGTCAATCTAGTCAAAGGCGCGGCTAGTCTAGAAAAGACCTTTACAAAACGCCGATAATATCCCGCCAATCCCAAGAAACTCCAGATCTCAAAAATATTTTTGGGTTGTTCCCAATCCTGCACAGTGTCAATCTTTGAAGAATTTACAGTTACCCCCTCTCTTGACACTACATGACCAAAAACTTCACCTCGGTGAGCTAAAACTCGCATTTCTCAAACTTAGCATACAACTGGTGCTCCCTAAGCAATCCAAGCACTACCCTCAAGTGAGCCTCGTGTTCTTTCTCAAAGGTTGAGTAAATTAAGATGTTATCCACAAAGACGACCACAAAATGATCCAAGTATTCTCTAAAAATTTAATTCATCAAATCCATAAAGGAAGCCGGTGCATTAGTTAACCCAAAAGGCATTACAAGGAATTCATAGTGGCCATAACACGTACGAAAGGCCGTTTTCCGGATGTCCTCCTCCCAGACTCTCAACTGATGGTACCCCGACCTCAAATCTATCTTCGAAAAGCAACAAGACCCCCTAAGTTGGTCAAACAAGTCATCTATTCTGGGTAAAGGATACTTGTTCTTGACGGTAACCCGATTTAACTTACGATAATCAATACACAACCGCAACGACCCACCTTCTTCTTCGCAAAGAGAGCCGGCGCTCCCCAAGGCGATGTACTAGGGCGAATGAAGCTCTTGTCTAAAAGCTCTTGGAGTTGAATCTTCAACTCATGCAACTCCGCGGGTGCAAATCTATACGGTGCCATGGAAATTAGTGTCGTTCCAGGCACCAAGTCAATGGTGAACTCAATCTCCCAATGGGGTGGCAAACTAGTAAGATCCTCGGGAAATACGTCATGGCATTCACAAACTATCCTTGGAACCTCAACACGAGTCCCGTCACTCTCACTATCCACTAGCGACAAGACCCTATCAACTCGATCCCCTAGAAAGTAAAAATAATCACCACTCAAGGTGCACACTGTGACCTTTTGATGAAAACAATCAATCACCGCTCGGTACGAAGATAACCAATCCATGCCTAGAATGACATCAAAACTCAACATGTCTAGCAACACAAAAGTAAACGGGAGTCGACGTCCGACAACCTCTATCTCACAACCGCGACACCCCCGATCTAAGTCAACTGTACCCCCGACTGGTGACTCAACTTTGAGCGAAAGACGTTAGCCGTGCCACCTCTAACCCCAATGCAGATGCGAATGCAGTAGATATGAATGAATGAGACACATCCGTATTTATTAACACATTAGCCAAAGAATACAACAAAAATACCTCTCACAACTGAGGATCCCGGCAACTACTCTGGCGCAGTAACAACATACACGTGCCCCTGTGGCCTCTGATTAACTTGCTCATCTCTCGGAACATAGGCCTGCTGTATTAACTGAGTCGAAGCGGCTTCCTGATTAGCTTGTGAAGTTTGAACTGAGTGGGCCTGTTGGTGGCTCTGAGTCACCTTCGACACCGATGCGCCAAATGCGTCTCCCAACTGCGGGCAAGCTCTCTTCATGTGTCCTGACTGACCGCACTGATAGCAAGTAGGCCCCTGCCCCTTACTCTGAGACTGACTTTGAGATTGGTTAGGTAATGGTGGTGGCAACATCTGTTATCCTCCTCCCTTCTGCGGATATGCAAAGGCCTGGTGACCCGGTTGGCCACATTTGAAACAAGAAAAACCACTCGGTGCACTCTTCCCCAGGCCCGCACTAGGCAAAGGAAAGGTGGATCTAGACTGTTGTGGTTGGGACTAGGATGAAAAGGTGTTTCTACTCTTCTTGTTGAGTCTATAGTCCCCCTATGACCCTCAACCCCTCGACCTTGACCCTCGGATTCTCTCATTCTCGGCCTTCACGGTAATCTATACGTGTGCCGCCGTTTCTACAAGACAGTCATAATTCCGGATCATATTTCCAGCAATCTTGAACAAGATCTTGGTTCTTAGTTTCTTCTCAAACTCAATGCAACGGCGCTCTTCCGTTGCCACCAACTCCGGCGCAAACCGGGACAAACTAGAGAAGACCACTTCAAACTCGGCCATGGACATATTAAGCTACTTGAGGTCCTGAAATTCCTGCCTCAACCTCTCCCGAGCAGTGGGAGGTAGGTACGTGTCTTGGAAAGCCACCACAAATGCTTTCCCACGTTGGTTCTATTCGGCCCTTGGCGTATTTCCACCATTGGCCCGCATCCCCCTTGAGATAGTAACTCGCAAGAGTCACCCTTAAGTCGATATCCTTAATGTGAAGCATCTCAAAAGTCTTCACCGTCTGTTCGAGCCACTCATCCGCTTTCTTAGGCTAGGGGCCACCATGGAACTCATCTGGCTTGGCCCGCAAAAACTCCCTAGTGAGAAAGCTCGCCCTTGTCTTTACGACATTCTGTCTAGCTTGGTTCCCCGTCCTTAGTATATTTATCGACTCCCTCAAGGCCCCCGCCATTTCTTGAGCTAAGGCCCCTATTGCAGCTTGACCCGCTTGCCCCGGAATTTCCACTTACCCCACTTGCTCGGCCATATTAGCTTGGCCCAACCCCTCATCTTGCACCGGAACCTCATGGACCAGTACCTCATGCACACCCCGGCGAGCCCTACCACGCCTTCTACCTCTACCACCATGGGGTTTAACCCCTTCCTGACATCCTAATTAAGGAATAAGATAAACAATTTAGCACATAATCTCAAATGTGCTCGCAACTACTCTCACACGTTAAACCATAACAATTTATATATTTCTTACCATACAAACAATTCAATTCACTCCACATAAGCACTTAGTCACGTAAGCACATACGGATTACCCTTTCGTGATGAAATTAGTCCCACGAAAAACCAAGAATTCTTAATAGAACGAGTATTGATCAAGTACCCTTCTGATAAGACCTCAAGGAATTTAATAGGCGCAAATAGCATCCCAAAAGTCCAATCTCATACCCATATAGTCAAATAAACATGTTATCACATAATCACAAAATGAAAAATATCTCCGAATCATGCGAAATGAACCCACTGTGTTATAACAACCACTCCCTGTAAGCCCAAATTATTCAAACCCGGTAGCTCTGATACCAAGTTGTAAAGCCCCAAAAAAATCCAACATAAATTAGATACATCAACCAACATCCATTAAAGAATAATAGCAATTCTCCAACCTTTATATCATTAATCAATAAGGTTTGTACAAAATAGTCCCACATGCGAATTATACATTCAATGATATAAAATACATGAATCTATAACATGTAGAACATCAAATCCCAAAAATAAATAAAATGCCCTTGAGGGCTTACATATTCCAAGGCTTAAACCCGGTTACACAAAAATGGTTTCACAAACCCATACATTTATAGCCCTTGGCTAGCAAAATGAACCACAACAAAATAAGAGTCATCTACTCTCCATAAAATATGTCCATGCCCTCAACTCGACGGGATCACCACATCTTTTCCTGCACCAAAATCTCATAAGGGTGAGCATAAAGCCCAGTAGAGAATCCTTAACAAAGTATATACATTTATGCAAGATTTCCATTATGAAATACAAATGCCATGCAATGCCAATTAAAAGAGGATTTCATTTACATGTTTTAAAAAAAAAAAAATCACCATGTTCAACAATAGCTTGAAATCTCAACAATTCATAAATTTACAATTTTATTCAATGGTGCGGTAAATACAACTCAGGTAATCCCTAGGTTGGTGTCTGCAAGTAGGCATAACTAGCACTACCACTACCCCACTTTATCGGTTGCTAGCCGGAAGGGAAGTGGTACCTCCTACGTGCGTGTTTTCGGTCTTTCACCCCAGACACTTAGGCCAACTTAACCAATTTCATCTGCACCTCCTATCCGACTTACCAATGTATTTATCCCAAAACATTTCAATAAAATTCACTTATAAACTTCTTTCCTCAATGCAAGTTTCCAAGCTCAAATCAAAACATGTGATAACCAGTTGAATGGATAAACAATGCAACAAATACCAATGCAACAATATTTATTTCTCCTTGTTCAAATATTTCAACAATAATCCCATGAGAATCAAATCCCCATTTCTCCTTTCCATGCCATTTCACAAAATAGCCACATATTCATTTAATTCTATTAATAAATAGCAACATTTCATTATTTCATACCTCCTTCAACAATTTAGCCCTCACAAGACTATATCAACATTTGAACAACAATTCACAACATCAACAATCCTCATGCCCCATGAAAATCATCATTCAATACATAATAATAATAATAATAATAATAATAATAAAAAATTTCTCATCCTCTACTCATTTTGGCCCACAAAGTAACATATTAACAATGTCAACCACATGCATCTCTACATCTTTTGAAAACCCCAATTTCTGGGTTTTTCTTAACCACACTACACACACACCAATCTTTTGAAAGAATTTTCCTCAAAAACATTTCTCCCTAGCCAATGTAATTTAAAACCCTCAAGAAAGTTATTTCATGGAAAATAAGAAGCAAGACCCCTCCCAAACTACCCACATTGTTGAGCCAACCATCAATATTCAATATTTACAAGAGAACTTCGAAAATCAATAATAAATCTTCCAAAAAAATATATATATGACTCTAATAAAGTCCCCACCTCAAGTTTTGAAGAAGAAAAAAAGATGAAACCCTTGAAATCAATGGTGCCAAAACCCAATCTCCACCGTACACAATGTAGCTCTTGAGGAGCTCTTCAACTTTGATGAAGGAGCTTGGGTTAGAAATGCAATAGATCCAAAGAGATTAAGAGTTCTAAGTTTTTTGGTGTAGGAAATGTAGAGAGATGGAGGAGAAAAGAGTTTTTAGAGAGAGAGAGAGAGACATGTG
Organism: Camellia japonica; assembly: GCA_030407325.1. NCBI lineage: Eukaryota > Viridiplantae > Streptophyta > Magnoliopsida > Ericales > Theaceae > Camellia > Camellia japonica. The sequence continues at coordinate 50,801,298 of JAPPVO010000019.1, forward strand.
TATAATGATATACACTCAGCCCAAGGAAAGAAAAATGAGCAGATTTTCGGACTGCACAGAGGCCCGTATGTGCGGCGCCCTCTCTTGCACATGCGGAGCATCTCCCCACACGTGTGGCCTTCACCCCCGCACGTGCGGTGGTCCTTTCCTGCACCTCACTCCGCACCTTCCTCTTCACGTGCCTTTTATGCAGAATGCAACCTAGAAAACATCTCTCACCGCATGTGCAACCTTCTTCCGCACATGCGGCCCAAGGCCCTTAAACACAAAATTTTCTCTTCACAACACCAGACACCTCGGACCGACCTCGCACCCTCCAAAACGAGTGAAATTCAACCCCAGAATAAACAAGAGCAAAAATTTTGAAAAAAACTCCTGAATGCAACAAACCCAATCAACTAAAAAGGTTCCAAGTCAACCTGACACCCCAACAAGACAAACCCAAAGTTAAACGAAGGAAAACGAAGTGAGTAGCGCACCCGGTCATCACAGAGGGGACCCAAAAGTAGGCCCAATGGGTTGGGCTAGTTGGTCCAGTCCGATAATAGACTGGAGACTGTACAATCCCAATATGATATGATGTTATTTTTTATAGTGATTATTTTTATGATTGTGACATCATAGTTATGGTTTAGATTCACATATTTCCTCTTCGTTAGATATATAGCCACCAATGAAGATTGGCAATTGATTTACAGAATTGCACATTTTACTTTAGTTTGTTCAATTTGAATTTTAATTGGGTTTGTTTTTCTAACTTCTTAACATGACTTTGGATGATGATAACGCATGCTGATAAATTATAAGCTCTGTTTTGTTTTTTAAACAAAGATGTGATATATATTTTTTATTAAATCAGAGATGTAATTTATTATATTTTCTTCAAATAATGAAATCTATATATATATTTTACAAAATTGAGTTTTTAACAAAAAATATTGTGGGAACACTTACTTAGAATAATCTATACGCTAATTATGATATTATAGGTTATTGATTACTTATGGTTTACTATTAAACTATTTGTTACAAATAAGGTTAACTATTGGTTTGGCTAAACGTGATTTTAAATAATTATTGATTAACTATGAGCTGCTATTAAATTTTTATTATAGATAAGCAATATCCTTAAATTTCAAATATTTTTTTGAACATCAAGTATGCAATGTGTGCGAAGTGTTGACTAATCATGGTTAGTAGAATATATATATATATATATATAGAGGTAAAAGAGATCTATTTGATTTTTGTTCATAATTTGTAAATTGATTATGTTATTATTTTGATATTTTTTTTTTCAATTATGAAATTAAATGATTTGATGTACATATGAAGAGACTTTTTGTTTTCATAGTTTATATAAATACATATGATATGTTTGTTCATTTTCTTTTGCAAATTTGAATTATTCTCTGTGAATAAAATTTTTCAAACTTGAATTATTTTCTGTTTCCGTATTTGGTAAGTGAGTTGGGTTTAGGTTGGGACTAAAAAAATACAAAAAAAACACAAAAATACTAAATAAACTAAATAAGCCAATAAAACAAATGTTACATCCAAATCATAATTATTTCATTTTTTCTCTCACAAAAAAGTAAAAAAAATAAAAAAAAGTCAAAAAGTTCTTCCCAAACAGTACTAATTTAGCTCAAGCTAAAAAAGTTCTTCCTAAACAAACTCTGTATATGTAATTTATTTTCTCATACCTACATGTACTATGGTCACACAATCTAAAAATTGATTTTAACCCAATAACCTCAATAACTAATTTCATTATTATGATTTGATAGAATAAAAAATGAACAATAATAATAAGAAAGTACTACAAAAAAATCACTAAGAGGCTTTTTTAGGTTTTATTTTTATTTTTATTATTATTCATACATACATCATATATAAATTATTCATTATTTTATACAAGTCAAGTTTGAGTTTAATCTATCCCAATTCAACCAATTTATTCTAAAATAGGCCAAACAAACGGACAATATAGGAGGAAGGGTAGAGGTAATGTGAGATTTGAAAAGAGAGATTATCGGTGGGAATAGAGGTCGACTTAGGGAAAAATGTAGAGAATGAAGGTTATAAGTCGAGGTAGTCGTGTAGTAGATATGCTTTAAATAAGAGTTCATGTTATCAAAAGACAGGTGATGAAAATTAAAAAGATGATAGTTGGTGAATGGTGGAGACTGGTAAGGGTTATTAGAGGAAGCATTTTAAAAAAGAATAATCTAGAAATCAACGTATAAGATAATTGTATATATAATTTTTTTGATAAAGAAAATCCATTACAAAAAATATATATAATAGCTCATTAAATATATATTTTAAAATCTCATGCATAGCACAAATAATATGCTAGTGATATAAGGTTTACATTCCTTGACAATCATTATGAGTAAATTTGTGATTCTAAAATATAGATTTCTAGTATCACTCAAAATATATTTCCAATGACTTTCAATATATGGTGTAATGTTATATTTATCATCTTTTTATATTATTTTTAGTCTATAATTTCACGTATCAGCCCCTCATCAGTATAATGGCCCCGTTTGGTAGAGCTGTGGGAAAATGATTATAGCTTATAGCTTAACAACTTATAGCTTATAGTTGTGAACATAAGCTGATTTTTGACTTATAAATTAAGTTTCTCTTCCCCCACTCAAAGAATAAGTTGATTTTTGACTTACAAAAAGCTATAAGTCGTATTGTTAAGCTGAACCAAACACATCAAAATAGCTTAAATTAAGCTAAAAGCTGAAATAAGCTGGAAATAAACCCTACCAAACAGGGCCGATGAATCACATCATTAAAAAGATATATGTAATCCATTGCTATATTAACCATTACATTTGATATAATAAAAACACTTAAAAGCCTGTTTATAATATTTATATTTATAGAATTTTTAAAAAATATAAGCAAAAATTTATTTTATTTTTATTTTAAAAAAGTTGTAAACAGTTTATGAAATTTGATAAATTTTATAAACATAAAAAAGTTAATTTCACTTTTTGGTTTTATTTTTTTTAAAATATTATTTCTTATTCCTTTTTCCACTCTTTCTCACAATTACCCATTGCCCATCATTATTGGCCACTATCGATAACACTACAAGAATCTGCACTTTTAGCGACCACTTTCTACGACCAATATAAAAGTTGGTATCTAAAAGTTACCTTTTGGCGACCAAATATTAATTAGTCACGAATGATCATTACTTTTGGCGAGCAAATATGAGTTGGTTGCAGAATGTCATATTTTGGCGACCAAAAAATGAGTTGGTCGCATAAAGTGGTATGGTTTTGGCGACCAACTGCAAATTTGGTCGCGGAAGGTCACATTTTGGCGACCAAAAAATAAGTTGGTCGCAGAAGATCAAAATTAAGTTGGTTGTGGAATTGGCGACCAAAATTTTGGTCGCCAAAAAACTTATTTTTAGCGACTAAAAATATTTTAATCGTCGTATATTGAGTTTTGGCTATTAAAACTATTTAGTTGCCGAATGGAAAATGAAACATTATTTTTTATCTTTTTGGTCGCCAAAAACTTATTTTCAGCGACTAAAAATATTTTAGTCGCCGTATATTGAGTTTCGGCTACTAAAACTATTTAGTCGCCGAATGGAAAATAAAAAATTATTTTTTATCTTTTGGCGACCAAAAGTTTGGTCGCCAAAAACTTATTTTTAGCGACAAAAAATATTTTAGTCGCCGTATATTGAGTTTTGGCTACTAAAACAATGTAGTCACCGAATGGAAAATAAAAAATTATTTTTTATCTTTTGGCGACCAAAATTTTGGTCGCCAAAAAACTTATTTTTAGCGACAAAAAATATTTTAGTCGCCGTATATTGAGTTTTGGCTACAAAAGCAATGTAGTCGCCGAATGGAAAATAAAAAATTATTTTTTCTCTTTTGGCGACCAAAATTTTGGTCGCAAAAAAACTTATTTTTAGCAACTAAAAATATTTTAGTCGCTGTATATTGAGTTTCGGCTACTAAAACTATTTAGTCAATTTATTTTTTATCTTTTGGCGACCAAAAGTTTGGTCGCCAAAAACTTATTTTTAGCGACAAAAAATATTTTAGTCGCCGTATATTGAGTTTTGGCTACTAAAACAATGTAGTCGCCGAATGGAAAATAAAAAAATTATTTTTTATCTTTTGACAACCAAAATTTTGGTCACCAACAAACTTATTTTTAGCGACTAAAAATATTTTAGTCGTTGTATATTGAGTTTTGGCTACTAAAACAATGTAGTCGCCGAATAAAAAATAAAAAATTATTTTTTATCTTTTGGCAACCAAAATTTTGGTCGCCAAAAAACTTATTTTTAGCGACTAAAAATATTTTAGTCGCCGTATATTAAGTTTCGGCTGCTAAAACTATTTAGTCGTTGAATGAAAAATAAAAAATTATTTTTTATCTTAGGTGACCAAAATTTTGGTCACCAAAAACTTATTTTCAGCGACCAAAAAAAAATTAGTCGTCGAATATTTATTTTTTCCGACCAAAAAAAGTTAGTCGCCAAATTGATATTTTTTGCCGACTAATATTTTAGTAGTCGTTAATTAAGCTTTGGCTACAACAAAAGGTGTGAAAATTTTAGAGGGAAACCATTTAATATTGTCCCCTCCTGTTCTCTATTTAAACAAATCAGATTGTTCTCTCTCTCACATAGATTTTCCTTCACCCCCACCTCACTGTTGGTGCCTCTCTCTCTCTCTCTCTCTCTCCTAAACAATTTAGTAGCTAAAAATACCAAATTGGTGACAAAAAAATTATTTTAGTTGTCATATGTTGAGTTTTGGCTACTAAAATCATTTAATCGCCGAATGGAAAAGAAAAAAAATATTTTTTATCTTTGGCGACACAAAGTTTTTTATCTTTCTTTCTCTCACTCATCACTCTTCTCTGTCTGTTTGTCTGTCTATTTCTCTCTCTCTCTATCTCTCTCATCTCTCTCTCTCTCTCGCTCATCTCTCTTCTCTTTATCTCTCTCGCTCATCTTTCTCTGTGTCTCTCTCGTTTATCTCTTTCTCTCTTTCTTTTTGTCTATCTCTCGCTCATCTTTTGTTTCTCTTTTTTTTTTTGTCTCTCTCTCTCTCTCATTCATCACTCTTCTATCTCTTTTTCTCTCTCTGTCTACCTGTCTGTTTGTCTGTCTCTCTCCCCCACTGTGTTCGCCTTGCTCACTTTCTGCCTTCCCTTTTCTCTATTTACGGAGCTCCCTCTCGATTTATCGATCCACTACAAGAAAATGCACTTTTAGCAACCACTTTGTCTCTCTCGCTCATCATTCTGTCTCTGTCTCTCTATTTCTCTTTTCTATCTGTCTTTCACTCATCTCTCTCTCTCACCACCCATCTCTTCTACCACCTTCACCACTACTGCAAATGTCATTCCATTACCACCACTGCTACCACTGTTGCGACTCCACCTTTACAACTATCATTATTACCACCATCGCCACCACTCCACTACCACCACCACTACTACTGTCATTACTACTACCATTACCTCTCCTCCACCACCGCCACTCCATCTCCTCTACCACTACCACCACTTCACCACTAATTTCCTTCACCATCACTACCACCACCACCACCATTACCTCTTATCTACCACCTTCATTACTACTGCCGCTCCCTCTCTTCCACCATAGCAAATTAGTTCCTGATTCTTGGTAACCAAAAAAAATGGGCTGCAGAAAAATGTTTTTAATTGACCACCAAAAATTAACTTTATTTTAATGGAAAATATTTTTCATTAAAATATTACCCTAACTTCTACCAAATAAAAATAATAATAATTTTTTTCATTAAAATAAAAATGAAACAAATAAATTTTCAACCTTAGTAACTAAAAAAAAAAATTGAAAAAAAAAGAAAAATCATTAACTACAAAAAAAAAAATAAATAAATAACAAAAAAAATAAATAAAACCACGTCATTCACACCGCCTCTCCTCTTCTTTTCTTCTTTTCTTTTCGTTTCCCCATCTTTCTATCCAAATTCCCCCATTCCTTTCCCCCCTTTTGTTTCTTACCAACTCAAATCTCCAATCTCTAATCCCTTAAACAAAAAAATCCCCAATATCAAAAATCTCCAAAATGCTGTACCATTTCTCTCTCTCTCACTCTCACGTCTGCAAGCAGCGGCAGTGGTAGCAGCAGCAGCAAGAGGGGACGATGGCAAGCAGCGAGCGACGACGGTGAGCAGCGAGTGACGACAGCTAGCAGCGGCAGCGGTCGTGCGGCGTCTCAGATACCTTTGCCGATTCAACCCGTCCCTCCGATTGAGCTATTAGGGTTTTGCCCCAAGACGAAAACCCGGCAACGCCGACTGAGGTAAACCTCTCTCTTTCTCTCTCTCTCTCTCACACACATACACACACACATTTCAATCCAACATATATGTATATGCACATAAGTAATTGAGGCTTAGTTATGAACATTTGTGTTAATGCAGAGCCTAGTTCATCATCTTTTGTACTTCCAAAGAGTGAGTCCACAACCAATTTTGCAGGACAAATATTCATAGATATTGGTTTCTTCATATTAACATACTTTTGCAGCCTATTCTTCTTTCATTTTGGTTTCACTTTTTAAGTACCTGTAAGATGTCCAGCAGATTTGTTATTTCTGCCTGTTGTTTTCATTTCCTTCAACTTTTAGTGTGTTAGGGTTGATTATCTTAAAGGTGAGATTAATGATGAGATAAATATGAAAGTCAAAAAGTACCTTAGAGGTGAAGGTGCTAATTTGGAGGTATGACACTTGTGTTTGAGATTCTTAGGCACTTTTATTTCTTTCTTATTCTATTGCCCTGAAAATCATATACATTTGCAGGGTTTATGAGATAAAAAATTGAAAGGTCAGCTTGCTATTAGAGAAGAATTATATGGAAAATCTGCAAAGGCTGTTGCCAAGGCTGAGAAGGTGAATTTTATGTGGTTTGATGTTCAATCAATTGATTAAGTTCTTTTCTCTACTTTTTAAGTCTTACATAATTTGTAGGTCTAGGTTTATCTAAACTCATTAAAATTGTATGATGTTCAATTTGTAGGTCCAGGTTCATAATTTGTAGGTCGAGTCTTACATAATTTGTAGGTGTAGGTTCATCTAAATTTGTATGATGTTCAATCCAAAGTATGTTAATATGTATATTTAATGTATGGTCTAAATTCATTTTAAGATGTAAATTTTATCATACAAGAGTTGAATTTGAACTACACTATCTTTATGAACATATTTATGTGAAGGAATTCTGTATAATAATAATATTAAATAATAAGAGCTCATTTATCTATCTCACTTGAAGATCGGGAGTTCAATTTATGTTTGAGTTTTTTTTTTTTTTTTTTTTTTGTGATTTGTGTGATTGTTGAATTTTGAAGAATCGATTTTGAAGACTATCAAGTTTCGATATGCGCTTCTCTCTGTTTGATGTAGGGCTCTTAGATCTGGATGAGTTTAATTTGGATTTGACCGATTGGGATCTGGATCTAGGGTTCTTCTACCAGGTATGGGGTTCTAATTTGGATTTCAAGTTCGTTCAAATCACTAGCACTATTGTTTATGGTTTCAATTTAATTGATTTAGGCTCTTAGATCCTGACTGATTTTCATTTGGATCTAAAATATGTGTATGAGAGAGAAAAGAGGAGAGATGTTAAAAAGTTGATGTTGATGAACCAACACAATTATAGTTGGAAAGTAGCAGTAAAGTGCTCAAGATTTGAATTTATAATATAAATTTAAATTTGATATGATATAAGTCATGTTTAGAAAGTATTTAATTCACAAATTTTCAAAATTTGAACACTCTTTTAGGTATTTTCTTCTAAGTATATAACATTGTTATGCTAGAAAGTAAGCCAATTCCACGCAAGTAGAATGGTAAAACTCCAAGATAAGAGATAGTCAAGCGATGTTTGAGTTTTGAGGATGGCTTTGCTCACATCCTATTGGCTCATCATTGAATTTATCATCATCCCAGATGAATTTCTAAAGTGGTATTATTTGAGCTTCTACATCCACCCTCTTTTGCTCTTTCTCTGTCAGATCATCCTATGGATCAAACTGCTACAAACATGGCTTCTACCCATTGTCTCTCTTCCTATTCAAACCACTTGTTTCGTAGCTTCGAGCATTTTCAAGTTTATAACTGGTATCATCTCTCTATTCTCATTCATTAGATTGAACAATATTAAAACTGTACATGACAATTCACTTCTAGTGGAAGAGACTGTAAGAGAACCAAATGTGCATGTTGATGAAGATATAAGATTGGAGGAGTATGTGTGTTCTAATTGCAGTTTCAATTCAGACACTCAAGATGTGGATATAACTAAGGATTCATCATCCAATTGTGGTTCTGATTCACACACTGAAGATGTGGAAATGGATGTGTCTTTGCCATCGTTGTGCATCTCTGATTTAGCCATCATGGGACTAGAATCGATTGATGATCAGAGCAGGGAGGTAGATTTAGATTCATTACACCAGAAGTATACTGACAGGATGAGATGGTTTGATTTACTCAATCATGACAGAACATGTGGTATAAGTAAGTATTCATAATCATGGGCATTATTGCCTAAACGTTGCAGCGAGATTCCAGAAGTTTCACTCATGAAATCTTTGACAGGATGAAACCAAAACCATCTTTTGTTCATTATGTCTTTCTTTCTCTATTTGTCTTTCTTCTTTTCGTTTTTATTTTGTTTTGAAAAATGGGGAATGAAGAACCATGACAGCTCGAGTATTCTTCTGTTATGATGAATGAATAACCATTTATTATAAAAGGAATCTTTATATATGTAGCTCACATTTAAGCCGAGGTCCTAGATTTGACTCTTACCCAGGACATCTATATATTGTACTTTGCCTTATCCATGTTATGAAACTGTTGTTATTATTATGCTATAGTATTCACCTTTTAATGGATACCTTTCTGTTTTAGTGTAATGGAAAAGGGTTCTCCATTGACATCTTCTCTCTCTGTTGTAGGTTAGGGTGTTATGCGAGAAGGCTAAGGGGATTCTAATGGAAGAAAGCAATGTGACCATCTTTTGTCTTGACTCTTCCCGATAGGAATAAACAAACTTGTCCAATATTCCATATAATGTGGAAGTAGTAAAGAGTTCAAATTGATTCTTATTCTTCACTAATTCTTCACTTTGATTCTTATGTTTATAAATATATTTTTCTGCACTTATTACGCACATTATCCCATAATGATTCTTATTCTTATTCTTATAAATATAATGTGGAAGTAGTAAAGAGTTCAAATATATTCTTATTCTTATTCCTCTTGTATTTTTCTGCACTTATTACGCACATTATCCCATAGTGATTAACTTTATGATATCTTGAATTGAATTGGCATCAGGGTTCTTCACAATCTGCCATCCTTGGTGAAGCTACCATCAACTTGCTGATTATGCTGATGCACTGAAGCCTTCTGCCATTGCACTGCCTTTACATGGATGTAAGTCTGGAACTATTTACATGTGAGACACTTCTATCAGTTCTTTAAGCTTTTAAACAGATACCTTTTTCAATTGTAACCAGTGGCCAAGTTGAATGTATTAGTTGAGCAGAAACATCAAAATTCAAATGAAGAATTTTGAATTTATTGCGCTTCTCATTACTTGGATTGGGATTTTTAAAGTTTCTGCTTAACTTTGCAGCCACCTAGAAGTAAACAGGATTTTTTAATTAGATTCTTAACTCTATCTGCTTTTTGGGTTGTTGATTATACTCCATTTGGTTTCCTAGAAAATCTAGTAAAGAGAAGGAAAATTTTGAATTTATTAGGTTTCGCATTACTTGAATTGGGAATGTAAAACGTTTTACTCAACTTAGCGCAGTACAAGTAGATAACATTAGTTAATTGAATTCTTAATTTTGTTGTTTGTTTGGATTATGGGAAAATCAAAGCATTAGTTACTATCATCTCTCTATGTATTTCTTGGGTTTTTATTATACTCCATTTGGTTATTGATTATACTCCATTAATTACTCCCTTTATCAGTAGCCCATCTACACCAATACCAATCCAAACCAAGCATAGCAAGACAGACACCACAATAGTTCGACACTCCATACTACATCAGTTATAGGAAAAACTATAAAACTACACTTTTCTGGTTAATTAGCACTCCACACTACAGTTTAGCACTCCACACTTTTCTGCTAGTTGAGAAGTCCATTGCATATTGTTGTGAACTGTTGTTTTATTTAATTATTTTTGACTTGTTCTTCTTTGAATTACATTTAAGTCCGTTCAAAAAACTAAACAATGAAATACCAAAGTGGTAATGCTATAGACATAAGAATGTCGTTGTTTTATTTACAATTTGATAATGATAGTCATTTAATTTGCTAATGTAACCTTAACTTTTCATGGACATTTTTCATTATTTGTCCAATTTTACCTAACATTGTTTCTCTTTTTCTTTGGTACAGATGGATGAACTCGTGCACAAAGCTAAATTGTACAGGAGTTTTGGCACTTTTTGTATTTTTGGAAGGATTATATATTTTTGTATAGATGTATATGGAAAATATTAAGGTAGACTAATAGTTATATTTTTGGATGGGTGTGTATGGAAAATATTTGGTAGACTACTAGTTATATTTTTGGGTTGATGCACATGGATAAAAATTTAAAACATAATAATAAGTACTTGTTATGTTTTAAATTTTTATGCTAGATGAAATATATAGTTTGGAATTACTTGTGGATGAAAACTTATAATAGTTGCTGACTTTAATTAAACAGGTTCAGAAATGGTTGATATATATATTTTGTTGAATGTTCATGATTCAATTTATTTGTTGGTTTGAATGATTTTTGCAAATTACAGATTATATTGAATAAATTGGATGGATTATTATAAATTACAGGTTTATTTTGTTGGATGTTGGCGACCAAATTTTGGTTTTGTTTTTCTAGTTTTGGCTACCAATTGATTAGTCGGGAAAGATCAGTTATACTTTTGCCGACTAAATAAAGTAGTCAGTGTATCACTAAGCACATTTGGTGACTAAATAATTAGTTGTTAAAATTATTAATTTTGGCAACCAAGGGATTTGGTCGCGAATAGGTCTATTGCCGACTAAAGTTTTAGTTGCGCAAACATTTGTTTTGGCGATAAACATGTTTGGTTGTGGAATGTGACAATTGGCGACCAAACTAAGAGGTCATAGAATGTCATAATTGGCGACCAAACTTTTTGGTCGTTGAATGTGATAATTGGCGACCAAACTTTTTGGTCGTGGAATGTGACAATTGGCGACTAAGATATTTGATCGGGAAAATATCACTTTTCGCGACCAAAGTGTTTTAGCGACAAAATGGATTAGTCGCAATAATGACATATTTAGCGACCAAAATTTAGTCGGCAAATCCAACTTTTCCTGACCAACCAAAATTTTGGTTGCGAATTACTTTTGCCGACCCTCAATTGGCGACCAAACTAGCGACCAAAAAATTTGGTTGCGGATAACTTTTGCTGACTAAAAATGGGCTTTTAGCGTTATTTCTTGTAGTGTAATGACCTTCTCCACTAACCACCTTCAGCCACCACCTCCTTCAACTGCCAACCACTTGAGATTGCTACCAACCACCACTTATTGGCAATAGCCACCTTCGGCCATCACTTTACTTGAAAATCACTTTCAACTACTACCTGAGGCAACCAATAGATCACCATCTCCTACTATTGGCAATTACTTTCGACTACCACTTCTCATGGCTAGGAACAAACTTTGACCACTGCCAAATACCTCTCACTAGTGGCAACCACTTTCGGCTACTGTCTCCCGCAACTGGCAAAGCTACTTACAACCATTATCACTAACCGTCGACAATTACCATTCACAGTCACCCATTTTTACTTATTTTTAAAATATTTATGTACCAAACATATTTTTTGTTTTCATTTTTACTCAAAATAACCATGAACATGTTTAATATTTCTATAAATTAAAAACAACAAATTGTAAATATTGTCAAACCACACCTTAACATAATTTATCTATCTATCTATCTATCTATCTATCTATATATATATTATATAAAAAAAATGGAGTTTTTAGTGAGGAGTCTTGTGAGAGATTCAATATCTCATACTAATTTTCTTGATTTTCTTAATTTTAAATAATTAAGAAAATCTTCGTTGGCTAGCATTTATTTGATAATCCCACATCGGAAAAAAAAGGAAAAAAATGAGTTGTTTTACTCATATAAAGTGAATGTTATACTCTCATCCCATTTAATATTGTAGCATTGTGCATGTTTCAATTCAATATAGTTTAAATTTTAAAAGTTTTAATTAATTAATTTTCGTGTAACTTAGTTGGTCTTTTGATTTAATTGATTTGTTGGTTTAACCGCGATTTTAACGGTTTTATCAAAACATATTGATTGGATTTGTTTGATTCGAAAATCTATCTATATATCTATCTATCTATCTATCTATCTATATTATATAAGGAAAAGGGACTTTTCAGTGAGGAGTATTATGAGAGTTTCAATATCTTATACCAATTTTCTTGATTTTCTTAATTTTAAACAATTAAGAAAATCTCCATTAAGTAGTTTTTATTTGATAATCCCATATCAAGAGAAGAAGAAAAAAAATGAATTATTTTACTCATATAAAGTGAATCTTATACTCCAATCCCATTTAATATTATAATGTTGTCCATGTTTCAATTCAATATAGTTTAAATTTTAAAAGTTTTAATTTATTAATTTTTGTATAACTTGGTTGATCTTTTGACTTAGCCGATTAAGCTAAATCATTTTTGATTTGATTGATTCGTTGGTTTAGTCACGATTTTAGCGGTTTTATCAAAATATATTGATTAGATTTATTTGATTTGAAATAAACTAAAGATTGATCTGATTAAAGATTGAAAGACTGAGATTGTTTGATTAGAAATAAACTTTCCGTTCAAATAATTGTTAACTTTTATTTTATAATCCCATATCGAAAAAAGAAGAGAAAAGTAAGTTGTTTCACTTATATAAAGTGAATCTTAATAGTGTAGTACTGTATATATTTCAATTCAAGACAGTTTAAATTTTAAAATTAAAATAACATTTAAAATTTTTAATTAATTAATCTTTATATAAGTTGGTTGATCATTTGACCTAACCGATTAGGGTGAACCATTTTTCGCAATTTCTTATACTAATTTTATTAATTTTAAACAATTAAAAAAAATTTTGTTGGCTAACTTCAATTTAACCATATAAAAATAAAACTCTAATTAGCTTATAATTTATTTAATAATCACACATCGGGAGAAGAAGAAAAAGCAAAGTTTGTTTCACTTATATAAAATAAATCTTATACTACCTTTTAATATTGTAGTATTATGCATAATTCAGTTCAAAATAGTTTAAATTTTAAAATAAAAACTCTAATTAATCTATGATATAATTTATTTTATAATCCCACATCGGGAGAATAAGGAAAAAAGTGAATTGATTTACTTATATGAAGTGAATCTTATACTCTTATTTAATATTGTAGTGTTGTGCATGTTTTAGTTCAAGACAGTTTAAATTTGAAAGTTTGAATTAATTAATTTTTGTGTAAGTTAGTTGATCTTTTGACCTAGCCAATTAAGATGAACCATTTTTTGTTTGACTGATTCACAAGTTTAACTACGATTTTAGCGGTTTTATCAAAATATATTGGCTAGATTTGTTTGATTCGAAATAAACTAAAGATTGACTTGATTAAAAATTGAATAACAAATTGTTTGATTAGAAATAAACTTCTCACCCAAACAATTGTTAACTTTTATTTTACAATCTCACAGTAAGAAAAATAAGGAAAAAGTGAATTGTTTCACTTATATAAAATGAACCTTATGTTCCTATTTAATATTATAGTGTTGTACATGTTTCAATTCAAAACATTTTAAATTTTAAAATTAAAATAATATTTAAAAAATTTGTTTAATTAATTTTATATAAATTGGTTGGTCTTGTGACCTAACTGATTAAGCTGAACCGTTTTTGGTTTAACTAATTCGCTGGTTTAATCGCAATTTTAACCGTTTTATCAAAATATATTTGTTTGATTTGTTTGATTTGAAATAAACTAAAAATTGATCTAATTAAAGATTAAATGACTGATATTGTTTGATTCGAAATAAACTTTATGCCTAAACAATTGTTAATTTTTATTTTACACAATCCCATATTAGGAAAAGAAATAAAAAAGTGGGTTGTGGGTTGTTTTAGTTATATGAAGTAAACATATGTTCCAATTTAATATTGTAATGTTGTGCATGTTTTAGTTGAAAACAGTTTAAATTTTAAAATAAAATAAAATTAAAAAATTTTAATTAATTAATTTTTGTACAAGTTAGTTAGTCTTTTGATCGATTTTAACGATTTTATCAATATATATTGTTTTATTTCTAAAAGGTATGTTTAAGTTTTATGACAAATTTTAATATAGAATAAACTAAAACTAAAAAATTTATAAAATGGAATTTATTTTTATTTTATCATAAATATATATATATATTTGTAATATTTATGGGTAAATTACATTGACACCACCTGAGGTTTATATTTATTACAGTTTTCCCCCTCATCTTTTGGAAATTACATCCTCCTCTCTGAGGTTTGAAGTTTCATTACAGATTGCTCCCTGAGGTTTAAAGTTTCATAACAGTTCCCCCCTCACCGTAATGATCATCATACATAAAATTAAATTAACAAGGGGGTCAGTGTAATTTCTCAAATGTGAGGGGATAAACTGTAATAAACATAAACCTCATGGGTGTCAGTGCAATTTACCCTTAATTTATTCTTTTTTTTTATTTTTACCAATTAAATTATGACAATTGCAATATATATTCTAATAAAATGGTTAAAATTTAATTCATTCTAAATTATTTTTCTATATTTTTTAAATAAATTTTATATTATAATTTAATTTTAAAATTATTTTTAATTATTTACAAGTTCATATACTAGTTTTCTTTAATTTTCAAAAGGATTTGTTAAATTGTTTATTAGTGGTTACTGGTTTGCAGTGTTGCCAATTGTGAAGAGCGCGAAACTAGCGGGTGGAGTTGAAGTGAGAGAGAGGGGGCAAGCTGGGCATTATAACCTGTACCTTTTTTATGAGATGATTTTTTTCCTGTACAAAATTTAGATTTGAGAATATTGTTTAGGCTATAAGTTTAGGGGGGTAAATATGGCCCGGCCCACTTGGATTTGTGTGGATTCTCGCTTTTTTGTTGGATCGATTCATGGGTCGAAAAGTGAGGTCCAAGCTCAGACCCATTTAGATTAAGGTTGGGCTTGGGCCCGAGCCACGGGCCAAGACTAACGGGCTTTTTTTTCTTTTTTCTTTTTACAAAAAATAAACAATAAATATAATATGTATATAGATTATTTAGGAGGGATAAAAAAAACAAAAGAAATTTTGTACTATAATATTTTAGTTAAGATTAATGAGATATTTGATTATGTTTCATATGTGGTGGTATTTAAATTTAATTATGTATGACTTATATTTTTTGGTTATAAACTTATGACTAAAAAAGTATGAAATATGTCATTTTTCTTTTGAAATGAATAGTTTTATATACATCAAAATGAAACTTGCAATATTACAATCATTAAATTAAATACATAACATTTATTAAATGAACAATTTTTACTTCAAAATGAAATAAAATGTTACAAAAATTTATATCATTAAATAAAATAGATGTAGATGTAAATTATTGATTATAGTAGAGTAATTGTATCATTATAAGTCAAGTACATCTCAATTAGATTGGCATCTACTAGTCTCTCACTCATTTGCATTATATTCCACCTCAATAATCTAATACAAAAAATAATGAAATGAAATAGTGAAAAACAAATTGTTGATCAATCATTGGATGAGGTAGACAATTCACTCATGTTGCCGAGGATATGTTATCCAAATCGCTTTGAATTATCTCATTTTCACTACAATTGTGTCTTCTTATAAACGCATGCATGTGATCTCTAGATATCATCAGTACCTCAACCATTTGGGACAAAAACCTGCTGCGGTAATCACTCAGCACATGTTCACCTGAACTAAAAGTTGTTTCCGAAGCAACTGTAGAAATAAAAACGATTAGTTTACCATGGGTCATTTGTGAAAGCACATGCCACATAGTTTCATTTTGTTTCCGCCAAATCAAAATTTCAAAATCACCGAAATCATCCACTATTAGGCTTTCCAAATAACGTTATAGTTCAGAACTACTTATGCTTATATATTCAGATATTTTTCTACTTTTATTACTAAAAAAATACTTAATCTTCTGCCTCGAGGTGAGGCTGCTGGTGTAGTGTAACACTTGTATCTTTTAAAACTTTTGAGAAGTGTATTTGAATTATTTATTTTATTTTGGGAATCTTTGGTGTTGTTGTATCTTGGTTTTGGAGGAGTACAAATGTAACAACCCCGATTCGCAATTAGCTACTAATCCGTAATTAAGGATGTTAATTAAGAGGATAAAATAAATTAGGTGTTTATTATGTATTTCGCATGACCTTTGGCTTTTTATCTATTACTTGTAGAAATATCTGTCTGGAATTCCGCTTTAATATGAAAATTGAAAGCCTTATCGGCATCCGAAATCGGAATTGGTTACACTAATATGTTATTTGGAATTTTTAGAACACCATGACAATTTTTTATTAAAAATTGTTTCAGAACGATTAATTAAGTCGTGTTTGACTAGCCTAATGTTCCAATTAATGTACTATATCATCATAAATATAAATATGAGCCTTTAAGCTCATTTGAGCTCATCTTTGCCCATTGTTGGTGCTAAATTCTAAGATTAAACATTCTAGAGAGAGAGTGAGCTCAAGTGTAGAGTGAGAAAGTGTGTTCTTGAGAAGAAGTTGATGATATAGCTTGAATTGATCAAAGATTGTGCAAGTATCTAGCTAATTAAAGATTTTAGGTAAGATTGCAACCTCTATATTGTGCATCTAAGTCATTTAGCATGAGATTTCATCAAGATCATGAGTCTAAATGCATAAAATAAGCTTAGAATAAAGGAAATGTTGCTAAGTTATACATGCATGTATGAATTTGTCAAGAGCTCTCATGTTTGAGTATCATTCATGCTATTAGAGATGAAATTAAAAGCTAGAAATCACATGCATGCATAATTCATAAAGGTTTGAGGCTCAATTGCATATGTTGGAAGTGGAAGGTAGAAATTGAATGAATTTGAGGCATACATGCATGGAGATATGGAGTTTTGACATGTTAAGTTTGATTTTGAGCATCTATATTATTTTGGTAAATTATTTGGTGCATGCATGTTAGAATTACCATGTTTGATCACTTGAATTCATGTTTTGAAAAGGAATTTCTTGCATGCATGAAGCTTATGAGCTCAATTTGCTAACTTCATGAGTTTTGGAGAAAAGAGTTTGAAAGATTTTACATGCATGCATTGTTTCTTAAGCTTTAAATGAATTGTGAGCTATTGGCAAACTCTTGGGCCATGATTTTATGAAATAATCTTTAATTCATCATATTTTGCAAGTTTACTATGTTATCTCAAGTTTTGGGGCCCAAGAGATGTGTTTTGGAGAGTTGAATTCGAGTTTTGAGTTTGGTAATCAAATCTGGAAATTCCAGAATTTGCACCTACGCTCGAGCGTAGGAGTTCACGCTCGAGCGACCACTCTGAGTGCGTGCACTTCCGCTTGAGCGACCAGAAGTCAGCTCGAGCGTGAAATGCAAGTTCCAAGAAGTTTCATATCTTTGCAGACCGCTCGAGCGAGGGAAGCTGCGCTCGAGTGACCATTCACCTTTTGCATGTCCGCTCGCGCGAGGAAAGCTACGCTCGAGCGGGGACTCTGTTTTCAGAAATTTGACTAAGTGTTTTCCATTGCATTTTGGCGTCCTCATTGCATCTTAGGCATTTCTAAGCCTTAGTTTAGCCATAGTAATGAGGATATGAATTAGAAACACACAA
Source organism: Camellia japonica (assembly GCA_030407325.1). Taxonomy (NCBI): domain Eukaryota; kingdom Viridiplantae; phylum Streptophyta; class Magnoliopsida; order Ericales; family Theaceae; genus Camellia; species Camellia japonica. Next base: position 50,819,334 of record JAPPVO010000019.1, read on the forward strand.
GGAAAGGAATGTACTAAGTTAAGAGATTACAAGTGTGTATTTTGAGCAATGTGATAAGAAAGAACAAGAATCAATGTAAAGAAAGCTAAGCCGTGATGGCCACACGAATGTGTAATGATAAGATATCTTTGTGTTATGCACTTTTGTGTTTGTAGGTCAACGTCCGAGAATTGATTGACCGTTTACGGGAGCCCACTGTGAGTAACGTTATTGTAAAGATATGTTCATATGAATTATGTTCCAAATGTGATATGTCAAGTTATGATTTCTAAAATGATTATTTACGTGAACGAATATCCTATGTTTGAAATCTATTATGGCATCCATAGATAGTCCCAAGTCATGGGGGACGGCATGTTAATGCGGGTCCATGACATATATGTGATTACGATATCTTGTTAGCCACTTTATTGTGGTGATATGTGTTTAATTGGTATCCGGAACCGATTACTCTAGTCGGAAGACGATATATGATGTATTCTATGGGATGTACCATTATTATGTTCAGATATGAGGATGATTATGTTATGATCTGTTCTAAGATTATGAAATGTTCGAAATTCGTTCACTAACCTCTTTACATTGATGTTATTCACTGGGGTTTAGCTCACTGTGTGTATGTATATATATGTATAGATGGGCTTTCTGGAGATCGAGCCTGAAGGCTGTTGTCTAGATCTGTGTTCTGTTGTCAGCCAACCATTACGCCTCACGTGGAGGTTCCTGAAGTCTCATGTGTTAAAATTCTGGTTGTTTCTATGTATACGACTTGTTTGTTTTGTTGGCTGTACTTAAGATACTTTAATGTGTATGGGTATAATGCAAGGATGACTTTTGGATATGTATAAAAGGTTTTAAATATTCCGTTTCATATAAGTCAGCATAGCTCAATGGACAACTATAATTATGTAATTACTTCCACAGCCCCTGTTATATATGTTATTCTGTTCAGAGGCCTTCGGTAATCCAAGGATTACTGGCCGGTTATGATGCTAAACCTATGGGGCAGGTTTGGGTCGTGACAGCAAATCGATTTAAACTTGTTGGAATTGTTCGTCTACGTTTGTTTACGTTGAAAAGTTGTTTGGGAACTTAGAATTCTTATTTTGCGGTCGACCGATCTTGGTGTGTTGACACCTGCTTTTTGTTTTGGCCTCAAGGGTCGACACCAGTCTGGAAAGGTTCGACCCTTGTCCTGGAATTGCTTGCTGAAATTTGGTGTCGACACCAGTCTAGGAAGGGTCGACACCTTGCCTGTTACACTCTTTGCTTTTCTGTCTGAAGAGTCGACACCTGCGTATAATTTTCAGCTTTTTGGGTTGGTTTGGGCCCTACTTTTGGGGGTTTTTGACTTGTCCTTTTATTTGACTTTAGGGCAATTTTCTACTACTATAAATAGACCCACACCACTTTCCTCTCATTACTTTTTCCTCTCAAACGTGATTTCTCTCTTCTCTCTCTAAAACTTGACTTTTCACACCTAGATCTCTAGATTTACTCACCTAGAGTGATCTTTTCACCATGGTCCTTTGAGAAAGATTATAGATCTCGTCAAGGGCTTCCTTTTGGTCCGAATAGTTCGTGGTTTCGTCACTGGTGAATTTTGGGTTGTCATCTCTTCGCTTCAAGAGGTAGGGATTTCTTTGCTCATTTCTAAGACCTTGTCTATAGATAGATCTGTGGTAGATCTTATTTCATAGAAACCATATTCATTTTGGATTTTCTTGAAAGCCATGAAAGGAAATCTAAGGTTTGATATTTGTGATTGGAATTGTTAAGTTGTTTGTTGTTTGGATTAATTGGGGAAATGATTTAATATGTTTGTGAAGAGAATGATGAAATCCCTAATTTAATATTATTGATTTAATGGATGAATAATCTTTATATTTTGCTAATATAGGTTGTATAATCGTGTTTATATCAAAAGAAAATAAAAAGAGAAGTAACCACGGTGTTGGTATTGTTTTAGACTAATCGTATGAAGTTGACTTTGAGTTATGGTTTTGATACCAATGGAATTGGTTTTGTAAAATAAAGAGGATGGATTCGGTTTTGGTTTTGGTTTTGTAAAATGACGAGAATGAATTTTTAGAAAATAGTTGGAATCGTGTGGATTGTAAAATAAAAAAAAAGTGGTCTTTTTGAAAGAAAATGAAATCATCACCCTTCGTAAATTGATAATAAATTTGAGGTTGGATTTTGGAATTTTTACATATTATCATTGTTATTGGACTGAAAGTCTTACAAGAATTGGATTTTTGTTTCCCTTTCGTATTAGACGTAGAAATGGATAGATATGAATGTAAATGATGGAGTTGGATATCTGTCATCTCTCACCTATGAAAATATGGATAGTTTATCGATTTTGGAGATTGTATATCTGTTTAGAAATATATGTTTTAGGTTATCGGGGGAGGATAGCTATGACTGTTGTAGAAATTGCATGAGGATTAGGTGAATTGAAACTAATCTCTTGCTGGTTGTCATTGAATATGATCATGTTTTAAATACATTGTATATGTATGATGTTTAAGAGGAGAAAGGGGATGTACTCTATGTTTGGGAGGTGATAGGGGATGGACTCCATTGAAATTAACTTTGCCGAAGTGTCTAGGGTGAAAGTCCCGAAACCGCGCGTATACATGGATACCGATCTCGCGGATGAAATTTTCGTAAAATGGAAAATTGAAGTGTTTGTGTAGTAATTGTGTTGATTGAGAACCACTGAGTTGTAGCCTCAGTTGGGTGTCTAAAATGTAATGAATTGGCTCATGAATTGAGATGAAATAAATTAACTTGAAATAAAGTAAGACTAAAATGGCTTGAGGTGTATCTTTGGCTTGGCATTTCGTTATGGAAAGGTATATCCTTGGCTTACCGTGCTCAAGGCAGGTAGAGCAGAACTTATTTATCATTATTGTCTCAGTGTATCTGTATATATTATGGGTTATGATGGTTATGGTTCTAGAAGGCCGAGTTGCTTCATTCGTCGAGTAAATAGTTGTTAGTTGCTTGTTATTTTCCCTTTGTACTGAATGTATATATGTATAGATATGAATGTGTATAAAACGGACGTAAGTACTGTATTGAGATTGTGAATAATGTGAAGAACATCGAATACATAGGAACATGTTTCAAAAAGACAAATTAGGTGTACGTCTGGAAAGTGGGAGAAAGCATAATGGGCTTTGTGAAATTATTTTCAGGAATTTGTTACTGTCATATGAGTTTTGGCAAGAGGTAACAAGAAGGAAGAAAAGTAAATTGCTTATGTTGTTGAACGAAATGAATGATTTTGAGAAAAGTTCTTATATAAGTGTGTTTCTGTGTAAATCATCACATTATGTATATGATATGAGTTAAAGCATTATTGATCATAGCTATCTTTATGTTGTTATTGTTTAGGATCATATTGGGATCCCTACTGGACTTTATATTCATCGCACGTTGCTAATCTTTTTTTAGGTGAACGTCGAGAAGTGTTTCAAGATCGAGGATCTTCTTTATGTGTTGTCCACGGGGCCTTTTATTTGTGGGCGTAATGGCATTGATGTAAAGTCCCTATAATTTGGGGTTTTCAATTGTGACATATTTGACCCTGAATTTTAAATCTTGTTCCAAATAAGGACAATTGAAGATATCATTAGATTTTTCAAGGGTAAAATCGTCAATTTGATAAAATATAAACTAATTTGACAAAAATAAATGTCAAACAAATATTTTTGAATTTTTAAAAATTATTTCTACACACTAAAAATAAAAATTATGTAAAATTGATAAATCTTTTAAACATTTATTTATTTATTTTACGAAATTAATTTTTATTATATGTTTGGATGATGATCATGTAAAATTAATTTTTAAAAATTAATCATGTAATTTTTATTAATTTTTATCAATTTTACAAAATTTTATCATTGGTGGATAAAAATAATTTTTTAAAAATTAAAAATACTTTTTTAACATTTATTTTTGTCAAATTAGTTTATATTTATTAAATTGACGATTTTTCCCTTGAAATTAAACAATGGTATCTTTAATTGTCCTTATTTGGAATAAGATTCAAAATTCAGGGTCAAATGTGTCACAATTGAAAAGTCAGAAACCAAAGTGACACGAGTCCCAAACTGTAGGAACTATTAGTGTAATTTGCCCTTATTTATTTTTAACTTATGTTGCATTCACTTTATATTCGAATGAGAGAATCTTTAATAATGGTACTCGTTATTGTATTAAATTTCCGCGCATGATCTCTGAAATTGTGATATAATAAAGGATTTGGTAAGGGTATCTGTTGGCATAAAAAGTAGGGCGTGACATGTAATATGTATAGGTATATTTGTAGATGCAGGGAACAATGTTTTGCATGTTTGCGTAATAGGGGCAAATTGTTTTTTATTAGCGAAAATACGTTTTAAAAAGTCTTGTAAATCAATTTTTTTACACCCAAGATCAATTATTATGGCTAAACATAGAAGATGAGACAATGAATCAAAATATGTATCAAATTTTTCTTTCATTACAATAATTGTTAAAAATGGCTTTATAATATCTAATTTTTTGCTAACTTTGAGTATTAATTAAGGTAAGACCCAAGCATTACTTTTAACATTTCTAAATTGGGTTCATATTTAATGTCGCGTAGTGAATAATATCGTGTATTTGGTTGCTCAAGACCATTTCCGGATGAATGAGAATTCAACGCGCATTTTCGGATTCGGGGAAATGGCTTTAGGTGGGTTTCCTATACATTTGTGAAATGTGCTTGTCCCACATATGAAAGACTTAAGGATTTATATGGGTATATATACTCTAGATTGCCATACTTTGGATGGACCCCAAGGGGCACCTCAAGTTTTGTAAGGAGGGGAGTTATGGACAAAATGGGCTTGGCCCAAAACCACCACACACACGCCTGTCGCTGCTGCCAGTCGGGCCGGGTCGGGTCCTAACTTTAATTTCTTTGACAAAATTCGTTTGAATTTTTTCAAAAATTCTTGCAAGAAATTTTTTTTCCTTACGGAAATAATTCAAGTCTTGCGCCAAATTTTCAATTTCAAAATTTTTGAATTTTTAGGTCGCCTCCTTTCCGAATCGGTGTTGTTCCGGTTGCACCTTTCTGGCCATGTCTGAATAGCCACCAAGGCTTGGCTGAACAGGTGCATGGTTGGCTATAAATAGCCTACCATTCCAGCATTTCATTCGATCAAATTTTCTTCAACATTTCTTCCTTTTTTCTTCCTCTTTTCATCCTTCTATTTTCTGCATCTGTTCTGCATTTAATCTTTAAGAAGAGAAAGAGAGAGTTACAACAAAGTTTTGGTTCACCAGACTTGATTTTGTAGTGCTGCAAATCAAGTAGTAGTAGTCGTTTCATCATGGGAAGTAGATGCCGTTAAATCTTGAAGCACTAGAGTGATGACGAAATCTACTTTAAGCAGATTGTGTCCAACACAAGCCTCGACTTAGAATTTTTTGTAAGCATTTAATTCAGAATTTAATTTATTATTTTCTGGATTATTTATTTTTGTTTTGTTGTTTATTTTATTTATACATTTAATTTACACACACAACTATTGGGTACCTATCAGTAATAATAGTTACATAATATTTATTACCCATATATTTTAAGAAAACTTTCATTATTTTTGTTAACATATATAAAATAAATGGTGAAGTAGGAATATATATATATATATATAAGAAAATAATTTTGTTGTAGTATCAAAATTTTTTAGAAAATCTTTATATAAAGTTACTTGGCGCCAATTAAGTTATGTGGGAGTCAGTATATCTCCTATTAATGTTATTACAAAAAGTAAATTTATTACTTTTCTTTGTTTACAAGCTTTTTTTAATATTTTATACGTTGAATTCCACCTGTTTTCTATATCTAAAATTAATTTTTTAAATAACATACCTTCTCGTTGGCAAATTTTCCTATATTCCAAAATTTGATTAGCAAAAGATATAGTAATAACAACCGCATTTTTTTTTATTACCAGTGTAGAAGTCTCATATACATGTATAATTTCTTTAACATGGGTACAACAACGAATATGAAACAAATCAACACTAACAAGTAATTGTAAAGTTAATTTCAAATGAGTGACAATCTAATTGTAATATGTTGCATTATCTAAATTAATGGTAAATAGTTTATTTTACAAAGCCCACTCATATAATGCAGTTTCTTATTTCTACACCATGCTAATGACTAGTGTATGAAAGTTCAACTAATCTAAATGAAATAATTTTTTTATTTAATTTCCAATCATTATCGATAAAATGTGCAGTGATACATTGATATTCTAAACCATTATTTAATCACAGATCAGATGTTAAACAAATTCTTTCATTCAAATTTTTGAATATGTCAAATAATTCAATTTTAATATTCTCAAAATTTTTTAAAATCCTGTTTCTAGTAGTATTTCTTAAAAAACTTTGTTATTGTAGTGCAAAACTTTCGTGAACTATTTGTAAAAAATCGGGACATTCACTAGTAGTAAAAGTTTGTTCTTTTTTAATAATATAATGAATTACAAAATTTTGTGCACGTATAAAATCATATGAAAATATTTGTAAATGACCAGTTGATGAAATCTCTAATTGCATTTGACTTTAATATCATGTTGTTAACTTTGGTAAATGTTGTTACCTGTCTTTTTAGATGACTAGTACCCCTGCAGATGCAACATTAAGTAAATGTGCACAATATTTTATTTTGCTTTAAATGTAATTGTACCATCAAGATTATTTACAGATTTTTTTTTTTTGAAATGATACCACACAGTACTAGTCATACCTTTAGATAATGATCTGTAGACACCCTATTTTTGACCGCCCTTACAACTTGGACGTCACCACTTGCACACTCAATGATGAGTGTATACGTGTCAAGTGCTTGAAGTCCTCAGCGAAATGCCACATCTTTGAGCCTTCAAAACCCTACACACCTGTTGCCTTATTTTTGGACCAAAACCAGAGTTTTTCAAGCCTGCAACCTTTTGTGGCTTGCCAGCCATTGATATTGGCTGCTGGCCACAGCTTTTGGCTGTCGGCCACAAGTGTGTTTTGCAAATCTTTTTCTGCCAGCTATGCCAACTGTTGGCACAGATGCATGCACCTTCTTACGTGTGTATGTAATGATATTTCTAAGGGAGTGCAATGGTTTTCTATATATAGAGGACCTCCTCTCTTGCTTTCAAGGTTAGAAAATTTTGGAGCAAATTATTCTCTCTCTCTCTCTCTTCTACAATTCTCTCTATCTCTCTTGTAAATTTCTTGACCTTTTGTCTATACACTCTAAACCAAACCTTACCATCTTGGAGCTGAGGTACTTTTGAGCCTTCTTTGAGCTCTTGAGGGTGTGTTTGTGTTGAATTGTTGCTTGGAAGTGTTCTTCTCTTCAAGAGGTATAAGGCTTGATTTGTTTCCTTGTTTTGTTTGCTATTTTTCTACTATTTTTCCTACTGTTTTTCTACTATTTTTGGCCTGTTTAAACTCTGTTATTTTAGGCTGAAACTTGTGGTTTAAGGCCTTAAAGGGTGGAGGGGTGGTTCACCTTTCTTTTCACCTTGCTTCTCTAACCTTTACCCTTGTGTTTCCTACCTTTACACTGTCTTTTTTTGAGCTTTTAAACATTGATTTTCAGAGTTATTTTAGTGGCTAAAATGTTGTTTTGAAGTCCAAAATTGGAGGGGTTAGCCTCCCGTCCTTGTGTCTTGCTTACTAGCCTAGCATGCTCAATGTTTTAGATTATTGTTATAGCTATTTTTGTCTTAATTTTAGCATATTTTAGGACTAATTTAGTACTTTTTTAGGATTGTTTTTAGATGCTTGTTGCATTTGACCTTTGTATTGCATACTTTTAGTGTAATTGTCCTCCTAGGTTTGGTGGTTTAGGCCTTAGCCACCAACCTATTTGAGTTGATAGCATTTGTTTATGGTTTTCCATACTTGTTTTCACCTTTAATCACCTATGCAACCTCCCTCCTTTCTTGCTTTTGTTTTGCTTTGCTTTGAAAGTTGTTTCAAGCCACTTGTTTGTTTAAGCTTGAGATTGAGGTCTTATGTTTAATGGTTTAATCTATTTGGGGGTTCATTACCAACGGCATGACACTTCTCTCATGCCTAAAACAACTTTTGGTTTGATGCTTCTTTATATTAGAGGACTTAAAATTCATCTTTAGACTTAAATTACTAAGGAATGGTTGGTAATTTAAATGGAGTAATAAAATTAGGGACTAAAATGATGCAAAATAATAACTTGGCTTGGGTTCAATCGGATGTTAATTGAACCTTTGAGTCTTGAATCGTTTCATACTTGTTAGTGATGAAAACGGTTCAAGAGTCATTGTCAACCACTTCCCTTGATCATCCATCATAAGGAGGGGGTTTAAGAGTCTTTATTTGCTGCATTTATTGAATTTGCACACTTTGGCTCATAGGCCATCATGTAATGAAATTGCATCAATTGATGGTTTGTGAATCAAGTTTATCATTCTTTTGAGCTGTTTGATGATAAGAAGAGGTAAGTTGTGCAAACAACCCTTGAGAATACCCTGCTCTTACTCTTGCTCTGTTTGCTCTCTATTACAGCAGGAAGAACCAAGCATCAGTGGTCGGCAAGGCCATCATTTGTGGCCTACAGGCCACCATTCTAGCCTACCGGCCACCTTTGCAAAATCCAGCAGTAGTTTTTTTTTTTTTTTATAATGAAACAGAGTTAGTTTTGAGGTGAAAAACAGTGCATATGTCCTAACTATGCAATAGAGGCTTCTTAGCAATAGAATAGTGACTTTTTCGGGTGGAAATCCGTGCATGCATGATCACTCCTTGCTCCCTGGGGTTGTTTTAGTCTAATTACTTAGCTGAGATATTTGTTGTAATTAATTAGTTGCAGCTACTTAATTTTGTACAATGTTGTAAATAAGTAGTTAGCTAAAATAGTTATTCAAATTTTGTCTTGTAATAATTAGTTAATTAGTTAGAATAGTTGATTAATTTGTTGTTGTAATATATAGTTAATTAGTTAGCTTAGCTATTTAGACTCTCCTGCGTGAGGGCGCAAATGTTGTAATAATATGTATGTCTTCCAACCCCATGTCTTTCTCCCTTTTATTTACTTGCTTATGATGGTTAGTTTTGGGCATCATGTTTTGTTTAGCATCTATCATGCTTGCATCCATTGTCTTGCATATATCAAGGCTCGGCGCATCATTTTAACTTGCGTTGTCAGTTAAATACTTCATTGAATATGTGCTTAAACGCATGCTATCAAGTTGATTCATATATCATATTAGTAGCCGAGCTTAGTAATTGCATACCATATGCGTTACATTAGTCATATTGCCAAGATCATGCATTTTTCTAACTTTATCATCTTTTTGGCTTGGAGTACTAGGTGAGCTTTTATTTGCTTTAGCATAATTGCATGAGTGTGATTGTTTCCATGCCTAGCATGCTTGCCATAAGGCTAATTGCTTAATTGATAAATTGTTTGAATGCCTGTGGATGAAGGCTAGTTGCTTGAATTGGGATAGTTTGATTAATGTACATTTGAGCCCACTTTTTCAAGTGGCACATTCACAAACTCTTTTAAAAAGCAAACATGAAATCAAATGTTCCAATTCTTGCAAATTAGTCTATGCGTGTGTGCATATCACATAGTAATGCTAGCCTAATAACCGGAACAAGAGCATATAATGTACATAAGATTCATATCATGATTAGTAGAGGCCGATCGTTGATTGGGCAAGCGGGGGTGCTCAATTCATGATATTCCCCTCTCGTATCTAAGTTCTCGAGCCGAGACAATCTTGGTGATGACGGACACGTGGCCTTTGGCACGAGTCATGGGTTTCCTAAATTCTCCAAAAATATTTAGGTGGCGACTTTGTATCTGGCAAAGCAGTCCATTTTTGGCATTTTGATTCAAAATCGATTTTCCAAAAGATTTGCCAGATTTGAACTCTTTGGTGATTATCTATTTCACATTGCACTTGTGAGATTAGATTCAGAACCGCGGGAGTCCGATATTGTAGGGCTTGTCGTCTTCCGAAAGGGGGTACGAAAAGTCAAGCCACGTGATCGAGCTGTTGGAAGAAGAATATTAGGTACATTAGAAAAAGAATCAATAAATTCATGTTGTGTAATATATGAATCAATATCGATATAAACATTAGGAATATTAAAATCCATAGTAATGTAAGTAAAATAATATATAAGAATAACAATTAATTTAAATAATGAGTAAACAATAACAACTAACATATGTTAAGAAATAATTAATGTAAAAAAATGAGTAATTAATAAATTGAAGAGTAAATATCATTTTCTCCCCCAAACTATCACGCGTTTTCACGTTGACCTCCATACTTCGATTTATTTTAATTTAATACCTGAACTTTTCACAAATTGATCAATTAGAACCCTGCCGTCACCTTCCGTCTACAATTAACGAATGTGCTGACATGGCATTTAAAATTTCATTTTACCCCCCAAACTATACCTTAAAATCAATTTACCCTCCAAATTAAAAATCAATTTGCCCCCTACATCAGTACATCCTGTCCAATTGTGGACGGAAGTTGACGGTAGGGGTCTAATTGATCAATTTGTGGAAAGTTCTGGTCCTAAATTGAAATAAATCAAAGTATGGGGGTCAACATGAAAAACGCGTGATAGTTTTTTTTTTTTCGGGGGGGGGGGAATGATATTTACTCTAAATTTAATTCAAGTAATAAATGTTACTTACTGGCAAATACGGTACAAAAATTAGCTTCTTTTGATAAAAAATTTTTCTTGCACAATTGTAATTGCCACTTAGGGATGCGATTTCAAAATTAATTGAGAGAGTTGAGAGTTGAGAGAGGTTGAGAGTTTGAGAGAGATAATTATTTATGAGAAATAAAATGAGAGAGACAGAATATTTACCGAAGTTTGGGAGAAGGGGGTCAATTTGTTTTTAAAAAAAAGTTTACCGTTGGAAATAGACGGTCATGTGATTGTTTAAATATTATTTTTATTTTTTAATTTTGAATTTTGACCGTTGGATAAAGAGCCATTGGGGGGTGGGTCGCGGGTCAATCCATTCACAGGGTGAATTTTTTTTGGGGCCAAGTTTCCAAATGATGGCCTAGGCACAAGGTCTCGAGCTGGGTTGGTTGGCTGGCTCGGACCTAGGCCTAAACTGGCCTAACTGGGTCAGGTCCACCTTAGGTTGCGGGTGGGCTTTGGGCTGTCCACAGCCCACAGGCCATTTTTACACCCCTATATAACTCCCATTTTCAAATTTTAAATACATTTTGAAGGTGTTTGGCATTATGTTTTTTTATTTTATTTTTACATCACATCTATTTTTTCTCACCAATATCAAATACAATTATAAAAAAAAAAAATCAACTTTCTTCCCAAACACAATTATTTTAACCTACTAAAATAGCAAAAAATTAAATAACCTACTAAAATAGCCAATTATAATTTTTTTAATGTATATTATTTATTAAAAAATTAAATTTAATAATTGCAATTTCTTGATTTTATCACATTTGTTTTAACTTGATGTGGTTTGGGAAATAGGTTCAAAGTTGACTTTTAACTTTTTTTTTTTTTTGAATTTTTAAAATATATATATATATATATATATAAAATAAAATGATGTGGGCTAAAAAAAAAAATCAAAAAGCCAAAATAGTTGAAACGTCAATCTTCCCAAAATGGGCCTTTTATATTCACTTATGTTGACACTAAGGTCTTGTTTAGGAACATGTTATTTTAGTAAATTTTTGAATTTTTTCGAAAAGATATGTAGAAAAGTAGAGAGAGTGATGTGACAACTTATAATGACTTTTTGGATTTTTAGCTAAAATGTATAGTTGATAGGCCTCGTTTGGGAACATACTATTTTAGTAATTTTTTGACTCTTTATGAAAAGATATACAGAAAAGTAAAGAGATGTAACAATTTACAGTAATTTTTTGACTTTTTAACTAAAATATATAGTTGACAAACGAGACTTAACATGTATACTAGTTTTGTCAAGGAGGGATATTTGTAAAGGGTTTGGCTTCTCTCTTATCCGTGATCGGGCTGGAGGGTGCTGTTGAGACCGTGGGGTTCACCACGGATCCTGTTTTCATAATCCGAACCGTTCAATGTGTATAACTCATCAAGTATTATATGCCTGTAAAAAATCTCGTTAATTGGATATCGATAGCTATTTCATTGGATCAGATTTTTGTCAATCGTTTATTTTTTCACCATCTATTTTTGTTTATACAAAACAGATTGATATCCGATCAACGTGATATTTTACAAGTATATAGTAGTCGATATCTGATCACGGTTCAGATTATCAAAACAAGACCCCGTGGTAGGCCCTCACGAGCAGTGGTAGAGCCAAGAAATTAAGGTAGAGGCGGCACTTTATAATTTTAATTTTTTTTGGTGATTAGCAATAAAATAATAATAATTTTATGAGCTAAATTTAATTATTTATTATTAATAACAACTAATCAAAATTCTATAATAATGTGGAATAACTCGGACACAATAGTAATGTAAGTATGCAATTTTAGTACAAAAAATTACAAATTAAAATTCTTAATTTTACAAAATAGAAGCAAATCATTTATAGCATAAATCATCTTAAAATTTATATAATTTTTATTTGATAGAAAAATATTAGAGAGATAATATTGATTATAAAATTGTGTTTTGAATAGAAATTATTAGATAATCTCAGAATATTCTGTGGTGTGGATAACGTGGTGCTTTGGATATAAGAAATCGCAACTCACACTAAGTGATTCACCTATTATCTTCCAATTACCTAACAATAATGAGTTACCATATTTGATTCATAAAATTTAACACTGTAACGCCCTCAAAATAAACCCATAATACATAATATTAACATGCGGAATTATAAGGAAATAAAGTATCTTATTCCATTCATCAGAGTACCATGAAATAAAAATATCATAATAAATGTCCTATGGGCTTACATCTTGCCAAGCCAACACTTGGACACAATTCCATGAGTTCTAACTCAAAAACAAATAAAGCCCTAGGCTTGAAAATTTACAAGTTGTTCAAATAAAACAAATAAAATAAAGCAAGTCTTCGAGTCCAAATCCTCACAAGCTAAGTCCTTGGAGGTAGTGAACCACCTGAACCTGAAAATGAAGTTCCCATATAGGGTGAGCCACAGCCCAGTAGAAAAATACTAAACCAAGCATAAGAATTAACTAAAGCATTAGCATTCGATACATGGTTAACACAAGATAATCAATTTCCAATTTCATGACACGAATGTCTATATTGTCTATGACATATTGTCTACGACACCTTTCATTTTCCAATATTTATTCAACTTTCCAATTATATCATTATGGCTCAGAACCTGGCCAACTATAATAGTGATCCAGATGTCACAAAAATAAATGAGACTAAAGCTCAAACCACAACACTTCCATACTTCCAACTGATACACATTTAATGATGTATCATATCAACAACAAATAGCAATATTGCTATTATCAATAAGCACACATATGAGTGATGCTACTGGAGTCCATCCCCTATCTCCTCCCAACAAATCCGGTTTAGAGGTACATCCCCTATCTTCCCCTAAACCGTGGAGTTCATCCCCTATCTTCTCCAAACAACATGCATATGCAATGAAACACACAATTGCCATATACAACACATAATCAATACAAGTAATGTTCTGTATTAATTCAACAGTCAACATAAGTGACTTAATTCCAGTTATACCTAAGCCACATGCAAGGTCTACAACAATCACGACTATCCTCCACCGATAGCCCAAAACAATTATTTCTAAACAAGAAATAAATACAACAATGAATGTAAAACCAACATTCTCATAGGTAAGTATTTAAACTACCCAACTATATCATTAATCTCATAATTTCCCAACTTCATGAATTAAACCCAATTCCACATTTTTCCCTTAAATTAATTATACAAATTAATCTAAGCCAAAACCCTAAGGTTTCTCCCAAAATTACCAAACTACCCCCACATACCAAATTACCAACACTTAGGATTAAAGCGTATAAATGGAGTAGGAAATCCCTACCTCGAAGCAAGAACCCAAAAAGAAGAAGACGGAGATGATAGCCCAAATCCAAAGTGCTCCAAATCAACAACCGTTCAGATTAAATGAAAGCCCTCACTCTCCTCTATCTTATTTGTAAACCAACTAGGGTAAAAACACACCCTAACTAGATCAAACCTAGGAGAGAAGGTGAGTTGGGAGAGAGAAAACTCGTAACTAGGGTTTCTGGATCAAAAAGTTGTAAAAAAAACGTTTTAAAACTGTTGCTGTGTATTTAAACTGGACAGGCTCGCTCGAGCGAAGACATGGTCGCTCGAGCGACCAGACACATAAATCCACGCTCGAGCGAAGAAAAGCTCGCTCGAGCCAAAAACTCGATGCTTCAGGTCTGCAACCCAGAAGCTCGCTCGAGCGACGAAATGCTCGCTCGAGCGACGAACTCGAAAACATACACGTCGCTCGCTCGAGCGAAGAAATGCTCGCTCGAGCCAAGAAACACATCTCTCAGGTCTAAGTACTAGACGCAATCGCTCGCTCAAGCCAAGGAAAGCTCGCTCGAGCGAATAACCAAAAACGAAGACCTCGCTCGAGCGAAGAGAAGCTCGTCGAGCGACCAAGCCAAAACTGAACATGCAGACTTGATTTCTAAACCCAACCAATCTGCAACCAACCTGCTAAACACATCCTATAACCCAAGAAAAAGGAATTAAAGGACAATAACAACAAATATAACAGTGGAATCCACGGAACGTAAGTCCGGAAACAATAATCAAATGGGAAAAAGACCGGGGTCGCTATAAACACTATATTATTGATTTAGACCACCACATAAATAACATCATATGACGCTCCAAGAGTACTAAATAAACTACATATTGTGTGTGAACAATGCAACAAAAAAAAAAAATCAAAACTGAGGAAGGACACGTGACCCCCTAGCCCCGTTGTGGCTCTGCCATTGCTCACGAAGCTAACAACACTCTCCAGTCCGACCACAGACTGAAGGGAAGCCAATCCCATTTCGTAAACTCTACATTTTGCTTGACTATAATGATTAACTTCACATTAAAAACGCCATCAAATAATGATATGATAGATGATTCTAAAGAGAAATGCTATTGATCTTAAGGCTCCGTTTGAGATATATATTTGGGCTAAAATAGTTATAATAATAAAATAGGTTAATTTGGTTAAATAAGATAAAAATTACATCAATTTATAATCATTTCATTTTTTCTTCACGAAATCAAAAAAGTTAAAAAGCCTATCTCAAACGAAATTTTTAGCCGTAGGTTAAAATAGTTAAAAAGCCAACCCATATCCCAAACGAATCTAAATAATCTATTAAATTTTCTATCAAACCTTTCACATAGATGTAGGACTCACACTATATCTATGTGAGATATTCGATAAAAAAATTAATAAATTATTTAAGATCCGTAGCATAACTCTATTCTAAACTCTCTATTGTCATTCACCAGAAGGACACCAATTTTTAAAACTAATTTTTAACTAATTAAACTTGAGCATTCCAAACTCAACTTATTTACAACTCCAGCCTTTGTTTTAAGTCATGCCACTAGTTTGACATTTGGAAGCATTTTATTTTAATAATTTTTTAATTTTTTATGAAAAGATATATAAAAAAAAAAATAATATGATAATTTATAATAATTTTTTTGTCTTTTTAATTAAAATATATAACTATCAAACAAGGCCTTAACATCCACTTCCCTTTCACTAGAATAGAGTACCAAAAACAAGGGCGGTAGATTAAAAGTACATTCCATATGTTTAATTATAATACGAATTCCTTCTTGTAGTTTTAAAAATTACGTTTCACCTTTGAAATTTCTAATTTCATAACAAATCGTCATTTTTACTAATAAATCATCAAGTTAATTAACAGTTTAATGATGTTATAAATATATTTCACTTAATAATTTAGGTAATTTTGTTATTGTATAGAAGAACAATTATGAATTTCATTTAGTTAATTCTATTAAATAAAAATTCTAACAAGGGGATGTGTAATTTTTTAAACTACAAGAGATAATCTGTATTTTAAAAAACAAACTTCAAGAGTGTATTTGTAATTTATCCAAAAAAAAGGTGACATTTTTGTTTTTTGTTTTCTATTTAAGCTTTTTTTTTTTTTCTTCAAATTTTGAAACATAAACTTGTTGATAATTGTTTATATTAAAAAATAAAAAATAAAAAATAAAAACGAACATTTTCGATTTTTTAAAAAATTAGTTTCATTTTATCCTTCCTCTTGACTCCTCCAACACCATCCCTCCACACATATACATCAAACATTCTTTTCTTATTTTTATATATTTTGAAAACTAAAAAATAATTAGTAACTCAAATTTGAATTTTTGAAAGTTTGAATTTGTGCTTGCTGGATGACTGTCCAAACGACTATTCAGATGACTGGTGTAACATTTATCTACCGTGATTCATCGCAGCTATCACCTTTTTACCTAATGATCAATCGAACGATCGATAAGTTAACATTTAGACGATGTAACATTCTCTTTCAAAATATATGTATATCAAAATATGTTAAACAATAAAATAATAATATTTTGCAAAAGTTTTATGAGTTGGAACCGCATGAAAGTTCTTCAACGCACCGTTTGTGAGGCTTCGTTTGGCTACGTGGATTGAGACTAAAGGCTGGTTTGGCAAGACTAAAGGTTGGTTTGGCAAGTCCAAAATAATTTAAAAAGTCAAAAAATTACATAAAAAGTAAAAAAGACATTACTATTACAAATAAAAAATATTACAAAAATATTTTATATATTTTTATAATACAAATCGACTGAGCAACGTGACGGCCGTACTTGTGATAAAGACTAGGCCATTATACACTTTTTGGGGCAAAAAAAAAAAAAAAAATTACATATGTAAAGTCACAAAGTTTGATGGTAATGTTGGGTCCTTAGAGGCCCACTAAGGGTTCCGTTTGATAATCCGAACAGTTCAATATGTAGAACTCGACGAGTAATATATGTTTGTAAAAAATCACGTTGATCGGATATTGTTAACTATATGATCAAATCAGTTTTGTATAAACAAAACGGATGGTGTGATAGTTAACTGTTGAAAGATATCCGATCCGATCATATAGCTATCGATATCCGATCAACGTGATTTTTTACAGGCATATAATACTCGACGAGTTGTACATATTAAACGGTTCAGATTATTAAAATAGGACCCATGGTGGCCCCTACGGATCGACCATCACTGTCCAAACACGTTGCCCCGAAGGAGGCAATTATTTTCTGTTCAAGACATGTTGGGGCAGCAGGGCAGCCGTACAGCTTTGTCAACTTTCTTTCACTATACACTTTATTTATATAATTTTTTATTACACATTTTTCGTAAAAAGATAAAAAGTTAACCCAAACATCATTCTTTTTTTCCTCAATTTTTAGTTCAAAAAGACAAAAAGTACACTTATTTAGGACACCCCAAACAACCCTAAATTAGTTATTAAAGATAAAATAATTAAAATATTAATAAGATAAAATTTATATTTAAATTACAATCGTTTTATTTTTTTTGTCATAAAAGTAAAAAAAAACTAACCTAAACGAACTTTTTAGTTTCAAGATAAAAAAGTCTAAATTCCAAAAATCCAATTAAATTTTTTTTTTTTTTTTGCCAAACAATAACTTGAGTTTGTTTGAGGAGAGTTAAAATATCTAAATAAGTATAAAAAATACAAAATAAGTCAATTTAGTCAGTAAACACAAAATGTTACATTTAAATCATAATCATTTCACTTATTTCTCATAAATATCACATTCAAAAAAAAAAAAAAAATTTAAACAGAACTAATTTAGCCAGGTTAAAATTAGTTAAAAAATTAAAAATCAGACATAAAGTCTCGTTTGGGAACAAATTATTTAATAACTTTTTGACTTTTACGAAAAGACATATAGAAAAATAAAGAGATGTGATAATTTATAATGATTTTTTGACTTTTTTAATTAAAACAAGTAATTGCCAAATGAGCCCTAAGTCATCTTTGTGGAGAATGATTTACGATTCGTTTGGGATACAAGTTGACTTTTTATTTTTTTTTTTTGACTATTTTAATTTGAGATTAAAGAGTTTCATTGAGACATTTTTTTAATTTTTTTGACATTTATAAAAAAAAATGAAATAATTATAAATTATATATGATATTTATCTTATTTAATTAAAAATATTTATTTTATTTATATGATATTTTTTAACTTAAATGAGCATCCCAAGCGGGGTTAATAAATTGTCCTATAAAATATTTGTAGCGAGTGCGATGATCACGTGAGTTTGTGCACGAGGAATGTCCCAGGTGGTGCCACTGAAGTATCGCACACATGGCTTGACTTATGACCCTTCACGTCCCGACAAAAGAATATTAAAAAGAAAAACAAAATCGAAGGGCTCGTAATCCGAGAAATTTGAATGCGATTCGTACGATCACTTTCCACGTGCTCTCATTCAGTTGACTACGCACCACGGCTTTCCTTCTGGTCGGTAACGTGTCCCATTCTTTAATCTGTTTGGTGATGCAGCACTCTTTACATGACTGCCACCGTACTGCCGATGCGTCGCGTGGCACATCTCCTTGTCCTTTGCCATCGAGATTCTCGCGATTTTTGGTCCCCTTGATTTTTAATTTCTTTTTTTTAAATAGAATAGTAATTATCCAAAGCTCGAACGACTTTACACCATGTTTGGGAATTTAGGAGAGGAAAAAAGTCTCTGATTGAATTAGAAGGTATTGTTAAACTTGTAAAAGCTCATCAAAAGTTTTATTTTGATAATTTAAATTATTTAATATGTAGAAATTGTTGTGTAATATATATCTGTGAAAAATCACTTTGATTAAATATTGATACCTACGTGATCAAATCAAATTTCTTTTAACTGTTTATATTTTCATCGTCAAATTATTTTATATAAAACTGATATGATCACATAACTATCGACATCCAATCAATGTTCTTTGTCAGAAGTATATATTACTCAATAAATTTTCTATATTAAACGGTTTAATTATTAAAACGAGACCTGTGATAAGTTTCCACGGGCCAACAGCACCCTCTACTGGACTGAAGGGAAGCCAGACGCATAAATTATACTGGCTTGGAGAGGTATTGTTGGGCTGAGCTGAGTGGGCTTACTTTTGAGCCCCTCCTCGATATGTCAAACCGTTGATATTTTGGTCTCTTGATAGTAGGGGTGAGTATGGTCCGGATTGGATCGGATTGGGGTAAAATCAGGACCAATCCGTTATCTACGGTTCCTAAAAAATTGAAACCAATCCAATCCGTTTAAATCATGGAACCAATCCGAATCAATCCATTTAAACACGGATTGGATCGGTTTAGGACCACGGATTCACATAATTAAATAACAAAAAAATATATGTATAACATTTTAATTTCATAAAAACATAAACATAGCGCTATATTAGTTCCACAATAACAACATGTTTTTCTATAATAGCGACATACTGTTCTAAAATTTAAACAACCCTAAGAAAATTGGTTTCACCATAAAAATTTAGATCATTATAAATTAAAACTAAAAATTAACAAACAAAAGTAATAAAAGAAGATATTATACGGGTTTAGGTTTGAATTTAGGTTTTATATAGAATAAGAGAAGATACTATGAGAGAGGATGTATAACAAAAATATAGACTATTTGCATACGGTCCGAATCGGTTCCAATCCAGAACCGTGAGGTTCAATCCGGAACCAATCCGTGGACTACGGATTTTTAATTCTTCAATCCGGAACCGAACCACGGATTCAAAAAATCAATCCAAACCTATCGGATTGGACTGGACCGCATCGGATTACGGATTTCACGGATTCTTTGCTCAGCCCTACTTGATAGAGATGTTAAAAGTATTTTTTTGATTTTTATTTTTTTTTTGAGTTATATTATTTTTTAATTTTTTTTTAAAATATCAAAAAAATTTGCTTTTAATTTATTTATCAAAACAATCTGTAAGGGTTTATCGAGTATATTATTTACGTAAAAAATTAAGTCAATAAAATAATAAAAATTACGTATTCAGATCAATTTTATATGAAAATAGTAGATTATAAAAAAATAAACAGTTCGTACAAAATTAATCTGGACACATGAAATCTCTTATTCGATTGACTAGATTTTTGAAAGAATGATGTATCCAACGAACCTTAAAATCTGAACAGTTTATATCATCGAAGTGGAACCTAAAAATCAACCCACTAGATCGAACTGGAGATGGAGACAGTCCAATCTGAAAAGTTTACTTATAATACAAATTATTTGTTGTAATTTTAAAAATTTTACAAATTATCTATTGAAATATATTGTTGATATTATTAAAAACTTAACTTGGTGGTTAATTAATTAAAATGGTTATTTGTTATGGGATTATAAATTTATAGGGAGGAGATGTAATTTCTATAGCATAACAGGGAAATTACATTTTATAGGGACAAGATGTAAATTTATAGGACAATTTATATTTTAAGTAAAGTCTTAAGGAATTTATTTGTAATTTACCCTTAGTTTAATACAGGGAAATTACATTGGACTTTCTTTACATTTAGGGGGGAAAAAAACAGTAAATTTTATAATTTTAATATAATTATTAAATTTTATTAAGATTTTAATTTATATACCACTTAATTTCCTTTCTAATCAATAATTTGTTAATCAAATAAATAGAAAAATAATATTATCATCTATTTTTTTGCTAAAATACATTTTTTTTTCTTCTTATTTATCCTTTGAAGGTATCATCTGAATTAAATCTAGGTTACTTAGATTTATTAAAAGATACATCAGTATAATTATATTAAAATTATAAGTTTTTTTTTTTTCCCTTCAAATTTTAATAGTGGTTGGTGTAAATTTTATATTAAAATAAATATTTAAAAAATGTAGTGATAAAATTTTACCCAAATAAAAAATTTCAAAGAAAAAAAAAAAGTCACAAAAATGATGTAACAATGTTATTCATATGTATTTTCTTTTAAAATAAAAAGTTTACATTAAATTTCATCATTTTATATAGATTGTGTGATAATGTGTAAAAATATTACAGACATGAAAAATACTTTTAACATTCAAGATATTACCAGTAGGAAACTCTATTCATAGCAAAATAAATAAATAATCAAAATGATATAACAATGTTAATTTTGTAAATAAAACTCATCTTATATTTTACTTTAAAATGAAAGTCTTAGTGTGAAGCAAAAAAAAAAAATTGTTAATTGGTCCAATTTAGACCAAACAGCACTGTTTAGTTAGATTTTCTCAATACATAGTTTGGTCTTGATTCTTAGGTAAATCATACATTATAGTTTGATCCATAATTTTAGTTATGATTATGATTTGGAACCAAACCAAACTATTTAGATTATATATATATATAATTACTATTTATGATAGACATTGAAATATCTTATTAATTCTATATATTCATAAATTTTTAACCTTTTGCTTACAAATGTGTTCTTGTAAAATAATAGTTCTAAACATTGTTTGTTTGTAAAATGACGATGTATTGCTAAATTTTTGAGTAAGTTGTGATTATATTGTGAATAATGACAAAATTTATAAAAATCGTGATTTCAAAATTTATCGGTTCTTTGGTCTGATTTCGAAATTTTCATGATTGACTTGATTCTAAATTTTATAAAATCATAAATAGTGGTTTGGAATTAATTTAATTCAAAATCGAACCAAAGACTAAGATGAACCATGCTCATTCCTAAAAAATCCACATTAAATCACATTATTTATTTTTATTTTTTTTATTTTGATTACTCTAACATTTTCCTGACCTAGATAATATCCCACAGATCTATGGCTAGGATATTGTTTGGCAAGTGTTCATTTTAGTCAAAAAGTTATGAAAAAAACTAAAAAGTCAATAACTCATACTAAAAAGTCAAAGATTCCCTTTTCTCTCTACTTTTTACACATATTTTCGTAAAAAGTCAAAAAGTCATTCCAAACATACTAATTTTTTTTACATTACATTTTAGCCAAAAAGCCAAAAAATTACTA
The DNA here is from genome assembly GCA_030407325.1 of Camellia japonica. Classification (NCBI taxonomy): domain Eukaryota; kingdom Viridiplantae; phylum Streptophyta; class Magnoliopsida; order Ericales; family Theaceae; genus Camellia; species Camellia japonica. The sequence goes on from JAPPVO010000019.1 coordinate 50,841,508, forward strand.
AAAAAACTTGTTCCCAAACGAGGCCTTTTATCAAGCTATTCATGATTAGGTACATTAAAATTTGTGTGACACAAAATAAGGCCAGGCTGATTTTTTTCGAGTCTGCTAATTTAGTAATTTTTTGGCTATTTGGCTAAAATATGAGCTAAAAAAAACTAATATGTTTGGGATGACTTTTTGACTTTTTACAAAAAGATGTACAAAAAGTAGAGAAAGAGAATATTTGACTTTTTGGTATGGGTTAATTGACTTTTTGATTTTTTTAGTGACTTTTTGACTTTTTGACTAAAATAGCCACTTGTCAAACGAGGCCTTAGGACTAGTCCTAACATGGCCCTTATACATTCAAATATATATAATAATTAAAGGCACATACTAAATTTTGAGAAATTTAGTCAAAATCTCTCTATTAGACTCTTATTTGGTGAAAAAGACTGTCCAATTTATTTTTCTTTATAAATCCTCAAAGGAGAAAACACATAATTGAGTAGGGACACATTAATTTTTTTTTTATTACTTTCTTGGACAATATTGTCATTAGAACATTATACTGTCAAACAGAGTAACATGTTACTGTCAAATAGAGTAATTGTTAAACAAAGTAGCATGTCACTGTGAGACAAAGTAACATGTTACTGTCAAACAAAATAATATGTTACTATTCTGTTACATTAATTTCAATTAATAATTTTTTTTAAAGAATCTCATAGTTAACATAGATCTTATTTGATAGATCTTGATGAGAGAATTTTAAAAATATTAATTTTATTAAAATCGACATTTACATCAAAAGTTATATTATTTTAAAATTAATATTTAATAATAGTGATATTTGTTAGACTTTTAAGAAAAAACTTTTATATTTGTTTTAATGCATTAAAATTTTATTATGAGAAGGTTTTGACGAAATCCCTCTAAATTTTCTTCTAAAAAATGGTAAAATATCAAATAAAACTCAAGCAACTTTCTCTCCCACTTTTAATTGTGAAATTATTATATATCATAAATAACATTAATAATTTATTTTATTTTTCTTGTGATATGTTTGATCAAAAGACAAGATTTGATCAACTTTTAATTTAAAAAACTTTAAATCTTGAAAATAATTGTAACTAATATAATCAACAATAATTCATAAGCCCGCGTTAGATTTTACTTGAGGCCTAAAAGCATATCTAATCTTTCATTAAATTTAAATGTAATGAAAAAATGACTAAAACTTTGCTCTAACTATTTTATCAAATTTGTATCATCAAGTCATGGGGGAACAAAATTTTCACTAAATTTTCACTTTATAGTTGGATGTGTATTGTGAGAGAAAAAATAATAATTATGAGTTTGATATAATATTTTGTCTTATTAATTATTTTATCATATTTTATATTTCATAAATTTTAGCCAAAAATCAATTTTTAACTTCTCAAACATCCCTTTAAAAAGTAAATAAACATTTGTAGAACATAATATATAAATATAAAGGCCAAATTATTTAGAAACCATAAATATCAATAAAAGTTTAGGGGCTTAGGTCGGCATCCTCGCCCTTGTGCATTGGGCCCAGCCCTCTGCTAACACTATTCTACCTCTGAAAAAATCGGTTATGACAAAATGAATTCTTCGACTGATATTAAAATTAAAGATAAATTACTTATCTCTATTTAAAATTTAAAAAAATATATAATAGATTTTATAATTTTACATATAATATATTAATTTCTTTTTAATAAAATTAAATAAATTAAAATTAATATAGATGCTGCCAAAAAATAAAACAACTAATATAAAAATATATTTTCATGTAAAAATAATGATAATATTTTTTTTTCATTTGTAGCTAACAAATTGTGATGAAAAGAAGAAATGTTAAATAAATTAAAATCACAAGGTATAATGTATTTATATCAAAATTATACAAAGTATTGCATTTTTTTTCAAAACTCAAGAGAGATCCGTGTAATTTACCGTAAAATTATTGTAGTCATCATAACTGAATAAATTTTTTTTTTATTTTAAATGATAGAATCAAACTTATAATTTTTTATTTACTAATTTGTTGTGTAATAAAAATTTTAAAAACGAATTATAAAATTATATTACATATATCACAAAATATATATAAAAAATTATTAATTTTTTAATATATTCTTTTAAATAAATATACGGACTAAATGTTACAACCTTTCAATGTCTTTCGCACAAGGACTAAAAGCAAAGTATTTCATGTCTATTTTTTTAATGATTTTAAAATTTTAAAGTGATTTTTTGAATTTTCAGATGGAATAGAGTAAAAAGGGATTATAAATTATAAAAACCAACTCATTTTTTCCCTAAAAAGTCAGACGACAGTAATTTTGGGAAAAAAATGTTATTAATTAGTCCATTGAGAGAAGAATTTTTGTCAATTTTATTAATTGTCAAATCTTAATTAAATTGCAAGGTTGTAATTTATCGAGAAAATGACGCACCATTAAACTACATTTTACTTTATTAATTATAAAATCATACAAATATTTCTTTCTGAAGAGAAATAAGAGGATGCGAAATCATGCATTTTTTTATAATTGAGACGGTTATAATGTATAAATTTTAGATGAAAGTTATAAGATAATGTTTGCATATAATTAAAGAAAATGATATATAATTTCATTTTTAGATTCATTTTTTAGATTTAATAATGTGTAAGTGATATGATTGGTTAATAATTACAGATAATATAAGAGAGAAGGTTGTCTTTAATATCTTAATTGATTGTCACATTACTAAACTTGAAAAGTAAGTTTAATTTTTAGTTTTAAATAGCAATACTTTACAGTTAATAGTCTTAGTGTAATTAAGGCCTCATTTAGGAACATGTTATTTTAGTAATTTTTTAAATTTTCACGAAAAGATGTGTAAAAAAATAGAGAGAATAATGTGTCAATTTATAGTAATTTTTTTAACTTTTTAATTAAAAGATATAATGACGAAGCTAAGGCTCTTTTGAAATTTTAACTTTGATAAATTTTTTAGGGTCTGACTTTCCTCCAGTCCCAGATTTGGAGGGTATTGTGGGCCTGTGGAGTTTCACTTTCGATAATCAGAATCCTTTAATGTGTAGAACTCATCGAGTACTATATGTCTTTTAAAAAATTATGTTGATCGGATATTGATAACTATATAGTCAAATACGTTTTATATAATAATAAAAAAAATAGAGAAAGAAAAAATAAACGGTTGATAAAAATTTGATTCAATAAAATAGCTATCGATATCCGATTAACGTGATTTTTTATAAAAATATAATACTTGACGAGTTTTATATATAAAACGATTCGAATTATTAAAATTGAATCGGTAGTGAATTTTCATGGACCTAATAATTTTTCCAATTTAATCTGAAATTGGAGGAAAGCCAATCCCAATCTTATAATAGACAATTAGAACTGCTCTTAGAAGGATGTTAAGTCATAAGATGAGTCATGTTGGACTTTTCAAAAATCTTCAAATGTAAGGTGGTTTGATTAAATGACTGATAATGAAAGTGGGAATAGAGATAGCCGTCCCTATCTTTTGCACAATAATAATATAGTAATAAGTGATAAGGGACTCAATTATGTATGTCAAGTCAATGTTGGCCAATTACAGTCTAGGAGTGAGTTTGGTGGCTCCCCTTGTAGGTGTTGCAATAATCACTTATATAGTGGTGGTAGATTATTGTAGGTATGATTTTGTAAATATCGTTGAATTTGTTAAAATTATATTAATTTATATTAATTTGCATTGTTTTAATTGATAATCTCGATTTAAATTTTAAATTTTATAATTTATTTTTTAAATCGAATCGTTTCGTTCGGTTATAATTAATACATATATATGTTTTAACTTCTAATGAAATATCAAAGTAAAAATGAGTGTGAGAGAAATTTAAAATATGAAATGTATTACAAATTAGTAATTTATATATATGAGACATATTATGTGAAATTACTTTGTGTTATATATATTAAAAAATATTATACAAATTAGTGTTATATATTATGCAAATGTATGATAATTAATTAGAATTTCTTTAATCCGTCAATCCATCAAAAACTGCTCAAATCGTAATTTGTCAATCTGTTAATCTGCCAATCCGCCATTCAGTTTACAATTTTACTCTCAAATCGCCTGAATCGCACCGCTTACACCCTAATTGTATGTAAACTAATAAATTTTAATGTAATATTTTTTTGTGTGTGTCATTTGGATTTTTATATCGTTAAATAACATAATTTTAATTCATAATTTAAATTTTATATTAATTTAGTTTAATTAATAATATTATTAGAATTTTTAATAGAAATAATCACTGAATTAGGTGAGGTTAACTTAATAAGTTGATTAAGTTTATAATTTTGTCTCTAAAAGAATAACGCGTGTAGCTTATGTGCACATTTTTTCTAATAAAAAAATGTTAACAATTGTAATTAATTAGGTCAAATTGAGACAAAGTAAAAAAATTGAGAGTCAAAATCGAGCTAATTAAAATTATAGGGACCAAAATGACACAAAGGTCAAAGTACAGTCACCTATCTTGATATTAGAAAAAAATAATAAATCTTACATTTTTTACATAATTACACTAATTAACTTCTCTTTTCATAATGTTAAAACAATTGAAATTAATTTAAATAACGCTTAAATATTAAAATAAATAATATAAATATACATGTTAGTGAGAAAAAAGATGACAATATTATTTTTCATTCATATTACTAACGAATTACTAATAAAAAAATGGCCTAACTGTTAATTGGATTAAAAAAATCTCAATGGAAACCAGTGTAATTATGTCAAAAATGTGGGGATAACAAATTTTTCTTTTTATTTCAAGGGAAGGGAGGGGAGTGTTATTTACCTTTATTTTTTTAATTTTTATTTATGTGACATTTATCATATCATTAAAGTAAATTTATTTTATATTTTAAACTTTTATTATTGCATGACACATCAATCAATAAGAAAATATTTATAAAATTTATTAACATTTTTGTGAGAGTTGAATTTCTTTTAAATTCAAATTTAAAAATGAGTAAATTGTTTAGATTTGTAGGGCTTACCACATCTTTTTTTAATGATTCGAACTGTTCATTTCATAAGACCCTCCGTGTATATCATCTATGAAAGAATTAGATCAATTTGATAATTATAACATTTTTATTTTATCATTTTTCTACAAAAATAGACGATAAGTGTATTTTCAAAAATAAATATTCATTTTAGAAATAAACTAATAAAAAATAAAAACATTATGATTATCGAATCCATTTAATTTTTTATTATAAATGACATATATAAAAAATTATATAAAATAAATAATTTAAACCGAATAGTTATCTCAAGTTATAATAATGTTTTCCACAGTGGATTAAGTGGGCTGTCAATGTTAAGGAGATTTGGAAATCTGAAGTGAAAGGAAATTTGATAGAATTGATATTTTCTATTTTTTTTTTTTTTGGTTTCTAGAAATCTACAGTTAACATAGACATTTTTGGCAGTTCTGCGTTTACTGAAACAAAAAATGCCATCAAGTATGGTGGAGCCAAGCATGGATTAGGAAACAATAATGGCTTCAACGGGCCCCCCAGTGAATGGGCTATGCGGATATAGATATGGGTTATTTATATTAAGATTTTTTTAATTATTAAAAAGTATTATTTTAATCTAAAAAATTATAAAAATATATAAATAGACATTTTAAATTATTAAAAAATATTATTTTATCCTCTAAATTATAAAAGTATATAAATGTCCTTAAATTATAAAAATATACAAATTAAACCGTTAACGAAAAGAGGTCCATTTATACATTTTTATAATTTAAAAGAATAAAGTGATACTTTTTAATAATTTAAAAATTTATATGTATATTTTTATAATTTAAAGAGTACACGTAATACGTTTATGGGTTTATATGTAAATTACCCTAGAGATGTGAATGGAAAGGTACATTTATAATAATTAAAATATTGTTTCCTCCTCAAATGTGATTATATTAACTTTCTTAATTAGTTTCATTGCTTCATACGTCATATATCACTCTCAAAAATTGCCAAGTAATTTTGGGGAGGGTTATGTCCATTTGGGATCTGCTATTTTGCATAGTCAAGTATTTTATTTAATCTTTACTATTATTACTTAAAAATTCCTTTTAAATTTAACTGATTCAAATTTAATAACTACTATTGATTTACATATAAGTGAGAAAGTTGAAAAATATTTACAAAAAAATAAAAAAATTAATTATTAATTAATATTTACAATTTTTTTTCGTTTTTTTAAAAATATTTTTTTGTCTTCCCACTAATATGTAGTTTCCCTTTATTTAATTGTGTTGCACACAAGTAGAGTGTTCCTACACCTCTAGACTATACTACCTATAGTATTATAGAGAAATGAGAGAGACCCCCACCACCCCTAGTGAATGCTGATTGATTCAAAAAAAATTTCTTTTTTCTTTTTGTCCTCCTCTCTTTGACCCTCACGTGTATGTGAGGGTAGTGGGGGTCACCCTCAAGTGAGGGCCTGTATCAGTTTTGTAGTATTATATAAAGCAACACAATTCAAAAGATTATAAGTGCAAGCATTTGCACCCACTAGTTTTTTAATTACATTCACAATCCTTAACTCACATAGTTAAAGACGGTAATTACCAAAATTTGTCATATCGAAGGGCATAATCTGAGCATAAATACAACTTCATTTTGTCATATCGAAGGACATAATCTAAGCATAAAGAGTCTTGTCAGTACCAAAATTTTAATCCTTAATCTCTTAATAAGATGTAAAATTTGGAACTAACTAGATTAGTCAAATTGATGTGAAAAACATAATAATAACTTTCAATATAATTATTTCCAATTTTAAAAACCACTTGATTGTTAGTCCTCTCTCCCCACTTGATCAAGAGAACATACTCTTAAATTTTATTTCCATGTTTAATTTGTTGTAAGAATTAGTTTTATTTTTTATGCATATTCATATTTTTTTTTTTATTTCCAGTTTTGGCAAATGTCTAATATGGTTTCCCTATGATCTTGATGCTTGCCAAATTTAGTGTTCATTGGAGATCAATAGTCATCTCATCCATGTACCCCTTATAGATAGAATTATAGAATTATATTTTTATACTAAATTAAGAGTTTGTGAATTATATAAAATTTTCAATCTCTAATTAACCTGATATTTATCAAAGTAATGATATAGCCTCCGTTTGGGAAGTGAGTTGGCTTTTTGGCTATTTTAGCCTGGGCTTAAAAGTTTGATTTGAGAAGGGCTTTTTGGCTTTTTTGAATTTTTTTGTGAGAGAAGAATGTAATGATTATGGGTTGGATGTGATATTTTGTTTGTTATGGCTAAAATAGCCTATTTTGTTTTTTGTGGCTAAAATAGTCAAAAAAGCCCAAACCAAGACTTCCCAAACGAAGCCGAAACAAAAAAAAATTCATACAGAATTTATGTAAAACATATGGCTAAATATTAATTTTTTTAAAAATAAAATATTCATAAAGATATTTTTTATTTACAATAAGTTGCTACATCATTTTTATTATAATTTTTATATAAACTTTTTTTTTTTTTTGTATGAATATAATTTTTGATGGACAAACATAAAAAGGTAGACGAAGAATGCATCTGAGCAGTGAGTTTTGTGAAAGGTGAAACGAATAGAAAGTCTTAGGTTCCGTTTAGAAATAAGTTATTTTAATAATTTTTTTATTTTTATAAAAAATGTGTAAAAAATAGATAGAGTGATGTGATAACTTATAATGACTTTTTAACTTTTTTAATTAAAATAGTTACTTTCCAAATAAGGTCTTAGGATAAATTAAAAATATATCTCTTAAAATTTGATTAAAATACGAATTGTCCTTCGTAGTTTTGGAAATTATATCCTACCTCCTAAGGTTTCTAATTTCATAACAAATCATCCATTTTATTAATGAATCATCAAGTTAATTAACAATTTTTAATAATATTAGAAATATGTTTCAATTAATAATTTAGGCAATTTTATTATTGTATAGGAGAGTAATTATGAATTTTATTTTTTTAGTTAATTTTGTTAAATAAAAAATTCTAACAGTAGAATATTTGTAATTTTTCAAACCACAAAGCACAATCTGTACTTTAAGTAAACTTCGGGAGGTGCATTTATAATTTATCAAACATTTTAAAGAAATCTAAAAACATTTTATTTTTTACAATAAGTATAAATAAAATTAAAATTAAAATTAAATACATATATGATTATTTTGGGATAGGTATATAATGAGATGTGAAATTCTATAGTACACACCTATTAGGTTTTGACTGATTATGGTGTTAATTATGATTTGATTATATTTTATTGTGAAAATATTTTTTATTATATTTTATGTGATGTTTGATAATAGAATAATAATACGCTTAATGAAAGAAATATCATGAAAAGTTTTATGAAGATTCTCCACTTTTGAATAATTTGCAGTATTTTATTATATGTTATATCACAACACTATACTAAGGCCCCGTTTGTTTTGGGGTTAAATAGATGGGAGGGGATTTGATGGAGGTAGTGTTATTTAGTGTTGTGTTTGTTTGTAGATTTGGGGGGGGATTAGGATGGAGGAGTGATATAGATGGAGGTTGGAACGGTTGAGATGGAGGAGGGATGGATGGTATTAAAATAGTGAGGGATTAGAAGTTTTTTTTTTTTTTATATGGGAATTTTTTTTTAATATTAATGTTTTTTTTTTAATTTTTTTTTTGTTTTTAATTTTATAAAAATTTAACAATTCCTCCACTAACAAATATCATCAAAATACACAATTTTTTTAATCCCATCACTATCAATCCTCTCACCTATTAATTCCTTCACTATCAATCTCCTCCATTCTATCTCTGAAAACAAACGGGGCCTAAGTTGCAACCTATTAATCATAGAGCACTAGAAGATAAAACTAAATCTATATTATTTGCAAACTAAGACTTTAAAACTAAAACATACTTACATTAAGATAAGAAACTTTTTTTTGTTTTGTTACTTATCACACTTAATTATTTCTTAAAATTTCATGAAATTTTTTATAATGCTATTTATTTTATAAAATCTAACATTACTCCTGATAATAACTCATTATTTTTTTAATTGTGACTGAAAATAATTTAAATATAAAATTTATAATAATTAATATTATAAATCTCATAAATTACATATAATACATATCATATATATTTTAATTAATACCCCAAATATCATAAATTACACCACACCGTGTGTATTTTAAAATGACTTGAGTGAGATGGAGTACGAAAAGAAACATGCCATGTTATGAGGAGAAATTTTTTTACTTTTTTTGCTCTTAAAATAATGTCACGTGATGTTTTAATTTGATATTTAACTAAACTAGACACCCAATTTTTTTTAATGTGTTTTTTTAAATAATTGGATAATATTAAGTAATAATGGTGTAGAGTAGTAATCGAAACAACAATTATTTAGACCACTAAAAAATACACTACTAATAGTACTAATACATTGGAATGACAAAAAAAATAAAAAAATAATAAAAATAAGGCATAGAAAGTAGACAGAATCTACTGTCACATCATTAGTGCTCCCTCTAGTGATCCTTTTTTAATACTCTCAAACATTTTTCTAATTGAAAACCATCAAATAATCACTCTATTATGAGTGATAAGACTAACTGAAAAAAAATTAATAAAGCATTTTTATCCAGAAGAAGTGATTAGTGACATGACATTAAAGTGAGAGGGTTGGCTTGTTCCCCACCATAAAGGTGTTGTCTATTATTTTTCAAAATTATTTTTGTGTTTTTTTTTTTTAGTCTTTTTTCTTATATTTAATAAATTTTTTTAAAGCATATATATACAAATTAAAAATGTGCAAAAAAACCTATAACAAAAATTATGAAGACAAAAATATATATATATATATATAATATTGTAAATTTGTTAAAATATCTTCACAAATATTATATTCTTAGTATATATAGATTAAGTGAATCGAAAAAAAAATTAAAATATAAAAATTAGCTAAAAATTTTTAACAAAATTTTAAAAACTGATCAATTTTAATATTTTTTTATTTTTATCTCGCCTTGTTAACAAGTATTTATTTTAATATTTTTTATTTTTATCTCGCCTTGTTAACAAGTATTTTATTTTATTTTATTTTTAATATTCTTTGCCTTTTTTTCGTGTAGAATATTTGGAACAATAAGCATTATTTTTTTTTCTTTTGCGCCTAGAAGGGTGATTATTCGATTGTTTTAGAGTACGGTCACGTGGTACTTCATGATAGTATGATTGGTGATTGGTGCCTTCTCAATCATTATGTTTCTTCATATTTCTCAATCACTTAATATAAATAATTAATATTTCACTTTCTCCACCAATCATAATATCATAGCACATCACGTGGTCGTACTTCGGGACTACCGAATAATCACCCAAGGTGAAGAATTATATAATAATCTCAGAATATACCACTTGGCCATATGTCCTCATCAATCATCATTGCTTATTTGCGTTGGATGATTAATGAACATGAGAGGATATAATGGATTATTTTGTTGGTTCATTGAAAAACACAAAGGATATAATCAATAGTGATTGATGAGAGAATATGGTTATGTAATACTTTGGGACTGTCATATAATTTTCCGCTCCAGAGTTACTTGTAAGATCCAATAAATATTGCTTTACGTTTGGCACAATTTCTTGCAAGTTGAAAGTTAATAAACAACAATAAATACTATGACACAAATTGTCTAGACCATTAGTTATGGGGCATGATTAGGTAGTGCTCCAAGAGTGTTATAATTGGTGGAAGAATATAATCTATAATTTTGTGTTAAGACGTAAGGAATAGCATGAGACATTGTGTTTTAGATGATTGACAGGACTGACTATATGGTGCTCAAGGGCACCGAATAATTTTCCATCTAGGATCTAACTTACAATTCCATATTGGTCAGAATGAAGTGTGTGATGGAGATTGAATATGTATTGTGAAGTAAAATTGTTATGATTTATCTTTATCAATTCATAATTTATTTCAAATATATTTGTGTGGTAGAAATTAAATTGATGAAATGTGGAGTTCATGAGTAAAATGAATTTGAACTATTGATACTTTTTTTAAGTAAACTCTGAGTTTGTAATGTTGTTGATTGTAAAGTTGATGTGCAAAATAAATTAAAAGTAATAATTTTTAAATAAAATTTTTGAGTTTATATTTACTATTTTCATTGGATACTTCATGAAAGAAAACCAAAATCCAAAGATGATAGGCATGTAAACAAGTGAATGATGTCTATAGAGCTTAAAAGTGACAAAAGCAAAGTGATACCGATATGTTGTGGGATTGCCCCGTTGAATGTCATAATCAAAATCCTTAATTTTATAGTCAAAAACCAATGAGAGGGACATTTTTTTTATTTAGGTAATATATATAATAAAAATTTATACATGTGAATTTTTTATTTTAAAATAAAATACTTATGAAAATGAGTTTATTTTAAAAAATTTATTTCACATCATTCATGTATGAATTTTATTTATCGATAGAATTTTATTTATTATTATTATTACATTGAAGACCTAGTTATAGTCTTACTTTTAACAAGTCTTGAAGTTTAAGAAAAAATTTGGATATATCCCTCTACATATTATTATTAGAGTTTTAGAATATTGAAAATTTACCTGCTGTTAAGGTCCCTATGGTTTGAAATTTTAAAAATATAAGAACAAATTTTAATAAATATGTTAAAAAAATACCCTTATAATTTCAAAAACTTAAACTTTCTACAGGATTTCTATTGGTGTGTTGTTTTTTTCTGTCTCTCTACGTCACTTTGTCGCTCGTCGCTAAGCTCCCACCGCTCTCTGCCACCACAACCACTATCTCACTCGCTGACGACATGCAGTCCTTGACTAACTTTGGCATATATATGCTCTCTCTATCTATTTTCTCTTTCTAGAATTGCAAACTATTCGCTTGATATAATTTCATTGCTTCCTTTACACATTCATTACCGATTTCTACTTCGTTGATCTGATTTGGACTGTTGTTCATCTTGCACAACCACCATTATTCGTCGTTCATTGTTAATCTCTAATAAACATTATGTATGTTTTACAAATATATGTAACTATATATGTTATTGAATGATACTGAAATTTGTCTCACAATTCGATATTTATTCTTCATCCTCTGTGTCTTCATATTTTTTTCTTTTTTTGTTCAAATATTTTGATTTTGTTGTTGCACATTGAAATTTCATTGTATTCTACTATATTATTAATTTGTCACTTCTTTCAGTAAGTGATTTTTCACTGTGCTTTTTAGTTATTAATTGAAAATTTGTATGTTTTGAAAACAATGAATTTCAATGACTTAGTATAGTGAAATTTCACTTTGCCGGAGAGTTATGGAAAATTGTTGCTAGAAATTTCATCGTGCTATAAGTCAGTGAAATTTCACTCGCTAGAGAATCTTCGAAAATAGACCATGGTAATCACCGAAAATTTGTTGTTGACGACTGGAGGTAGCAGTTGGAAGTGGCATTGGCAGTGGTGATTGAAGGTGGTAGACTAATGAACAAGACTAAGAGTGATTTTGTCCGAAAAAGTTAATCCCTAAAACAAGCATATTTTAGTTATCATTAAATAAATACAAAATATTTTATAGAGAGTTGAAAAAGAAACAAAACCCTCAAATTTAACTTTCTAGTGAAATACTCTGTTTTAGTTTGAATTTTCAGAATATATTTATATTTTTTTTTTGGAATAAACTAAAAGCTAATTTAGCAAAAATAATAAATAAATAAATAAATAAGAGTCAAATTTCATATGATTTTTTTATTATTTGAGGGTAAAAATAATTTTTAAAAATTTAAATGAACTCTCGGTCCATAAATCCAATTTTGAATTTCTTCAATCTATCCTCATAGGAAAATTTAATGGACTCTCGGTCCATAAAATTTAAAAGTCTATGCTTTTGTAAAAAGACCAAACTATCCATATATTTAGATCACTCTCGTCTGCTTCTCTTCAAACCCTCTCTCCTTCCTCTTAAATATGACTCTCTCTCCTCATAGGAAAATTCTACCATACATGAAAGTGGTTTTTATGTATGGTACATAAAAAGATATGAACCATTAGATTTAGATAGGATTAATGCTAATCATTGGATGAGTAGATAGTAAAATTGGGAAAAAAGTAAGGTAGTTTTCTACAAAATAAAGTAGTTTTAGTTATTTTGAAATTAAAAAAATGATGCTAACTTACCATTTAGTACAAACATACTTACTATTTGTTATTCACTCACTTACTATTTATTATGAATAAGTTTACTATTTAAAATATTACCTGCTAAACAGGTCACCTTCATTTTTTGAAAATTGTTCCCTTTTTTGCATTTTAAATACATAAAACGATTGATATTTAACTATTTTCCCTCCATATTTTTGTCTTGTTATGATTTGTAAAAAGTAAAATATGATATGTAAATATTAATTTATTTAAATTTGTTACAATTTTCTAATTTTTTAAAAATAGTCGTTGTTGTGAAAAATTAATTTTTGATATAATATTAAAAATAAATAAAATAAAAAAAAAAATTATAAAAAAATGTTTTGAATTATAAGTTATTTAAATTATTTTTAAAATATTAATTTAAAATAGTTACTTTTTATTATTTTATTTTTTTATACCTACAACTCCTCAAAAAATCTTTTAGAAACTTTTATAAATTCATAATTTTGTTTTATCAATTTAATATCCATAATGAAATATGTTTCTTTCTTCTTCATTTTTTTTAATATCTAAAATATTGTAAAGCATAAATTGAAAATAAAATAGCTTAGAAAGAACTCTCATTTGCCAATATATTTTAATGTTTATAAATAAATACATGTACAATAATTTCTTTCTTTTACCTACAGCACTTGAAAACATTAATTGCTATATAAGAATATAGTTAATTAGAAAAATATAGAAGAACTCTCAATTCATTCGCATACATAATGAACAGGATTGTGTTTTTTTTCATATTTTTTCACAAAGAATAAGTGAAAGAAGGTGATTTAGATTTTACAAATTCAAGATAATTTCCAATTAATAATTTATTTATGTCTCTATCTCTCTTTTATTTTAACATTATGTGATATTTTTAATTTATAAATTCTAATTTTTTGTTGGAAAATCATTTCATTGAGTTAAAGAAAAAGTGGAGTTTTAAAATTTTAAGTCAAGTTTAATGAAATAATAAGTATAATTTCATGATCAGTAACTTAGGTCTATGAAAGAGATGTCTTATTGATTGGCAAGTCATGTTTAATTAAGTAGTAAGTAGAGTTTGATTATGTAGTAAGTGAAGTGTAATGAAGTAGCAAGTGTTTACTATACTCCACTTACTACTCAATGAACTTTCACTTATTATTTCACTAGACTCTATTTACTACTCAATAACTATGCGCCACTTATTATTCAATGAATTTTCACTTATTATTTCATTAGATTCTACTTACTACTCAATAAGTTTTTACTTATTATTTCATTACACTTCACTTACTACTCAATTTTGATTTCACTTGCATTAGACTCTATTTACTACTCAATGAGTTTCCACTTATTATTGTATTACACTTTACTTACTATTCAATGAGCTTTCACTTGATACTTCAGTAGACTCTACTTACTATTTAATGAGCTTTCAATAATTATTTCATTACATTTTACTTACTACTCAATTTTGGTTTCACTTACTACTCAATGAATTTCCACTTATTACTTCAGTAGACTCTATTTACTACTCAATGACCTTTTACTTACTATTTCACTAGACTCCACTAACTACCCAATGAGCTTCCACTTATTACTTCATTACAGTTTACTTACTACTTAATTTTTGTTTCACTTACTACTCAATGAGCTTCCACTTAATAGTTCACTAGACTGCACTACTACTTAATGAGTTTTCACTTACTACTTGAGTAGTAAGTGAAATTTTATTGAGTAGTAAGTAAAGTCTAAAGTAAGTAGTAAGTGGAAACTCATTAAATAATAAGTACAATTTAATTGAGTAGTAAACGAAGTCTAATGATAAGTGAAGTCTCATTAACTAATTATAATATCATTTATCATTTGGTTTGAACTAATTAATTTTATTAATATTTACCACAGATAGAAGACAATATTGGGATGATGATGATATTGACACTACTGAGAGCAACATTGGCTATCAAGAGAATATCGTTAGTTCTGATGATCTTCCAACTGAAAGAGATATTAAGTTTATGGATCAATAAACTGAAAAAGATGCGTTTGAAATAACATTTGATTCGGTAGAAAATTGTGAAAGTTAATATAATATGTATGCAAAGGTGAAAAGTTTTAGTATTCAAAGAGATCAGTTGTTTAAGAAGGACAAGAGTCATATGGTTATATCATTGGTTTGCTAAAAAGAAGAACATCAACAATACATACAATTTATTGAGATAAAAATTACCATTTACTAACACAATAGTAACTATTCATTATGATTTTACTCACCATATTCATAACAACATAATGGTTTTCCATGAACACATAATTGTTATGATGGCATTGTCACGACCAAAATTGAGTATTAAGTGAAATGTAATGAAATAGTAAGTAGAAACTCATTAGTAGTAAGTGGAGTTTAGTAAAGTAGTAAGCAGAAGCTTATTGAGTAATAAGTGGAGTATAGTGAAATAGCAAGTGGAAGCTCATTGAGAAGTAAGTGAAACCAAAATTGAGTAGTTAGTAAAGTGTAATGAAATAATAAGTGGAAACTCATTGAGTAGTAAGTGGGGTTGGATCAAATAGTAAGTGGAGTCTGATTGAGTAGTAAGTAAAGTCGCTAGTAAGCTAATTTGTAGCGAGGTTACACATTTTGTAATTAATGTACGAAATTTTGTGATAAAATTACACATTTTGTGATAGGGTGCATATTTACTAAACAAAATACTTTCTAATTTTACTTACCATTCCTTGTAAGACTACTTATCACTTAATATTTTATCATTTTTACCTTTTGGTATAACCATTCATTCTAAATCTACTTCTAATTTATTTTCAACCTACTTATCAATCATTCTCCTTATAAGTCCTTTTGATCTTAATTACCATTCAATAATAAGTGGAATATGATTGAATAGTAAATAGAGTTTCATTCAATACTTCTCATTTATAAATACAATATTTATCATTCATTTTTATTCTACTTACCATTTATTATGATTCTATTTATCATTTACTATTATATATAATATATATATATATATTTTTGTAATTTACTATAAGAAGAACAACGATGGAAACGTTTGTAGTACATAGTTGTCACTCAATATGATTATTTAATATGATAAAACTTACAATAATTCTAATGTTACTTAGCATTTAGTCTCATCTAATTAATTTTCTTATACTCTTACAGATGTGTTGTGGGGTGCTAAGAGGCATTACTTATTGACGAGTATGTGGAGCCTTCGTTTGGCATGCCAGGCTTTTTGGTTTTTTTATCCACAAAAAGATAAAATAAACTTTTTAGCCCAATAAGATAAAACAACACATCCAACTCATAATTATTTCATTTTTTCTCTTACAAAACTCAAAAAAGCCAAAAAGTCTATTCCGAACGAGATTTTTAGCTCCAGCTTAAAATAGTCAAAAAGTCAACCCATGTCCCAACGAATCCATTTTTTGCCCCAAAAAATAATAATAATAATAATAATAATAATAAATAAAAAAATTGAATGGCAAGTAAAATAATATATCAAAAAAGTATGTGTAAGAAAGTCTCATGAATTTGGTTCAATTGATTCAGTTTTATCGTCATATTATGTTTCTGAATTATGTTTCTGAATGTAGGTATGCTTCATTTGAGAGATTTTAATCTTATAAGTCTATAAAAATATTTATATGACCAAATGATCCATAAGTCATGGATATAGGATTTATTAGTATACCCGTTGATTTAATTACAAGATTTAATTACAATGGCTAGACAATTAACTTAAATTGTTTGATTTGATTAAAATAATAAAATAATTATTTTGAACTTAATTTGATTAAATTGAAGTTAATTTGGAAGAAGGCGCTATATAATTGAAAGGGTAATGGTTGATTTTTTCAATTAATTGGATACACCTCACGAAGTCAGTAATTCAAATCAATGGGGTTAGTTTGATTGATCAAAATTCTTACACCTCAATAGGGAGGTCAATAGTTCAAATTTCTTCACCTTTGTATAAGTCTTATTCTTCGGGAATTAATTGAACTTTGTATTTAATTTTCATTATTATGATTACAATTCATTAGGATTCATTATAATATCTTATAAAAATTATATCTAAAAAATGAAAGCAATCAATTAATCACCACCGTTCTTTTCCTCCCAAAACGTAAGGGTATTACATAAATTAACTTATCCTTGTTTAAATAAAAAGTAGAAACATTATAATTACGACCTGTAGTTGCCGTAGTTTTCAATTAATTCCGTTTGATTTTTTACCGGCTATAACCCGTTATAAAAGTTTTGAATGGATAGCCCAAATTGAAAGAGTACATCTAACGGCCAGTAATTAATTTCATGTATGGTACCTCAAAATCAGATTTACCTGAGCTTCGCCCACATCTCAGGCCCAGTAAACGCATTCCCCAAACGGAGACGCAAGCCTGGTGATGTGGATGGGTATGCTGTGGGGGCCATTGACCAGCTAGATATTTTTGATATCCTTTCAGTTCTGATTACGTTTGATGCTCTCTTATGCCCACTATGTCTTCCTAGTTTTATATATTGGAATTTATAGCTTTATTTGATAAGCTTTGTTTGGATTGAAATTAACATGTATAGAAATGTTCTGGAAAGGAATCTGTAGTTTATACATCTATATAATATAATGTTATTGTGCATGTGATGTTGTGATGTTGCAGGGCAACAAAGGATGAAGATGTGAGGTTTGAAGTCAGATGTAAGAAATTGGGCGTTGATTTCCGATCACATAATCAAACAAGGATGGAGAGCATGCAATAGAATAGATCACCGCGGCGGTTCATCCACCTGGAGAAATTCCGACAATCAAGTCAGTTAAATAATCACACAAGTATTCAATGGCACAAATTAAGCATAATTAGGGTGCCTCACTTTTATAATGATCAATGTCTAACTTTCTCTAAATCGTACTTTATGGGACTCTATTCTTCATAAGGACAACATTTATCACAACTCACATATGAACTTCCTTAAGAGTCTCATCTTTATCTAAATAGGTAACTTGATGTCATCTAAGACTTTTGTTCTCTATCTGAATATCTCGAATTCCGACGTTACTGCACCATATCTCGACAATATTATAACAATCTCGGCATCATAGATCGCCCATGTGACATCTCAACTAATACCTTGGTCACGTGGAGCGACCCTAAAAATACGTCCCCACATAAACTTTTTTTTTTTTTCTTTGGTGGTGTTGTTCAACAGATCCAGATTTGTGTATTTTTTTCTTTGTTGTTGTTGTCATCCAACATATCATCCCTTCTCTCTCTCTCTCTGTTACAGATTTTTTGTACAGATAGATTCAATTTTTTTCATTGTTTTTTATTTTATTTTTTGTGGCTATTATTGTTTTTGTTTGTTGATGATGATGAAAGATTACACAGATAGTTGTTGTTGATTTTTTATTGTTATTGTTTTTGATGATGATAAGAAATTGCAACAAATAAGGAGAGAAAAAGAAGATTTGATACCTACCCAAAAAAGACAAAGAAGAGTTGATCAATTAGGGGAAAAAATTGAAAAGATAATCAAATTTGGTCAGATATTTGAATAGATAAAGAAAAAAATTAAATAGATAGCCAAAAAATTTGAACAGATAATAAATTTAGGCAGATAGAATTTTATTTGGACAAATATTTAAACAGATAAGAGAAATTTAATTGAAAAGATTAAAAAATTAAATAGATAGGATAAAAAAAATTGAACACATAGGAAATTTTTTTGATATATAGGAAAAATTTTGAACTGATAAGAAAAAAAATTTGAATAGGAAATTTTTTTGAACAAATAGTCAACAGATAAAAAAAGTTCAAGTCAATAGATAATTAAGAGATAAAATAGGAAATAAAATGTCTTTCAAAAAATAAAATAATTTTTTACTAAATTATTTCACAAAAGGTGAATATTTTTTACCAATAAAAAATATTCATTAGACCTAATGCTTTACATAATTATTAGAGTGAATTTTTTAACAATTTTTTCAATTAGAAAATATTTTTTTAAATATTTATTTTTGTCAAATTAATTTCAGGAAAATTTTAAAAACTAATTTTGAATACTTCTAATAGTTGAGAGAGACATTTAACCAACACTTCTAATTTATATTCTTACAAGATACTGAGTGGCCTTGATTTGTTATAAAGACAAGTAAAAAATTGTGCGCCTACGAGTATATAGAAGACAAATGTGCAACATGGACCAGGTTTCTTTTTTTTTTTTTAACTTTATTTTTCTATTTGCGAAATGGGTATCTCATTACCACTGGGGTGGTGTTAGCCAGTGGTGAAGGCATTGCCTTTCTATAGTAGTGAGTTAAGTTTGACTTTTGGAGGGTACGAAATGTTGGATTTTCAATGATTCTCTTTAGAAACTTCACGTTATACTCCGATCAAACCTTGATTCTGCTGGGGGTGGTTGATAACTCCACAGGTGTCTCGGTTGTAAGTTCTTTCTATGGATTGGATTAAATAAGGTCAGTAACTGATTATCTTGAAGTCTGAGTCACGGATGTCGTGATGACATTTCAAAACATCATTTTTTACAATTAAAAAAAAGAGTATCTCATTACGTCATCAAAGTACGTTATTTAACTGAATATAACATCCATTTCAATAAAATATATAAATGGATAAGACTTTATAAAAAAAAAAATTATTGGATTTATTTCTCAAATTTGTATTCATTTATTTATTTTTTATATTTGATTTTGTGTTTGATTTATATTTTTAAATTTTTTGAATTTGTATTAGCATTCAAAACTGAATTTTATTAAAAAGTTCAAAGTAATCCCCTTATTGAATTTTTGGCAATATAGAAATTTTAAAACAAAAAAGTTGTACTGATAGAATAGATATTATACAACAATCATGCTACATAACTTGAATCCTTCCTTCCCCGAATCCCCCCGAATCCAAAACGACGTCGTTTTAAACGGTAGTTTTGTTTTACGAGGGGGATATTTAATGAAAATTATCTTACCGGTAAGAGAATTTTAATATATTTTACCGGTAAGAGAATCCAAAACGATGTCGTTTTGGATAGTCGGGGGATTCGGAGAAGAAAGATTCGGGGAACAAAAGATTATTGATTATACAATCAAGGGGTGGAAACATGAATCCCTTGATTGTTTTAACAGAAAGTTGTTCATGTAACATGGCCTCTCATAAATTTAATAATTTCACACATGAACATGGCAAGCTTTTGTGGAGCATACATATCAATAAGCTCAAAAAAGTATAAAACTTTCACTTGCAATATTTCCATTTCATTTTATTTTAGAATTTTAGTCCGTGGTTGTATAGCATTACTTGAGTTTATGAGTTCAACTCTTATGAAAAATAGTTGGATACCCTTATAGTGGTATTGCCAATGCTATTTTAAATTTAATTTGTATAACTTGTCATCCGTTGCATTTTTCTATTAAGATTTAAAAAAAAGAAAAAAAAGAAAAGAAAAAAAGAAGGAGATTGGAGCTAAATAGTGTCACCTGTCCTCCATATGGATAATTATGGACCCAAATAAAACCCATGAGTCCTCAATGTTTACAAGTTAACAATAGAGATTAGATAGCCAATCATGCTCATAAAATACTAGTCCCATGTGACTTGTAGTCAATTGGTCAATCCAAATAAATTTGGGATGGTTGATAAGGTTGCTTAAGATAGAATGGTTTGTAATCCCATTTAAGAGTCCCAAATTTATATGATAGATTCGAAGCGTAATGGGGTTGGCAATGTTATTGTTGTTTTTAAGGTTTTTATGCGTCTCGATATATTAATAATAATACTTTGGCAAAGTAGATCTAGGAAAGGAAAACTTAACTAAATCTTTTGTGAATCATTCTTCATTTTGCATGTGTTTTGATCAAATGAGAAAGGAACATACTTATTACTTTTGCTTTCAATGTGTTCTGGGAATCATGATTCCGTCTTAATTAAGTAAAAGATTATAAGTTTCTATATGAGTAAGCATGGCCACGTGGTGGCACATATGGTGTGACCCTTCTCCTCATGTTATATATATATATATTTGAGAAAAAATATTTTATGTAAGTTATGTAGTTAAGATAATATGGTGTCATATTTTTATTTATTAATTGACATTTAGTAAAAAATGAGATCAAGGTTTGATGTGAGTACCTCAAGCGAAGCAAAAAGTAATTTTTGGAGTTTCATTTTAATCACATGTCAATTAATAAGTAGAAATGATACACTACATCATTTCAATCACATGACATACCTGTTATATAATTGATTCTTTTGTGGTGTGATAATGTCACTAGGCCACGAGAAAAGCGCAAAGGAGAAGTTGGGAGTTCAACTTTTCTAAGATACTAATTTAACAACTGAAAATTGACTTTTGTTGATCTAAAAAATATTTATGGTTATGAAGGGGCACTTAGAGCATCTCCACTTGCATAGCTATTTTTAAGGTAGAAAAATTGGTATGCAATTGGATCCATCTAAACCTAAAAAGTAAGCTGACAATTGACATGTTTTGAATAATGATATTGCCAAATTCTTTTGTTTTTATTATTTTAATGGTAAAGACCCTACAAAAAGTTAAAAAAAAGAAGAAGATTAAAGTAAAAATATAGGTTGAGCGTGCTCCTTTTTAGAGATGTTAAATTTAAATATACTAATTTGTCACTTGGGCTTTCAAAAAAATTTTGACATACCAAATTTTAATGGTTCAAGTGGAGATGTTCTTGAATCTCAATGCGGTGAGGGCCTAAGTTCATGGAGTAGTGTCGGCCTACTGCGTAATTTAATTCTAGCCTAAAAAAAAAAAAAAATCCGTTACAATTCACAAAATATTTATGTTATGTTCGGTTTTCAATTTATAAAAAGAAAAAAAAATGTGAATATTTTTTTTTTAATTTTAAAAACAATAGCTCTAAGGTGCTTGCAAGGGTGAGATTAGAGGTTCAACTTTTCAGAATACTAATATAACAATTAACAATTAATTTTCACCAATCAAATAATAATAAAAAAAAAGCTCTTCATTCACTTTGTCATTTTCTCTTCTTTTCACATTTTGCTTACAAATTTAAGATTCAAACTATTCCTTCCAGAATTGAGAAGTATTTAATTTCAAAATAATTCTAAATTGATTGAGAAAATAAAAACACAATAATATTAGAAA
Source organism: Camellia japonica (assembly GCA_030407325.1). Lineage (NCBI taxonomy): Eukaryota > Viridiplantae > Streptophyta > Magnoliopsida > Ericales > Theaceae > Camellia > Camellia japonica. The sequence continues at coordinate 50,863,979 of JAPPVO010000019.1, forward strand.
TGTTGGTTTAGAAAAAAAGAAGGAAGAAATTATATTGAAATTAAAAAAATATGGTCTTCTTTTTGTAATTATCTAAATCATTGGGGAAATTTATTAAAAAAAAACTTGAATTAATCTTAATATTTGGGAGATTAAAAAAAATAGAGAATTATTGAAATATGTAATTAGAGAACTTTGTTACTTTGATTTCATCTAGGGGAAATCAAATTGGGAAGTAAAAATTTTTTTTTTTTTTTTTTTTTTTTTTTTTTTTTTTTTTTTTTTCCTAAAATATATTGGAATACAACTCTCAATAAGAGAAACTCATTAGGGAGTTGAACCATTAACTTCATGATACAAAATTTCTAGCCAAATGGAATAACCTCATTTTTTTTTGGCAATACAAAGAACATCAAATATATTTTATAAAAGCTCATTGGGCCTTTAATTTGATCATCTTGATAAATGAATGGACTTGGCCCAACGTTAATCCAGAACGTTTAAGCCCAAATTACTGCCAAACAATGACTAGTTTGCATTACAACAATCTTACGAAATTTGGGAATTTAACTCTTGAGCTCTTAGCAACATGCAAAATTTCTAGCCAACTAGACTAAAAACATAAAAACTTGTTTGGTGAATAAAAATATTTTGAAAAAAAATAAAAATAAAAATAGAGAAATATATTTAATGTGTTGTCAGAATTGATGTCGAGAGATGGAGGGTGGATAGATGTGGTGATTGATAGTGATGGGTGATCAGAGATGTCCGCTGAAATTAGTGGTTGGATGTCACCAAAGGTTACAGGATGACCAGGAGGATGCCAAAAGGTGGCCGAATATTATGATGGTAACCGCCTACCCCCAATGGAGAGTCGCCAAAGGTTGATCGAAGCTCACCACCCACCAATAGTAGTGACGGTGGACAGTGGTTGGTGGTGGCGGTGTCAATTAGTGAGAAGATAACATAAAAACTTATTTAAAAACAAGTGAACACATTTTTTTGTGTTTTCAAAGAAATTTTAAAATTTGAATTAAATTTTATTTTTTTGAAAACACAAATAACATACTAAAGAAGTTTTCATTTTCAGTTTATAGAAAAATAAAAAACAAAAACATAAAACAAGAAAAAAAATGTTAATAAACAAGGCCTAAAAGTTTTCTTCTTTCCCCCCCCCCCCCTTTCTTTGAGTGGGGAAAAAAAGAGAAATGCTAGGTGTAAGGAAAATTTGTAAGGAAAATGATAAGGAAAACTGTCTGCACCGTTAGATCAGATATGATCTCATGATCCAACGGTGCAGATGAGTTTTCATGAAAGTTTTCATGACACGTAGCATGACCCGGAAAAAAATTGTTGAGTGACTTTCATGATCAATAGTGGTTATGAAAAATCATGGCTCGTTGGATGCATTGATGTTTTCGCCTGCTGGTCCATAACAGCTTAATTTTTCTCCTGAATTTGCTTGTTGCCTGTGAATATATAAATAGGCTCGGATCAGTATACATAAACCAGCATGCATTTCAGTATAGGGACATGATAATGCCACATAATAATTATTCAACCAACCTAAATATTATTATGCAAAATAGTTACTCAACTATTTGTTCTCATCCATTTCATTGAAGATTCTGCAAATCTGCTGTGTGTTGTAAGAAAACAACAATGGCACACGAGACAACCCCCTGTATAGATTCGTCATCTTTAAAAAATCGAAGTGAAAATGGTTACGATGCCTTGTCCATCAGCTGTATTGGAATCTAAACGTTCGACTTGCTTGTCTCAACGATACACCCGTTCATGGCACCCGTTATGAAATGTACTTTCTGGAACATGACGTCCAGCTCACACTGCATATTTACACATTCATGGGAATATCAAAAATGAGAGAGAGAGAGAGAGAGAGAGAGAGAGAGAGAGAGAGGTTATTTTAATTCTCCTGATTAGAAGATTCACAACATTGCCAAAATGGCGATCCATGGTTTCAAGTAAGAGGTGAATAAGTTTTCCCTCCACAAGTCCCGACTGAAATACTTTAATGCTGTGTTTGGTTGGAAGATTTGGGAAGGGATTTAGAAAAGGAAAGAGAAAATATAGATAAAATGTGAATAAAACATACTTACATTTCATCTAGTTTCACACATCTTTTTCTTTTTCATTTCTAAATCCCTCCTTAAATCCTCCAACCAAACACAGCGTAAAGAAAAGAGCTAAAAGGTTAACCTTGTATTCACAAAGCATACAAAAGAAACATACAGAAACATGTTATACCCTGACTGGAGAACAACATGAGTCAGCATATTTAAAAACACCATATCGTCACCACCAGTTTTTCACCAGGACATACCTTTACCAACCTATACAAAATTTCTGAACAGGCAGCAAGAAAAGAACTTCAAAGCCCTGCTAATGTCTTTCCTATAAGAAAATATGATCTCTATGTATAAACAGAGAGCTCCTCATTTATAGTGAATGAATCAATGAGTGGTTGGATTCTATTCAGTTCCAAAACTTGTTCTCTTTCTCAAGGGATTTCTAATACAGTACACCAAACACACATCTGCTAAAATGTTTTATGCTCGACATAAATACTGGACTTGTGAGTTGAAAGTATTTAAATGGCCTATCAGTGAGAAAAATATTTTAAATATGTGGAGACAGAAGGAAACAGAGGAACTGATTTATGGCATTCCAGCATACATGAAATGATTTATAAGGAATCTAACCAAGAAATCAACAAACCAAGTATAATAGCCAAGCATGGGACCCTAACTCCATGACGGATAAGCAGAAAAATAATGCTTTAAAATTATTTTTACCATCCTTAATGTAGTAATGTTTTCGACCAACAGAAAAAAAATGCATCAAGCTTTGTAAGCACAGACACAGACATAAGACATGATCACAATACTGACGTTTTGACATGGTAAATTCTAAAAATGCTGGACACATACAACAAAGATGTTGCAAGCTGTAACATGTCAATATATTATCTTTTAAGCATGTTACATAAGAAAATATGCAATGTAATTTATTATCTAATTAATATTTTTACTTAGAATTGCAAAATGTGGATGAGGAAGCTCCATAAACATCATGTACATCATGGAAACTCCTTCAACTTGCTTTTTTTTGTACATTGTTTTTATCTTTATTACTTTTTTTTTTTTTTTCCCTGGGAGGAGTTGTCAGCTGTATACTTTTTGTTGGTCATGCATAAGTATTCAATTTAGACATATTTCAAGATACATTTGGGATTTCTTAGTTGCATTCTTAAGAATACAGGGCATTGTTTTTATTAGGAGATTCACTATATAAGTCATGTGAGGGAGTGTAAGAAATTTAATTGAAGTTCCGTACACATTTTTTAGAAGTGTCTCAAAAGTGTTGGTGTCAGATACATGCACGTTTGACACAGATATGACTCATCTCTAGAAATGTTTGTGCTACTTAGGTATTGAACATGGAGCCCTCACAATGAATTGACTTTGTTACAAGCTCAATGCCTTGAAACACTCACCAGCTGGTTCAAATAATGCTCAGCTTATTGTTAAAGGGTACTCAATTGTATTCATCAAAGAAGACACTTAGAAAAGCATCATTTATATAATTACATGTGACCAAATAAAAGCTTCATTTTCTTCATTCTACTCCGTCTAGGGATTCAGGCCTGAACAGAAACTTAGAATAACCATCCTTCAACAACTTGTGAACCAAATTCACATGTCAAACCACAACTATAAGAACATACCATCCAACTTAAAAAACATTGATTACATGCTACTGAATCTTTTTTCATAAAGATGAGCGATGTCATATACAATCAAAACAAAGATAATTCATATTACTATCAGGAAGACAGCATGGCACTTCACCCCTTAGCAGCAAGAAAGTCCCACTGGGGTGACGTTTCTTACTTGGAAGCTTGATTTCACACTCCTAAGTAAGAAACTCGCTCCCAATTGAGATAAAACATCTCAAATATCAAATCTTAAAGAAACAAAAGAAAACACCTCAAACTTATTCTAATATTTGTATTTACATATTATTAATTATACTTAACAAAGACAATTTGTGGTTGACATCAATCTTTAATATTTATTCATATTTTAAAACATATATTGCAACTAAGATGAAAAAATATTTTTTAGAAAATACATTGTTACAAATGCAAGGTTTGGTACATATCATGAGGTAGTTGGATTCATGAAAATCTGAATCAGTTGATTACAAATAGGACAGCTGAAAAAGTCCTTTCAGCCTTGCCTTACGTGAGTATAAAATAAGTCTTGATTTAGTTGGAATCTTCCTATAGGTTAGGGATATGTATCAATTTTGGTTGAGTCTTTCTATTTTATGACATGTGTTGTATGAATTTTTATTTAAGAAGTTAAATGAATAACAAGGCATCTTATAATGGGGTAGTTTGATTCATGTAAATCTAAAGCAGTTGGAGTACAAATAGGACAGTTGAACAAGTCTTTTGGCCTTGCTTTACATGAGGATAAGGTAAGTCTTTTGATTTAGTTGGAATCTTCCTACAGTCTTCCTATAATTTAGGGGATATGTATCAATTTTGTTGGAGTCTTTCTATTTTATGACATGTACGGTACCATTCTATGAGTTTTTATTTAAAATGTTAAATCAATAACAAAGGCATTTGATTAGCGTGTACACTTAAAGTGTGTAAAGCCAGAAGATTTGTGTTCCCTCAAAATAACCCAACTTGACTCTATTTATCTTTCGTTTCCGGTATTCAAAATAGATTAAACAAAGAGTGGCCTAGTTGTGCCTGTGGTATCCACATTTGTTGGTTTTGGCCCTCCAAGAACTTGATCTAGAGCTTGCGAAGATTCAGCACTTTCCTTAAAATTGAACTGCTAGTTGATTTATTTGAGCAGTGAGCTTATCAACATTTTCGCCATTTGATTCATGAGTTCGTGCTACCAAGTGGAAAGCAACGTAATAGCTTGGTCTAGCTTCTCTCACTCATTGATCCATGCCTGAGCTGTGATACCATTGTGGCACTCTTTATTTTACCTATTTTGACTACTTTGGAGACAGAAGAGCAACAGAGTCATGTTGGGTTGAGGGAGCGAATTCCTCCAGTTTCACACTCAGATGTAATCAGATTTTTTCTTATCCATTCAATTCTTAAGCAAAAATGCCATAGAATAGAATGACTCCAACAAAATAGATCCAAATCCCTAACTATAGGAGACTACAACTAAATCAAGGGACTTATCTTCTCCTCATGTAAGGCATGGCTAAAGACTTAGTCAACTCTCGTATTTCTACTCAACTACTTCAGATTTTTTACATGAATCAAACTACCCAATGATATGTGGGAAATGATATACCAGTCATTTGAATCCTTTCGTGAGTTAATCGAAAATTCCGAGATATCAGAATATTAAAGTATCCAATGACATGTAGGCTTCAGAAATACGACTATTGTTTATTGATCACAGGTTTGGTCCTTTTCAGTATGTTAGTAGAAAGTGAGAAATATTTTTCAAAGCCATTGCCGATAAAATAATCACCGAGTCCCTAAGACTATATCATAGCCTTCAAGTGGTAGTAAAAAAAAAAAAAAAATTCATCAAGATAGGACTCCTTGCAAATTAACATTTTTACATTTTCCTGGGCTTACTAACTTTTCTCCAGATGCCACCAACACCTTAAAATGCCCCCCTAAGAGTGGCTTCAAGCCCAACTTCTTTGGTAGTTTTCCACTCACGAAATTGTGAGTGAGTACTACCAGAATAAATAGAAACATAAAACGTATAAATGGTCACATGAACTTCGTCCCTTGTTTCTCCACTCTTGCAACTCCACAACTGACATTTTCCGCAAGATAATTGTGGGTGCGTAATAGTTGCTGTCCTATTAGGTTGGAAACTAGGTTTTGGAGCTGGTGCGTTTTCCCTTCACTAAGTTCAGAGTTTCATACAAGTGCCAATGGCAATGCTATAGTAGTAGATAATGTTGTACGTCTAGTAGCCTGCATATCAGCTCCAATCGAGTCACGCAAACCACAAACAAAACACTTACATGTCGAGCTTGTATAAGATGCTCAACTTTTGCAAGTAATTTTTCCAAATGCATCTAATAGTCCTGTACAGTACCAGTTTGTTCCAATTTGGTGAGTTCCCCAAAAAAATCGCATAACTGATTTGAACCAAAACGAGAGAGAAGCCTTCTTTAAACTCATCCCAACTGATGGAAGCCATCTCTTGTTTTAATAGTTGTTAAATTGTTGGGTGTCCCTTAGTGGATTGTAAGACCCAATTCAATTATCCAAGTGATAATTAATTAAGTTTGGCATTTGTTGAAAGCTGGCAGCTAGCATGCAGATTGGAAAGTCCAAATGTATGGAGTCTTGCTTTACATTTATAGTAATACTCTTGGCATCCTTAATTTTGATTGGCTCTTTGTAGCGACAGTACATTTGCTGGAGTTGGAAGTCTAATAGCCAACATTTATTGTTGGTGTTGTACTTACATAATTATTATCCATTAGAGAAATCTACAGCTTGGACTTCACTTTGTTTTTCCAAGACTTGTTCTTCATATTGCTTTGTCAATCACTGGAAGGGTTATCTATATCTTCGATGGTAACTTGCTGCTTCACAGAGTAGCTTCAAAGGGGCTGCCTGCATTACAAATTTGGTTTAGCTTTTTGGTATCTTCATTAGTTGATTCAAAGGACAAATTGTTCAATCATTTTGGTGAGGTCTGCCTCTTGTTTTTGTGATTTGTTGGAATTCACCTAAGGTGTTTGTGAAACCTTTGTAATCCATTTGTAAACAATCTGCTGATCGTGGAATCGGACTTTGATCCCTTGGACGTACCTCAGTTTGAAGGAATCACGTAAAAAAATTATGCTTTTCTTACTTATTTTTGAATTTTCTTTCATCTATTATACTCGTGGAAAACATCCATTTTTTGTTGAAAAAAAATAGATAAATTTCTCACAAGTGCAAATCGATAATACAAAAAATAATTTGTGCAAAAAGTAAATCAACCAAAGACGTAGAATTTTTACATAGTTTCCTCAAACCAAGGTACGTCCAAGGAACCAAAGTCCGATTTCACTATCATCACCTTGTTTATTAATGGATTTGAAAGAGACTCCAAGGTCTCACAAAGGTGACTTCTAACAGATCATAATGACAAGAGAAAGGACCTCATCAAAATCAACTGCACAAAATATCTCCGACCAGGCTAAAGAAGATATCAAAAGATGAACCAAACTATTGTTGCCAGAGGACCTTTGAAATACGCAGAAACTTCTTTTTTTTTTTTGAGCAGCAAACAAAGGATAGATTTTATTCAAGTAGAAAAATAACATAAAGGTTTGGTAAAAATTGCATCAATGTCAAACTAAACATCCCAACTATGTTGGCACCCAAAGCTTAACAAAGCTTACAAATCATATGCAATCCCAAACCCCCAAAGGAGTTAGAGAGATTCCAACTCTCCTAGATTTTAACTCTCCAAAGATCATTACAACGACACTTCACACCCTTCCATCGATACACTTCCTAATCTGATAAATGTTAAACAAAAATCATTAACAGAGTAATGGAAGTCTTTGAATGAAGCTTTGAGCCAAATAGCTACTCTGATGATAATTGATTCCTGATTCTGCAACTCTCCCATCTTTGGTTGACCACCATTGAACAAGCAATAATTTCTATATTTCCATATGGACCAAAAAGCAACAAGAGGAATAGCCTTCCATATTCTCCTCTCTATTTTGTTAAACCAGATGCTAGCCTACCATTGCTTGCAGTAGACATTCGACTAATCTAGGCACAACCCAGTGAACACCCCACCACTGCAACAGACCAGTCCACACCCTCCAGACCATGGGGCACAAGATAAGGACATGCTCTACTGTCCCTGGCTCATTTTTGCAGAACACACATTCAGAAGGTATACTCCCATCTAGTATTCCAATCCTCTATAGAAACACAGAGGTTTTTACCTTATGTTTTCAAGCAAGCCACCAAAGAATTTCACTTTGGGTGGAAGATAATTCACCCAAACTAATCTACTGATAAAACCCAACTCAGCAGCATCTACAACTGTATGATCATAAAGGGTTGAGACAAAAGACTGACTTGATTTGGCTACTAACCAAACTGGTTTATCCACACCATTCAAATTAATTGATGGGGCCAATCTCAGCACATCTTTGAGCCTGAGAAGTTCTTCATCCTCTCAAACAAACAGATGCCTTTTGAAGCTTAACTCCCAATTTTCCGAATTTCCTTTCTTTTCAACAAAAAGCCTTAAGGAGCCCCTTTTCTCAGTAGATATCCTGAACAATCTAGGGAATTCCTCTTTAAGACATATATCACCACACCATTTATCATGCCAAAACTTCACTCTAATCCCATTACCCACTACAATCTTGAAGTTACTTACATAGAAATGGAACAAATTGGCTCAATGCTCTGCTACAGCTAAGATGTCACTCCACAGTTTTGAGATTCTATTACCTTGATTCAGAAAAGGAAACCATTCTCTCCCTTCAAGTTTGTACTTGCTGCAGATCACCTTCTTCCATAAAGCTTCCCCTTCATTTGCAAATCTCTACCACCACTTAAACAATAGGCAATCATTTTCATCTCTTATTCTCCTAATACCCAGCCCTCCTGTATTTTTCTCATAGTTACCTTCTTTCATCTCACCATATGTAATTTCCTCTTCAAGTTTGTGCCTCTCCATAAGAATGCAGCTTGAATTCTATCAATTTCCTTGGCAATTCCTTCTAGCATCTTAAACAGTGATAGGTAATACACTGGCAAATTAGATAATACTTGTAGACACCCCATTTTTGACCGACCTTAAGACTCAGACGTCACCGATTGAGCGCTTGGTGATATTGGATATCTTGCTCGTTCAGAGGTTTCAGAGTCTCGGCTGCGAGCCTTGCCTCCGAACTTCCGAGCTTTTCTGTGCTTTGCCTCGGTTTGCGAACCAGGCTCTGTTTTCTCTGTTTTCTCTTCCCGAAGGGAGGGAGAGGTCTCGTAGACCATCTCTCAGTGGTCGTAGGCTACGTTTCGTGGTCGTAGGCCATTTTTCCCGTTTGGAGCCCGATTTCCGGTTTTTCGGAGTCGTTGACCATATGCCTCGGTTCGGGACCACTTAAACCACCTCCGTTTGCTCCGGTTTTTGGCATGCATCTCATTTTCTCCCTTTTGAGGGACACTGTGGCTCGAGAGACCAACTTCGTGGTCAAACGCCACCTCCGGTGCTTAACAGCTTGTTTTCGGGGCCCCGGGCTGCGCGTTTTGGCCCCCGAACCTTCGTTTTACATCGGTTTCAGTTCATTTTTGGCGGAGACCTTATTTTCACTGTTAGGAAGGTCGTAAGAAGGTGGGAGGCTAGCAATTGTTCTGAGGACCAGCTTTATTCCTTCATCGCTCTCCGTCGCTCGTTTTCCTCGCTAGAAAGCTGGTGTTGACCATTCCCGGGCCACTTTCTTTGGCCCTCAACCACATATTTGTGTTGTACACACCTAGGAGGCCACCAATATGACATGGCCGGCCAGCAATTGTTCCTGACCCTTTTGAACCCCTCTAAAAAGTTGGTTTTTCTCTCTCTTGGTTCACATTTTCAGGGTTTTCTCTACATATCTGTGTTGTGCACACATGGGAGGCCACCTTTTGGGGGTGGCCGGCCACTAATTCTCATTGACCCTTTTGACCCTGGCCGACCGGCCACCTGAACCCTCTGAACCTGGCCGGCCATGCTCCCCTCAGCTGGTTCCTTACAGCTGCACCCTCATTTTTCCCCCCAGATCTTGTATCCGAGGAAGGGTCTTTTGGGGGGGAAATTTGAATTTGATTTTTCCTCCATTTTCTCCACTCCTCCTTCTATAAAACCAGACCCCCAGCTCCATTTTAGAGGTTAACAAAATTGTTTAGAGCCTTGCTTACATCTCTTCCTCTCCTTCTCTTCAAGCCTCAAAACTCTAAAAGTCTTGCACCATTTACACTACAAGCCATAGCACAACACCTCCACTCCATTCCAGTAACTTGAGGCTGTTTTTCAGAGGTTTAGGAGCACCATTTCTTGTCCAAAAGCTGCTGTGTTGCTGCTCTACAAGGGTGAGTCTTCTTCCCCAATTTCTAGTCTTTTCTTGGTTCATTTATAAGCCATACTTGCAAAGCATTTTTGGGCTCTGACCCGAACTGTAAATAGTCATATTTTGACCCCATCTCCATGTTTGATCAAGGGTCTTACTCTGTTTGAGGTCTCCTCCTCACCCTTTGTGTTTAAACTCTCTTTTAGGCCTATTTTTGCATAATATTTTAGGCTTATTTTTGAGCTTTTTTGGGCTTGGTCATAAACTGTAAAATATCTTTTTTTGAGCCCCTCTTCAACATTGTTGAAGGGCTCTCCTCTGTTTGAGGCCAGCAGCTACCACTTGTCTCTTTATCCCTCTTTTAAGCCCTTTTCTTGCATAATAGTTTAGCCCTACTTGTGTTCATTTTCGAGATTTGATGTAAACTGTAAAGTGCCATGTTTTGAGCCCCTCTTCAACTTTGTTGAAGGACTCTTTGCTATTTGGGGCCAGCTTCTGTCCCTTTCTCTATTCTCTCTCTTCTTTTAGGGCCATTTTTGCATGGTAAGATTAGCCCTATTTTTGTTCATTTTTGAGACTTGTTATAACTGGAAAAAGTCTTGTTTTGGCATCATCTTCATTTTCATTAAGGGCATTTTCTTATTTGAGGTCACATACTTCCTTGTATGCTTGATTCCCTCTTATTTTGAGCCTTACACCCTAGCCCTTGTTTCATGCCTTGTTTGACCTTCTAGCCACTGGAATCCAGTGGATTTCCAGTGGCTTTGATGCTATTTTGAGCCTCCAAATCAGAGGGGGGGGTGACCCCTCTCTCACCTTGACTTGTTTGGTGGTCATTTTGGCCTTCCAAAGAGACCCTATCTTGCATGCTTTGAAGTCAAGTTTCAGTGTCAATTTGGTGAGTTTTGGGACTACCATATTTGATTTCCAGAGTTTTTTGGTCATGCTTCATGTCTATCTTGTATGTGTCTAATAACTCCTTGCATGGCCCTCTAAAGGAGCTCCTCATTTTTGCACATGTTGGCTGCATTTCAGTGGTTATTTGGACATATTTTGGTATATTTTATTCACTGATTTTTGCTGGTTTGATGAGTTCTTACCTGCTTCATACACTTGCCATGTAAACAATGTTTGCCAGTCAAAATTGCATGCTAATTTAAGCCATCTTGCTAGCACTTTTTGACCACACTCTAAACTGAAAAAGTTCATGTTTTGGGACTGCCTTGACTCTGTCTTCATGCTTCATGTTCAAATAATGCATGCTTTGTATAGCTATAAGTCATTCCATGTGCCCAGTTTTGAGTTTCGGGTCTCATCTCATGCATCGGGTGCCATATTGCCATGCTTCGGGGCTGTTTAGCATCATGTTTTAGTGCTGAAATTTGCTTGTTTTCATATCATGTTCCATGCCTTACCATGCTTTGGTACAGTGGCATTCGTGCCTTAGGTTCGGTCCTCGATTTGCGTGCATGTGTGCACGCATCTCGAGTGTCTCACTTCCATCTTATGGCCACTGATGTGAGTGTGACTGAGGTTCACTCATGTTGGTGTAAGTCCATTATGCATGGCGTATGCCATTTCATTTCATAGTATTGCATATGCTAGATTACATGTTAGAGCATCGTGTATGTCGTATTACATTGTGCATTGTGTATGCCATTTCATAGCATTGTGTATGCTAGGTTGTATATTAGTTGCATTCATGCATGCCATGCATATTGCATTGTGTTTGGGATAGGAGTTAGCCCGAGCACGGGAAACGAGGGACGTTTCGTACTTCGAGTGACGGAACGTGTCTCAATTCCCAGTCACCGACACTCCAGATTATCCATGATGGAGTTTAGGTATTGTTATGTTTATATGTGCATTCATTCCATATTGAGTCATGCAAATCGACTCCTCGGCCATCATGCATCGATATGCGTGATTGGTGGCACGAGGATCGAGGACTACGCTCCCTGAAGAGTAGTCAAGCATACATATGTGAAAATACATTGCCATGCCCCTTTCCTGCTCTCTGTTGCAGCAAATCAGAAACCGGTAATCTTTTGGGACTTCGCGCAATATTCCGAGCTTAATTGTAAACAGAGGCTAATCGGGGCATCGCGATGGATTTCTGCGCCAAGCAACCTGAACATGCATCATTCACCATCCGGAGCGGAGTCGAGGCAGTTCCCTAGCTTGCATGCTAAATTATTGCTTTGCTAGATTAATTTGTTAATTAATTAGGAATTTTGTATTTATTCGGACTGTACTATTTATTCGGACTGTAATTATTCATTTGGGACTGTATATTATTTATTCGGACCCTCTGAGCGAGGGCAATGTTGTAATAAGTGTGCGTGTGTGTGATGTATGTCTTCCAACTCCACGTCTTTCTTTCCCTTTTATTTACCAGCTTATGATGGTTAGATTAGGGCATGTTTCAATTAGCATACAGTATGATAGCATGTTTGCATTCATTCATCTGTTTTGTATGCACCGGGCTCGGCGCATCATACTAACCGCATTTGTATTTCAATTCCGAGTTGAATACATGTTAACTGTAGCATTCCATATGCCATGTTTAGAATAGTCGAGCCTGTTATAGTTGCATTTTTGCATATGTTGTATTAAGCATCTCTGTATAGTTAGGATCATGCATGATTTCTAATTAGCTTCTGTTTTGGCTTGGAGTACTCGATAAGTTTTATGCTTTAGCATCCTTGCATGTGTGTGAGTGACTGCCATGATAGTATGCTTACCATGAGGCTATTTGCTTATGTGATATAACTGTCTGAATGCCTGTGGGTGAAGGTTGGGTTATTCGGATTGGAACAAATCATTGACTGTGAGTTTTAAGCCCACTAGATAGTGGCAAAACCATCTTTTTCTAAGCCCAACCCGAGGGGGCAAAATCTGCATTTTTAAGCCTACTGCGAGTAGCAAACATCTTTCAAAAACAAACATAAATGTTTTGTTCCAATTCAGACGACCCGGTCTATACTTGTATGCTGCGCGCATCACATAGTAAATCTAGGCTAATAATCGAAATAAGAACGCATAATGTTTTCAAAACTAGATATCATCTGGTTAGTAGAAGCCGATCTTTGATCGGGCGAGGGGGGTGCTCACGAAGAGTGACCTTCCCCAATCGTACCGCAAGTTCCCGAGCCGAGGCAACTTTGGTGATGACGGACACGTGGCCTTAGCAACGAGTCAGGGTTTCCTAAATTTCCCAAAATAAAATATTTAGGTGGCGACTCTATATCTGGCAAAGTAGTCCATGTTTGGCACTTCTTTCAAAAATCTGTTTTCTCAAAACGATTTGCCGGATTTGGACTCTTTGGTTCAGATTAAGAACCGTGGCATTTGAGTCTTGAACTGTAGTGAGCCCAAAATGAACGGAACGGGGGACTCATCCCTCCCGGGGCGTTCGGGGACGTCTACAATACTGCCTTGATCAAAGTTAGCCTACCAGCAAAGGACAAAAATCTCCTCTTCCATCTAGAGAGCTTGACCTTCAATTTATCAACAACTGGTTTCCAGATTTTCTTTCTACTTGGACTTACTCCTAGAGGCAAACCAAGATATTTCAATGGAAACCCCTGAGTTTTGCAGTTCAATAGTGTTGCAAAATCCTTAAGCAATACATTAGAAATTCCAACCCCACAAACCACACTTTTATGATAATTAATCTTAAGCCCTGATAAAATCTCAAACCACCTAAGAATCCTTTTGAGATTTAACATTTCTTACCTATTAGCCTTAGAGAACAGTAATGAATCATCAGCAAATTGCAAATAAGACACTAATATTCTATTAACACCAATTTCCACCCCTTTTATGATCCCCGTTTCCCTTGCTCTCATCAGTAAAACACTTAACCCTTTAGCAGCCAAGTTAAATAAGAGTGGTGATAAAAGGTCCCCTTGTCTAAATCCTTTTTGAGGGGAAAATTCTTTAGTTGGTGATCCATTCACTAGAACTGAGACTTCAGCTGATGATACACACTCCTTCATCTATGAAATCCACCTTGATCTAAATCCAAAGTTTGAGATCATTGAAAAAAGAAATTCCCAATTAATGGTATCATAAGCCTTCTTAAAATCAAGTTTAAACAGTAACCCTTTCTTCTTAGATTTCTTCCATCCATCTACTATTTCATTTGCTATCAACACCCCATCCAAGATGTTTCTCCCCCCCATAAAAACGGATTGTGTTTCACTAATTACCTCATGTAACACTAACTTGAGCCTAGTTGCAAGTACCTTAGATAGGATCTTATACATAGACCCTATCAAACTTATTGGCTTGTACTCAAACTTATTGGCCCTATCAAACCACTGTCAAGAGACCTTCGAAACAACAAAGAAATGCAGCAAATGAACCTTCGAAGCTACTAGAAAAGCTTCCAAGGTTCCAACAAGTAATCTTCAAAGCTGAGATTATAACAAAGGTAAGTAAAGACTTCTCACAAAACTCCACCACATTGCCAGCAATCATGAATATATATAATATTGTCACGACCCAAACCTGCCCCTATAGGTTTAGTGTTGTAATCAATGTTTAACAATAATGACAATAATACAATATAAAGGGGATGGCAGAAGCCAATCAATGATAAGAGAATGTCCAATGAGCAGTGAGGATCTAAGTGAGAATAAACTTTCATATACGTAGCGATACACATGACCACTTATGCCATGAACACATATATATATGACAACATGCAAGTTAGATGTGGGGAAGTGGTTTTGGAAATACTCTTCAGATCCTGGGAGACACTCTTGATCCTCAGCTAGTCACCTGCAAGGACAAACACTCCGGTCGGGGGTGCCGGGGTTAGCACTCCGACGGGCAAGTCAGTTCTTATACTCAAGAAAGCTTGTTTACTAAGTTTAGTGAAGTGATTCTTACCTACCTTTCCAAGAACGCTGCTTCTTTATTTATATCTGTTCCTTCTAGGCCTCGGGGCCTGGGCCTACTTTTCAATCATTACCGTTCTTTCTATTCGGCCTCAAAGATCCTTTCTTAATCGGCTTACGTATTGTATTCGGCTCATCCTAGTCTTGCAGGATGCAGCCGATTAATTTCTGCAGGATGCAAACCGGTTAATGTCAATCTACTAAAATATGCCCCTTCCGATTTAGCCATTTATTCGGCTCCCACAATTGCCCCCGAACTCCCTATTGACGGTAGTTAATCGGCGTGTTTGGTCTAGAATTCGAAAAGCTTAGCATAGATCAGGCGGCTTCGCGTTCCCCAAGACGTCAGAGGATGTCAGAAGGCGCACACCTTTTCATTTATCATTACACTTTCCCGTGCCATTCATGTGTCTCTCGCATTTATTGCGATTTGAAACTTCAGTCCTTTTGGGTGCACATTTCGTCGATCATCTGATACGTTTGACCGGCAGCGCGCATCTCTCCTCTCACTCACATTTTCTGCAACTTTCGTCCGTCTGCCTTTGCCTCATCTGCTCTTCGTAAGTCTTCTTCCCTTTTCTTTGTAATCCTATTCTCTATTTGTCGTTTTTACTTTCGGCGAATCCTTGGGTCCCCGTTGGAATGGCTAAACACTTGAAAGACCTCCTTTCTGAGAGTCGCATTTCCGGATTCCGGCGACATTTTTCTATTTCCGATGACGTCCATTTGTCTCTCGTAACGGACAACACTCTAGATATGGAGAGAGAGGATCATAATACGATCGTATTCCCCCTCCTGTCCATTGCGGAGGGCGGTGTTCATTTCCCCTTGCATCCACTGCTTAGGGCCGTTCTTCGCTATTGGAGTCTGATTCCTTCTCAACCCAATGTAAATTTCTTTCGAATCATTATGGGGGTTATAGA